>LR990360.1:20000000-21291395 GCA_905147345.3 Mythimna impura | reverse complement strand
CCTTGGCCCCTGTAGGCTCCGACCCTGCTGGGTCCCTATGGTTTGCTGACATGTCCTTGAGGCGCTCCGTGGAACAGTATGCGCTGTCGACGACTTGGGCTCGGTCCGGACGGTTACCGGACGGTCGGACAGCGAGCTACCCATTGCTTACCGTCCGCAAGCCCGCGCCTACTGTGGCCGGAAAACGGGATTGGGATCCCATCGGCTGCGGACCATGGCCTGTACCAAGGCCCGGCGCCACCGTGTCCTCCGGGCGGTGCACACAGTGGTGGCACCCGGGCGTCACTTCCGCACGCATTCGTTGCAAGAACCTCCCGAACTGACCATGTCCGGTGAGGACCTGCGTCATGCGAAAGGTGAGGACGCCGTGAGGTCTTTCCAGCCACGCCTCAAAGAGGGGACTTACCGCCATAATTATGGCGTGTCCAATTAAAGTAGTGTTGCAACCTAATTTATTCACATTTGGAAGGTGGGAAAATTTTTCGCGAATTCTTAAAAGTTTGTTTATCAGGTTCCCCGTTACATAGCGGCCTGGCCCTTCGCAGCTACGCCAGTCATACCAACTGTTTTCTTCAAATTTTTGGATCTTTGAATATTACACAATAAGTATTTCAAACTATGAAAAGATAACATAGATATACAGAAGTTTGCTATATAGCTGCTCTATTCCAGTACAATTCTAAAGAAATTCTATTTAAATAATGATTTCACAATCTCTTGGAGAAGTAATTTTAGAGTGTTATTTTAAGGCAATGCTCGATCTTGTCTGTTGTTGACCTGAAGTTAGGTCCTAATGAATTCATAATTGTCTGTTGCGTGGAAGTCGAAGGTTTTATTTTAGATATGAAGAGAATGGCAGGACTTGGTTTATTGTAAGTAGATACAAGTAAACCAGAAGAACCAGCGCCGTAGACTCGTCGCTTGCGTGTGGTCACGGCATTATGCTGAGCGGTCGGCCGTTTTGGGCGGGTGTGGCGTATATTTTTATTTTTAGTTGCAGAATTATTTTCTCTACCAATAGCAGAATCATCTCAAAATCTTCTATCCTTACTTTATATTAATATTTATTTACGTACATATATTGTATTAAATATATATATGTATGTGTATTTTAACCTTTTGAGTGCGTAATTAGAGACACAATAGTAAGACAATGGCGCGTGAACGCCGGCGTTAATGCGGGGATCAACAGCTTACCTATAATATGTATACTTTTTTACTCTTGTTTTATAAATAACATTTTCTTTTTATGCACCTACCATATTATGTACCATTTTATGTCTCTTCACCACGCTAGGTTGACTGGTAGAGAATGCCTAAGGCATTAAATCGCCCTTTGTACTTTATGTTGCATGAAGATTAAATAAATAAATAAATACATTTTTCACAAAGTATACTTATATTTTGTTAGTCCTAAATATGCTCCTTGTTCCGCCAAATAAAATGTTTTTCTTTCTTTCTTTCTAAGAAGTATGCACTTCAGTAATCGTCCAAAGCAAAGCTTTCAACTATTCCAATAGCTAGCTGCTACCAGCGGCTTCGCTTGCGTAAAAGTAGAAAATTATCCCAAGGGAACATGCTTTCAGGATAAAAAGTTTTATGCGCTATTCCAGATAGACCATATCTATCTGTGTGCCAAATTTCATTCAAAACCGTTCAGCCGTTCGAGTGAGAAGAAGTAACAAACATACACATTTTCACTAAAAAATTAAATTGCACAAAATAAATGAACAAAGTTTTATTTATCTTACATCCACCTTCTCACATAGACATTTACGATACACATCTATCTATCTCTGAGCAAAGAAGTTACACTACGATGTTAGAGATATGTTAAAACATAGGCATTTCCCATATGTGTATACCGGTGTTCATAAGTAATAGCGACAGGTTACTAAGCCAACTAAACACAGACGAATAGAACATTCAATAGCTCTGAATGATATCGCATCGCAAAAATAATGCCATACTGATCTAGTCAAATTGATAACAGTAAAGTAAAAAATCCGTGATGTATGTCTATGAACGATCAACGGAATTGCTTTGCATAAAACTCGAAACTGGTCATGAAAAGTTTTCATCTAAAAACTAGATATCTTACTCGCTGGATGCGCGTATACTACTGATATTGGAAGTGGACTGTATTTTGCGGATTAGCGTTTCTCAGATAACGTATTTGACAACTTGCAGTGGATGGATCTTGTTGGAGCCGTTTAGGATTAGGAAGCAGAGAAAAACAGCTCGTATATGGTAGGGAAACTGCAATAACCTTTTGAACTCGGAGATGCCATGTGACCTGCCCCAGTGACGAGGAGATATAACACTCACTGAACACTGCACAGTTCTCAAGCACAAAGCGTTAGTGGTTTTAGAGTCTTTAGCGGATAAGTTCTACAATAACTAATTTTTCTTGTAAAATGCGCGGGGACGTCGTCTTAGCGTTGCGAGCGGTACCGAGCGAGTCTATATGCGTACTCTTTCTCGAGGTTTTTGCAGGAAAGGGATGCAAAAATGGGAAGTGTTGCAAGTTGTCACACAAACAAAACGCGGTATTAAATTCTATGCGGCTAATTACGGAAGTAATTATTACGCGGCAATTACCAAGCGATATAGGCGCAACCACTCGCTTTTCGTTTAGGTACCTATACCCGTATTGTGGTATTACATGCAAATTTTAGAAAATTAAAAATACACCCCTATTTTGTAATAAGTACAAAAAAATTAACGAAAGTCTATGACCAGTGCGTGTTGCCAGTGATGACATATGGCTCTGAAACGTGGTCGCTTACAATGGGCCTCATCAGAAGAGTAAAAGTCACCCAAAAGGGCAATGGAAAGGGCTATGCTCGGAGTTTCCTTGCGCAGGAGAACCAAGGTCACCGAAATAGCACGAAGAATCGCCAAACTTAAGTGGCAATGGGCAGGGCATATTGCTCGCAGAACGGATGGCCGTTGGGGTCGAAAGGTTCTAGAATGGCGACCACGTACCGGAAGACATAGCGTCGGAAGCCCTCCTACAAGGTGAACCGATGACTTGGTAACGGTTGCGGGAGTCCGATGGATGCGAGACGCACAGGACCTTTCATTGTAGCAACACTTGGGGGAGGCCTATGTCCAGCAGTAGAAGTCTTTCAGCTGAAATAATGATGATGAAAAAAAAAATGGGGTCCTATCGATACCCGTTACTGATCACATTTGTGTAGTCAAAAGTAAAAAAAAACGAAATCCCAAAATTGTCCACAAAAATTTGTCATATGATAAATCCCTATCTGAATCAATCATTCATAACAATTGCTCCTAGAAAATACTACGCGCAGTGTTTTTCCATTGTTTTTCATTCATAACCAATAGCCTATACAATATTTCCATAAATTGAGTGACATTTTTGGATAAACGCTCATAACTTTGCTGTTCTTTGAATATTATTTATTGAGACATTTCTTAAACAATAACAAGACCTTTTCTAATAAGCTCTTTAAGTATTTGTACTAATTAAAAATTAGTGGTGTATATTACATGTTACAATTTTTTTTTTGTTACGAACATGATTGGCTTATAAATGAAAGAAAGAAAGGAAGAGAGAAAATACATTTATTTATGTTTATTTGACTGGCCTGTTGGTCTAGTGGTTAGTGGCTCTTACTGCTATACCTGAGCACAGAATAAGTAATAGACCGGAGGTCGTGGGTTCGATTCCCAACCCAAGACAAATGTTTGTGTGGTGAGCACGATCATTTGCTCAAATTCGAATTACACCCAGGCACAGATGTCTGCGTGTAATTTATCAATACTATGTATGTATTTAGGAATATGTATGTATGTTTATCAGTTATTTGAAACTCATAGCACAAGCTCAGCTTAGTTTGGGACTAGATGGTGTTGTGTAAAAGTTGTGGAATATTGTTATTATTTCTTTTATTCATTATTATTACTATTAAAACAGAAAAAAAAGGAAAAAGTAAAGAAAAACAATGATAGCCAATCTTCCGGGATGGTTGCAATCGCATGTCTGTTTATTGTTAACACCATTTTATAATGTAAAATCACGACAGTACGCTCTGCAAGAGTACCGCAGATGTGTAAAAAAATTCTAACCAACCCCGATAACATTTTTAGCAAAAAAAAAAAAAAAAATTAAAAAGTCATCGGGGAAGATAAAATCGTTATTCTAATCAATCCCAATGACATTTTTAATTTTAAAAGTAATTCATACAGTTTTTTCACTAATCATGTTAGAATAACGATTTTATACAGTTTAAATCAAAAAACGAAAGTTTTTTTTTACCGACGAAAAATTCCACCACTAGGGGGTTCAGAATTATGTACTGGGTCCATGGTATTCGTATGAGCGACGATGTAAAAGACACTCTGTATACAGAAGATTTACCAAAATATAACATGTTATATTTTATTTCAAAGCGCAATATGAACAATAGAACAACATTTTCGATTTCAAAGGAAACAAAATACAATTCGTATTACTCCGTATTCCTCACAAAATTCATACTCAACGCAAATGTGTGCAAAGCTTTAACAAAAAAGCAATTTTTCTTTTTTAATTTCGCTTGAGCAATTCGAGAGTTGTATGGAATTTATATCCATTTGTAGTGAAATACGATTATTGCTCTTCACGCCTCTAAACCGTATATATGTACGTATGTATATTGAGTTCAAATTCCTAATGTTTGTTGCTTTCTGTGTGAAATCAGCTGTGTAGAGAAGTCTGGGATTTTTTATTGTGTGTACATTTTGTAAAATATTATTTGTCTGTAACAAACAACCTACTAAAATCAATTGTACAGTTGCGGTGATGGGCCACCGGTACGCGGTGGACCTCCCATCCATATTATGCACAAAACATTTTTTTTTTCATTATTTCACAATTTTTGTGGCCGTCAGCTCTCCTTCACACATTGAACGCCAAATATGAGATACATCGTAGGACTGCTATGGTCGTGTATGGCCGACTAATGGCCTGTAATTAAAGTATTAATATTACTGGTAAGTACGAGATACATCGTAACTCTATACGAAATATCTCGTATCCGGGAAACTGTTAGTTAATTTGATTAATAAAGACCCCAACTATAAGATTTCTCGCATAATAATTTATCATTCATTTCAAGTTTTTCACTCATAAAAGGGTTAGTAACAATATTTGCTTAAAACTATGTTAGTAACTATAACATTTCAAATCCAATAATACAACAAAAATAAATTAAATTAAATTAAATCAATCAGATAATTAAACAATAGATAAGAACGAATCACATAAGAACTAATCCAGCATCGCGCAATTAAAGTTCTCCGGACGATTTGAATATATAGGTCAGCCCGAAATCATCTATCAGGCAGTTGCCAACCGGACATAACACCTGTCTGGTCGGAGGATCCTTCCTTTTCAGCGGAGGTTTGCGGGACTTTACACTCTGTTCCGCATATCTCCAAATAGGCAAGTAATAAAATCAAACAATAAAATCAAATCAAATAGAATAAAATTGGGTCACTATCTACATCCTATTAAAATACGCATCCATTTGTCTGGCATAGCGGCAATCATTTGCAGGCATAAGTTGATATAGTAAGAACTGAATTTGTCTGCTTGAAGTTCTTGGCATTCACTGAGTGAAACTCACTTCGTCACACTTTAAAAAGTAGGTCCTCGTTAAGATATTTAAGCGTACGCTTATTAGCTAGTGGGTTAGTGGGCACTTTTTTTTCTTCTTTAATAATTCGTGTTAGTATTTTCATATACAATATAGTTAGTTTATAAGTTTTTGTTAATATTTTGGTGTACAATATAATATTCTATTTTATTCTATTCTATTCTACCAAAAGGTAGGTTACCTATTAAAATTTGACCTATGAGGCCATATTTATCCTTTTGGAAGTTCCAAACGGTAGCACTCGTTTTGAGACGACTCCGTACCAACATATTTTACATGACGTGATGTGTTCACTCAAATTCCGCCAGTTATTTTAGAATACTCAAAAGAGCGATCAAAACTCCTTAGCATCAATCGTTTAACACCTATGATAGTCGACATGATAAGTCCCCTCTTTGAGGAGTGGCTGGAAAGGCAACACGGCGTCCTTACCTTCCGCATGACGCAGGTCCTCACCGGACATGGTAAGTTCGGGAGGTTCCTGCACCGGATTCGTGCGGAAGAAACGCCCGGGTGTCACCATTGTGTGGACCGCCCGGAGGACACGGTGGAGCACACGGTGGAGGCGTGCCCCACTTGGGCAGAGCAACGCCGTGTCCTCGTGGGGGCGATCGGCGGCGGCGATCTCTCGCGCCGGGTCTTGGTACAGGCAATGGTCCGGAGCGAGGAGGAGTGGCAGGCGGTTGCCTCCTTCTGCGAAGCAGTAATGCCTCACGCCCCAATCGCCGCCGGGATTCCGATCCCGATTTCCGGCCATCGTAGGCGCAGGCTTGCGGACGACGAGCAATGGGTGGCTCGCCGTCCGACCGTCCAGTAACCGTCCGGACCGAGCCCAAGTCGTCGACGGCGCGTGCTGTTCCACGCGCGCTTCAAGGAGATGTCAGCAACTGTAGGGGCCTAGCAGGGTCGAAGCCTACCGGGGCCAAGGGTCTGATTCTGAAAGGAAGACTCGGCCCTGGTACGAAAGGCAACGAAGGAACAGGAGTGGGTTTTTAGTCAGTAAAAGTCTGACACTATCTCCCGCCCCGCCCAAGGGCGGGGGATGTCATAGGATGATTTTCACACCAAAAAAAAAACATAGTCGACATGAAGTAAGCAATAGAGGTAGGATATTTGCAATACGAATAATTATATGAATTTTTGTAGACGTGGAACTCCTCCCCCCACCCCTTATTGTTTGTGTGCCTTGCGTTGTGACAAAATAAATTCATTTTCTTTCTTTTTTTCCCCAAATTAGCAACTTCTTCTGTATCATAAATGCGTCAACAAGCATATGATAACTCACATACACTAGACACCTAGACCCAGAATATTTTTCTTCTTTTTAGGTGGGAAAATCATCCAGTGACATCTCCCGGTCTTGGGCGGAGCGAAAGGATGTGTTAAACTTTTACTGTCTTCGACCCTGCTGGGCCTCTACGGTTTGCTGACATCTCCTTGAGGCGCGCGTGGAACACTTCGGGATCCCGGCGGCAGGGGCGTGAGGACTGCACCCTCGCGCATGCATGTGCGGCCTCCTCCTTTGCTAGCATTACTGCTTCGCAGAAGGAGCCTTCACCAAGGCCCGGCGCGAGAGATTGTTGCCGCTGATCACCCCCACGAGAACACGGCGGTGCTCTGCCCAAGCAGGGAGGCCCAGAACATTTGCTATTCGATGCCTGCACTAAACAAATATTTATTTAGTGCAGGTATCGAACCCGCGGCATACAGCGCAGTAGGCAATTTCCTAATTACTTCACCAACATACATCTTTTCTAGTCATAATCTCTCTTGACTGGACTGTTGGTCTAGTGGTTAGTGGCCCTGACTGCTATGCCGGAGGGCGTGGGTTCGATTTCCACCCAGGACAAATGTTTGTGTGATGAGCATGATCATTTGTTCAGTGTCTGGGTGTAATTTATCTGTAATAATTATGTATGTATTTAGAAATATATAAGTATGTTTATCAGTTGTCTAGTACTCATAATACAAGCTGTGCTTAGCTTGGGACTAGACGGCGTTGTGTGATAGTTGTTGTTTAGAAACCAACCTTCACGCTTACCACAAGGAAGCTGTTACTGATTGCGATCTACATTTTGCCAGGCGTTCGCTATGCGGGTCGATTAATTTTTATTGTACCTTCAAAAATTATATGTTCTATCTTGTTACGGAATACAGTCACCTTACTGCTCCAGTCTAGATTTTTATTTTCCTGCCTAAAAGTAAACCTAATCTACATCTCATTCAGTTGTGGAATATTATTATAATCATCGTTCACAGAATTCACTGCCCGACCTAGTTTTAAAATCCAGGTTCAATAGTTCGTTTTTGTGGTCTTCCACTTTCCTATAATGTATCTTCTAAGTGAAATTCTCAAAATTTTCTTCCGACATTATTACTTATTCCTCCGCATCGTACACGTATACTATGAACACCCTTTTCTACATAACTTTTAATTATGTTAGAATCAATCTTTTGTCTTATATTATTAAAGGCGGTTTTTATACGACGCTGCTCACCGCTGCGGAGAACGGAGGCCGCGAAGCGGATTTTGTGGAGATGCGCCGCGCGGAGAAGCGGTGAGCGCGTGGTCCGCGCGGATGATCTTCAAGCGGTGTGGTGTAACAGAGCCTTACTTATTATTATTATTATTATTATTAATCATTTTATTTCGAGCTTGCACTCATATATGGGTTAGTAACAATATTTGCTTAAAAACTATGTTAGTACCTAGCTATAAAATTCCAATTCTAAATATTATTATTATCAAATTCAGTTCATTACAATTCAAATTCAATCAAACATGTCAAAAACACCACAAATTAAATTAAACTACTTAATTGAAAAAACAAAATAAATACATAATTTAAATTTAGTCTACTTTCCTATTAAAATGCGCATCCACTTGTTTTGGAATGGGCAATCCAATCTATCGGCAATCATTTGGAGGATGCTATTACTGCTGCCCTGCAGGCGCCGTCGCAAAGACGCAGCTCTCTTACGGATGACTGCATGAAAGCCATCAGTACGCGTCTCTGCAAACATTCCAGACGCGCTACAAAAACGAGGCAACCGCAACAGCATCCTAAATATATTGTTATATTGGACGCGCAACGAATTAGCAGCCCGGTGAGTGTAGCTCACCCACAGGCTGCTTGTGTAAAGCGATTGGCAATACGCCTTGAATAATGTGATTTTTACATCACGCGAGCATCGAGCAAACCTGCGAGCAATCATATTCCCCCGGACTGCCAACGCCCTGCGCTCCCTTTCTACATCTGCATCATCATTCAGATCTTCTGTTACAATATGCCCCAGATATGTGAACCTGCTCACAACTCGCAGAGCCACACCATTAAGCATAATAGGCGGAGCATGGGCCGGTCCATTATTATTAGACTTAAATATAAGCACCTCACTCTTCTTTGAACTATACTGAAGCCCATGCTCCGCCGCATAAGCCTCACACCTTGTTACCAATGTGCGAATCGCTCTCACCGATGGCCCCAGCAGCACCATATCATCAGCATAGCTAATATTATTAACACTAAGCCCATCAACAAAACATCCTGTATGAGTACTGCTGAGCTCAACGATAAGGTCATTGATATACAGGTTGAACAGTAGAGGAGAGGTGATGCCTCCCTGCCTCACGCCACACTCCAAGCCGTATTCATCCGACAGAGCACCCGCCCATCGCACCTGATTTCTCTGACAACGATACCAATAACGTAACACCGAAACAACTTCCGCCGGTACACCCGTACCCTCCAGCTTGTTCCAGAGCTTGTCGTACAACACTGTGTCGAAGGCCCTGGACAAATCGAGGAAACACGCATATACCGGCGTGCCTCTATCAGTGTAGTATCTGACAGCTTGCTTAAGACAAAGGATGGCACTCTCAGTAGAAAGCCCACTTCTAAAACCAAATTGAGCGTCGTGCAAATGTACGTGAGATAAAAGTATATTATTAAGCAAACTGTCAAACACCTTCGCCATCACTGCTGCCAGCGATATAGGCCGATAATTGGTCTTATCGGACAAATCCCCAGTCCTATTCTTAACAATAGGTACGACTATGGTTCTGGTGAGTTCTTCAGGCAAATAGCCATGACACAAACACAGATTGTAGAACATGGAGAGTACGCGAGGCAGGTGCACACCTGCATTTCTCAGGTGCTCAATGCTGAGACTGTCGCATCCGGGAGATTTACCTCGCTGCATACCGCTAATTACTTGCCGCACTTGCTTTGCTGTAAATCTCACCACACGCTCCTGCAGAACAGCCCCAACATCAACACGCTTACAAGTGGTAAAGTCACCCTGTCCGGTCGAGCCACAACGAGGCATTACATTAAATTGGTCTTTAAAGAGATTTGCAATATCGGTACAATCGCAAACCCCCTCCACACTCACAGGAAGACCAGGCCTAACACTCAATTTACTGGTTTGTTTCCAAAATGACTTAAAATCCTTAGCTGCATGATAAGCGGCCATATCCTCCATCTTAATTTGTTCCTGCTTATCTTGGCAATATTTAAGCTGTTTTTTAAATGCTTTCCTACTTTCACACATATCGAAATAGATTTGACCGCTCCTAGGCTTACCAGCTTGGACCCATGCTAAAAATTTTAGTCTGGCCTCCCTGTGAAAACCTGCAACATGTTTACTCCATCCGGCTATATAGCCACCCCTCCTCTGCGCCCCCGTAGGCTTCCAAGAAGCAATGGCGGCTTCAGACAAGATTGAGACCAGGCTCACATACATATTCTTCAATAAGGCCCTATGGGTAACATCATGACAGCGACCATCACAACACTGTGATAGCTGTTCAGGAAAATCAATTTCCCTAAGCCGAGAGTGACACAACTGATGATATAGCTTAACTTGGTTTTCCTTTCGTTCTCCCCAGGTAACTTTATTGACTACTGGTGACTGGACTGCCTTACTTCCACATCCTAGCCCATTTAGGTCGCACTTAACATAAAGCGGGAAATGATCAGACCACTGCACATCGTAGTCAACCGACACTCGACTAACAGATGGTAAAGCCGCTTTGGTCGCAATACAATGGTCCAACCATCTCGTACATCCATGTGCCTCACTAACAAACGTGAAAGTCTCAGACCTATCACCTAAAATCTCTACATCCACACAACTCCAATCCTGATCATTACAAAAATTAAGTAGCTCCTTATAAAATAGCTCTTTCGGATGCGCATTAAAATCTCCTAACATGTAAAAAGCTTCAGTATCACTATTGTCTTCTATTATAGAATTAATTTTACTTAAGCACTGAGTAAATTCAGTTAAGTTCTCAACACTGTCAGTAGGCATATATATGCTGAATATTATTATAGTTTTATTACATACCACAACCTTCACAGCTGTTATACGCACGTCATCACAAACTATCACTTTAACAGACTGAAATACACTTTTTCGCCATAATATGGCAACTCCTCCGTAGGGCCTCCCTCGTAGTAGGCCTGCAGAGGTATCCACCGCAGAAGTTCCAGTTCCTTCAAACTCATCATGTATACCATTCAGCATCGGCAAGTCATGAGGAAGCAACCATGTCTCTTGTAGTGCAATGATATCCCCACATTTACACAAACTTCTTATACCATCAATAGATCGCTTCAGCGACTTGCAATTAAAGGAAATAAGGTTATAGGATTGCTGACTAATAACCATTATGAGATAGTAAAGGGTAGCCTCTCTGCTTGCCTCTCCTCGTTAACATTGATTTTATCCTTCAAATGCACAAAACGCCTGAACGAAACTGACCTATGTCATAATGATACGCACTATAATGCGTTTTCTCCTATGTCAAGCTTTACCATTACGATCATAACGATGGATCGTACGGTCGGACGGTGTGCGTATGACAGTGGATCTAAGCTTTGTATACTAATCTATATATATATAAAGAGAATCCGACTGACTGTCATATCAACGCACAGTTAAAACTACTGAGACGAGGAGCGTGAAATTTTGCGCAAGGTTTTTTTTTATGACAGGATTGGGAGGGAATGGGGTCCAAAGTTTTGTATTTAGATATCTACTTTCACGCGGATGAAGCTGCTGGCAGAAGCTGTTAATATTATATAAGTAAAGTCGAATTAATTTTCTTTGTTTATTTGAATGCGCTAATCTCAAGAACTGATTCAAATTATTAATTTTTGAAGGCTAAGCATATAACGTCACGCTATGACCAATAAGAGCGTAGAAGTAACCAAAGATGAGCTATTTGTAGTTAAAAAATATAGCAGAGATGTTATAAGGCTACCTAACCCTAACGATAACAATTGGATATCTGAAATAAAAAATATCCGTAACCGTAACCGAAACCGATTTAAAAACTTTGGATAGTGTTTTGGATAAAGGCGGAGTATAAATTACGGATTATTATTAAAAGCTTATAATTTGAAAAATAAAAATTCCTATATCCGTAACCGGAACTATCTGAAACTAGAGGGAAATCAGAAATAATGTCATATCCGAAACCGGTGTAATATTATTATTATTAATATTTTGAAATATATTTATTTCAGACCACAATGAATCCATAGAATAGAACACTATTCCATGGATTCATTTCATTACCACTGCTCTCAAAACGGTGAAGGAAAACATCGTGAGGAAACCGGCATGTCCTAGAACCAAAAAATCGAAGACATGTGACATCCACCAACCCGCACTGGGCCCGCGTGGTGGATTACGGCCCATTCCCTCTCCTAGAGAGGAGGTCAGAGACCCAGCAGTGGGAACATTAAAAAGGCTGATTATGCTTATGCTTTAAGTTATGGATTCATTGTGGTCTGAAATAAATTTATTTTATTGGTTTTTTACTAACAAGTAAAGAACTTAAAATTAATGTTAGTGTCTTTAAAAATATAAAAAATATAATTTAATGCCTGCAACCGAACCTCACACTATCCATGCATATATAAATATATATATATATATATATATATATATATATATATATATATTTATAATTCTTACATCGGAACGCCTTGCAGCAATCACACCAATTAGTCCGGAATCTGCTACTTTCTGACATATAATACATACTCGTAGTCTCGTAGATGTATGAAGTCAGGTCCAGGTTATTCCTATAACCTTATCCAGATCCAAATACATGATAAAAATATCCCTGAAATAAAGTTAATGCGCGCATAAGAGCAGTGGTGGCCAAGTGGTAACGGCCCCGACTTACGAGTTGTAGGTCGCGGGTTCAAACCCAGACAGGCGCATTACTTTGTGTAATTTATTTCATCTCATGCTCTCAAAACGGTGAAGGAAAACATCGTGAAGAAACCGGCATGTCTTACAACCAAAAATTCGAAGACATGTGACATTCACTAACCCGCACTGGGCCCGCGTGGTGGATTACGGCCCATTCCCTCTCCTAGAGAGGAGGCCCGAGTCCCAGTAGTTCAGGAACATTAAAAAGGCTGATTATGCTATGCATATGCTAAAGTTAATGCGACATAGGATACGCGGCGTCGTGTGATAACCGCCTTAGTGTTGCTTCATTAAAACACAAACAACAAAAGACAATAATCTCTCTCTCTTTACTTCAAACAGCCAGACAGGTAAAACCCAGTTCATTTCATATTAAAATTTTCATCGGAATTCACTCAAAAATTCTGATGAAAAAATGAGGTTAACCCCGAAAAGTGGTTGATTTATGATTTTTAGAGTATGACAGTTTTGAGTACTTTGTCTGCTTTAGTTCAGAGAGGTATTATTAAAGGCATTATCAACGGTGCGAGCAGACATCTAGGGTGCTTTGTCGCCTGAAAAATGGTCTGGATTTTGAAGGTTCTAAAATATTGAGCCTGGATTTTAAAACAAGGTCAGGCAGTGAATTCTGATTCGTGAACCTTGAAAACATTTTCTTTTTTATATCAGTATCGATAGATTTTTTTTGAAGAAATGAAATAACACATATTTATTTATTTATTTATGTACACACAAACACTTAAAAATGGAAACAACGAAAACAGATAGAAGAGCACAAAGGTATTGCTTATTTCAAATGAAATTTCTTCCAGCAGACCTGTGACAGGAGAGTTAGATGAAATATGTAGACACAGTGTATACAAATAAGTTAGAAAATTAAAAATATACTATATTATCTAAATTAAATAATATACTTAACCTTTTGAGTGCGTAATTAGAGACACAATAGAAAGACAATGGCGCGTGAACGCCGGCGTAAATGCGGGGATCAACAGCTTAATACATAATTACATATATCAATAACATATGTCTTATCCTAGAATCAAAATCACATAATTATACTAGAGGCAATCTCGAATTAGAAATGTGAAAAATATTTTGAAACATCTATAATTTCACAGACTTATTTCAAAACATCGAATTCGTTTATTTAAACATTTTTCATCGTTAAAAAATCTTACATTAGATGCGTTTCGGGAATCGAAAGTAGGGATACATAATGATAAAAGCTAATACAGAGCTGTAAGGCCTCGGAAGTGAAGTCAGCGGGCGTGGTGTGATGATAGCGGCAGCGGGTGGCAGCAAGTTTTAATGCATAGAATAAGGCTGCGTGCCCACCATGTCGTAACGGTTAATTTATCGTTGGACGACTATCATTTATTTATTACGTCACGGTTTAGTCTACACAATTTTTTATCGTTTTACGATTGTCATGCTAGCCGTTCCCACTATCATGTCATGATCGTGGGAACGGCTCGGATCTATAGTCACCACAAAAGAAAAGTCGTAGACGACAGTTAATCGTGTCGTCCTAAATGTGAACATCTCCATTTAAATATATAAGCCACGACACGATATGGATGAGATATCCACCATTCAATTTATTCATTCATTATACAAAAGCGGAATGATATGTGCTACTTTAAACCAAGAGTTCAAAACTTGAAAGGTTTGCTCCACGAATATTTTAGCTAATTTACAAAAACATAGATTAGCAAAGCGCATACCTTAGATGGTATAATTGTAATTTTTGAAGCAATTGGATCGCATATTAATATTTTAAAGGCGGAAGTTAGTTTGTGAATTATTCTATCGACTATCGATCAGCATTAACAAGTGTAACGGAGTCGTATACATCCACTCTGACATGCAAATAAAAATGAATAAATTATTAGCCTGTAGGTATAAAACCTTTGAATAATACATAGTATGTATTTTACTAATAAACTTAAAAGAGAATTGAGAAACTTAAATATGTTAAAGTTAAATACGATATTTAACTTTATTTTTCGACCAGGTCAGCGAAATTTGATGGAAATGAATTATTTTCTGTGTATATATGTGTGTGTGTACGTATTTATGTGTGTGGGCGTGTGTATATTTGTTACTCCTTCCTCGGAACGGATTTCAATGAAATTTTGGCAATCTCCTGTCCTATTTTTGGAAAAGATTGTTTTTTTTAGATGGGAAATCATCTAATGACTTCTCTCGCTCTTGGGGGGACCGGGAGGGCGTGTCAGACGTTTACTGACAAAAACCTACTCCTATGTTCCTTCTTTGCTTTGCATTCCAAGGCCTCGGGTTTTCCTTTCAGAAGCGAATCCATGACCCCAGTAGGCTTCAACCCTTCCGAACGGTTACCGGTCGGCCGGACAGCGAACTACCCATTACTCGCCATCCGCAAGCCCATAGGATAAGGCGGTAGACCTTTATTATTTTATTTTTTGGTGGTAGACGTTTATTTGGACAGTATATTCCTTTTAGATAACATTTTACTATCATTCGGGCGTAACCTCTGGTAGAAACTAAATGTAGGTACCGTAAAACAGCAAAACCACCAAAAAATATACTATGTTACTTTAACGCACCAAGATTTAAAAGACAGATCTACACACTGTATAGTACCATCTCATTCATCTGGCGCCATTAATAGGGGGTAATAGACGGAATGGCGTATTATGCCATCAATATCAGGTTTTTGTGGCTTCCGGGTAGTGATAAAGAACAGCGCATACATTCCCATGGGGGCTGTAGTCTGAGATTAATGTAAGGGATAGACAGAAACTGAGGTATCATTATGCTTAGAGGGATGGGCAGTGTCCACCTGAGACTAAAGTAGCTTTGATGACTTTGATAAGTGAACTTGTTTGTTTTTTATATCTTTATTAAGAAGCTTTGTCACAATATTGACTATGTCGCTCCATCAAAGCCAAATTTTGAACTTTAAATTATTTTATATGATTATCATTTATTTTATATGATACTCTTGCCTCATCTGGCGTAGACTTAGCTAAGACACTGTTGCAAATACCGATTTCAAACTTATTTAGAGTGCTGAGGTAGCTTTGATGACTTTGTTAAGTGAACTTGCTATTTGAGTAGTCATCATATCATATTGTTTTAATTTAAGTCACATCTAATTCATCATCATCATCATCTTCCTGCCCTTGTCCCGTGTTATTTGGGGTCGGCGCAACACGTTTTTTTCCTTCATTCTGCCCTGTCACTCGTCATACTATCACTAACTTCCTTTTCTTTCATATCACTCTTCACACAATCCATCCATCTTTTCTTTGGTCTCCCTCTCCCTCTCCATCCATCCACATGTAAACTCATAACTCTTTTAGTAACATGCGTTTCATCTCTCCTCTTCACATGACCATACCACGACAAACGATTCCCTTTCAACTTTTCAGTCACGGCGCCACTTTCAAACTTCCCCTAACACTAGAAAGACGGAAGCAGTCATTTGACTGCAATTTGAATTTAAATTTGGAATAACTCAAAATCTATTTGACTTAATGTACTGAGACTTTGTGACTTTTATTAATATTACTAGTTAAATGAAAATAGGTATGAAAATAACTCTCGTCTCTTTTGTTTATTGTTTAAAATCTTGATATACCGACAAAGACGGCGGCAGTCATTTGACGGTTGATATCGGATAAGTATTTATTTGTAATATGAGAAGGTAGAATACGAAATAATGTGCGCTTTGTCCATTGTTTGGAGTATGCAAGTCAAATGAGTCAGTATAGTTACGACTGCCAATTTTGCCAGAATTATTGTAAGTGATTCGTGAAAAATGTCTCGAAGCCTTCAAAATGAAGAAATACTTTCAATGTTGCAAAATATTTGTGAAGATGAATCGGATTGTGGCTCTGAAAGTGAAGAGCACGGTAGTGAGGATGAAAATGTACCATTTATCAGTTCGAGTTCCTCTACGGATGAAAGTGACCTGGAAGATCAGATACCTCTAGCAACTTTACGAACCGTTGACAGCTTGAGTTCTCGTGGCCGCGGTCGTAGCCGTGCTCGTGATCGAGGCCGTGGTAGGAGTCATTGTTTGGAAGATTCTGAGCTTCAAGGTCTTATCACTTCTATCGACGGTACCTCATGGACACCTCAAATGGAATGCTACCAAGTACGGCGTGGATGTAGCTGACCAGATGGCAAAAAAATATAGTGTCAAAGCGGCATCTCGAAGGTGGCCTGTACAGGTATTTTTCAATATTTTGGACCTAGCAGGGATAAATTCCTTCATTTTGTATAAGAAAATGTCAGGCACCAACATAAAACGAAGGAATTTCATACTAAGTTTAGCAAGTGAACTTAGCGGCAAAGTAGAAATTGAACCGAGACCCTCTGAAACCGAACTGTCGCCCGAAGAACCCACGCCTTCTACTTCTCGATCTTCTCTTCAAAATCCGGAAATTCGGAAAAGGCGAGAATGCTATATACAGAAGTGCAAAAATAAAACTAATAAAGTATGCGACTCTTGCAAAAAGCCACTTTGCGGCTCTTGTAACGTAAATAAAATGTTAAAATGTAAAAATTGTATGTAAATTAAATAAATAATTATATATTATACCCTGTTTTATTACTATAGTTACCAATTTTAGCACATAAATAAAAAAATATATTAAATAAATTGGGGCAGTCATTTGACCGGTCGCCGTCTTTGTAGGTAGATAGATTTTCCCGTCTTTCTAGTGCTAATATACTCATTTCTCACTTCAAGTCACATCTAATTAATTTAATGAAATCATAAATTTAGTATAATATTTAAAATGTATTCTGATTAACAATAAAGTATTCTACCCTACTCTACCCAATGGTGCCAATGGGTAAAATTGTAAATTACCTTTATTTCGTTATCTGTAGTGTAAGAATAATGTAAGTAATAAAGACTATACAATAAGTAAATATCGTAGGGGCTTTGACTCGGTCAAAGGATTATATAGCAAGAGCAGGAGTGGTTTTTAGCCGGTATGAATCCGGCACTGACATCCGTGACACAGTCGGGGCATCCATGAGGATTTTCCACGCTGCTATAAAAAAAAACTCTACTCTACCCTACCCTACAATATATTTATTCAATACTAGCTGACCCGGCGAACTTCGTACCGCCTATCCTACTCTACCCAGCTCTATCCTATTCTTACTTACTCTACCCTACTCTACCCTACTCTACCCTACTCTACCCTACTCTACCTTACTCTACCCTACTCTACCCTACTCTACCCTACTCTACCCTACTCTACTCTACTCTACCCTACTCTACCCTAATCAACCCAAAAAAAAAAAGTATCTTATGTGTTTCTCCTGATTCTAAGCTACCTCCCCACCAACTTTCAGCTAAATCGGTTCAGCCGTTCTTGAGTTATAAATAGTGTAACTAACACGACTTTCTTATATATATATACTAGCTTTTGCCCGCGGCTTCGCTCCCGTCAACTGACTACTATATCCAACTCTACCCAACTCTACCCTACACTACCCTACTCTACCCTACTCTACCCTACTCTACCCTACTCTACCCTACTCTACCCTACTCTACCCTACTCTACCCTACTCTACCCTACTCTACCCTACTCTACCCTACTCTACCCTACTCTACCCTACTCTACCCTACTCTACCCTACTCTACCCTACTCTACCCTACTCTACCCTACTCTACCCTACTCTACCCTACTCTACCCTACTCTACCCTACTCTACCCTACTCTACCCTACTCTACCCTACTGTACCCTACTCTACCCTACTCTAAAAAAAAAAAAAAAAAAAAAAAAAGTAAAGTAAAGTATCCTATGTCCGTCTCCTGGTTCTAAGCTACCTCCCTGCCAATTTTCAGCTAAATCGGTTCAGCCGTTCTTGAGTTATAAGTGAAGTAACTAACACGACTTTCTTTTATATATATAGATATCTACAGATATAGATACTTTTCAACACATCAACCGGTCGACTTCAAAATTTCAAATTATCAAATTTTCAACCATACCATAGCCAACATTACGTTTAGCTGTCATTTGCGTTTTGTTATTCCATGTCAGTTGCGTTTTGTTATTCCATGTCAGTTGCGTTTTGTTATACCACATTTAATTTCACGTTCCACGGGAACGGGATAAAAAGTATTCTATATCCGCCTCCTGGTTCTAAGCTAATTTTCAGCCAAATCGGTTCAGCCGTTTTTGAGTTATAAATAGTGTAACTAACACGACTTTCTTAAATTTACATATAATACAGGGTGTAAGGGGCAGGTTTCCGCAAACTTTAAGGGCTTGCTCAATAGACGAAACTGAACAGCCTTCCACAAGATTTTTTTTGTCCCTTACACCCTGTATAGTAAATAATCATGGAAAAAGGCATGCAATACAATATAATAAATATAAGAGTTGGAAGGTCTTCCACAAGCTGAACCGATGACCTAGTGAAGGTCTTAGGGACGCTTAGAAGAGGCATCTTCAACATCATTCACATTTTGCCAACGATGGCAACAATAACGTTTGGTCTTTTCACCGCCGGACGACCAGAGATGCACAGCATAGTTGCAGCATTGCAGAATCGTAGTAGCCTCAGCAGCTCCCTAAATGCGTTGAATTTATGATGATGAAAAGATATTCTATTACAAAAATTGTGTATTTGATTTTTAACAAACTGTAATATACCCATAGTTTAAGGAAAAAAAAGAGTAAAAAGTCCACGGATCCTGTGGCGAAAAAAAATTTGATGCACGTTTGTAGAGACTAATAAATTCTTCCGGAAAACTACATCTTATTTTATTATTATTGCTAGCCCGTATGTCCCATTGCTGGGCAAAGGCCTCCCAATATTACTTCCAATTCTTTTTCAATGATTTTTTGCTTCTTTTACCGATTATTAGGGAAGAAGGTCATCCCGTCAACTCTTTTGTGTTATCTAGTAATATACAGAAAAAAAATCGTAACTAATACTGGATTG
This sequence comes from Mythimna impura, assembly GCA_905147345.3. Lineage (NCBI taxonomy): Eukaryota > Metazoa > Arthropoda > Insecta > Lepidoptera > Noctuidae > Mythimna > Mythimna impura. The sequence continues at coordinate 21,271,536 of LR990360.1, read as the reverse complement.
CATACTAGTGGAGCAGTGAAAATTAATTTTATGATACAGGCATAATAGGGAACTAATATTATCCTACTAATGTCTACAAAAACGAATTTAGTTACTTATAAGGGTTCTTTACTCAAAGGTCACATAATCATAAATTAAGTCCCAGACTTAATTATGATATCACATGATGTATTTGTACAAAATAATAGACAAAAATAATTTAATTACGGAATAATACCAAATGCCTAGCACAATGCTTTCGGCATTGAATTACAGAATAATGAGAGAGACAGATAAATGAGATGAGCAGAGTAATGAGGAAGACAAAGAGTCATGAAAGGCGGTTTGATCTAACTAAGTCTGCAAAAGCTTTTTTCCGTGAGTAATATATCAAATCAAACGATTTCAGTGTGGATCCGTTTCGGGGATTCATTATTTGGGACTCACATATTTAGTCAAAAAACACAGAACCAATTGGCCATTTATTATTTTCTTAAAATAAAAATGACTATTGTTGACGACGGTGTCATGGTCCGTCCATCTAATAGCAAATCTAATAACTAAATGTTAAATATATACCTATGTATACTATGCCTAAACCTGTATGTTTTACTTCAATGGTTGTATAATTTTTAAATAATAAATTGTGGTTGGTCCCGACTGTTATTTGTAAATCTTGAAGATAGTCGGAAGCCAGAAGAAAAATATTGCATGTAGCGGAGATGAGAATGTTGAGATGGATGTGTGGTGTGACGAGAATGGATAAAGTGAGAAATGAGTATATTAGAGGAAGTTTGAAAGTGGCGCCAGTGACTGAAAAGTTGAAGGGGAATCGTTTATCTTGGTATGGTCATTTGGATGTAGGCTGAACAGAGAGTAAAGCCCCGCAAACCTCCGTTCAAAAGGAAGGATCCTCCGACCAGACGGGTGTGATGTCTGGTGGGCAACTGCCCGATAGGTAATTTCGGGCTGTTCTATATGTTCTAATCGTGCGGAGAACTTAAATTGCGCGATGCAGGATTAGTTCTTATGTGACGCCATAGTTGTCGCTACAGTCATGTAAAGAGGAGGGATGAAACGCATGTTACTAAAAGAGTTATGAGTATACAGGTGGATGGGTGGAGAGGGAGGCCAAAGAAAAGATGGATGAATTGTGTGAAGAATGATATGAAAGAAAAGGAAGTAGTGATAGCATAACGGGTGACTTTATACTGGAAGCCAACCTCAGCATAGTTGGGAAAAAGGCTAATAAAGGCAGTAGATGAAACAAATAATCTATATTATTTTTATTCTGCATCATTATTCTGTCAGAAGCATCAACAAATAATCTATATTATTTTTATTCTGCATCATTATTCTGTCCGAAGTATCAACAAATAATCTATATTATTTTCTTCTGCATCATTATTCTGTCAGAAGCATCAACAAATAATCTATATTATTTTTATTCTGCATTATTATTCTCTCGGAAGCGTCAACAAATAATCTATATTATTTTTATTCTGCATCATTATTCTGTCAGAAGCATCAACAAATAATTTATATTCTTTTTAATCTGCATCATTATTCTGTCAGAAGTATCAACAAATAATCTATATTATTTTCTTCTGCATCATTATTCTGTCAGAAGCATCAACAAATAATCTATATTATTTTTATTCCGCATTATTATTCTGTCGGAAGCGTCAACAAATAATCTATATTATTTTTATTCTGCATCATTATTCTGTCGGAAGTATCAACAAATAATCTATATTATTTTCTTCTGCATCATTATTCTGTCAGAAGCATCAACAAATAATCTATATTATTTTTATTCCGCATTATTATTCTGTCGGAAGCGTCAACAAATAATCTATTTTATTTTTATTCTGCATCATTATTCTGTCGGAAGTATCAACAAATAATCTATATTATTTTTAATCTGCATCATTATTCTGTCAGAAACATCAACAAATAATCTATATTATTTTTATTCAGCATCATTATATTGTCAGAAGCATCAATACATTGGGCTGAAGGATTATTCGAATGAGTTACCATGGCCTTAGAATACAAAAGGATAACTGAAGGAACAAAGGTGGGTTTCAGTCAGCAAAAGCCTGACACGGCTCGCTCCATTCAAAGAATGAGAAGTTTAATTAGACTAGCCTGTTGGTCTAGCCCAGACGAGTTCGATTTCCACCCAAGACAAATGTTTGTGTGATGAGCACGATCATTTGTTGTGTCTGGGTGTAATTTATCTATAATATGTATGTATTTAGAAATATATAAGTATGTTTATCATTTTTCTAGTACTCATAGCACAAGCTCTGCTTAGTTTAAGACTAGATGGCGTTGTGTGAAAGTTGTGAAATATTATATTTATCTTGCCTTATGGCATTTTCTACAAGTCAAGAAAGAAGTCAGTGAAGTTTTTAATGATTTCCTTCGTAAATAAAAAGCATTGACATATCGCTCAAAATTCGATGATCCACGTCATTGTTTAGCTGATCCGGCTAATGATATCGTGTTCATTTAGATAATTAGTACGTTGTACATTGTCATGTCATCATTTGTCATTAGCTTGGTAGTTTAGTCGTTTGTTTGTCTATTGGCTTTAGTTTGACAATAATTAGTTTTAGTAAACTGGAATTATCCTTTTCTTTTTTTTTGTGGGTTGGAAGTTTTCAAATAATTACCCCCGTTCTGGGTGGAAAAAAGGAAATATTTTTTTAGGGTTTCGTACCTCAAAACGAAAAAACCGAACCCATATAGGATCGCTTTGTTGTTTGTCTATCTGCCTGTATGTCAAGACCCTTTATCACGGGAATATGTGGAGGTATCAAGTTGAAATTAAAACCATATAAGTACTGAGGTTTGCGGTCCCTTGACGCTGTGAAAAAATCAAACTTCTGAATTAACAAAAAAAAAAGATACAGCCGTTTATGTGGCCAAAAACGTGTATGATCAAGTTCCGATTATCACACTCATCATCATCATCATCATCATTTTAGCCGAAGGACGTCCACTGCTGGATATAAGCCTCCCCCAAGTGTCGCCATAACGAAAGGTCCTATGCGCCTCGCATCCATCGCATTCCCGCGACTCTTATCATCATCAGGTCATCGGTCCACATTGTGGGAAGCCTTCCAACGCTGCATTTACGCGGTCGCCACTCTAGAACCTTTCGGCTCCATCGACCATCCGTTCTATGAGCAAAATGTCCTGCCCACTGCTACTTAAGTTTGGGGATTCTTCGGGCTATGTGGGCGACCTTGGTTCTCCTGCGGATATCTTCATTCCTGATGCGGTCGCGCAAGGAAACCCCGAGCATAGCCCGTTCCATTGCCCTTTGGGTGACTGTAAGCCTTCTTATCACATTCTGAATTAAAATTAAAGAAAGAAAAAAAAGAGCTTATTTGCGTCAAACATGGCGCATACTATAAAAGATAAAAATAATAACAAAAACTCTACATTTTAAGAAAATATGCGTCACATACGCGCAAAACAACCAGCGCTCGACAAAATGCTGAGGCTCATGTAGGAGACAGAGCCACAGCACTGATTTTCAGCGCCAGCCGTCATCGACGGTAAGACGTTGATCGGCTAGCAATAATGTAAGTATGTAGGTTCTTAAAATCATTAAATCTTCAATTTCTTACTCAAGAAGCGACTCCAACCAACCATCACCCCGCATTATAAATATTCTAACTGTAAAGAGTGTAGGTACCTACAAACCACCCACTCAACCTTGACAGACAAGTACGTATCCCACCCTGGAGTATCGATCAAAGTTATGAAGATTTTTTGAAGGGGTAACTCGAGTACGGATCGCTATAACACGCTTGCTACTTGAAATGGTCTCTTGAAAACTGACCGGAGAATCGCCCACTTGAGGCTAAGGGCCCCGATTAAAGTATAAAGTATCATTTTTAGGGTTTCATGGATAGAAGGTATATCTACCTACTACGCTTGTTCTCTTATTTGTAGTTATGTTTTGAAATATTGTATAAAATAATAAGGTCTATACGTCAAGCTCAACTCACACTAGCGCACAGAGTCGGAGCGTCGTGTCGAGTCCTATTTTAAAAACTTTTATTTAGTTTCATTTAAATCAATTTCCTTTGAAAAACTCATCGAAAGAGCTTTCAAATCTCAAATTTGAAAAATTTCTTCGATATGGGATTTGGTACATGTGGAATCCTGGAGGAACGCTGGCCTGATGCTGCGTAAGCGAGCGTACGTGACCCACAACACACCGCGCCGCTCCTTTGATGACTACCACTCCACCACGCACATGATGTTAGAAAGTAGCAGATTCTGAACTGATTGACCTCCATTGGTGTAATTGCTGCAAGGCGTTCTGATGTGAGAATAAACAAATAAACAAACAAATCTATCCCGATGTTTGCATGCATGTGTAAATCAGATGATAATGCAAAATTATTATGACATGGACTTGATCTGATGATTGAACCGGGAGGTGGCCATAGGAACTCAGTAGTTAAACGACACAACCACATTGAGTTTGGACTCGTTTGATACGTCTTGACGAGTACCTTGGTGCTAGATGGTAACCAAGGTCTGATGATGAAGCTGAAAGATGGCCATAGGAACTCGGTAATAAGTGCAATAAAATAAGCCTAACGTGTTTGATAATATTAATTATATACGTATAGACCGTGCTATAAAAGCTTTTTATGAAAAAATGATTTTCATTGAAAACTTGTTTCAACTACGACGCGACGCAACTCGGAATCGAATTCATTTTACTTCCATAAAATAAACACAATCAGCCTTATAATGTTCCAACTGCTGGGATTCAGGCCTCGTTTCTAGGAGAAAAAATAAATATTTATTAAATTCTTCTCCTAGAGTCTTCTCAAAATTAGATATATTATTTTACTCACTTCTCGTGTATATGCTTCCCGCAGGTGCTACTACATGCAAACAGAAAATATATCTACATGTTTTTTTTATTCTTAGAAACATGATTGTCTTATAAAGGAAAGAAATTAAGTAAGAGAGAAATAAACGAAGAAAGAAAATACGCTTAGTTATAATTATTTGACTGGCCTGTTGGTCTAGTTGTCAGTGGCCCTGACTGCTATGCTGGAGGTCGTGGGTTCGATACCCACCCAGGACAAATGTTTGTGTGTTGAGCACGATCATTTGTTTTGTGTCTGGGTGTAATTTGTATATTATAATGTATATGTATTTATAAATATATAAGTATGTATATCAGTTGTCTAGTACTCATAGCACAAGCTCTGCTTAGCTTGGGACTATACGGCGTTGTGTGATAGTTGTGGAATATTATATTATACATATTAATTGGATCTGAGACACACTAGGCCTAGTGCAGGCTGGTGGATGTTACACAGTCGTTTTTTACACTGTGTGATTTTTTGTTTCAGGACATACATAAGCCAGTTTCCTCACAATGTTTTTCTTCACCGTTTTGAGAGCAGTGGTGATAAAATAGATCGTAGAAAGTAAAACGCGTTAGGTTTGCCCACGAATTTCAACTCGTAAGTCAGGACAATTACAATTGCATTAATTTTACTTATCAAGGCGAAAATTTACCTGCTGCAATCTTCTCGTCTTCAAAGCGGCTATAGGCAATAGGCTTATAAAAAACTAGTGCGCCACACCATCAACGATTGCATCACTGCTTACCATTAGGTGGAATCGCAAGTAAGCGCTAGTTTATATCAATTAAAAAAGAAATGCCAATAAAAAAATACGATTTGGCACCACGCCTTCCAAAGGAAAAAACAATAAAATATACGGTAGCGGTCTTAACATTTCTTCGTTTAATAAAACTCGGAGGGCTCGTGAAGACGTTATTACTCATATTGCCGCACCCTGTATTAGCATAGGAGTGCTCTCAAGAACAACTGACGGTTTGCTTTATTAGTTATATTTGGGCTTCTTATAATATTTTGTATACTCGATGCAAATGTGAATTGTGGCTTATGACGTTGGTATAAGGTTGAAATTGTAATTATTGGTGGTGGTGAAATGCAACAGCTATGAGTAGTTGTTCTTAGGTTTCCGTTTCGGGGTCATTTACCCTAACTTTTGTGCCAAAGTTTGAGTATATAGTTGTAGTTTTGCGTGTTCTCCGGTACCTATTGTTGTCTTATGTTTTAGTAAAAAGATAAAACTGTTAGGATTGTAGTAAGACAAAGTGGAAAGTCGTGGTGCAGTGAGTAAAAAGTTGTACGGAAATCGGTTGTCATGATATAGGCATTTTTTTTTTTTAGGTGGGAAAATCATCTAATTACAAATCTCGCTCTTGGGCGGAGCGGGAGATAGTGTCAGACTTTTACTGACTAAAAACCCAGTCCTGTTTCTTCTTTGCCTTCATCCCAGGGCTCCGGGTTTCGCTTTCACACTACCCGTGGATGATATAGGCATGGGCTACGTGATGGTTCGGAAGAGTTACCGCGCAAAGGGCAAGTGAAGGAACACGGGTAGGACTTAGTTTGTAAGAATCTGACATCCCCTCTCGCTCCATCTCGAGTTGGAGGAGTTATTTGATGATACTGTTTACGCATCAAACGCGTGAGCATGTGGACTGACGTCATCGGCGACTGAGGCAGCAAGCGCAAAGCAGACGACAAGTGCACGGCGGACGGCGAGCGGTACGGTCACTTCTCGACCTGATGGCTTCAGAGGTACTTGCATCCCTCAATCGCCACCTCACAGTACAGCTACTTATTTCTCGCTATGCTCAATATCATATTTAAATAGTATACAGTCCACTTATTTATTCATTTTCCGAACAATACCACAGAACAATAAAAGGGGAAGAGAAGTTATATTTTAACCCTTGCCGAAGAGGGCCCGCTACGACGTTCCTGTCATGTCTATCTCACCCCCTGCTCAAGCCAGCCCACGCAGCTGAGTCTGTAATTTTAAAATCATCCCTAATTAATAAAAACCTATGTAGATTTTTATTAATTAGCCAGCATGTTCCTTGCTATCCCCCTCAGCGACTCCGTAAGCCAAGTTTCGTACACCACAAGACATACTCTTAGCGTGTAGTCGCGTAGTTATGTTTATGTGTTTTTGTAAGTCCTGCCTGCCCCCCTAGCCAAGTTACGACCGTTTCGTTTGCGTCGAACGCGTAACGACGTCATCTCAACGCTCAGTGACGTGGTCAGAGTAAAGGAATCGGAGGCGTGGCCTACTCGAGGCGTTCGACGTAAACGAAACGGTCGTAACTTGGATAGGGGGGCTAGAGGCTTTAATTTATTAAGGCCGCCACAGGTAAGTCCGGTTAAGCAGACGACAACCCCATAGGATCAACATCAAGTCACTCATAAAAAAAACCGCGTAAGTGCGAGTTGGACATGCATACCTACTGAGGTTACCGTACAAACTTACAACCTATGTAAATAGTTCAATGCCCGAATCGTATCTCGAAGATTAATACGAATCGCAAAAAAGGTTTTTTTTTGTAATTTATTTTTTTCTATTTTTTTTATACTTCTGCTATGATCATGCTTCTTGCCAAATTTCTGGATTCTAGGTCAAAGGGAAGTACCATATAGGTTCTGATTTCCTAGCGCGTGTCAAAATATGCACCTAAACGGAGCATAAACGGCATAAACGGCATCTTTAAATTACGTTGATTTAGAAGTTTGAATATTTTACTGCTACTTGGGGTAGTCGACTTGAGTATCTAATATTAATTTCAGCTTCATACCTCAACTCTTTCCTGAGAAAAAGGGTCTTGACAGACGGACAATTAAGAGATCATCTAAGGGTTTCGTTTATGCTAACTTAGGTACGGACCCTTAAAAACATATTTTAACCAGCAACAAGCGAAAACTTACAGAAACCCGAGCAAGAATATAGTATATTAGTGTTACAAAAGTACAAGTACATTAATTATTTCACCTTATATGTAATAACTGTCAAAAATACGAAACTCATTCGTTGAAACTCGTCCATTTATTCAAATTTTCACCGTCTTCAGATAATTTTTCATCGCTGAAACTGAAATGTAGGCCAAGAATTTTCAGTCATATTCTTGTTATTTGTTAAATTTACTTTGGTAAATATAGTATTTTATGTATGTGTACTGTCTTTTCATATTTAGTAGGACAACTTAAAGTGTCGTTTGGGCTAGAATATTGTGGAGCATGTCTAGCGTAATTTTAGCTGATAGCCTTTCTGATTTTCAGATACTTTGTTATATAAGTAAACTAGCTTCTGCCAGCGGCTTCGCCCGCTTAAAAGTCGATTTCTCCATACAAACTTCCAACCCCCGTTTAATATATAATCTTTAAGGCCTACCTGCCAAATTTTAAGTTTGTAGGTGTTATAGTTTCTGAGATTTCGTGATTAATCAGTGAATGGTATTTCGCTTTTATATACACAGTGAAATTTTAGTGGTTGTTTTCCCGAAGCGAAATGAGTTTGTGTCGGTAATACAATCGATTAATATATATAAAAAAAATTAGACTCAATAAATGGCAGATTAACAATTGTGATAAACAAAACTCAAAAGCGACTTGAACCAATGGTAATACATCGCGCGATATCTACGCGGAATGCGGGCTGGGCGCGCGGTTGCCCCGAATGGCCGCGCGGTCGTTGCACTCGCGTATAAATCAGCTGATCACTACTCGTGACTTAATAAAACACAAAACCCAATAAGTTATTCCAATTTTCCCTTCATACTTTTACGGGCTTAGGACCGTCGTAAATACTTTTTTGCCTACAACTTACAGGTCACTGAGAAACTAATAAAAATCAAGATCTCTAAAATAATCTCAAGAGATCTTTAAAATAAGTCTGAATTAGATGATTAAGTATTTAAGGCGTATTTAAAAAATGGGATCAACTTATTTACAATGATTTTGATTACCTAACCTACTTTTAAATGTTTATTTACAAGGTACGAGTAAGTACCTACTTACACTTCCCGGTAGCGGAGTAATTGTTCCAAATGCAAACCACTACGTTCAATGCACAAACGAGCACGTTTTAACTGATTGTCTTTCAGTTTGATTAGAATGTCTCTGTCACGTCTCACGATATTAAAAGCGTCCACTATCGCATTTAAGTAGGGTATTATTGGGCATTCTATGCCACTGTCGGCAAGTAGCTCGGCTAGTGCGCCTCGCTATCCGACAGTGGCATAGAATGCCCAATAATGAACGATCGACTCGACTGTGTAGTATATTACTGTACTCACCTGGAGATCATGTGAGTTATACCACTGGCCGCCAGTAGCCGGGCGAGTTCACCGTGCTGCGGACGATGGTATGACATGCGTTTCGTTGTTAGAAACGACTTGATGATTTTGATATGCGCTTCATATATGGTGGAAACGACTTGTTGGGTTTTGTAATGCGCTTCAGCATGGAAACGACTTGTTGAGTTTTGTAATGCGCTTCAGCTTGGAAACGGCTTGATGAATTTGGCACGTATTTTAGTATTAGAAACGACTGGTGTTACTGGACTCATACAAAGATCATGCGAGTTATACGACTGGCTGCCAGTAGCTAGGCAAGTTTGCTTGGCATCGGACAGTAATGATAACCATCGACATGATCAATGATTAAGATTTAACTTAGTCATTTTGACATGCGTTTCGTGGTTAGAAACGACTTGTTGGTTTTTGTAATGCGCTTCAATGATGGAAACGACTTAGTGATTTGGTCATGCATTTCAGTATTAGAAACGACTTGTTGGGTTTTGTAATGCGCTTCAGCATGGAAACGACTTAGTGATTTGGTCATGCATTTCAGTATTAGAAACGACTTGATGATTTTTGTAATGCGCTTCGTGGGTTGAAACGACTTGGTGTTTTTGAAATGCGTTTCAGTATTAGAAACGACTTGTTGGGTTTTGTAATGCGTTTCAGCAGGGAAACGACTTAGTGATTTGGTCATGCATTTCAGTATTAGAAATGACTTGTTCACTCACTGCTTTGAAGGGATCTGCATAATAAACAAGATACATTTTATATTTGGTTTATTTGTCGTAAAACATTGGTTTTTCTGGAAATAATGTATCTACCGAACGCACGAGCTCTTGTAGTTTTCGCCACTGAGACGAATCCGAGTCGGTCTGGAACTTGAGTCGCACAAGCGCCTTCTTCCACAGCTCCTGGGAGTCGGTGTGGCGCGCGTCGTCAGCCTTGTACACCTTGCAGTCGACGTAGTACTCTCCGTTGATACTCGCTGCTCGCCGCTCGCAGCCGTTGGCGACTCGGTTAACGAAGAATGATGATAGACATGTACTCGATGAATCGTCTTTTGGCAAGGTATCAGACCCGTAGTTGCTACTGATACCGAATACATCATTATCAGTACTGGTTTTTTTACTGAAACAACAACGAAAACTTCTATTAGTTCATCATACACTTACAGGGTACATTTACCGTTTAGATACGCACAGGAAAAAAAATACACACTTAGTCAATATGCCTGTAGAACATGAGAGACGTACAAATAAAAATATATCAGGCACTTATAAAGTCATATCTGTCAGCAGACTTGTAACATTACACGAATAACTGATGATTATTAACTGGTATGGCGAACTAAATTATTGAATAGTTTGTTTACCTCGTACGAATTAAACTCGTTGATGGTGGGTTCAACTTGCGTTTCTTATTGTTGTCTGCAGACGGCTTGCGGCTGGGTTTCGTTTTCTGGTCGGGGATCGGAGCTAGTTGAAAGTACTCGCACTCAGAATCAGACCTGAAATAAAGATACAACAAAATAATAGTCAAACATAATTATTACTATCACCTGCATCGGGTCAGACCTCTGAGCTATGAACCGAGCGGGAATGTTTTATACTTACATTTTCCAATTATCTCCAATCGATATGGCAGGCTGATGAAAGCAGTCGTAGTGACTGACAGCAGCAGGCAGCGGTTAGCTATCAACACTGATATTGACAGAATAACGCAGCAGGATCGCAGAGCACTTCTTGAAGATTACTTCCACACTTGTAGACTTCAGTTAGTTTGTACCGAGTACATCGAAAACATGTAGCTTATAAATCGGAAAACGAACGATAATTCACCATATTAAAAATGACGGCAACCGTTCATAAAATATTGTGTAAAACAACTTTTATCCTTAGACGTATTATACTTGTTCAAAAAGTGCACAATAAGGTTGTCTCAGGTAGCATCGAATGACGAGACAGTGAAGCGACTTAGGGTTGACAAAACGTTAACCAGTAGATAAGTTATCAACAACGCTAATAGGGAATATTCTTGCAAGTAATTTAAATATTTGGCAATCTAGAGACAATCATTAGATTAGTATTTATTATGTTATACATCCAAGTTTTACTTCTAATACTTTTATGCTCGAGTGAAGTGGGTACAGGAAATAAGTTAACGTTTCTAAGGTACTCATTTGACCATCTACGTTTTGGTCTCGTCGTACTTTGCTAGACTTCCTAAAATAAATCAATAATATAATTCCCATAACCACACTAACAGCCATGAGTGAAACCACGCTCATCAATATCTAACGATATACTATGATATATTATAATCGTAATAGTGCATTGTATAAAATTTGTATATTGCTTATAAATAAAATGCGTACCAAGTTATTACCAACCCTAACTAAAATAGCTGATTATTGTGAATGTGAATTAAACAATTAAGTTTGACACGCGTGTCACATTTGTGCAAAAACAACTTTTATGATGAAATATTTTTCTGCTTGTAGACAAAAAAATAAAATTTCGTAAGGCATCAATAATATGTTGCTATGTTGTAAACTCTAAAATATTAGATACTTATTGTTTCAAAGGTACGATGGAGTGAGCACCTTTCTAAACTATCACAGAACAATTAAGTAAATTATAAATAATGACTTACTTAATTGTTCTGTGACAGTTGAAGAAATGGAGCTCCCTCCATTTTTTGTCTAGCAGTGGGATAGCATAGACTTATTATTCAATAATTAATATTAATAATTATTATAAATAAATATTGTATTGATCACACGAACGATTTCATCTCCTGGAGCAGCTGTAATCGCTATATTTTGGGACCCGAAATATATCTACATAATTGGAACACGTGTATAAATCATTTCATACTGAGCAGGTAATTATCAAATATCAGAACATAATGACTATTTTTCTATACCCAGAATATATAATTACATGTATACCTAATTATTTATCGATACCTCAAATAAAACCCCTTTTTTTATTTCAGATACATTGCTTAAACGTACCAGTGAAGAACTATGTAATGACCCGAAATATAACAACATATTTGGACCAAGCAGATGCACATTCCTATATTTAAAACATTTCATATTTTGCTGGTAATTATTACTCATTACTAATTATTAATACATTTTCTTCCCAGAACATACAATTATCTACCTAATTAAATTATGTACCTAATGTAACCATTTTTTTTCAGATAAATTTTACCTAAACATAGTTACCGACTTGCATGTGAAGAATTATACAAGGAATCTTGGAACGAATGTAAAATAGTCCTGATCAAGTTGTACTAATAATTTAAATATTTTGTAACTGGTATACCTAAGATCGTGATTATTAATTGTAACTGTTGTAAGTATTACCTAATCTATTTTATTTAAATAAGCAATTATTTTAAGTGTTCTTTAATTTTTAAAATAACATAATGCCTTACTGTTCTGATTGCAAAGTATTTGTAGTAAATCGTCGATGGTCTGGTCATTTACGTAGCAATGTACATAAAAACAATAGCTCTACCTCTATTTATGATAATGTTGCAATTATTAATTCTTCTTTTAAAGAACGAATCATAAGTTACAAAATCATAGCAACTGGCGAACAAATAAATAATTTTCCTGAAATGTTTCTTAATAATATTAGTAAACAAGTTGAAACTCTAATAAACCGATCATTATTGAAACATACAGCTCTGAAAATAAATTTTGAACTTTTTTCTTTTTTTCTTATGTTTAAAAATGATCAAAAGGAAATGAAATCGTTCGCCACAAAAAACATTATTATTAATTTTAATTACGATTTTGATTCAATTTATAAAGCAACGGTTGATTTACTGTTAAAGAAAATTGAAGAGTTTCAGGACAGAGATAGTGGTTGGACATTTTTGAGCAATTCCCATGTAGAAATAAATATTAATAAATATCAGCCTCTCGGTGGATCTAAATTTATAACTTTACCAAAATGTATAAAAAATAAAAAAGCTTGTTTGAATATTCGTAACAATGATGAGTATTGTTTTTTATGGTGCGTAGTGGCGGCTCTGTACCCTGCTAAACAACACCCCGACAGAGTTTCATCTTATCCCTACTTCCAGGATGTTTTGAATGTTGATGGTTTGACATTTCCGATAACATTTTCGGGTATAGCTATATTTGAGAAAAATAATCCGTTTTTGAATATTTACGTGTATGGTTTAAAAAATAATAAGACTATCGTTGGACCTTTGTATTCAACATCGAATCAAAAATCTAAGAGTATCCATCTATTGTTCTTAGAAAAAAATACTAATACCCATTATTGTCTTATCAATGATTTACCTCGTCTAGTCAGAAATCAGATAACTAAACATCATGGTAAACTGTACTTCTGCGAAACGTGCTTATTGTTTTTTCCGACGCGCACTCAAATTGAATCACACATGTGTGGAGGGATTGCCACGGTATTACCAGAAGAAGGAACATTTTTAAAATTCAAAAATTATGATAGAAAACAAAACATTCCTTACGTCATATATGCTGATTTCGAAACGATACTCGAACCGATTTCCGGCGATAATTTCAACACCACTAACACGTCATACTCACATCGTCACGTACCGGCCGCGTTCGCCTATAATGTAGTGTCATCATTTAACGATATGGTTGGCGGCTATAGAAGTTATCGCGGAAAAGATTGTGTTTCAAAATTTATACATTTACTGATTGAAGATGCTAAAGCAATACACAGAATTCTAACTAAAAGCGAGCCTATGATATTCACAGAAATAGATGCTCTTGATTTCAAACGCGCTATTAAGTGCTACCTTTGTGAAAATTTACTGTTGACAGATCGAGTAAGGGATCACTGTCATATTACAGGCCGGTACCGAGGTGCAGCACATCGACACTGCAACCTACAACACAAAGTACCAAAATTCATCCCAATATTTTTTCATAACTTATCCGGATACGATTGTCATTTATTTATTAAAAAGTTAGGCGAAATTCCAGGACAAATTAAAATAATACCCAAGACTAAGGAAAAATATATATCGTTTACAAAGTTTATTCCTATTGCTGATAATGAGTTTATACAAATAAGGTTTTTAGATTCTTTCAACTTTCTAGGAACTAGTTTAGACAAACTTGCTAAAACTTTGCAAGTAGACGATTTTGTTAACCTTAAATCAAATTTTTCTGATGAAACACAATTTAGTTTGCTAATTCGTAAAGGTGTGTACCCCTATGACTATATGAAAGATTGGAAATGTTACGAACAAAAGTCATTACCATCGAAATATTATTTCCATAATTCTTTGACGAACGAAGGTATAAGCGATGAAGATTATAATCATGCTCAGAATGTATGGGCTGAATTCAATATTACTGACCTAGGCGAGTATACAGATCTATACTTAAAAACTGACGTGCTTTTGTTGACAGACATATTTCAAAATTTTCGGAAAACATGTAAACAATATTACAAACTCGATCCTGCCTTTTACATAACTGCACCCAGTTTATCGTTCGATGCAATGTTGCTAAAAACAGGTGTTCAGTTAGAACTGATTTCGGATCTAGCGATCATCAGAATGATTCAAAGCGGTATACGAGGTGGCTTGTGCATGTGTTCCCATCGGTATGCAAAAGCAAATCACAAATACATGCCAGAACATGATGCATCACAGCCTCAGAGTTTTATAGTATATCTAGACTGTAATAACCTATACGGCTTCAGCATGTGTCAGTATTTACCATATTCTAGTTTTAGATTTCTTGATGAAATTGAATTAACTAATTTTCGTGTAGAAAATATCGAGAATAACTCTGAGTGGGGCTTTATATTAGAAGTCGATCTTTTTTATCCTGAACATTTACACAAACACCACAATGATTTACCATTTTGTCCTGAGAAATGTATACCTCCAGGAGGTAAAACGAAGAAACTAGTTGCAAATTTGCATAATAAGTACAACTACGTAATACATTACGTTCATTTAAAAAAATGTTTAGAACATGGTTTAATATTACGTAAAGTTCATAAAGCTATTACTTTTAGACAAAGTCCCTATTTAAAACAGTACATAGAATTAAACACTCGATTAAGACAAAAGGCAAAAAGTTCTTTCGAACAAGACTTTTTTAAGTTGTTAAACAACAGTGTTTTTGGCAAGACATTAGAAAATACTGAAAATAGAGTAACCGTTCATTTAGTTAATCAATGGTGTGATCAATCTAATCGAACTAAGAAATTTATATCCTCCGAGAGACTTGTAGCCAACCCCTATTTTCATAGCGCTTCTATTCTAACTGAAAACTTAGTTGCAATACAAATGAAACCTGACCAAATTATTTTAGATAAACCTATTTATATTGGATTCACTGTATTAGAACTTTCTAAGACACACATGTATGACTTTCATTATAATATTGTTAAACCTTTTTATGAAGATCGAGTGCAGCTGTGTTATACAGATACCGATTCGTTTGTTTATAAAATATTCACGTTTGATTTTTACCATGACTTGAAGTGTAATTTTTTGCAATATTTCGACACCAGTAACTATGATGATAAAAATGATTTTAACATACCGATTATGAACAAAAAAGTGCCAGGTTTGTTCAAAGACGAAATGGGAGGAAAATATATCTCAGATTTTGTTGGTTTGAGATCCAAGCTTTACTCAATAAAAACCGTTGATAAAGTCATTAAAAAAGCAAAAGGAGTAAAATCAAGTGTAGTAAGAGACTTAAATATAACAGATTATGAAAATGTTTTATTAAATGGTGGAATTATTCGTAGAAAAAATATTATGTTTAAATCTATAAAGCACGAAATATTTACTAAGTGTGTCAACAAAATTGCTTTATCTCGAAATGACGATAAACGCTCAATATCTGTAGATGGAATATCAACGCGTGCCTGGGGTCACTCACTTATTTTAAAGAGCGAAAATGTATTTTAAGATTAAGCTAATTAGTAATAGAGTTCGAATATGATTTATGTAACGTACGTAATCTTAATATAGCTTTTAAAATATACCTAAATAACTTTTTAATGTATGATAAATATAATTCATAGTTTTAAAAACCTAAGTTATTGTAAAAATATAAATAAAATGTGAATGACTATGACTACTTGTTTAATTTATGATTTATGACATCATCCTCCTTTTTTGTAGTTGGTTAAATAAAATGAAACCCGACCAAGATTCAAGTTGCAACATGAACTGCACGTTGAAACTTGAATCGTTCGTTTTTCAGAGGCAAAATGTATTTTGTACTTATTACAATAAGACTGATTATACAAATTTTGAAGAGCCATGTTTGCGTCAATTGCATAACGCTGATCATACAAAATACCTATTACAAACACGTAACAGTGCATTACCCTCAGAAAAGCTTAGTTAACATTTTAATCTAAATTGGGAATCGTTGCGATGGTATTTTTTTTTTGTCATTTACGAAATAAAACTCACCTTGAGTACTTGTACGAAGCACACAACGTATTGCTTATCGCGAGCATGTCATTGGTAAGTTTCTCAATTTATTTTTATTTTGTTTAGTAACTAGCGATAGAGTTTTCAGCAATTTTGCTCAAAGCTATTAGTGAATCTGCTATGAATGTTGTAACCCGTTGACAATTCGTTTATGCAGCACTATATCAACGTCTACGGTTTAGTTTAAACTTAATGAGCGTCTATTTTTGTTCCAGAATACAGAATCAGAGATTATGTTTAGCCAGTACGCTCAAAATCCTTATGAAGGATTCTCCGAAACGCTTCACAACGAACCCGAGCACAGCAAACATGTGACGAAAGAAAAAAAGTCAAAACAGCGATGCAGGGAAAAGTCGAAGAAGCACAATCCAACTAAATCTTTTGTGATGAGCCGATTACAGCGACGAGGCATGAAATTAATAAAAATATCAGTCGTAGATCTAACCAATAACAATTCGCAAACCAGTGACACAGACAGTGACAGTGAGAACGTTATTATAAGTGCTCAATACATTGTTAAAGACGCTATCGACAATGTTATGGACGAAACTGAATCTTTAGTTAAAAAAATATCTAAATCTTTAATAGATAGTGATTTTTAATATATATCTGTTTGCGTAAGAAGTTGATTAGGCAAATATTTAGTACTTATTATGTTGTTTTATTTAATTTTAAAGTAGAGTGTTTTATTTGAAGAAGTGTTGGGTGTTTAACAAAATAAAAGCAGTTTTACTATACAAATGTTTTTTTTATTTATAAAACCAATAACCATATAAGTAGGTACACATTTATAACTCTAAATACTTTCTTATACATAACACATTTTTAAGAGCACAATGCTTTAAATGTTTTATACAATTTAAATTAATTCTTCCTTCACAGTATTTTTTATGTAAAATATAGAAATTAGGACATCCTTCGGTACCAAGGTCTGATACATTACAGTTCTCACAAAGTTCCTTTATCCACTTTACTTTCTCCAAACCATTAACAACGATTTCCTTATTTTCTAGATAGGGAACGATTACACGATGAAATTCTTTATAGTCGATATACCCTTCGTTCCAATAAATGCCTCTGTTTCTTTCCAGCCATTTAACTTGCCTCTTTTCGTCACTTGTTAAGTATTTAAACAAGTATGGTGGTTTTATTAAAAATGTTTGCGTATAATCACGGGAAGCAAAAGCTAACTCTTTTATTATAAAATTATTGTACAGATCTTTAAACCCTTGAACATCTAATATGACAGTATTCGGATTCATGATATTTTCCTGACTGTATTACTTAAAGGTTTATATTCAATAATACAGTCATTCAATATAAGACAATACGCAGAAGTTTGATCGGGTATTTCTGAATCACTCTCGATTTCCACTCTTACGTCTACAACAGGGCCTGTCTTTACATTATCAGCTTGTCTAGAGCAATCGATGACAAATAGTGGCGCCAAATCTTTAAATTGTTTTTCACTTAATAAGGGCTCCGGTCGACACCCGTAATAAGACTGTTGAAATCTGACGTATTGCTCGTATAATAAAGCGATTCTGTTATTCGCGAAACTCACATTTAGGTTTTCATACGGAAAGTAAGTAGAGTTGAGGTACACTTTTACATCACGAACATGACAATGATCGAACTGAGACATATCAGAACTGCTATTGTTTTTTCTATTTGTCTGTAGTCCCATAATAATGTATCTTGGTTTCTCTATTTGCGAGGATGTTTTGATTGACCAGGTATGTTTTGTAGTTTTAGGTAAAGCAGGATATTCGTACAGATCCCAATTTCTGAATATCATCTGGAGTGGTCGATCTTTTTCTAATAGTTTCAGCAAACTTATTTTTTCCTTGTCAGACACTTTAACGTGCGGCACGCGCCAAATGATTTTATTTATCTGTACGTCTTCTACAATTTCACCAGTGTTAAGTTTTACAGCATTCAGGTTAGTGTTACTTCGTAGCAATATCAGTTCGTGCCTACAATTTATCACGACTTTCTTGAAATCCTCTGCGAAACCGATAATATTACAGAGTGGTATAGAAGCAGAAAAATTACCTCCGTTAATGTTTTTTGTACCATCTATATTCCAGCCCCATGAATTCGATGTCTTTGATTCGTTCTCATTCATTGATATTAATGATTTCATGGTGGTAGTTACGCCAGCATTTTTTATTCTATCAATTTCTACTCCATTTAACTCGTACCTTATGTCTTGAAACAAGTAGAGTAAAGCATTATTCGTGAAATGAACACTAGTGGCTTTATCTTTCATATCCTTTTTGCTAACGATAACGGATCCTTCCAAATACAAGGTACTCGCTGATGGGAGAATGTACAAGTCCTGTTGATTGATAGGTATGCGAATTTCGTCGTTTCTATTAAAACTAGTTACATAGGGCTTGTAAGAATGAAATTCAATTCCTTCAACCGTATTATCATAAGTTGGAGCGGATAAATCGTCTAAGATATTCATTTTAGTAAACCAATCACTTTGAGAAATGTCTTGTTGTCTTTAGTTAATTTTATTTTCTTCTTACAGCGAGCTCTTAATGGGGTGGATGCTTGAGCGGGACTGATATTTTGAATTTGTTGATGCACATATTTATTGTAGTCAATCATTTTTTGATTCTAAGATGCAAATACAGCTGCACTTCTTCACCGCGTAAATTTATTAAGCGGTTATTTATATCTATCAATCGGATATGTATGCAGCTTATGTTGTTTTGGTTGACTGGAAAGTATATTGCGTTTTTTGGAATTTCTATAATTCTATAGCCAGGAGGTACGTTAAGCGCGAATTCGTGAATTATGTGACTCGGTTTTCCGTTTGTGTACGAGCCGCTTACGATATCACATTCGATCCTGATCACTGTCGTAGGTAAAATGTTGACTGGAAACTGTGACACATGCCATTTATTTGGTTCCAAGATCTGCTTATCAAAACCTAATAAATTTCTGATAGTATCCTCTTTACTAAAATTTATGTTTTTTGTACAGAATACAGTAGTTTTTAATGTATTGTTATTGCACTGCAGTTTGATTGACGCATCTTTAATGTTAGATTTTAAGTAGTCATTAATATCTTGCAATTCGTAGGTGCCTTCAGGTATTTCAATAACTTCGTTAGAGCCATAATAGAATTTGTTATTTGTTTTGTCGATGTTTGGAATAGAATTAAATGTTGAAAAATGCAATAAGGCACACTCATACTGTTCATTTAGTTGCAATGTGTTAGGATAGTACGTAGATAAAGTTGACGAGTTTCCAGTTATTGACAATGTGAATGACATCTTGCAAATGATAGAAATAAAAGAAAATTATAATTTTTATACGTTTTTATTCCAAAAAGTCCTTAGATATTCTAAACATAAGTGACCACAGTTTTCTGTGTTAAATTTCTGATATCTAGTATAATTATAAAAAATATTACATTTCTTAAAATATCGCATTAATTCCAATGGAGGTTTCAAATCCCCAAAGCTATCAAAATATTCACAATAGTTGTTAACTTTAACATAAGCTACCCAATGTGTTCCAACATTCTTATAATTATCCAAGTTAACGACACCACATTCAATCCGTTTTGGCATCCTTGGTAATTGATCTTTCATGTAGACTCCTCGAAAGTAGGGGATGTTACGTGCATACTTTTGAATATCTACATTAGTTAGAGGACGATTAGGTAGCTTATTTCTTAGTTTTTTGAAGATTTTATAAATAAACCTTTACCATTTTTATGTGACTTAATGTATAAGCCCTTGCCTAACTTTAAAGACTCCATGGCCTTATTGTGTCTTACTGTTTCTTGCAAATTTTGCTGACTAGTTTTGTAATCGTTTACAGTTTTTGCAATACCCGCCGCACCACCAGCTAAAGTACCTAAAGCCGATAAACCCGCAAAAATTGGGATTAAAGGTAGAATTCCTCCAGTTTTTGGCAATGGTATCACACGCGGTACTCGAATTTTTGAAATTTTTGGAAATATTTTTTTTGCCGCTGCGTAAGCAACGTTGATTAATGTTTTGTTATCCTTTGGGTTCAGTTTCTTGATCGTTGAACTTATTTTTGACACGAAACTCTTAAACGTTTTGACGCCGGCACCAGATTTTAATTTAGCTTTCATAACTTTGCTCACTATCCATGAACTCAGTTTTTCACCTTTTCTGGCATCTTTCGACTTAAGTCTTTGTTTAGCCATATTTAATAGTTGTAAATCGGCTTTGTGGCGATTGGGTAAGTCTGTATGGTTTGCATAGGCAATGTCGTGATGCATACAAGCTTCGTCTAGCTTATTCACACCGCGATCACCTCGTTGTAATCGTTTCTGGAGTTTGGTTCCTGGCCCGCAATAATTGTAACCAGGCAAATGAAGTTCGAACGGCAGATTATTAATTAATGAATTAACTAGTTCACCTCCTTGCATTGTCCGAATTGCAATGATGAAAATAGTGCAAAAATAATGTTTATATTAATATTATTTTAACCCACAATTGCATTTTTGTCTATCCAACTGTTTTCTGAATTGTTTAGACCCAACCATTTTACGAACATTTTTGATCCTTTTCTTTTTAAAACTCTTTCTATCAAATAAACACCAGGATAGTTAGATTTTTGAAGTTCTTGCTCGTAAAAAGTTCCCAATATAGCTTGCTTTCGCTGATCTTCTAAATGATATGTAACAGGTATGGTAAAATTAATCTTTTTTATGGTAAATATTTCAGTTGACCAATTAGGTGTATAACCTTTCTCAAACTGGTGTTTGTATTTACTGATCCGAACGAAATCACCCACTTTGAACTTAGGTTTTCTACAAATAGGAACATGTTTAAATGATTTTTTTATATTTTCTTCTATAACTGATACATTAGCTTTATTCACTTCGATTGGTTTAACTCTAATTGTTCGATGTTTTGTGTTGTTATATGTCTTTAATATATCTTGTAACGGTAAATCTAACCATTTATAGTTTCCATTCAGACTAAAACATTTATATAATTTATTTTTAATAGTTTTAATGAGTCGCTCTACAATCGAAGCTTTTTTGGTAGAATATGATGAGTAATGGTTAATATTGTATGACTTCATAAGCATCTGAAATGAGTTGTTATAAAACTCTGTTCCCATATCCGTTTGTAAATTATCAGGTTTGCGTTTGCTGTTTATCAATATTTTTTTGAATGCTCGAGTAACATCGAGTTTATTTTTTGTTTTTAATGGCTCTGTCCAAGCATACTTTGAGAAGCAGTCAATCACCACTAAAATGTAATTATAACCTTTATTATATTTCTTTAGGTTTTGCATGTCCATCAGATCAGCTTGCCACAAGTCATCGACTCCCTTTAGAATGACAGGACGTCTAAGGAAATTTCTTCGTGCTGCTTTGTGTATTTCATTAACAATTTGCTGTTTTGTCATTACTGAGTTTTTTGAAGTAATTTGTCGACCTCTTCTTTAGTATAAAACTTATCTTGCAAATGACTTATAATTGCAGGTATCTTGGCTTTTAAAGTAACTTGAACTGTTTCCCGTGCATCTATAATACTTTGTGAACGCAATGTACCAATAAGTGTATTAAATTCTTTTATCATATTAGCACTCATTCGATCTACATAATCCTTGTTCACTGCATCACCAGCTTCTACTGGATTTTTTATTCCTCTCAGTCTCGATGTTTTTAAATCAAAATCTCCGTTTTCTGATTTTAATAAGGTATTTTCATTAATCTCAAATAACTCTGATAATCGCATTCTTTTATGAATATGATGTCCGAATTTATCTATGTTCATGTTTAAGGTGTATTGTGTTGTGAGGTTTATGATAAAATGAACACACGTTTTAAAATATGTAGGTATTTTATTTATTTATAATTTTACTTTCACGTAATTCTTCAATGATAGATATAATTTCATTATCTAATCCTGTGTTACCAGCATCTCGAGATGCAATTAATAATTTTAATCTATCCACCAGTTCATTTGGATCGTTCCAATATACAAAATCAACCTTTTTCTTCCACATTTTTGTTAAGGGTAGTCCTTTTCCCTTCGATTGAGGGGTCTGAATAGTACTTTGTAGTTTGAAAATAGGCTTAATAACTTGCATATACTTTTGACCTTTATTACTTTTTATTGGTTTATCCGGCTCATAGTCTCGTCGATGTGCATTTGTATCAAGTAGCATTGACTTATAATGCTGCATGTCACTCTCTGTAACCATGTTTAAATCTACGGTCTTCTTCAATAACAACTGTTTCAAACCAGACGTATTTCGGTATTTGCGTCCAGCTACAGTGATATATTCATCGCCGATCGTTATACGAGCAGAACCTAACATCAATTTCCCGTTCTCTACTCTGACACCGAATGGAATATCTGACAGTGCTTCTGAGGATACAGACCAGGATGACGTGTCACGACCTGGGTTGTTTTCAACTAATGATTTATATGAAGAGTCACTTTCGATATCAGATTCATATTCATCTGAATTGTCTTTTTTATCATTGGCTTCTTGATTCTGCAAAGTTTTATCAATAAACGGAAGTTCTTCATTTTTTGTAGGACACAGTGAAGAAGTCTGCTTACTGGCTTTAGCAATCTGGTTGAGTGGTCCTGTTACAGGCTTGAAAACTGATTCCAGTGTTTGCTGATTGTTAATGTCAACATCTCTCATTTTACGTACTTTTTTCTTAACAGCTTCGGCTGCAACTACTATTTGTCTTTTTAACGATTTTTCCATTGCAGAAAAACAAGCCGATAGTGATTGATTAAGCGATGATTGAAGAATAATAATATCACGAAGGTAACGGACTTAAATAACTATATTCTTAATCAAAGACTACAAAGGTATCAAATTTGTTTCTGTAACATCCCTTATTTTTTAAACAATCTTTATTAATTACTACATAATTGAAGGGCTCATTCCATATTTTTGAACACATTTCACGAAATTCAATCCACGTCATATCAGTGTTGACATGTTCTTCATAAATATGACGTAAATTAATGTCATCTTGTTTAAAAATTATGATTAAGTTCGCGTTGTCTCTTACTAACTGCTTAGGGATTTTACTATAAGTTTGATTTAGATAAAAACAATCGATGAACTTATGTCTTCCCATTGCGAAATAATCACGCATGCTATCTTGATTTTCGCAAGCAACATCATCAAATATTATCACAGAGTTAGGTTTCGCGTCTTGAACTCTTAGCACTTCCTCATTTCCATGATATTTCTGAAGTGAAATACCTGGTACTCGTTGTAAAACTTTTTCTAAAAAAATGTATTTGGGTTGGTACAGAGTTTTCGAATAAACATAAACATTTTTAAATCTTAATCCATTTTCGTGTATGAGAAGACCAATCAATAAATTGGTTTTTCCACAATTGGATGGTCCGCAAATGATACATCGAACTGAGTCAGGTAACAATTCTCCGTGACGAAAACTAGTCTTACAAACATCCTCGCAGATTGTTGTAACATGTAGTGATTGTGGTTGCTTTACAAACTTCATGATTACACTTGGAAACCAACTGATTGCTAATGAGTAAATGTATCTGATACATTAATATTTATAAACTGAAATAGTACTCTATCTTTTCCGCGATAGTGCGATCGTTTGAACAATGACAAACTCGCAAGATCATTGATTAAGTGGTTTGGAAGCGATCGTACAATATTCGGTATTCTACGCGAGTTTTGTAGCAATGAGAACTCGCCCTAGCTACTGGCGGCCAGTGGTATAACTTGCAAGATCTCGAAGAGAGTACAGTAATTTGCTCTACCGTCGAGTCAATCGTTTATTATTGGGCATTCTATGACACTGTCGCGTAGCGAGGTGCACTAGCCGAGCTACTTGCCGACAGTGGCATAGAATGCCCAATAATACCCTACTCATTTATCAACGCGTCGCGTGTTTGGTGTTCCTCACGATACACCAGGCGCTTGAGCTCAGACCACAAATAAAAGTCCAACGGAGTCAAGTCCGGGCTTCTCGGTGGCCGAGGGTATGGCCCGCCACGTCCGATCCAGCGCTGAGGAAACACCGAGTCCAGGTGTTGTCGCACGGCGCGCTGATAATGAGCCGGGCACCCATCACGCTGGTAATACAAATCGTCTACCGGCACCGCTAGCGGAACGTCGTCTAATAAGTCCGACAAACTTTCAATTAGAAAAATTGTAATGCCGATTCATTTTTGAAAAGATGTCGATAACGTATTGCACGTATGACGTTCGCGGAAGGACTAAGGCCGTGCGCGCACTGCCTTGCAGTGGAATGCGGGAATGCATTCACAGGGCCGCGCACTGCCGCGAAACTAACGCACGTTTTAACCGACTTCAAAAAAAAGGAGGAGGTTATCAATTCGGTTGTATTTTTTATCATCATTTTTTTTATGTTTGTTACCTCAGAACTCCGTCGTTTATGGACCGATTTGCTAATTTTTTTTTGCCTTTACAGGAAAAATCCAGTTCTGATGATGGGATCCATGAGGAATCGAGGGTACCTACTCCTCAAAAATTATAGGCCACCTTATAGTGATTTTGGCATTTTCATCGAGAACTTAAGCATTTACAGTCAAAACGTAACATTTGATGAAGTGGAACTGATGAAGAAGACCAGAAATGGTCAACGGAACTTCATACTCACATAGATATCACAATGAAGATAGTAAAAAATAGATAGTAAAAAAAAATCAAAGTGTAAAATAACTACTAGGACTAGGAACGGATTATGAACGGATTAGGAACGCTATGGGAACCGACTAGGAACGGATTATGAACGGATTAGGAACGGAATAGGGATCCGTCCCTATTCCGTTCCTAATCCGTAGTAACAGAATAGGAACGGAATAGGAACGGACTAGGAACGAATTATGAACGAATTAGGAACGGAATAGGGACGGAGTAGTAACAGAATAGGAACGGACTATGAACGGTCTAGGAACGGATTATGAACGGATTAGGAACGGAATAGGAACGGAGTAGGAACAGAATAGGAACGGAATAGGAATGGATTAGGAACGGAATAGGGACGGTGTAGGAACAGAATAGGAACGGAATAGGAACGGACTAGGAACGGATTATGAACGGATTAGGAACGGAATAGGGACGGACTAGGAACGGATTATGAACGGATTAGGAACGCTATGTGAACGGAATAGGGACGGATTAGGAACGGAATAGGAACGGACTAGGAACGGATTATGAACGGATTATGAACGGATTAGGAACGGAATAGGGACGGTGTAGGAACAGAATAGGAACGGAATAGGAACGGACTAGGAACGGATTATGAACGGATTAGGAACGGAATAGGGACGGTGTAGGAACAGAATAGGAACGGAATAGGAACGGGCTAGGAACGGGCTAGGAACGGATTATGAACGGATTAGGAACGCTATGAGTACGGAATAGTAGAATATAGGAACGGACTAGGAACGGATTATGAACGGATTAGGAACGCTATGGGAACGGAATAGGAACGGAGTAGTAACAGAATAGGAACGGAATAGGAACGGAGTAGGAACAGAATAGGAACGGAATAGGAACGGAGTAGGAACAGAATAGGAACGGAATAGGAACGGACTAGGAACGGATCATGAACAGATTAGGAACGGAATAGGAACGGACTAGGAACGGATCATGAACAGATTAGGAACGGAATAGGAACGAAGTAGGAACAGAATAGGAACGGAATAGGAACGGAATAGGAACGGAGTAGGAACAGAATAGGAACGGAATAGGAACGGACTAGGAACAGAATAGGAACGGAATAGGAACGGACTAGGAACGGAATAGGAACGGAATAGGGACGGTGTAGGAACAGAATAGGAACGGAATAGGAACGGACTAGGACCGGATTATGAACGGATTAGGGACGGAGTAGGAACAGAATAGGAACGGATTATGAACGGATTAGGAACGGACTAGGAACGGATTATGAACAAAATAGGAACGGAATAGGAACGGAGTAGGAACAGAATAGGAACGGAATAGGAACGGACTAGGAACGGATCATGAACAGATTAGGAACGGAATAGGAACGGAGTAGGAACAGAATAGGAACGGAATAGGAACGGACTAGGAACGGATTATGAACGGATTAGGAACGGATTAGGAACGGAATAGGGACGGAGTAGAAACGGAATAGGAACGGAATAGGAACGGATTATGAACGCTATGGGAACGGAATAGGAACGAAGTAGTAACAGAATAGGAACGGACTAGGAACGGACTAGGAACGGATTATGAACGGATTAGGAACGGAATAGGGACGGTGTAGGAACATAATAGGAACGGAATAGGAACGGATCATGAACAAAAAGTCCAACGGAGTCAAGTCCGGGCTTCTCGGTGGCCAAGAGTATGGCCCGCCACGTCCGATCCAGCGCTGAGGAAACACCGAGTCCAGGTGTTGTCGCACGGCGCGCTGATAATGAGCCGGGCACCCATCACGCTGGTAATACAAATCGTCTACCGGCACCGCTAGCGGAACGTCGTCTAATAAGTCCGACAAACTTTCAATTAGAAAAATTGTAATGCCGATTCATTTTTGAAAAGATGTCGATAACGTATTGCACGTATGACGTTCGCGGAAGGACTAAGGCCGTGCGCGCACTGCCTTGCGGTGGAATGCGGTGCGTTTATTCTACCGTGCGGTAGAATAAACGCATTCACAGGGCCGCGCACTGCCGCGAAACTAACGCACGTTTTAACCGACTTCAAAAAAAAGGAGGAGGTTATCAATTCGGTTGTATTTTTTATCATCATTTTTTTTATGTTTGTTACCTCAGAACTCCGTCGTTTATGGACCGATTTGCTAATTTTTTTTTGCCTTTACAGGAAAAATCCAGTTCTGATGATGGGATCCATGAGGAATCGAGGGTACCTACTCCTCAAAAATTATAGGCCACCTTATAGTGATTTTGGCATTTTCATCGAGAACTTAAGGATTTACTGTCAAAACGTAACATTTGATGAAGTGGAACTGATGAAGAAGACCAGAAATGGTCAACGGAACTTCATACTCACATAGATATCACAATGAAGATAGTAAAAAATAGATAGTAAAAAAAAATCAAAGTGTAAAATAACTACTAGGACTAGGAACGGATTAGGAACGCTATGGGAACCGACTAGGAACGAATTATGAACGAATTAGGAACGGAATAGGGACGGAGTAGTAACAGAATAGGAACGGACTATGAACGGTCTAGGAACGGATTATGAACGGATTAGGAACGGAATAGGAACGGAGTAGGAACTGAATAGGAACGGATTATGAACGGATTAGGAACGGAAAAGGGACGGTGTAGGAACAGAATAGGAACGTAATAGGAACGGACTAGGAACGGATTATGAACGGATTAGGAACGGAAAAGGGACGGTGTAGGAACAGAATAGGAACGTAATAGGAACGGACTAGGAACGGATTATGAACGGATTAGGAACGGAATAGGGACGGTGTAGGAACAGAATAGGAACGGAATAGGAACGGGCTAGGAACGGATTATGAACGGATTAGGAACGCTATGGGTACGGAATAGTAGAATATAGGAACGGACTAGGAACGAATTATGAACGAATTAGGAACGGAATAGAGACGGAGTAGTAACAGAATAGGAACGGACTATGAACGGTCTAGGAACGGATTATGAACGGATTAGGAACGGAATAGGAACGGAGTAGGAACAGAATAGGAACCGATTATGAACGGATTAGGAACGGAATAGGAACGGAGTAGGAGTGGGAACAGAATAGGAACGGATTATGAACGGATTAGGAACAGATTAGGAACGGAATAGGGACGGTGTAGGAACAGAATAGGAACGGAATAGGAACGGATTATGAACGGATTAGGAACGGAATAGGGACGGTGTAGGAACAGAATAGGAACAGAATAGGAACGGAATAGGAACGGACTAGGAACAGAATAGGAACGGAATAGGAACGGGCTAGGAACGGATCATGAACAGATTAGGAACGGAATAGGAACGGAGTAGGAACAGAATAGGAACGGAATAGGAACGGACTAGGAACGGATTATGAACGGATTAGGAACGGAATAGGGACGGAGTAGGAACGGAATAGGAACAGAATAGGAACGGAATAGGAACGGACTAGGAACGGAATAGGAACGGAGTAGGAACAGAATAGGAACGGTGTAGGAACAGAATAGGAACGGAATAGGAACGGACTAGGAACGGATTATGAACGGAATAGGAACGGAGTAGGAACAGAATAGGAACGGAATAGGAACGGATTAGGAACGGAATAGGAACGGAGTAGGAACAGAATAGGAACGGAATAGGAACGGATTATGAACGGATTAGGAACGCTATGGGAACGGAATAGGAACAGAATAGGAACGGAATAGGAACGGACTAGGAACGGAATAGGGACGGAGTAGGAACAGAATAGGGACGGTGTAGGAACAGAATAGGAACGGAATAGGAACGGAGTAGGAACAGAATAGGAACGGAATAGGAACGGACTAGGAACGGATTATGAACGGATTAGGAACGGAATAGGGACGGTGTAGGAACAGATTAGGAACTGAATAGGGACGGTGTAGGAACAGAATAGGAACGGAATAGGAACGGACTAGGAACGGACTAGGAACGGATTATGAACGGATTAGGAACGCTATGGGAACGGAATAGAAACAGAATAGGAACGGAATAAGAACGGACTAGGAACGGATTATGAACGGATTAGGAACGCTATGGGAACGGAATAGGGACGGAGTAGGAACAGAATAGGAACGGATTATTTTTGGAAATAAGAACGGAATAGGGACGTAACAGGAACAGAAGAACTTAGGCCGTGCGCGTGGAATGCGGTGCGTTTATTCTACCGTGCGGTAGAATATATACAACCGACTTCAAAGTAAAAAAAACACACAAGTGCAAAATAAGTTTAATTCCGGAAGTCGGTGTTAAATAACGAAGAGACAAGACTATTATAGATACACTGACTTCCGAAATTAAAATTATTTTGCACTTTTCAGTGTTTTTTTTTACTTTGAAGTCGGTTGTATTTTTTTGGAAAAAGATTTTTATTTATCATCATTTTTTTTTATGTTTGTTACCTCAGAACTCCGTCGTTTATGGACCGATTTGCTAAATTTTTTTGCCTTTATAGGAAAAATCCAGTTCTGATGATGGGATCCATGAGGAATCGAGGGTACCTACTCCTCAAAAATTATAGGCCACCTTATAGTGATTTTGGTATTTTCATCGAGAACTTAAGCATTTACAGTCTGGGCACGCCACAATTATGGCGGTAAGTCCCCTCTTTGAGGAGTGGCTGGAAAGACCACATGGCGTCCTTACCTACCGCATGACGCAGGTCCTCACCGGACATGGTAAGTTCGGGAGGTTCCTGCACCGAATTCGTGCGGAAGAAACGCCTGGGTGCCGCCATTGTGTGGACCGTCCGGAGGACACGGTTGAGCATACGGTAGAGGTGTGCCCCGCCTGGGCAGAGCAACGCCGTGTCCTCGTGGGGGCGATTGGCGGCAGTGTTCTTTCGCGCCGGGCATTGGTACAGGCCATGGTCCAGAGTGAGGAGATGTGGCAAGCGGTCGCCTCCTTCTGCGAAGCAGTAATGCTAGCAAAGGAGGCGGCCGATCGCGTGAGGCAACGGTCCTCACGCCCTAACCGCCGCCGGGATTCCGATCCCGATTTCCGGCCACCGTAGTCGCGGGCTTGCGGACGGCGAGTAATGGATGGCTTGCCGTCCGACCGTCCGGTAACTGTCCGGACCAAGCCCAAGTCGTCGACGGCGCGCATTGTTCCACGCGCGCCTCAGGGAGATGTCAGCAAATCGTAGGGGCCCAGTAGGGCCGAAGCCTACTGGGGCCACGGGTAGTGTGAAAGCGAAGCCCGGGGCCCCGGGATGAAAGCAAAGAAGGAACAGGAGTGGGTTTTTAGTCAGTAAAAGTCTGACACTATTTCTCGCTCCGCCCAAGAGCGCGATTTGTCATTAGATGATTTTCCAACCTACAAAAAAAAAAAAAGCATTTACAGTCAAAAAGTAACATTTGATGAAGTGCAACATAACCATGACATGTGAGCACCACAGCCGGAGTTCGAATGACAAAAACTTAAAAAAAAAAAATAATAACCGACTTCACTAAAAAAAAAAACACTAAAAGGATCAAAATAACTTTAATTTCGGAAGTCGGGGTTTCTCGGTATTAACACTTATATAATTTTTATTAGTGTTTTTTTTATTTTTATTAGTGTTTTTTTTTTAGTGAAGACGGTTATTTTATTTTCGTAAAAGTTTTTATTTAACACTTTTTAGCTGCGATACACTTATAAACAGAGTGCCTATTTCACATGACAATTCTAATTAACCCAAACACTGCTAAGTTACATTGTTTTATTATGAAGTTCCTGTGTCTACCTTCCACCTTCCGGCTCCATCATCATCATCAGATCACTTCGATGATACCATTTTCAACGTAACTATTCAGAACTATTCATTTATTTGTATTTTCATAGTCGCTTAACTATCTTCATTGTGATATCTATGTGAGTATGAAGTTCCGTTGACCATTTCTGGTCTTCTTCATCAGTTCCACTTCATCAAATGTTACTTTTTGACTGTAAATGCATAATATTTGAGGAGTTCCCTTGATTCCTCATGGATTCCATCATCAGAACTAGATTTTTAAAAAATTGGGACTAATCTGGAAGCATATCTCATATGGGAAAAAAATATTGCAAATCGGTCCAGAAACGACGGAGTTCTGAGGTAACAAACATAAAAAAATTATGATAAAAAATACAACCGAATTGATAACCTCCTCCTTTTTTTTTGAAGTCGGTTAAAACGTGCGTTAGTTTCGCGGCAGTGCGCGGCGCTTCCTAGATCTCTATACGATACAAAAATATTTGCGGTAGATTCACCGCAAATTTGCAGCGAGAGGCCAACGGTGATTCTACCGCATGCGTTTATTTCACGGCAGTGCGCGCACTTCTATGAGACTCCATACTTCACAGATTATGCGTTAGAAAAACGCAAGGCAGTGCGCGCACGGCCTAAGCGCAGAGCGCAACATTTGGCGGCATTCTTTTATGTTGCGGCGATGGCGCGGGGTGCCTCGCTTGCCGCGAGCGTGCAGGCTAGTTAATGCCGTATCACCATGCTCGAGAGCTTATTTTGCTCTGAACATTTATTATTCACTCTTCCTTTGTAGTTTGCCGGCAGCGCGCGGCGCCGGCGGCGCGTGCGTTTCGTGTAGGTACCTACTTTATGTTTAGTGAACTACTATTGATTCTCGCTCTATCGAGTTTATGAATACTTTTTTAATGATTTGAAAAAAAAAAACATTATTTTTTTAAGTTTAACTTTGTATTTCGATAGTACTACTGATGGGTAGTCGTCCTGCCGCGGGAAAACAACCATTAAAATTTCAGCGTGTATATAGATTTTTCTGCACATTATGGGCCTTGATGCCTGAGAATATTGTTTATTTTATTTTTACTATAATCAGCTTTACAATTTTCCCACTGCTGACATTGAATTTAATAATAATAATATTACTTTATTATAAGGCAAGTACCTAAGTCGTAGACAAAATACACAAATAATCTTAAAAAATAATAAACTAATACATATAAAGGCTACAGCAATAAATTAGCGGCAAAGCCGTCATCAGTAAGGTTTTCTGGTTCATGGCGTAGAATTAAAATAACAATAAATTCACTTCACTACTTTTATTTCACAGTACATTATTCAGTACTTTGCTACAGTTATTATTATACACACCTTCACGTGACGTCTGCAACGTCACAACATTTCACCCCACTCCTTGTACTAAGGAATCAATTGAGTGTCTTATCGCTAAATTGTCATAATCCCCGACACATATAAAAATATAATCATAACAAATTATAAACTGTTGCACACGAAGTGACAGCGATGGCGTCGTGTTTCGCTGCGAGGTCGGTATGTTTCCACGAAATCGTCGATACACGATACCCTTTGGCCAAAACTTACTATCCTTTGAAGAAGGTCTCCAAATGTTTAGGAAGGCACCCGCACCACTAACAACTTTAAATTAGTGTTGTGGCGCGACTCTAACTGCATGATCAAATCTCAAAGTTTAGTTCGTTCACTTACATACATACTCGACGATCTTTTCAAGCTTCTTGGTGTGATGTAGTCTCGAAACGTACAGCTATGTCGCGGATATAACTTGAGATTATTTCCTATGTTCACGCGGATGAAACTGGTAGTAGAAGATAGTTTAAAAATATTGAAGATCTGAATGTAAATTACGTTCAACTATTCCCATTCCCTCTGTAAAAATCAATTATACACTTCTGGACTCATCTATTGGCCCACCTTGTATTTTCAGTTTCGTTTGGTCCTAGCTAAAATTTTATATTAGGTCGAGCAAAAAGTTTTTATGCAGTTTTGAACCTGGCCCATTCACAATTTCATTCAATAGTCTTTTTTTGAATTTCGAACACAGAATTTAAAGAAACAAAAGACAATTTGGAGCCTGTTTGTTGATATCAAACAATCGAATACTAAGAAAACTTGGTTTTATTGGTTTACTTGGATTTAATTCTTGAAAAAGTGATTGATATCTTTGGTTTTGCAACAAACATTACTTATTCTTAACATTAAGGTGAGGTTCTATCAATAATCTATGGATACTTCACCTGAAGTCGCCGCCCAAGCTGTGGCACTTATTCAGGCCGGACACAGCCAAAGAAACGTGAGTGCTCAACTTAATTTAAGTCGATCTGCGGTCCGAAATGTTTATCGGAGGTACCTAGAGACTGGCGGCTTTGTTCGTCGCCAAGGAAGGCCACGATCTCGGGTCACAACTGAAAGGCAGGATCGATTCATCGTGACGACCAGCTTGAGAAATCGTCACCTTACCTCCATTGAGATACAAAACCAACTTCGCGACTTCCACGGAGTATCTGTGAGCGCTCGAACTGTTCGGAGAAGGTTAAAAGAACGCGATATGGTACCACACAAGCCAGCTAATGGGCCCAAACTAACGCGAGTCCACCGAACAGCGCGCCTTCATTTCGCACGCAGTCATTTAAATTGGACACAGCAAGATTGGAGCCGTGTACTCTTTTCTGATGAGTCTAAAATTGTGTTACATGGCAATGATGCAAGGAAGAAGGTCTACCGACGTAAGGGAGAGCGTTTCGCACAATGCTGCTTTGAAGAGAGGGTTGCTTATGGCGGTGGCTCATGGACTGTCTGGGGCGGTATATCCGCGAGCGGCAAAACTCAACTTGAGGTTGTTACAGGACCACGGCTGCCAACATTAAATGCTGAAAGGTGACAGGTACAAGGTAGGTAAAGGTACGTGAGTGCTTAGAACCTCACGTGATACCATACGCGGACTATGTGGGCCCAAATTTCCTTTTTATGCATGATAATGCAAGAGCCCATGCGGCCGACATCGTCAGGAAATATCTTCGGGATGTGAACATCACAGTTATGGCCTGGCCAGCCAGAAGCCCAGACATGAACCCCATTGAGCACATGTGGGACGAGCTAAAAAGACGTGTTAGGGCTCGTCAGCCAGTTGCCCAGACGATGCAGGAGTTGAAAACTGCCATAGAAGAGGAATGGGAGATGATCCCTCAAAATTTCATAGAGCGGTTGATAAACTCTATGCCTAATCGTATGAGAGCTGTGGTAGATGCCCATGGAGGCAACACGCGTTATTAAATTAAACCTTTATTTGATAAAACATGTTTTTTATTCAAAAATCAATTGCTTTTAACAAGGCGCATATCCGACTTATTAGGCGTAGCTCCATGTCGTATGGTATTCTGAATTCAAATTTAAAACAATACGATCGAAAAAGATGGTAAAATGTATCAGGTTTAAAACTGCATCAACAGTTTTTGTTCAATCTAGCAATCATATTTCGGTAGGGGCCATCGAAACCTAAACTCTAAGGTGGGCCAATAGATGTGTCCAGAAGTGTATAAAATACTAACATACTACCCAATCCAGTTTTTTTTCTACCCAAAGCTAACAGCCATTGTCGCATTCCAGCTCAGACAAAATAACTATTTTGGTCTCGATTTAAAATTCAGTGAACTATTGATTGTGTGGCGTCTCAGTCTAGATCCAGGCTGAATTATTCAGTCGTTAGTAAAATGGCTGGCTAGGCAGTGTGTTTATTTATCTAGCTTTTTTCTTGCTTGGTTGGTAAAGTGATAAATTAGTAAGCCTTTGTTGGCTTGAGTTAATCTAATTCGAATTATCTCTTCTAGGATCTTTGTTTCTCTTCTATTGTTTAATGATTTATTTTTTTGTTCTTATCTACGTTATTTGTGATGTGATGGACGTGTGGTGTGACGAAAATGAATAAAGTGAGAAATTATGAATCGTTTGTCTTGGTATGATCATGTTAAGAAGAGGGATCAAATGCAGATTACTAAATTTCGTTGCACCGTTGCGCCTAATCTCTTTTCTTAGTCGTGGCGAATTGCCATTGGACTATGAGGGTAAAACGAACTATGAAAGTAAAAAAAAGAGATTATTATTATTATTTGGTAAGACACACTAGCAGCTATTTGCTGATGCGTGTGTTTCATATAGTTTGGAGATGTTTAGTCTGTCCAATCGATTGCAACAATATACTCAAGCACTCAATGTACTCAAGTCGTCAATGGCCCGTAAGGTCCACGCGTGCCTCAAGGAGATGTCAGCAAATTGTAGGGGCCCAGCAGGGTAGAAGCCTACTGGTGCCATGGGTTAAGTGAAAGTGAACCCCGTGGGGTTCACCCCCTGGAACAAAGGCAAAGAAGGAACAACAGTGGGTTTTTGTCAGCAAAAGTCTGACACACACTGGCGCTCCATCCAAGGGCGAGAGATGTCAATAGATGATTTCCCACCTAGAAAAAAAAACCTATACAGTGCTCAAAATTCTTTTTCTGCCATATGAATCTGTCAGCTCTTTTCTCATCGTTTACATTATTCCTACTCATATTCTTCATAGCGTAAACAAGTGACGTCAAAAAACAAAATAGCAACGTCATCATTGGAAAGCAGACATTTGTCAGAATTTTCTTACGTCAAACTAAACATGGCAGATGATGTGAAGAAAATTCTATTGTTAATGTTTTCATATTAGTAGCTATAAAGAAATAATATATTGTGAAACAAGTTATCATCATCATAGAATATATGGCATTTTCATCATCGTCATCATCATCATTTCAGCCGAAAGACGTCCACTGTTGGGCATAGGCCTCCCCCAAGCGTCGTCACAACGACCTATCCTGTGCGTCTCGCATCCACCGCATTCCCGGGACTCTCACAAGGTCGTCGGTCCACCTTGTGGGAGGCCTTCCAATGCTGCGTTTTCCGGTGCGCGGTCGCCACTCTAGAACCTTTCGGCCCCATCGATCATCCGTTCTACGAGCAATGTGCCTTGCCCACTGCCACTTTAGTTTGGCGATTCTTCGGGTTATGTCGGTGACCTTGGTTCTCCTGCTCTCTATCTTCATTCCGATGCGATCACGCATGGAAACTCAGCATAGCCATTTCCATTGCCCATTGTTCCTGAGTATAGCGCGTTCAAACAAACAAACTCTTCAGTTTTATAATATTTCTGTAGATTAAACATAAAAAAAAATATAATTAACATGAGCAGTGCAAATTCTTTTCATAGATTCCAAGTACTGCAAAAAAAGAGGTTGTTCGCAAAACGCCCGACTCTTAGGCACTCTAATATACCTATTTAAATGGCTTAAGATTTTATCAAAAGCCTCATGCGACTGGACAGAGGCAGCCTGTGCCTGGTGGCGGTGACCATCACTGGACACGGTACACTGAATAAGTACCTCCACACAAAAAGGAGGACGAGAAGGCAATTGCGCATGTGTTTCTTGACTGGACAGGTGTCACTGACACACGCATGCAAACCTTAGGATACCTGAATTCTCTTGCAGACGCCCTGAAACACCTTTTTTGGATGGGAAAATCATTTAATGACATCCCCCGCTCTTAGGTGGAGCGCGAGGGCGTGTCAGACTTTTACTGACTAAAAACCCACTCCCGTTCCTACTTTGCCATTGTTCCAGAGCCCCGGGATCTCTTTCACATCGTCCATGGACCCCAGTAGGCTTCAACCCTGCTGGGCCCCTACGGTTGCAGACATCTCCTTGAGGAACGCGTGGAACACTACGCGCTGTCGACGACTTGGGCTTGGTCCGGACGGTTACCGGACGACGGCGAGCTACACATTGCTCGCCGTCCGCAAGCCCAGACGCACTGAAATACCTGGGAGGCCTAATCAGTATAGAGAGAGGTGGGCTGGTTGGAATAAGCCCACCAAAGGTTGGCTGCCATGGCCCACGTACAATGGTCCGCATAGGACAAAATGCGGAAACCAGACTCCGATAGATAGATGCCATAGGGTTATATTTAGGGCCAGTTTTATTTCGTTCTCTCCTTGAGTCACACATTTTCTAAATTAATGTTTTTATTGTAATACAACTTTAAATTGAATTTAAATAAGTTCCAGCTATTTAAAATTACTAACCGTACATTTATTGGCTGTAATTTTTAATCAGTGTTTAAACAATTACATTAACCTCAACATTATAAAACCACTGACATTTGAATTTAATCACATCCTCGGGTCAGGGATTAATTGAATTATCAGTATAATTCAATTAATCCTTGATCAGTCAGTATTGGGAAACTGTAAAATACATAATTTTAAACACAACATTAGTTATTAACCAATATTATTTTAATAAGCCACAATTCAAAACAGATTAAGGGTCGCTGCACACGGGCCACCAGCCACAACCACAAAACGCTGCCACCGGCATATTTCATGTAGGTTTCATACTTTTTATATGGATTCGCCGCACACGGTTGACGCCGGTGGCCGCCATACGCTTCAAATCGCCGCTGCTCGCTTCTTGTGGCTCGCACTGGCCACTAAACGGCGATATAAAACACCGTCACACGCCACTCGCGCATTTAAACCTTCTTCGTCAGAGACCATTATGATATTTAAAAAAAGTTGCAGCCACCGGCCAACAAAAGGTTTGTGGCCACTTCTAGCTTCTCGTGGCGGCGTTTCTGGCTGTGGCATGTGGCTCATGTACGGTGACACTTAAAAAATAGTACAGAATGATTATTATTATATAATTATGCTTCGGCTTGCTACGAGTGCAGTAATCACGTAGCACCATGCTACGACGTAGCAATGCGTAGACGCTAAAATTATTGTCCTTTATTGAATTTTTATATTGAAAACTTAAGTTTCAGCGTTCTATATTTTAAATGTCTTTAAAACGTATGGGTTGAAATAAAATTTGAGATAGATATACACTTCATTGTATACCGAAAATAAAATTACAATAGGAACTAAAAAGAGTCTTTTTATATGGATTCGCCGCACACGGTTGACGCCGGTGGCCGCCACACGCTTCAAACGCCGCTGCTCGCTTCTTGTGGCTCGCACTGGCCACTAAACGCCGATACAAAACACCGTCACACGCCACTCGCGCATTTAAATCTTCTTCGTCAGAGACCATTGTGATATTTAAAAAAAGTAGCAGCCACCGGCCACAAAAGGTTTGTGGCCGCTTCTAGCTTCTCGTGGCGGCGTTTCTGGCTGTGGCATGTGGCTCATGTACGGTGACACTTAAAAAATAGAACAGAATGATTATTATTATATAATTGTGCTTCGGCTTGCTACGAGTGCAGTAATCACGTAGCACCGTGCTACGACGTAGCAATGCGTAGACGCTAAAATTATTGTCCTATATTGAATTTTTATATTGAAAACTTAAGTTTCAGCGTTCTATATTTTAAATGTCTTTAAAACGTATGGGTTGAAATAAAATTTGAGATAGATATACACTTCATTGTATACCAAAAATAAAATTACAATAGGAACTTAAAATTAATAGGGCGTCACAATGGGCGGTCTTATCGCTGAAAGCGATTTTTTACAGACAACCTTTGGATAATTTTGACCGAGAAGGAGAAAAAGATACTAATTTCAACTCGATCCCTCCACGCGTTCCCGAGATAAAGAGTCTTAACAGACAGACAGACAGACGGACAATAAAGTGATTCTATAAGGGTTCCGATTTTCCAATTTGAGTTACGGAACCTTAAAAAGATTTCTTTTCAATGTTACTAGTTGTTTAGTACAAAATATTGTACTAAAATAGCACAAGCATATACCCAATTATTGCTAGTTGAAAAATACTTAGTTAGTAAGTGAATCTGTAATATATATAGCCTTTTCTCCAACATACTCAAAAAATCCGATACACGTGCTTCGACAAAGTTCATAAAACTCAAAGGAAAAACTCTAATCATTTATTCAACTTTCGAGACGCAAAATTGCAATCATCGACAAAATTATAAATAATAATATATGTATAATATTTACCAATGTACGTGCTTACATGTAAAAGGCCTAGATAAGAGTAAAGGTAGGGTGACTAGAGCGGTGCGGGCGCGGTGGCGGGCGCATTGGTAGGCCTAGTGGTGGGCGCAGTGGTGGGGGCGATGATGGGCCCGGTAGCGGGGGTGATGGTGGGTGTAGTAGCAGGCGCAATGGCGGGTGCGGTAGAGGGCGCAATAGCGGGTGCGGTGATGGAGGCGATGACAGGCGCAGTAGCGAGGGTGATGGTGGGTGTATAGATACCGGCACAGATCTTGAGCGCTGACTTCTACAATTCTACTTGCGCAGAAGCACGCAGAAGTGAAATATCAGGTCTCTTTAATGGTATGAAGAGATATGCGAGGGCGGGGAGTGAAATCCTTGTACAGTGATTGGCTCGCCGATATTGTACGATGCGCAAAACGATCCCCGCTCTTTCGCCGAGCGCTCAAGATTCGTGCCGCTATCTATAGTAGCGGGCACAATGGCGGGTGCGAAGGCGAGCGCGCTGGCGGGTGCGGTGGTAAGCGCGGTGGCGGATGTGGTGGTAAGCGCGGTGGCGGGCGCAGTGGTGGGGGTGATGATGGGCGCTGTAGCGGGGGTGATGGTGGGTGTAGTAGCTGTCGCAATTGCGGGCGCGATGGCAAGCGCGATGGCGATTGCGGTAACAAGCGAGGTGTCGGGCGCGATGATGGGCGCCGTAGCGGGTGTGATGTTGGGGGCGATGACAGGTGCAGTAGCGGAGGTGATGGTTGGTGTAGTAGCGGGCGCGATGGCAGTCTAGGTGCGGTGGCGGGCACGATAACGGTCACGGTGGCGGGCGCGATAGTGGGCGCGATGGTGGGCCCAGTAGTGAGAGTTATTGTACCGGGCAGGTAAGGTGAAACGTGTTTCCTGAAGGTAGAAAAAGAGACCCAGGGCGGAGGGCTTGCTCGAACAAGTCACTGCAATTACACGCACATGGTAACTGAAGGAATAAGATGGTAATACCAGATATAAATAGCTACAGACCAAAGGTATTTGCAAATGCCTTGCCATCTCGAAGCTGGAATATCTCGTGTTTTGTGGAAGTGCCAGCTTGTACGTTTTTTAACAACTAAACACACATGGCTGCCGTATAAACCCACAGTTCATGGGCTGTGGTATTGTTCGAAAGAGTCGCCGCGGCACTGGAACACAAAGGGCAACTGTAAGAACATAGGTGGATTTTGGTCACTAAAAGTCTGATACATGACTCACTCAAGGTTCTGGAATGACGATCACGTACCGAAAGACGTAGCGTTGGATGGCCTCTTACAAGGTAGACCGATGACCTAGTAAGGGTTGCGGGAATGCGATGGATGCGAGACGCACAGGACCGTTCATTGTGACGATACTTGGGGGAGGCCTAAGCCCAACAGTGGACGTCTTTCGGCTGAAATGATGATGATAATGATGACTCACTCCACCCAGAATCTGATAATGTTGTTGATTTCTTATCAAATTTTTTTGTTCAATTCAGCTATAGGTGATAGATTACTGTTGTACACCTTACTCTTCAGATAATCTGAGAGGAAAAAAATCGTAATCGGTTTAAGGTCTAGGCTCTATAGGGGGAATGTATAAATAGATAAATAATTTTCAACAGCGATGCGGAGGAGATTTATGACGCCATGTTTTAGCTAGTAGTTTTTGCCTTTAGTATATATATAGTAACAATTTTGTTCATCAAATTAAATTAAACACATTACAACCCAAAATTGGAAAAAGACAATGTACAAATTAATAATGGAGTTAGTGATATAACTTGGAACTATTTACTACGTGCAGAGGATGGAAAACAGTAGAAAATAAATCAACATTCCTAATCAATTTCTAACTTTGCGTGACCAGAGGGCTGGCTCATTCTTCGCCTAAAGTCTCCTGGGTACATTTCTGGAAGACAGCGATTTGGAGGAGTATTTCGACGCCCGAGTGTACTTTGTGTTTTTGTATATTATGTACATAGTTAGGTTTTAGTATAGTTTAGTTAATATTTAAGTTTTTTAAGT
Source organism: Mythimna impura (assembly GCA_905147345.3). NCBI lineage: Eukaryota > Metazoa > Arthropoda > Insecta > Lepidoptera > Noctuidae > Mythimna > Mythimna impura. Next base: position 21,230,420 of record LR990360.1, on the reverse strand, counting down.
AAGAGAGTGTAAAAGATAAAATAATAAAAAACATTAAGAAAATAAATTCATATTGTAAAATATAAAAAGTATAAATTTCTGAGGTGCGTTTTCATTAGTATTAGATATCTCTAACAAAGCACAAGCTAACACTTTGGAGAATACGAGCCGATAAGGACGACATGAATAGCGTTATTTTGAAAAAGTAATTTTCCTACACCTTCAGATTCTGATTATTTAAATTAACGCATATATGTGTGGTGCTCCTGACCAGACCATGGCACACTCATTAGAGTGCACAAAGTGTCCCTACATCTGCACTTTGGAGAACCTCGAAAACGCCACTGACACCGCTTTAACGGCCCGTTGACGACCTAGCCGCTGTGAGCGGTAGCTAAGCGCGGGGTGGCGAGCAGTAAGAACGAAAGTATGAAAATGTTTAAAGCACGCCACGAGACACCGCTCATAGCGCCGCGCACGCGCGTACCGATGCCGCCACGCTCGCCGCTAAGACTGAAGTCGAGAACAGGCCGTAAACGTGGAACGCGGGATCAAAAAACTTTGATATGAAAGAAAGATTCAAGATTCAAAGATTCAAAAGCATTTATTTCAAATAAACCATTTACAGGCACTTTTGAAATGTCAAGAAGTCAGTCAGTCAGAAAAAATGATGCTAATTGCACATTCCAAAGCGTAGATCTCTATGGAGAAGAATGTGCAAGAAACTCCATGGACACTCTTTTCAATCATGTTTTGCAATTACAAATATCTCTGTTACATGTTTCTTGTCGCTATCATGTGAGAACAATGTCAATAATGTAAAAATAAAAACTAAACATAGATATTAAAATAGCAACTGGCAGCTAAGAGATGACCAGTCTCAACTGACAGCGCCCGTTCACGGACCTGACGCGAATATTAGCACCACTCAGCTCAACCATTTTGAAGGGAACCGAATGATCCAACACACGCGCCACCATCAGTGAGACATTTGAGTGAGCATGACAAACTCTCAACTGCCATGCTCATTTATGTCAAACAAATCCAATAGTAACCTAAAAACCATAAAATAGCTCCATGGTACTCACATTTACAAAGTTTGAAAAAAAACGCTTCTACATTATACAATAATAATTAACTACAATAATACTTTACAAATTTAACAAATTCTAATCAATTTGTACCCCCGGTGGTAGTGGAGCTGGACCAGCATTGAGCCAAGCATTTTTATCTTGAATATAATCCTCCAACTTATAATATGCTTGCCTGCATAGTGTGCGTTTAATACAAGATTTAAATTTCGTTTCATTGAGTTCTAATATTTGGGGAGGTATTTTATTATAACATTTCAAACAGTACCCCATGAAAGAAGAGGCCACTTTAGCCAGTCTGAAACCTGGTTGAACTAATTGGTCCCTATTTCTTGTAGCATAATTATGTCTATCGCCTCTTTTGCTAAAAAGATGAAGATTTTTTCTAACGTACATGATGTTTTCATAGATATATTGACAAGGCACCGTCATGATGTTTGTACATCCACCCTTAACAAACGTCACGTAAGGCCGCAATACTGTCAAGGGTGTGATGGTACATGGAAATATATGGTAAGATAAAGGAACCTACAGAGACCTACAAGCCTAACAGTCCCTATGACCCTAAGCCCTATAAGCCCTACAGCCCTAACCTACCATATACCTAGTATGTGATAAATAAATATATAAATAAGTTCAGGATGTCTGCACCATGCGACCTAAGGTTACAGACGGATAGTAGACAGGAATACCAGGTTCGGGAAGGATAAACTCACTGCCAATCCCGCAGACTCACGGGACTGATCCGAAGATGGCTAAAGGTGTCTTGGCCACAGCGAGGGGTAATGAGACAAGAATATAAAATTCAAATCTGATTTATTTACAAAATGTTCTGCTTATATACTACTTTTTCTTAACACACACTATTATACTAATTCTATGTATTCTATGCGTGTAAGATGCAACCAAATCATTATTTTAACTGGGCCGCGCGTGAGCCAGGCCGAGTGCTGAGTCAATGTCCAAAGGTAACATTGAACATCCTGGCGACTCTCAGGAACGGGACTCCATTTGGTACAGCTCGATGGTCTCGTACGGTCTGGCCTGGCCTTGTTCAGTTTGTTGTGACTGACGGGTGGGCACGCTGTGTGGTATGCCGTACCGCTGTTGTGTTTGTTGCGTTTGTGATGTGCAGGTCGTTGGTTGCTGCACAGGCGGCACCGTTTTCCTTCTTGCTGCAATGGTGGCTCGAAGTTTATTCACCACCTGTGGACCGAAATAAATTAAAACACATGCTAAACTTATAATAACAAGTGAAGTGGTGATGCTAGCGATGTATGTATGAGACTCTAATTGTTTCCAAATTGTGTTTTGTAGCTCAGTTTGTAAGTTTGTTTCGGATGTAAGTAAGTGGTCGAAAACTCCTTTTGACTTGTCTAAAACTAATTCCTCCTTGGATATATCGTTTATATTTGTTGGTAAGATCTGCGTATTAATGGAGAAGTTCATTGTTTTAGCATAAGAAGCTAGTACTGTTACAGTTGTTGTTCTTTTTGCAGCAAGTATGTTGTTAAGTGTTTTAATGACGCAATTCTCGGAGATGTGTAGAACTCCGACATCATGAATAGTAATTTCTTTTCTTTGACCGTCACACACAATCGATATGGCTACGGATTTAGTTGTAATGAAAAGCCAGGTGTTTTGCATGTATAATTGCTTCCATACAACATCCGTCGATATTTTGTAGGTCTTTGACGTGCATTGGGTGTGGGTGTAATTCTCTGTTCTAAAGAGTTGTTCAACTATGCAATTTTTATTTAATTGCATGTTCTTGACAGCTACAGGATAGCAGACAAACCCTGCATCACTATGAAGACAGTCTTTAAATTCTTCTTGATTTAATTCAAAGTAGCGCTCGTTGTTGTAATCGAAACCCATGAATGTCTGCTGAATAGTTAAGCACTCGAGTGATCCATCTGTTTTTCTCTCTGGAATTGGCGTTACGTGTATCAGAGTATACTTTGTTATATCGTGTATTGGGAAATAAGCGTACACTCTTATGTGCGTAGTATTTACATTCATCTCAGTGTGTATTATTTGATCCTGAATAATTTTTAAGTTTGATGGTAGTTTTTGATTGGCCATTTTTATTATGTTGCTGATGTGTTTTGGTGTTAGTATACTATATATAGTTGCTTTTTGTAAATATATTTCAAGTAACCCTTTATAGTAGTCCATAATCTCATTTATAAAATTGTTTGCTAACTCGTAGGTTTGCATTACTTGTATCTTAATATGATTTTTGTCAATCGACTTATACCAGACATTGTGGTTATTCATGAATGATATTGCTTCATTTAGTTTTGCTTGGAACTTCTCTAACTTTTTCTGGATTTGTTCTTCGGTTTGGTTTACACCTGCGATGGTAGATATCATTATCTTTGTTTGATGGTTGGCAGCGTCTATAAGTTTCTGCTGATTGTTATTCAATGTATCTATGTCCCTGTACACTTCATCGTTAACTCCGAACACCGATGTTAAAAGTTGTCCCAGGAACCCTCGTTTCTTCCTATTTTTCTTTATCTCTGTTAGGTATTCTTTTGTTGTCTCAAACTTTGTTTTTTCTTCGTTTAAATGGTGATAAAATTCGTTGCAATGCGTTTCATCCATGATGTATTGAGTGTCCTTGCAGAGTTGTTGAAATTGTGTTGTTATTTTTTCGATCTTTTTATGGTCTATTTCCAAGCTTCCTCTCTCGTAATCCGTTTCAATTCTAAACGTTCCTCGATTAATAGTTGTGGTTCCTATATCTTCTACATATAGTCCTGCGTTTAAACTTTTTAATGTGTATGTGGGCGTAGTCGACACAGTGCCGATTAATAGAATAATTATTGTGTGAACTAGTAAACCCTTTATCCAACTTTTAGGTGATCGTATACTTTTTTTGTTTATTGTGGCTGTTGATATGTTACATTGCGTAGGTGTTTGCCTGTCTTTGCTCGTTGTATCAATTTCTATGTTTTCGTTCACAGGGAGCGGGATCAACGTGTGGATTGATCTTTTATGACAAGCGCCTGTTGATTTTTGAAGAGTTACCACTCTAACTACACCATCATCTCCCGGGTGTACTTCTGTGATTTTTGCTAATGGCCATTTACTTGGATTTATATTGTCGTCTTTTATTAGTACTACAGTTCCAATTTTTGCATTTTCATGTGCTTGTTTCCACTTGTATCTTTGCTGAAGTTGGTGTAGATAATCTTTTGTCCAACTGTTCCAAAAATCTTTTTTCATCTTTTGAATTTGTTTCCATCTGTTTACTAGGTCAGTGTTAATGTTTTCGATCGGGTCTGGTGTTCCTACTGCTTCTCGGCCAATAAGAAAATGGCTTGGAGTTAGTATTGTGTTGTCATTAATATTTTCGGTTTGTGCACACAATGGTCTTGAATTCAAACATGCTTCAATTTGGTGGAGAAAGGTTGTCATTTCCTCGTATGTTAGTGTCGAATCTCCGATTACTCGACGTAAGTGATGTTTCACTGACTTTACGCCCGCTTCCCAGATGCCACCAAAATGTGGTGATGATGGAGGAATAAAGTGCCACTGTGTTCCTATATTTGTTATTGTGTTTTGAAATTGCGGCGATTGCGTGATTTGTAATATTTCTTGATGTAAAAAATTGGCTGCTCCAACGAAGTTTGTTGCATTGTCACTGTACATGTGTAACACGTGACCTCTTCGTGCCATGAATCTGCGTAGCGCTGCGATAAATGTTTCCGTTGTTAAATCTCCCACCAATTCTAGGTGTATTGCTTTTGTTGCTAAACATACAAAAACAGCAATGTATGATTTATAGGACTTGTGACCTCTTCCTTTCATAGTTCTTGTTTGTATTGGTCCCGCATAATCCACTCCCGTATAACTGAATGGGTGGGATTGCGTTACTCGTGCTTTTGGTAGTATTCCCATTTTTTGAGAGTTGTCGTACATCTTCGGTGCACGCCACCATACTAAGTATTTTTACCCCATTCTTCGTTTCATTGGGATAAAATCCGGATAAAATCCACCCCAATTCTGTGTTCTGGGCGATAATTCCGTCCCTTAGTCTTTCGAAACCCTGTAGTAATATTCTGCTGTATTCTTGGGCACCTAATATTATATCAATTGGTCCCTTTTTATAATACGTTGGGTCTGCTATAAGAGCGTTATCCAAGATTTTTTCTTGTAATTGTTGTAAATCGTTCCTTGGTAATGAACTTGTTAGTTTCCCGGCTCGAAGGACCAAAATGTACATCCACCCTTAACAAACGTCACGTAAGGCCGCAATACTGTCAAGGGTGTGATGGTACATGGAAATATATGGTAAGATAAAGGAACCTACAGAGACCTACAAGCCTAACAGTCCCTATGACCCTAAGCCCTATAAGCCCTACAGCCCTAACCTACCATATACCTAGTATGTGATAAATAAATATATAAATAAGTTCAGGATGTCTGCACCATGCGACCTAAGGTTACAGACGGATAGTAGACAGGAATACCAGGTTCGGGAAGGATAAACTCACTGCCAATCCCGCAGACTCACGGGACTGATCCGAAGATGGCTAAAGGTGTCTTGGCCACAGCGAGGGGTAATGAGACAAGAATATAAAATTCAAATCTGATTTATTTACAAAATGTTCTGCTTATATACTACTTTTTCTTAACACACACTATTATACTAATTCTATGTATTCTATGCGTGTAAGATGCAACCAAATCATTATTTTAACTGGGCCGCGCGTGAGCCAGGCCGAGTGCTGAGTCAATGTCCAAAGGTAACATTGAACATGTTAATATCCTTAAACAGTTCCCTTAGAGAATCGCACCGGCGGAGATTGTAAATAGCTCTGATAGCTCTTTTCTGTAGAATAAAAATTGAGTCGATGTCTGCAGCCCGTCCCCATAGTAAGATACCGTATGACATGATACTATGAAAATAACTAAAATAGACTAGTCTAGCCGGTATCAACATCCGTCAAATCCGTCAGTGGCGGATTTTTCTAACAGCATATGCAGCTGAGCTAAGCCGTCCTGCAAGAGATGTTAAATGATGAAAATCATCGATTCGAGAAGACGAAGAATATGTTTTATGTAAAACTAGCTTCTGCCAGCTGCTACGCCCGCATGATAGCAGGTTTCTCTACACAAACTTTAGACCCCCGTTACATCTCCTCCAGGGGTGATTTTCGGAAAATCCTTTCTTAGTGTGCTCACCTACATCGCTCGTCGTCATAAAAAGAAACCTTGTTCAAAATTTCACTCTCGTAGTCACAGTAGTTTCGGCAGTGCGTTGATATGAAAGTCAATCAGTTTCTCCTTTTCATATTGTTGGAATATAACAAAAACAAATCTATCCTACTTCAACACTATGGTCTTTCTCTTTCTAACCAATAAATATTGTATTTAATTGGTCTGAGCCCCTCATCAGCACTTGACTGAAATCCCTAGTATGGTTACAGTTACTGTATTCCTTTAGCCTTGCTTAGAAGCACACGTCTCACGTAATATTACTGAAACACACCTTCCAATATAAAGTAAAGGATTAATAAATAGTTATTATTCAAATCCATAAAACCATGTTTGCTTTGGTGTCCACCTATTAACCCCAACAGGTTATGGGCCCAGAGCTAACGTTTCTTGGGTTCCAATATTGTTTATATATACAAGATGTATGAAGTATACAAGATGCTAATCACCTTCGAAGTCCTTTCCAGAGATTTTATTTTGTGGGCGATGATTGCGTAACAAGCAATAAACAAACTATTCCAGATCAGACAACTGATTTATTATTATGCAAGCTTTAGTCAATTATTTATAGGTATTCATTTTACAACGAGCCGTCAGAGTCCCCATACTAGATGTTGTTCGCACGGCTGCCGACAGAGAAAAGAACCCCACCCCTCTGTTGTTGGAACTTTTATCTTTTCGACTCGTGCAAACGTCAGCCCAGATTCTGTCAAAATAACATGTGCATTCGTTCTCAAGCTTCCGTTCATCGACATATAATATGGATATCTGTTAATTTTTTATGCATCTACAAAAGTGAGTTTTTCTGAAACACTTCTTTTTCTTTCTACTTCGCGCCCATCTTTCTTCTCACACAGTCCGGGGCCTTTGACTTTGAGTACAGTCGTCAACATAACTTTTTTCACGTATTTATGTTAAACATAGAAACCTACGCAAAGTATTTCGTATGTATATTGCGTCGAGCGATTGCGGGTGTCAGGGCTGTCGAAAATAAAATAAAATATGGTTGTTGTATGCTACGTGAATATTTCATCACTTTTGTATCTATTGGATTCGTGAATAGTTCATCATTTCAGCCGATAGACGTCCACTGCTAGACATAGGTCTCCCTCAAATGTCGCTACAATGAACGATCCTGTGCGTCTCGCATCCATCGGATTCCCACAACCTTCACCTGGTCATCGGTCCACCTTATATTGGGCTTTCCAACACTGCGTCTTCCGGTACGTGGTCGCCACTCCAGAACCTTTCGGCCCCAACGGCCATCTGTTCTGCGAGCAATGTTCCCTGCCCATGGCCACTTAAGTTTGGCGATTCTTCATGCTATGTCGACAACTTTTGTTCTCCTGCGGATATCTTCACTTCTGATTCGATCACGCAAGGAAACTCCGAGCATAGCCCTTTTCATTGCCCTTTGGGTGACTTTAAGCCTTCTGATGAGGCCCATTGTGAGCGACCATGTTTCGGAACCATGTTATCACTGGCAACATGCACTGGTCATAAAATATAACAATTCAACCAAGACCAAAGACCGAACCAAGGTTGAGAATATTTTTAGTAATTTTGCAAAAATTTCTCTTCTTTTGCTAAAAACAAAGACCTAATTTAATTTTTCGGAGAGTGCCTACTTAGCTTATCGCTCTCTTTATCCTTATGAACAGTAGTTTGACCACTTCCACACTAAGTGTATAGAGTTCAAAAGAAAAAAAACCGGCTAAGTGCGAGCTGGACTCGCATACGAAGGGTTCCGTACCGTCCGTAGCAAAAAAAACGTTTCAACAAACGTGATTTTTTTTCCGTTTTTTGCTATGAACGTTACGGGTGGTAATAGGAGCCTCTTAAATATTTATCTTAAACTAAAACTACACTGCGCACGCGTGCCACTAATGCCGATCTGGGCGCGTCAGTCTCTATACATTTTATATGGAAACTAGACTTGTAGAGCTACACTAGATCCACGCCACGCGACACCACGCGACGTCGTTCTACGTAAAAATCAGGCGTGGTCCACGTGTGCGTCGGTCTAATGTAGTTCTAGCTTTAGTCTGTTTTTTAGCATTTGTTGTTATAGCGGCAACAGAAATACATCATCTGTGAAAATTTCAACTGTCTATCATGGTTCATGAGATACAGCCTGGTGACAGATGGACAGAAAGACAGAAGGACGGACAGCGGAGTCTTAGTAATAGGGTCCTATTTTACTCTTCGGGCACGGTACCCTAAAAGCGAAATTTAATTAATCTAATATTTTTAAGGCGAAACGTTGTACGTATGAATGTAGTGTATTTTTAGTAATTTTGCAAGAATTTCTCTTCTTTTGTTTTTTCTTTTAAAAACAAAGACCTAATTTTTATTTTTCGGAGAGTGCCTACTTAGCTTATCGCTCTCTTTATCCTTATGAACAGTAGTTTGACCAATTTCAAACTAAGTGTATTGAGTTGAAAAGAAAAAAAACCAGGCAAGTGCGAGTCGAACTAGGGCACGAAGGGTTTCGTACCATTCGTAGCAAAAGTATTGCAAAAGAAATTACGTTTGTTGTATGGGAGCCCCCTATATTTATTATATTATTTTTTAGTATTTGTTGTTATAGCAGCAACAGTCATACATCATCTGTGAAAATTTCAACTGTCTAACTATCACGGTTTATGAGATACAGTCTGGTGACAGGCAGACAGAAGGACGGACAGCGGAGTCTTAGTAATAGGGTCCCATTTTACCCTTTGGGCACGGTGCCTTAAAAACGTAATTTAATTAATCTAATATTTATAAGGCGAAAGGTTGTACGTATGAATGTACGAGTAGTTAGGTGGGTATGTGTGTGTGTATGTCTGTTACCCTTTTTGCACTTCAACAGCTATACTCATCACATCTAGAGTAGGTACTTAATTAAAATAAGGGGGTGTACTGCAAAGACAAATCTTAAACACTCACAAATTTCACAAAACAGAGTCATAAAAGCATTATTTAAGTATAACCGGCTGACAGAGTCACGTACATTGTACCGGGTGAATTGAAATCTGATAAAAACTTACAAAAAAATCATTCTATCACAGTTTTTATTAAGAAACTCTAACCAAATTAAATTACGAAGGCATAGAACTAACTACGACAAAAAGACTATCACATATAAACGACCACAATTATATAATAATCTACCAAATAATAGTTACTGCATTTTAACTTCAGATTTGTCGTTTTCCTTTCGTTTTAGTGAGTAATACTTTTGAAATCATCTCCTCGAGCTTTTAATTTAGATATCATACAGGACTGTTACGAAAAAAATTATAATTTGAAAACATACTTAATTATAATTTGGCGCTAAAAATTCGCTATTCTCACTTTCACTCTTACAGCTTAGACTTATCTAACGATACCTCTCAAGCAATGGGCACGTCACAATTATGGCGGTAAGTCCCCTCTTTGAGGCGTGGTTGGAAAGACCTCACGGCGTCCTCACCTTCCGCATGACGCAGGTTCTCACCGAACACGGTAAGTTCGGGAAGTTCCTGCACCGGATTCGTGCGGAAGAGACGCCCGGGTGTCGCCACTGTGCGGACCGCCCGGAGGACACGGTGGAGCACACGGTGGAGGTGTGCCCCGCTTGGGCAGAGCAACGCCGTATCCTCGTGGGGGCGATCGGCGGCGGCGATCTCTCGCGCCGGGCCTTGGTACAGGCCATGGTCCGGAGCAAGGAGGAGTGGCAGGCGGTCGCCTCCTTCTGCGAAGCAGTAATGCTAGTAAAGGAGGCGGCCGATCGCGTGAGGCAACGGTCCTCACGCCCCAACCGCCGCCGGGATTCCGATCCCGATTTCCGGCCACCGTAGGCGAGGGCTTGCGGACGGCGAGCAATGGGTGGCTCGTCGTCCGATCGTCCGGTAACCGTCCGGACCGAGCCCAAGTCGTCGACGGCGCGTATTGTTCCACGCGCGCCTCAGGGAGATGTCAGCAAATCGTAGGGGCCCAACAGGGTCGAAGCCTACTGGGGCCACGGGTAGTGTGAAAGTGAAACCCGGGGCCCTGGGACGAAGGCAAGGAAGGAACAGGAGTGGGTTTTTAGTCAGTAAAAGTCTGACACTATTTTTCGCTCCGCCCAAGAGCGGGATTTGTCATAAGATGATTTTCCCAACTAAAAAAAAAAAAAAAACCTCTCAAGCAAAATGCAACAAGCCTAGGCTTTTTTCTAGCTTTAGGCTCAAGAGCATACCAAAAAATATACATACATACATACACTCGAAAAACATAACCTTACTTCTGACACAGTCGGATAAAAATCATTATTATTCCTTCTCTCGCGTATCAACCCTGTTTCGAACGCAAAACTTCTTGAGTCCCTGTTTGGTATCTCTTCAATGTTCCAAACTACACCGAATGGTTGTGACACATCAATTTTCTTATAAATAATATCTTATCTTATATATTCGTGTGCGTTGGAGTTTTATTTTGGCAGACCTTGAAGGTAATCTGACATTATGTTGGCAAATCATGTGAATCGTAATCTCCTTCGGATCGCGTGCAGAAGAAGTCAGTCTATTGGTTTTTGTTAGAAGGTAGAAATGGGCTGGTAATGAGGAAGTGTAAGTCTGTTATTTAAAAGTACGAGTACAAACCGTACATGGCAACCTTAAACTGCTAGCGATACTATTAGTTCGTTGTCTATCTGTCCCGAATCTGTATCTGTTTAAACTAGTGCGCCTTACCATCAACGATTATATCACTGCTTACCATTAGATAGGACCGCAGTCAAGCACTGGTTTCTATTATTAAAAACAAAAGAATAAAAGTTTTTCTATTCTATTCTATTCTTAGTTTCTACTTAATCTCTTGAAAATTAATCCGAGTGCGGCAACACTGCGGCCTGTCGCCGCGAAATGAAGCGACCGCAAACACCAGTAGTGTCGTGAACCGTTGTTTTCAGGAGAAAATCGTTCTGGATCGAACACATTAGGATTTCTGAAGTACTTGGCATCTCAGTGCAATCCATGAGTAGGCATAAAAACGAAGACTCTTTCGTCTATAGTCACATCTGTGTCTGGAAAAGTTCACACGTACAAAAATGTTGACTTTTTCAGAAGATGATGAAAAGAAATTAATTAATTTTGTTGCTGGTTATTCACACAAGTCGTTATACAATCTTCATAAAGAAACATTAGTAAAGTATCGATAGCGTTGTCTGACATTCTGTCTCGCACGAAGGTATTGGAGTGATCGAAGCAGGGTTCTATGCATTGTACGGCTGCACAATGCTTGGAATAGAAGCAACTGCCTGCGGTCAACCGCATCTGCTAACCGCAGTGTCGCCTGCGATTGCAGTCTACACCCTACCTCGTAATTGAACCTTTAATCTTCATGTCAGTAAAAAAAAGCTTTCTTCATTTTTTTTTTCATTTCTTTTTTTTTTCTTTTCAGGAGTTTCCTTGCGTGATCGAATCAGGAATGAGGATATCCGCAGGAGAACCAAGGTTACCGACATAGCACGAAGAATCGCCAAACTAAAGTGTCAATGGGCAGGGCACATTGCTCGCAGAACAGATGGCCGTTGGGGCCGAAAGGTTCTGGAATGGCGACCACGTACTACCGTCTGCGTACTCGTACTGCCGCCTGCGCCCGCATAGAGCCCCGCTGACCTTTAAAACCATTTTCTTTGCGAAATATTGATTTATTTACATATGCTGTGTACATTCTGAAGAACACATAACCAGCCATTTTTTGTGTAAACATATTTCTAAAAATCAAAGCCGTTTGAAAGGAGTAGGGAAAACAAGCGAAAAAATGTCATGTTGTTAAAAGCTTTTTTTTTGGCAAAAGTATTACTCATAAGAAAAAATCATATATCATGTTGATAATATTGTACATGAATCTATAATAAACAATTTTTTTTTTTCAAACCTATTTACCTAACCTTTACCGAGGAGTAGACTTCAGAAAGTAACGTGGGGGCCGAGTCACCCGCGTCCGTAGGAGAATACCTGAAGCAAGTCCCTACACGTGGTCCCCGGGTGGTGCTAATCAGGTGACACTAACTGGTGGTAGGTTTCGACCGTTGGCTTGCGACCACCCACTGAACAAAGACGTACCGCCAAACGGCCTGGCCGTGTTCCGGTATGATGCTCAGTGTGGCCAGTCTAGAGGAGTTGGGTCGAAATAGCTGTTCCAGCGCAAGCAGACCATCCTGGCTCGTGCTGATGGGGAGGAATCGGGAGGCTAGTCGCGGAGGGTAGCGGGATCCGAGGCACGGTTGCCGCTGGCCGACCGCAGGTAGCTGGGGGCCCAAGTAATGTGCTAGCCACACATGAAAGGCTGCCCCGCCAACTGTCGAAAAATCCCGGAATGCGCCATCGTGCTGGTTGGCGACCAGACGAGAGGGCCCGATGGACATTCCCGGGGGGGCTCGGGCGTCCCCGCAGTCTCCAGACTAGTCCCCTAATGATGTCGTCTTTGCGTGCCTGAGGGTTAGCTGCGTGGAACCTCATTTCACTTCCTTCTCCTCTCCTCCCTTCAGTCAAATAATGAAAAGGAAAAGTAAGAGACAAGTTAGACAGCGGCTGCACTCCCTCTCTCACAAAGTGCACCTCACTAACATACGAGGTCTGCACTCAAATCTCATCGCAGTCCACCACCACCTCGAGACTGAAAAACCAGCTCTCTTCTTCCTTTCGGAGACGCAGATCAGAGGTCCGTCCGACATGTCGTACCTTTCTTACCCAGGTTTTACCTTGGAGCACAACTTCAAACCACGTGCGGGTGTATGTATGTACGCCCGGGACGACATCTGCTATCGGCGTCTCCGTAACCTTGAGGACTCCAGGTTCTCGACACTTTGGACTTTGGTGGACACAGGCCTAGATAAAATAATCTACGCTTGTGTCTACCGCTCGCACAGCGGAGATCAAGAGACATCCGGGCTCACACAACATCTGAGTGAGGCGGCGGATGCGGCTCAGCAGCGGTACCCTTCTGCTCAATTGGTGTTACTGGGGGATTTTAATGCCCACCACCAAGAGTGGCTTTTCCCGTACCAGTCCACAGACCACGCTGGGCGAGAGATGCGAAAGCTAGCGCTAGCATTAAATCTCGCCCAGCTGGTCCAGGGGGCAACGAGGGTGCCGGATGTGGATTCGCACACAGCCAATTGCCTGGACCTTTTGCTGACAACAGATCCAGACCGCTACTCTGTGTCAATATGTTCGCCTTTAGGCAGTTCCGACCACTGTCTGGTTAAGTCTGTGTCTGTCTACTCCCCGCCCGATCCCAGCCCTAGAGGCACCCGGCGGGTTTGGCGATACAGGTCAGCAGATTGGGATGGCTTGCGGTCTTTCTTCGCATGCTATCCTTGGCAGCCCACTTGCTTTTCTTCAGATGATGCTTCGTCGTGCGTAGATGCCGTGACGGATGTGTTGCGGCAGGGGATGGAGTACTTCATCCCATTCTCTGACGTAACAATGTCTGGCCAAGCTCGTCCTTGGTTTGGCGCCGAATGTGATCGCGCAGACGCGCTTAAGCACGCGGCATATCGAGCTTGGGCTGACGGTCGTACGCGCAAAGCAAGCGACGTGGCTCAGAAGAAGAAGGCCTTTAACAGGGCTGCCAAGTCCTGCAAGAAGGTGTTGCAGAGGTCTCGGTTTGACCACATAAGCAGAATTGGGAGCAAACTTGCTTCATACCCCGCAGGTAGTAAAGCGTTTTGGTCCCTGGCTAAGTCGGTTGAATCGAACTTCTGCCGTCCCTCACTTCCGCCATTGCTGAAACCCGATGGGTCGCTGGCTCACACCGCTGAGGAGAAAGCAAACTTGTTTGCCTCTCTTTTTGCGGAATCTTCTCGTCTGAATTCTGGTAACGCAAGGCCACCTGTTTCTCCTGATGGATGCGCGACGAGGATGTCAGACGTTCGTATCCATCAGAAGGACATTCGTAGGGTCCTGCGTAACCTCGATGTGAACAAAGCTAGTGGCCCTGACGGGATACCAGCAATTGTGCTTAAAACTTGTGCGCCTGAATTGTCTCCGATCATGACACGCCTATTTCGCATCTCATATGAGACTGGAAAAGTGCCGATTGCTTGGAAGCAAGCTAACGTGCAGCCTGTGCCCAAGAAGGGCAGTCGAGCTGACCCGGCAAACTACAGACCCATCTCTGTTACGTCCGTCCTCTGTAAGAGTATGGAACGGGTGCTAAACAAGAAACTTCTGGCATACCTAGAAGCTAACGACATCCTCAGTGACCGGCAATACGGTTTTCGCCAAAATCGGTCCACTGGGGACCTTCTAGCGTATGCCATTCACATCTGGAGCGAAGCCATCGAGAAGCATGGGGAAGCGCTTGCCGTCTCCCTTGATATCTCGAAGGCTTTCGATAGGGTCTGGCACGAAAGCCTCATTGCTAAGCTTCCTTCCTTCGGTCTACCCACTGGTCTGTGTGATTGGATCGCAGACTTCTTGAGGGATCGATCCATCCGAGTGGTCGTTGATGGCTGCTCGTCCGGTCAAATGGATATTAATGCCGGGGTCCCTCAGGGGTCGGTACTCTCGGCAACACTGTTTTTGCTGCACATAAATTACATACTTAAACCCGGTATCTTTGGGTATGCAGACGACAGCACTGTTGCCGAGAGATATGTGGCTGACGCACGCGCTAGTGGGTCACAGATCCAGTCATCCCGAGAGGCTATGGTTGAACGCTTGAACTCGTCCTTGAAGGCGGTCTCCGATTGGGGCGATGCCAATCTGGTCAAGTTCAATGCAACTAAAACCCAAGCGTGTCTTTTTTCCGCTAAACGGAGTCAATTCCACCCGGCTCCATCTTTCCGAGGTGTGACCGTGCCAATAACCGACCATCTTGATCTTCTTGGCGTTACGCTGACGTCAACTCTCAACTTTGGGCCATACATCGAAGCAAAGGCTCAACTGGCAGCAAAAAAGCTGGGAATCCTCGCGAGGGTCAGACGGTACTTCACGCCGGAACAGCTGCTAAAACTTTATCAAGCGCAAGTTCGATCGTGTATGGAGTACTGCTCTCATCTTTGGGACGGGTCTGCCAAATACCGGCTTGATGCGCTGGAGTCAATTGAGAGGCAAGCCAAGAGGATCATTGGCAATGATGCACTTGTTGAGTCGAAGCTCCAAAGCCTTGGACATCGCCGCCGAGTTGCTGGCCTGTCGGTTTTCTATCGTTTACATTTCGGGGAGTGTGCACTGGAATTGCACAATCTAATTCCGCCAAGTCCGTTCCATCATCGGACCACTAGGCGTACGGCGTTGCGCCACCGGTACATGGTGGACATCCCACCCATACGCACAAAACGTTTTAAGAACACATTTATTATGCGTACAGCCAAGGAGTGGAATTCCTTGCCGGAGTCTGTGTTTCCTGATAGCTACAACTTAGGGGTCTTTAAGTCAAGAGTGAATAGGCTACTTCTAGGCAAGCGTGCTCCATCGTCGACCACATCATCGCTTACCATCAGGTGAGATGGTGGTCAAACGCGAGCCTATCATTAATAAAAAAAAAAAAAAAAAAAAGTAGCTGTTTTACAGCACTGCTCGGGAGCTAGGGCCTTAAGAAAACTGCGTGGCGTTCTTCATTTCCCACATTTTGTATCTTTATTTTATTTTATTTATGATTTGATAATCTTTATTTATGATTTGTTTTATTCGTCTATTATTTATTTTTCACACTTTTAACAAACACACTATCTTACACATATTTATTATAATTAACACAACATTACTTTGATGGTTTATATTATTTATGTATGCATCACCGATACATATATATATATATATATATAATATATTACACTCCAAAACTGTTTTACGTCCGTTGCATCACAACCACAGGTTCAGTTGAAAACCAGCGTCAGGCACTAGTTGTCTGACATTCATGCCGAACTGGACCTATTTTGGTGCAGCCGTGAGGCACACAACTACATTTTTTTTTTGTTTCGTGTTTACCTATATTGTGTTTGTGCCTTGTGCTGTACCAAATAAATTCTTTTTCTTTCTTTTCTTTTCATTTTTTGACCGCGCGGCCAACTCTCTGAACATTGAACCTACGAATTTGCGACTGTCATTGTTAGTGTTTAATAAATTCCTTCGTTATACTGACGAAGTTGATATTTTACTACAACACTGTGTCTGAGCAGTCGAAACGGACACGAAGACATTAGATGGTTTCCAACGTAAAAAAGAGGTTGATGTATTTACTCGGCTCCTCCGTCAATCAAATTTTTGTAGACATTGCCATGGAACCAAATAAATTTCAAAACAAACATGCCCTTTTAATATACTAGACGTCTTTCTCGACGTTGATAAGGGAAATTTCCCATCTCTTATATGTTGAGCATGACATAAGTTATATTTCCGTCATGTTCCATCAATGATATAAAATACTGAAGGCAATTTTAGTGGACAGTTTGTTTAGTGCTTCAAAAAGACCAAAACATGGTCAAAAGCAAAATATTTAATAAACTATCTATCTATATATGATAAATCTGTAGAAGTTTTTAGTTGTGCGCGCATCACATAAAATTAAAATGTACGAAATCGGTGTAGATAACTTTTATACATTAAAATTGTTTGTAACTTAATAAATTACTTAGGCTTTGTTTGATCGCAATCAGTTGACTATATCGAAAGATATACTACATTCGTTGGCTATTAGGCGGTACGAAGTTTGCCAGGTCAGTTAGTCTAATAAAGTGTGTCAATAAAATAGAAAGTAATATATGAATCCGCGGAGTCTACAGTGTTTTCACATTCACATTATAAAAAAGAGACTATATAAAAACGAAAGAAAGAGGGAAGTTAAGATGGTTGAATCAAAGTCTAAATAATAATAAAAAAAAAACTGGGCAAGTACGAGTCGGGCTCGCACCCTGAGGGTTCCGTACAAACTTACCTATGTAGGTAAATAGTTCAATTCCCGAATGGAGTCTCGGAAGATTTTTCCGAATCGCAAAAAATAATTGTGACGTTACAACAAATTTACAGTTTTTAGATTTATTCCTATACTTGTGCTATAAGACCTTGCTTTATGCCAAATTTCAGGATTCTGGGTCAACGGGAAGTACCCTATGAATTTTGATTTCCTCGAGTGTCGAAAAGTACGTTTTTGCCAAGAAACTAAAGTATCTTTTTTTCTCGTTAACTTACAAGTTTGATTTTAACAGCTTCAAGAGTCCGCAGATCTGAGTATATGGTTTTAATTTCAACTCGATATACATATATAAAGGCTCTCGACAGACAGTCAAACAGAGGGACGGACAACAAAGTGATCCTGTAAGGGTTCCGTTTTTCCTTTTACCTCAAAAGGAACCCTAAAAATATTACAAAAGCAATGTAATAAAAAAAAAAATGTTTATAATTAAAGATGAAGCAATTATCAGACACATTCATCGGTGTTTATATACATTGTCCGTAACATAATACACATGTACATATTTACAAACCGTTACGCCAGTACCGCCCAACACTATTATTCAAGTAAAACAAATGACAGAACTACGTGAATGTAATATCGAGTCTGTTAGCTCTTCATTATGCAGATTATATGTCTAAATACGACGTATATAATAAGCCCTTTTGTATACAGACAAATATTATCTGGGTAAAGGTACGTAGGTAGGTAAAGGGGTTATTGCTATATAGGGTGACTGGTAATTAGTGACCGATACTTAAACACGTGATTGTACTCATGATCACAAACAACTTTCCCAAAGAAACTTTTTTTTAGACTCTAGAACTTAGTTTTATGACAATAACAAAACAACTGTTTGAAATTCGCGTGCGCGCGCTTGTGACCGCTCAGCTGTTAGCCGCGTAAGGCCGTTGTCTCATGAGTATATAAAAAAGTTTCTTTAGGAAAGTTGTTTGTGATTATGAGGACAATCATGTGTTTAAGTATCGGTCACTAATTACTAGTCACCCATATACATAGCAAATCGTGCTTCATCATTATTTTCTGGATCAGGGCGGCTATTGGCTAACTTTTTCAATAACAGTTGATAACTAGCATACGTTGCACACTAAACTTAGTTGTCACCTGACAATTTCATAAAATTGTTATTACGTATAACACAAGTGACTAACAAACTACGGTGGAAATGTGGTGAATTATAAAAAAATATGGTGCCTATTGTGACCACTTTAAAATTTTATCGACTATCATACAGCTTCAAAAGCTTACACAATCGCAATTTTAAAAGTATCGATACAATAACATCTGTCAAAACGTGTTACGGTGGCTATCAAAGGCACTAGTGGCTAATGACGTCACTGCAGTTGGTCACTGAAGATAGGCAATACGAAACTAGCTGTTTGACAGTTCAATGATGCACATTGTTAACAAGTGATCATCACTTGAACTGTCAACAGAGTTACGCAATAGCCCCGCTGGTGGAGTCTGAGATCTAGCGTTGTAAAATTTTATTTATTTTGTATTTAAAATTAAAATCCAATGTAAGTGTGTAAACCAACTGAAATGGGATTGAGCAGGACACGTCTGCCGCATGCCCGACCAATTGTAGGCCACAGTAGCACAAAGTCGGTGCCCTGAAACACCTGCAACGGGGTCGCGGCAGACCACGGACAAGATGGCAGCATGAACTAGACATATATTGCCAGAACTGGCAAAAGAAAGCGTGGGCCTGCGAAAGATGGAAGGAGTGGAGAGCCTTTGCCCAAGAGTGGAACAGAACAGGCTAATAAATAATAATTGTATTTGAAATCCTTTTATTACCCTATTACTAAGACTCCGCTGTCCGTCCGTATGTCTGTCTGTCCGTCCGTCTGTCACCAGGCTGTATCTCATGAACCGTGATAGTTAGACAGTTGAAATCACAGATGATGTATTTCAGTTGCCGCTATAACAACAAATACTAAAAAAACAGAATAAAATAAATATTTAAGGTCCCATAACAAACGTGAATATTTTTCTCGTATTTTGCTACGGAAGGTATGCAAACACTTTTTCGGTTTTTAATATCCTTTATAGTCCATTCGCAATAAAATGAGACATTTAAACAAACATTTTTTACTGTCAGTTCAACCGATTTTGACTTCTACTGCGTAGGCATAAGGATGGCATTAAAACAAAAAAAGTGGTTACAATACCACAGTGGCGTGCCTAGGGTTTCAAAATAAGGCAAGCCCAATAAAATTTTAACCGATTTCAAAAAAAGAAAGTTCAGTTTTCGACTGAGTATGTAGGTACCTACGTATGTATCATCGCAATTTTCTCATAAACTACTGATTAGGTACAATAAATTAAAAGCCCAAAAAACAGTCATGAATTTCATTTTTATAATTATATCTGAGAATCAAGCACAGTTGTTTTCTATGACTAACATCGGGGGTTTCGTCAATAATAATTGAAACAAATTTTGTTTGCCTAACTTCGTAATCGATGCAAGTTTGCATCACATCGGCTACGGAATGAATAATATCGTTTTGAATTTTGTTAGATAAATAACTCGGCCCCGGTTTGTCACTTTCCTGATGCTGCATATGCTTTTCTAAAACGACATCGTATTTTGAAATTAACGAAACCAGTTCTAAAAAATTGCCTTTATTTTTGAATATTTAATTTCGTTATTTTAAAAAGTCGCTAGTTTTTATTGTTGCTAAATCTTAAAAAAAGTCTCCTAACTCGTTAAAAATCTCCAAGATCTCACAACGTCGCTAAAACGGCAACACTGCAGAGTTGGCAAGGTGACAAGGTCACGCATACGCGAGCAACTTCATACGAATGCCCGGCTTAAATCTTCCATACTGATCGATTTGTAGACGCATAAGGTCCTAACTCGTTATACGGCACATCGCTATAAGTGCGAAAGTGACAGAGATAGTATTTGAAAGCCCGGTAAAAGCCGGTACGTGTAAGTGAGATAGATATAGCTCTCGCATAGATGCTGCAAATGTGAAACTCTGCGCGCGCTGTGTAGTAGTGTGGCATAGGTAGATACTTTGTGTTATTTTGATAAGAATTAAAGCGCGCGAACTTTTAAATAGTTCGGGTTTGATATTGATTCTCTATCGAGCATTTTAGTAAGGCATGCCTGGCTTTTCTACTTGTATGAAGGTACCGCCACTGCAATACCAACTATTTACTGCAGTCGCCATTTATCATGCCATCAACGCAATAAAAGTCAAAATCGATTGAACGGACTGTATAAAAGGTGTGTCTCTATCTGTCTAATCCATCGACTTATATTCTAGCGATAGACAAGCACATTCATGGAAACTATTTGTCAAAATACTGAAAAGTTAAAACAAAAGTTCGCTGCAGCACTAGATTGGCATTATGTCGTCTAACAAAACTATTAAAACATACAGCGCCTAGATATCTTTTAGAGATACTTTTTTCACGACCAAAATGTCTTAAGCGCCATGAATTTCGCGACACTTACGCGTTTCGTTCAACATAGTGTAATGACATGTTATCCATATAGATTTTTAATCCGCAGAAGTGACACAGCTTTTTGCCTACAATTCATTACAATAATACTCTATTTCAAAATTTAATAATTGTCCTCGTTAGTGTAAATTCAAAAACCACGTTCTACTACTTTAATAAATAAGTGAATTCAAAAGCGCGTAAAATATTGAAACCCTTTATTGTAATCATCATTCTGAAGAACAGCTATCCAGAGTGAATGAAGATCAGCAGTGTGATTCTGTAAGACTTCATTCTAAACTTCGAATCTGAATCCGCGGTGAGTTTCTTGATTGGCATTCTAAAACTCGGTTGATAATTCGAATCTACACTAGCGCTACTCTTGCGAGCGTGTTTGCGAGTTGAACTAAACTGACTGCGAGATTTTGACAGCTAAAGTATGAGATGACGTAAAAAGTGGCATTCTATAAGGTAATTCCCCCGTCACTTCGACTCTCACTTCGCACTCGAACCCGATTCAAAGTGTCAAATTATAAGCATCTATTTTACGAGTGAAAATAGAAGAAATCATAGTTAAATAGTGTTTTGATAAAGTTTTTAAAGTTTTAAAGTGAATAAGTGCCTACCTACTTAAGCGATAACGATGGCAAGAATGTTTTTGTTTAAAACTATATTAGAAGAAGCTCATGCTTTAGATAAACTAGAAAAGCGTCGACAATCCACCAAAATTCGAAGTTTATCTTTATTAACCCGCGATGACGACTATGTGAGCGTGTATAGATTGTCAAAGGAGCTAATTGACCAACTGGAGTATGAGTTACTGCCTCTGATAAAGCCCACAAAACGTCGAGGCAAAGGACTTTCAACTCGTGTAAAAGTAAGTGTTTCATTTTACTAAGTATTAAGTTAATTTTGTAAGTATTTACACAGTTTATAGCTGAAAGATTGTAACCAAGCACACCATAATAAGAAAAACACTTCATAATAAGGAGTATTCCCTTTATGTGGTTTCCCTGCTAGCTATATATGTTTTCATGTTAGTTTAAGGACCCTGTACTTATAAATAGTTATTGGTATTCTATGAGTATTATGCATGAAAATAACCAAATTGGTCCCTATTTTGATTTTACTAGATCTAGTTTAAGTAGGTATTTAATTTTTTTTTATTGATTTATTGTTTCACAGTTATTATGCACCTTGTCATTCTTGGCTAATGGCAGTTATCAGAAAATAATTAAAGAAAATATAAGAACATATTTATCGCAACCATCGGCATCTCGTTGCATAAATGAAGTAGTGGAAGCTCTAAATAATCCGGCAATAGTAAAAAAATATATAAGGTTTCCTCAAAATATACAAGAAAGACAAATATTAAAAGAAAGGTTAGTAGGTATTTTATAATTAAAGTGACCCTTTGATTTTTACATTTTTTGTGACAGTTGATCATGTTGGTGTTTACTGTAAATTACAGGTTCTACAAAAAGTTTGGCTTTCCAGCAGCTCTTGGGTGTATTGATGGCACTCTGGTAGCAATGAAAAAACCAGCAGAGAATGAAGAACGTTTCTACTGCCGCAAAGGCTACCATGCAAGAAATGTGCAATTGGTAAAATGGATTTCAATGTTGTAATCGATTATCATTAGGTATTCAATTAGTCTTTATAATATTCTTTTTTTCAGATAACAGATGCAGATCTAAATATTTTATATGTAGATCCAACATATGGTGGCGCTACTCATGATAGCTTCATTTTTAACTATGGTGTTATAAAAGCCCACTTAGAGACATTAACAAATGCTGGTGAAGAAGTTGTTTTGCTTGGTAAGTTAATCTCTCCCTGCCTCTACTTCAGAAAATAAATCTAATTACTAGGTATAAAAACTACATAATTATTTGATATTTATTTTTTTCAGGTGATTCAGGATATGCTCAGCGCGCCTACCTTATGACACCAATTAGTGGTGCTGAAGATAATTCCCCAGAAGCTTTTTACAATGACCGTCATTTAATTGCTCGCAATTCAGTAGAGCGAACAATTGGCCTCCTAAAAGGACGATTTAGGTGCTTGTTAGTACACAGAGTGCTCAACTATCATCCAGACGTAGTTGCAAAAATAGTTATTGCATGTTGTGTTTTGCACAACATGTGCAATCGCGCAGGAATGCCGGCATTTACAATTTCAGAAGAAGAGCGACTAGAAGAGCTCCAAACAATTGCTGAAGTTCAAAGGAGGCAAACGAGGGATTTGCCATCTAACGCCGATTTAGCTCTAGGGCAATTACGTAGGCGAAACATAGTAAATAGGCTTTGGCGTTCACGTCATAATTAATTGATCGGTGGTGTCGTTTATTGTAGGTATGTATTCTGTGGTGTGTGAGGTGGGTCTTTCAATAAAACTGCACTAGTATTCGTTAAAAGTGTTTAATTTAAATATCAAAAAAATCCGACTGAAAAATCTTATTTTAAAAACTAAAAAACGACTACTACTAAAAATAAAAAATAAAACAAGTTCCATCAAATCGCATCATCGCAGTCAAGTATATTGTTACACCCTATCTCTATTCATGGCTTCTGCCAATGCTTGCAGCCCTTTCCCGACTGCAGCCACAGCTTCAGCTAAAATTTTATCCCTGTCTGCACTCCTCTCCAGAAAGGACTGCAAGATCTGTGCATTTGATCTTTGTAACTCCAGCTGCTGTTCTTCCACCCTCAGGAATCTTTCGGTGGTGGTGGAGAATTCCGTTCGTCGTTGTGACGGTGGAGGAGCAGCAACTGAAGACGTGTGACGTGATGCTGAAAAGAGAACACCTATTATTACGATGCGTTAATAAAAACTCTTAAATAAATAGCAGCTTTTCGTTGTCATTTGTTTCAAAAATAAAGATTTGATAGTTATTTAGTTTGTACTTACACACAGAACCACCTCGACTACCACGAACTGTCCTAGGGCGGCGAGAAGGTGTAGCAACTGAAGCTGCGTGACGTGAAGCTAAAAAGAAAAATATTTACATAACTTACATAAAGGTCCTTTAAGTTGGTAGCTCTGTTCCTAATAGTACCTTTAAATTCAAGTTTTTTTCCTAAATCAAATACCTACTTAGGTACAAAATAAAAGGACAAATCAACCCAAATATATTATGAACTGAGTTCATCATTGAGCATGAGCAAAGCTACATAGGTAATATTAGGTTCCTACCTACCTATGAAATTGGCGTTTTTGTTTCTCACAAATAGTCATCACTTCTATGATTTACAATATTCATCTTGCTTGATAGGTATTATATCGAATAATGACCATCATAGACAACTACCAATAGTAAAAAAACCTTATAACTTAGTTTTCAAAACATATAAAATCTTTTGTGAGCAGAAATGACCATTATTTGTTTTACCTAAGCCAAAAATTATTTTTGTCGCTTAATCTAAGTAATTAATAAAAAAGAAAACTTTAGTATGTAAAATGCAACTTCTTTTAAATTCTCGATCTAAATTAGTGTAAGTTGTTTAACATTATTTGTCACTTACATGATGAAGCAGCAGTTCGATGAATCACTGGGGAGGCTACTTGGGTGGAACCACGGCGTGAAGGTGAAGGAGTGGGTGTGTGTGAGAGTGTTATAGTTGGAGGGGACAGGCTAGGATGATATACATGAGGATTTGGAGGAGGAGTGTGTTCTAACTGGTTATTCTGAAACAACAGAAACAATCTTAAAAAGGAAACCCACTTCCTAATATTATAATTAAATATTGACAATTCCAAGGAAAGTTGCTAGTGACACAGTAAATGTATTGAAGCACTTGAAATTTCAAAAATAAATTTAAAAAAAATTTATGTCTCAAAAAGAAATTAAAAAAATGTTATACTCCTTAAGTTTAAGTAGTTAAATAAAAGTAAACAAAAAAAAACATGCGACATGGTTACCCAACTAAAGCCTTATAGCTTCAGTCAGAGTCTGTTCTCAAGGTATAATTTGAATCATCACAGTCACAGGATACACTTGCTGTGACAACTCAAATCTGTCTACTCAGATACATACCCGTAAAATGCTTTGGCTTGTTCCACCAACAGTTGAGCTGGATGAGGAAGCAAAAAACAGTTTTCTTGAAATTGCACGATCTGGTGGTCTATAATTACGAGTGTGACTATCCTCAATCAGGTTGGAATCCTGAAAAGTAAATTGGATAAAATATTACTTAATCTTCCTTGTGGGATTAAATTAGATTAAAATATTTTGACTGCAAATAGTAGCCTACAGATAAATTACTATTTGAATTATATTAGTAATGAATTTGAATATTTATAGGTACTAGTATTTAGTACAATGTAGCTTACATAAAATACAATAGCTGGTGATTCCTCTGTAGGTGCCTGACTTTGTTGTTGTAGTGCTACATGAATCTATAATAAGTAAATATAAACAGATAAATGCTAGATAAGAGTATATCATTAATTAATCCCATACAATTATGAATTAAATTTAAATATCATACATTGCCAGTATCAGCATCTTGTATTTCTTGCACTTCATGTGATGGAGATGGCGTATCATTTTCCTGAAACAGGTAGGTAAATTTACCAAAAAATTCTAATAAAAATTCACTTTACATTAGAAAGGGTACGATTTCAAGTTTACATTAGAAAGGGTCAAGTCTACCAAAAAAAATTGGAACTATAAAAAACAACAGCAAACCTTGCAGAGTGCATTTCTAAATTTCTTACCGGAAATGGCTGCATGCCTAAATGTGCATCTCCTGTTGAAAAACTTTCACCACCACATAAAGCAACAACTCTTTCTTCAAGCTCTGATAGCTCCACTTCATCCTCCACCCCACCACCAGTCCGACGCCTAGCAGCAGAGCGTGCTGCAACTTTTTTTTTTATGGCGCTTTTTTTATCAGACCAATACTACAATCAAACATTTAGTTAATGAAATTATAAAAAATTGCTGTTATTAAATACACATGTATTATTCAAACTAAATTAAAATCTCCATTTTCTTATTAGTCAAGAATATATAAAATTAACGTAAAATTAAATTAAGATTTTTTGTGAAATCAAGGAACACACTTCAAACCAAGGTTCGTCGCACATTTTAAGTGGTTTAGTCGAAGGAATGTTAAGTGGTTCTAACATGTAAAAAAAAGCACTGCTAACCTTAGTCCACTGTTTGTATGTTTTAATAGTGCCACCTATACTATTTAGGCGCACGGCTAGTTCCTCCCACTGGCGTCGACTTCGCTCTCTGGCATTTTGAGTTCTCAAGAAACCCTTTGCCATGCCAGGGTTTCTTTCCATAAACTCTACCAGAGTTTCAACCTGAGCCGACGATGGGTGAGAGGAACGTGTCTCATTTGGACTGAAACATTATTGTTGGATTAGAAAACAAAATAAACACTTCTTTAATTAATATTATTCTTGAACTTTACAACCAGAAATATAAACTTACTTCATGATTATTTCACAATTATTATCGGCACTGAACGATCAAAAAACAAACAAAACGTAAACAAAACAATGCAACGTCAAGTCAATGAAAATATTGTCCACAGATTACTAATGATATTGTCTGTCAGTCATTTTTTTCGTAAAGTAAGCATAGAGTATATTCACGGCACGAATTTAGAGTTTTCTGTTTTTTTTTTTACTTATTAGCTGCCTAAAATTCCATAAAATAAGATATTTTAATTTAAACATCATAATAGCTAAAATTCTGTGTCAAAAACTGGTAAAATAAAAAACCGATAAATCTCAACTTACATTTTGTTGAGTGTGGCAGTCACTAGTACAGTATTGGTCGCTTCGGAGCTCACTTCACTTCGCAGGTGCCTAGGTGATGCTTACAGAATGCAAAATCAAGGTCATTTTGAACCTTATGCGAAGTGAGAGCGAATAGCGAAGTGAAATGCGAGTTATTGTTTGAATTTTACAGAATCGACATGCAGGACTGCGCCGCTACTATCTAGTAAAAAAAGAAACAACAACGGTAAATTTATCTTTAAAATGTTTAACAATTCCAGTTAAAGATTCAGTTTTTTTTTTCGGAGATATTTATTTTTCTGTTGTAATTTTATAACTTTTTTGCAGCTAAAACTTTTTTTTAAATCTTTTTCAACTTAAATATCATTAGCTTGAAAGTGTGCAGGTCAGATAAACGAATATTTTGTAGAAAGCCACGTGTTTTCACTTCTATCCTCTTGAAGAATTTTTATCCATTCTTCCCTTTTCGGCTAACTAGTGTGAACAAATCTAGAATATAATTATAGTGTATGAAGGACGAAATCTCAATATGAGTAATGCAATATCACACATAAGACTACAAATTCAGCTGAGCCTAATGTATATTTGAATACAAATCTGCACGTGATATCTAGGTAGATACGTAATACCTAAGTGCTAACGAATGATAGAATGCTTACCTAACGACAAAATTTACCGATGAAAACTGATACCCAATGATTTGCTGACATTTCTTGCTGAGTTTTTACAGTATCAAAAAACACACGTCGTCATAATTTTTGAATTTGACGGAATTCATTGATATCATTTATACAAAAAAAATAACATTAAATAAAATGTTCAAAAAAAAAAACAAAGAGGGAATAAAACACCATGCAAGTCTATGTTCATTAAACCAGTTGTAGGTAAAAATCTGGTTTTTGTGGGAGTTAAGATCTGCATGTTTTAGTCTGTGATTGTAAAATGGGAAGACTTTTTAATAAAATAATATGTTTTCTAACATACTATTACGATATTAGAAGCTATTATATTGCTTGGACAACCAGTAATTTTACTTAAATTACTACAGAATTATTATTTACGTCCAGATCTACTTTAATTTGAATTTATAAGCGCCGCTCTCACACTGCATGAACGTCAAAACTGTACTTATGTCATTAATATCAAGGTGCATAGAAGACACTGCACCTGAGTTGGTTGAAGTGAGTGTACGGCACGCGTAATCTAGTACGTAGTACATATAATTATATCGATGGTCTAATCTTATTTGAAATGATATAAAGTATGATTGAAAATGAATGCAATTCATCTCTACACGAAGTGAGACTAACAACTGACTGATTTGAGCTACGAAATATCGTATTTTCGTTAATTCTCATTATATTTTGGTATTTCTATAATCCTTATTTCTTTACGCATTTTTTTTTTTGAGAGTGCGCGGGATTGTATGACTTGAATCCGCCATCTTCTTTCTACCATGGGACAGCCCGACGTACGGTTAGTATCCACCCTTACGTTGTTGAAACTTCAACGGTCCGGACTAAACGTTTCGCTTCGTTGTTTATACCGCGTACATCGAAGGACTGGAACAATTTGCCTGCAGCGGTCTTCCCGTCTAACTATAATTTAGATGTCTTCAAGGCTAGAGTGAATAGGCTCTTAATAAACTATAGTGCGTCTCTCCATTAATGATTGCAACACTGCTTACCATCAGGTGGGATCGCATTCAAGCACTGGTCTATATCAATTAAAAAAAATATATATATAATAATTGGCCCATCTAAAATAGTTATACTTTATAACCTTGTTTGTTTTTTCAATAATTATAACGTGTCTGGTCACTGCCTTACTCCACCTTTTTATTTTAGGTGGGAAATCATCCAAAGACTTCTCCTATCTATGGCAGAGTGGGAGGGCACACTTTTACTGACTAAAACCTGCTCCTATGTTCCTTCTTTGCCTTGCGTCTCAAGACCCCCGGGGTTCCCTTTTGGACAACTCATGGGCCTTTCTCCACCTAACAACACCGTGCCTTGCAGGTATCCAACCCAGCTCCATTTGAGTTCCACTCAATTGACCAATGGCTAAAATTAGCTTTTTAACCTTTTGAGTGCGTAATTAGATACACAATAGTAAGACAATGGCGCGTGAACGCCGGCGTTAATGCGGGGATCAACAGCTTAAATAATAATAATAATTGACTTTAAAAATATAATTTATATGTATATACTAATGAATAAACGAAATAATAATTGACTTGGCTCGCGAGGTTGTCGAAATGTGGTAAGTGGATAGAGCAATCATTGTGCCGATAGTCGTAATGGCCAATGGCTCAGAGTCACGCGAACGCCGGCGTTCGCGGCGTGACGTCATCGCGCCTCACGGTCGAAAGCCAAGCGAACGCCGGCGTTCGCTCTCTCCCACTTCATTGTAGGTCCTATTTTCAATACTTAGAGACTACTTTTGTATGAACAAGTTTGATTATTTACGTTCTTGGATAAATTTCCTATAAATTGAACGCAACAATATTTTATAGTCTATGATGCTCTGCTTTTTTTTTCGGTTTGACATCACAAAAAGTATATTTCCGCCGCCATTTTATATGGCGGCGCCCCTGCAGTCATTTCCGAAAGGTTAATAGCCTCGAACAACATCTAAGGAGGCTCTCGTTAGGCAGCTGGATCAAGGGCCTGATCCAGAAAGCAGTACTCCTGGACACGGCGCGCAATGTTAGAGATTCCTCTCTCAGGAGCCCTGACCACCAGTAGCTTGGACCCTGTTCCCGATGCCGGTGGGCTACTATTTTTTTAATTCTTAAATGTTTTTTTTAATGTGCTTTTTTAAAGAAATATTTAATATAATGTTCGGGAAGCTGCGTGGTATCTTCTCGTCCAATATACCACAGTGTCTCAAGACGAAAGTCTATGACCAGTGCGTGTTGTCAGTGATGACATATGGCTCCGAAACATGGTCGCTTACAATGGGCCTCATCAGAAGACTTAAAGTCACCCAAAGGGCAATGGAAAGGGCTATGCTCGGAGTTTCCTTGCTTGATCGAATCAGGAATGAGGATATCCGTAGGAGAACCAAGGTTACCGACATAGCACGAAGAGTCGCCAAACTTAAGTGGCAATGGGCAGGGCACATTGCTCGCAGAACGGATGGCCGTTAGGGCCGAAAGGTTCTGGAATGGCGACCACGTACCGGAAGACGTAGCGTTGGAAGGCCTCCTACAAGATGGACCGATGACTTGGTAACGGTTGCGGGAGTCCGATGGATGCGAGACGCACAGGACCGTTCATTTTGGCAACACTTGGGGGAGGCCTATGTCCAGCAGTGGACGTCTATACGCTGAAATGATGATGATGATGATGATTTAAAAATGTAATGAGTATGTACATAAAATTAATAAATGAAATAATAATTATAATAAATTAGCATTTGTTTAAATTAGAGACACACTTGCAAAAGTTAAAGTCTCTTTGAAAGGATTAATGAGTATCAGAATTTGAATTGTAGTTGAAGATGGTACTTTGGATAACTAAGCGATAAATTACTTTAGATAAATAGTTATTTTAGGTCTTGATTGATTATCGTAAAATAAGTTTGTTGAACTGTGGTATTAGTAGAATACTAAACGACTTTTTTTTGTTGGTGGGAAAATCATCTTGGGACCCTCTTGGGCGGAGTGAGAGATAGTGTCAGACTTTTACTGACGTAAAACCCACACCTGTTCCTTCGTTGCCTTTCGTACCAGGGCCGAGTCTTCCTTTCAGAAGTAGTCCCTTGGCCCCCAGTAGGCTTTGACCCGGCTGCCACCCTAGCCAAGTTACAACTGTTTTGTTTTCTATTGACACGTGACCAGAACAAAGATATAGGAGGCGTGGCCGACTCGAGGCGATCAACGAAAAGAGAATCGAAACGAAACGGTTGTAACTTGGCTAGGGGGGCTGAGCCCCTACGGTTTGCTGACATCTCCTTGAGGCGCGCGAGGAATAGTACGCGCCGTCGAAGACTTGGGCTCGATCCGGATGGTTACCGGACGGGCGGACGGCGAGCTACCCATTGCTCGCCGTCCGCAAGTTCGCGCCTACGGTGGCCGGAAATTGGGATCGGGATCCCAGCGGCAGGGGCGTGAGGGCCGCGCCCTCGAGCTAGCACGTGCGGCCGCCACCTTTGCTAGCATTACTGCTTCGCAGAAGGAGGCGACCGTCTAACACTCCTCCTCGCTCCCCCAAGCGGGGCACACCTCTACCGTGTGTTCCAACGTGTCCTCCGAGCGGTCCACACATTGGTGGAACCCGGGCGTCACTTCCGCACGAATCCGGATTATGTGAGAAGTGAATGAAAGAAACTAGTAAAAAAAAGTTAAGCTAAGTACAAAGTTCCAAAACGTAGATCCCTAAGAAGAGAAACGTGCAAGAAACTCCATGGACACTCTTTTAAATCATGTTATGAGTTACAAAAATCTTGGTTACATATTTTTAAACACAATGACATTAAATAATTAAAAAAAGAGTATTTAAAAAATATAAATTGTATATAAGCCCCTGGCAGTTAAAAAAGGACCAGTCTCAACTGACAGCACCCGTTCACTAGCATGACGTGTGCATCAGTCCCACTTAGCTTAACCACTTTGAAAGGAACTGAATGACCCAGCCACACGTGCCACCGTCAGGGTGACATTTGAGTGAGCATGACGAATTCTCAACTGCCATGCTCGTTTATGTCAAAACACTTTGTAACTTAATAAGAGATGTAGCGACATCTATGTCGTCACATAAGAACTAATCCTGCATCGCGCAATTAAAGTTCTCCGCGTGATTTGAACATATAGAACAGCCCGAAATCATCTATCGGCCAGTCCCACCAAACATAACACCCGTCTGGTCGGAGGATCCTCTCTTTTCAACGGAGGTTTGCGGGACTTTACTCTCTGTTCCGCAATTGCCACATTGCCCCAATTTAAAAAATTAAAAAAAAACTTCTACATTAAGTAGGTATACAATACTATTGTTTCCAAAAATAAAAAAGTAATCACCGTTTTGAGAGCAATGGTGGTGAAATAAATTATACAAAGTAATACGCTTGGGTGGGTTTGATCTCAAGACCTAAGTCGACCTAAGACATGTAAGTCGAGACAGATGCAGACTACTGAGCCACAACTATACTGAGCAAAGAACTCAACGAACTTGAAATTTTTATGATTTATTTTGATAAGACAGCAAAAGAATAAAGTTCCATAACCTTAGTTAACTACATTCGATATGACAGAAGATAAATATAGCGTAGAAAACTTAATAACATGTCATTGAATTCTCATCTAATATTTCATCAATAAACTTCTTAATACAAAGATTAAATTAAAAACAAAATAATCCCTTGGAATTACAATCACGTGGGGGTGAAAGCTCTGCCCTGTAGACCCCAAGATCAATGTACGCATGTCAACGAACGTGTTTGACATATTATGTCTTTGATATGTATAGATGTTTGTTTGTGTTAGGTTTAAGACGTGATCCTATTGAAGTACTATTGAAGTGATGTAGGTGTGAGGTCAATGTTCCTTTAAATTTTTTAATAGATATTAGAGTAATGCCTAGAAATAAATTTTAAGAGGGCCTCTGCCGATCCGTCTATCGTGAACCTGAGAATGGTTGAAAAGCTTGTTGGATCATCAAACGTAATGTTTGTAAAAAAGAGAGAAAACCTAAACGGTTTGTTTTTTTTAGGTGGGAAATCATCCGATGTATCTCCCACCCTTGGGCCGGAGCAGGAGGGCGTGTCCGTGTCCGGTCCAGGGCCCCGGGGATCTCTTTCGCGTCACCCATGGCCCCAGTAGGCTTCGTCCCGGCTGGACCCCTACGGTTTGCTGACATCTCCATGAGGCGCGCGTGGAACACTACGTACCGTTGACGACTTGGGCTTAGTCCGGACGGTTACCGGACGGTCGGACGGCGAGCTACCCATTGCTCGCCGTCCGCAAGCCTGCGCCTACGGTGGCCGGCAATCGGGACCGGGATCGGGATCCCGGCGGCTGGGGCTTGAGGGCCTCCTTTGCTAGCATTACTAATTCGCAGATGAAGGCGACCGCCTGCCACTCCTCCTTGCTTCGGACCATGGCCTGAACCAAGGCCCGGTGCAAGAGATCGTTGCCGCCGATCACCCCCACGAGGACACGGCGGGGCTCTGCCCAAGCGGGGCACACCTCTACCGTATGCTCCACCGTCTCCTACGGGCTGTCCACACAGTGTCGACACCCGGGCGTTTACTTACTTTTACTCGATTATAATACCATGAATGGATAAAGTGAGAAATTAGTATATTTATATATTAGAGAAAGTGCTGATGACTGAAAGAATTAAAAGGGAGTCATTGGTCTTGGCGTGGCCATGTTAACAGGAAGAATGAAACGCAATACACTATAAAAGAGTTATGAGTTTACATGTGGATGGATAGAGAGGGAAAGGGAGGGCAATGAAAAAATGAATGGATTGTGTGAGAAATAATATAAAAGAAAAGGCAGTTTGTAATAGCGTGACGCGTGACAGGACAGAATGAAAGAAAAAAAACGTGTTTCGCCGATCCCAAATAAAACGTTACAAAGGCAGAAAGATGATAAGAAGCAAGATAGACAAACAGAAAAGGATATAACAGTTCAGCAAAATTGACTGCAGACAATAATTGTCTGCAGTCAATTTCGCTAAACTGTCACTGTAAACAAAGTTGCCTGATACTGGTTTCCAATTGAAAAAATAGTAGTTACAGTACCGATTCTGTTTTCTGTTTCCTCATAGTAAAATCTGTCTTACAACTGTGTTCTTGTTTTTTTTGAATTAGAAGTTGTCTTTACTCTGTAGCGACATCTATGGCGTCACATAAGAACTAATCCTGCATCGCGCAATCAAAGTTCTCCGCGCGATTGGAACATATAAAACAGCCCGAAATCATCTATCGGGCAATAGCCCACCAGACATAACACCCGTCTGGTTGGAGGATCCTCCCTTTTCAACGGAGGTACGTGGGGCTTTACTCCCTGTTCCACATACCCCCTAAACTGGTGACCCTCGACAATGAACGTCAGCGCAGCCTTCGTGCAGCTACTACTTCGTGACGTCATCATCACTTCCTCAAGCTTTCGAGCAGCGAGCCATACAGCCAGCACCCACGGCTTTAAAGGGTATCCTGACCACCAGCATGCCTACCTGGTCATACCTGGTCATCACCCTCAGCCTCATCAGCGAACTTGGCTAATCACACCGCACCTTCGGCCAGTCACATGAAGAGCTATGAAGAACCTCTCCTGGTCGACGCAAGCAGTCAAAGCCACTACATCGCACAGCACCGCTCCGACTCACTGAAGCCAGCAGCACTACTCCGACTCACTGGAGCCTGCAGCATCATCCCGACTCACTGGGACATCATCACCCCGACTCATTGGGGCATCATCCCGACTCACTGGAAAACCACCACCCCGACTCACTGGGGCATCATCCCGACTCACTGGGACATCATCACCCCGACTCACTGGGGCATCATCCCGACTCACTGGGACAGCACCACCCCGACTCACTGGGGCATCACCGCAGACAATTCCGACTCACCGAGAACTATGCGGCATTCGGTTCCGACCCACTGGAACCAACCTACCACTGGCCTGGCACGCATCAAGAACCATCGATCTCCGATCTCCGGAGGGGAGTGATGTAGCGACATCTATGGCGTCACATAAGAACTAATCCTGCATCGCGCAATCAAAGTTCTCCGCGCGATTGGAACATATAGAACAGCCCGAAATCATCTATCGGGCAATAGCCCACCAGACATAACACCCGTCTGGTTGGAGGATCCTCCCTTTTCAACGGAGGTACGTGGGGCTTTACTCTCTGTTCCACATACCCCTAAAACTCTATAACAAAAATAGTAACTGCAGTAAATGTTGGATATTATAATCACTTTTTGCTTTTAATGCCATCCTTATATCTTTGGAATAGAACTCAAAATCGGTTGTAATAAAAAAAGTTTGTTTGAATGTCTTATCTTATTTCGAATAGAGTATAGATGCGTGTGTGTTGTTGTTGGTGTGTGATGTTGTGTAGTGTATGTTGTTTTTGTGTGTGTGCTGTTGTTGTTGTTGTGGATGTTGTGAAGGCATTAAGTCCACCTCTGTACTTTTATGTGCATAAGGAATTAAATAAATAAATAAATTTTCTACCCTGCTAAACTGCTAAAAGGATTACTCACGCTACAGAGAACATTCTAGAAAGTCATATAGGAAGTTAAGTCTTAACAATTTAACACAGTACGAAGTTAAACCAGACTTTAAACTTCACTAACTTTTGAAATTGCTAGAAGACTTTCAAGGAAATGAATGGAGTTTTGGTCTGCATTGAAATGAGTAAGTTTGTGGCCACGGACTTTAAAACTACAGAGCAGTGGAAATTAAAAGTTTTTAGGGGTTTTATTTAGTATATTTTAATTTAGTTTAACAGTCGCAGGTGCGGGCGCGGGCGGTAAGATGGCACTATTACATTGGCGGCCATGCGTCGCCAACCTGACAACGATGTTCTTTTAGGAACGGGCCATACTACAAACTTAATTATTGCTCCGATGGGATTGGGTAGGTTTTTTTTCAGGTGGGAAAATCATCTAATGACAAATCTCGCTCTTGGGTGGAGCGAGAGATAGTGTCAGACTTTTACTGACTAAAAACCCACTCCTGTTGCTTCTTTGCCTTCGTCCCAGGGCCCCGGGTTTTACTTTCACACTACCCGTGGCCCCAGTAGGCTTCGACCCTGCTGGGCTCTTACGATTTGCTGACATCTCCCTGAGGCGTGCGTGGAACAGTACGCGCCGTCGACGACTTGGGCTCGGTCCTGACGGTTACTGGATGTTCGGAAGGCGAGCCATCCATTACTCGCCGTCCGCAAGCCCGCGCCTACCGTGGCCGGAAATCAGGATCGGAATCTCGGTAGCGGTTGGGGCGTGAGGACCGTTGCCTCACGCAATCGGCCGCCTCTTTTGCTAGCATTACTGCTTCGCAGAAGGAGGCGACCATGTGCCACTCCTCCTCATGGCCTGTACCAAGGCCTGGCGCGAGAGATCGCCGCCGCCGATCGCCACGAAGACACGGCGTTGCTCTGCCCAAGCGGGGCACACCTCCACCGTGTGCTCCATCGTGTCTTCCGGGCGGTCCACACAGTGGCGATACCCGGGCGTCGCTTCCGCACGAATCCAGTGCAGGAACTTCCCGAATTTACTGTATTACAGGTGTTACTACCTACCACAGGCATCAGCGATCCACAACCAAAAATTGTTAGCAATGGTTCTTATTGTAAGATTGTCTATATTTTTTGGCTTGTGGCGAGAAATAAACGTTATTATTATTATATTATAATTATTATCGTGTTCGGTGAGAACCTGCGTCATGCGGAAGGTGAGGACGCCGTGGGGTCTTTCCAACCACGCCTCAAAGAGAGGACTTACCGCCATAATTGTGGCGTGCCCATGGGATTGGGTAGATCATATTAGCCACATGCACAGAGACCGCTGGGCAAGCGTCGCCATGCAGTGGGTTCCAGCAGAGGGAAAGCGCCGTCGAGGCCGACCTAGAAAGAGGTGGAGGGATGATCTGGACGCGTGCTGCGAGGATTGCATGTATATTAGTCCGGTTTTAAATATATAAAAGTAATTAATAGAGGAAAAAATCACGAAGATTATGATTTTTCTATCGTACTAAATTAGCTGTATTTTGTTTTGAACACACTATCTAGAATTTATCCTGAAGAATAAAATTTAATATTTTTCTGATTCTGTTTACTGCAGTTTTTTTTCCGCGCTCTGGTTGGTGCGGGAGGGCGTGTCAGACTTTTACTGACTAAAACCACATCTGTGTCCTTCAATTACTCTTAGCGTTCTAGGACAACGGGTTTCCTTTTCAGAAATTCGCCGTGGTCCTAGCTAGCGGGCATCGGCCCTGCTGGGCCCCTACGGTTTACTGACATCTCTTTGAGGAACGCGTGGATCACTACGCTCTGTTGACGACTGGGATCGGTCCAGTAAATTACCGAACGGCCGGACGGCGGGCTACCCATTGCTCGACGTCCGCAAGCCCGCGTCTACCGTGGCTGGTAGTCGGGGTCAGAATTACGGCGGCTGAAGAAAAAAAAAATATTTTCCTGATCCTGTTTATTGCAGTGAATCATACACTTTTGCGTACCTGTTCCTGTAGTAGGTACTCTTACTTTCTGCCTTGAGCGTAACTTATAAACTTAGTTCCTACTTTAAAAGCTATGTTACTAAGTCGTATAGCCGAGATCCGTTTAAAAAAGTTCATTTTCATTAACTGGCTGAAAAACTCGACGCTTTTCCCTGATTTTTTTTCCTTTTTTAAGTTTAGAAGTTTGGTGAATAATGAAGACTGTTTTTCTTTAGGTATATAAAAGGTGTATGGTTTATTTGATTAAGACAAACACTGCTTATAATAAAATAATGTGTTAATTCATTTTTAAAAACAACTGAAGGACCCATTAAATAATCTAGACTTAAAACATACCATCTAATTTGGGTCCCGACCGTTGCAGTCAATATTATTAGAATTTATTACATATTTGTTTTATTTAATATGTGAATCGATTATGAAATTATTTCAAGGCTGTATTAATTGAACTCATTTCTACACTACTGGACTGCACTTGGTTTTTTTTTGGGTTTTTCTTTATTTTTTAAATTTTATAAGGACAGTTCTTAGTTCTTTTTTGCCTTCACCTACATACTTTAACATGCCTTCATTGCATCATTTAACTAAACATCAAATAATTTTATTTAAATGCTTCTGATTTTCCCAAAACAATGGGTAATACGGTGGTAAGACTTTTATTTTTAAATTTTCTTTTTGGAATAGTCGCAAACTACAATGCTATTCTTTTTGCTACAAATATAGCAGCGTCAATAATATATATTTGTAGTTATAAAAAAAACGGTGTCCGTGTCGCGTATTGCCATAATGTATACTAGCACAGACAGGGGTTGCTCTGTAATCGCACGCAATATGCTCTTGTAGCTAGAGAGCATACTGCATATCAGTACAGAGACAGACTGAAATAAAATACACTTTGCTCTAATTCGTGAGAGCAAAACACATACGAGTACAGACAATTTGGCTGCCGTAGTATGTACAATGGCATGCTTCAGTGTGAGCAAACTACAACTGCAAGTTGCGTTCGTATGACTGTGTTAGTGAATAATTTGGGTTAGGTTAGGTTAAAACAGTGACCTGTAACGACCAGGTCTCCTCTAATGTTAGTGAATCATATGGGTTAGGTTAGGTTAGAACTGTGACCATCAACGCGCGAAGGCGAGCGAGCGGAGCGAGCGTGCCGCGGCAGCGGCCGCCGAGCGCCATATCCCCTTCTAATGTTAAAAACCCGTACGTTAAAAACACGTACAACATAGTTATGTTCAATATTGTTACGTAGTACACTGCAACATATAATTAAAGTCTTATGACCCCACATACCCTACAATACAAACAATAACACGGTCACATTTTGCTTTAGACATATGCGAACAAACCGTATACTTATACAGACAGGTCTGTAGTCATACGTAGTTTGCTTTAAAAATATGCAAGCAAACTGTATACTTATACAGACTGGTCTGTAGTTATACGTAGTTTGCTTTAGAGTATTTGTTATTTTTAAGAGCACAAAGTGATCTAGTACAGACTATGGGTGTCTGTACTGATATACACAATGGCAATACGCGTCCGTGGGGTGGCGTATTGCCATTGTGTATATCAGTACAGACACCCATAGTCTGTACTAGATCACTTTGTGCTCTTAAAAATAACAAATACTCTAAAGCAAACTACGTATAACTACAGACCAGTCTGTATAAGTATACAGTTTGCTTGCATATTTTTAAAGCAAACTACGTATGACTACAGACCTGTCTGTATAAGTATACGGTTTGTTCGCATATGTCTAAAGCAAAATGTGACCGTGTTATTGTTTGTATTGTAGGGTATGTGGGGTCATAAGACTTTAATTATATGTTGCAGTGTACTACGTAACAATATTGAACATAACTATGTTGTACGTGTTTTTAACGTACGGGTTTTTAACATTAGAAGGGGATATGGCGCTCGGCGGCCGCTGCCGCGGCACGCTCGCTCCGCTCGCTCGCCTTCGCGCGTTGATGGTCACAGTTCTAACCTAACCTAACCCATATGATTCACTAACATTAGAGGAGACCTGGTCGTTACAGGTCACTGTTTTAACCTAACCTAACCCAAATTATTCACTAACACAGTCATACGAACGCAACTTGCAGTTGTAGTTTGCTCACACTGAAGCATGCCATTGTACATACTACGGCAGCCAAATTGTCTGTACTCGTATGTGTTTTGCTCTCACGAATTAGAGCAAAGTGTATTTTATTTCAGTCTGTCTCTGTACTGATATGCAGTATGCTCTCTAGCTACAAGAGCATATTGCGTGCGATTACAGAGCAACCCCTGTCTGTGCTAGTATACATTATGGCAATACGCGTCGGGGTGCCCTAAAATTCCGAGCTCACTGCACTCGCTCACCTCACTGACACTTTACCAGTAGATATTTTAATTTCCGATGTTCAAATACCAAACCATACCAAACAATTGTCACTCTATATAAACGTTATGCTAAACGATACTGTCCAATTAAAATTCTGCCAACTTAAAAGTATGCCATTGTAAATTCGGACACATATAAACATTTGGCCAAACAATAGTTATGTTAAACAATTTTAGGGCTTAAAATATTCGATTAAAGAAGATTATGCCAAGTGTGTTATGTCAAATAAATTTCTGAGCATCAAGATTCTGCCAAATAGAGGGAGCCCGTGTCATAAAATGGCAGATGGAACAAATATGAATTATACAATAGAAATATTTTAATTTCCATAATAGATGTTATTACTGTGAATTTTGGGAGTAATCTCTCCCGACTGCAAACCAGTAAACACACGTAATTTTTTTATACAGTCAGATTACCTTTTTTTTATTAAATTTTAGAACCAGATTCAGTTTTGATAAATCAATAATTTCAACACATTACAATATGTTTATTTAAATGCAAAATATAAGTTCTTAGTACTTTAATAATAAGTAGGTAGTTATAGTTTGATTGCTGTAGTTAAGTTACATGAAATCATAATTCTACATGTAGTTAATCATAATTCTACATGTAGTTATGTGTTACATGTATTCTACATGTAGTAGTGTACTTTTGATCGTAATTAGTCATCTCATTACAAAATAGTAGAAAGTGCCCGAAACAAATAACAAATAGATATCAACAACACGTATCACCCTTATTAACAGGAAGTGATATCAGCACTAAGAAGACAGAGACAAATGAGCTTGATTCAATTAAGTTTACGTTACACGAGCATTCTGAGACACGTGGCTAAATACTCTGTCTTACCCAATGTTTCCTGTAATACGATGTTTCTGAAAAGAGAAGTGAAAATACCCTTTGTGAAAAAAAATACTGCTCCAACAGCTTTTTTTACCAACTATCTCACGATGATAGAGATGATGTAATCGTCGACGGGGTTACAGTAGAACAGAAAATATTTGCAACGTAATAAAAGAGACAAAAGATTGAGACGTTTTACTGTCTCTCTCACACTCATGGTGGTCTTGCTGTACTGCATACTGTAATTGACGTTGCATATAAGATTGCTCCTTACAAAATAAAAGTTAAATCAAAACCAGCGTATATTTCATTACAACGTTATTAATCATCTAGTACGCTTGCCTAGAAGTAACCTATTCAGTCTTGATATAATGATTTCTATGTTGTGTAGTTATCAGGAAACACAGACTCCGGCAAGGAATTCCACTCCTTAGCTGTACATACAAATAATGAGTTCTCAAAATGTTTTGTGCGTATGGGTGGGATATCTACCATGTACCGGTGGCGCATCGCCGTACGTCTGG
This sequence comes from Mythimna impura, assembly GCA_905147345.3. Taxonomy (NCBI): domain Eukaryota; kingdom Metazoa; phylum Arthropoda; class Insecta; order Lepidoptera; family Noctuidae; genus Mythimna; species Mythimna impura. Next base: position 21,190,013 of record LR990360.1, on the reverse strand, counting down.
TGGTCCGATGATGGAACAGGTTTGGTGGAATTGGGTTAGCTACTTGGGATGCCATTACAGTTAAAGCTGGATAGCAGTCTTTTACTTAAAGCGAATGCCTACCTGTCCACAACAACTTAGTGTAGCAACCTTTTTTTGGAGTAAAATATCATCAAATATTTTCTCATGCTCTGGGTTGAGGAGGTGGGCTTAGTCAGTCATACAGGGAGTATTAGACTTTTACTGACTAAACCCACCCATGTTCCTTCAGTAGCCCCCTTGTGTTCTAGGTCTGCAGTCTCTCTTATGAACAATCCCGTAGCTCTATTACTGGTCTACCCTGAAATGGACTTCTATTCTGGGGAAACTCGTAAAGAAATGCGACAGCACTGCACTATTCAAATTGGTTGACCTTTTGTAGGATTTTGCATGTCATGTGTAGGGTGACTACGATTTTCGAAACTTCGGTCAGCTTCTTGTATCTGGTCACCACCCTAACTGCAGATAGTCAAATATACTCCCTATTGTACATAATAAGAAAGTTATCAGTATACATGTGCATGTATGCGGAGGCCAAGGAAAAGATGGATGGATTGTGTGATATGAAAGAAAAGGAAGTCGGTTAGCTGGACCGAATAGAAGAAAAGAAAGTTCTGCACCGGCCAAAATAACACGGGACAAAGGAAAGAATATGATTATAGTAAGATCTTTAAATTAATAAATCTTTTTGCACTTCATTAAATGAAGAATGAATGATATGAAAAATAGTAAAATTGTTTGTTTCCTCCTGTTTAATATTTATCGACAGCTACAATAATGCCGCAATCATTCAACATTCTTCCACGCCCGCACAAAATTAATGATAATGGTCTTCCCATTTCCGGGAAATCACAACGTATGGCTATCCTACCCTTTACCCCAAAATAGCTTGACTGTCAAGGTCAACCCACTTAAATATTCACGTTCAACGACATAGCGGTTTAGTGACGTTGTAGCGACATCTATGGCGTACTAATCCTGCATCGCGCAATCAAAGTTCTCCGCGCGATTAGAATATATACGACAGCCCGAAATCATCTATCGGGCAGTAGCCCACCAGACATAACACCCGTCTGGTTGGAGGATCCTCCCTTTTCAAAGGAGGTTTGCGGGACTTTACACTCTGTTCCGTATACTCCCAAATTCGACGTGATCTGAAACCTTCTGATCACGTCGAATTGGCTACTGCCCGATAAATGATTTCGGGCTGTCGTATATATTCTAATCGCGCGGAGAACTTTGATTGCGCGATGCAGGATTAGTTCTTATGTGACGCCATAGATGTCGCTACATCACTCCCCTCCGGAGATCGGAGATCGATGGTTCTTGATGCTTCTTGATGCGTGCCAGGCCAGTGGTAGGTTGGTTCCAGTGGGTCGGAACCGAATGCCGCATAGTTCTCGGGGAGTCGGAACTATCTGCGGTGATGCCCCAGTGAGTCGAGGTGGTGCTGTCCCAGTGAGTCGGGATGATGAGTGTAAAGTCCCGCAAACCTCTGTTGAAAAGGGAGGATCCTCCAACCAGACGGGTGTTATGTCTGGTGGGCTACTGCCCGATAGATGATTTTGGGCTGTCGTATATATTCTAATCGCGCGGAGAACTTTGATTGCGCGATGCAGGATTAGTTCTTATGTGACGCCATAGATGTCGCTACAACGTCATTTCTATTTTAGACCTCTTAACATTTTAACTTTTTAAACGCCAAGCGTAGCGCATTGGTAAGCACGCTCTCTATAAATAAGCATGATCGGTCTTGTAATGATTCCACTGCTGAAACTCAGGCCTTCTCTCTAGGAGAGGGAAAGGGCCGTAATCCACCTCGAGGGTCCAGTGTGGATTGGTGGATGTCACACGTCTTCGAATTTTTGGCTCTAGGATATGCCAGTTTCCTCAAAATGCGTTTTGAGAGCAGTGGTGTTGTGGTGTGAAATAAAATACACATAAAATTGCGCCTGGCTGGATTTGAACTGGGTCTACCACACGTAAGTTCAGGCCACTGAGTAACCACTGCTTAAATTTTAGTTGTTATCTAAATAGTTAGTCTTCACGTGATGGCCTTCAGACAAATCGTATTTTAGTTCAAGTCGGAATAATTAATGGGGTTAATTTATTCAAAGAAACTTCTCATTAGTCTGGTGGCTTCATGGACACTCTTCAGTATTTATTTAGCTTTTAATGGTTTCTTTGTCTTTTTTTACGTCACGGGAACAACTTGTGACCCGCGGGTGCCCCTCAAGTTGGAAGGTAACATTTACAAGTCCGTGATAAGACCTATCATACTGTAAGACCAGAATGTTGGGCTGTGAAAAAGATGGATGAAAAAAGATTGAATGTAGCGGAGATGAGAATATTGAGATGGATGTGTAGTGTGACGAGAATGGATAAAGTGAGAAATGAGTATATCAGAGGAAGTTTGAAAGTGGCGCCAGTGACTGAAAAGTTGAAAGGAAATCGTTTGTCTTGGTATGGTCATGTTAAGAGGAGGGATTAAACAAATGTTACAAAAAAAGTTCTGAGTATACATGTAGATGGACGGAGAGGGAGAGGGAGACCAAAGAAAAGATTAAAGAAATGGGAGTTTGTGATAGTGTGACGGGTGACAGGACAGAATGGAAGAAAAAAACAAGTTACGCCGACCCCAAGTAATATGGGATAAGGGCAGGAAGAAGAAGGTTTCTTTGTCTTTTTTCGACCGGTTTAATCTATCTAAACTAATAGTGTATGCATAATCAGCCTTATAGGATTTCTATTCCACTGCTTGGATTGTTTTTTTTTATATTGCAAAATCATCTAATGACATCTCCCGCTCTTGGGCGGGGGATAGGGCATGTCAGACTTTTACTGACTAAAAACCCACTCCTTTTCCTTCTTTGCCATTGTTGCAGGGCCCCGGGGATCTCTTTCGCATCACCCATAGCCCAAGTAGGCTTCGACCCTGCTGGGCCCCTACGGTTGCTGACATCTTGAGGCGCGCGTGGAACACTACGCACCGTATCATTACATGTTTGCTATATGGACTTTAAAATAAACTTTGACCTTTGAGTTTTTTTCGAGGTTTCATTTCTAGGTAGTCAGTTAGAAAACACTGGCCTCATCTAGTTGTGAATGTCGGTTATTGCACAATTTGACAGGCCTATTGGTCTAGTAGTCAGTGACTCTAACTGCTATTTCGGAGGCTGTGGTTTCGATTCCCACCTGGGAAAAATGTTTGTGTGATGAGCACGATCATTTATTTTGCTTAGTTTGGGACTAGATGGCGTGGTATCAAAGTTGAGAATATTATTATTATTATATATTATTATTGCTGACGCGAAGTCAAAGCCTGATAAAAAATTGCCTATGACCTTCCTCGAAATTCAGCTAGTTAACCGTGAAAGCGTGACAGACAAACAGAGTCTATTTGAAAGGAGATGTTTAATTTTCGGCCATCAGATGTACATTTATCGAAAAAGAGGAAAAAATACCACAAATTGGGATAAAATATTCTCTGGTGAATTTGAGCCTGATTTTTTGTGTACAAAAATAATAGTTTTTCAATTACTGCCATGTTTAACTCAACATGGCGTCTCGTTTGCTTGCAGACTTCATTCGTTCTGAAATCATGTCTCATCAAATCAATGTTACGTAGAAAATAATTAAAAAATGTGTGTAGTGTTAATTGTTGTAGTGTTACAAAATAAATTACTATTATTCTCTTATACATATTTTTGAGTAAACATAATTAAGTGTGACCATTTCATCGTTACAAAAATCCGCTTCCATTTTTGAAGTGTGTTTCTAAACGAATTCAAAATAACTGCCCGAACGCTCAAAGTGACTTTTGTCCCTTTTTATTTAAGAAATGATTCAAAGATTTGATCGTGCTTTGGTGAGCCACTTTGGTCTAATATTTTATTAGAAAAATCACAGATCTGATCTTAGACTATTTATGAGTTTAGTTCCGATAAACAAAAACAAACAATTCTTTAGGTTAAGTAAACGTCATCTCTACGACCTGTCATGGCTGTCATAACTCTTAGGACAAACGTCAAATATTTTTAATTTTTATTTTGTACATAAAAACCATTTGATATTATGAAAAAAATGTTACTTTATTCTATTCAGGGGTAAGTTTCCCAGCTTCGCTAAATTGTACATGTTATGGCCGGAGCCCCATACAAAAACATCTCCTTTATAATAATATCAGGGATTTAAAATAAATAACATTTGTAATTTAGGCGTTGCACAAAAGGGGGTCCGTGATGGTCACTAATATGCAGATTGTAATCACCGGGGTGGTATTAGTGAGGTAGAAATACCACACTCCCCAGACTTCCATGGGTCGTATGAAAGCGAACTGCGGGGTTCTGGACGGAAGGCAAAAAAGGAACATAGGAGTAGGTTCAAGTCAGTAAAAGTTTGACACGCCCTCGCGCACCATTCTAGAGTGAGAGAAGTCATTGAATGATTTCCCAACTAAAAAACACTCCTTAGACTTATCCCAAAAGTCCACCGTAGGCGCAGGCTTGCAGACGGCGAGCACTGGGTACCACGCCGTCCGGTCGTCCGGTAACCGTCCGGACCGAGCCCAAGTCGTCGATGGCGCGTAGTGTTCCACGCGCGCCTCAAGGAGATGTCAGCAAATCGTAGGGGCCCAGCAAGGTCGAAGCCTATTAAGGCTATGAGTTAAGTGAAAATGAACTCCGGGGCCCAGGAACGCAAGGGAAAGAAGGAACAAAAGAGTGGGTTTTAGTCAGTAAAACTCTGACACGCCCTCCCTCCCCACCCAAGGACGAGAGATGACATAGGATGACTTCCCAACTGAAAAAAAAATTCCCGAAAGTCCGGGCGTCTTATGAAGGTTTCTCTACAATACAAAAAAGGTTATGGGTTTTTCCCCCATAACCTTTTTTACCATAGGAAAAACTAATAGCAAGTCGTTGACGGCGCGTATTATTCCGCGCGCGCCTCAGGGAGATGTCAGTAAATCGTAGGGGCCCAGCAGGTTCGAAGCCTACTGGGGCAACGGGTAGTTTGAAAGTGAAACCCGGGGCCCTGGGACGAAGGCAAAGAAGGAACAGGAGTGGGTTTTTAGTCAGTAAAAGTCTGACACTATCACTATCTATCTCTAACGCCCAAGAGCGTTATTTGTCATAAGATGATTTTCACACCTAAGAAAAAAAAAACCCAAAACGCGCGAAAGGATATTCAAAGAAGAAAACATAAATAATACAGCACCTTTTTGAGAAAGTAATTATTTCCTTTCCCTTCAACAAGCCCTGTTGCTCACACACTATTCCTGGTCCCGACATGAAGGATTTATTATGATATTGCTAGAATTTATTTGTTTTATACCAACCATTCGTTCAAATTAATCTTTTTGCAGAGGAAAGCAAAGGCTTTAATTTCTGTATTCCCGTTCCAACGTCAAATATTTTATCTCTGACACCAGTCTTACCAAGGTGTTACCCAGTAAATGATTTTTTTAGGTGGAAAATATTTCAACGACTTGTCCAGCGTTGGAGCGGGAGGGAGGGGTAAGTAATATATAATAAATAATATATAATAATAATAATAATAGCCTTTTAATTCCCAAGAAAAAAGATTGTACATTTCATTGAATTTCTTAATAACATAGCATAGCAATAGATTGATTTCCGGCCACCGTAGGCGCGGGCTTGCGGACGGCGAGCAATGGGTGGCTCACCGTCCGACCGTCCGTTAACCGTCTGGACCGAGCCCAAGTCGTCGACGGCGCATGTTGATCCACGCGCTCCTCAAGGAGATGTCAGCAAGCCGTAGGGGCCCAGTAGGGCCGAAGTCCGCCAGCTAGAACCGCGGGGAATTTCAGAAAAGGAAACCCGTAGTCCTAGAACGCAAAAGACAACTGAAGGACACAGGTGTGGTTTTAGTCAGTAAAAGTCTGACACGCCCTCTCGCTCCGCCCAGAGCGATCTATTAATACTGTAATATGAAAATATTGTAAACAACCACTTTTTTTTAAAAGAGTACCCATGGAGTTTCTTGCCGGTTCTTCTCCATAGGAAACGACCAATCTGGAACCGTGCACTAGCTTCTGACGTTTTATATGTGCCCATGTAGGCCTATGTGAAATAAAAACTTTTGACTTTGACTTAGAGCGCGAGATGAAGTCATTAGATGATTTCCATACTTAAAAAAAATAAAAAAAATCATATTCTCCACCATGCCCTCCGGGTGGTCTCCACAAAAGCGTTTCTTCCGCTTGAATCTGAAACTTGGACTTCCCGAACTTGTCATGTCCGGTGAGGATCTGCGTCATGCGAAAAGTGAAGATGCCGTGCCCCTCTCTCCGGCCACTCCTCCAAGAGATTTGCCACCGCAATTGTGGAGTGCCCAACATTGCAATTCTTGACAAACGAATGCTTGATCGATTTTCGCATTATGACAAATATTATTAAAGCTTTATGGCTCCAACGCAGGTCGGATCGTGCTTGAATGGGATCGCAGTCAAGCACTAGTTTACACCAACTAAAACAAAAACTGTCAATTTCACATTTTATGCTGCATCTAAGCCAATAAAAGCAGTACTTAGTACTAAATCTTTTCAAATTTAACAGATTTGTATGGTAAATAGTTTACAAACGTCGTTTACAGTTGATAAATAATGCTTTTATGTAAATCATACACATACGTAGTCTCAAAGTAAAGCCATATAAAGTTGTACCTATAATTTGACTATTCAGCGTATAAACTACCTAGAGCCCCTGTTTTGTGTGCTTTATACGTTCTGGATAAAAATACCGTGAATTTTTAATAGTAAACACACTAATATTATAAATGCAAACCTTTAACCCTTCGCGCGCGGGATGTATATGCATGTATTTCTCTGTGTGTTTGATACTCCATGCTCAATCGGCGAAATGTTTAGCGTAGGGTTTTTTTTTTATTATTTTAAGTGGGAAAATCATCTCATGACAAATCTCGCTCTTGGACAGAGCGGGAGATAGTGTCAGACTTTTACTGACTAAAAACCCACTTCTGTTCCCTCGTTGCCTTTGTACCAGGGCCCCGGATTTCGTTTTCACACTACCCATGGTCCCAGCAGGCTTCGACCCTGCTGGGCCCCTACGATTTGCTGACATCTCCCTGAGGCGCGCGCGGTACAATACGCGTCGTCGACGACTCGGGCTCGGTCAGGACGGTTACCGGACGGTCTGACGCTACCCATTGCTCGTCGTCCGCAAGCCTGCGCCTACGGTGGCCGGAAATCGGGATCGGAATCCCGGCGGAAGGAAGCGACCGCCTGCCACTCCTCCTCGCTCCGGAGAGGGTTCAAACCCATTCAGATGCATTACCTTTCAATGTAATATTTCTTTATGCTCCTTGCTCAATTTTATATCTGATACTAGCTTCTACCAGCGGCTTCGCCCGTGTCTAAGTAAGTTGTCATACAAACTTTGAACCACTGTTTCATCCTCTTAGAGGGTGAATTTTGAAAAATCCTCTTTTAGTGCTCGCCTACTTCATAAAAGGAAACCTTGTGCAAAATTTCACGTTCCTAGTCCCAGTAGTTTTGGCTGTGCGTTGATATGTCAGTCAGTCAGTTTCTCCTTTTATATATATAGATTTATTAGTGTATTTATTGATATTGTATATATTGTATTTTTATTATTATATTTAATTAATATTATTTATGATTTTTTGTACACTGACCGCCCCAAATCTATCTCCTTTCGTTCAGTCCATCCTAAGGTTGTCTATAAGAGATTGCCCTGTGCGATAAGACACAATATGAGGTGTAGAATAAAGTATATAATAGATAATACATAAATAAATTACCCTCTTAGTGTTATTTATTTCAACAACACTGCTCTTAAATCGGTGAACTCAAACATCATGAGCAAACCAACATGTTCTTGAACCAAAAATCCTAAGACATGTGACATCCACCAACCCACACTGGGCCCGCGTGGTGGATTACGGGCCATACCTTCTCGTAGAAAGGAAGCCTGAGTCCCAGCATTAGGAATATTATAAGGTCGATTATGCTTCTACTATGTAGAAAAAATGGCATCAAAATTAGTTGCGTAGTTTATAAGAACGATGCGGCTACACAGACAGACAGCAAAGGCGAATTTACATTGTAATGTTTATAACCATAAATATAATCTAGCTGCTTCAGTCATTATAACAGATAAATCATTTATTTATCCACTAAGGGTGTCGTTAACGATGGCTTAGGGAATCATATCGAGACTAGATTTGTTCACAACTAGACCCAATTGCATATTTATCAAGTCTTAATAGTTAGAGTTGAATTTATTTGTTACTAGTTTCTACCATTCGGTTTCACTTGCGTCATCATTATCATCATTTCAGACGAAAAACGTCCACTGTTGGACATAGGCCTCCCCCAAGCGACGCCACAACGATCGATCCTGTGCGTCTCGCATCCACCGCATTCTCGCGGCTCTCACCAGCCCCCCTAGCCAAGTTACAATCGTTTCGTTCGCGCCGAACGCCTCGAGTAGGCCACGCCTCCGATTCCTTTGTTCTGACCACGTGACTGAGCGTTGAGATGACGTCAGAACAAAGGAATCGGAGACGTGGCCTACTCGAGGCGTTCGGCGCGAACGATACGATTGTAACTTGGCTAGGGGGGCAGGTCGTCGGTCCACTTTGTGGGAGGCCTTCCAACGCTGCGTTTTCTGGTGAGTGGTCGCCACTCTAGAACCTTTCGGCCCCATCGACCATCCGTTCTACGACCAATGTGCCCTGCCTACTGCCACTTAAGTTTGGCGATTCTTCGGGCTATGTCGGCGACCTTGGTTTCCTGCGGATACCTATACCTATATTCTGGTGAGGTCCTTTACAAGCGACCATGTTTCAGTGCCATATGTCATCACTGGCAACACTCACTTGCCTAAAAGTAGAAAAGTATTTATAGAGATTTTTTTTTACCTGGGGAATCTTCAAATAACTTCACTCGCTCTGCGTGGCGTGGGCACACGCTATCGACCTGGGCTTTGGTCCTTACTGGATGATCGTGGGCTTATTTTTTATTTTTTTTATTTATGACTAGCTTGTGCCAGCGGCTTCACCCGCATAAAAGTCGGTTTCTCCATACAAACTTTGGAACCCCGTCTCATCCCCTTAGAGGGTGAATTTTGTAAAATCCTCTCTTAGTGCTCGCCTACGACATAAAAGGAAACCTTGTGCAAAATTTCACGCTCCTAGTCCCAGTAATTTTGGCTGTGCGTTGATATGTCAGTCAGTCAGTTTCTCTTTTTAAATATATAGATTACTCTGGATGATCGTGACCTAATTTTTTATTTTTTTATTTATGAAGAGCAGATATTCCCGGCATAAAAAGTATCATACGTTCTATTCCAGGACGAATAACAAAAAAAGAAGGAAAAGATCCAGCGCGTCCTTCTTCCAGTTCTAGCAAAATCTGCCCAGTTCGTACTGCGTGAAGGACGCGGAACAAACTGGACAGATTTGGTATGTAGCTAGTCCATTTCAAGGGGAACTTAGGGGTTGGAGTACAAAGTACAATTTTAATAAAGTGGTCAAAAAATAAAAGGCCCGTTTAGACATCTGCCAAAACGAATACTTAAATACGCAAAAAGAATACTCGCAATATATTTCATCATATTATTTAACACGCCAAAAAAACATATGTATTTTTTAAAACACTTTGTGTAATTAATTATTATTTTATTGTTTCTTTCAGTTTAATTCCAAGTTACATTCTAGGGTATTTCTTAAATGTCAAAATGGGCCCTTTATTTTTTTACGAGTTTAATAGATTAACAAAAGTCCAATGACTTAATAATGACCTTATTCATTTAAATTAAAATCCTGAAAAAATATTTTAAATGTGTGAAGCCATATTTCATTGTAAAGTAAAACCCAAGTCCCTTCTGAAAAATAAATAACACAAAGATTGGAAATTCAAAAGTTGAAAAGTTAACGCGTACAAAATCATATTATTTTTCGAAAATATAAAATTATAGTCCTCTTGGGCTTTACTTACTAACTTTATTTGCTGACGTATTTCTAAAGTTTTTCAATAAACGTGAAGTTTTCATGGAAAAAATTAATAGCCAACGAAATGTAATATTCAAAGAATTTTTCGGGTATTTATTATTAACAAATCGTTGCATGGTTTATTTTGTTTTATAAATGAAGATTTATTTGTTAGAATACAAGTACATTTTGGTGGTAACAATTTCAGATAGATGGTTTTATCTTATTCGACTTTTAAGACGTGCAAATATTTATATTAGGTGTATCGTCGGTAAAGTTTAGCATACATCAAGATAATGTGATCCTATAATAAATTTACAGGGTATTAAAATTTCAATAAAATAAAATGTAAAGTTTAAATTTCTTGATGAACCTTTGTGATTTTACGCTTTTTTTACTTTTACGTGTACGTTACATGTTATATTCAATCTACAAAAACTCCTTGTAAAAATTCTGTGTAGTTTTAAAAAACGGTTGATATAGCAGAGTTTTTACTGAATAAGTGAATGTTTAAACAAAGAAACATGTCAATCCTACCACTTTAGAAATGCTTCGTAGTCAAATATTTATTATATGGCTTCATAATATCGTTCTCGCTTTCGAAAATTAGGTACAATAAATTCGGGTTGTTCTGGCGGGTAATATTATTGTTACCTTAATCATGTTTGTTTAATATTTAGTTTAAATAACTAAGGTCAAGGTTTAAGGTCGCCGACATAGCCCGAAGAATTGCCAAACTAAAGTGGCAGTGGGCAGGGCACATTGCTCGTAGAACGGATGGTCGATGGGGCTGAAAGGTTCTAGAGTGGCGACCGCGCACCGGAAAACGCAGCGTTGGAAGGCCTCCCACAAGGACCGACGACCTGGTGAGAGTCGCGGGAATGCGGTGGATTCAAGACGCACAGGATCGGTCGTTGTGGAGACGCTTGGGGGAGGCCTATGTCTACTGTGATTCTATGAGGAGTTCCGTTCCATATATCTTCAAAGTTCATGATCAGATTATAACAATATTTCTATGGAACCAACTCGGAAGTCTAAACTTTCAGTAAAAAAAAACATACAGCCGAACATAGAACCTCCTTCTTTTTGAAGTCGGTTAAAAAGTGAAACTCAGCGTAACGAAATTGAATATATTTTAATAAAATTAGTTTCGATTTACTATTTCAACCGAAACTAAAGTTAGTCCAGACTTCAGCCAACGTGGGTGTAAATGTTAAAATCAGACCTTTTGCTCTTTATATTTAACAATTAAATATACATTTAATAATACGTACTTACAAAGTATTGAACGAAATAGTACCATTATATGACAGTACCTGTAACTGTTAAATTAGGTATGTATATTTTTTTTATATTAATAACGCCTCAACAGCGGTTTTAGTAGATATCGTAGCGGTTGTGCCTGCTACGGCTTGCTTGCTTCCCTTCTTATTGTAATTTAGGTGTCTTCAAGGCTACAGTGAATAGGCTTTCAATAAACTAGTGCGCCCACCATCAACGATTGCGTCACTGTGCGTCGATTCCCATAATATTTGCCTTCAATTAGAAAATCTAATTTCTCAAAAAAAATACTAGCACGCCATAATTATGGCGATAAGTCCCCTCTTTGAGGAGTGGCTGGAAAGACCTCACGGCGTCCTTACCTTCCGCATGACGCAGGCTTCACCGGACATGGTAAGTTCGGAAGGTTCCTGCGCCGGATTCGTGTGGAAGAAACGCCCGGGGTGCCAACATTGTGTGAACCGCCCGGAGGACACGGTGGAGCATACGGTAGAGGTGTGCCCCGCCTGGGCAGAGCACCGCCGTGTCCTCGTGGGGGCGATCGGCGGCAGCGATCTCTCGCGCCGGGCCTTGGTACAGGCCATGGTCATGGTGGAGTGGCAGGCGGTCGCCTCCTTCTGCGAAGCAGTAATGCTAGCAAAGGAGACGGCCGATCGCGTGAGGCAAAGGTCCTCAAGCCCCAACCGCCACCGGGATTCCGATCCCGATTTCCGTCCACCGTAGGCGCGGGCTTACGGACGGCGAGCAATGGGTGGCTCGCCGTCCGGTAACCGTCCGGACCGGGCCCAAGTCGTCGACGGCGCGTATTGTTCCATGCGCGCCTCAAGATGTCAGCAACCGTAGGGGCCCAGCAGGGTCGAACTACCATGGCCATCCTACTGGGGCCATGGGTGATGCGAAAGAGATACCCGGGGCCCTGGAAAAATAGCAAAGAAGGATCAGGAGTGGGTTTTTAGTCAGTAAAAGTCTGACACTATCACCCGCTCCGCCCAAGGGGGGATGTCATTAGATGATTTTCCCTCCCGAAAAAACAAAACATGCTGTATAATATAACTAAAAGTAAGTATACAACGTAAATGCGAACTATTGAATCAAATCCCTATTTAAAAATTCAATATAAGGCGTTTAATATACCGCTAATATTTTATAAGAGTGTAATCGATAAGGTTAAACGTGGGTGGAATTTGCCCACGTCTCTTTTATGGATCAAGCAGCCTTACAAGTGTCAAATCAAAGTACGAAAAGGGCACACGGTTTGATTTCGTAGGTTGGCAAACAGGCTCATGAAACCTGATGAATTTTGAGAGGTCAAACATGCTGGTTTTTTCCACAAAAGTAGTTTTAGTGCAAGTTCGGACTCGTGCACGAAGGGTTCCGTACCGTGTCTGTAGCAAAAACCGGCAATAAAATCATGTTAGTTGTATAGGAGCTACACTAAAATATCTATTTTATTCTGTTTTTAGTATTTTTTATTAGAGCGGCCACAGAAATACATCATCTGTGAAAAAAAGAAAACATTTATTTGAGACTCGCACAGGACAAACAACAATAAAATAAAAAGTAACTACTTAATCTTTAAATACTTAACTTAAAATAAAAAATAAAAGAAAACAATATTAAAATATAAAAATAAAAGACCTGTGCGTGGCCAAAAAGGCTCCTATCTCAGCATATGCTGCGATATTTAACAAAAAAGTAAAATAACGCAGCGCTGGTATTCTGATAGGGCCTGGTGATGCTCACGGAACACAGAGACGGATAAGATAATATATTATAGACAATAAAAGAATAAAATAAAATATACTAAACATATAAACAAATATATTTTTAGAGGTATGTGGAACAGAGAGTAAAGCCCCACATACCTCCGTTGAAAATGGAGGATCCTCCGGTCAGACGGGTGTTATGTCTGGTGGGCAGCTGCCCGATAGATGATTTCGGGCTGTCGTATATATTCAAATCGCGCGGAGAACTTTGATTGCGCGATGCAGGATTAGTTCTTATGTGACGCCATAGATGTCGCTACATATTAAACTTCAAAAAAAGTGTAAAATAAAAGTACTATTTTAACCATGAAAATTCCAACTGTCTAGCTATCACGGTTCATACGATACAGCCCGGTGTCAGAAAAACGGACATTGGAATGATTATTGCTATCATTCCGATGTCCGTCTTTCTGCCATCGTTGGGTACCGTTTTTACGCCTTGGGTAAGAAACCTTAAAACAATTTCGCTTAAGTACACAAGCAAAATCGAAAAATCAAATTAAAAACAAAAATCTGATACTACAGGACATATCTAACTGGTGCAAAATGGGAACCATGAATCCGATTTACAGAATTTGGTTTCCTGATATCCCAGAGGACTTTACGAGTTCCAACCTTCTTCAATACTTTCACATACAATTCAGGAATCTTTGAAGAGTGAATCTTTTATTCAGGAATATCCTTTGAGGAGGAATTTCTAGTTTATCGGTTTGTTTCGATATACTATTTGATCTAAAAGTGACGAGAAAGAACTTTGCTTTCTTATAGGGCCTAAAAACAAAACTGTGATGCGATATCGCATCGTAAAAGTCTACGTGCTTGTACGACAAATCGCAAGAACTTACAAATTGATTTGTAACGGTCATTGTATGTCGCCTGAACCGATGCTTTGCCGCATGTAATTGCATCGCACAACAATTCGCATCTCAGCTTTCTGCGATGCGGCGTCATAACGGATCGCGTCGCAGTTTTATGTAGGAGCCCTAAGTACATAATCAAGGAATGTTGAGAATCAGCGCCTTAAATTCAGCTTTGATCGGTTCATACTTTGATCGGTTCGACTGGCCTGTTGATCTAGTGGTTAGTAGTCTTGACTGCTATGCCGAAGGTCATGACCACCCAAGACAATTGTTTGTGTGATAAGCTCAATCAATTTTTGTTCTGTGTTCGGGTGTAATTTATCTACAATATGTACATATTTAGAAATATATAAATATGTTTATCAGTTGTCTAGTACTACTTAGTTTGGGACTACATGGCGTTGTGTGAAAGTTGTGGAATATTATAATATTTCTTTATACTAATAATGGTTCTTGCGGTGGTGCAAAAATTTCTTAGTTTCAGTATATCTGAATCCACTGTCAAAGATCAAAGACAGGGCGCAAACGTGGACACTTTTGTGTCTTGCGTCAGATACAAGCTACCGATGAATATTTGATCTCTATCGAACCAGTATAAAATAATCCACTCCCTGCGCATACGTAAATATTTATTGTTTCCAGTTTTTTCCACTTAACACGTACTCATGACTGGAACAAAAAGTGTATCCGTTTGCGCAGCGCCTAAAATTGACAGCCAGGACCCAATAGCTTAACGTACTTGCTGAGGCGTGGAGGGTTCCACAAAAATAATGAAGTAGTTAGGCCTACTTAACTGTCCACGAACGCGTAGCTTCTTAGTCGAAGCAGCAACGTCGTGCTGTCGTGTCGTTGCGATTTCGTCGACAGAGTTTCACAGTTTTGTATGTAAGCTTCACGCAGGCGTACGCGAAGCGTATAATGACGAATACGCGTCTATTAAGCTACGCGTCCGTAGATAGTAGTCCTTACACAAAGTAAAGCCTGGCTGGCTTTAAACCCTCGACCGACCATTTGTGGCCATTACCATTAGGCCATCACACCGCTGTTCCCAAATTATTGAAATTTAGGTAAATATTGTTACTAACTAATATATCACAAAAACCAATATTGTTGAAACGTGTTTTTGACAAACAACGGCTTTGCTTTCGCTTCGGGCGCGATCGTGCACAATCGGGAACACTCGGGCCAAAGGTTCTTTGATAAATTCCTTTTGAAAAAGGAAATTACCTTCATTCATCTAACGAATGTTACAACTTTTGTTGATAGATTTTGAACTTTGTTTTTGTGTGAGTAAGGTTGAGAATAAAATGTTTAGAAAATTATTACTGGGATAATCTGAAGATGGGGGCTCGAAATCTGCGATTGATTGAAAATAATACTGTTGCAGGGAAAATTAATGTGAAGTAATTTAGTGTGAGTTATTTCCTTATCCTTGAATGTTCTATTATATAATGATTTTCATCCTGAACTCTGTATTTTAGATCATTAACTTTAATTACTTTCATAATGATGCATTAATTTGTTATTTTTTTATTAGGTATCTTCAAAGCTAGAGTGAATAGGCTCATTAAACTAGTGCGCCTCACTATCAACGATTGCATCACTGCTTACCATCAGGTGGGATTGCAGTCAGTAGTAAATAACTTTTTATGTATAGTTTTTTTTTTAATTTGGAAATCATCCAACGGATTTTCTCGCTCTAGGGCGGGGCGTGAGGGGCATATCAGTCTTTTACTGACTAGTAACTAAATAATAATCATTTTAAAAGTAAAAACTAACTTTATGGCCCCAAACCAAGGTTCAGTCATTAATCCTACATACGCTGAGCGCAACAGTAACCATGTTATTTTTCTGTTTGCTATTATACCTTTATAAGATTTTGAACCTTATTGCTTTGTAATAAGAGTCTTTGATGATGTTTTTGTATTGGAAGTGATAGGACAAGTTATTTAATTTCTTTCTGTTTGATGTTTCTCAACGTTAGTTTATTTATTTGCTAGCCTCTGGCAGTGTCTTCACCTTCGTAAGACAATGATCCCGACTTTTTATCTCAAGGTACGGCGTTGCGCCACCGGTACATGGTAGACATCCCACCCATACGCACGAAACGTTTTAAGAACACATTAATTATGCGTACAGCCAAGGAGTGGAATTCCTTTCCGGAGTCTGTGTTTCCAGATAGCTACAACTTAGAGGTCTTTAAGTCAAGAGTGAATAGGCTACTTCTAGGCAAGCGTGCTCCATCGTCCACCACATCATCGCTTACCATCAGGTGAGATGGTGGTCAAACGCGAGCCTATCATTAATAAAAAAAAATAAAAAAGGTGTGTTCCCCGAAGATAAAAATTATCCTCTGTATGTTTTTAATTCTTTATGCAAACAAAAGTATTGTTCACCTTTATACTACTTTAATGATTTTTGCTTCTTGGAAACAAGTTAAATCTGATAAGAACACAATTTTTTGTTGGTATGTTTTATAAAAAAACCAGCCAAGTGCGAGTCGGACTCGTGCACTGAGGGTTCCGTACAAAATTACATATGAAAACAGCTCAAATCCCGAATTGAGTTACGAAGATTTTACCGAATCGCAAAAAAGTTTTTTTTTGTGACGTAACAATAAATGTACTGTTTTCAGATTTATTTACATACGTGTGATCTTGCTTTATGCCAAATTTCAGGATTCTGGGTCAACGGGAAGTACCCTATAAATTTTGATTCTCATGAGAGTGTCGAAATGTACGTTTTTTGCGACATAAACGGCCGTATCTTTTTTTTTCGTTAACTCAGACGTGTGATTTTTTCACAGCTTCAAGGGACCGCAGACCTGAGTACATGGTTTTAATTTCAACTCGCTACCTCCACGGGTTCCCGAGATAAAGGGTCTTGACAGACAGGCAGACGGACAACAAATTGATCTTATAAGGGTTTTTTTTCCTTATGAGGTACGGAACCCTAAAAATGGTGATAAATTGTTTCAATACGCGCCGTCGACACACATATTACATGCTCATAGGTTGACGATTCTATAACATCTAGGTACTTGGCGAATTGGCGATATCTCTCGTGAGAGCTAAGGCAATTTCCATACGAATGCAATAGTATTTCTCATGCATTGAGCTCGTCAACGGGTTGCTTAAATCAACGAGACATTTAGGATTGAGGAAAACGCTGCACAGGCCTTTGCTCTTCGAAGATAATGGCTCATCCTTACATATTTTAAAACAAAATCCCCAACCACTTCTGCCGGACTTACGGGTTGTAGGTTGCGGGTTCAAGCCCAGCCAGGCGCATTAGTTTGTGTAATTTATTTCATCACTACTGCTCTTAAAACGTTGAAGGAAAACATCGTGAGGAAACCGGCATGTCCTAGAGCCAAAAATTCTAAGACATGTGACATCCACCAACCCGCACTGGGCCGGCGTGGTGGATTACGGCCCATACCCTCTCCTAGAGAAGAGGCCTGAGTCCCAACAGTGGGAACATTATAAGGCCGACTATGCTATGCTACGTCTGCCTGTTTGTAAAAACGCGATAACCTCAAAAACTATTGAAGGGAATTTCATGAATAGACAGGTTAAGGTATATAATACATACGTGGGTGGTCTGAAAAGTTTCCGACCTCAACGTGAAGATAGCAGCACTCGTCCATAAAAGCTAATGAAATAGTTGTTCATCTTTTGACTGTTACTCACCAAAGTTTCAGCCATTTTGGACGCTTAGTTCTTATTTATTTTTTTTATGTTATAAACTAATGCTTGACTGCGATCCCACCTGATGGTAAGTAGTGATGCAATCGTTGATGGTGAGGCGCACTAGTTTATTAAGAGCCTATTCACTCTAGCCTTGAAGACACCTAAATTATAATCGGAGGTGAAGACCGCAGCAGGCAAGTTGTTCCAGTCCCTCGATGTTCGCGGTATAAACGACAAGGCGAAACGCTTAGTCCGAACCGTAGAGGTTTCAACAATGTAAGGGTGGATAATCGCCGTTCGTCGGGTTGTCCGATGGTGGAAATGAGATGGTGGAATCAACTCATGTAATTCCCGCGCACACTCTCCAAAATGCAACCTGTAAAACACCGAAAGGCTGGCTACCCTACGCCTGTGCTCAAGGCTTTGTATTTGACAGTCATTTGAGTGAGTCGATGTGAGATGCAGAAAAAGAAAATCGAAACCCTCTCACATCTCAGCGGTTGCCACGGCGAAAGTCTACGAATTTGAACTGCTTGATCATCCGCCTTAATCATCAGATCTAGCCCCAAGCAACTTAATCTTTGTTCTCTCATCTAATAATTGCGCTCGGAGGATGGAGATTTTCGTCAAATGCAGAAGCAAACTTCATGAATAATTATTTCGCAAGAAAAACGCCAACTACTATTTGAACGGGTTAGAGAGATTAGGGCATCGCTGGGAAAAGTGTGTAGAGTTACAAGGATACAATGTAAAAAAAGACAAATAAATTGTTAGAAAAAATCTCTTGTATCTTTGTTAGGTCAGAAACTTTTCAGACCACCTGTGAACATATTATAGTACAGAACTTACCACCATCCAACTTCTTAAAACCCCAAGAACATCTCCCGCCTGGACGTGAATTGCAGTGGTCTATATGGAAAGCACTAAATCGGTTGCGCACCCAGGTAGGCCGCTGCAAACACAACTTGGGGAAATGGGGTTGTATAGACCCGTCGGATACTCAATGTGAGTGCGGTGCTCCTGTTCAAAATATGAGCCACATGTTAGAGTGCCCAAACTGCCATACACCTGCAATGTGAAGGATTTAATGAGTGCCACCGACGCTACAGTTAACATAGCCGTCTACTGGACCCAAACAGTATCTAACGAGTTTACCATCGATTCGAAAAGAAGAAGAAAAAGAAGACAGTAGACAATAGCCATGAATTATAAAGATTTTTAAACCCAGTGCGAAGCTGGGACAGTTCGCCCCTTTACCACACAGCATTGTGGTGGGACCCGTTTTATTGACTATACAAACATTTTCATTATAAAAGAAAAAAATATCTTGCACGCTTTTTTAAACCGACTTCAAGAAGGAGGAGGTTCTATGTTCGGCTGAATGTATTTTTTTTTTCATGTATGTTCACCGATTTCTCGTTCAATCGTGGAGCGATTTTGATTTTTTTTTTTATTGAAAGTTTATGCTTCCAAGTTGGTCCCATAGAAATATTGTTATGATCTGATCATGAACTTCTAAGATATGGAACAGAACTCCTCATAGGATCACAGCAGAACTGTCGTAACAAGTAAAATTGCTTTATTTTATTTATACGTGTAGTGATGACTGACTGAAAGAAGAAGGGGAATATATCGAACTGATCTGATGATGAAACCTGAAGTTAGGCACCGGAACTCTGTAATAAATTAATTTAATCTAACCGTGTTTGATATTATTAGAATTGTCATGAGATGCACTCTGGCTATAAGATATTTAAGTATGGCTGAGGTGACTTTTTAGTGGTGGTAACATAACTAAAAAGTGTAAAATAAAAACTTTTTACAAAAAAAATACAACCGACTTCAACGTAAAAAAAAAAACACTGAAAAGTGCGAAATAACTTTAAGTTCGGAAGTTGGTGTTAAATAACGAAGAGACCAAACTATTATAGAAACACCGACTTTTGAAATTAAAGTTATTTTGCACTTTTCAGTGTTTTTGTTACAATGAAGTCGGTTGTATTTTTTTTTGTAAAAAGTTTTTAATTAAGGTGCGAAATCATCCAATGACTTAATTAATGACTTCTCCTATTGTAGGGCGGAGAGGCAAGGCTTGTTAAACCTTTACTGACTAAAACCCACTCCTTTGTTCCTTCTTTGCCTTCGTTCTAGGGCCCCGGGGTTTTCTTTCGCACAACCCATGGCCCCAGTAGGCTTCGACCCTGCTAAGCCCCTACGATTTTGCTGACCTCACCTTGAGGCACACGTGAAACACTACGCGCTATCAACGTCATTGCTCGCTGTCTGCAAACCCACGCCTACGTTGGCTGGATGTCGGGGTCATGATCTCGGCGGCTGGGGTGTGAGAAAGGCCGTTCGCTCACGTGTGCGGCCGCCTCCTTCGCATAATCTTACACGCTAGATAGAACATTTCAGTATAAATAGTCTTTCATGTAACCAAAACTTACGCCAAAGAGCCGCTAGACCAGAAATTGTTTCTAACGGTTAGATCAGACGTGAAATAATCACAGGTAAGTAGCAATATTTCTTGTTCACTTCCTAAGTAATAAATCACTCTAATAAATCATATTTATCTGCTGACATTTGCCGTCCAGGTTGATAGACACAGACCTATTAATCATTGGTACACCTGGCTGTTTGTTAGGCACAGTTCAAAAATATTTTGTTAGGCGAAATCATGTTAAGACGAAAATATGTGTACCTATGTAAGCATGAGTTGACAGAAAGTGGAGTGTAGTGGCTCAAGATTTTTCTGTCAACATTAACATGTTCGCAAATCCATCTTTAAAAACAAAGATGATACGCTTGACAGTAACAAGAAAGAAAGAAAGAAAAAATATTTATTTTTGTCTTACACAACTTAATAATAATATAATAGACTCGGCTATCATTGTGCCGATTGTCTTGACCGCCAATGGCCTCATAGCCAAAAGCTTCGACGACCATCTGTCGAAGCTGTCGCTGCGCGGTTTGATCAAGGGCCTGATACAGAAGGCAGTACTCCTTAATACGGCTCGTATTGTGAGGAGGTTCCTGTCTCTGGAGCCCTAATCACTAGTAGCTTGGACCCTGCTCCCGACACCAGCGAACTACTATATTTATATTTTGAAATGTTTTTTATTTATTTAATTGTTTTAAGAAATATTTAAAAATGTAAACAGTATGTGAAAAAATCAAATAAAGGAAATATAATAATAATAGTTTCCCACCAACCGTGGGTTATCCTATAGCATAGCGCGTACAGGGATAATCGTCGGTTGGCACCACGTTAAAAAATCTTAATCTTATTTTATACTAGCTGTGCCCCGCGGTTTCACCCGCGTTTTTCTCGTTTCCGTGGAAATACCGAGAAAAATATAGCCTCCCTCAATAAATGGACTATTGAATATTTAAACAGTTTTCATATCAGATCAGTATTTCCCGAGATTACCGCGTTCATAACAAACAATCAAACTTTTCAGCTTTATAATATTAAGAAAAATATAAATTATGTTAAATTGTATAAGTCGCAGGCAATAGCTGTCTATCTGTTCGACATTCAGCCAGACACATAAGAATTACGACTATAGGCGGGAGTGTCCGTCCACTTTAAACCGGGTTAAAATATTATTTTAAAGTACTTCTGAGTAAATTATATTTTTCGTTTTATTTTCTTGTGGCAGAAGAATATATTGATTGTTTCCGCAACCTGATCTAGACAACGCGACATATAGTTGGCCGTGCGAAGAACAGTCTTGCCGTAAATCTAATCCTACATATTTAAATGTTTGCCCCTGTGATTTATTTATCGTTACGGCAAAAGATAATTTAATTGGGAATTGGACTCTTTTAAAATGAAAAGGCAAATCATTTGGAATCATTGGGATCCGAGGTATAAGTACTGTTTGACCAACCGCTGGACCAGTCAAAACTGTTGCAACGATCACGTTATTGCGAAGAAATTTAACCTGAAGTCGAGTCCCGTTACATAAATTTGGTGGCTTAAGATTTCTAAGTAAAATAATTGGGGCACCAATTTTTAACTAACTTGAGAGAATGTGGGGGGAGGCCACTCGGGTTTAAAGAATTAAGAAATTCCTGTGGATAATGGACTGCATCTTCTTGATCTCATCAACAAATATATTTCGAAAAAGATTATTACAGGATTTTATGTTGATAAAAAATTCTATGGCCCATAACTCATTAATAGGTACCAACTCTTCACATCATAAACACGTGATAACTTTTAAACGAAATATCCGATTGAGATGAAACAAAAAGTATTTTACTTCTACATAAATACTCTTGATAACATAATGCTTAATTTCGATAAAGATTAATATTACGATACATATTTAACGTAGTTTTTTTTTCTTCAGACGATTTAATAATTATTTTGAACACAAAATCGGTTATTGTGATTAAACCATGATAGCTAGATTTATGTTTTTGCGGACTTTTTTGTAGGTCTTAATGGGATCTACAAACCCGTAGTACATCATTTTGTTCTATTGTCAATAGTTTTTGCAGCGCACGCAAAAATAGGTTTTCCATTTTACACCTTATGTTACAAAATAGCAATTTTATTACGGATCCCTAATTTTGAAAAAAAAAACATAGCCTATAGCCTTCCTCAATAAATGGACTACCCAACACTGAAAGAAAAATTCAAATCGGACCAGTAGTTCCAGAGATTAGCGCGTTCAAACAAACAAACAAACAAACAAACTCTGCAGCTTTATAATATTATTATAATATTATAATAGTATATAGTATAGATAACTACATTGCTGCTAACTAAGCAGCTAAAACCCCTTGTTAATTTACCCTATTGGTTGTTGTATCCATTCAATGATCTCCAGCCTTAGCCATCCATCTCCTTACTATAAACTAATTTTATCCGTAGATTTGAGACCTTTTCCTTTTATGATATAACAGTCCTTCCATGTAGTTATTGAAAGGCAGCTGAGAGACGAAAATAAAATTTCTCAGAACCAATTTGGTGATAACACTGAACGAGTTCTGTGAAATTTCATTTTACCCCGACACTGTACCCCGACTGGGTATAATTAAGCCAGGTCGGGGTACAATAAGTGCCATTTTCACTATACGCCAGCTGTGTGAGAAATTCAGAGGTGAGCATAAAAACTTGCACATCGAATAGAATAGAATAAACTTTATTGTACACCAAAATACGTTTCGTACATAACGTTTCTCATATTAACATTGTTAATTTGTATGTATGTATCTAAGTATATATTTATTATTGTATTTCTTTTCCATTTGCTTACCATTAAGTTGCACCTACCATGTTATGTTTCTGCACCACCCGGCCGACTGGTAGAAAATGCCCTAAGGAATTAAGTCCGCTTTTGTACAGTGTTTCTTAATAGAGCATAAAGTTTTAATAAATAAAATAGTAACAATTTTACAGGAATTGAAATCTATGGGTAGGTATAATGTAGGGCTTATCGATGACAGCGATTTCTACCAGACAACCTTAGGATGGATTAGCATAGTCATAGCATAGTCGGCCTTATAATGTTCCCACTGTTGGGACTCAGGCCTCCTCTCTAGGAGAGGGAATGGGCCGTAATCCACCACGCGGGCCCAGTGCGGGTTGGTGGATGTCACATGTCTTCGAATTTTTGGTTCTGGGACATGCCGGTTTCCTCACGATGTTTTCCTTCACCGTTTTTAGAGCAGTGGTGATGAAATAAATTACACAAAGTAATGCGCCTGGCTGGGTTTGAACTAGCGACCTACAACTCGTAAGCCGGGGCCGTTACCACTCGGCCACCACTGCTCACACTCGGCCACCACTGCTCCTAGGATGGATTATAAGAACTTAAACTCAAGAGAGAATGGGTAGCGGTCACCTCCTTCTGTGAAGCAGTATGCGAGTGAATGATGTGGCGGAAACCATGAAGAAAAAAAATCCCCACACCACAGACACTACCGCAGAAGACGGCCCAGGCGTTAAATGCAAGGCAAATTCTGGCCACCATGAGCGCTTGCGAACGGCGAGCAATGGGTAGCTTACCGTCCGGACGGACCAAGCCTGAATCGACGTCGCCGTAAAAAGATTTCTGCAAAATGAATGATCACAAAAGAGACGATACCTGATAGGGCTGTGGGATTGTTTAAAAGGGTAACCTTGGCTCTAAAATGCGTAGGGCAACTGAGAAAATGCCTCCGGAAAAGTTATTTGATGATTTTTCACCACAAAGGAAAGGTTTATGGCGGTAAGTCCCCTCTTTGAGGCGTCGTTGGAAAGACCTCACGGCGTCCTCACCTTTCGCATGACGCAGGTTCTCACCGAAAACGGTAAGTTCGGGAAGTTCTTGCACCGGATTCGTGCGGAAGCGACGCCCGGGTGTTGCCACTGTGTGGACCGCCCGGAGGACACGGCAGAGCACACGGTGGAGGTGTGCCCCGCTTGGGCAGAGCAACGCCGTGTCCTTGTGGGGGTGATCGGCGGCGGCGATCTCTCGCGCCGGGCCTTGGTACAGGTCATGGTCCGGAGCGAGGAGGAGTGGCAGGCGGTCGCCTCCTTCTGCGAAGCAGTAATGCTAGCAAAGAAGGCGGCCGATCGCGTGAGGCAACGGTCCTCACGCCCCAACCGCCGCCGGGATTCCGATCCCGATTTCCGTTCATGCAGACGGCGAGCAATGGGTGGCTCGCTGTCCGCCCGTCCAGTAACCGTCCAGACCGAGCCCAAGTCATCGACGGCACGTACTGTTTCACGCACGCCTCAAGGAGATGTCAGCCTACAGTTGCTGACATCTCCTTGAGGTCCCTAGGCCCAGCAGGGTCGAAGCTTACTGGGGCCATGGGTAGTGTGAAATCGAAACCCGGGGCCCTGGAAAAATGGCAACGAAGGAACAGGAGTGGGTTTTTAGTCGGTAAAAGTCCGACACTATCTCGCGCTCCACCCAAGAGCGAGATTTGTTATTAAAGGAAAGGTTTATGGCGGTAAGTCCCCTCTTTGAGGCGTGGTTGGAAAGACCTCACGGCGTCCTCACCTTTCGCATGACGCAGGTTCTCACCGAACACGGTAAGTTCGGGAAGTTCCTGCACTGGATTCGTGCGGAAGCGACGAGCGGGTGTCGCCACTTTGTGGATCGCCCGGAGGAAACGGCGGAGCACACGGTGGAGATGTGCCCCGCTTGGGCAGAGCAACGCCGTGTCCTCGTGGGGGTGATCGGCGGCGGCGATCTCTCGCGCCGGGCCTTGGTACAGGCCATGGTCCGGAGCGAGGAGGAGTGGCAGGCGGTCGCCTGCTTCTGCGAAGCAGTAATGCTAGCAAAGGAGGCGGCCGATCGCGTGAGGCAACGGTCCTCACGCCTCAACCGCCGCCGGGATTCCGATCCCGATTTCCGGCCATGGCAGACGGCGAGCAATGGGTGGCTTGCTGTCCGCCCGTCCAGTAACCGTCCAGACCGAGCCCAAGTCATCGACGGCACGTACTGATTCACGCGCGCCTCAAGGAGATGTCAGCCTACAGTTGCTGACATCTCCTTGAGGCCCCTAGGCCCAGTAGGGTCGAAGCTTACTGGGGCCATGGGTAGTGTGAAATCGAAACCCGGGGCCCTGGGACGAAGGCAACGAAGGAACAGGAGTGGGTTTTTAGTCAGTAAAAGTCTGACACTATCTCCCGCTCCGCCCAAGAGCGAGATTTGTCATTAAATGATTTTCCCACCGAAAAAAAAAAATCTCAAAGGAAAGGTATACTAAGTCTAAAACGTCTAAGTGTCTTAAATAGTCCTCCGACATAACCTTAATTCGGAATTCAGAGCACATGTGTTCATAAATCTCTTTAGCTAACCCAAGGCGACAAATATATCACTTACAATTAGGGTTGTCGAGTTTCAGGTGCTCGTCCAGACGAAATAGGATAACATGAGATAATGTAGTATAGGTTCCCAGGGATAGAGGTGTTTTTGAAAGGCAAATATGAGGAAACTTTGATAACAAGGTGTGAAAATTAGTTAATGACTAATTTTGAAGAAGGTGGTCTTTTCATGGCAGAAACATAGTAGAATTGCTGTAATGGCCTAAGTACAGGCTTTGCCCAGTTTGCCTACAGATAATACTATAATTTTTTTATGTACCTAGTTACCGCAACACCATATTATGTATGCGGGCTTGCGGACGGCAAGCAATGTGTAGTTCACCGTCCGATCATCCGGTAACCGTCCGGACCGAGCCCAAGTCGTTGACAGCGCGTACTATTCCACGCGCGCCTCAAGGAGATGCCAGCAAACAGTAGGGGCCCAGCAGGGTCGAAGCCTACTGGGGCCAAGGGTCTGCTTCTGAAAGGAAGACTCGGCCCTGGTATGAAAGGCAACGAAGAAACAGGAGTGGGTTTTTGGTCAGTAAAAGTCTGGCACACCCTCGCGCTCCACCCAAGTGCGGGGGATTTCATTGGATGACTTTCCCATCGAAAACCATCATATGTATAAAAAAACGTTAAATTATGTATAGAAACAAGCGCCATAGCCCACCCCATGTCAAACTAGCATAGCGGTATTATACTTTACTAAGCTCACCGTGTAAGTAGGCCCTGGCCATTCACTAATGTAAGTAGTAGGAACACAGCTGGGTTTTAATCAATAATAGTCTGAAACTCCCTCTCGCTCTACCCAGAGCGGGACGATTTTCTTATATTTGATAATTCCCCACCACATAAAATAAAAGAGGGTATCCGAAAGGAAGGGGAATCCGAAGCCGAAAAATCATACCGCAACCTTAATACGTTGAAAATGACGCAGTGGTTGGGCGATTGACTGCTGCGCTGTGAGTCACGGGTTCGATTCCCGCACAAAACAAATATTTGTATGACTAAGGGCCAACACTGCGTTAAGCGAATGCACGCGAGGGCACCCGCACGTGTGTCGTGTGCGGCGGTCCCCGTAGCGGAAACCGGATCATAACCTGCGCAGTGTCGCTAGTTCAACTTTAACGGTGTGCATGTAGTCGTGTCGATGGAGAACTTTAATGTATTATTACGTAGCAAAAAGGGCGCGGGGCGCGGCTGCCCGCGATGGGTGCCCGCGTGGCAAGCCGCGACGGAACACTATTGTATGGGACTGCGCGGGCGCCCGCTTAACGCAGCCTTGGCCCTTACTGGTTTCGAACCCGCAACCAACCTCACGCATGAGAGGCAGGTGCCTTAACTACTGGGCCATCGGCACGATCTTTATAATGTGAGTATCTCCTCCTTGCATCGTATTCCTCAATGCTGGTCATGACCGGGACCTGCTTCATCACTTTCAATCGTATGATATTTCTTCATATGTTTCTGTCTCTGGCGGTGTGAACGGTATTGTATTGTATACCATAGAGTCAAGAAAGGTGCAGATCTGGTCGGGCCAACGTATTGGACTCCATCCACGAGGCCTTTTCCCATCCATTTTACCGACCACGACGAGCCTTTCGAGGTTGCCACAGTCTTTTCATCGTGACTGAAGTATTCTAGAATCTTGCGTAGATACTCGGCAACGACAACTGCTAGGATATTTTGAGTTCTCGCAATATGGATTCGCTGGTCCGAAATGCTGTTTTTTTTTTCTTTGGGAAAATCATCTAATGACAAATCTCGCCCTTGGGCGGAGCGGGAGATACTGTCAGACTTTTACTGACTAAAAACCCACTCCTGTTCCTTCCTTACCTTTGTTCCAGAGCCCCGGAGTTCACTTTCGCACAACCCATAGCCCCAGTAGGCTTCGACCCTGCTGGGCCCCTACGATTTGCTGACATCTTGAGGCGCGCGTGGAACACTACGCACCGTCTACGACTTAGGCTTGGTCCGGACGGTTACCGGACGGTTGGACGGCTAGCTACCCATTGTTCGCCGTCTGCAAGCCCGTGCCTATGGTGGCTGGAAATCGGGATCGGAATCCCGGCGGCTGGGGCGTAAGGGGCGTTCCCTACTCTTCTCTTCTCTACCGTAGGCTCCACCATGTCCTCCGGATGTCCAAGGGATACGAAGCATCCTTCTCTAGCACTATATGTCAAAGGCGTCAATGCGTACAATATTAGTACGTATAGATTATAATATATTTTTAGAGAAGTCGTCAACCCTACAAACAATAAATTAGTGGCATGACCCAAAGCTATGTTTACCTGTTCTCGACTTAAATGGGTTGAAGATCCATTAAGGTCTATCTAGAGACTAGAAGGGTATGATGTATTGGGCTCACTTTGATAGTGCAGCTTTGGGCTATGTATGGCCTAGACCTGGGATAGTAAACTTTAATTGGAAAACGTGTTTTGAAGTGCAACAAAAGAAAAATTGTTTTTGTGTCTAAATGGAGAAGCAAATTAAATAGATCTTAAAAAAAAGAAAATATAACTGTAGAAACCTTTATAACAAGCAGCCAAAGTCGATTACTGAACTTATCGAAGGAAAGTTCGAAAACCACATTACGCGTGTCCTTACCAAAAAATCGTCTTACAAGGTTAAAGACTATGTTGAAGATACGCTTGTTTGGTAATGACTGCTTACACAAGTACTTCATCTAATTAAAATATATTGTGACTTGTAAATGTAATATTTTACCAATAAATATGTTTATTTGTTTATCTGTGGCCTCCCTAGTAACTAATTAACTGCATTGTCGTGTAAATGTGTCTATTAACTGCTCCATCTTTGTTTTAATTATAAACTCCTTTTTTTTTCTTCCGTTTATTATATTGCTTTTGCAATATTTTTTATATTATTTAGACTTTGACTCAACCTCCTTAACTTCAATAATGACCGGTTTATTTTTATTTTTATATAGCCACTCAGTTGAGTGTAGCCACTCAACTGAGTGGCTACACTCAACTGTATAAAAATAA
This sequence comes from Mythimna impura, assembly GCA_905147345.3. NCBI lineage: Eukaryota > Metazoa > Arthropoda > Insecta > Lepidoptera > Noctuidae > Mythimna > Mythimna impura. Next base: position 21,161,579 of record LR990360.1, on the reverse strand, counting down.
AAATAAAGGGTCTCGGATTCATAGATTACTTTCTATTTTGTCCTACTTTTTAGGGTTCCATTTTTTCCTTTTGAGGTACCAAAAGGAAAAAACGGAACCCTTATAGGATCAATTTGGTGTTCGTCCGTCTTTCTGTGTGTATGTCTGTCAAGACCCTTTGTCTCGGGAACGCGTAAAGGCATTGAGTTGAAATTAAAACCATATACCCAAGTCTGCGGTGCCTTGAAGCTGTGAAAAATTCAAACTTCTGAGTTAACGAAAACAAAAGATACTGGCTGTTTATGTCGCAAAAAATGTGTATTTCGACACTCTCAAGGGAATCAAAATTCATAGCACCAGTATAGGAAAACATCTGAAAACTGTAAATTTGTAGTTACTCGTACGTCACAAAAAACAAACAGTTTTTGCGATTCGGAAAAATCTTCGTAACTCAATTCGGGAATTGAACTATTTTCATAGGTAAGTTAATTTGTACGGAACTCTCAGGGCGCGAGTCCGACTCGCACTTGCCTTTTTTATTATTATTGTATTTTCTTTATTAATCTTGTAAGCATTACAACTGTATTTAGTTAGTAGAACCAATGTAAAAGGGTACGTTGTCGCTGACATACCATGATAGAAGCCCATAAAAAAATTGTATACAATAATCAATGACTGGTCTCTATACTATCTACACTGTCCTCATATACCTATTAAATTATTGTAGGTAATATGAAAGTATTATAAAACCAATCATTTTTTTTAAAGAGTAGCTATGGAGTTTCTTGCCGATTCTTCTCCATAGGAAACGAGCATTTGAAACCGTGCACTAGCTTCTGACGTTTTGTAAGTGGCCCGTAACAAGAAAGCAGCGGGCGGCGATGGAATCCCTGGCGAACTGCTTAAATATGGTGGGAGAGACTTGCATGAGATTATTTGGAAGTTTTTCTACCGTTGGTACCAGATACTTTTACTGTGTCTAACATCTGCACATTTTTCAAAGGCAAAGGCAATCGTGTCGATTGCAAATCACATAGAGGCATTTCGCTCCTATCAGCCTCGGGCAAGATATTTGCAAGAGTCCTCCTGAATCGGCTATTAAAGTTGTCCGAGACTGTGCTACCTGAGACCCAATAATTTAAGAGAACGCAACCGCTGGTTCTTTGTTTCATAGACTTAGAAAAAGCCTTCGACTGCGTGCCCCGTGAGGCAGTTTGGATGGTATTGCAAAAGCTTGGGTCTACGGATAGGTTCATTAGATTGATCCGTCTCCTACACGACAATTTGCGTTGCTATATCGCAGTGAAGAGCAAACAGTCGGAATTCTTCCCTTTCACCTGTGGAGTAAAGCTAGGATGTGTGTTATTGGCTTTATATTTTGCTGTTGTTGTGGGAGAGGTTCTAGAGGACAATGCGAGAGGAATATATAGCCGCTTCCGTACTGACGGAAAACTTTTCAACTTGACCCGATTAAGAGCTCACACCAAAGTGTCATACGATCTTATCGCCGAAGTTATAAACGCTGATGATCTGTGTTTTGTGGCGGAGTCCCCAGAGGATCTGCAAGAGTTGATGTGGAAACTTAATAAGTCATGTACATTTGGACTTAAAGTTAGCATCTCAAAGACTGAAGTCATGGCTTAGATACTGCTAACTATGACCCACTTGAAATATGACTCGACGGTGCCGTCTTCAAGCAGGTGGACAAATTAAATTTCTGGGTAGTACCCTTACCAGTAAAGGTGCTGCTTCAGCAGTGTTTGACAGACATCGGGAATAGGTGTTCCGCTCACATGACCTTAAATTACAGACTAAGGCTAACGTATATATGGTCATGGTCATTGTCATACCGAATATTCTTTATACTGCTGAGACGTGGTGCGTGTACAGAAGACACATACGTGCATTAAACTGTTTCCACCTTAGGTGCCTCCGCGACATTTTGAACATCAAATGGTCCGACCGTGTTAGAAACACGGATGTTTTACGTAGGGCTAATATCTGTGGTATTGAGGCCTATCTAATGCATCGTCAGTTACGCTGGTCTGGACACATTGTAAGGATGCCTGATGAGAAGGTAGCTAAGCGCATTTTCTTTTCTGAACTCAAGGATCGTAAGCGGAAACAAGGCGGCCAGTTCCTCAGGTTTAAGGACGTTCAGAAAAGACATATGAAGACATGCAATATAGACCCCTCTCGCCGGCAAAGGATAGACTTGGTAGGAGACGTTTAATTAAACAAAACTTCTATACCTTTGAAGACAAACGTAAGAGAGTTCTCGACGTCAGGCGAGATACCATCAAGAATAAGCCGCCCTCCAAAATCCAAAACCTATACAACAATGGTGTTTTAACGTACGCCCATCGTGCGCGCACCTTTACAGCAAAGATAGGCTATATTAGCCACATCAGAGCACATGATCGCAACCCGTAGTTGCACCAAATCAGAAACCAATCACCGTAGCCAAAATCGGCTAGGGAGTATATAATAATTGCCCGAACTGTTTGGTTATATCCAAAGGTCGGAATTAGGTAGAGATTCATGTACTAATACTGATTTCATACAGCGAAAGAATAAAGTGGATATATCTCAAATCCCGAGATTAATTTTAAAGAACAGATTTTTTTTATGACTCTTTCAGAATTCTTCCTGCATTAATGACAAATAAACAACAAGGAGGAAGTGTACAAATTTGTTAACCTCACCTGAGATGACGTAGAGAGATCTTTTACAATGAAAAATACTAATAATATTTAATAATAATATAATATAATATTCCACAACTATCACACAACGCCGCCTAGTCCCAAGCTAAGCAGCGCTTGTGTTATGGGTTATTAACTGATAAACATACTTACATATTTCTAAATACATACATATGTAGATAAATTACACCCAGACACAGAACAAATGATCGTGCTCATAACACAAACTTTTGTCCTGGGTGGGAATCGAACCCACGACCTCCGGCATAGCAGTCAGGGCCACTAACCAAATAATAAAAATTGTATGTTAATTATCTTTGTCTTATCTATCTCTGAGGTTTTTATTATTATTTATTTGTAATTTTGTTGGCCTCACTATTCATTAGAAATCCCGGGAAGATCCATATTAACATCAACATTTCGATGCAAGTACATGAATAACTCTTCCTAATTCTGACCCCTGGTTTTATCGGTACCAATTTAGATACATATAGAAACCTGATTTAAGGATTTTTCTTAGGTATGTCAAACAATATCTAAGACCACTTCTTTGGTAGCAATCTGTGATAAATCTAAATAAGATACTTAGTGAAAACAAAAATTTGTTACTCCTTAAAGCTGCAACTGCTGAAATAATTTAGATGAAATTTGGCACACGTATAGACCCATGTTCTGGAATAAAATTTAGGATATATTTATGCCAGGTTTAGGTACATACCTACACCCGAACATTCACTCAATATCAATTACTGGTATTCAACTACTTCTTTTTAGACCAATAGCCGACTCTTCGATGATTTCGCACTGAGCCTTTTTTTATGTAGGAAATCATTAAATGACATCTCCCGCCCTTAGGCGGAACGAGAGTGCGTGTCAGACTTTTACTGACTAAAACCCACTCCTAGTTCCTTCGTTGCATTTCATTTCAGGGCCGGGTATTCCTTTCAGAAGCGAACCCATGGCCCCAGAAGGCTTCGACCCTCCTGGGCCCCTACTGTTTACTGACCTCTCCTTGAGGAGCGCGTGAAACACTACTCGCCGTCGATAACTTGAGCTCGGTCCGGTCGGTTACCGGACGGTCAGACGGCGAGCTTCCCATTGCTCACCGTCCGCAAGCCCGCGCCTACGGTGGCCGGAAGACTGAGCCTAAGTCGTCGACGACGCGTAGTGTTCCACGGGCGTCTCAAAAAATGAGCAAAATCGTAGGGGCCCAGCAGGACCATGGGCAATTTCTGAAAATTTGGCACACGCTGAAAACCAGTGTTGTGGTCTTGTGGCATTACGCATAAGACGGATGTATGCTGAGCTTTCGGCCGTTTGGCGTAGATGTAAGGCATATTTTCCCTATCAGCGGGCGGGAGCAGAGGTCGTGGAGAGAGGCGCTCGCCGCAGGCGCAGTCCAGCCGGCTCGCCTGGCACTGGTCATTCCACCTTACCACCGAGAGCGCGCATCTTATTTTCAATCTATATTATTGTTTTCTCGCCATGCCGCTTGTATTTCCAACAATTTATTAATATTACTACTAAAGTTGCTTGAGTTTTTTTATATAGGGTGACTGGTAATTAGTGACCGATACTTAAACACATGATTGTACTCATCATGTGTTCACAATAATAAAATATCTCATTAGTTTTCACAATAATAAAACAGCTGTTTAAATACGCGCGCGCGCCTGCGACTGGCGACCGGTCAGCTGTTAGCCGCGTGACGCCGTCGTACCTACAATAGTGATAGAACACCCGCGCAGCTTGCAAACCCATAGGTGTACGAACCTAATCAGTGAATGTACCTACAAACCAGTGAATATATAAAAAAAGTTTCTTTGGGAAAGTTGTTTGTAATAATGAGTACAATCACGTGTTTAAGTATCGGTCACTAATTACCAGTCACCCTATATAAGCTGTCCTACCACCACATATAGGGCTTTACCGCATCTTTCTACTTTCAAAAGGAAACCCATGATCCTAGAACGCAATGGACAACTGAAGGACACAAGTATGATTTCAGTCAGTACAAAACTTTAACACCCTCCTACTCCACGCTAGAGCAGGAGAAGTCATTGGATGATTCCGACCTAAAGAAAAAATCGACGATACTTGGTGAGGAACGACCCCAACTCAAGGTTGATAAGTAAATGAGTCAACAGAACTGAAATTAAAAGTTTATTTCAGAAAAACCGGTCAAGTGTGAGTCGCGCATGAAGGGTACCGTACCCGTAGCAAAAAACCGCAAAAAAATCACGTTTGTTGTATTTTTTTTTCGCTGAGAAAGTCATCCAATGGGATGTGTGTCAGGGTGTGGGAGGGTGTGTCAGACTTTTACTGACTAAAAACCTACTCCTGTTCCTCCGTTGCCTTTCATACCAGGGCCGAGTCTTCCTTCCAGATGCAGACCCTTGGGCTCGGTAGGACGTGGGAGCCCCACTTAAAATCACTCCTGTTCCTCCGTTGCCTTTCATACCAGGGCCGAGTCTTCCTTCCAGAAGCAGACCCTTGGCCCCGGTAGGACGTTTGTTGTATGGGAGCCCCACATAAACCCACCCCTGTTCCTCCGTTGCCTTTTATAGCAGGGCCGAGTCTTCCTTCCAGAAGCAGACCCTTGGCCCCGGTAAGTCGTTTGTTATATGGGAGCCCCACATAAACCCACTCCTGTTCCTCCGTTGCCTTTCATACCAGGGTGAGTCTTCCTTTCAGAAGCAGACCCTTAGCCCCAGTAGGACGTTTCTTGTATGGGAGCCCCACTTAAATATTTATTTTATTCTGTTTTTAGTATTTGTTGTTATAGCGGCAACTGAAATACATCATCTGGGAGAATTTCAACTGTCTAGCTATCACGGTTCATGAGATACAGCCTGGTGACAGACGGACAGACAGACAGACAAACGGACGAACAGCGGAGTCTTAGTATTATGGTCCTTTTTTACCCTTTGGGTACGGGACCCTAAAAAAGTACACCACAGTAACTACCAGAGCCAATTAATTAAACTCGCCCACTATAACTTGAAACTTTTGCAATGTGACAGTCTGGCTAGTTTTATTTTTTGTTTTTGACTAATGATTAGAACGCCACAGAAGTTTTTTTTTTATCCTTTAATTAACTGTAGGCGAGCGAACTTTTTGTTAATTTTGTATTTTATATAAATATATAAAAGGAGAAACTGACTGAGTAATATATCAACGCGCCGAAACTACAGGGCCTAGAAGTGTGAAATTTTGCACGAGGCTTCCTTTTATGACATAAATCCGAAATTCACCCCCTAAGAGGATGAAACCGGGGTCCAAAGTTAGTATGGAGAAACCTATAACTTTCACGCGGCCGAAGCCGCTGGCAGAAGCTAGTTTAGGAATGGCAGGCGCTCGCCTTCTTCTTCGAAGCAGTAATGCTAGCAAAGGATTTCCGGCCACCGTAGGCGCGAGCTTGCGGACGGCGTGCAATGGGTAGCTCGCTGTCCGACCGTCCGGTAACCATCCAGACCAAGCTAAAGTCGTCGACGGTAGGTATTGTTCCACGCGCCCCTCAAGGAGATGTCAGCAAACCGTAGGGGCCAGCAGGGTCGAAGCCCACTGGAGCCACGAGCAGTGTGAAAGTGAAACCCGGGGCCCTGGGACGAAAGCAAAGACGGAACAGGAGTGGCTTTTCAATCAGTAAAAGTCTGACACACCCTCCTGCTCCGCCCAAGATCGGGAGATGTCATTGGATGATTTTCCTACCTAAAAAAAATTGATCTTATAATATAATTGATCACTTTATGATATGGTCAAATAAAACTGGTCAGATCGTTTAAACGTTAACATTTGGTGATATGTCAATCCTCGTTTGGCCATATCACTGATGTAGGACAATGATAATAAAAGGTCTAACGAATGTAGGTCAAACGAAGATTGAAATAACATTAAACTTAAACGATTATAACAATCTGGCCAGTTTTACTTGACCATATCAAGAAGTGATCAATTTCTAAGATCTGCTTTTCTACTAGAATCATGAGGACGTCTTAATAAAAAAAGCAACTGTATAAAAATATTTGGTCCATGAAATCGTGGTCCTAGAACGAAAAGGGCTTATCAAAATAGGTATGGTTTTAGTCAGTAAAAGTCTGACACGCCCTCCTGCTCCGCTCAAGAGTGGTAGAAGTCATTAGATTTCCCACCTTAAAAAAAGCATTATCCACAATATCTCACAAAAATAAAGAAACACTAGTTGCAGTTCCAATCAGCAAATGAAACGAGAACAACCGTAGACGGACTGACGAGGAAAAATGTAAATTTTCTTGAATAACATCAAGAGAAACGCCTTTTAATGTGACTGGCTCTAGTAAAACTCTTTAGTTTTTTAAAAGAGCTAAAAACTGCATTATATTAAGGACACTGAATAAGAAAATGCAATTTATATTAGGAGGATGAATTATTATCGTCAGTTGGAAATGTAGGTTTGAAAATTTTGCAGAGGTACTTTTTTGTCTAGGGTTTTGTTGTTCCTTGCAGGACATATCAAACCTATTGTTCCAATATCTATGTCCAGTGGGGTTACCATGTCATTCAAAGTAAGATTGTTTCATTCTTATTTTAGTGTGGGTAAGAGACAGAGCTATACAGGTTATCTAGCGCCATCTCTTACCCACACTGGAAATAAGAATGAAACAATCTTACTTTAAACGTCATGGTACAGGTCCAGGTCAGATATTAGAAATTGATCACTTCATGATATGGCCAAGTAAAACTGGCCAGATCGTTTCATGCGTTAAAGTTTGTTCTATTTCAATCCTCGTTTGGCCTACTTTCTTCAGATCTTCCTTCAGAAATCCTATACCAATGATAATTATGACCAAATGAGGATTGACATATCATCAAATGTTAACGTTCAAACGATCTGGCCAGTTTTAGTTGGCTACTTTTTTTTGCATTGACCTAGTTGCTACCATCGGCTTCGCCTGTGCTTCACGTGATAGTGCAAAATTATAAGTTACAAACATATAATTCAATTCCTTTCTAATAATAATATTCCACAACTTTCACACAACGCCATCTAGTTTTAAACTAAGCAGAGCTTGTGCTGTGAGTACTATACAACTGATAAACATAATTATATAACCCTAAATACATTACAGATAAATTACACCCAGACTCAGAATAAATGATAGTGCTTATCACATAAATATTTGTCTTGGGTGGAAATCGGACCCACGACCCCCAGCATAACAGTCAGGGCCAATAACCACTGGACAAATAGTCAACAATCGTTAAAACAATTTAATTTTCTCACGGCCTTACAGAAAGATCAGTTCACATATTTCTAATTAAGATACGAACCCCTTATTCCCCGTTTTAATTACTCAAATCAAGGCACGATATTTAGGCTACAAACCCCTGGGGCAATAAAGATGTTGAGATAAATATCTTTTGTCAGAATTAGGCTAAGTCAGGGAACCACAGATTGATGCTGGCTGCTGTGAAATATTAATCTCTTGGGAAAGTGCGGTACACTAGCACACAGAGAAATTGGCAAGTGAGCGGTTTTTGTGTTTACAAAATGGCATTTGTTTTTGTTAACCCAGATTTAAGCTAGTACTACATTAGACAGACGCACACGTGGATCACGTCTGATTTGTACGTAGAACGACGTCGCGTGGCGTCACATGGCGTCGCGTGGCGTCACATGGCGTCGCGTGGCGTGGATCTAGTGTAGCATATATATGGGTTAATACAAACACACTTACACTCATCGTAACTTGTAATATTTTCCTGTGAAAGGTGCTGAAACTCATACTGGTTACCTACTTATCCCTAAGTTTTATTTATTTTTGATGTAAGAGACTAGATCCTGCGACACAGGGTATCCTAGTGCAGGATCTAGTGTCCCATATTAATGTAAACTATACTTAGAACAATAAAGTATTATTATTATTATTATATTATTATTATTAGCTCTACAAGTCTAGTTTCCATATAATCAGAAATCAGAAACGTTTATTTCAAATGGACCAATTACAGGCACTTTTGAATTGTCAAAATGTCGGTCAGTCAAAAAAAGAAAAGAAGTGAAGCTAAATTGCACGTTCCAAAGCGTAGATCTCTTCTCTCTATGGAGAAGAACGTGCAAGAAACTCCATGGACACCCTTTTAAATCATATTATGAGTTACATAAATCTTGGTTACATATTTCTTGTCGCTTCTAATATGTGAGCACAATGTAGATAAGTAAGAATAAAAACTAATTAAAAACATAGAAATTGAATTAAGCCACTGGCAGCTAAGAGATGACCAGTCTCAACTGACGGCACCCGTTCACGAGCATGACGCGTGCATCAGCCTCACTCAGCTCAACCATTTTAAAGGGAACGGAATGACCCAATAACACGTGCCACCATCAGCGAGACATTTGAGTGAGAATGACAAACTCTCAACTGCCATGCTCGTAATGTCAAACAAGTTGTAACTTAATAAAAATGCTCCATGGTACTTCACATTCACAAAACTTGAATAAAAAAAGTGCTTCTACATTATACAATGCTATTGTTTCCAAAAGGTAATAAATAATGTATAAAATGTATGGAGACCGACACGCCCAGATCGCCATACGTGGCACACGTGTGCGCAGTGCAGCAGTTTTACTTTTATGCCTGTAATATAATTATTAATATTGTTTAATTTATTTATTTTTATCTTCCACAAATAAAATTAACAGTAGGTAACCAAAAACTTAAAATAATAATAGGGTATTGTTAAGACTTCAATGTCCGTCTGTCTGTCACTACGCTGCATCTTATGAACCGTGATAGATAAACTGTTGAAATTTTCACAGACGATGTATTTCTTTTGCCGCTATAACAAATACTAAAAACAGAATAAAATAAATATTTGAGTAGAGCTCCTATACAACAAATGTTTTATTTTTGCCATTTTTGTTCGATATTAATATTGTAGTGGCAATGCGCCACCGGTACATAGTGGACATCCCGCCCATATGCACGAAACGTTTTGGGAACATATTCATTGTGCGTACAGCTAAGGAGTGGAATTCCTTGCCGGAATCTGTGTTTCCTGATGGCTACAACCCGGGAATCTTTAAGTCAAGAGTGAATAGGTTACTTCTACGTAAGCGCGCTCCATCGTCGACCGCATCGTCGCTTTCCATCAGGTGAGATAGCGGTCAAGCGCGAACCTATCAAGAATAAAAAAAAAGTACGAAACCGTTGATGTGCGAGTCCGACTCGTACTTGGCCAGTTTTTGTGTTTAGAAAACGGCTTTTGTTTTTATTGACCCAGATTAATGCCTGTATTGTAAATGGAATTTAGGGAAGGTTTAGACAATATAAAAAAAATAAGTTGTACCAAATTAAAATAAAAAACCGGGCAAGTGCGAATTGGACTCTCGCACTGAAGGTTCCGTACGAACTTATTCATGAAAACAGTTCAATTCTCGAATTGAGTTACGATGAATTTTCAGAACCTCATTTTTTTTTTGTGACATGTGTACAAATTTACTGTTTCAGATTTTTTCCTATACTTGTGCTATGAGACCTAGCTTCATGTCAAATTTCAGGATTCTAGGTCAACGGGCGGTACCCTATGAACATTGATTCCCTTGAGAGTGTCGAAATATGCGTTTTTTGCGACTATCTTTTTTTCCGTTAATTCAGAAGTTTAATTTTTTCACAGCTTCAAGAGACCGTACTCCTGAATATGTGGTTTTAATTTTAACTCGATACCTTCACGCGTTCCTAAGATAAAGTGTAAAGGTCTTGACAGACAGACGGACAACAAAGTGATCCTATAAGGGTTCCGTTTTTTCCTTTTGAGGTACGGAACCCTAGAAAACAATTTTATGCCTATTTTTGGAGCACGGGGTACAGCCTGATCCTTATGGGACGGCGAGCTACCTATTACTCGCAGTATTTTTAATTGATAAAACAGCACGTATTCGAACACCAATCAACAATTTGTACACATTGTTTGAACAATGGCTTAATAATGTATCACTACCTATTGGTTAGGAACAGACATATTTAATTTGGCTAGTACAAATAATAATATATCATAAACTATTTGCTAGCAATAAAAAAGAGAGTAAATAACAGAACAAGGCCAAATTTTCTAATACATTGACAATATTTATTGTCTATCTGAAAGAAAATATCGTTAAGAAACCTAGACTAAAAATACAGACACATCGATCACATCATCGAACAGTCACTTCAAAAACTATAGTAGAAATCGTACCAAATGTCAGTCTTGTCACGACCGGTGACAAAACCGTTAGGCCGCGTTCGCACTATGTCGTAACAGAAATCAGAAATCAGAATCGTTTATTTCAAATAGACCAATTACAGGCACTTTTGAATTGTCAAAATGTCAGTCAAAAAAAAAAATACAAGTGAAGCTAAATTGCACGTTCCAAAGCGTAGATCTCTATGGAGAAGAACGTGCAAGAAACTCCATGGACACTCTTTTAAATCATATTATGAGTTACATAAATCTTGGTTACATATTTCTTGTCGCTTCTAATATGTGAGCACAATGTAGATAAGTAATAATAATTAAAAAAATAAAATAAAATAAAAAACTAATTTAAAAAAAAATAGAAATTGAATTAAGTCACTGGCAGCTAAGAGATGACCAGTCACAACTGACGGCACCCGTTCACGAGCATGACGCGTGCATCAGCCCCACTCAGTTCAACCATTTTGAAGGGAACCGAATGACCCAATAACACGTGCCACCATCAGTGAGACATTTGAGTGAGCATGACAAACTTTCAACTGCCATGTTCGTAATGACAAACAAGTTGTAACCTAATAAAAATGCTCCATGGTACTTGACATTCACAAAACTTGAAAAACAAAGTGCTTCTACATTATACAATGCTATTGTTTCCAAATACAAAAGGTAATAAATTAACGTAACGGTTAATTTATCGTCGGACGACTATCGTCTCTAGCTGTTCTCATTATAACAACTTTTGTCGTGGCCAAACTAGATAGTCGCTTCAACGACACATGATTTACATACACGGTTTAGTCTTGACAATTTTTAATCGTTATACGACTGTATTTCTAGCCGTTCCCACTAACATGACAAATTGTTGACACCGCAAAAAAAATCATAGACGACATTTAATCGTGTTGTAGGACAACAAACAACAATTAAATGTCGTCTATGATGTGATTATGTGAACATCATCATCATTTCAGCCGAAAGACGTCCACTGTTGGCAAAGGTCTCCCCCACGACCACAACGACCGATCCTTTGCGTCTCGCATCCACCGCATTCCCGCGACTCTCACCAGGTCATCGGTCCACCTTGTAGAAGGCCTTTGCCGTCGCCACTCTAGAACCTTTCGGCCACATTGACCATCCGTTCTACGAGCAATGTGCCCTGCCCACTGCCACTTCAGTTTGGCGATTCTCCGGGCAATGTCGGCGACCTTGGTTCTCCTGCGGATATCTTTATTCCTGCGGATATTTATATGTGAACACCTCGATTTAAATACATAAGCCACGACACTTAAAACTACACGATTATCTGTCGTCACAACAAAGTGTTAACGCGGCCTAAATGTGACGGTGACGCGACGTTAACATGACTGATGAGTCTGTATAGTGTGATCAGTTAATGCCATAATGGTATGTCCGAACAATTCATCTTTTCTTTTCGTGTCAATGTACTCAAACCTTTTTTTTTCTGACATTTATTTGGCAACCTGTACATCTCTATTATTGGCCTCGTATACATCTTGAAAAGTACAGGTGGTTGTGCAGGATAAGCAGCATAGCAGGTGAGGCTTATCCTGTGCAGCGGCGCCACACTGGCACTGTTAGAGATGGGTCGAGAAAGCCCCAACTGACCAAACTGTTTTTGCAGCGGCCAAACTGGGCCTGTAGTCGGTTAAGAGAATTCTAGATTGGCCACTGTAGTTCATGTCTAGGGAGGAGATGTTCTAATGGGGTGATGAAGTGTGGAGGAGTCGGGTGTTTCTGCTTCTACAGTGCGCCTCTTTCGTCCTCAGCACTATCTTTCAACAGATGATACAAAACCTTGTCCGTTGGCTGTTTCATGATACGGACTAGCCAAATCAATGAACACTGCGTTCAACGATATATATACACTTCTGAACACATTTATTGGCCCACCTTAGAGTTTAGGTTTCGATGGCCCCTACCGAAATATGATTGCTAGATTGAACAAAAACTGTTGATGCAGTTTTAAACCTAATACATTTTACCATCTTTTTCGAACGTATTGTTTTAAATTTGAATTCAGAATACCATACGACATGGAGCTACGCCTAACAAGTCGGATATGCGCCTTGTTAAAGGCAATTGATTTTTGAATAAAAAACATGTTTTATCAAATAAAGGTTTAATTTAATAACGCGTGTTGCCTCCATGGGCATCTACCACAGCACTCATACGATTAGGTATAGAGTTTATCAACCGCTCTATGAAATTTCGAGGGATCATCTCCCATTCCTCTTCTATGGCAGTTTTCAACTCCTGCATCGTCTGGGCAACTGGCTGACGAGCCCTAACACGTCTTTTTAGCTCGTCCCACATGTGCTCAATGGGGTTCATGTCTGGGCTTCTGGCTGGCCAGTCCATAACTGTGATGTTCACATCCCGAAGATATTCCCTGACGATGCCGGCCGCATGGGCTCTTGCATTATCATGCATAAAAAGGAAATTTGGGCCCACATAGTCCGCGTATGGTATCACGTGAGGTTCTAAGCACTCACGAATGTACCTTTCAGCATTTAATGTTGGCAGCCGTGGTCCTGTAACAACCTCAAGTTGAGTTTTGCCGCTCGCGGATATACCGCCCCAGACAGTCTATGAGCCACCGCCATAAGCAACCCTCTCTTCAAAGCAGCATTGTGCGAAACGCTCTCGCTTACGTCGGTAGACCTTCTTCCTTCCATCATTGCCATGTAACACAATTTTAGACTCATCAGAAAAGAGTACACGGCTCCAATCTTGCTGTGTCCAATTTAAATGACTGCGTGCGAAATGAAGGCGCGCTGTTCGGTGGGCTCGCGTTAGTTTGGGCCCATTAGCTGGCTTGTGTGGTACCATATCGCGTTCTTTTAACCTTCTCCGAACAGTTCGAGCGCTCACAGATACTCCGTGGAAGTCGCGAAGTTGGTTTTGTATCTCAATGGAGGTAAGGTGACGATTTCTCAAGCTGGTCGTCACGATGAATCGATCCTGCCTTTCAGTTGTGACCCGAGATCGTGGCCTTCCTTGGCGACGAACAAAGCCGCCAGTCTCTAGGTACCTCCGATAAACATTTCGGACCGCAGATCGACTTAAATTAAGTTGAGCACTCACGTTTCTTTGGCTGTGTCCGGCTTGAATAAGTGCCACAGCTTGGGCGGCGACTTTAGGTGAAGTATCCATAGATTATTGATAGAACCTCACCTTAATGATAAGAATAAGTAATGTTTGTTGCAAAACCAAAGATATCAATCACTTTTTCAAGAATTAAATCCAAGTAAACCAATAAAACCAAGTTTTCTTAGTATTCGATTGTTTGATATCAACAAACAGGCTCCAAATTGTCTTTTGTTTCTTAAAATTCTGTGTTCGAAATTAAAAAAAAAAGACTATTGAATGAAATTGTGAATGTGCCACGTTCAAAACTGCATAAAAACTTTTTGCTCGACCTAATATAAAATTTTAGCTAGGACCAAACGAAACTGAAAATACAAGGTGGGCCAATAGATGTGTCCAGAAGTGTATATACAGGTAAGCATGATTATTTCATGATATGGTCCAACATAGGCGATTATTTCATAAAATAGTTATGTTGTCCACTGGTAGAGGTGCTTTGTTTTCGTGACGTAACATGGCGGCAGAATTATTCTTGCTATTTAAAAAGACCGCTACCGCGACCGGAAGGCGCAGCGTCGGAAGACCTCCCACAAGGTGGACCGACGACCTGGTGAGAGTCGCGAGAGTGCGGTGGATGCGAGACGCACAGGATCGGTCGTTGGGGAGACGCTTGGGGGAGGCCTATGTCCAGCAGTGGACGTCTTTCGGCTGAAATGATGATGATGATGATTTAAAAAGAAATAGTATCGTGTTTTCTTTTTTGTATAATATTTTTCCGGACATTAGGAATTGCTCCTGTACCGTATTTTCACAAATATGTAAGTAAGATCACAATCTCATCACACCCAGGCCTGGAATAGCTAGGCCATACATGTATGTGTCGATGAAGTCTTTAGTACGGAAGCTTGAGAACGAACGAGCGAGCTAAGTGACGGGTGACACATGTCACTTTGACAGAATCTGGCCTGACGTTTGCATGAACCGAGCAGATAAAAGTGCGGACGGCAGAGGTGCGGGGCTCTTTCCTCTGTCGGCAGCCGTGCGAACAGCACCTAGTTTGGGGACTGTCTCACAGCTCGTTGTGAAGTGAATAAATAAAGCTTGCATCAGAATAAATCAGTTGTGTGATCTGGAATAGTTTTATTATTGCTCGTTACCCAGTCATCGCCCACAAACTATGATCTCTGGAAAGAATTTCCACTGTGCTCGGCCTCCTTATCCGATATATGTATTTGTTTTGTACGGGAACCAAACCCGCGACTCACCAGACAGCACCCAATCGTTTCAATTACTATGCTACCCGCTCAGACGAATAAAAAAGTATAGACGGAGTCGTAAACAAAAGCGACGAAATAAGTGAGGACTAGTTTTGGCTTTGTGTGCGTAACTTGGTGTATGACGTCGTAGATTTGCACATGTGTGCTAGAGAAAAATGTTGCAAGCGTTGCGCTGCGACTCCCAACTGTGAGAGATATACTTTGGTTAAGTTTTATTATTATGTAGGTAGTATAGTGTTTATCTTTGTTGTATGAAATGAAAGATAATTTCATTTAATGAAAATCATTTATTTTCATATTAGGTGAAATTATTAATTTTAAAAACACACAAAACTTACATATAATAATAATAATATATATCCAACGACAATCGGATTAGGTGCGGGTCATCCAGCGTAACCGTATGTTGGATGACGCCGTTCTTGTAAATAAAAAAACACTTTGTTGTAGTGTCCGCAAAAAATTACGACTTCCCTTATTTTTGGGAATAAATAATGTTCTTAACTAGCAACATCGACACAATGGCGTGTTCCGAGAAATTATATCAAATATTTTTACGATTTTATTTAATTATTTATACAGCAAAAACGTTATTTACTTGTGAAAAGTAATCCCAGAAGCCTTTTTTTGGAAAAAGGAATTGTTCTTGCAGCAGTTTATGACACAGGACGAATAATTATTATAATTTCGTAATTATTATCTCAACAAAACAACGTCACGCGCACTCGCTTGCTAGCGGCAGATTACCGAGCGGCTGGCTTCATATTGCCGATTGGCTTCATATTACGTGCCACACTTTTAGGAGTGCAATGTTCTGTCTATACTTTTTTATTGGTCTGAGGCTACCCGTGTCGTCGTGTTTTCTGGGCTGATATAGTTGTCTGGTTATACATAAGAAGGGTCCTATTTTCTTGTAAATAAAACCCGAAAACTGTGGTATTACCTACGTGTATACGTGTATATTGAACATTTTTTAAAGTACAGACTTGTTGGAAGAATACGTGAGGTGTGTCGAATACACGATTTCCAAAAGTCGCGTATGTTAATAATTTGGAGACGTCATTATGTTTCTGTTAGAAATCGATGAGCCGCGACTAGTAAAAGGTTGTGATGATGTTATTCATATTCGTGTTGGCGTTTGCAGCTTCGCCAATAGATTTTTTGCCACGCACTGGACTGCATTGAAATTTCTCGTAAATGTTTCATGTGTGCTGAAAAGAATTTAATTTGAGATGCGTACTGTTTGGTATAATCTGTGTTGTGTAGATTGTTCTTAGAATTCCGTAACGTGACTTTGTGCCTTCTGATTTATTTCATAAATAGATCTAATACCCCTCAATGATAATTATGTTGGGTCATTCAGTTCCCTTCAAAATGGTTGAACTGAGTGGTGCTGATGGACGCAATAGGGTGTTTTTCCACCAGAGATGTGCTAAGCTACGTTGCTATGGATGCGTTTGATATCCACCAATCACAATCGTTGGTGCACATAGCTTAGCACTGGTGGAAACTGATCAAACTAAGATATGTTTTTTATATGGAAGGATGCGTGCTATACCTACTGCTATGGATGGGTGCTATTTATGCGTGCTATGGATGTGTGTTATGGAAGGTCGCGTGTGGTGTAGCTATGTGCCGCTGCCCTTCTATAGATACATTGCTTAGTTCGAGCGGCGCACCTTCCTCGCACAGCTACTTTGTGGCGGCGCATCTTCATAGCACATCTTGCTCGCACCGCTACTTAGCTTAGTATCAGTGGAAACGGTCACATAGTTTCACAGCATAGCTATTGCATCCTTGCATCATAGCTGCATAGCACATCTCTGGTGGAAAAGCAGCCTTATGCTCGTAAGCTGGCGCCGTTAGTTGAGACTGGTCATCTCTTAGGCGGTCAGTGGCTTATTTCAATTTCTATTTTTTAATTACTTTTGTTTTTCATTATTTTATGGCATTGTACTCACATATTAGAAGCGACAAGAATTATGTGACTAAGATTATATGTAACCCACAATATGACTTAAAAGAGTGTCCATAGAGTTTCTTGCACGTTTTTCTCCATAGAGATCTACGCTTTGGAACGTGCAATTTACCGTTTTTTACTGACCGACCTTCTGACTATTCAAAAGTGCATGTAAGTGGTCTATTTGAAATAAAAGTTTCTGATACAAAGCTAGTTATTAAGTACGGAACAAAACAAAAAATGATACGTAACAAAAAAGACAAGAACAATAAAAGAAATACAAAAATGAACAAACACCGTCCTGCTTGATAATCACCTAAACCACGCACACATAACCGACTTTACGCATTATTATCAATCGCATTTTGCCCGGTCCATTCAATAACATCCACAATCCTCTATTGTTCTTCGTAAAATAACAAAACGCGACTCTCTTCCCGGCAAATAATCTAATTCGCACATTGCGCGCAAAATTAAGCCGCCATTTTGACAACGGTAGGTCGGAATCCATAAACATGGAGAATGGACTGAACAAAAACCTAACTGAATAAAAAAACTGTTGAAAGCATCGAGATATAAGTACTAACGTACTAGAGAAGACACCGTAAATTCCTACTTTGTCTCGTTCAACTGCGGCGATCGCGCCGCACTTTGTCGAAGAAAACGCGTAAGTGCCGTGATTTACATGGCGCTTAAGACCTTTTTGCCGAGAATAAATACACTTCCGCTGCAAATCTAGCGCTGTGGTAAATAAATTAGTTACGGTTTAGACGAATTGTTATTATTTTAGCGCTGCAGCCAAGTAAAGATTCAAATTACAAAAATAGGACAATTCAGTTATTTGACGTAGCTTCTCTAGTACGTTAGTACTTATATCTCGATAGTTGAAAGAGATGATTAATTTCTCTGAAAGTTTCGGAATTGTTTAAAAGAGTTACCGTGGCTCTGGAATGCAAAGAGCAACTGAAAGAACACGGGTGAGTTTTAGCCAGTAAAAGTTTGACAGACCGCGAGACTTCTCTTGCTCTGTCAGATTTTTAGGGATTGATGATTTCCCCACCCTTAAAAAAGGATTACACATACAAAGATAAAACAACTGGGAGCTGAGTGGGGGTCCGATGGATACTAACAGGGCCGAACGTACAGGACCGGTCATTATAGCGACACTTATAGGAGGACTATGTTCAACAATTGGCGTCTTTCGGTGGAAATTATGATGATGATGAAAACAACTGGTGAATTGTGCGTATAGACCCACCTCTGCTTAACCTCTCAGGGTAGCCCGTGGTCAATCTATAAAATCATTGGCTGCCTAAACAAACTTTACTGTAATAGAATTAGTAAATTAAAGTGTTTATTTCTGAGCCTTTAGGACAACAAAGCAAGACTGTGATTTTGCAGACAATATCCGCCTTTTTTTTGTAGGTGTGGTGACTCCGTGACTGAGATGACACTACAAAACCTTTGACATGGGTTTATCAGATTGCTAGAAAGAGGCAGATACTTTTCAACCCGTATTCACTTCATATGTTGATAAGGAAAGCTCAGTCCATTCTCTGTATCTATGCCGCAATCCAAAAGGCTATTATATGAAACAAAAGCATTGGACTGTTATGGCCGGCGATTTAATCAATGTTTCGTGATGGCAGCCAGTTTGTCATGAGATAACTGTGCTAATGATGTGTTTTGAGGTTAATTTTGTGTTTCTAACTCCGAAAGGTAAGACATTTGTATAGAGAATTTCGGTTGAAATAATGAACTGCCATGTTTTTTTCTTTTATTTACGATCTTGCTAACCTAAATCAAAATCAACATTAAATTCAGCGCCCAGCTGAATTCAATGTTGTGTTACAAATCCAACAGACCAATAATATTTAGGTGGCAACAGTTCTCATTTACACCAGGTATCATTCAGGCCTACTGTTTATTTATTAAAACTTTATGCAACATGGTTGCGCCTATATCGATTGGTAATTGCCGCGTAAAAATTAGTTCCGTAATTAGCCGCATAGAATTAAATACCGCGTTTTGTTTGTGTGACAACTTGCAACACTTCCCATTTTGCATCCCTTTCCTGCACAAACCTCGAGAAAGAGATCGCAGATGGACTCGCTCGGAATCGCTCGCATCGCTAAGACGGCGTCCCGCGCATTTCACAAGAAAAATTAGTTATTGTAGAACTTATCCGCTAAAGACACTAAAACCGCTAACGCTTTGTGCTTGAGAACTGTGCAGTGTTCAGTGAGTGTTATATCTCCTCGTCACTGGAGCAGGAGTCGCGAAATCCAGAGAACGCCGGCCGTCTGACACATGGACACGTGGAGTTCAAAAGGTTAGTGCAATTTCCTCCCATATACGAGCTGTTTTTCTCTGCTTCCTAATCCTAAACGGCTCCAATAAGATCCATCTACTGCAAGGGGTCAAGTACATTATCTGAGAAACGCTAATCCGCAAAATACAGTCCACTTCCAATATTAGTAGTATACGCGCATCCACAACACAAAGATAAAAAGTTGGACTTAATGCCTTAAGTATTCTCTACCAGTCAACCTAGGTTGGTGAAGATAATTTAAGGCAGGTGCATAAAAAAAATAAAGATTATTATGAAAATAAGGGTTCAAATTATGTATCAAAATAAACATACATATCTAATTTACATTTTATTTATAGCATATAGTAGCATAGTCAGCCTTATAATGTTCCCACTGTTGGGACTCAGGCCTCCTCTCTAGGAGAGGGAATGGGCCGTAATCCACCACGCGGGCCCAGTGCGGGTTGGTGGATGTCACATGTCTTCGAATTTTTGGTTCTAGGACATGCCGGTTTCCTCACGATGTTTTCCTTCACCGTTTTGAGAGCAGTGGTGATGAAATAAAATACATAAAGTAATGCGCCTGGCTGGGTTTGAACCTGCGACCTACAACTCCGTAAGTCGGGGCCATTACCACTCGGCCACCACTGCTCCCCGGCCACCACTGCTCACATTTTATTTACATAAAGTAAAATAATGGGGTTTTTGAGACGAATTCACTATTTGTGCAGAAAATAATTCCGCAATTTCCGCTTAAATGCATACAGACTGGTGGCCATCCAGCCCTCCCTAGCCAAGTTACGACCGTTACGTTTCCACTACGATGACCACCTTGACGACGTCATCTCAACGCTCAGTGTTGAGATGACGTCAGAAAACAAAGGAATCGGAGCCGTGGCCGACTCGAGGAGTTCGATGCAAGAGAATCGCAACGAAACGGTCGTAACTTAGCTAGGCCTGCTGATGTCAAGAGGAAGCGCATTCCACAGAAGTATGGACTGACTGTCCATGGGCGCGTAGCTTCATAGACACGTACATTGGTCACTATACCCTTATTGTACGCCTGCTCACAACTTACATAAAAAACTATGAAATTCTGTCAACGAAGCGACAACGACACGACCGACAGCATGACATTGCCGCTTCCACAGAGTTAATGACGAATACGCGTCTATGAAGCTACGCATCCGTGGGTCTTAATGTCTACCCCTGAGTGAAATTAATGAATTTAACAATCATTTTATTAATATACTAGCTTTTGCCAATGGTGGACATCCCACCTATACGCACAAAACGTTTTGGGAACGCATTCATAGTGCGTACAGCTAAGGAGTGGAATTCCTTGCCGGAATCTGTTTTTCCTGATGGCTACAACCCGGGAATCTTTAAGTCAAGAGTGAATAGGTTACTTCTAGATTTACCTAGAAGTAACCATCGCTCCATCGTCGACCGCATCGTCGCTTGTTAGCGGTTAAGCGCGAACCTATCAAGAATAAAAAAAAAAATGTTTCTCCATACAAATTTCCAACCCCCGTTTTACCCCCTTAGGGATGGAGTTTCATAAAATTCGTTCTTAGCGTTTTTTTAGCATTCCCTTTCCTAGAGAGGAGGCCTGAGTCCCAACAGTGGGAACATTATAAGCCCGACTATGCTATGCTAAAGAATATTTAAGACATTTTAAATAGCTTTAATTTTAAACAATTAACCACTAAATAACAATATTAGAGATTGAAATCTACTAACCTGTGAAATTCGTTCCGAACTCCAAGGTTTTTTTTTACGTTGCGCTCGTTTTTTGAATGGCTTTCATAAAATTCAAGTATTATTTTTATCGTAATGACATTTCACTATATCATTATTATCAATTGCACATATTATGACTAGCAGTTTTATCAGAGTAACCACAAGAATAACTGTCCGCCGCCATGATTCATAACAAAAACAAAACAACATCAGCGCCTCTAACGGTGGATAATGTAACTATTTTACGATATAATCAGCCATGTATGGCCATATCATGAAATAATCATGCGTTTAGCCGTTCATATCGTTAAACGCAGAGTGTTTAATGATATGGTCAACAGACGAGGTTCTATGTCATGAAATGCCAACATTTCATGATAATTATGACCGATCACATCATGAAGTTATCAATTCTAAGATCAGGGGGGCTATTGGCTAACTTTTTCAATAACAGTTGACAACTAGCATTCGTTGCACACTAAACTTAGTTGTCAACTGACAATTTCATAAAATTGGTATTACGTATCACACAAGTGACTAACAAACTACGGTGGAAATGTGGTGAATTATAAAAATTTACGCTACCTATTGTGACCACTCTAAATTTTTATCGACTATTATACAGCTTCAAAAGCTTACACAATCGCAATTTTAAAAGTATCGATACAATAACATCTGTCAAAACGTGTTACGGTGGCTATCAAAGGCACCAGTGGCTAATGACGTCACTGCAGTTGGTCACTGAAGATAAACAATACGAAACTAGCTGTTTGACAGTTCAATGATGCACATTGTTAACAAGTGATCATCACTTGAACAAAGTTATAAATTCTAAGATCTGGCCACGACATTAGATATCAGAATCTATACTAACGTAGAAGAATACTTACTAGTTAGACAGATTCATGAATGATTGTGGTATCTAAAAATGAGAACACTACAAATGTCACTTAACGGCAATTTGGCAGTATGGCCGCCATATCTAAACTAATGACTTACAATGAAGTGTCAGAATGACAGTCGTTCGAGCGAGATAGAGGATACATCCTATCTAAGATTATATACCTCTAGATGTAGCCATGAGACTGTAGGGAAGTGCGGAAGTGAGAAGCATATATACGAAATAAGTAAGAAAATTGAGACAAAACATAAAATGCTCTGTCTCGTTCGACGTGGCCGGTTTTTTGCTTGGCGAACTTAAGAAGTTAGCCAAACAAAGGCCTGTCATTGTCACTGAGAGGTCGACTCAAGTAAATTTTTATGTTTTTAGAATAATTTTGGCAATTAAAGTAATAGTTTTAGTGTATGTATGAGAAATAGACACCAATAGTTAAGTTTTTAGTGTATTTCAGTGGTCATATATAAAAGTTTACGTAATAACCTCATTGAAGGCTTATAGTGCTGTCTCATGTGCGGCCACGAGGTAGCTACGTCTATAGGTATTTAATCTAAGCATCCTATATAGCTCCATCCCTTTAGCAGTTCAGTTTAGGTCATAAAAAGTATAAACGGCCTTATTTTAACGTTGACCGAAAAGTTCGATTTTTTCTATGCTCCAAGGAGTAGCAGACTTGAGTATTTGATATTAATTTCAGCTCCTCCACGTATTTCTAAGGAACAAGGCTTTGACAGACGAAGAGATGGACATCCAAAAATTGAACCCTTTCTTTTTAGGTGCGAAATCATCCAATTACTTCTCCCGCTCTAAAGCGAAGAGGAAGGGCGTGTCAGACTTAATGACTAAAACCTACTCCTATGTTCCTTCTTTACCTTCGTTCCAGGACCCCGGGTTTTCCTTTCAGAATCGAACCCATGGCTGTAGTAGGCTTCGAAAATGCTGGGCCCCTACGGTTTTGCTGACATCTCCTTGAAGCACGCATGGAACTGAAAATTATGGTTACCGGACGGCTGGACGGCTACCCATTGCTGGTCGTCCACAATCCCACGCCTACGGTGGCTGGAAATCGGGGTCGGGATCACGGTTGGGGCGTGAGAAAGATCGTTCTTTCACGCTTTGCAGAAGCATTAATGCTTTACAGAAGAAAGCGACCGCCTGCCATTCCTCCTCTCTCCGGACCATAGATATAAGAAAGGAGGAGATATGTTAAGTAGTAAAAAATGTACCGGAACACGATGTCTCCAGTTTCCCCTACTACCGCCGACACTACTACACATGCATATGCGTCAATAGTTATGCAGTCGCGCACAGATCCGCAATTAATAAATCAGTCCATACTACACAGTCAATTATAAACCTTACGTTCCTAAAAGCAGCGTGTATTTTCCATGCACCTACAACTTACGCACACATTAAATGTCGATGTGCTATGCAAAAGCAATTTATTTTACATTTACGCTAGTGATTGACTAAATAGAAAAGTTATCGATTTGTTCATTTTTTGTTGTGCTATTTCTTTTGGGTCCCAAAAACAAAATCAATATGTCCAGAAAATAATATATTAATAATAGAATAATAAAATTTGCTTTCATAAAACCCAAAAACTCTAACCATTTACCCGCATTAGGCCATTATATACGGCATTTTAGAACGTCAATATCAAATACTAAAAACCGGCCAAGTGCGTGTCCTGGTTCTTTAAAATCCTGAAAAGTTTAATAACTTATATTATGAATTATTACATGAAAAAGCTTTCAGTTAGGTACTAAAAAAAATTGTAACTTACTTATACAAAAATAAGGTCTAGACTTAATTTAAGGATTGCCCATTCAAAAAGACTGCGTTTTTTAGAGACTAAAGCATTTCTAGTTGAAAGTGAATTGAGCATATGGTACTATATTTTTTTAGGGAACCAATTAGGTGGCCTTCCAGTGGCATCAATCCATTGCTTTATTAAAATTGTGTCTTTCGGGAAACTGAAAACATAAAATAACATTTTAGTTATCATTTTACCTAAGTATCTGCTAAACCTCACCATGTAAGACTTTATTAGAAAAAAACAGTACATGGCTTGTTAAATAAAGAGAACAAATAAAGAGCTAGAACACGTTGCCTTATTTTAAGCAAAAGTCGTTATTAAAATCGGAATCATGCCCGGTATTGTAGTTGCATGAAGTTAAAATATCAAAATCAGAAATAAGTAAGGAAGTAACACGAAGATAAGGCATAAGATACGATATCTGAAACCAAAAAATAGTCCTTCGACTATTAACTTACAATTTAACTAACTTACTTTACGACAGTTGCTTGCGTATTTCTTTACTACTCTATAAAATAATCAAAATAAATAAAAATATTTACATTATTTCACTTCGGATATCCAACCAATCGATATTATGGTCGATAGTCTACAATAGTAGATCATACAGGCACATCATTAACTCACCGCAACTAACAGTGGCCATATTATGAAATACACCGCATTGATAAAGTATCGTTATGTTATTTTTACATTGCTTGTTCAGTTGCTGAGCGTTAAAATTTGGTAGTGGTTAAAGAGCAATGTACTTACTGTAAGAGTAATACAGTCGCCTTGATATTTGAAAACAAAAATAACGTAGTAGCAGCAAGGGATATTAGAAGATTTGTTGTTTATACTGATTTTAAAGATAAATATTATAGTATTAAACTTGTACATATGGTAAGAGATTCCGTGATGACCCAGGCTTCTCTTATCGCTTCGGTTCTTGCACGAAACCACTGCACAACACGGCATTTTAAATTTGTTTACGATCACGTATCGCGATTCTCCCAAGTTTATAACTGACGGCCATTTGCCCGTGTATGCCGTTTTTGCGCAAGTCGCGCGGACATGCACACGCCCCCTTGCCACTTCTCCTGTTTTTTATATTTCTATGCTCCGGAACATGGCCTACACCAGAACCCAGCAAAATGAAAGCCCTATAGGATCAAAGCGATCAGATAGGAAACCTCTATAGGATCACTTTGATCCTATAGAGCAAAAATGGAACCTCTATAGGATCAAAGTGATCCTATAGAGGTTCCATTTTTGCTGTTTGAGGTACGAAACCCAAAAAATATTGGAATGTGGACGAAGCAAAAGCTGAATTTAAGGTTAGTATCAAATTTTGTTATTTCTGCCTTTCCTTCCTCATATAAAAGGCGTTCCTGTGTGTGATATCCCAAACTACAGATTGAACAGCAAACAGCTATAGTCGAGTGGGGATAAATGAAAGTATATTTGAACGGAAGCATCCTTAAACGGAATGTTTGTCCAAACGCGGAAAGAAAAGGTTGAGCACTCTTCAAATACTTCGCTATCTTTTTTTGTGTCAGACTTTAAATGTGTGTACTTAGTTATATTTTCGCAATACACAAAAAATACAACAAGAACAGTAAACCTTCGTCAACCGAAAGGCGAGGAAACCGTGGCGTCTCCAGCCAATACTCAACTCAGTCCACTTATCGCCATGATTGTGGCGTGCCCATACGTATAGTAGCGGTACCCCGATTTTTATGTCGCTACTCTATCCGACAAAATTTCTATTGGGTTGCCTCGGATATAACTTGCTAGAGGTAAGATGAGCACGGGATCAGCTCACTATAACATGCAAGACGCTCCGTGCACTATTGACGCACCTGACCTACTTGCTGTGCTGGCACTCTAGAATTTTGGTTCCCTTGAGTGTCAAAATATACATTATTTCCGAAATAAACGGCCGTATCTTTTTTATTCGTTAACTTTAAAGTTTGATTTTTTTTACAGCTTCAAGGGACCGCAGACCTGAGTAATAGTTTTAATTTCAACTCGATACCTCCACGCGTTCCCGAGATAAAGGGTCTTGACAGACAGACAGACGGACAACAAAGTGATCCTATAAGGGTTCTGTTTTTTTTTGAGGTACGGAACACTAAAAATGAAAGGGAGTTCCCGTTTAGGAAACATTATTTTGTTGGCATTATTTGCTTAAACTTTATATTTCAGTACGGATCCCACCGCATGCGAGCCTGATTTGCACCAGTTTTTTTTTTTAATTGTACTCCTTACAACATAACAGATAAACTTATTTTCCAATTTATAAAATAATACTGGTTAGAATTTTGTAAATAAGCAAAATTAAAATATTTTCAATATTGTCAATCTCTCGTGATTTATTTATTGCAAGACTCTAATTTCGAAAACAACACCATTCAGCTCAGTCACTTATTTATATTTTTACTTCGAGCACAAATCAATCACAAATGTTTGTACCACTTGAAATATATTTTGACGAAGCACCGGTACTCAAAATACTTGTCAAGCGTGAGTCAACCTTATGTCATGTTTTGGGTCCGTTGATTGGTTGTAGTTCCATTTTTTTTGTACGAAAATTTCAAGATTAATATTTCGAAAAGAGTGTCCATTTTCTTGCACGTTCTTCTCCACAGATATCTACGCTTTAGAACGTGCAATTTACGAGTAGCTTCACTTTTTTTTGACTAACCGTCATGTTGACAACTCAAAAGTGCCAGTAAATGGTCTATTTGAAATAAACGTTTCTGATTTCTGAAAAACGAACCACTAACAAAATTGAGTTTAGGAACTCACTAAAATGCATAGCTGCCATATTACTGCGATTTACTAAGATATCACTACATAGTATAAAACAAAGTCACTTTTCGTGTCTGTCTGTCCCTATGTATGCTTAGATCTTTAATACTACGCAACGGATTCTGATGCAGTTTTTTTTAATAGATAGAGTATTTCAAGAGGAAGGTTTATAAGTATAATACACGCACATTATAGTAGAGAAACACTGATGATTTTAGAGGTTTTTAATGTGATGTCGTAAATAAACACATTTTTTTGCGCTTACATTGCAAACGCTGGCTGAACCCTAAGAGATAGATCAAAATAATGTACTACAGTATTGTACACCTTAAAAAGATCTACAAAAAAGTCCGCGATGGTATATGTCTATCTTTTAGGTATAACCCACAATAACCATTTTTTATCCTTTACTTTTTACGAGAAATAATGGCTTATTTACGAAGCGATTTTAAGCAATACAGCATTAATCTTTATCCAATTAAGTACCTTCAATACATTGTGCATTTAATATAGATTAATATGGTCCTTTACAGCGTGTAACTTCAGTGAATATTTTTATATTTTTTTAGTGATTTAAAATGCAGGGACATAGCGGTTGCGGTAAATAACTCGATTCTTTCAAAGATTGATACTCGGTTACTTCCAGATTGGTCCCATTTTTTTAAAATCCAGTTCTGATAATGGAATCCATGAGGAATCGACGGAACTCCTCAAATATTCTAGGCACTATATAGTGATTTTGGTATTTTAATCGAGAACTAAAGCATTTACAGTCAAAAAGTAACATTTGATGAAGTGGAACTGATGAAGAATACCAAAAATGGCCAACGGAACTTCACCCTCACATAGATATCACAATGAAGATAGTTAAGTAACTATGACAATATAAATAAATAAATGGTTCTGAATGGTTATGTTGAAAATGGTATCATCGAAGTGATCTGATGATGATGATGGAGCCGGAAGGTAGGCATTGGAACTCCGTAATTAATCAATGTAACCTAGCCGTGTTTGGGCTTATTAGAATTGTCATGATATGCACTTTGGCTATCTATCTATCTATTTATGTATGGTTTCCGCACTTAGTCCTATGTGGACCATTGTACGTGGGCCATGGCGGTCATAACTTTTGGTGGGCTCATTCCAACCAGCCCAACTCTTTCCAAAAAATAGATTAGGCCTCTTAGGTTTTTCAGGGCATCAATAAGGGAGTTCGGGGATCCTAAGGTTCGTGTGCGTATTTCAGTGACACCTGTGCAGTCTAGGAGCACAAGTTGCCTATAAGGTACTATCGAACTAACCTGATGATGGAGCCGGGAGAAGGATGGGGACTTCATAATAAAATAATGTATCCTAGCAGTGTTTGGGTTAATTCGGATAGTCATGAGAAATAGGTACTCTGGCTATAAGTGCATCACAACTAAAAAGTGTGAAATAAAAAACTTTTTACAAAAAATGAATAACCGACTTCACTACAAAAAAAAAACAAACACTAAAACGATCACAAACAATAAGAGCAGTGGTGGCCGAGTGGTAACGGCCCCGACTTACGAGTTCTAAGTCGCAGGTTCAAACTCAGCCAGGCGCATTACTTTGTGTAATTTATTTCATCACCACTGCTCTCAAAACGGTGAAGGAAAACATCGTGAGGAAACCGGCATGTCCTAGAACCATAAATTCGAAGACATGTGACATTCACCAATCCGTACTGGGCCCGCGTGGTGGATTACGGCCCATTCCCTCTCCTAGAGAGAGGAGGCCTGAGTCCCAGCAGTGGGAACATTAAAAAGGCTGATTATGCTAAAACGATCACAATGACTTTAATTTTGGAACTCGGTGTTAAATAACAAGCAAACAATACCAGAAACACCGGCTTCCGAAATTAAAGTTATTTTGATCGTTTTAGTGTTTTTAACCGACTTCAAAAAAAGGAGGAGGTTATCGATTCGGTTGTATGTTTTATTTATTTTTTTTGTGTGTTATCTCTGAACTCCGTCGTTTATGGACCGATTTGCATAATTTTTTGGGGATCCATGATGAATCGAGAGAACTCCTCAAATATTATAGGCAACCATATAGTGATTTTGGTATTTTCATCGAGAACATAATTATTTACAGTCAAAAAGTAACATTTGATGAAGTGGAACTGATGAAGAAGACCAGGAATGGCCAACGGAACTTCATACTCACATAGATATCACAATGAAGACAGTTAAGCGACTATGACAATACAAATAAATAAATGGTTCTGAATAGTTATGTTGAAAATGGTA
The DNA here is from genome assembly GCA_905147345.3 of Mythimna impura. Classification (NCBI taxonomy): domain Eukaryota; kingdom Metazoa; phylum Arthropoda; class Insecta; order Lepidoptera; family Noctuidae; genus Mythimna; species Mythimna impura. The sequence goes on along the minus strand of LR990360.1, from coordinate 21,132,493 downwards.
TTGTATCGACATCCATGGCGTCACATAAGAACTAATCCTGCATCACGCAATCAAAGTTCTCCACTCGATTAGAACATATAGAACAGCCCGAAATCACCTATCGGGCAGATGCCCACAAGACATAACACCCGTCTGGTCGGAGGATCCTCCCTTTTTAACGGAGGTTTGCGGGACTCCACACTCTGTTCCGCCTACCTCCAAACTGGTGACCCTCGACAAAGAACGTCATCGCAGCCTTTGTGCAGCCACTACTTCGTGACGTCATCATCACTTCCTCAAGCTTTCGCGCAGCGAGCCATACAGCAAGCACCCACGGCTATAAAGGGTGTCCTGACCACCAGCTTGCATAGCTGTTCATTGTCATCACCCTCAACCTCATCAGCGACCTTGGCGAAGCACACTTCACCTTCGGCCAGTCACATGAAGAGCCACGAAGAACCTCTCCAGGTCGACGCAAGCAGTCAAGCCACTACGTCGCACAGCACCGCTCCGACTCACTAGAGCCAGCGGCACTACTCCGATTCACCGGAGCCTGCAGCATCATCCCGACTCACTGGAAAACCACCACCCCGACTCACTGGGGCATCATCCCGACTCACTGGGACATCATCACCTCGACTCACTGGGGCATCATCCCGACTCACTGGGGCATCACCGCAGACAGTTCCGACCCACTGGAACCAACCTGCCACTGACCTGGCACGCATCGAGAAGCATCAAGAACCAAGCGATCACCGATCTCTGGAGGGGAATGATGTAGCGACATCTATGGCGTCACATAAGAACTAATCCTGCATCGCGCAATCAAAGTTCTCCGCGCGATTGGAACATATCTGAACAGCCCGAAATCATCTATCGGGCAGTATCCCACCAAACATAACACCCGTCTGACCGGAGGATCCTCCCTTTTCAAAGGCGGTTTTCGAGACCTTACTCTCTGTTCCGCCTACCTCCAAAGTATCATCGAAGTGACCTGATGATGATGATGGAGCCGGAAGATAGGCACCGAAACTCTAATTAATCAATGTATCCTAGCCGTGTTTGCTTAGCTAGCGTGACTTATTAGAATTGTCATGAGATGCACTTTGGCTATAAGGTACTATTGAACTGATCTGATGATGGAGGAAGGTGGAACGTAGACTCAGGAACTTCATAATAAAACAATGTAACCTAGCCGTGTTTGGGTTAATTGAAATTGAATTCTAATACCATCCAATTTACCGTTCCAATATAAACGCCTACAATTTCCGCTAAAGATATCTTTTGCAATGACCATCAATAAAGCTGCGAACTCCGGTAACCTAAGGGAGTTATATAACGCTACCAAAACCTTGACAGGAAACAATAAGTCAAAAAAGGAGCCACTGAAGTCCAAAGATGGTCAGCTCATTGTAACGTCAGAAAAGCAGCTGCTTCGCTGGCGTCAACACTTTGAAGAGGTCTTCCGTTCATCCGCAGCATTGACCCCGGACTCATTGCAGACTGCATCTCCACCAGCCCGGTTGCTCGACATCGATACGGAACCACCATCAGCCTCTGAAGTTGCTAAAGCAGTCCACTCTTTGAAGGCATGGTAAAGCGCCAGGACTTGACCTGATTACGGCGGAAATGCTACAAGCTGACATATCCTCTGCCGTCGATGTTCTGACGCCCCTTATTGAAAAGATCTGGACCGCTAAAGAGCTCCCGGACGAATGGAACAAAGGTCTTTTAATCACTGTACCCAAGAAAGGTGATCTTAGTCAGTGCAATAACTGGAGAGGTATTACGTTGCTCTCAATTCCCTCAAAAGTGTTCTGCAGGATTATCTTGGATAGGTTGTCTAAGGCCGTGGATCCTCTCCTACGCAAGGAGCAGGCTGGTTTCCGCTCTGACCGCTCGTGCACGGACCAGATCAACACTCTTCGTATCATACTTGAGCAGGCAGCAGAATGGCAGACGGAGATTTATCTGACTTTTGTCGACTTCGAAAAAGCCTTTGATACGCTGAAGTGGTCCAGCATCTGGTCTCGCCTACTGAGCATTGGAGTACCACCGAAAATTATCCGTCTTCTGGAGGCTATATACAGGAAGTATTCTTGCAAGGTTACGCACGACGGCCTCATCTCTGATAACATCGCAGTTCACGCTGGTGTCCGCCAGGGCTGCCTACTCTCGCCGCTTCTCTTTCTTGTGGTTCTTGACGGAATAATGCTTCGCATCTCCAATAACAGGCGCCGCGGGATTGAGTGGGGTTTGTCCGACGTCTTGGAGGACCTAGATTACGCCGATGACCTATGCCTCCTGAGTCATACCCACGCCAACATGCAAGCAAAGTTGGAAGATTTAAGTCGGGAAGCTGCAGAAACTGGCCTTAAAATAAACATCCGGAAGACACAGGAGATGATAACGGGTGTGAGGAATCCGGCACCGTTAATGTTGAACTCAGAGGTAGTGGAACGCGTACACAAATTTACCTACCTGGGAAGCGTAGTTTCAAAAACCGGAGGTAGTGAAGAGGACATCACTTCACGGATCGCCAAAGCTCGAGCAACCTTCGCGCAGCTGAGACCTGTTTGGCAGTCGCGGAAATTGACCCGAAGGATAAAACTTAAAATCTTCGGGTCAAATGTCAAATCTGTACTGCTCTACGGGTGCGAAACATGGAAGGTCACAAAGGACATCTCACGCCAAATCCAAGTTTTCGTCAACCGCTGTCTCCGTCGCACCCTCGGAATTTACTGGCCCGAGACGATGTCCAACATGGAACTGCTGGAAAAATGCCACGAGAGCCCGATCGACCGCCAGATCAAGCGTCGCAAGTGGAGGTGGATTGGTCACACGCTTCGAAGGAATTCCGATCACATACCCAAGCAAGCTTTGGACTGGAATCCGCAAGGAAAAAGAAAGCGTGGCCGTCCCCGTCAAACCTGGCGTCGCACCGTATTGGCAAAAGCGGCAAGCAACGGAATGACGTGGAGCGAGGTGAAGCGTGAAGCTCAAGACCGTTCGCGATGGAGAAATACTGTGGACGCCCTCTGCCCCATCTAGGGGACATAGGACATTAAGTAAGTTAAGTAATCAATAAATCGCAGGGTCAAACTTTCAACGTTGCAGGCTTAGATTTGAGCGTTGAATGTTTTTCACATGGCCTATTATATGTCACTCTTTCAAGAGTAACCTCAAAAGAAAACATGTTTGTATTATCTAATGACAAAAAATCTATGAACGTTGTGTACAAAGACATTCTGTAGTATATTTAATACTAGCGACTTGCCCTGGTGCAATGCTGGACAAAACCGCATCAAAATCCGTTGCGTAGTTTTAAAGATCTAAGCGTGCATAGGGACAGACAGCGGGAAGCGACTTTGTTTTATACTATGAAGTGATCAGCATTGCACCCGTGCGAAGCCGGGACGGGTCGCTAGTGATAAGTTTATCAGTTGACTGACATTTTCTTTGAATATACGGACAATTAAAAGTGACGACGAACCAGTGAGGGTCGCAGGAATCCGATGGATGCGAGGATGCACGGGACGGATCGTTGTGGTGACACTTTGGAGAGGCCTATGTCCAGCAGTGGGCGTCTTTCGGCTGAAACGATAATGATGTTGATGATACGGAAAATTTAAATTGATAGTCATTTTAGGTACTTTAGTACCTAATATGGCAACGACCTCTCGAGCCAGGCCCTGGTTCTGGCTATGGTCTGGATCTAGGAGGAATAGCAGGCGGTCGCCTCCTCCTGTGAAGCGGTAATGCTAGCAAAGGAGGCGGCCGCACGCGTGAGGTTACGGCCCTCACGCCCCAGCTGCAGAGATCCCGACCCCTATTTCCAGCCACCATAGGCGTGGGCTTGGGGACGCAAGCAATGGGTAGCTCACCGTCCGGCTGTCCGGTAACCGTCCAGACCGAGCCCGGAAGACGCGTACTGTTCCACGCACGCCTCAAGAAGATGTCGAAACCGTAGGGACCCAGCAGGGCCGATGTCTACTAACTAAGGCCATGGATATCTTGGAACGCAAGAGTTGGTTTTATTCAGTAATAGTCTGACACGATTTCACAACTTAAAAAAAAGTACGTTAACGATCAGCTTCCTCGTGTGACCACGGACGTACGGAACCATAAACCGATCCATAAAAAGGTTAAAGCTGTATGAAGCGTAAACCACGGGACAGATTTATGATTTTCTGTGAACATGCCCCGTTGTACCTTGATTAATGGCGATCGGACGAATCTATGTGAGTTACTTGTCGCACGGAATGATCGGGGTTATATATGTTATGTTATGTGCCATGGCTTTTACGATATTGGGAAAGTTTAGTGATTGATATGGGTAGGTATGTGTTTATGGTATTATAATTTTATAGCTTCCTACAGGGTTTATTTAATTAAATCTAACCTATATATAATATGTTCCGGTATTTTATACAATACCTAGGCAATGTATAGAATACCTAACACGTGTAGGTAATATATGAAATATTATTTGTTTGCCCAGATATTCTATGCAATAAAAAAATGCGCAGTCGGTAAAGTGTGTAAAAGACGAAACAGGGAAGGAGGTGACGTAGTTTTAGGGTACCCCGACACGGACTGGCTAGGTTAGAAGGCTAAGCCGATGGCATTAAGCCATTGATCAGCGCTCTCAGGACGCTGGTGTCGGTTTGCGAGCGATACGCGGAGGTCCAGGGTCTTATATATAATGCAAAGAAGAGCGAGTGTCTGCTGTTCAAGACAGGCACAAAGAGCTATGCTGTAGGTACTGTGGGGGTGAAGGAAGCGCAATGAAAGGCTTTTCTGGTCTTCAGACTGTTATTATTTAGCTTTTAGCAATTTCATTATATATTTTACATATAAAATATTTTCCGACAATACTTGACGGCTTCCTTCTTATTCCATTCGAACATCAAATCTAACTCAACTTTTTTATAACGTAAACCTTAAAAGTCTAACATGCCAGTTTTGCAAGTTAGTAATTATTAGTGGAACCTACACGGTTGCCACATGAGCTACGCCCCTACGAATAGAAATGCTGAGGATCGCAAAGCAATTCTATTCCAAAAAAAAAACTTTTAAGGTATAAGTATAACCTGCCTATTACCTAACACAGACAGACACACCTGTAAGTGGAATAAATATACACTTTAGCGCCTGTCTCTGGAGAGCGGCATTAACTCATGACAGACGACAAAAAACTTACATATAATTTCTGTACAATTATTATGCGTCACTATGCGCTCATTAACTAACGCTGTCATGTTTAAAACCCACTGTAGCAAAACCACTTTAAAAGCCACAGCATAGCGCCCTTGTCATAATTGACATCTATCCAGAAGGGATCTAACAAGATATAAACTACAACTCTTACGGTTATGACTTTAACCTCATCGGACGCTCATCGTGTCAGAGAAGAAAAAGACAGCACTGTGCAAGTTCCTATCATCGCTATAAATTGAATATGTTCCAGTGACAAAACCTTTTAAAAAAATTCATGTAGTCTAATATAATCTATCAGTCCATATTGACTGAACTGTGGGACTTCAATCATCAGCTAAACCAATGGTGTCAACTAGACACCCTTCGCGAAGGCTATGCAAATAAAAAACAAAATCTTACTAAACTGTGTTGTTTAATAAAATCTGTACTACCAACGTTTTTTCATTACTTGAAAAAGTTGCCTTTTCCGGCTCCAACGAAATTAATATTCATTTTTCGTACACGAATATTATAATATTTTTCTTTTGAAATAAGAATATAAATTATCTGCTATACTGTTTTGCGAGTTTAAAATGCATAAAGTGTCATCAACCCTTTTAGTGTCTAACTGACAGTTTATTACAATTGCCATTTGTTTTGTTCTGGTAAATTAAAATGAAACAGGGGATCCGTATAAACTTGTAAGTATTTTTTAAGGTGGGAAACCATCCAATGACTACTCTCGCTCAAGGGCGGAACGGGAGAGCATGTCAGACTTTTACTAACTTATTCTATTCTATTCTATGTTCCTTCTTTGCCTTGCATTCCAGGACCCCGGGTTTTCCTTTCAGAAGTATACCCATGGTCCCAGTAGGCAGTCCATGCTGGGCCCCTACGGTTTTCTGACATCTTTTTGAGGCGGTTTTTTTGTGATGTAACTACAAATTTACAGTTTTTAGGGTTCCGTAGCCAAATGGCAAAAAACGGAACCCTTATGGATTCGTCATGTCTGTCTGTCTGTCCGTCCGTATGTCACAGCCACTTTTTTCCGAAACTATAAGAACTATACTGTTGAAACTTGGTAAGTAGATGTATTCTGTGAACCGCATTAAGATTTTCACACAAAAATAGAAAAAAAAACAATCAATTTTGAGGGTTCCCCATACTTAGAACTGAAACTCAAAAATTTTTTTCATTAACCCCATACGTTTCTAATATCATTTTTTTTTCTAAACTGAATAGTTTGCGCGAGAGACACTTCCAAACTGATAAAATGTGTCCCCCCCCGTAACTTCTAAAATAAGAGAATGATAATACCTAAAAAAAAAAATATGATGTAGGTACATTACCATGCAAACTTCCACCGAAAATTGGTTTGAACGAGATCTAGTCAGTAGTTTTTTTTTTAATACGTCATAAATCGTAAACCACAATTTACCTTTCAAGTTTGTACGGAACCCTCAGTGCGCGAGTCCGACTCGCACTTGCCCAGTTTTTAGATTATTCAAGAATGTATATTCTAATTTTCACGATTCTAGGATTTAGTATGATCTTGATTCCCTTGCGAGCTAGAGCTAGAAACTAGTTATTGACTGTGATCCTACCTGATGGTAAGCAGTTGTGTGAATCGTTGATGGTGAATCACACTAGTTTATGAAGAGCCTATTCATTCTATCCTTATATGCGGTACAGACAGCCGTATAATTTGATTAAGTTAGTTAGTAAGTTTCTTTTATTCACCGCTTCAAGGGATTACAGAACAATGTATTTAATATTTATTTCATTTTGATATATCTATAATGTAGAAATAAGTATGAGTGCATAACTCATTGGCTCTAAGACTATCTATCTATCTATCTATTCATGTACGGTTTCCGCACTTAGTCCTGTGTGGACCATTGTACGTGGGCCATAGCGGCCACAACCTTAGGTGGGCTTATTCCAACCAGCCCACCTCTCTCCAAAAACAGATAAGGCCTCTTAGGTTTTTCAGGGCATCAATAAGGGAGTTCGGGGAGCCTAAGGTTCGTGTGCGTATTTCAGTGACACCTATGCAGTCCAGGAGCACATGTGCAATTGTCTCCTCCCCCTCCAAACATGCTCTGCACAAGGGACTGTCTGTGATGCCTATCGTGTGAAGGTGTTTATTCAGTGTGCAGTGTCCGGTGATGGTCCCCGTCACCAGGCGCAGGCCGCCTCTGTCCAGTCTTATGAGTTTTTTGGTGAGGGCTTTATTGAGATGTGGTAGGGCCTCCTTGGCCTGCCTGCATCCCGGTGTCGAGGACCACCAGCGTTCTGCTTGTATATGCGTGTGTTCACGTAGCCAACTACGCAGCTGACCAAAGGGGACCGGCACAATTGGTTCGGGCCCGAAGGCCATCGCTCCAGATCCTCTCCTGGCCAGTTCGTCCGCCGCGTCGTTGCCCAGTGAGCCGCTATGTCCTTTAATCCACTGTAGTGTCACCGTGTTGCGTTTCGGCACTGTGACACTTTCCAGTGCTGAGTGGCATTCTTGTATAATTTTCGAGGTGGTAGAGTTTTTGCCTAGGGATTGTATGACTGAAGCACTATCGGAGAGTATCCGAATGTGTGTGTCCGTTACATTCCTAGTTTCTATGGCGTGGGCCGCTAGGATTATACCAACACATTCCGCCTGGTAGACGGTGTTGAATTCTCCTAGCGTTCTGGATATTCTGATATTGAGGTCGTTGGAGAAGACTCCAACTCCCGTGCCAGCATCTGTCTTTGATCCATCCGTGTAGACTCTCAGTTCAGCTGGGCCTGAGTAGTCGTGCTCTTCTTCTGTTAGTTGAATATTGAAATTCTTTTGGAAATGATACGCCTTTGGAGCTTTGTCGGTAGGTGCTGCCATCATAGGCTGTCGTTTGATGGCGTCTTCCATTATGCGTATGTGTTTGATTCTGGAATCTTTACTCAGGGTGCCCGATGCGCTGAGCCTGAAGGCCGCTGAGGCCGCCTCCTCCTGCACTATTAGATGCAGTGGGGGCAGTCCCAGCATCGCTTGCAGGGCAGCCGTGGGTGTGGTTCTCATGCTGCTAGTGATCGCTACGCAAGCGAGTCGTTGCAGTTTTTCAAGATCTTTTTGTGCTGTGCTCAGTTCGGTCCTGGGCCACCAAACTAGGGAGCCATATGTGATTATTGGTCTAATAACAGAGGTGTATAGCCAGTGAGTGATCCTTGGGGCTATGCCCCAGCTGCGGCCTAACATGCGCTTACACTGCCACATAGATATACTGGCTTTTTTGGTGATGTACTCAGTATGTTTTGCCCAATTCAGCTGTTTGTCCAGGTAGACGCCCAGGTACTTGACTTCAGTTGACAGGCTAAGGGTAGTTCCAAAGAAACGTGGTAGCTGTAGTGCTGCCAATTTCCTTTTTTTGGTGAAAAGTACTAATTCAGTTTTAGTGGGGTTCACAGTCAGTTGGTGTTCCTTACACCAGTCCTCTACTATTTTCAAGGCCTGTCGCATAAGGTTGCATAGTGTATTTTCGTGAGTGCCATTTATTATAATGGTTATATCGTCGGCATATCCTACGGCGAAGTAACCTTTGGTGTTAAGTCTTTTAACTAAATCATCTGCAACTAAGTTCCATAGTAAAGGCGAGAGGACACCCCCTTGGGGACAACCCTTCGACACCATGGCCCTTGTAGTGTTATTTATATTTGCTTGTACTGCTCTAAGTCTGAGCATATTTGTGATCCAGCCACTCAAGGTCGGGTCAACACCGTGACTTTCGAGTGCTGTGCTGATGCTTCGGAACATAGTCTTATCGAAAGCTCCTTCGATGTCTATGAAGACTGCTAACGAAGAGCCTTTGTGATTTATAGCGCATTCAATCTTTGAGATCACGCTATGTAGTGCAGATTCTGTTGATTTACCTGTTGAGTAGGCATGTTGCTGCTTGTGGAGCGGTCTCTCCAAGAGAGGTCCGTCCCGGATATATCTGTCGCAAAGCCTTTCCAGGGTTTTCAGTAGGAAGGATGTCAAGCTTATGGGCCTGTACGCCTTGGGTTGTGTATAGTCAGTTTTGCCGGGTTTCGGGATGAAAATAACTTTCACCTCACGCCATGTGTGTGGTACATATCTGTGTGCTATGCAGGCACGGTATATCACCAGCAGCCACTGCACTAAGGAGTGTTCTCCCCACTGCAGTAGCGCCGGAAAGACACCGTCTAGTCCTGGTGACTTGTACGGTTGGAAGGTCCTGATGGCCCATTTAATTCGGTCTTCTGTCACTATGTTATGTGCTCTGGACCAGTCAAGATCCGTTGGGGTCTGTTCCGGTGCGCTCGACCACGTCCTGTCCTCAAGTAGGTTGCAGTCCGGGAAATGCGTTTCCAGTAGGACCTTACTGGTCTCATGGTCTGTTAGTGTGTAGCTGTTGTCTGGTTTTTTCAGCGCACCAAGGGTACGTTCCTGGTCAATTGACAGGATTTTCCTGACCCGTGCTGCTTCAGTGTTGGATTCAATGCTTTCGCAGAAATTGCGCCAGGCGGAGTTCCTGGCGGTCCTAACTGCTTTCTTATATCTGTATTGAGTTTCTTTGTATTGTTCCCAGTCCTCTGGAAGTCTTGAGTTTTTGGCTCTGTTAAATTGTTTGCGTAATGCATTTCTGAGTTTGCCAAGCTCTGCGTTCCACCAGGGGTTTCCTTTTCCCTTGATGTGTGGGGAGCTTAGTTGACAGTTTGTGTGGTATGCTTTGATTATGTTGTCTGTGAGTTTTGTCACGGCGTTATCCAATTCTACGGAGTCAGTTATTTGATTTACGGGTCTTTGTTCCCTGGCTAGTAGGGAAGTTAAGTGGTGTTTATATTCAGGTACATTTGCACGGCGAGGATTGCGCCGTGGTTCTGGGTTTTTGGTAATTTATTTATTTATTTATTTATTTATGGCACGCCAACGACTTATTCACTAGTACATTTTTATATACAACAATCAAACTTAAAATCTAGAGTGAATTTGTCACTTACAAGTGTGCACAGCATTAACATAAATTTCAAGTCTTAGCCTATATATTATTATATAGACTCAAAAAAGAAGAAAAAAAATGAAACTACTAGAAACAAAAAATAAAAAAAAATTAATCTAGTGTGGTACTCAACATATTAATGGTGACCACTGTGGGTCAATAGCAATTGCTTACGAAAATCCAAAAGCTTGCCGGCAAAAATGTCAACGCCATTGGAAGGTGAATGAAGATCGTTATACGTCCTCATCAATCTATTCATTGGTGCCAAATGTCCGAGGTTAGTTCTTGCCGGGAGTGGAGTGAACACATCTAGGATCCGTACAGTTCTGGGTGAAGCGTGGCGAGGAACAGATATATTTATTTCGTCGAGAAGATTCGGAACTTGTATAGATCCATTGATGATTTTGTGAAGCAAAATCAGATCGTTAGTTTGCCTTCGCTGTTTTAAAGTTATCATTTTAAAGTGACTTAGCCTTTGCGAGTAATCAGCGTCCTGAGGACAGCTATTAGATTTGTACCTCAGATAGCGTGTGAAACTTTTTTGGACCCTTTCTATGCGATTCACATGTGTACCATAACCAGGATTCCAAACGGGTGACGCGTATTCCAAGATAGATCGTACAAGTGAATTATAAAGTACGATTAAGCTTTGGATGGTTTTGAAATCATAACATGATCTTTTTATAAATCCCAGTGTTTTAGCAGCTCTGGAAACAATAGAGTCAATGTGAGGTATGAAGGTAAGCTTACTGTCAAGGAGAACACCTAAGTCTCGGATTTTGTCAACTTTTTGAAGCACTCTACCATTGAGAGAATAAGAAGAAGTCCGCGCAAGATGTTTTTTCGTGAATGTTATATGGTAACATTTATCGGCATTAAGAAACATGCGATTTTTAGTACACCAATCCTGTACAGAGTTGAGATCCTCCTGAAGTAGGGCAATGTCTGTACTTGCGTTAATGACCCGATATAGTTTCAAGTCATCTGCAAAGATAGAACAGGCACTGTGTTTAATACTGTTTGCTATATCATTGACGAATACAATAAATAGTATTGGGCCTAAATGGGAACCTTGTGGGACTCCGGATGTTGAAGTGTAAGGTAGAGACTGGTGACCCTTTACTACAACTCTCTGTTTTCTGTCAGTCAGATAAGATTTAAACCACAGCCAAAGTTGACCAAATATACCGAGATTTGACAGCTTCTGCAGCAATATATTATGGTCCACCTTATCGAACGCACTGCTAAAATCGGTGTATATAGAATCGACCTGCTTACGTGAATCTACTAATTTACAAAGGTCATTGACATAGAGAACTAAGTTGGTTGTGGTGGATTTTTGAGCACAAAAACCATGTTGTTGTGGAGCCACCTCTATTTTCAAATGAGCTGTTAGAATGGGACACAAGAGAGACTCGAATACTTTTGAAAATACAGACAAAATGGAGATGGGTCTGTAATTACTTACGTTGTCAGCCTCCCCTTTTTTAAAGACGGGGACTACATGCGCTAGCTTCCACTTATCAGGAAATTGAGAAGTTTTAATAGAGTGATTGAATATTATTTTGAGTGGGAGAGATAGACTGACCGCACATTTTTTGACAAAAATAGGTGGTAGACCGTCAGGACCTGCACCTTTGCATACATTGAGCTTTCTCAGTGCTCCGGTTACGTCTTTTTCCGTGAAAGCAACGCTGCCTAATGTATTGCTAGAGTAGATCGGCGTATCTCCAGAGCGATGTTCTGAGTGTATGGCGCCTGATTGAGTAAATGTCGACGCGAAGTGACGCGCAAATAGATTGCAGATGCCATCTCCCGAAATGGCAACCTCAGTGCCCAACTTCAATTCCGACGGTATTTCACTTGTACCTGCTTTTTTTGCTTTTAGGAATGACCAGAAGAGCTTGGGATTATGGGTTATACCCTCTTCCATCTTCCTAGTGAAGTCCTCATAGCTGCTTTTGATAACTTGGTTGGCTCTACGACTCAACAATTTATATTCGTAGTCGTCACGGGGATTTTTATATTTTTTGTAACGTCTTCTAAGTTTTTCCTTTTCGTTCAGAATGTTTATAAGACTTTTTGAAAACCATATGGGGGGACTTAAACATATATTGCGTTTTATATTGGATTTTGGCACAAATGAACTTATGATACTGTCCAATATCTTATAGAGCTCTTCCACCATAGCGTTGGCATCCCGACACTGACCAAAGTTTTCAATCCAATTAACCTGATTTATTCTCTCGTTAATTATATTGTAGTTTGCTTTGCGAAAGTTAAACTTTGCAGAGAGCTTGCATTTTAGGAAAGTTGGTGATACACTAGTAACCTTAATACACACGGGGGGATGATAAGCGTCAACTGTTGATAATGGTTCAATGCATTCATGGACAAATACACCATTAAAGTTAGACAATTTATTTATTTATTATATTCTTTATTGTACACCACATAAACAAAAATACAGGACAAACATAATTAAAAATAAGTGTACAATGGGCGGTCTTATCGCACAGGGCAATTTCTTACAGACAACCTTTTGACAATATTAGGTCTAGAGATTTACTTTGGTGATTTTTTACATGATTTAGCTGTTGCAAGTTATTAAGAGACAAACAATCTACAAGAGAGTAGCCTAAAGAGTTATTATAATGATTTGCGATCAAACTTGCTGACTGAGGGTTAGTGTTATCCAGCTCCCACTTGATGAATCCCAGATTAAAGTCTCCAACTATGAGTGTGTGGCTGCCTGTTAAATCAATTACAGAGGTAACCTTATCCAGGAATGTGTCCAGTGTTTGTAGTTGTACTGGTGGAGGTAAGTATACTGCACAGATGTTCAAGTATTGTGTCCTCCTTTCTTCCGTAATCATTAGTCTCAACCACAAGTTTTCTGAGTCAGTTTCCCATTTTGCCATACGAATACTACCGATTGTCTTCAATACAGCAATAAACACTCCTCCGCCCTTTTTATGACCCAGGAGAGTTGAAGATCTATCTCTACGGTATATTGTATATCTGGAATCCAATATTTCACCGTCATTTATGGCATTGTCGAGCCAAGTTTCTGTAGCAATAATAACGTCATATTGATGGCGTTGTACTGCGAGCATAATGTTTCTCAGTTTGGTTCTTATTCCTCTAAAATTTTGGTAGTAGATGTTGAATGGAAATTTTAAAATCAAAGTTATTGTATTATTAGTTTCTTAATAAAGCCTTGGACGAGGTTTGTTATAGCAGGTCAACAGCTTCGAGGGTTCGCACTTGCTTTGCCTGTATACCATCAGCCTTTCGAACAAGGATTCGGCCGTCACGGACCCACACATATTTATATTCTTTGATGCGGGCAGCTTTCCTAGTAGCTGCATGAATCTGTTTATTGAGGGGCGAGAGGTGTTCGGACACAAATACTGGTTTCTTCGCGCCACCGTATCCTAAGAGATGGGAGTTCAGCTTGTTGTCTGGATGTTTTTTATTATAATTCATAACCGATGCCAAAATTTCATCTCGAGTTGATGTACTATTCGTCTTGACAATTATTGCCCGCGGAGAAGTGCTTTGAGGGTCTAGTTTCCTGACCCGAACAGCAGATACAATGCAATTCTCTTTTAGTTTGCTTGAAACGACCTTTCCCAACTGCACTACAGTACTGATCAAATTCTCGGATTTGTTTTCAGGCACACCATTGATTTCAATATTCTGTTGACGAGTGTTTTGTTCCAGAAGGTTAACTCTAATAGATAAGTCTGAAACAGTATGCTTAAGGAGCTCGTTTTCTTTTAGAAAGCGCTGGTTGGTGGCCTTACAGTCCTTAAGTTCATTTTTGATTTGATCGAACTCGTCACTTATGAATTGAACAGATGTTTCGAGTTTGCGGATGAGAGACATAGCCTCCTTTAAGTCCCCCAGTTCCTCAGCAATTGAAGATTTTATGGATTTTGAGATCTCAATTGACATCACATCTCTTATTTCTCGGCGAATTGTCTGCAGAAATTCCTCAGTCAACGGTTTAGCTGCGTGTTTGATGTTGGGGGAAGTGGCCGTGCGTGGACGCTTTCTACCAGGCGAGTCAGACAGTGCTTTTTGCATGTCAGGTTCGGACTGAGCATGACTAAAATTAATACTAATGTTTGCTTTTGGAGAGGTGACTTTGTTTTGAGACATTGATTTCCGTTAGAAATGTAAGAACAGAAAAAAAAAACACAAAAAGTAGAATTCTCGACCTGGATTCGAACTCGACACATCCACCACTGCAGTCTCGCTATTTTTGACGGAGCTATCAACGACGTTTCTTGATACTCTAAAAAAAGTAGTTGTATGATGAGTATTATTCCAGTTATATTGTTGACGAGTAGAAATGCTAATGGGACCAAAGTCCAATCTTTTGTTTGCCGTGAGCTCTGCAGATAAGAAGTTTGAATTTTAACAGATTTGTGATAAAGTTTTTGTGAGTTATTTTGCACTTATTTTCACATAACACAGTTAAAATCCATATTGATCGATTGAGCGTAAAACACTGTTTTGCACTGTATAAGTTTTTAGTTATAATATGCACTTTTTATTCACTTTGGCAATTTTATAAACGGACCGTTTTGAAACACGACTGACTTGAACAAGAACGGACGGTAGGAGAGTAATGGCTGCCAGAGAGAAACATATTCTTCTGTGGTCAGAGCAAGAGGGTTCATTTGATACGCGCCAGTTAGAGATTAAGTTTGTCGCGTTTTCTGTAGCTAAAGTCAGGTCTATGATCGTTTGTCCGCGGACCGTGACCCAAGTGGGTTCCGTGCCTCGGTTCACGATGTTAAGGTTAGTGGAGAATAAGTATGTGGATAGTGACTCACCCCTGGTGTTTGATACTTCACTACCCCATAGTGGGTGATGCGCGTTTGAGTCGGTGCAGATGATCAGGTCCAGGTTGGCGTTTTCGCAGTGTTGAACCAGATCAGTCAGTTCTTTTGGTGGGCAGCTTTCGTCGTCGCCAGGCATGTAGGACGAGGCTAGTACTAGATTCGGGGTATCATTACCAATCTGGAGCCTGATTGCTGTCAGGTCTCTGGAACAGAATTGGGTTAGTGGTGTGATCGGTATATCTTGGGGTATGTAAATGCAAGTTCGAGGTTTATCTATATTATATGTATTTGATATCAGTTTACCTCCAATGTTTCCAAGTCCGCATATCTTGTCATTTCTGACCCACGGCTCTTGGATCATTGCTATGGTTCGGGGATTGGTCTCCAGCACCCTGCGTAAAGTAGCTGTGGCAGTTTGACTGTGCTGAAGGTTGGTCTGGATGATCGGGATTGGGTTTGGTGTGGTCGACGACGGCGTCGGAATGGAGTTAGGAAGAGGTGGAGCCATCGGAAAGTGTTTCTCCCTCCTCCATCCTTTGCCAGTCATCAGTGGGTGAGGACGCCAACAGCTGCGCCGTCCATCCGGGGGATGCAGGTGCCTTATCGGCATCGGCGTCAGCCATGGCTGCTCGGGCCATTTCTTCCTCGAGCGTGTCCATGTCCTTGTCGGTGTCATTTGTCTCCGTCTTGGTCAGTTCAGTGCTGTCTTCAGTTTTGGGATGGGTCTGGGGGTAGAAGCGAACGTATATCGAACCCAGAAGGTACGATATACGTCGCTCCCGACCCAAGACCTTGTCAACTTCATCGGTGGGTATACCCAGGGTCAGATATGTCCCAAAGTTATCCCCACCGACTTTGGTTGCCCTGTATAGCGACCACCTCCCAATGTCGTACCAAGCATTCTGACGGATCAGAAGGCTCTGGAGCAGCGCAATGTCCCCATTGAACCTGGGAACAAAGAGCGCCGCTCGGACACGGGTCGGCACGTCGGACTGTCTCATGACTGTCAGTGTCTGGTCGGTGTTAGGGAGTTTCAGCAACGGTGTGTTCAGTGTCAACCAAGTCAGGGCATTGTCGTCCTCACACCACATCTGCACGGTGCCGTCCGTCACCCGAGGGTAACCTCGGAAGGCCGGGAGTGGTTTCGTGGGGTCTGACATGATCAGGAGTTTTTCTAGTTCCGATTTGACGTAAGTCGCCTCGTCACTCGTCAGGTCTCTCGAGGGGGGAGGGAAGCAGATCGCTACGGCCAACCGCGCCGGAATATCCTTCGTGGCCCGCGCGTATGTTCTCTGCTCCCCTTTCATTGAGCGGTCTGGGTCCTCACCCGTTTCGGATCCCCCTGCAGTGCGCTCGGTGAGGCCGAGTCGTCCGGGCGATCTCTCTTCGCCGCCCCTGAGCCGCTTGGCCCAGGTTGTGGCTTAGAGGTACCCGGCGTAGTGCGCCCAGTTGGGATCCGAAACTGGCGATTAGCCCCAGCCCGTTTCCCCCTCTTCTTCATGTGCTGTCTGTCAGTTCGGTCCTGGGTCTGGTCAGTGGTTTCGGCGGATTCCGCTGCCAGCGAAGGCTTTTCGCGTCGGGTGACCCCGTCGCGTACTTGCCCCCGCTCGCGTGTTTCCGCGTCCGGCCTTTTTCCGTGTTGGGTTTCCCCTTCACGTACTGCGGGCTGGTCGCGTACTCCGGCAGTTTCCGCGTCCGGCCTTTTTCCGCGCTGGGCGAACCCTTCGCGTAATTCGGGCTGGTCGCGTATTCCTGCTGAGCTAGCCACCTGCACATCGCGCTGGCCGAGGCCTGCGCGGATCTTGCGCATGCGGTTGCTCAACTCCCTCTCCCTAATACGGATTTTTTCGCGCTTAGAGGAAAGCAAGCGTACTTCGTCCGCTGGGATTGGGGTGAACCCACCTGAGCCATCAACTTTTCCCGAACCTAGTTCTGGGTCAACGTCTCTCAGTCTAGCCTCGGTCTTCGCGCGCTGTCGTGCTAATGCACGCAGTTCGTCACCGAGGCTGGTCAGTTGGGCTTTGTCCGTGTCGTTGTCAGGGTTATGCGTTACGCTGTTCCTAACGATGCTCTCGCCAGGCACTCGTGGACGGTAAGCTCAGTGTCGGTCTGATCGGTGCTTGCGCACCAGTCATGTCAGGGTCAGTAGGCGCAAAAATAGCGTCCGGTGGAGTCGGCTCTGGCGCTGTAGAGATAGCAGCCTGGTCTGTGCGGGGTAGGGGCGCTGTCGAAACAGCAGCCTGGTCTGTGCGGGTTAAGGGCGCTGTCAAGACAGCAGCCTGGTCTGTGCAGGATAGTGGCGCTGAGGCAGCAGCCGGTCGCGCTGAAGGCGCGACCTCAAAAAGCAGAGAGGTGCCCCCTCCCAGAATACGATGGGGGCTGACCGACGAGTCGGCATGGGATTCCCCGGCTTGGCCGGGACCCACCTGGGTAGTTTTTTTATCTACCTGCTTTTTCATTTTTTTGAAGAGTTGGTGGGCTTTTTTGGAACCGAGGTTGCCCGTCCTCTGGATCGATAGGATGGCGGGATGAAAGGAGGGAGTGAGTTTGGGGTATAGGAAGACGGGAAAATAGGGGGTATCGGGTTACCCCTAGCCTGGGATTTGGCTTCGGGGAACTTCTCTTGTCCGGAGCCTCACTCGAGGCACTCCGGAAGGGGATCAACCTCAAGCAGTCAGGAAGCGGTCCCCAAGCCGGAGCTGGGCTATCCGCAACCTGCCCACCCGCTCGGTTGCATGAGAAGAAGTGCCTGGCGGTCCGTGACGGCCCGCCATGTTGGTACGTGTACCGCCATGTCAGGTCGCCACAGCCAGCCCCGAGGGCTCTAAGACTATATATTCGATGAGTGCAGGGCGTAGTTAACTACTATTTTGTAATCAGATTATAAATTACAACAAAAAGTAGTTAAATACAAGTAGTTTGATTGCATGTAGTTATGACTAGATATAACTTAACTACAATAATCAAACTACATTAATTAGTTGTTGATTTGATTGCTGTAATCTAGTAGTTATAATTACTGATTATTTTAGTACTAAGAACTTATATTTTGTAACGTGTTAGAATTATTGATTTATCAAAACTGAATCTAACTGTATAAAAAATTCACATATGTTCACTTTCATGAATAATTGCCTGGTGTATTAATATAATTGCTGAATAATTGCCTGGTGTATTAATATAATTTCTGAATAATTGCCTGGTGTATAATACAATTGCTGAATAATTGACTGGTGTATAATACAATTGCTGAATAATTGTCTGGTGTATTAATATAATTGCTGAATAACTGCCTGGTGTATTAATACAATTGCTGAATAATTGCCTGGTGTATTAATACAATTGCTGAATAATTGCCTGGTGTATTAATATAATTGCTGAATAATTGCCTGGTGTATTAATACAATTGCTGAATAAGTGCCTGGTGCACCATGCTGTATCTTGTGAACCGTGATAGCTAAACAGTTGAAATTTTCACTGATGATGTATTTCTGTTGCCGCTATAACCACAAATACTAAAAACAGAATAAAATAAATATTTAAGTGGGGCCATACAACAAACGTGATTTTTTGCCGTTTTTGTTACGGACGAAACGGATACGGTAGGTACGGATCCCTCAGTACGGGAGTCCGCCTTGACTTGGCCGATTTTTTTTACAGACTTCGTAGTTTTGTATACATACTGTGCTTGCTAGATAAATTATTGTAAAGTACAGCTCTTCATAAAATACTCTCGTGGACAAAGTACTCTGAAATAAAAAAAAAACTCAATCTATTTTCCTCAGTTTTTTATTAAAATCTAAACAAAACAAATATCAAAATACAAAGTATTTATTATCCGAGTTTCAATCTTAGTCTTCAAAAGATTGTACCACCAATATTGTCTCTTGGGAGATAGCAAAGATTTTATTGTACACAGAAATATTCATCCTTACTTGATAAGAAAATTCTATGTTACAAAGTATTGTTATGATCTCGATGGAACTCCCTGAAGGTTTGAAAAATATTGTAAAATTGTACTTAATGAATGTCTCGATATCAATTACATTTAATGTGTAAAGTACAATTTTCATGCAATCTCCTTGAATATAACAATATTATGGCGGTAAGTGCCCTCTTTGAGGCGTGGTTGGAAAGACCTCACGGCGTCCTCACTTTCCGCATGACGCAGGTTCTCACCGAACACGGTAAGTTTGGGAAGTTCCTGCACCGGATTTATGCGGAAGCGACGCCCGGGGGTCGCCACTGTGTGGACCGTCCGGAGGACACGGTGGAGCACACGGCGGAGGTGTGCCCCGCTTGGGCAGAGCAACGCCGTGTTCTCGTGGGGGCGACCGGCGGCGGCGATCTCTCGCGCCGGGCCTTGGTACAGACCATGGTCCGGAGCGAGGAGGAGTGGCTGGCGGTCGCCTCCTTCTGCGAAACAGTAATGCTAGCAAAGGAGGCGGCCGATCGCGTGAGGCAACAGTCCTCACGCCCTAACCACCGCCGGGATTCCGATCCTGATTTCCGGCCACCGTAGGCGCGGGCTTGCGGACGGCGAGCAATGGTTGGCTCGCCGTCCGACCGACCGGTAACCGTCCGGACCGAGCCTAAGTCGTCGACGGCGCGTATTGTTCCACGAGCGCCTCAGGGAGAGGTCAGCAAATCGTAGGGGCCCAGCAGGATCGAAGCCTACTGGGGCCATGGGTAGTGTGAAAACAAAACCCGGGGCCCTGGGACGAAGGCAACGAAGGAACAGGCGTGGTTATAGCACGGTAATATTATAGATAATATTACCGTGTTTATAGTCAGTAAAAGTCTGAAACTGTCTTAACCATATCACTCTCAAAAGATGCTGATCCTAAAGAATCTGCTAAATGACTGAAGATAATCTTCTTAAGAACAGATAAACGAATCGTAGGTAGAACTGATAACGATCAGTAACTTACGGAAACTAGGAACTAACTGTGTTGTTTACTTCGATGTACAATAAACTTTGTTTCTAACGACAACAAACAAAAAGCTTAAGGACGGAATTCACCAATAAAACTAATCGCATTTCAACGTTTGGCTCGCATAATCGCGTTTAACCGCTGTCACTAGTGTCACTTGTAAAAGAAAAATACAGACAAGTGACACTAGTGACAGCGGCTAAACGCGATTATGCGAGCCAAACGTTAAAACGCGATTAGTTTTATTGGTGAATTCCGCCCGTAATACCTATTACTTTGCATCACGTATCCTAGGTTAAAACATACGAAAAATGTTTTTATTATTCCATTTACTCACTTCCTTAGTAAATAATTTTCAGAAAATTATTTATTTATTTATTTATTTATTTAATAACACATACAATTGTTTTAACAGGCATACCCAAGATAACAAATGTAGTCGCAAAATAGCCGCACTCAGAGACGCCACCCACAGACTGATCAAATATTCATTAGTGTAGTAGTAGTCAACATACATACATATATTATGTAATAACTAGCTGACCCGGCGACCTTTTTACCGCCTAATAGTAAGGATAACGCCATCTACTGGCATTACCAGAACAGCATAATTCATTTTATAATGACATTTAATTTAATTAGAGATGGCGTTGTATTCGGATTTTTTTTCGTAATTTTTTTCCATTTTTTCTCACCGTTTAAACCTTCCCTGGACTATCTCGAATTTTTCAAGACCAAAATTAGCCAAATCGGTCCAGCAGTTTTTGAATTTTAGCGAGACTAACGAACAGCTATATATATCGAAGATTTAATAGATAATAGATAGAAGATTTATTACCTACATAAACTAATAAATTGTACAATATAGAACATTCACTTTGTTGGTACATATTATTGTATAAAGTTAAGGGAAATGGCACTGATAACCGTAATACAGCCATACAGGCATTGCCTAGTTCGGTTACAGAAGCTACATCCAATATCTTAAAATTATCTTGTCTAACTGAACCTGTAATCATAGTACTAAGCTTTTTTGAAAAAAAAAATATTATTATCTTCTTCATTAATTATTGTAAATACATTTAATTACATTTTTAATTTTTTTTTTAAACAAATTACATTAAAAAACATTTAAAAATATAAAAAATAGTATCCCACAGGTATCGGGAACAGGGTCCAAGATACCGGCGGTCAGGGCTCCAGAGAAAGGAACCTCCTAACAATATGAGCCGTGTCCAGGAGTACCGCTTTCTGAATCAAGCCCTTGATCCAGCCGCCTAACGCGAGCCTCCTAAGGTGTTGGTCGAGGCTCTTAGCTATTAAGCCATTGCCCGACACGACTATGATCGGTACAATGATCGCCGAGTCCACATCCCACATGTCGACAACCTCGCGAGCCAAGTCAATATACTTAATTTGTTTATCTTTTTCGGCTTTCACGAGGTTCTCGTCATGTGGAACGGAAATGTCAACAATCATTGCACGCCTCTCGCCTCAATACTACAATAGTCCTGTCAATGGGCCGATCCCAGTAAAAAGTGATATGACCATTATCAAGAACTGGTAATTATTATTATTTATCGAAAAATACTTTTATTATTTTATTATAAAATCTTAGGTGCTTATTCTAAGGCATGGTCTACTCGTGTATCAAGTTTCATAGAAAACCGTTTAGCCATTCAAACGTGAACAAGTAACAAAATAAATATACACACACGTGTGTGTAAACTTTCACCTAATTCATAATATTAGTGTAATTACTCTTATATCAATCCAATATCGTTTACCTCTTAATGTTCGCACCATCACAATTAATAAGGAAAAAGTTGCAGGCGCCATTAGTCATCAATCAATGTGACGTCATTAGTCATCAATCAATACTACTGCTGACTAAACTCTTAATGAGCTTGATGTGTCACTTAAGAGGGCTATTCTCTAGCCGTTTGTCGTCAACTTGAGCATGGATTAAAAGCATCGATCATTAAAAAAATCTTTGTTTTTTTAAATGATATAAACTAGTACTTGATTACGATCCTACCTGATGGTAAGCAGTGATGCAATCTTTGATGGTGAATCGCACTTGTTTCTTAAGAACATATTCACTCTAGCCGTAAAGACACCTAAATTATAATCGGACGGGAAGACCGATGCATGCATATTGTTCCAATCCTTGGATGTACGCGGTATAAACGACGAAACAAAACACTTTTCCCAGACCGAAGAGCTGTTAACAAAGTAAGGGTGGACATTCGCTTTTCGTCGGGTTCTTATTCGTGATAAGTAATAATGCGTATCTTTATTGGGATGGACGTTTAATCTTGTTGTTTAAAATTGTTGTAGCATAGTCGGCCTTATAATGTTCCCACTGTTGGGACTCAGACCGCCTCTCTAGAAGAGGGAATGGGCCGTAATCCGCGGGCCCAGTGCGGGTTGGTGGATGTCACATGTCTTCGAATTTTTGGTTCTAACACATGCCGGTTTCCTCACTATGTTTTCTTTCACCGTTTTTGAGAGCAGTGGTGATGAAATAAATTACACAAAGTAATGCGCCTGGCTGAGTTTGAACCCGCGAACTACAACTCGTAAGTCGGGGCCATTACGACTCGGAGTCGGGGCCATTACCACTCGCACAGAGATTGTTGTTGCATCCAATGCAATTCAAAGTAATGTTTGGTAAAAAGGCAACGCTAAAAAAGATATAACACCTGAACACATTGTTGGCATTCGGCTTTTCCGTCACTCACTCGAATATTTTACAAAACTTGGTCCGTATTATACCTACGTGTTTACCTTAAAAGCATTTGAAAAAGAAATGTCATCATTCAGAATCTCAATTAAATATGGAAAGTTTCTAGAGTTATATTTTCTTTACTTTATTTTAATTTATGAGTACATTACAAAGGGCCAAAGTTCAAAAAAGTAACAAAATAGAGGTCTTTACTGGATTAATTTTACATAAAGTTATGTTTTAATTTCAACAGAAACCTAGATAATTATGTGTTTCCAAAATATCAAGAGAGAGATGACAATGTGTAACAACACATTACATCATTACATTATTGTATGTGTGACAGTGTGTAATGTGTGCCTTTGTACTTCATTTTTTTTGCATGAAGATCACGTTAGAGCGGTTGTACGGAAATGTATCTCGAGTTTGACGGCCTTAACCTTTTGAGTACCGTAATTAGAGACACAATAGAAAGACAATGAGCGAGCCGGCGTTCGCTTGGGGTTTAATGAATGAATGGTTATCTTTTTAGCTTAGCTTTATTGCTTCTAAACGGGCAATATTTTTTTGCAATATGTGGCTCACACAGTCAAATCAAAATCAAATCAAATCAAAATCTTTATTTCTTAACAAATTAGTTTACATTAGTAGGTGATTGGAGCCTCCTTTTAAGCATGTAATGCCTGTATTAGGAGACTCCGCTCTTCCACATCAATATACAATTATATATATATACTAGCTGAGCCGGCAAACGTTGTTCTGCCATATAAAAAAATAAAAAAAAAAAAAAAAAAATAGATGTTGGCCGATTCTCAGACCTACTCAATATGCTCACAAAATTTCATGAGAATCGGTCGAGCCGTTTCGGAGGAGTTCAAGTTCGAACACCGTGACACGAGAATTTTATATATTAGATATATATTTTTTTTTTAATAATTAAGATATAACGCATGCTTGTGTGTTTGTGTGTGTGTGAGGGTGTGTTTGTGTGTGATGGTGCGCGCGTGTTTGTGTGTGAGTGTGTGTATGTGTGTGTTTGTGCATAAGTTTGCGAGTGTTTGAGTGAAAATACACACACACAAACAGTGGCAGGTAACATTGCAAGCAATACGAGTAACCAAGTAGTTCCTTTTATATATAGCATGTATGAAGGAACTAGCTTCTACTAGTGGCTCACGCCCTAGCCGCCGTAATTCCGACCCCGACTATCAGCCACGGTAGACGCGGGCTTGCGGACGTCGAGCACTGGGTAGCTCGCCGTCCGGCTGTTCGGTAATTAACCGGACCGAGCCCAGTCGTCAACAGCACGTAGTGATCCTTGCGCTCCTCAAAGAGATGTCAGCAAACCGTAGGGGCCCAGCAGGGCCGATGCCCACTAGCTAGGACCGCGGAGAATTTCTGAAAGGGAAACCCGTAGTCCTAGAACGCAAAGGGTAATTGAAGGATACAGGTGTGGTTTTAGTCAGTAAAAGTCTGACACGCCCTCCCGCTCCACCTAGAGCGCGAGAAGTCATTTTGATGATTTCCCACCTTAAAAAAGAAAAAGCTCCTACTAGTAGCCTCGGTCGTGTGTAAGTAGGTTACTCCATACAAACTTTAGGACCCCTTTTCATCCCATTAGGTAGTGAATTTTGAAAAATTCTCCTCTTAGTGCTCGTCTACGTCATAAAAGGAAACCTTGTGCAAAATTACGCGCTCCTAGACCCTGTATTTTTTCGGCTGTGCGTGGATATGTCAGTCAGTCAATTTCTCCTTTTACATTTATAGATGTCGGCTCGTCGGGATGGTTCCAGCTACGATCATCTAATGGGTCTATGTAGGTATCGTGCAATGAATAAAAACAGCTAGGAATGGAATCAGTTTTACACATTACGGGTTACAATTCGGTACAGTGCACTATAATATTAGATAGGTACAAACAACAAAACGTAGGACAGTTTCAGTGCATCTTCACGCTGCGACGCGACGGCCTGGTGGAGAGTGTCCGCTGTTTTCGCGGGTTCTCTTCAAGCCAGTAGCCAAACAGAAACGCTCAGCCCCCCTAGCCAAGTTACAATCGTATCGTTCGGCGCGAACGCCTCGAGTAGGCCACGCCTCCGAATCCTTTGTTCTGACCACGTGACTGAGCGTTGAGATGACGTCAGAACAAAAGAATCGGAGGCGTGGCCTACTCGAGGCGTTCGCGCCGAACGATACGATTGTAACTTGGCTAGGGGGGCAGGCGTTCGTCAGGCGAAGAACTAGAGTTGGCGCGCTTTGGCAGAGTCAGCTGTCAAACTCTAGTTCTTCTAGTTGCCACTAAATGGCGAACCTTGTTTTGTTGTCAACAAATCAACTGCCGGATACGATATAATAGATTCTACACTCAATGTTTAGTGTTAATACTTAGGTCGACAATGTTTTGATTATAACGTATTTTTTTTACTACGTAGGCCAGTGAGTTTTTAAAAAAAGCTGGTGAGTTTAAACATAAGTTATGTTATTTTTCACAAAATCATACCTAAATAGCACTCATTAATAATCTCATACTCTAACAATACAGACAGTCCAAAAACTGGTTTAGAAGGAAAGATTTCATTTCTCATCGAATGTGCGTGCTCGTAATATCGTACATTACATTAGAAGTATACTTATCGCATACGTTTATCTACTTATCGTGATTGTACATCAACTCACGTACTTAGAAATATTTTGTAACTGAGTATTTTTACCAAGTATTTGCGATACGTATACCTTTCAGGCCGAGAATTGAGTTCAGCAGGCATGTCTCATCTCTAATAAATCATAGATAGTAAATGGTAATGGGCTGTCAGTGTGAACACAGATTAAAAAAATATTAAACTTTTTTTTTTAATATTGATAGGCTCGCGTTTGAGTAACTGTAGATATCTCCAAGAACCTGGACTACATAAAGACGTCTTCACACTATATAAGAACGTATAATAGAGTGTGTTGTGAATAAGGTTTAAATTACTAAAGCAATAAGGACGGCGACACGCCGCGCTGAATAAACGGAGAGTCTGAGGTGAAAATGAAACCCTACGGGTAGGGTTGCCATGGAAAACAAGTTTACACTAATATTATAAAGGCGAAAATTTGTGTGCTTTTTTTATTGAGATGGGAATTAATTTATTGACTTTTCACGCTCTAGGGAAGAGCGTGAAGGCGTGCCAAACTTAAGAAAAGTGAAGAAATAAAAAACATATACTTGACCTCTCGCCCGGGCTCCAGTTCAGGCTATGGTCCGTAGCAAGAAGAAATGGAAGGCAGCACACGTGATATAACCTTCACGACTTTACCAGCCACGGTAGGCCTCTCATCTCCCTATCCATCCGAACCGACCCCAGTCATCAACAACGCGTAGTGTTCCACGCGCGCCTCAAAGAGATGTCAGCAAAACCTTAGGGGCTAAGCAGGGCCGAAAAGGAAACCCGCAGTCCTAAAACGCAAAAGGCAACTGAAGGACACGAGTGTGGTAGCAGTCAGTAAAATTTTGACACGCCTTTCCACATCACCAGCAGGAGAAGTCATTGGACGATTTCCCACCTAAAAAAAAGGTCGGTGTGGCAGCCCTATTCCATAATATTCATCTTAGCTCGCGCCGTCTTTGCTCCGACAGGTAACGTCCAAAAAAAACCTGTTACTTTCAAATATTAGGTTTCTTGCTGCTAACGTTACTATAAGTACCTATACCTTCTTGAATATTAATATTCGAGACAATTGAAATCCATCGTCATCTACTCCATTATCAACTTTACCTTTGACCATAATTTGTATTTAAAAATGTTACATAAATAAAACTCTTGGTTAAAATTATTGAACTGAAATAATCGTGTGTGACAAACTATTTTTAACCGACTTCAAAATGGAGGAGGTTATATGTTCGTCTGAATGTATGTTTTTTTTTTTTATGTATGTTCACCGATTTCTCAGTCAATTGTAGACCGATTTTAAAATATATTTTTTTGATTCAAAGGTTATGCTTCCGAGTTGGTCCTATAGAAATATTGTTATGATCTGATCATGAACTTCGAAGATATGGAACAGAACTCCTCATAGAATCATAGCAGAACTGTCGTAACAAGTATAATTGCTTTGTTTAAACGAGTTGTTGATGACTGCCTGAAAGAAGAGGGGGAATATATCGAACTGATCTGATGATGAAGCCTTAAGTTAGGCACCGGAACTCTGTAATAAATTAATGTAATCTAACCGTGTTTGGGATTATTAGAATTGTCATGAGATGCACTCTGGCTGGTATTTAAGTTTGGCTGAGGAGTACTTTTTAGTGGTGGTACCATAACTAAAGAGTGTAAAATAAAAAGCAAAATAACTTTAATTTCGGAAGTCGGTGTTTAAAAACGAAGACACAAAACTATTATTGAAATACCGACTTCCGAAATTAAAGTTATTTTGCACTTTTCAGTGTTTTTTTTTTACTTTGATGTCGGTTGAATTTTTTTTGTAAAAAGTTTTTTATTGAAGTTCATATTTCTACAAGAAATAAAAACAAAACCGGCCAAGTGCGAGTTGGACTCGTGCAGAAGGGTTCTGTACCGCCCGTAGCAAAAAAAAAACGGCAAAAAATCACGATTGTTGTCTGGAATCACTCAGCTCTTTGGTGCCCATTTTTAAAAACAAAGGTTATGTGCTTGAGTGCACCAATTATAGAGGAAGAAAGCTAATTTCACACACTTTGAAAGCCTGGGAGAAAGTTATTGAAAAGCGACTGAGGGAAGAGAGTGAAATTTGATAGAACCAATTTGCTTTTATGGCCGAATCGGAGTACAGCGGATGCAATTTTTGCTATACGCCAGCTATGCGAAAAATACAGAGGTGCGCATAAAAACTTGCACATGGTATTTGTTGACCTCGAAAAGGCATACGACCGGATACCTCGTGAGGTTCTGTGGTGGGCCCTTAAGGAGAAAGGTGTGCCTGGGAAGTGTGTGCTGTTGATCCGAGCGATGTACTGCAGTACTCAAGTCCGGTCTACATTGGCACCACTGGCAGTTTCAATGTGGCTGTCGGCTTACATCAAGGGTTGGCTCTCAGTCCTTACCTTTTCCTGATGATAATGGACGCTCTGACGTCGGACATTCAGCAAGAGGCTCCCTGGTGTATGTTGTTCGCCGATGACATTGTGCTGGTTGCAAAGAGTGGCCTAGAGGTCCAGAACAGATTGGAGGTGTGGTGGCACAGACTGGAGAGTGATAGCCTGAAATTGAGTGTTCAATGTTACCTTTGGACATTGACTCAGCACTCGGCCTGGCTCACGCGCGGCCCAGTTAAAATAATGATTTGGTTGCATCTTACACGCATAGAATACATAGAATTAGTATAATAGTGTGTGTTAAGAAAAAGTAGTATATAAGCAGAACATTTTGTAAATAAATCAGATTTGAATTTTATATTCTTGTCTCATTACCCCTCGCTGTGGCCAAGACACCTTTAGCCATCTTCGGATCAGTCCCGTGAGTCTGCGGGATTGGCAGTGAGTTTATCCTTCCCGAACCTGGTATTCCTGTCTACTATCCGTCTGTAACCTTAGGTCGCATGGTGCAGACATCCTGAACTTATTTATATATTTATTTATCACATACTAGGTATATGGTAGGTTAGGGCTGTAGGGCTTATAGGGCTTAGGGTCATAGGGACTGTTAGGCTTGTAGGTCTCTGTAGGTTCCTTTATCTTACCATATATTTCCATGTACCATCACACCCTTGACAGTATTGCGGCCTTACGTGACGTTTGTTAAGGGTGGATGTACATTGAGTTAAACTAAAACGAAGTACTTGTTCTGCGTTTTCTTTTTTGTTTGGTTTTTCTTGTTTTGCGATGTAATAAATAAATAAATAAATTTCCGTGGTCTCTCCGATCCAGTGTCTTTAGCTCTCGCCGGAACGCCCATACCGATCTATTCCGACTTTCGATACCTTGAGTCACTCGTCCAAGGGGGTGGTGAGGTAGACCGGGACGTAACGCATCGGATCAACGCAGGATGGATGAAATGGCAACAGGTCTCGAGAACAACTTGTGATCCACGGATGCCGCTCAAGTTGAAGGGTAAAATCTACAAGTCCGTGATAAGGCCTGTCATACTGTATGGATCAGAATGTTGGGCTGTGAAACAGGCGGATGAAAAAAAATTGCACGCACAGGAGATGAGAATTTTAAGATTCGTATGGTGTGACGAGAATGAATAAAGTGAGAAATTAGTATATTAGGGGAAGTTTGAAAGTAGCGCCAGTGACTGAAAAGTTGAAAGGGAATCGTTTGTATTCGTATGGTCATGTAAAGAGGAGAGATAAAACGCATGTTGCTAAAAGAGTTATGAGTTTATATGTGGATGGATGGAGAGGGAGAGGGAGACCAAAGAAAAGATGGATGGATTGTGTGAGACAACCAGAAATATAAATTCTGAAGCGTAAACAAGATTAATTAGTACACCTCCATGAAGTTATTAACTGTCACTCACAATAGTGGCTATTATAATAACACCAAACTTTCCTAATAAGCTGTAATCTAATTTCATCCCTAAAAGTTTCAATCACGAAGTTAGTTTGAACCGCTTAGAGTCAGTTTAAACCAGTTTTCGGCGGATATTAATGCCAGAAGCACAGACACCGTGGAAGCTATACGAAACGGGTCCTTATTTCACTGCGAAACTTGATGATTCGATTTTTATTATATCGAACACGGTGTGCCGATAATTCAGTTGTACGATGTTTTATTCCATCGATGCTTTATTGGTGCGATGTAACGTTTGTGCGAAAAATCCTGCCCCCCTAGAAAAGTTATGATCGTTTCGTTTGCGTCGAACGCCTAACGAGTAGGCCACGCCTCCGATTGCTTTGTTTTGATCACGTGACTGAGCGTTGAGTTGACGTCAGAACAAAGAAATCGGAGGCGTGGCCTACTCGAGGCGTTCGACGTAAACGAAACGATCGTAACTTGGCTAGTGGGGCTGTTGAGACAAACCCCACAGAGATTGCTCATTAGTTCGGTAATTCATTAGTTCGATAGTATGTCGGTTCAAAACGCTTTAATCTTATTTTGCATTATAGACCTTCCGTATGACGCAGGTCCTCACCGGACATGGCAAGTTTGGGAGGTTCCTGCATCGGATTCAGGCGGAAGCAACGCCTAGGTGTCATCATTGTGTGGACCACCCAGAGGACACGATGGAGCATACGGTGGAGATGTTCCCCGCTTGGGCGAAGCACCGCCGTGTCCTCGTGGAGGCAATTGGCGGTAGCGACCTTTCGCGTCGGGCCCTGGTTCAGGCTATGGTCTGGAGCGAGGAGGAATGGCAGGCGGTAATTCCGACCCCGACTACCAGCCACGGTAGCCGCGGGCTTGTGGACGTTGAGCACTGGGTAGCTCGCCGTCCGGCTGTTCGGTAATTAACCGGACCGAGCCCAGTCGTCAACAGCGCGTAGTGATCCTCGCGCTCCTCAAAGAGATGTCAGGCAAACCGTAGGGGCCCAGCAGGGCCGATGCCCGCTAGCTAGGACCGCGGAGAATTTCTGAAAGGGAAACCCGTAGTCCTAGAACGCAAAGGGTAATTGAAGGATACAGGTGTGGTTTTAGTCAGTAAAAGTCTGACACGCCCTCCCACTCCACCCAGAGCGCGAGAAGTCATTTTGATGATTTCCCACCTTAAAAAAAAAATCTCTATCATATTTCCTATAGCTTCCTGTTCGCTTTTGATGCACAGCGTCCGTCCAATTCTTTGTAATAAGTTAGAATGTGTTTTCATTGAACTGGTAAATGGTAGTGTGTTTGAGGGTTTGAGGTAAAAGACTTTGTTTAAATGCGTGAAAGACAAAGTTTCGCGTAGAAGTTGAGTTATAGGTTGTCGAAATTAAGTGAATTAGCACTTTGCAGTTCTTGGAAGTTATAATTAAATGTCACCAACGAAGATATTTATCAAAAGTAGGTGTGTAAGATTCTAGACCGTTTTGGAATAGATTGGACTAGTTGTTTCCAGTGGTTACACCTTTTTTAATTTTTAGGATTAGGAATTACAAAAATATTTTCTCTCAGAGTGTTGGGGTTGGGTGGAAATGAAGTGGACTGTATCATATACGGCAATATACCAGCACTTATGTGCTGGTATATTGCCATTAAATCAATATTCCAAAATACAATGATCTCGGAAAAACAATAATTCTTAAGTAGATTCGAGAGTTGTCGTCCGTCACGGTGGTGTCCGTGGAAGCAAGTGCCCCCGCACGCGTCTCTGTTGACCGCTGCTGTTGACGTATGCACGCGCCCCGCCCGCGCGTGCAGACCGCGTCGCCGATGGTTGTAGGGTTCAATTCCCAACAGAGAGGGTGTTAGGCTTTTACTGACTAAAACCACACCTGTGTTCCTTCAGTTGTCCTTTGCGTCCCAGGCCTACGGTAACTCCTTCGAACAATCCTGCAGCCCCATATATTGGCTGCATGGTTACATAAAAAAATCTCTAATACCAAAATATTTTATTTGCAATCATTATATAAATTATATGAATTATTAAATTCATTACTTAAGCGAACTCATATTGTATGTCAAGAATTTTGCATTTCGGAGAGTGTACGACGGAATTGCATAACCTAATTCCGCCTAACCCGTTCCATCATCGGACCACCAGGCGTACGGCGATGCACCACCGGTACATGCTAGGCATCCCACCTATACGCACAAAACGTTTTGGGAACACATTCATGGTGCGTACAACAAAGGAGTGGAATTCCTTGCCGGAATCTGTGTTTCCTGGTGGTTACAACCCGGGAATCTTTAAGTCAAGAGTGAATAGGTTACTTCTATGTAAGCGCGCTGCATCGTCGACCGCATCGTCGCTTTCCATCAGCCCCCCTAGCCAAGTTACAACCGTTCCGTTTCGATTCTCTTTTCTTTGATCGGCTCGAGTCGCCCACGCCTTCTATTCCTTTGACATCAGAACAAAGGAATTGGAGGCGTGACCGATTCGAGGCGATCGACGAAAAGAGAATCGAAACGAAACTGTTGTAACTTGGCTAGAGGGGCTGGTGAGATAGCGGTCAAGCGCGAACCTATCAAGAATAAAAGAAAAAGGAAAAAATAGGCTACTGCTAACTGGGTACCACCTGTTTTTTACCAGCAAATCTTTCAGTAGATAAATCATTCCTCCAATTTAAACGTTCCTAGTGTAAAGAATCCTTTTTACTCAACTAACTTCATTTATTTCCTACTAATTAGTTCCCGTCTCAAACACCGCCTTTAATCTACCACACCAGCGGATCGACAGTGTTGGAAAGAGTTGCATCGACGTCTAACTCAATTAATTACTTAATTTCAAGATAGTACTAGAAGGAAATTGAAGGAATAAAGCAGTCTGGAAAAGCGAACTTCTATTTCATTAAACTAACTGTGTGTTCAGTGAGTGTTATATCTCCTCGTCACTGGAGCAAGAGTCGCGAAATCCAGAGAACGCCGGCCGTCTGACACATGGACACGTGGAGTTCAAAAGGTTAGTGCAATTTCCTCCCATATACGAGCTGTTTTTCTCTGCTTCCTAATCCTAAACGGCTCCAATAAGATCCATCTACTGCAAGGGGTCAACTACATTATCTGAGAAACGCTAATCCGCAAAATACAGTCCACTTCCAATATTAGTAGTATATGCGCATCCTTTTTCTTTGGTTTTTCTTTTTTTTTCTTTCTTTGTTTCTTTTCTGTGTTTATGGACTTTTGTCTGAAATAAATGTCATATTATTATTATTAAAACCCGAGCGAACGCCGGTGTTCGAATGTCATTGTCTTTCTATTGTGTCTCTAATTACGCTACTCAATAGGTTAAGGTTTTATTGGTAACTAGTTATCTGCATCGGTTTCACACGGTTTTTTTTTAAGTCGGAAAATCATCCAGTAACATCTCACGCTCTTGGGCGGGGCGAGAGGGCGTGTCAGACTTTTACTGACTAAAACCCACTCTTGTGTTCCTTCTTTGCGTTGCGTTCCAGGAACCCGAGCTTTCCTTTTAAAAGCGAACTCATGGCTCTACTGAAGTCATGGCTTCAGTCCTGCTGGGCCCCTACGGTTTTTTTTTTATAATAAAAGGAACAGCAAACAGCTACAATATAAAACTTATGTACTACAGGTATGTTAAACATATAAACAATATGTTGTCCCACAGCGCTGCTCACAGATTAACTGTGGGATACTTAAATAAAATCACTAGGATGACTAATTTAAATTAACATAAGTATCGGGCATGATTAAAAAAAAACTGGGCAAGTGCGAGTCGGACTCGCGCACTGAGGGTTCCGTACAAACTTGAAAGGTAAATTGCGGTTTACGATTTATGACGTATTAAAAAAAAACTACTTACTAGATCTCGTTCAAACCAATTTTCGGTGGAAGTTTATAAGGTAATGTATCATATATTTTTTTTAGTTTTATCATTCTCTTATTTTAGAAGTTACGGGGGGGGGGGGGAACACATTTTAGCACTTTGGAAGAGTCTCTCGCGCAAACTATTCAGTATATAAAAAAATGATATTAGAAACCGCAATATCATTTTTGAAGACCTTTCCATAGATACCCCACACATGTATGGATTTGATGAAAAAAAAAAAAAATATAGTTTCAGTTCTAAGTATGGGGAACCCCTAAAATTTATTGTTTTTTTTTTTTTTCTATTTTTTGTGAAAATCTTAATGCGGTTTACAGAATACATCTACTTACCAAGTTTCAACAGTATAGCTCTTATAGTTTCGGAAAAAAGTGGCTGTGACATACGGACGGACAGACAGACACATGACGAATCTATAAGGGTTCCGTTTTTTGCCATTTTGCTACGGAACCCTAACAAGTACAAAGAGAAGTAATATAACAAAATTTAAAAAAGTGGAGAGAGACAGAAAAAAGAGAAAAAAAAGAAACATTTACGAAAGCTCTTAAGAATGAGACTTTACACGGTGAACATGCAAAAATATCTATATGTTCAAAAGTCTCATTGTAGGCATCAACCATTCTGCGAACAGGCGAACGCAAATCAGAATTGAACTTGCAAGGGCCCACTGAAAACTGTTTTGCTGACATCTCTTTGAGGCGCGCTTGGAACGCTACGCGCCGTCGACAACTCGGGCTCGGTCCGGACGGTTACCGAACAGCCGGACGGCGAGCTACTCATTGCTCACCGTCCGCGATCGCCCCCACGAAGGCACGGCGATGTTCCGCCCAAGCGCGGTGTTCCTCCGTCTGCTCCACCGTGTCCTCCATTTTTGTTTTACCATAGCGGACAGAACGTCCGTGCGCAGGATAGACCACGCGAAACTGCCCCCCTAGCCAAGTTGCAAACGATAAACGTGAACGCTTAGTAATCTCCAATAGATTTTCAACTTTATACCTAAGATCATAAAGTTGAAAATCTATTAAAGACTACTGAGAGTTTACGTTTATCGTTTGTGACTTGGCTAGGGGGGCTGGCGCGTATTTGAGTGCATCCATTTCGCGCAGTTTTACTGAAGTAACGGAGCGAGTGCGCAATTTTACTAGTAAAGTACAATGTACAATGTGATATTAAATAATGATCTGTTTCATTTAATTGACATCAACAATTATGTTGGCACTAATTTTTATTTGACAAAAGATAGGTATCTTGTAGATAGATACTATCTTTCAAACTTTTATAGGAGACAGATAGCTGTGTCGCTATCATATTATTTTTTTATTTCAGCCAAGAACTTGGCTAAACAAATTGCTCCTGTTGAGCAATGCAATGACATGTTCTATGATTTTGCCAATAAATTGGCACCAAATGTTGACATAGATACTCATTTAAATTAGAAATTAAGACAACAGAGACAATCTCTAGCATGAATGTACTAACGAACAAAAATATTTCCAATCAAGTTTTAAAATCATTAAATAGTATCAACCTGGTACATCAAAATATTCAAGGACTTATGAACAAGGATTTAGAAGTAGACTTATTCCTTAATTGCAATAATATTGATATTCTATGCTTAACGGAACATTGGCTTAAGAGCCATCAGTTCATTTTCAATTTTAGTAATCACCAGGTTGGTAGTTCGTTTAGTAGAATTGATGCCATACGTGGTGGCTCATTAATTTTTGTAAGCAACAGCCTTAAGTTCAAAGAACGAAAGGATATTGTGAGCCTATCTGTTGAGCGGTCAGTTGAAATAGCCTGTATTGAATTGGAGCAGTTTATTATATTAAGTGTGTACAAACCCCCTTCTGGATTGTATGACTGCTTTGAAAAGGTAATGGATGAAGTATTCCACAAGATTTGTAATTCAAACAAGTACATAATCACTTGTGGTGATTTTAATGTTAATTTATTAGAAAACTCAGGTTTACGTAGTAAAATTTTAAGTCTATTTCAGTCCTACAATCTTGTTAACTTATTTTTGGAGCCCACAAGATTAACTCCTACTAGTGCCACATGCATAGATAATATTTATACGGATGTTGTACCAACTCACAAAGAAATTATAAATTTATTAGATTCTGATCATTGTGGACAGTTAATTACTTTTCAAAACCAAAAAAACATAGTCGCTAAAAAGAATATCACTGTTAACCCTAAAACTGCAAGTCGTTTAGAAACTTTTAAAACTAAACTCATTAATAATTTACCAGACTTGTCTACATATGATGATCTCAATAACCAATATGAAGGTTTCTTTAACATGTACTGTAATCAATTTAATTCTACTTTTATACCTAAGACTATTTCGGTTAATAGTAACGTTTCGTTCTGTGAATGGGCTACCACTGGTATTCATAAAAGTAGAACTCGGCTTTACGAATTGTATGATGAAAGAGTTCTTGTTAATACTGCTGAATTTAGTTCATATGTGCGAAATTATTCAAAATTATTTAAAAAAATTTGTTCTGTAGCGAAATCGCGTTATTTAAGTTCCAAAATTAAAAACAGTAATAATATAATTAAAACTACTTGGAATGTTATAAATAGTGAAACTGGAAGGTCTACAAGACCATCTAGTGACTATAAACTTGTAATTAATGACAATGTGATCACATCGGACTCACAGGTTGCCGCGGCTTTTGAGAACTTCTTTTCAGAGATCCCCATATCGACAACAAAATCTCTGAACTCGTCACCCACTGCTGCAGAGTCTCTGCTTAAAGAAAATGTTAAAGTTTGCGATTCTGATTTTAATTTCGAACATGTGACTTATGTAGATATTATTAAGACGTTTAACTCCCTGAATATAAAAAAGACTGCAGATTTATGGGGTAATTCTGTGGAAGTTGTTAAGTCTATAATCCACATTATAGCTCCTTCTTTAGCTTTTATTTTTAATAATTGTATTGATCGCGGTGAGTTTCCTGATCTAATGAAGAATAGTAAAATAATTCCATTGTTCAAAACGGGTAGTACATCTGACCCCACGAATTACAGACCCATTTCAGTGCTACCCACTTTTAGTAAAATATTTGAGAAACTTATTTTAGAGCAACTACAAAGATTTTTTAACAGACATAAATTATTACATACCAAACAATTTGGTTTTACAAGGGGTCGTTCAACAACCGATGCCGGTGTTGAACTTTTAGGACATATTTATAATGCATGGGAAGACAAATGCGATGCCCTGGGCATTTTTTGCGATTTGTCAAAGGCCTTCGATTGCGTTCTCCATGAAACATTAATCAGGAAACTACACCATTACGGAATCCGGAACTCCTCCCTGGATCTTCTTACATCATATCTGAGTGAAAGGATTCAGAGAGTTGATGTAAACGGAAAAAGATCTCCTGGATCTGTAGTAAAAATGGGTGTCCCCCAGGGCTCAATTCTTGGCCCATTTTTGTTTCTTATTTATATAAACGATTTACCTTACCTCATAGACGATAACCATAACATAGTGTTGTTTGCAGACGACACTTCACTTTTGTTTAAACTTAAACGTCAGCAGCCGGTTACTGACGATATAAATATAACACTTTCAAAAATAGTACACTGGTTTGATGTAAATAACCTTCTACTTAATGAAAAAAAAACTAAATGTATAAAGTTTACCATGCCTCATGTTAGGCAAGTAGAAACTAGTGTGCTAATAAAAGGTAAAGAGTTGAGTCCTGAAGATAATACAGTGTTCTTGGGCATAACTCTAGATGCTAAGCTTCAGTGGGGCCCACATATAGACAAATTATCAAAAAAACTTAGCTCTGCAGCATACGCTGTTAGACAAATTCGAAATTTAACTGATGTAGAGACTGCCCGTTTAGTTTACTTTAGCTATTTCCATAGTGTCATGTCGTACGGTATTCTACTGTGGGGAAATGCCGCCGAAATACAGTCAATTTTTGTTTTGCAAAAAAGGGCTATTCGTTCGATTTATAAATTAAGTCCCAGATACTCCCTCAGAGATAAATTTAAAGAAATTAATATAATGACTGTACCTTCACAGTATATTTACGAGAATATTTTGTATGTACATAAAAATATAAACATGTTTAAAAAATACAGTGATGTTCATAATTTTAATACTAGGAACAAACACAAATTTGTGGTTCCTACAACCAGGCTGAAAAAAATAGGGGGCTCATTTAGATGCCAATGCATACACTTCTATAATAAACTTCCTAGTCATATTCAACAACTAAGCCTTAATAAATTCAAATTATTTGTAAAGCGAAAACTTTGCCAAAAGGCCTTTTACACTATAAAGGACTATGTTGAGGACCAAAAGGCTTGGGATTGACCTGCTCCAGTACGCACTGCAACTGTTGTCTTATTATTATTTTTTTTCTTTTTTGTTTTTAATTTCAATTTTGCTTTTTATTATTATTATTTATTACAATTTGATATTGTAGATTATTTTTATTTTGCAATTAGACTTTTTTTTTTTCTCTTTCTCTATTAATTTTTGACATCAATGTTTACTTAGTATTGTAAACAATATTTTTCTTTTTATTATTGTGAACGTGAGGACTATGTTGATTGCTTTTTTTTCCTTTTCAGTAATTTTAACGTATGTCTGGCAATTTGAGTATTTTCTGCGGCCTACCCAAATGTCCTTTCCTTGGTATTGTTCGTCAAGTAGTTGAGCTCCTTAGTAGTCCTGAGTTGAGCTTTACGAATACTGACAAATGCTTGCACTGACTGGACAGGTCCACTCAAATCTGTAAGGTTCTTTCTTCAAAAGACCATTTCAGACAAATCTGCATGGTTCTCATGTGATTTGACCATTACATATTTACTGTATGGACTTTAAAAGAGACTTTGACCCCTGAGTTTGTTTCGGTGTTTCTTCTCAGGGTAGTCAGCTAGGAAACACCGGCCTCATCTAGTTTAAAAATGACGAAAAAAAAAATTGACGTGTAAAAGTGTTTTTTTAAACCTATTTACAAAATAAATATCATTTATCATTTATCATTTATCATTTATCATTTATCAAAGACAACGAAGAAGTAAGAAATATAATTATGACACCCCGCATGTCAATCTACAGTTTGGATGCAGCTATGGTATACTCGTAGTTTTGAAAATATATTATAATTATACGATTTTAATTGGGGTAGTATTTAACTGTCCCTCAATTGATTTCTGTTTTCTACTATAAAATATGCATTTATTTCTCCAAAAATACAAATCGTGCACAAAAATATACTCGAAGAGGATGGTGGGGTCTTTTTTTTGGGTGGACAAATCATCTAATGACATCTCTCGCTCTTGAACGAAGCGAGAGGGCGTGTCATACTATTCCTGACTAAAAACCCACTCCTGTTAATTCTTTGCCATTGTTCCAGGGCCCCGGAGATCTCTTTCGCATCACCCATGGCCCCTGGTGTTCGCATACTTCACTCGCCCACTAGACCCCGCCATCCCCTTCTAACCTAACCAGCCCGAGTCGAGGTGCCCCAAGTCCCTTAATAATTGTAAAAAGTCTATTATTTGGTGTACAATTAGTATGTTATTAATGAAGAATAAGATTTTTTATGCACAGTTGACTTGAATGCAAAGTTTTTTATTTTAATTTTAAGCTTATGTTTGTTCTTACAAGAGCAATATATAAGTTCCTACTTTATTTAGATCTTTTATTATTATAGAAATCCTAGATTAATGATATGGCCGAACGTGGACTGACACATCATCAAACGTTAAACGATCAGCCCCCTAGCCAAGTTACAACTATTTCGTGTAGAATTCCGTTCTCCAATCGGTAACGCCTCGGAAACGAAAACGATAAGTTGGTAGCCATGTTAGCGCGCCTGCCCCCCTAGCCAAGTCACAAACGATAAACGTAAACTCTCAGTAGTCTTTAATAGATTTTCAACTTTATGTTATTGGATATAAAGTTGAAAATCTATTGAAGATTACATAGTGTTTTCGTTCGTTCCGGTCGCTAAGGCTCAGTAGTCTTTAATAGATTTTCAACTTTATGCTCTTAGGTATAAAGTTGAAAATCTATTGGAGATTACTAAGCGTTCACGTTTACCGTTTGCAACTTGGCTAGGGGGGTTGAGTCGTCCGCTCGTTCTACAATGTCGTTCTACAATAACAAAGGATGTAGCGTTGAACATTGTAGAAACGATAACAATTCATTCTATCATTTTGAACGATGTGAACTTGGCTAGGAATTTTCTATTCGTTTGTTCTGACCACGTGACTTAACGTTGAGATGATGTCATTACCATACATTTGATTAGTTTTCGACTAGCGTTAACGATTGCAGATTATCAACTTGGTTAGGGGTGCTGGCCAGTTTAAGTGGGCCATATCATGAAATGCAACCATTTCATGAAATAAATCAATTATAAAATCTGGCCACGACATGTTTAAGGATATAGGGATAAGGATAGGTAATACCACAGCATAACCTAATCTCACCGAATATCAATGAATAAATTTAGGTATCATGTCAGCTAAGGATTTGATCCTATATTAAATTATTGATCCCTATTAAATTCGATACTACCCTCATTTGAGTAAGCCCTTTGATTGAATATGACAGGGGTCTGTTCCGTTCCTAAATTAATTTTAACTAAATACGGGGATGCAACTCGACATACTTAATCACTATTTTTCATATAATCGCTCTTACGCGATTATGACGTTATTACACATTTTTCATTAGATATTTTGGAAACACAGTATCTTGTGGATATTATCTAGGCTTCTATTGAAATCAGTTTATAAATTTGTGTACAACTAATCCAGTAAACCTCTTCGAAAATCTGCTATTTGGCATGAACTTCGAGACTTCATAATTTACTCAAAAATTAAAAAAGTATAACAGTAGAAGCCTTGCAAGATTCTGAATGATGACAATTAAAATAATAAATAAATAATTATAATTATTAATAATTAAAAAAAATAATAAAAAAACACGTATTTCCTAGAACAAGTTTTGTAAAATATTCGATTAAATCACGCGCTATCTCTCATTTTTAGCGTTGCCTTTTCGTCAAACATCGCGTTGGATTGCGTTAGATGAAGTAACAAACTTTTAAACCATGCTCGATATGGACGATAGGCGAGTTAAAAAGGACCCTCTTAACGCGTTATTTTGTACCTAACTAGTAGTCCTTATTTATTCAAATTCGTTATCTAATCTTCTCGCCCGAGTTAGCATCAATAATTCCAAAAGAACGTATATCCAGGATAAAAAATAACCACAGAAGACACCTCGAGCATCTAATGCCGCAGGGCAATTCGCCGCCTCCGTAAGCGTGGGTTTGTGGACGATGAGCAAAAGGTAGCTCGCTGTCCGACCACCCGATAAGGATCAAACCCGAGTTGACGGCGTTTTGTGTTCTCAGTAGAGTTGATAGCCTGCCAGGGCTGCGGGAACATTTGAAAGAGTTACCGTGGCCCTAAAAACGCAGAGAGCAATTGAAGGAACGTAGGCCCCGGAGAACACGGTGAAGCATACGGTAGAGGTGTGCCCCGCTTGTGTCCTCGTGGGGGCGATCGGTGGCAGCAATCTCTCGCGCCGGGCCTTGGTACAGGCCATGGTCCGGAGCGAGGAGGAGTGGCAGGCAGTTGCCTTCTTCTGCGAAGCAGTAATGCTAGCAAAGGAGGCGGCCGATCGCGTGAGGCAACGGTCCTCACGCCCCAACCGCCGCCGAGATTCCGATCCCGATTTCCGGCCACCGTAGGCGCGGGTTTGCGGACGGTGAGCAATGGGTGGCTCGCCGTCCGATCGTCCGGTAACCGTCCGGACCGAGCCCAAGTCGTCGACGGCGCGTAGTGTTCCACGCGCACCTCAAGGAGATGTCAGCAACCGTAGGGGCCCAGCAGGGTCGAAGCCTACTGGGGCCATGGGTGATGCGAAAGAGATCCCCGGGGCCCTGGAAAAAAACGGCAAAGAAGGAACAGGAGTGGGTTTTTAGTCAGTAAAAGTCTGACACTATCTCCCACTCCGCCCAAGAGCGGGGGATATCATTAGATGATTTTTACAACCCGAAAAAAAAAGGAACGTAGGTGGGTTTTAGCCAGTAAAAGTATGACACGCCCTTTCACCCCACCCTAGAGCGTGAGAAATCATTCGAAGATTACCGACCTAAAAAAAATGTTACTTAAAATGTTACCTAAGAAGACTAATAACTGTTCTATAAAATGGTAACTAAATGTTTAATGTACGAGACTTCGGTGCCAACCGTACTACTGACGCACATGTGTACGTGACGATACAGGAAACCTAATTTTACCCGATTTTCAATAATTATGCCTAAAGGGGTGACCAAACGGTTACAAACCAACGTCCCATCCAAGGTGACCTTGCTAGTTTCAATCCGTGTAGACAGCAGTTGTAATCCATGACCTTCAACACCCTTGGTTGGGAGTCGCGTTTTCCCAACCACCGAATGTGTTGGCGCGTGGTTTACATCCATGTAGCCGCAAAACAAACCAAACATATAAACCAAGGTCACCTTGGTTGGAACGCTAGTTTGCAACCGTCTGGTCACCCCGTCTAAACAGGCCTAAGTCGAATAATACGGATGCTGACCGTACATCTTGTCGGGGGCCAGAATAAAACTACTTAACTATTGTTAAATATTTGCTAAGTTGTTATCCGATACTTCATGTAAACTCGTCCGTTATTATAATCTGACGTTTGCACGTCAGATTATAATAACGGACCGAACGAAGAACCGAAAGACCGAACGAACCGTCAGTAAGTAGATAGGATCAGAAGGCTGGCCCCCTACGCTTAGCGTTATTGTTCGAAAGTCACTCATCATCATCATCATCTTCCTGCCCTTGTCCTGTGTTATTTGGGGTCGGCGCGTCGTTGTTCGAAAGTCACTATGACTGTGGAAATCAAAAGGCAATAGAAGGAATACCGGTGGATTTTATTAAGTAAAAGGCTTGACGCTTCCTTTCGTTCCACCGAGAGCGAACATCAACGAATTTCTTAAAAGAGTAACCATCGAGTTTCTTGCCGGTTCTTCTCCATAGGAAACGACCAATTTGGAACCGCGCACTAGCTTCTGACGTTTTATAAGTGCCCATGTAGGCCTATGTGAAATAAAAATATTTTCATTTCTGAAAGTGTAAGAAGTTAGTTGATGGAATGAAAGCCATTTTTTTGGGTGGGAAACCACCCAAAAAAATGGCTTTCACATAATACACATACATAAGACGAAAGACGTTCACTGCTGAATATAGGCCTTTCCCAAGTATCGCCACAACGAACAGTTCCGTGCGTCTCGCATCCATTGGATTCCCACGACCCTCACCATGTGATGGCCTGGTGAGGGTTGCCAGA
This sequence comes from Mythimna impura, assembly GCA_905147345.3. Classification (NCBI taxonomy): domain Eukaryota; kingdom Metazoa; phylum Arthropoda; class Insecta; order Lepidoptera; family Noctuidae; genus Mythimna; species Mythimna impura. Next base: position 21,090,063 of record LR990360.1, on the reverse strand, counting down.
ATCCGATAAGTCTACTTATTGGGAGGAACGACTGGTCTATCTGACCTCCACAACCCAATAGCTAAACAACATGACAACTTAGCAAGGCTAGTAGTCAATCTTTTGTACTTCTGACTACCCGTAATGATTATGAACGATCTGGAAATGGCAGACGGAACCAACTGCTTATCGTGTTTTCCGAGACACGGAAGGGTTTCGGTATAATGATGGGTGGACACATACACGGATAAAATCGGCAAGCCTTGCCTTATTTAATTGACCCATTTGATGATGTTGCGTGTTGCCAGTGATGACATATGGCTCTGAAACGTGGTCGCTTACAATGGGCCTCATCAGAAGGCTTAAAGTCACCCAAAGGGCAATGGAGAGGGCTATGCTCGGAGTTTCCTTGCGTGATCGAATCAGGAATGAGGATATCCGCAGGAGAACCAAGGTTGCCGACATAGCACGAAGAATCGCCAAACTAAAGTGGCAATGGGCAGGGCACATTGCTCGCAGAACAGATGGCCGTTGGGGCCGAAAGGTTCTGGAATGGCGACCACGTACCGGAAGACGTAGCGTTGGAAGGCCTCCTACAAGGTGGACCGATGACTTGGTAACGGTTGCGGGAGTCCGATGGATGCGAGACGCACAGGACCGTTCGTTGTGGCGACGCTTGGGGGAGGCCTATGTCATAGTGACAGGGAGATTTGACAGCAGTGGACGTCCTTCGGCTGAAATGATGATGATGATGATTTGATGATGGCTAGACTACAAGCGTGGACAGACGGACAACAAAGTGAGGGTTATAAGGTTGTCTTTTGAGGAGTGTGCATCGAAATTGCATAGCCTAATTCTATCAAGCCCTTTCCATTATCACACCACCAGGCGTACGGCGATGCGCCACCGGTACTTACACGGTGTACATCCCACCTATACGCACAAATGTTTTGGGAACACATTAATTGTCGAATTCCCTGCCGGAGTCTCTGTTTCCAGAAAACTACAACCTAAGGATCTTTAAGTATAGAATAGAATAGAAATGAATAAAAATGCTTTTATTCGGGACAGACACAGCACAACGGTTATAAACAAAAAGTAAAAAAGAACAAAGTACAAAGTGCGCCGAGCGTGCCCGCACCGAAAGAGTGACCACCTCAGCATTTGCTAGGCGTTAGACACCCAGCGCTGGTTTTCAGTTGGCACCCCGCAGTGACGCACGGACTAGGGTAAACATATATAAATATAATACTTGTATGTAATTGAAATTTATATTGATATAGTGTACCTACTGAGTCAAGAGTGGATAAGTTACTTCTAGGCAAGCGTGCTCCATCGTCGACCACATCGTCGCTTTTGATCAGGTGAGATAGTAGTCAAGCGCGAGCCTATCAACAATAAAAAAAACAGGACAAGTGCGAGTCGGATTCGTACACTGAGGGTTCTGTACAAACTCTTTTTTTCGTTAACTCAAAAATTTTATTTTTCACAGCTTCAAGGGACTGCAGACTGAGTATATGATTTTAATTTCCCTAAAAAGTTTTCGTATTTGGCCGACTGAGGTACGGAACCCTAAAAAGGCTTATTCGCGTATTAGTGTCGGATAATTTAATAAGAGCCGTCCAAAAATTTCTTTCTTTTTTCTTTTTTTAAATGACTTAAAATAGTGCTTCACTGCGAACCCACGTGATAGTAAGCAGTGATGCAATCGTTGATGGTAAAGCGCACTAGTTTATTAAGAGCCTATTCACCCTAGCCTTGAAGACACCTAAATTATAATCGGACGGGAAGACCGCTGGAGGTAAATCGTTCCAATGTTTGGATGTACGCGGTATAAACGACTTTGTGTTTACACCTCTTACTTTGTGTTTAAACTAGAATTAATGTTTAATTCGAAATTTATGTCTAATTAGCGACCCGCCCCGGCTTCGCACGGGTGCAATGCTGATACCACCGCTACCGCTATGTCCCTGCATTTTATATCTGTAATATCTTATATATTGTTTCTCTACTATATTATGCATGTATTATACTTATAAACCTTCCTCTTGGATCACCCTATCTATTAAAAAAACCGTGTCAAAATCTGTTGCGTAGTTTTAAAGATCTAAGCATACGACTGCATATGCATATGCATAGCGACTTTGTTTTATACTATGTAGTGATTTATAATGTGCCATTAGCTCTCTTTAAAGAGGTACTAATGAAAGAGATTTAACAGTACACATAGTCGCTCTTTTTCAAGATCTATTATTCACTCAAAAAGCCAAGCAAAAAAAATATGTTGGGAAAAGTCAGCATCCCGGTACTGTACTGTAGTACACCATTTCTTACCATGGACACAATGAAAAATGATCCCACAAAGGACAAGCGTCCGTCTACCTTTCTTATTTGGTGTCACCTTCACGTGCGTTGTTTTTTATAAGACTTTCTACATCGATTTGTTGGAGTTGCTCTAAAGAACTCTGTAATACAATGGATATGTAAAAGAAAATACATAAATAAAACGTTTTGCACAAGAATAATATAGTGCAGAAAACCTCCGTAGGTACAGTCAGGGATCACAAGTGCAGTTGCACTCTACCAATGCTAAAGCGTCTGAAATTTCTTTGTTGTAGAAGTTCAATAGTCCACAACTAGTTCATTCAATACTTTAGATCCTATGCTACCAAATAAATCAGTCATGAACCATTGACCCTCTTCTAGAAAGAAATTTTAGACATTTAAGCATTGGTAAAGTGGAACTGCACTTTTGACCCCTGACTGTACATGATCTTAAGAGCCCGAGCATAAGATCATGTACGTTCATCTTTACGGTCATCAAGCTTTTTTTTTCTGTGGGAAACTCATCCAATGACATCCCCCGCTCTTGGGCCTAGCGCGATATAGTGTCAGACTCACTAAAAACCCACTCCCGTTCCTTCGTTGCCTTTCGTACCGGGGCCAAACCTTCCTTTCAGAAACAGATGCTTGGCCCCAGTAGGCTTCAACCCTGCTGGGCCCCTACGGTTTGCTGACAACTCCTTGAGGCGTGTGTGGAACAGTATGCGCCGTAGACGTCTTGGGCTCGGTCTGGACGGTTACCGGACGGTCGGACGGCGAGCTACCCATTGCTCACCATCCGCAAGCCCGCGCCTACGGTGGCCAGAAATCGGAATCGGAATCCCGGCGGCGGCTGTAGCGTGAGGACCTCTTCTATTGCTAGCATTACTGCTTCGCAGAAGGAGGCGACCGCCTGCCACTCCTCCTCGCTTCAGACCATGGCCTGTACCAAGACCCAGCGCTAGAGATCGCTACCGCCGATTGCCCCCACGAGGACACAGCGATGCTCTGCCCAAGCGGGTCACACCTAGACCGTGTGTCCGTCGCTTCCGCACGAATCCGGTGCAAGAACTTCCCGAGATTACCGTGTTCGGTGAGAACCTGCGTCATGCGGAAGGTGAGGATGCCGTGAGGTCTTTCCAGCCCCGGTGATTAGGGTGGGTCACTTATGTATGGAGAAAAAAATAATTATAGTTTTCTTACAGGCACAATGACAAAACGGTGCGAAATTATGAGTATAATGAATTAGGAAGTTTGGTAGCAATTGGAATTGATATTCTGCCGCCGTTTTCGTGTCGAAATAGTAAAAAAAGTGATTAAAAAGGACTTGACATGATGGCATACCAACTTAGATTTTTCAACATTATTTGTAAATTAAAATTAAAATTTTGTATAGATACCGGCACGGATCTTGAGCGCTGACTTCTACAGTTCTACTTGCGCAAAAGCACGCAGAAGTGAAATATCGGGTCTCTTTAGTGGTATGAAGAGAGATGCGGGGGCGGGGAGTACAACCCTTGTACAGTGGTTGGCTCACCGATATTGTGCGATGCGCAAAGCGATCCCCGCTCTTTCGCCGAGCTCTCAAAATTCATGCCGCTATCTGTAGCAAAAGTGTTTATTAATGAAAAATTAACATTACTTTCCATTTATACAACAACAGTAATTGAAATTAAATCATTATTATCGGACCGATCAGTTTGTGGCAAAATGGGTTTTACTATCAAATTTCGGCATTGCTTTTGTCGCGTTTATCTGGGCTTTGATTAATCATTCTCGTATTGTTTTGTAGCATAAATTAGCTATAACTTCAGGCACAGCTTTGATTGCTCTTTCTATTACGTGTGTAGCAAGGAAGGCGTAATAAACTCAATTATTAGACTTGTTTTTGTTCAACATACAATCGGAGACTTTGTTTACTTATAGATTTAATTATCGATGGCTCTGTGATATTTTCTTGCCAATTCAATGTTTTAAAATCTGTCAATATAACAAGCAACAAGTTTTCTGGTGAAATAGCATTTTCTTTTAATCACTGGGTCAATAACAGCTTTCAGAGTTTTTGTTAAATACCTGGTAACGACTTCAAAAAGGAGGAGGTTCTATGTTCGGGTGAATGTTTTTTTTATGTATGTTCACCGATTTCTCGGTCAATTGTGGACCGATTTTGAATTTTTTTTTTTTTTCATTGTTATGTTATGCTTCCAAGTTGGTCCCATAGAAATATTTTTATGATCTGATTATGAACTTCGAAGATATGGAACAGTTGCTTTTTTTATACGTGTGTTCACCGATTTCTCGGTTAATTGTGGACCGTTTTTGAATTATTTTTTTTTTTCATTTTTATTTTATGCTTTCAAGTTGGTCCCATAGAAATATTGTTATGATCTGATCATGAACTGCGAAGATATCATAACAGTTGCTTTATTTATACGTGTAGTTGATGAATAACTGAAAGAAAAGGGGGAATATATCGAACTGATCTGATGATGAAGCCTAAAGTTAGGCACCGTAACTCTATTATAAATTAATGTAATCTAACCGTGTTTGGTATGATTAGAATTGTCATGAGATGCACTCTGGCTATAAAGTATTTAAGTATGACTGAGGGGTACTTTTTAGTGGTGGTACCATAACTAAAAAGTGTAAAATAAAAAACTTTTTACAAAAAAAATACTACCAACTACAATGTAAAAAAAAAAACACTGAAAAGTGCAAAATAACATTAATTTCGGAAGTCAGTGTTAAATAACGAAGAGACAAAACTGTTATAGAAACACCGACTTCCGAAATCAAAGTTATTTTGCACTTTTCAATGTTTTTTTTTTTTTGCATTGAAGTTGATTATGAGCAGCCCCATCAGCATCCTGAAAGCATTATTAAATTGGACTCGGAGGGCACTGTAAGACTTTTGGGTATAGTCGACCCACAGGCTGCACGTATAGAATGAAGTACAATAGGACCTAAAAAGAAACCAAGGAAGATGAGGGGCCCGTTAGAACCGATGCCTACCAGGGCTTTGGGCTCCTTCCACAACCCTGGGCAGGAAAGGACTACTGAAGGAACACAGGTGGATTTTAGTCAGTAAAAGTCTGGCACTCCCATAAACACACACAAAGCGGGTGGAGTCAATTGATGATTTTGTACTGAAGATAAAATCCGTTATATATAGGTACTATTAGACAGAATCAAGATGGTTCTTTAAGTTTGTAGAGGTCAGACGGTTCTTGCCCCGTTCTTCATCAGATAGTTGTCAATTGTCACATTATAGGATCAAAAGCTTCAAATATTATCCCTAATTGACAGTTTATTGGTACATGGCTATCTTTTGCTGATTTATTAAAAGTGCACGTGATATTTTACCTTATCAGATACATAGGGATGTTGGGCTTGATATTGGTATGTTTCACTGTTGGTTTTGTTCACTTTTTCTTCTATGCTTCTGTTGCATTACAGTTTGATTTTAAGAAAAAAAAATCCCAAGACTAAAGAACCGGCACTCCATGGTTTTCAACCAAAGCAACAATTTCTTCCTAAAGATTTCCACTTGAGCTACCATTTTGAAAATATACAGCATTTACATTAGATATTTAATTAGGTCTAACAAAATCTTAAATCGTCCATGCCACCGTTGGTTAGGGCTCAAGAGACAGGAACCTTGGGCTCGTCACTTTCCGCATGACGCAGGTCCTCAGCGGACATGGGTGTTTCAGAAGGTATATGTTTCGGATCCAGCGGGAAGAAACGCCCGGTTGTCTCCATCGTGTGAACACCGGAGGACACGGTGGAAGTCTGCCACGCTTGGGCAGAGCACTGCCGTATCTGAGGCGATTGGTGGCGACGACCTCTAGCCTACGGCTGTTTCAGGCTCTCGCACAGATCGAGAGGGAATGGGAAGCAGTCACCTACTTCTGCATAGTAGTAATGCGAGCAAAGGAGGTGGTGGAAACCGTGAGGAAGAGAATGTCCTTAAACCCTAGCCGCTGCCAGAGACACCATCTGCCAGCGAGCAAATGCTTGCCGTCCGCTTCAAAGGGCTGAGGCCTACTAGAACTGAGAGGTTGTTCGAAGGAGTTACCGTGGTCCTGCACCGCAAAGGGTAACTGAAGCAACACAAATGGATTTTAGAGAGTACTCCCTATCATTCCACCCAGAGCGCGAGGAGTCATTTGACGATTTCTCAGAAATAAAATTAAAATTGTTGTATTGTTGATATTGTGATTGTTGTTGTTGTTATTGTTGTTTTGTTGTTGCTGTTATTGTTGATATTTTTGTTATTGTTGTTGTTATTGTTGTTACTGTTTTTATTTTTGTTATTGTGTTTATTGTTCTTTCTTTCAATACCACACTGTAATTTTAAGTTCCACTTTACCGAGATAAAGACAACACATATGGTCCAATTGTATAAGCACTTGAGATACAAAACTACATCATTACAAAACCCACTAGGAATCCATTTGCGAATAATTGAAACAGCCTCTGATCTTCTATCGAAAAATATCCACAAAAAAAGACTGCCAAATCCTTATAAGAAACATTAAATCGGCACATCATAAAAGATTACCTACAATAAGAAATCTTTTGTCAGCTCTCGCACCTCCATTTAAACGTACTGGCTGGAATAATTGCATAAAAACTTTTGGTCGAAAATACGACGATAAAAAAACTTTTTCGATTCCCGACAGATCTTAACTTTGTCTTGTTCCTGTAACTTATGGGCGACGAAATTCATGTTTTTAAATGCGCTCAAGTTGTGCCGTTTTTCACTGTGATTGTGTGATGGCAAAATGAAGTGGAATTCCATGAGGTGTGTCCTTTTTTTTATCTCTGGAGAGAAACAAAGGTGTACGTAGTATTTTTAACTGACTCTAAAAAAGGAGGAGTTCTTTTTCTTTTGTTTTCAATCATCTAATGACTTTTCCCACTCTAGGGTGGAACGCGAGGGCATGTCTGACTTTTACTGAGTAAACCCCACTCCTGCTAGGCCCCTACGACTTTGCTGACATATCTTTGAGGTGCGCTTGGAATACTACGCGTCGTCGATGACTTGGGCTCGGTCCGGGCGGTTACCGAATGGCCGGACGGCAAGCTACACATTGCCCGCCGTCTGCATCTTAAGTCGTCTTATTTTTTTTATTTTTTTGTATCTTGTTCAGCGACATCTTCACCAAATGTGAACTAATGTTGACGATTCTTCTTTTTTTATAAAGTGTTTTCTGCCACGTGATCCCATTTTAACTTGGTGAAGATCTGATGAAGAACTTCGGAGATGGACCATGAAACTCTTCAATTACCAGGTGGTCCCATTTAAATTTCGGGAAGATCTAATGAAGAACTTCGGAAATAGATCATAGAAATTCAACTGAAAGCAAATCTTCTGGTTCGGAATGGTTACAAACACATCTCTGTTTATTATTCATAATATAAATTGGATTCGCAAGGCGATTACCAGCCATTGTAAGCGTGAGCTTGCGGACAATGAGGAATAGGTAGCTCGTCATCCACCAGTTTGTTAAGGATCAAACCCGGATCGACGGCGCGTTGTGTTCCATGCGCACCTCAAATAAATATCTCTAAAATTGGTGAAACCATTTCGGGCCGATGCCTGCCAGAGCAGTGAATTGTTAGAAGGACTTACCGCCGCCCTCGCAAAAAAGGCAACTGTAGGGAACACTGTGAGTTTTAATCAGTAAAAGTCTGACACTCCCTCGCGTTCCACCCTGAATGAGAAAAGTTATTTGATGACTTCCTATGTAAAAAATAGGATGAATTTTGTGTTGTATGAAGTTATCCAAATCCATATTAATATTATAATTGTGAAAGTAAATCCGTCTGTCTATCTGTTTCTCAGTTACGCCTTCACGGTTAAACTACTGAACCGATTTTGATATAATTCGGTACGGTAGGTCCGTACCAAATATTATCAAAATTGGTTGCGGCTTGAACCCCAAGGATGGACATAAGCTACTTTTTATCTGTCTTCGACCTCAACATTTGCGCGAACAAAGCCGCTGGCAAAAGCTAGTAGTTATATAATAGTTATATAATTGTACATAAATAATTAAATTAAATTAAAATACCTTTACCATTCGAAATAAGCTTAGACATTCAAACAAACATTTTTATACTGTCCGTTCAATCGATTTTGACTTTTATTGTGTTGACGACATGATAAATGGCGGTTGCAGTAAATAGTTGGTATTGTAACCACTTTTTAGAGTTCCGTAGCCAAATGGCAAAAAACGGAACCCTTATGGATTCGTCATGTCTGTCTATCCGTCCGTATGTCACAGCCACTTTTTTCCGAAACTATAAGAACTATACTGTTGAAACTTGGTAAGTAGATGTATCCTGTGAACCGCATTAAGATTTTCAAACAAAAATAGAAAAAAAAAACAATAAATTTTGGGGGTTCCCCATACTTAGAATTGAAACTGAAAATTTTTTTTTTCATTAATCCCATACGTGTGGGGTATCTATGGATAGGTCTTCAAAAATGATATTGAGGTTACTAATATAATTTTTTTCTAAACTGAATAGTTTGCGCAAGAGACACTTCAAAAGTGGTAAAATGACACACATTTTTTAAAACTAAAACAAATATATATATTTTTTTTTTTATTTGGGATCTCCAACAAACGATACACAGTAAACACATTATAAATGACAAATAGTACGAGGGGTCCTTTAGCGTGTGCTCCTTCAGTTACAGGAGACCACAGTATGCACATAGAACTAGGTGAAAAAATACATATTAAAAATTAGAGTCAAAATACAATTTGAATTAAAATTATACAATTATAGAGTGACATAAAAAGGCAATAAATGAAGGATAAATAAAATGTTAACTTATAAAATAACAATTAAAAATTAGAATTAAAAGGATGTACATTACCATGCAAACTTCCACCGAAAATTGGTTTGAACGAGATCTGGTAAGTAGTTTCTTTTTAATACATCATAAATCGTAAACCGCAATTTACCTTTCAAGTTTGTATGGAAACCTCAGTGCGCGAGTCCGACTCGCAATTGCCCCGTTTTTGCTTTTAATGTAAAAAAAAAACTAATCTTTTTTAATAATATTATATCGAATGGAGTAGGTATTTATAAGTCTTCAGCTAGCCATAAATGCTTAGTTTTTTTTTTCCAAAAACCCAAACATGCTGTAAATAAAAAAAGAAAATAACAAATATCTTCGGATCACATACCTCGGATTCTTTGAACAAGCTATTTGCGAAGATATTTCGTATTTCTCTCTTCTTTTATATATTGTTTCACGTTTGATACCTGGCTGTATTGAGAAATACCAAATAACCAATCTCAAAGTTGTGTGTGGGTTTTAGGAAGCGACTATCATTTTCTTTGAAATTAAGTTACCCGTAAGGCCACGTTTCTACATTGTGGGTTGTCTGTGTCATCTGTGTGGACTATTTATTATCAGATGAATAAATAGAGGTTTTTCATTTAAATTATTGTACTTGTGGGTACAATATTGACTGGTCTACACTGTCCTTACATAATGTCTATTAATACTGTAATATGGAAATATTGTAACATCAACCCTTTTTTTTTAAAAGAGTAACCATGGAGTTTCTTTCAGGTTCTTCTCCATAGGTAACGTGCCCATGTAGGCCTGTGTGAAATAAAAATATTTGAATTTTGAAACAAATAAATTATTTATTTTAATTTTTTTAATAGATAATGTGAGAAATGAATGTATTAGAGGAAGTTTGAAAGTGGCGCCAGTGACTGAAAATTTGAAGGGGAATCGTTTGTCTTGGTATGGTCATGTAAAGAGGAGGTATGAAATGAAACGCATGTTACTTAAAGAGTTATTAGTACCTATATATGTGGTTGGGTGGAGAGGGAGAGGGAGGCCAAAGAAAAGATGGATATATTGTGTGACAAGTGATATGCAAGAAAAGGGAGTTAGTGATAGCGTGACGGGTGACAGAATAGAATGAAAGAAATAAACGTGTTGTGCCGACTTCAAATAAAACGGGACATGAGCAGGAAGATGAAATAAATAACACATTGAAACCTAGATAACTCGGTCCTCAAGGGTTCTAGGATTTTTTATCATTTAAAGTTTTGCAGTATTTTGCAGATTCCCAAACAATCGTGTTTAAAGTGACGTTGTCTCATTTACATAAGGCCCTGTGAAGGAATTCAAATTTTGTAAACAAATTAATGGTCCAGAGCAAAATCAAAATGCGTTTTTAATTAATATTTTTTTTGGTGGTCGGAAATCTTCAAATGACTTCTTGCATTCTAGGGTGGAGCAAGGGAGCGTGTTAGACTTTTACTGACTAAAACCACATCTATGTTCCTTCTTTGCCCTTTACGTTCCAGAACCACGAGTTTCCCTTTCGGAAGTAGACCCATGGCCCCAAAACTTTGGAACGTGCAAATAGCTTTGGAATGTGCAAATAGCTCTGAAACGTGCAAATAGCTTTGGTACGTGGAAATAGCTCTGAAACGTGCAAATAGCTTTGGAACGTGCAAATAGCTTCATCTTTGACAATTCTCTCAAATGATCGTCCTTAACAATTCAAATGTCCCTCCCTATAAATGATTTATTTGAAATAAATGTTTTGAATTTGAGTTTGAGCGAGGCCGCCACAAGAGCGAGGCCTCTACAAGAGCGTGGCTCCTACAAGAGCAAGACTCCCACAAGAGCAAGGCCCCTATTAGAGTAAGACCCCTACAACTGCGAGGCCCCTACAAGAGCGAGGCCCCTACAAGAGCGAGGCTCCTATAAGAGCGAAGTCCATGCAAGAGCGAGGCTCCTACTAGAGCAAGGCTCGAGCGAGGCCCCTAAAAGAGTGAGGCTCTAGGATGTTGTGTGCCACACTGTAAGGCCGTCAGCTTAGCTATTATCTCTTTACGATGTTACATTACGAGGTTCTTCCCTCCACGCGTAACTTGTGCTGCAACAAAGTTATCATAAAGACAAGAGTACTAACCAGGAAACTAGTTAATGTACTCAGCAGCATCTTGCTACTCATCGCACTGATGGGACAGTACATAAAGTGGTTCATAGTAAAACTTGAATTAGTTGCAGCCGTTTTAGTTCTTCAAGACAACTTAGTTGGTATTGGATGTCTTTGCAGGTTCACGTACACTTACGCACCTGAGCATAATTAACCTTGTAATGTTCTCCAGTTTTTTTTTGTTGTTTGAGAGAAGAGTGGGAGGAATGATATAAACTAGTGCTTGACCGCGATCCCACCTGATGGTAAGCAGTGATGCAATCTAGCCTAGAAGGCACTTAAATTATAATCGGACGGGAAGACCGCTGCAAGCAAATTGTTCTAATCCTTCGATGTACAGTCAGGGGTCAAAAATGCAGTTACATGCTACCAATGCTAAAGAGTCCAAAATTGCTTTGTAGGAGACGTTCAATGGTCCACAACTAGTTTATTTAATACTTTAGATTCTATGCTACAAATTAAATTAGTCATGAACTATTGAAATCCATCTAACCGTTTAAGGTGAACAAAGAGATTTAAAGATAAGTATATTTAATGTCTTTGAGTGCGAAGGAGTAACAAACACACACATACCGATATACATATAAATTTTCACCTATATAATATTAGTATGAAAGCATTCAGTTAGAATGGAATAATAGTGCTTTTGTTGTCATGCCAAAACACCCCCCGAAAGCTACTTAATTCACCTTTATTAATTACTTCCTTAATGAGGCAGGTAGAAGCTCTCAGTGCTCTCACCTACCCTCCCAACTCCCATTACAATTCAACACAACCCTGTGCCCTCAAAATTTATTCTATAACGAGTCTTCATTACTGCTTCCTTGACAATTTACAATGTGGACCCAAAGTAGTGGGCCCTTACGGCCGTTATTGTAGGGCGCGCAAAACAGTTTGTCAAGGTAAAAGCATTTCACGAACGATATATTGCTATACAGTGTACGACCATATTCTGTTCCACAGAGCATAAAATCATCAACAATGAGTAGAGGACACGGCGACACTTGGGAAAGGCCTATGTCCAACAGTGGACGTCTTTCGGCTGAAATCATGATGGTGTTCCGTCGGAACATCTGTTCCGTGATGGTGATGATTATTTATTTATTTATTTATTATTACACTAGCTGACCCGGCGAACTTCGTACCGCCTAACAGTCAATGAATGTATTGATTACCTTTTAACTTAACTTATTGACCGAATTATTATAGTATCTTAGCCGTGTGCAGCGCCCCCTTAGGAACTCCACTGCGGGTGACGTAACCTACGACAAACTTATTATTTGCGGTTGGTTCAGTAATCGGGTATATACTTTTCCGGGATAAAAAGTACCCAGTGTGGTGCCCAGGATATTAAAGAATAATTATACCAAGTTTCATCGTAATCGAACCGGTAGTTTTTGCGTGATGCCTGAACAAACAGACAGACAGACCGACAAAAATATTTTTAATCACATTTTTGGGTTCGGTGTCGTTCTAATAACACCCCCTGCCATTTATTTTTTTGATATTTTCAATGTACAGAATTTTCACTTCTACAGATTTAATATAAGTATAGATTATAACACCTTTACAGAAAGACACCATGATGACTAGAAAAGTCAAAATATTCATCATCATCGTCATTGTATCAGGTGAAGGACGTCCACTGCTAGACATAGGCCTCCCCAAAGTGTCGCCGTGTCCTCTAGTCATTGTTGTGTTCCAAATCTGATCGAAGGGGAAACTGACAAGTTAATAAGGATAAAAGTACTTCGGGGCGATCCTGTACCTGATTCGTGCGGAAAAAACGGCCGGGTGTCACCATTGTGATAACCGCCCGGAGGACACGGTGGAGCATATGGTGGAGGTGTGCCCCGCTTGGGAGCATTGTCCTAGTGAGGGCGACCGACGGCGGCGGCGACCTCTCGCGCCGGGCAAGCCGTTATGCTAGCGAAGCAGTTATGCTAGCGAAGAAGGCGACTGCAAGCGTGAGAAAACGGACTTACGCCCCAGCTGCTAATCCCAGCGGCTTCCCCAACCCCGATTTTCAGCGACCGTAGGCGTAGGCTTACGGACGACGAGTACCTAATGGGTAGCTCGCCGTCCTATAACCGTCCAGACCGTGCCCGCGTCGTTGACGGTGCGTAGTGTTCCACGTGCCCTTCAAAGAGATGTCAGCAAAACCGTAGGAACCTAGCAGGGTCGAAGCCTACTGAGGCCATAGGTTCGCTTCCGAAACCTGGGGTCTTGGAACGCATGGCAAAGAATAAGGAAGGAACATAGGAGTGGGTTTTAGTCAGTAAAACATATTCCGCACCGTCTTATTGCGGGTGAAGTCATTGGATGATTTATCACCTGAAAAAATGAAAAAAGTATAAAGTCACAAGTCTTGTCAGTCAATGGTCATTACACAAATTGACACAAAATGGCGGACCAAAGTATCAAGAAAATATTCTTTGGTAAATAAACAAGTCAAATAGTAATGTGGAACCTGTTTTATACTTGTATTTTTTTTATGTACATTCTTTTATTTTTCTTACTATTTTGGTGTACAATTTTTTTTTATTTTCTATTCTTTTTGTTTTGGTATTTCATACAAATATAATTATTCTTAATCGCAAAACTCCACTAATTCCAGTAAACTAGCGCTGATTGAAACTTGGTTGCGGATTAGCGTGAGATTAAAATAAAACATTTCATAATTTAGGTACTATTTTAATGTATGTTTATACATGTGTGTCTATGTACTATACATTTATTTTTGAAATTGACACAGCTTAACTATCCAAAACGATCCCTATTCCTTAGTCGAGGTCTGGTTTCTTACAATTCAGTCTCTGAACAAAGACTTTTTCTCTCAGGTCCCGAAGGACTTTAATATCTTTGGTAGATACATCGTTTTCTTCAGCCCAAGTTATACAGGTATTGAAACAGTTAAATACTGTATCTGGATTAATGTTAGCAGTAGTAGTTGGTGCTTCCAATATCTCTCCTCTATCATCTTCTTGCGTTTCTGTGCAAATTTTTTCATTAGTCATCATCGGCTCTTCTTTAAAACATTGGATTAATGGCTGCACTGCAGATTCATTGCTTGTGAGTTTGTCATTCGATTCAGTTAACCAATGGATATCAAATCGTTCTTTAAATTTATACAACCATCCATTACTGGCACGAAAGTCGTCTTTTTTGGTTATTTTTCTATAAAACTCAATGGCTTTTGCTTTTAAATTTTCAACAGAAACACGATTGTGTTTCGAACGCTCTTCCAAAAACCAAGTGTAGAGAGCTTTTTCCATCTTAGGACAAGCAGCAACTCGTAGCGTCTGTCTTTGTCCTGGTCCAGACTTCATCATCTTCACTTGTTCCAGTATCTTTTCTTTCTTATTTTTAAGATCGTGTAAAGTAGCACGTCCAACTCCATATTCTTTAGCCAGTTTGCATATGTTACCTCCGTTTTCTATCTTCTTCAGAATATCTATTTTATCTTTTAATGTGAGAGTCTTATGTTTCCGTTTGCCCGACATTATGATGTGCACTATTCGATGGAAATTAACTTAATATTAGCAGCACATGTAACGCTTTTTGAGTTTAAATTTGCGCGCAGTAGCCAATACGTGTTATTGTGACAAGGTTTAGGTTCGCACTGACGCTGAACCGCGGGCGCGGAGGACATAGGGAACGGTGGGTCGGGGCCGGGCGGAGGATTCCGCATAGGGCTGCCACTTTTATTTATGGTAAATATATATAGTATTTCTATAAGTAATTAAAAATAAAATAACCTTAATTTCAGACAACCTATGAGTGGTTATGTAAACAAGAAAGAAAATTTATAACCCAAGTTGGTAAATATATCATCGACTTATTTTGTACATTACTTATCGCAAAAACGTTTCAGAAAATTCGAAAAACTAAAAACATCAATTTTTTCACACATTTATTTATACTTCAGAGATTTTTTACCGTTGTTTATTTAAAAGACTTTTCTTATTTTTTTGTTTCTCTTTCAAAGGTTTGCGACACCTTCCATAGGTACAGTAATAGAAGTCAAGAGGTGGACTTATGCAGAAACGTTTGAAACTATGAGAATGTAAGATACTTAAGAAACCGCATCGAGACCGAAATTTATAAAAAAAAAATTGAGAAGTATTTAAATAATATCCTGTAATAACCCAAAATACGTAAGTAAAACACAGCCTGGAGAACGCCCAAATTTTTTTTTTGTTGTCCTTAAACTGGCAATGAAAATAAACATAAACAGTATGTGTACAATGTATTTGTCTATATATTATATTACAATATAGCCATTCACATGGTTATATTATAATATGGCTATGTGAAGAGGAGGCATGAAACGCATGCTAATAAAAGAATTATGAGTATACATGTGGATAGAGAGGGATATGGAGGCCAAAGAAATGATGGATGGATTGTGTGAGGAGTGATATGACAGAAAAGGGAATTAATGATTGCGTGACGGGTGACAGGACAGAATGGAAGAAAAAAACGTGTTGCGAAAATAATGATGATTATTTTACGATATAATATAACAATTGACTATAATATAATTCGATGCTATAATATAATATGGTAGGGGTGACAACCCTACTGTCGAAGTACAGCTGCCTCGTGGTAATCCGGCCCCGTCCTAATCCGGCTCCCCTTACATTTCAACATGCCTTTAACAGTGTGTTATTGATTAACATTGTTTATTTTAAAACGTTGCCCTGTACTAGGGGTATTAGAGGACTAGTATTCTGTTGGTCTAGTGGTTAGTGGCCCTGATTGCTATGCTGGAAGTTGTTCGCGTTCGATTCCAAGAAAACTGTTTGTGTGATGAGCACGATCATTTGTTCTGTGCCTGGTATACCCAGGCACAGAACTAATATATATAGGGTGACTGGTAAATAGTGACCAATATTTAAACACGTGATTGTACTCATGATTACAAACAATTTTCCCAAAGAATCTTTTTTTATATACTCACTAGTTTGTAGGTACTCATTCACTGATTAGGTACGTACACCTATGGATTTGCAAGCTGCGCGGGTGTTCTATCACTATTGTAGGTACGACGGCGTCACGCGGCTAACAGCTGAGTGGTCGCCGGTTGCAGGCGCGCGCGCGTATTTAAACAGCTGTTTTATTATTGTGATAAAACCAATGAGAATATAAAAAAAAAGTTTCTTTGGGAAAGTTGTTTGTAATCATTTCATGAGTACAATCATGTGTTTAACCTTTTGAGTGCGTAATTAGAGACACAATAGTAAGACAATGGCGCGTGAACGCCGGCGTTAATGCGGGGATCAACAGCTTAAATATCGAGCACTAATTACCAGTCACCCTATATATGGATGTATTTAAAAATATGTAAGTACATATGTTTATCAGTTGTCTAGTACTCATAGCACAAGCTCTGCTTAGTTTGGAAAGCGTTGGGTGAACGTTGTGTAATATTATTATATAGTTACTAGCTTCTGCCAGCGGCTTGGCCCGCGGGAAAGTAACTTTCTCCATATAAACATTGGAACCCCGTTTTACCCGCTTAGGGGTTTTTTTTAGGTGGCAAAATCATCTAATGACAAATCTCGCTCTTGGGCGAAGCGTGAGATAGTGTCAGACTTTTACTGACTAAAAATCCACTCCTGTTCCTTCTTTGCCTTCGTCCCAGGGCCCCGGGTTTCACTTTCACAGTACCCGTGGCCCCAGTAGGCTTCGGCCCTGCTGCGCCCCTACGATTTGCTGCCATCTCCCTACCCCCTTTAGGGGTGGAGTTTCGTAAAATCCGTTCTTAACGGATGCTTTTATATAATATATAGTTTATTAATAACTATCCGCAGGCCATACAAATATTTGTTCCGTGCGACAATCGAATCCGTGACATACAGTGCAGCAGCCAACTGCTCAACCACTACGCTGACCGTGCTGTTTAGCGTGTTTGTTTGAGGTATTCCACTTTGGGCACCCGCGTAAACGGCACCCGAGTGAATGGCACCTGAGGTATTCCACTTTGGGCACCCATTGATATTTTTCGCAGGTGCCCAAAGTGGAATACTTTATTATTTAAAATTTTATTCCACTTAAGGGATTAGTAGCTACTAGTGTTGGGACGTTTATTTTTTGTTAGTTGTTTTATATTTTGCAAATTCTATAGAGAGTAATTGTAATGATTATGAATAATTTGTTCTATGTCTGGGTGTAATTTGTATATGCATGTATTTAGAAATATATAAGTATGTTTATCAGTTGTCTAGTACCCATAACACAAGCTCTGCTTAGCTTGGGACTAGACGGCGTTGTGTGATAGTTGTGGAATATACATTTATTTATCTCAGCACCCTAAGGTCCTGGACCTTTGGAAGGCGTACGAGGAGCCGAAACCAACTCGCAGAGGCCCTTTTAGACGCTTTTAATGGGAAGTTGTACAAACCGGTGATTATCCCTGTACGCACTATGCTAGTGCATCCAAGGACAACCCCCGGTTGGTGGAAAACTATTGCGACATACGGAAAACTAAGATATAAGGCTATGGTTTTTGGAGTCTTAAGTGGACTGGTTACCAGGAACTATGTTAAGACTATGGCCCCTGCTTAAACAATGTTATTAATATCCATCGACAAAAGGCAGGGGGTGACTTGCACACTCAATAAATGGGCCCCCATAAACGGTTATTATTATTATTAATGAACTATATGCTATTGTTTGACTGGCCTGTTGAGACCTATGACTTATGTTACCTGTGACCCAGGACAAATGTTTGTGAGATGAGCATGATCATTTGTTCTGCGTCTGGGTGTAATTAACCTTTAATATACAGTATGTATTTAGAAATATATAAGTATGTTTATCAGTTGTCTAGTACCCATAACACAAGCTCTGCTTAGCTTGGGACTAGACATCGTTGTGATAATTGTAAAAAAAATTGGTATGAAACCATATTTAGATAATCTTACATAAGAAATACGTTATAGGAAAATAGAATAAAAAAATTTAAGCATATCGTTTGTCTGGAAGTACCAGTAGATGAACTGATAGATCAGTAGTAGTGGCCCAATGTGAGTCGAAGTTGGTCACCCCGACGTCTGAACAGTAAGTCGTGGGTTTGAAACCAGACGGCACTTTGTTTTGTCTAATTTAAGCATATCGTTTGTCTGAAAGTACCAGTAGATGAACTGATAGATCAGTAGTAGTGGCCCAATGTGAGTCGAAGTTGGTCACCCCGACGTCTGAACAGTAAGTCGTGGGTTTGAAACCAGACGGCACTTTGTTTTGTCTAATTTATTTCATCACCGCTGCTCTCAAAGTAGTTGAATAAAAAACATAATGTGAAGTACATAGTTTGTCTGAAAGTACCAGTAGATGAACTGATAAGATCAGTAGTAGTGGCCCAATGTGAGTCGAAGTTGGTCACCCCGACGTCTGAACAGTAAGTCGTGTGTTTGAAACCAGACGGCACTTTGTTTTGTCTAATTTATTTCATCACCGCTGCTCTCAAAATGGTTGAATAAAAAACATAATGTGGAAACCGGCCTATACTAAAACCAAAACTCTGGCCCGTAGAGTTTTTTTAGGTGGGAAATTACCCAGTGACTTCTCGCGCACTAGGGCGGACCGGAAAGTCTGACACAGACTTTTACTAACTAAAATCCACTCCTGTTCCTTCTTTACCTTGCGTTCCGGGACCCTGGGCTTCCCTTTCGGAAGCGAACTCATGGCCTCAGTAGGCTTCGGCCCTACTGGGCCACTACAGTTTTGCACTCGGGCTCGGTCCGGACGGTTACCGGACGGCCGGACGGCGAGCTACCCATTACTCGTAGTGCGCAAGCCCAACCCTACGGTGAAGGCCTTTTTTTTTTTTTCGGTGGGAATATCATCTTATGACATCCCCCGCCCTTGAAAAACCCACTCCTGTTCCTTCGTTGCCTTTCGTATCAGGGCCGAGTCTTCCTTTCAGAATCAGACCCTTGGCCCCAGTAGGCTTCGACCCTGCTAGGCCCCTACAGTTGCTGACATCTCCTTGAGGCGCGCGTGGAACAGCACGCGGCGTACGGTGGGGGCCTGTGGAGTGGATTACAGCCCATTTCCTCCCTTCGAGATCGAGGCCCAAGTCCCAGCAGTCAGAATATTATTCGACTGATCATAATGACAATAAATAAAAAATCTTCTACCATAGCAAAAACACTAAGAGAGAATCTTCTGCCCTACAGCTTTTCTACCCTTAGTAATTACCCACAATCTATTCCAAAACCATCCCCGATGAATTATAATGGACATTTACCTTCCGTAACCGCTACCAATCTCACTACTAAGGACTCATTGTTAAACAACTACGATTCACTTGTTCCCCTGTTATATCTAGCCTATGAAAAAGAAGAATCAGAAGGTCGATCTCATACAACAAGCAAAAACGCAAACACAGACCCGTCAAGTATCAGGCGGAAAGAAACGCCCGGGTGTCACCATCGTGCGGACCGCCCGGAGGACACGGTGGAGGATACGGTGGAGGTGTACCCCGCTTAGGTGGCTCGGCGTCTCGTGGGTGCAACCTTTCACGCCGTGCCCTGGTTAAGGCCATGCTCCAGAGTGAGGGGGAGTGGTGATCGCCTTCTTTTGTAAAGCAGTAATGCTAGCGAAGGAGGTGGTCTCATGTGTGAGGGAACGGATTTCCTCACACCCCAGCAGCCGGGATCCCGACCCTGATTTCGAGCCACTGTAGACGTAGGCTTGCGGACGACAAGTAATGGATAGCTCGCCGTCCAACCGTCCTGTAACCGTCCGGACCGAGCCCGAGCGCGTAGTGTTCCACGCTCACCTCAAAGAGATGCCAGCAAAACCGTAGAGGCCCAACAGGGACGAAGCCTATTGTGGCCATGGGTTGGCTTCCGAGAGGGCAACCCGGGGTCCTGAAACGCAAAGCAAAGAAGGAACTATTTGACACGCCCTCCCGCTCCGCCCAAGATTTCTCACCTAAAAAGGGGGCTGATAAAAGGGGCTGCTTAGAGAGGCACTACGGCTTCCTCACTCACAGCCAGGGTCCATTTCCATTGGAACAGAGCTGAGTGGAGTGGAGAGGAGCGGACCGTGAATTGGCCAATCATAGAGCTCAAAATCTTCACTCCGCATAATTAGAAACAGTGTAAGTGGAGCGAATTGAAACAAATGAACATGTAGCCTGGAGCCGGTCAGAACGGAGTTGGCTGTCGAGCGATGGAAGCCTTCTTTGGTCATCCTAGTAGGCTTCCTAGTAGGCCCCTACGGTCTCTATCCAGCCTATGGTAACCTCTCAAAGAGGGTATTTATCACCGCAATTGTATCATGCCCAGTATATGGAGTTGATCTTCTGCTCTGTTCAGTGTAACCCACAATTGTTTGTAAACTTGTTAGATTTATTTTCGGCTCTTAGGATAAAGGGTTCAAAATGGTTGTGATATTGTTAGTTCCGTTGGAAATCTCACAAATTGGCAGTGAAGGATGGATTTGATGGTTGTGAGGGCCGCGGTTGAGGTTTCACGATGTTCAGATTAAGTTCGTACGGCAAGTCTACGTTCCGGACTAAGCGTTTCGCTTCGTCGTTTATACCGCGTACATCGAAGGATTGGAACAACTTACCTGCAGCAGTCTTCCCGTCCGATTATAATTTAGGTGTCTTGAAGACTTGAGTGAATATGCTCTTAAATAAACTAGTGCGCTTCATCATCAACGATTGCTTCACTGGTTACTATCACGTGGGATCGCAGTCAAGCACTATTTTATGTAATTTACAAAAAGAAAAAAGAAATTTAGGAGGGCTGTTAGTAATATATCCGGCACTAATACGCGAATAAGCCTTTTTAAGGTTCCGTACCTTACAAAACGCAAAATACGGAAACTGTTTTTTTTATTGTATCAACGATTACAACACTGCTTACCATCAGGTGAGATCGCAGTCAAGCACTAGTTTATAATATAATTAAAAAAAGTTTCCTGTGTGACAGTTATCCATGGACCTTAGGTATGTTTTTTTTTTTATTGATAGGCTCGCGTTTGACCACTATCTCACCTGATGGTAAGCGATGATGTGGCCGACGATGGAGCACGCTTGCCTAGAAGTAACCTATTCACTCTTGACTTAAAGACCCCTAGGTTGTAGCTATCAGGAAACACAGACTCCGGCAGGGAATTCCACTCCTTAGCAGTACGCATTATGAATGTGTTTCCAAAACGCTTTGTACGAACGTTCGAAAGACTTACTGTGGCCCTGGAATGCAAAGGGCAACTGAAAGAACACAGGTGAGTTTTAGTCAGTAAAAGTCTGACACGCCCTCACGTTAGCCCAGAGCAGCGAGACAAGTGATTTGTTAATTTCCTACCTCAAAAATGGGATTCAATCCATATATGTATAAATTTTTATCGCAATAAAACTCAAACAACATGTGATATGTGAAAAAGATGATTCGTCATCATTACCTGATATGTTACTGATTGCAATTTGATGAATTGTTATCATTAAAAGAGCCTGCCCCCCTAGCCAAGTCACAAACGATAAACGTAAACTCTCAGTAGTCTTTAATAGATTTTCAACTTTATGTCATTGGATATAAAGTTGAAAATCTATTGAAGATTACATAGTGTTTTCGTTCGTTCCGGTCGCTAACGCTCAGTAGTCTTTAATAGATTTTCAACTTTATGCTCTTAGGTATAAAGTTGAAAATCTATTGGAGATTACTAAGCGTTCACGTTTATCGTTTGCAACTTGGCTAGGGGGGCTGAACTCTCTCTGGTCAGGTTGGATTAACGTTTCATCGAACAATGAGAGTAAAGGAACAGGGAGTATGCCTGTTTGTACACACGCTTGTGCACTATACAATGCGTTCCAAATAAGAATAGGATCGATTGCCATGTTGTGACGTCACGTCATACTGTCAAATCGCAAGAAATTGAGAAAAATTGAAGAACTCAGAGATGAGCAAAATTGAAGGACTGGATTCTGATTAAACTATTTTCGTTCACAGTTCGTAAATGAATTAAATTTTAAAAATTTCTTGTTTTGCTCACCATAATAATTCTTCGATTTGATAGTATGACGTGACGTCACTACCGGGCAATCGATCCTATTCTTATTTGGAACGCATTGTACAACATATAATTACTGGAATAATGCATACCCTTAATTATGTATATTATTATGTCGTTGCCAGATCTTAGAATTGATCACTTCATGGTATGGTCAACTAAAACTGGCCAGATCGCATTTGATGATAATTTCAATCCTCGTTTTGCCATATCATTGATGTAGGATTTCAATGGTAATAAAAGGTCTAAAGTAGGCCAAACGAAGTTTGAAATACATATCATCAAACTTTAACGTTTAAAACGATCTGGCAAAAAAAAAATTACAACAATACAATTTAGGAAACCGGTTTCATTAATTGTACCATAAGTATCCTAAATTGTACTTCACGATCTAAATGAGATTCAAGTCCTTATTAAAAACTGAAATCAACCTTACCGTTATATACATCTTTATAGAAATTATTATCCATGAAGTTTTAAATATTAATAATGTACCTAAGTACTACAAATAAAATTTTAATCAACAACAACAACACAATAAAATAAGACTTTTATATAAAATTAGTTACAGTTTCTCATAATCTACTATAATCATTAAGATTAAAGTAGATTATATTATTATTATATATAACCCCGAAATGCTAAACATAAAACTAAATTCTTAAAAAAGTGCACTAATTAATATGTTTACTTTAGGTTTAAAAGTTTATTCTCATAAGGACAAAAGCTACTACTACTGGCAATATCACTGAAAGGGCTGTTTAGAACCGTTATAAATATGTTTTTTTCCATTACGACCTATAACAGATTTTCAGAACAATTCACTCCCCAGTAAAATATCGTAAACACCTTTATGTTAGTAAGTATACGTATGACATAACCCACAAAATAATTCAAGACAAAATGTCGGAAAGAATTCCTGTTTTATATCTTAACAAAGCCATTTCCAATAGACCCCTACTCTTATCCTCTCACAAAAAAAAGTTCAGCAATCCTTAAAGACATTCTAGAAAAAGAGTCCAAGTTACGCTGGTTTAAGAGGTCTCCAATAAAAGTTTTGTAGCGCCCGTAAATTTGTCCGGATCTATATAGTGTGACGTTTTTATTGGTTTCTACGTGACCCTCTAAGCATATGTATGTAGGTGTTACAGACGTAGAGAATCGACTGAGCGTTCTCTATCCAGTTAGGAAGTAAAAATGCTGAAAAATGTGAGAGGGGTGAAACGATCGTACAAAAAACTTTTTACAAAAAAAAAAAATAACCGACTTCACTAAAAAAACACTAAAAGGGTCAAAATAACTTTAATTTCGGAAGTCGGTGTTTCTCGGTATTGTTTGTTTCTTATTTAACACCGACTTCCGAAATTAAAGTTATTTTGACCCTTTTAGTGTTTTTTTAGTGAAGTCGGTTATTTTTTTTTTTGTAAAAAGTTTTTATTTTACACTTTTTAGTTGCGATACACTTATAAACAGAGTGCCTATTTCTCATGACGATTCCAATTAACCCAAACACTGCTAGGTTACATTGTTTTATTATAAAGTTCCTGTATCTACCTTCCACCTTCCGGCTCCGTCACCAGATCAGTTCGATAGTACCTTATAGCCAAAGTGCATCTCATGACAATTCTAATAAGCCCAAACACGGCTAGGATACATTGATTAATTACGGAGTTCCTGTGCCTACCTTCCGGCTCCATCATCAGATCAAGTCGATAGTACCTTACAGCCAAAGTGCATCTCATGACAATTCTAATAAGTCCAAACACGGCTAGGTTACATTGATTAATTACGGAGTTCCAGTGCCTACCTTCCGGCTCCATCATCATCATCAGATCACTTCGATGATACCATTTTCAACGTAACTATTCAGAATCATTCATTTATTTGTATTGTCATAGTCGCTTAACTATCTTCATTGTGATATCTATTTGAGTATGAAGTTCCGTTGACCATTTCTGGTCTTCTTCATCAGTTCCACTTCAACAAATGTTACTTTTTGTCTGTAAATGCTTAAGTTCTTGATGAAAATACCAAAATTACTATAGGGTTGCCTATAATTTTTGAGGAGTTCCCTCGATTCCTCATGGATCCCATAATCAGAATTGGATTTTGAAAAAAATGGGACCAATCTGGAAGCATATCTTATAAAGGGAAAAAAAAATTTTGCAAATCGACCCATAAACGACGGAGTTCTGAGATAACAAACATAAAAAAAATGATTAAAAAAAAAAAATACAACCGAATTGAATAACCTCCTCCTTTTTTTGAAGTCGGTTAAAACGGGAATTGTTTGACGGTATAAGCTGAGCAACGGCCTATTCTTGCTTAGATGCGACGCACACCTTGGATTTATATAGCTATATATCTTTTATTTTTGTTTATTTTTATGTTCTGTTTGTCTCTGTCGGTCATGATCAGTATCGGAGATGCAACAGACAACCTTGACAATTGTGTTGTCTATGGTGCAACACAGTTATGCGCGGTCCACATATGGCCTGACAGGGGAACGGGTTTATATTTTTTTTAATTATTTGAGCGTCTATTCTGGTAGAATAAACATGTTTTTTTTTTCTTTCTTTTTTATCTTTTTACCCAACTGCCAAGAAGTGCTATGTTTTTTTACAATTCTAATTGGGTACGAACTGTCCGAGTGTGGCCGGGCGCGGTGATAAATGCCTACCTAATCTGAATTGTTAAAATATTACATGTCCACAAAATCATCTTCTCTTTCTCGGCGCGGGGCCTGTTCTGTGTTACGATAAAACAAACCATCAAAATACATGCAAATATCTACTTACCTCTCTGAAACAACTGGTAACCTAAAAAACGTCAATTCTTTTAAAGAATCGTTCACTGAACAGTTAGTATAAGTTTTTATTTTGTTGGTCCATTATTCCAAAAAATAATTTCACAGACGCGTGTCTCAAACGGATAGCACTCGAGCTCGAATTGAGCTGAATTGAGCCGAGATATCATGTCAGTGAGCGGTTCTATGTGTGCGTTGCTCGAGCGCGCTTTGTATATAGATTGGCTTCTGTACCTATCTATTTTGTGATATTAGGCTTCTCCCAAGTATCGCCACAATGACCGTTCATGTGCGTTTTGCATCCATCAGATCACCACGACCCTCGCTAAGTCATCGGTGTACAATGTAGGAGACCTTCCAGCATTGCGTACTCTAGTACATGGAGAAAAGGCTAAGAAGATATAATTTATTATATCAACAATCAATCAATTATTATATTATTTATATTTTATATTGCCGCTCAGTCTATTCTCCATGTATATGGAAGGCAGGTATAATTAGGGCACGGGCACAAAATTTATTGGGACATTTTTTTAGTTCCCGCTCATTTTGAATACAAGAAGAATTATCGGTGGAACAAATGATAAGGAATGTTAGGAGATAGGAGGTGGTCATGTTTGTTAGTTTTAGAAATTAGACCTAATAGGAGTCAAGGACTTAAAGCCAATAGTCCTGGATGTGATTCTTCGTGCGGAAGAAATGCCCGGGTGTCACCATTGTGTGGACCACCCGGAGGACACGGTGGAGTATACGGTGGAGGTGTACCCCGCCTGGGCAGAGCAGCGCCGTGTTCTTGTGGGGGTAATCGGCGGGGTAACGGGGAGCAATGGGTAGCTCGCCGTCCGACCGTCCGATAACCGTCCGGACCGAGCCCAAGTCGTCGACGGCGCGTACAGATAATCGGAAGCCAGGGAATATGCGAGTCACAGTCTTGTCAACGTATATCGTGCTATGATGTTATAATCATAGCATAGTCAGCCTTTTAATGTTCCCACTGCTGGGACTCAGGCCTCCTCTCTAGGAGAGGGAACGGGCCATAATCCACCACGCGGGCCCATTGCGTGTTGGTGGATGTCACATGTCTTCGAATTTTTAGTTCTTGGACATGCCACGACAACAAAACAGCTGTTTGAAATTCGCTTGCGCGCGCTTGCGGCCGCTCAGCTGTTAGCCGTGTAAGGCCATTGTCTCATGTAGGGTCTGCTTCTGAAAGGAAGACTCGGCCCTGGTACGAAAGGCAACGAAGGAATGGGAGTGGGTTTTTGGTCAATAAAAGTGCGACACGCCCTCGCGTCCGCCCAAGAGCGGGGGATGTCATTGAATGATTTTCCCATCTACAAAAAAAAAGCAGCCCATCGCTCAATTACCACGTGGCTGAGCTGTCAGCAAAATGAATGCGACTCACTAGGGCCAATACCTGCTAGGTCTGCAGTATTATTTGAAAGAAACCATGATCCTGGAACGCAAAGGGTAACTGAAAAAAACTTTAGGCTTTAGTCAGAAAGGCTCACACTCGCTCCCGCTCCACAAGGAATTTCTAAAAAGGAAACTCGTTGTTTTTTTTTTTTTAATTGATATAAACCAGTGCTTGACTGCGATCCCACCTGATGGTAAGCAGTAATGCAATCATTGATGGTGAGGCGCACTAGTTTATTAAGAGCCTATTCACTCTAGCCTTGAAGACACCTAAATTATAGTTGGACGGGAAGACCGCAGCAGGCAAATTGTTCCAGTCCTTCGATGTACGCGGTATAAACGACGAAGCGAAACGCTTAGTCCGGACCGTTGAAGTTTCAACAACGTAAGGGTGGATACTCGCCGTACGTCGGGTTGTCCGATGGTAGAAATGAGATGGCGGAATCAAGTCATGCAATTCCCGCGCACACTCTCCAAAATGCAACCTGTAGAATACCGATAGGCTGGCTACCCTGCGCCTGTGCTCGAGGCTTTGTAGATTGGACTTAACCAAATCTGGATCCCCAATTAGCCTCTTCGCACGCCTTTCCACTGAGTCCAAAGCTGCTAGATAGCATTTTGCAGCACCAGCCCATATGTGACTGCAGTACTCCACACACGATCGGACTTGTGCTTTGTATAACATTAGAAGCTGTCCCGGTGTGAAGTACCGTCGGACCTTTGCAAGAACGCCTAGTTTTCTAGCAGCTACCTTGGCTTTGGACTCAATGAACTGCCCAAAATTTAGGTCTGAGGAAATTTCAACTCCCAAGAGCTGAAGGCGGTCGGTGCACTCCAGGGATACATTCCGAAAAGCAGGAGCCAAGGTGAACGGGCTCCTTTTGGTGGTGAACAGACATGCTTGTGTTTTGGTGGCGTTGAATTCTACCTGATTGGTTTCGCCCCACTTGGAGACTGCCTGAAGTGAGACATTCGTACGCTCTACCATAGCCTCTCGTTCGGACCGGATTAGTTCCTTACTAGCCCGAGCACCTGGAAGGTATCTCTCTACAACTGTGCTATCATCTGCATACCCATATATACCGGGCATCAGCAGATCGTTAATATGCAGCAGAAAAAGAGTTGCAGAGAGAACTGACCCCTGAGGAACTCCGGCATTAGTGGTCATGGGCTCTGATGAGCATCCATCGACAACAACTCGGAGAGACCGTTCACTCAGGAAGTCTTTTACCCAGTTAATCAGACCAGGGGAAATGCCGTACGCTGGAAGCTTACTCAGAAGGCTGGCGTGCCATACCCTGTCGAAGGCCTTCGAGACGTCTAAGGAGACAGCAATCGCTTCTCCATTCTTCTCGAGGGCCTCGCCCCACATGTGAGTGGTATACACTAGTAGGTCCCCAGTAGACCGATTGTGGCGAAACCCGTACTGTCGGTCACTGAGGAGATCGTTACCTTCCAGGTATGCCATGAGGCGCGAGTTCAATATACGCTTCATAATCTTGCAGAGTATGGAGGTTATCGAAATCGGTCGATAGTTGGCAGGTTCGGTACGACTGCCCTTTTTGGGCACGGGTTGCACGTTGGCAAGCTTCCAGGACTTGGGCACTATACCAGTCCTAAATGAGAGGCACAAGAGGTACAAGCGCGTCAATACAGGAGACAACTCGGGCGCACATGCCTTGAGAACTATTGCTGGTATACCATCTGGTCCACTAGCTTTATTCACGTCTAGACGACACAGTGCTCTCAAAACTTCTTTATTTCATCATCGAGGTGTTGCAGTGAGGTAGAGTCGGTGGAGTAGCACTGCTAGTATCAAGACGAGAATTATGGGCGAAGAGAGATGCAAAGAGACCCGCTTTCTCTCTCGCTGTATGAGCCAGTGTTCCATCAGGTTTAACCAGCGGAGGCAATGTGGGCCTACAGAAGTTCGCTTCGACCGACTTGGCAAGGGACCAGAATGCTCTGCTTCCGGATGGCTGTGCAGAGAGCTTTGTGCCAATATGGGTAATTCGGTCGAACCGAGCCTTCTTCAGTGCTTTTTTGTAGGACTTGGCAGCACGGTTGAAAGCTCTCTTCTTTGAGCTCAAATCCGGAGCTTTGCGGTCACGAGCGTCAACCCAGGCGAGAAACGCCGAATGCTTACGCAAAAACGGTAGAACGTTAACGGCGGAAGATTGAAGACTGAAGGTTACAGCACCCCTAGACAAGTTGATAATAATCTGCAATAGTTAACGCTAGTCGAAAACTAATCAAATGTATGGGAATGGCATCATCTCTACGTTAAGTCACGTGGTCAGAACAAATGAATAGAAAATTCGTAGCCAAGTTCACATCGTTCAAAATGATAGAATGAATTGTTATCGTTTCTACAATGTTCAACGCTACAACCATTGTTATTGTAGGTCGACATTGTAGAATGAGCGGCCGACTCAAGCGCGTCAACATTGCTACCAACTTATCGTTTTCTACAATTGCTGACACCGAGGCGTTACCGATTGGAGAACGGAATTCAATTCGACACGAAACGGTTGCACACCTGCCCTCCTAGTCAAGTTATGACTAGGGGGGCAGGTTTTTTTTTTTTTTTTTAGGTGGGAAAATCATCTAATGACAAATCCCGCTCTTGGGTGGAGCAGGAGATAGTGTCAGACTTTTACTGATTAAAAACCCACTCCTGTTCCTTCGTTGCCTTCGTCCCAGGGCCCCGGGTTTCGTTTTCACACTACCCATGGCCCCAGTAGGCTTCGACCCTGCGCAAATCGTAGGGGCCCCCTACGATTTGCTGACATCTCCCTGAGGCGCGCGTGGAACAATACGCGCCGTCGACGACTTGGGCTCGGTCCGGACGGTTACCGGACGGTCGGACGGCGGGCTACGCATTGCTCGCCGTCCGTAAGCCCGCGCCTACGGTGGCCGGAAATCGGGATCGGAATCCCGGCGGCGATTGGGGCGTGAGGAACGTTGCCTCACGCGATCGGCCGCCTCCTTTGCTAGCATTACTGCTTCGCAGAAGGAGGCGACCGCCTGCCACTTCTCCTCGCTCCGGACCATGGCCTGTACCAAAGCCTGGCGCGAGAGATCGCCGCCGCCGATCGCCCCCACGAGGACACGGCCAGTGGCGACACCCGGGCGTCGCTTCCGCACGAATCCGGTCAAGGAACTTCCCGAACTTACCGTGTTCGGTGAGAACCTGCGTCATGCGGAAGGTGAGGACGCCGTGAGGTCTTTCCAACCACGCCTCAAAGAGGGGACTTACCGCCATAATTGTGGCGTGCCTAATGACTAGGGGGGCAGGTGTGGTTTTAGTCAGTAAAAATCTGACACACCCTCCCACTCCCCTTAGGGCGGAAGGACTCATTGGATGATATCTCGCCTCTAAAAGAAAACTCTCGTTTTTGCTCCACCCAGACCACTAGAAGTTATTCAATGATTTCCCGACTCAAAAAAAGGTATACAAGTTGAAAAACTTTTTTATCAAACAATTCAGGGCAGCTTTAGCTTGTAAAATTATGAAACTGAAAAGGTACTGATTACAAGTACTATCGGCGAACGAAATTCGAAAAATCCCGTTCGAAAATAAACGATTGAACATAACTTTGAAGCGTGCTTTCAATCCGATACCTATTGAAAATGTTACTCGGCGCTGAAAACTTAATTTTCTTTCAGTTCACAATTTTGCGCCGATTTCTCATTTCCGTAGCGCACAATATGATCCACAATAATAATATTAATTTGAAAATAAAGAATGTTTCAGAAGCTCAGTTTTGTAACTTATTTTCAACCAAACGATTTTACCTTTCTACTGTCGGTCTTAGTTTTTTTTATTTTTATTATTTTGTCTAGTGGATATCTGGAGCGTCTGAAATAGTATTTATTTTCAAATTAATTTTATGAGTATTTCACTTAAAATAAGTTAGTGTGTGTGTAAAGTGGTGGTTAAGCGATTTTATCTTTCTACTGTCGAGATATTTTTTTTTTGCCATATTGCCCCGATGTTCTAAAATGATTACAAGTACTACCGTTATTTTCGGGTCGGGAAAAGTGGTATTAATATCCTTTAACCGTTAGCCTTTTTGCCCACGTCTACTTTGCCCGTTTTGAAGCTCAGCGTGTACACACTTTGACTTACTGTTTTTTTTTTTATAATTGTTATTTTTATGTTTCGTGTGTATATTGTTACTAAACACCTCTTATTATTAGTTTTATTTATTTATGCTGTTAACTGACATTTTATTGTTTCAAAATTATTCAATATCATTTGACTTTCAAATTAAAGGTTATTGGATACTAGCACGTATTCATTTTATTTCACAAAAAGGGCCGTTGCAATTGTTTCGTTTTACAATAAATCGTTTTTTGGGTTCCGTACGTCTGAATGAACAAGTGAAACCTTTATAGGATCACTCGTATGTCTGTCCATCTGTAACGGATAATTTGCATAGACACATTTGAAAAAAAAAATTAGCCTTTATTATTGTATAAACCAATTTACATTATGCTTAATATAACGTAACAATATTAATTTTAAGCTTCACTTAGCGTTATTATGTTTACTTTTTACTTATTTATAATTTCTCAGCAGACGGCAGCTGACGGAAGTTACGAATAATTAAATGGCGCTGTAAAAAAAGATACATATTTTTTTTATACTTAAGGCCCTAGCTCCCGAGCAGTGCTATAAAACAGTGACTTTCTGAAGTCTAACCCTCGATAACGGCTAGGTCAATAGGTTAGAAAAAAATATATGTTTATTATAGATTCATGTACAACATTATCAATATATGACATTTACGTATTATTGCCAAAAAAAAAAATTACAACATGACATTTTTTCGCTGGTTTTCCCTACTTCTGTCAAACTGCTTTGATCTTTAGAAATATGTTTACACAAAAAAAATTGCTTCTTCAGAATATATATAAGCATAAGCATAATCAGCCTTTTAATGTTCCCACTGCTGGGACTCAGGCCTCCTCTCTCTAAGGAGAGGAAATGGGCCGTAATCTACCACGCGGGCCCAGTACGGATTGGTGAATGTCACATGTCTTCGAATTTTTGGTTCTAGGACATGCCGGTTTCCTCACAATGTTTTCCTTCACCGTTTTGAGAGCAGTGGTGATGAAATAAATTACACAAAGTAATGCGCCTGGCTGGGTTTGAACCCGCGACCTTCAACTCGTAAGTCGGGGCCGTTACCACTCGGCCACCACTGCTCTCACAGAATATATATAGCACATGTAAATCAATCAATATTTCGCAAAGAAAATGGATGTAAAGGCCAGCGGGGGCTATCCGGCCAGATATTCAAGGGACTATACGCGTTTAGCGATTTTGTTTCGGGATGTTTTTTTATTATAGACAGCCGTTCAATACAATATACTGCTGAAATTTTTTATTCTGACGAAAAGCCAGCGTTCGAGCAGAACACCATCTGTTGTGACTGCTATAATGATTATTGTTATTCTATTTATTCTCCGCAGGAGAACCAAGGTCACCGACATAGCACGAAGAATCGCCAAACTTAAGTGGCATGGCACATTGCTCGCAGAACGGATGGCCGTTGGGGCCGAAAGGCTCTGGAATGGCGACCACGTACCGGAAGACGTAGCGTTGGAAGGCCTCCTACAAGATGGACCGATGACCTGGTAACGGTTGCGGGAGTCCGATGGATGCGAGACGCACAGGACCGTTCATTGTGGCGGCACTTGGGGGAGGCCTATGTCCAGCAGTGGACGTCTTTCGGCTGAAATGATGATAATGATGATAATGATTTTATTTAAAGCCATTTAATTATTATAATTACATGTTTTACTAACAACCTTAAAATAAAAAAGAAATGAAAAGCTTAAATACGAAAAATTTACTTTTATTTTTAGAGGTAGTTAACCAATTCTATGTGTAAAACATTACACTATTTTATATTTTTTGCTACTTTTTTTTTCGCCTTAACATAACTAGTGTTTGTCTGCTTTGTGTACCAAATAAATCTGTTATATTTCTCTCTTTCCTTTCTAAAACAGATGTACATTCCATTTACAAACGATATTTTAGGTTTGTTTTTAAATTTAGCGCTTGAAATAGAGAAACACTAAAGCCCTACGTTGCCTCGGCTGTCAGAATGGACAACAAAATGGCGGAAACCTGGAACTAACTCTGAAACATAAATTGCTAGTTAAAACACACTGCCAACATCACGTTTGTTCAGCCAACAGTTAGTTAACGATAGTTTTGTTTACCGAAAAACCAGTTTGAAAAATGCAGCAGTACAGATTGCAAATACACTGATGGAAAACAGTTTTAAAAAACCGGCCAAGTGCGAATCGGACTAAAGATTAGAATTTCAAAGATTTCAAAACAATTGAAGGACACAAGTGGGTTTTAGTCAGTATGAATGTTTCTAATATCGTGCGGTTTTGAACACACATGCGGGATTGCCCCGGACGCGTACCCCCTTTTCATATAAGTATTTATTGTAATGCGTGGAATACGCACGCGGGTCGCGTTTTGTTGCATTTTGAAATTTTCTGCATGCAGGGCAATCCCGCATGCGTGATGAAATCCGCACGATATTAAAAATACCGTAAAAGTCCGACACGCCCTCTCATTCCACCATAGACCGAGAGAAGACATTTGATCATTTTGCTACCTCAAAAAAAAAAATTAAAGGCAACAAACGTGAAAAAAATTAAAGGCAACAAACGTGAAAAAAATTAAAGGCAAAAATCGAGTGGTAACGGCCCCGACTTACGAGTTGTAGGTCGCGGGTTCAAACCCAGCCAGGCGCATTACTTTGTGTAATTTATTTCATCACCACTGCTCTCAAAACGGTGAAGGAAAACATCGTGAGGAAACCGGCATGTCCTAGAACCAAAAATTCGAAGACATGTGACCATCCACCAACCCGCACTGGGCCCGCGTGGTGGATTACGGCCCATTCCCTCTCCTAGAGAGGAGGCCTGAGTCCCAACAGTGGGAACATTATAAGGCCGACTATGCTATATGCAACAAACGTCTTTAATTTTTTGTGTCATGTCGTAATGGCCCCAATGGTGGTACGAAACCGGACAAGTTCCAATGTAAATTTTTCAATTCATATGGTTTATCTAGGACATTACCGACACACTTTTTTTAGGTGGGAAATCATTCAATAACATCTCTCGCTCTTGGGCGGAGTGGGAGGGCACCTTCACTGACTAAAACCCACTCGTTTTGTTCGTTCTTTGCCTTCGTTCCTCCCCCAGTAGGCCTACCTAT
Organism: Mythimna impura; assembly: GCA_905147345.3. NCBI lineage: Eukaryota > Metazoa > Arthropoda > Insecta > Lepidoptera > Noctuidae > Mythimna > Mythimna impura. Next base: position 21,056,264 of record LR990360.1, on the reverse strand, counting down.
GACCCCAGTAGGCTTTGACCCTACCGGGCCCCTACATTTTTGCTGACATCTCCTTGAGACGCGCGTGGAACACTACGTGCCATCGATGACTTGGGTTCGGTCCGGACGGTTACCGGACGGTCGGATGGTGAGCTACCCATTGCTCGCCGTCCACAAGTCTACGGTGACTGGAAATTGGGATCCCAACGGCTGAGGCATGAGGGCCGTTCCCTCGCGCGTGCGGCCGTCTCCTGTGCTAACATTACTGCTTTGCAGAAGGAGGCGACCGCCTGCCATTCCTCCTCGCTCCGGACCATGGCCTATACCAGGGCCCCGGCGTGAGAGGTTTTTGCCACCGATCGCCCCCACGAGGACACGGCGTTGCTCTGCCCAAGCGGGGCACATCTCTACCGTATGTATCTACCTAAATGCATTAGCATCTCAAAGACTGAAGTCATGGCTTTAGATACTGCGAACTATGGCCCACTTGAAATACGACTCGACGGTGCCGTCCTCAAGCAGGTGGACAAATTCAAATATCTGGGTAGTACACTTACCAGTAAAGGTGACCTGGACCCAGAAATTAACAGCAGAATCGGTGCTGCTTCGGCAGTGTTTGGAAAACTTCGGGAAAAGGTATTCCGCTCACATGACCTTAAGTTACAGACTAAGGTTGAAGTATATATGGCCATTGTCATGCCGAATATTCTTTACGCTGCTGAGACATGGTGCGTGTACAGAAGACACATTCGTGCATTAGACCGTTTCCACCTTAGGTGCCTCCGCGACATTTTGAACATCAAATGGTCCGACCGTGTTAGGAACACGGATGTTCTACGAAGGGCTAGTGTCTGTGGTATTGAGGCCTATCTAATGCGTCGTCAGCTACGCTGGTCTGGACATGTTGTAAGGATGCCTGATGAGAGGGTAGCTAAGCGCATTTTCTTTTCTGAACTCAAGGACGGTAAGCGGAAACCAGGCGGCCAGTTCCTCAGGTATAAGGACGTTCAGAAAAGACATATGAAGAAATGCAATATAGACCCTTCTCGCTGGGAGGAGGCGGCAAAAGATAGACTTGGTTGGAGACGTGTAATTAAACAAAACGTCTATGCCTTTGAAGACCAACGTAAGAGAGATCTCGACTTCAGGCGAGATACCATCAAGAATAAGCCGCCCTCCAACATCCAATACCTATACAACAATGGTGTTTTAACGTGCCCGCACTGTGCACGCACGTTTACAGCAAAGATAGGATTTATTAGTCACATCAGAGCACATGATCGCAACCCGTAGTTGCAATAAAACGGAATCCAGTCACCGTAGCCGAAATCGGCTAGGGAGTATATATATATATATATATATATACTACCTAAATGAGAAAGATTTTTTAAGTTAGTTTATATATTTTAAGTTAGTTTAAATTTTTTCTTTGTATCTACTTGTTTGTACATCATTGTGTATTATTTTAAAATTGTACGTAGTTATAGTATCTCTTTTGCATGCCTACATGGTAAAATATGGCTGAACTTGCTACCTATATTTTTCTTTCATCTTTTACTGTTACCCATATTTGCAAAATAAAATTATCTTTATCTTTATCTTTATCTTTATCTTTATCTTTATCTTTATCTTTATCTTTATCTTTATCTTTATCTTTATCTTTATCTTTATCTTTATCTTTATCTTTATCTTTATCTTTATCTTTATCTTTATCTTTATCTTTATCTTTATCTTTATCTTTATCTTTATCTTTATCTTTATCTTTATCTTTATCTTTATCTTTATCTTTATCTTTATCTTTATCTTTATCTTTATCTTTATCTTTATCTTTATCTTTATCTTTATCTTTATCTTTATCTTTATCTTTATCTTTATCTTTATCTTTATCTTTATCTTTATCTTTATCTTTATCTTTATCTTTATCTTTATCTTTATCTTTATCTTTATCTTTATCTTTATCTTTATCTTTATCTTTATCTTTATCTTTATCTTTATCTTTATCTTTATCTTTATCTTTATCTTTATCTTTATCTTTATCTTTATCTTTATCTTTATCTTTATCTTTATCTTTATCTTTATCTTTATCTTTATCTTTATCTTTATCTTTATCTTTATCTTTATCTTTATCTTTATCTTTATCTTTATCTTTATCTTTATCTTTATCTTTATCTTTATCTTTATCTTTATCTTTATCTTTATCTTTATCTTTATCTTTATCTTTATCTTTATCTTTATCTTTATCTTTATCTTTATCTTTATCTTTATCTTTATCTTTATCTTTATCTTTATCTTTATCTTTATCTTTATCTTTATCTTTATCTTTATCTTTATCTTTATCTTTATCTTTATCTTTATCTTTATCTTTATCTTTATCTTTATCTTTATCTTTATCTTTATCTTTATCTTTATCTTTATCTTTATCTTTATCTTTATCTTTATCTTTATCTTTATCTTTATCTTTATCTTTATCTTTATCTTTATCTTTATCTTTATCTTTATCTTTATCTTTATCTTTATCTTTATCTTTATCTTTATCTTTATCTTTATCTTTATCTTTATCTTTATCTTTATCTTTATCTTTATCTTTATCTTTATCTTTATCTTTATCTTTATCTTTATCTTTATCTTTATCTTTATCTTTATCTTTATCTTTATCTTTATCTTTATCTTTATCTTTATCTTTATCTTTATCTTTATCTTTATCTTTATCTTTATCTTTATCTTTATCTTTATCTTTATCTTTATCTTTATCTTTATCTTTATCTTTATCTTTATCTTTATCTTTATCTTTATCTTTATCTTTATCTTTATCTTTATCTTTATCTTTATCTTTATCTTTATCTTTATCTTTATCTTTATCTTTATCTTTATCTTTATCTTTATCTTTATCTTTATCTTTATCTTTATCTTTATCTTTATCTTTATCTTTATCTTTATCTTTATCTTTATCTTTATCTTTATCTTTATCTTTATCTTTATCTTTATCTTTATCTTTATCTTTATCTTTATCTTTATCTTTATCTTTATCTTTATCTTTATCTTTATCTTTATCTTTATCTTTATCTTTATCTTTATCTTTATCTTTATCTTTATCTTTATCTTTATCTTTATCTTTATCTTTATCTTTATCTTTATCTTTATCTTTATCTTTATCTTTATCTTTATCTTTATCTTTATCTTTATCTTTATCTTTATCTTTATCTTTATCTTTATCTTTATCTTTATCTTTATCTTTATCTTTATCTTTATCTTTATCTTTATCTTTATCTTTATCTTTATCTTTATCTTTATCTTTATCTTATCTTTATCTTTATCTTTATCTTTATCTTTATCTTTATCTTTATCTTTATCTTTATCTTTATCTTTATCTTTATCTTTATCTTTATCTTTATCTTTATCTTTATCTTTATCTTTATCTTTATCTTTATCTTTATCTTTATCTTTATCTTTATCTTTATCTTTATCTTTATCTTTATCTTTATCTTTATCTTTATCTTTATCTTTATCTTTATCTTTATCTTTATCTTTATCTTTATCTTTATCTTTATCTTTATCTTTATCTTTATCTTTATCTTTATCTTTATCTTTATCTTTATCTTTATCTTTATCTTTATCTTTATCTTTATCTTTATCTTTATCTTTATCTTTATCTTTATCTTTATCTTTATCTTTATCTTTATCTTTATCTTTATCTTTATCTTTATCTTTATCTTTATCTTTATCTTTATCTTTATCTTTATCTTTATCTTTATCTTTATCTTTATCTTTATCTTTATCTTTATCTTTATCTTTATCTTTATCTTTATCTTTATCTTTATCTTTATCTTTATCTTTATCTTTATCTTTATCTTTATCTTTATCTTTATCTTTATCTTTATCTTTATCTTTATCTTTATCTTTATCTTTATCTTTATCTTTATCTTTATCTTTATCTTTATCTTTATCTTTATCTTTATCTTTATCTTTATCTTTATCTTTATCTTTATCTTTATCTTTATCTTTATCTTTATCTTTATCTTTATCTTTATCTTTATCTTTATCTTTATCTTTATCTTTATCTTTATCTTTATCTTTATCTTTATCTTATCTTTATCTTTATCTTTATCTTTATCTTTATCTTTATCTTTATCTTTATCTTTATCTTTATCTTTATCTTTATCTTTATCTTTATCTTTATCTTTATCTTTATCTTTATCTTTATCTTTATCTTTATCTTTATCTTTATCTTTATCTTTATCTTTATCTTTATCTTTATCTTTCTTTATCTTTATCTTTATCTTTATCTTTATCTTTATCTTTATCTTTATCTTTATCTTTATCTTTATCTTTATCTTTATCTTTATCTTTATCTTTATCTTTATCTTTATCTTTATCTTTATCTTTATCTTTATCTTTATCTTTATCTTTATCATTATCTTTATCTTTATCTTTATCTTTATCTTTATCTTTATCTTTATCTTTATCTTTATCTTTATCTTTATCTTTATCTTTATCTTTATCTTTATCTTTATCTTTATCTTTATCTTTATCTTTATCTTTATCTTTATCTTTATCTTTATCTTTATCTTTATCTTTATCTTTATCTTTATCTTTATCTTTATCTTTATCTTTATCTTTATCTTTATCTTTATCTTTATCTTTATCTTTATCTTTATCTTTATGCTCCACCCTGTGTATTACTGATACCCTGTGCCTCAGAAAGCACGTAAAGCTGGTTGTCATTTGTGGATCTTTTATAGTCGTTAGAGGTAGTCAGATGCCAGAAAGCCGAGTCAAGGAGTCTAATGTTGCCCAGTAACACAGGTTTGCGGAAGTCTTATAGGCGGTCGCTCCATGTGAAACACAGGTATTCATGCAGCCACATCCGGTTAGAATGGATGCCGATGCTAGTTGGGAAAAGAATAGGAAGGCTAGGGAGATGAGTTAAAATTATTTTGGGTAAAAAAATTGCAGATAGTTGATTTTTGCAATAAAGTCAAAGTCAAAGTCAAAGATTTATTTGCAGATAAATATGGTTATAAAAGTTCTTACAATGGTTATATTTAACATATTTAATCATAACATGCAATTTTTTTACAGGTAAAATTAATTAATTATTATTCCAATTGTAGTACAAATAAACAAATTATTATTAATTAAATTTGAACTGAAGGAATTATTTTATAGTATAAAAGGGATTCTCAAATTAACCACCTGCGTAAGGCCCTTTTGAAGCGGACGGAAGTGTAAATCGGTCTGGAATCTTATTATAAACTTTAATGCACATGGGGTAACAACTTCGCCTATATAGGTCCGTTCTCATTTTAGGATAACCTTAACCTTTTGAGTGCGTAATTAGAGACACAATAGTAAGACAATGGCGCGTGAACGCCGGCGTTAATGCGGGGATCAACAGCTTAATCAACCTATTAGGAAATCTAGTTCTGAACGAGCATTTATCTCCCAGTTTTTCAAACATCTCTGGATGAGATTTGGTAAATTTACATATATCCTCAATATTAATGTCAGTATTCTTAGTTTCTTGAACAGTGGTTTACAGGATGTAAGTGGGTCTACATTACAAATCAATAAGGATACGTATTGTATTTGTTTTTCTTATAATAGGAGTCAAAGTATGAAGCTGCGGTTTTTTAAAGCGGGTTGCTTTGAAGTGTTATATCTTTGGATTGACTTGGAATTATAAGTTCAAATAAACTTTATATTAAAGGTACTTATTCTTTTCCCGAAATTAGGTATTTATTGGATTCTTTGTGTTTTGTATTTTCTGTAATATAAAATATAGCCTATGTCACTCAGAAATAAAGCAGCTTTCTAACGGAGAAAAAAAATTAGCAATCGAACCAGCCCCCCTAGCCAAGTTACAATCGTTTCGTTCGCGCCGAACGCCTTGAGTAGGCCACGCCTCCGATTTCTTTGTTCTGACCACGTGACTGAGCGTTGAGATTACGTCAGAACAAAGGAATCGGAGGCGTGGCCTACTCGAGGCGTTCGGCGCGACCGATACGATTGTAACTTGGCTAGGGGGGCAGTACTTTCAGAGATTACCTCCTTCAAACAATAAAACAAACTTTACCTCTTTATAATATTAGTGTAGATGAAACCACTCATCTAGAAACTACCCAGTTTGGGAAGCTTAAGTAAAACATCACAGTAGGTGCTTAACCTAAAGGCTACTTCTCTCCTTCCCGCGTCCTAATTTTGACGTTAACATCAACTAAGAGATAAATAGCTTAGTGAGACCGCTTGGTTAGTTGTGAACTAACTTAATGAAACTAGTTTTTGTTTATAATAAATTATAATTTACTAAGAGAATTTACCTGTTTTTAATTTTTGAAACAATGATTTTGAAATTAGGCCACCTAGCCTAGATAGAGATAGAAAGGGTTTTTTGTTATAAAAATACAAGTTTATACTATTAATATCTTACACATACATATATCAATATAAAAACCATACACTATTCCTACGCGAAATGTCAAATAATACGAGGAGAGGTACTAACATGAAACTGCATCCACTTCTACCCCCCTAGCCAAATTACGACCGTTTCGTTTCGATTCTCTTGCGTCGAACGCCTCGAGTAGGCCACGCCTCCGATTCCTTTGTTCTGACCACGTGACTGAGCGTTGAGATGACGTCAATATAGTAAGTCATAATATCCCTCTTTCTGCGAAGCAGTAATGTTAGCAAAGGAAGAGGCCGCAGGTGCACGCGTGAGGGAGTGGCCCTCACGCCCCAGCCGCCGTAGGCGAGGGCTTGCGAACGGCGAGCTACCCATTGCTCGCTAGCAATGGGTAGCTCGCTGTCCGACCATCCTGTAACCGTCAGGACCGAGCCCAAGTCGTACACGCGCGCCTCAAGGAGACCGTAGGACTGTCAGCAAACCGTAGGGGGCCCAGCAGGGTCGAAGCCTACTGGGGCCAAGGGTCTACTTCTGAAAGAAAGACTCGGCCCTGGTATGTAAGGCAACGAAGGAACAGGAGTGGATTTACAGTCAGTAAAAGTCTGACAAACCCTCCCATTCCACCTAAGAGCGGGGGATGTCATTGGATGATTTACCCACCGAAAAAAAAAAGTATAGCATAATATCAAATCATCATCCAAAATGCACCGATGACATCAACGCTGCTTCTAGTTTTTTCCAACCGCAGATTTCTGCTTTAATCATTGACATTTTATCCAACTCGGACCCATTGGATTATAAAATCAGTGCACTTGCAAACAAGGCTTATATTCAGTTGCAGTGGTACATAAACAAACAATTTAATATGTGAAGTCATTTGCGACAAAGACATATATTTAGGTCAAATCGTTTGATGTGGTCTAAAGTGTTCCTTGTTGTGTATTCTTCTATTTAAGGAGATGCTACCTAATGATCGAAATAGATATTATTTATTTTTTCTGACTGTCTTTTATTTTAAGGTGGGAAATCAACCAATGACTTCTCCCCGTCTGGGTGGAGCGGAAGGGCGTGTCAGACTTTTAATGACTAAAACCACACCTGTGTCCTTCAGGTGGCCTGTTGTGTTCCTTTTCAGAAAATCTCTGCAGTCCTAGCGGGCATCGGCCCCGCTGGACCCCTACGGCTTGCTGACATCTCTTTGAGGAGCGCGTGTATCACTACGCACTGTCGACGACTGGTGTTCGGTCAGGTCGCTTACCGCGTCTACCGTGGCTGGTAATCGTGGTCGGGGTCTCGACGGCTGGGGCGTGAGGATCTTCGTTCCCTTACGCGTGCGGCCTTCTCCTTCGCTAGCATTACTGCTCCGCAGAAAGAGGTGACCGCCTGCCATCTGTCTTCCTCGCTCCGGACCAGGGTCTGGCGCGAGAGGTCTCTACCATCGATTGCCTCCACGGTGACTGACATAAATATTTCAATTCTAGGTTGGTTTTAACAATTTTTTGGCCCCATTTTACTGATTCTAATTCTACATTTTTCTGATTCTACATCTATATTATATTACCGTAAACACTTGAGGCATAAAACTATAACAATTTTCAATCACAATATCTACTAGGAATCAATTGGTGAACAATTAAAACAGACACTGAACTTCACTCAAAAAAATCCCTCCAAAAACTTCTAGTATTGATGTTTGTTTACTACGATTTTATTTAAGCTGTTGATCCCCGCATTAACGCCGGCGTTAACGCGCCATTGTCTTTCTATTGTGTCTCTAATTACGCACTCAAAAGGTTAAATAACATTTACATGTTGATTATCAAGATGGCATCAATAACATCTCACATCATCCTTGTTATTAAATATAGTTTCTATTGTTCAATTCATTAGGTACCTGATTGTTTACTAATCTAAACAGTCATATTTCCTTAATCTTTGATTTCGAATCTACTTCCTAGTAGTGCATCAACCACTTTTGCTTTAGCTTCATGTGTTTATTTCATCAATCAATTGATAAAAGAGAAAAGTGCAACCTTTCTAAACGTATATTTCACAATTTAATATAAAGTTTGTTTACAGGTTTAGTGATTTTAAATAAAAAAAAACAGTGTTGAAATATTTTTTACTGCCGTAAGGTTTTTAAAAGCTAAATATTTTAAAATCATTATTCAATTATGAGGTACTAATTGTGATCAAAAACGTATGTGTCTTACCCTTAAAAATATAGAATTACGCGCATGTGGCGAACTCTTTACATACCATATCGTGACATTGAACTAATAATTATATGGCATTCAAACTAATAGAACGAACGGATACCATCGACAAATTCAGTTGTTTCCAAGACGCCATTTGAAAACCCTTTCGCGGACGTTTAATGAAACTTATGTTTTTAAAATGTGTACTAAATAGTATTTTATAGCGGTAATTAAATATTTAAGACCTTTTTGAACATTTTTGTAGTACAAATCACACAATATTAATCAAAACAACGATTTATTTTATGGCGTACCTCAAGGCAGCATTTTAGTGCCAACATTATTTCAATAAACCCTAGCAGTGATAGAAAGATTTCTAATTTAGTGATATATACAATATAAAGAAAATGGTGCAAATAAAATACACGTTTAATTTAATAGTCTATATAATCTTGTTGATACGGACGATAAAAGTGCTTGGTAGAGATCTCAGTGAGCACGAACGGGCATTGAGAGCAGAATTTATACAGAAACTATTGAACAAGCAAAATAAGTTAGAAGGAAAAATTAAGCTACTAGGAGGTGCAAGTAAATATGAAGGTAAGACAGACAATTTGATTCCGCGTTTGGTGATGTAGCTAAGTAATTGGCTGCTGTACTGCATGCCGTCGATTCCCGCACAGAAAAAATATTTTTGTGGCCTACAGATTGTTGTTCCGAATTTGGGTGTCTTGTGTATGTCAATTTACATGTTTGTGACCGCAGCCACGGTATAGGAATAATTCCTAGTGCGTGACAATGTTTAACAACGTTAAAATATAGCTAACTATAAATATAGGCCTGATTACAGAGTACAATAGATGTATTGTCTATTACAATTTTGCTGCAAAATTGGGTTTTGCATTCAAATACGAAAATATTTAGTAGAAAAGCGGAAAAGCCTTTACTGCTATTGAAATGTTAGTCAGTATAGCTGTATGGAAGAAATATATATGGGCGCAAAGCCATTAATTGAAAAGGATTTAATTTGATCACTTCCTGTTTATTCATTTTAATTTGGCAACATCCTGTTGAATATATAGGATTTAATTTGATAACTTGCCTTTCGATCATTTAACATATTGCGAAATCCTGTTGAATTTATACAAGGATTTCATTTGATAACTTCCTTTCGAATTACTTTAAATATTGCAACATCCTGTTCAATTTATGTCGAATTAAATGACGACTTTCTTTCTAATTCTTAAATAAAATATTATAGCATCCGGTTAAACTTGTGAGGATTTAACCTGACCACTTTCTTTTTATTTCTTTAAAATATCAGAGCATCCGGTCATATTTAAATAAGAATTTATTGTTGACAATTTCCGTTTCGTTTATTTATTTTAAATATTTATTTACCTTCATATTGAATTTTTATGCTTGTCAATTTCTGTGTATAAAAACCGATGTAATGTGATTAGAAAGGCACTCTTTCGCCGCCCATGGAATAAACACCTTGAACTGGAGTAAGGTATTTCTTTATTATCACTCTGTAACATTTCCTGCAATTCTATATTATTGTGACTGTGTATTTTGTGTGACGTCGACACCGATAGCGATCATACGCTAACATATACATATACCCCAAATAAATTTGAAAAGGGGCTGCCAGAGTATACTGAAATGCTCAGTAGTAGTTTAGAGCATTAATGAGTTAACCACTCCTTGAAATATGCAGGTTTATATTATGCCTTTTCAGGAAATGTATACATTTATCACGCCGGTCGCTGGGGTGCTGTGTGTGATGACTCCTGGGATGATGAAGCAGCTGCAGTAGTCTGCAGATCCTTTAACATGACAGGAGTAGCCACTGTTGGCGGACAATACGGAGAGACAGTTGGTTAGTTTAATATTTTAAAATTAAATATGTGACCAAAATGAGACAAATAGACATACCCTTTTTGTAGCTCTGATGTTGGTGTCGGATTTCGCGATGCATTAGGGTAAATAAACGTGTGCACAGTCATTATTATTGTCGTTTAGCGTCAATTAACTTAGTATTGGTATAGCCAATATATGTGTTATGTCATCAGATAAACGTTGTTACTTTCCGTTCAATAAGACTCAAATATATTAAAATTGTATAAGATTTGCGGTACTTTCAATTATTCGGTAACATACATTATTTGTTTTTTTTTTTAATAGGTACGCTCGAATTTTAACAGTTTGTCGCAGCTATCCTTTGCATTTAACCGTGAAACGATACACAAATCAGCAACGCGTTAAAACTGATAAAATTTGGATTCAAAATTAATATTTTGTTCTCACTGACCTCATAATGTCCTTTACCCTGCGTTCATTTTCTCTATTCATCCATTAACTGTCCATCAAGATCGTACTCGAATATTTTCTGTGGGTTAAGGAGTTGTAGTGTTCCTTGAACCTTTTTTTGTGAAGATGACATTCGAAATTGTTTCGCAATCTTGTTCCTAAAAATATCTTCCACACATCACACACTATCGAATGCATTTGTAATTTTATTAGATTTCAAATTTCGAGCGTTCTTAATGAAAAGTTCTGTGAAAGTTTCTGATGCATAATATTCGTAACTACCGTATTTTTATTATAAGTCTGGTTTTATATTTTCTTCAGAAAAATACTGGTTGGATGATGTTATATGTCAAGGAGATGAACCATTCCTTTCTAAATGCGTTTTCAACCGTTGGGGAGCTTCAGACTGTAGTAGAGATGAAGCAGCCGGTGTTATGTGCATGCCTGAATCTGAATCTCCTAAGAATAACCGATTATTGATAAAAAAGTGGCATGGAAGAAAGCTTAGAGATGTTTTAAATGAGACAACTGCACATTTGAGGCTCATTGGTGGTAAAAATGCCAGAGAAGGAAGAGTTGAGGTAAGATAATATCAATTTACTTGCTTTTGCAATCGTTTTTACTTATGTGAAAGTAGGAAATAATATCAATGGAACATACTTCTGGACTAACAGTTTTCCAGCCCCCCTAGCCAAATTACAAACCGTTTTGTTTGGATTCTCTTTTCGTTAATCGCCTCGAGTCGGCCACGCCTCCTATTCCTTTGTTCTGACCACGTGACTGAGCGTTGAGATGACGTCAGACTAAAGGAATCGGAGGCGTGGCCTACTCGAGGCGATCAACGATAAGAATATCGAAACGAAACGGTTGTAACTTGGCTATGGGGGCAGTACTTGTTCTACCCGTATACCAAATCCATTCAGCCGTGAGCGTGAAGGAGTAACATAGTATTCTTTACAACTCAAACACAAAGGCAAAAAGTATACCCTTGATATGTTTGGTTTTGCTTGACTCTTGACCACTTACTTTACGGTTTTATACGGAACAAAAAAAAAACAGTTTTTTTTTTATTTTAGGTCTTCCACAACAACACTTGGGGCAGCATTTGCCCAGATGGCTGGACATATTATGAAGCTTCCGTCGTTTGCAAGCACTTAGACCTTGGCTACGCTGAACAGGCTCTTCAAACGTATGCCTTTGGATTCTCCAACATCGTGATCAGTGGTATCAACTGTGACGGCAATGAAACCAACCTCTTTGACTGCAGACATCGGCAGCATGATGGAGTTAGGTGTCCTGGTGATTTCGGTGAGTAGGTTTTTTTTTTCGGTGGGAAAATCATCTTATGACATCCCCCGCCCTTGGGCGGGGCGGGAGATAGTGTCAGACTTTTACTGACTAAAAACCCACTCCTGTTCCTTCGTTGCCTTTCGTACCAGGGCCGAGTCTTCCTTTCAGAATCAGACCCTTGGCCCCGGTAGGCTTCGACCCTGCTAGGCCCCTACAGTTGCTGACATCTCCTTGAGGCGTGCGTGGAACAGCACGCGCCGTCGACGACTTGTGAGTAGGTATAATCATAATCTAGATACAACATAGAATGTTTTTTTGAGGATTGAAATAGAAAAGAAAGAAAAAAGTTTATTTACGTGAAATCTTAAAACTAGCTAACAAACATAATCAATAGATAGGGAAGACACGCGTCACATCCGCGCATAACGGCCGAACGCTCAGCATAAAGCCGTGTCCTCATGTATAATGCGACGAAAATCATCAAATGACTTACGCTCTAAGGCGCAAGAAGGCATGTCAGACGTTTGCTCATTAAAACTTACTTATTGTATTAAAACCGCTCACTTCAATATAAAACAATAGGTATATTTATTACTCAATCCTTCAAATGGTCAAGAAGTCTGTCTGTCAAAAAATTAAGCTAATTTCACATTTCAAACCTTAGATCTCATGATGAAGAATGTACAAGAAACTCCATGGACACTCTTTTAAATCATGTTTTTATCTTTTTTATATATAAAAGAAGAAACTGACTGACACACATTAACGCAAAGCCGAAATGACTGAAACTAGGAGCGTGAAATTTAGCACAGGTTTTCCTTTTATCTCGCAATACTAGCAAAGGAGGCGGCCGCACGCGCTAGGCAATGTCCCTCACGCCCCAGCCGCCGGGATTCCGATACCGATATCCGGCCACCGTAGGCGCGGGCTTGTGAACGACAAGCAATAGGTAGCTCGCCGTCCGACCGTCCGGTAACTGTCCAGACCGAGCCCAAGCTGTCGACGGCGCGTAGTGTTCCACGCGCGCTTCAAGGAGATGTCAGCAAACCGTAGAGGCCAAGCAGGGCCGAAGCCTACTGGGGCCAAGGGTCTGCGTCTGCGTAAAGGTCAGACACGCCCTCTCGTTTCGCCCAAGAGCGGGGGATGTCATTAGATGATTTTCCAACCTAAAAAAAAAACCTAAGGGGAGGAAACAGTTCACAGTTCAGGGGTTCACAGTTTGTATGGAGAAACCTACATTCACGCGGGAGATCCCGCTGGCAGAAGCTAGTTTTACATATTTCTTCTCGCTGTAATAATATTAGACACATATTTTGCGTCTTACCTCAACGGTTGCGAATTGAAGAAAAAAACTGTCACACGCCATTATGCTACATTGACAGCTTTACTACAGATAATCACAGATATTTTTCGAAAATCGAAATAATCGAATACAACTTAGATTAAATAATATTCTTGGTTTCAAAAAACAGACTAAATTATCTGATAACGTATCACTAACCTAATATAAACATAATATAAATAAAAATAACTAACCTAACCTAACCTAACACTGTACGTTCATAAAACCTTTGCCTTGTAGGGCCACGGTAACGTTCTCGCAGCCCGAGCAGACATTATAATAATAATAATAATAAACCCATCGCCGTATCTCTACGTTGACGTCGTGGTGGGGCTTGCGTGCTCCAATATACCCTAGGTCTGTATCGGTAAAGTTTGCTTTGCCGTAATATGCCTAGGGTGAGGGGCCAGACTAAGAGAGATACAATCCGCAGCACAGTTTTGTGGCGAACTGTTGGGCATTAGCGACCCCACGGACCCGATCTCCCGGGAGAATTCTTGTTCTTCATCTCCGGCTTGCCTTTATTGGCCGGCCGTAGTGAACACTGACGAGGAACTGAGCTCCCACCTCTCTCTTGCCTTTATTGGCTGGCTTGAGTGGAGATTCGCAAGAGCAAACGTGCTCGGGAGAAGGATGTATAATCCAGTAAGGTGCTGGTAGGGATCTTGACCGTACTTCCGGGATTGTCCTGATAGCCGTGGTATACCTCTCCACTCCTCAAGCACCTCAGGATATGTTGCCCTCTTGTTGCTACGTCACTTCGTGCTAGCGGCCGTTTTTGGGGGCCCATTTATTGAATGTGCAAGTCACCCCCTGCCTTTTTTCGATGCATATTAATAACGTTGTTCAGGCAGGGGCCATAGTCTTGACATAGTTCCATGTTACCAGTCCACTTAAGATTCCAAAAACCATAGCCCTATTATCTTTGTTCTCCATATGTCGCAACAGTTTTTCAATAACCGGGGGTTGTCCTTGGGTGCACTAGCATAGCGCGTACAGGGATAATCGTCGGTTGGTATCATGTTCCATTATAATTATCTAAAGGGCCTCTGCGAGTTGGCTTCGGCTCCTTGTACGCCTCCCAAAGGTCCAGGACCTCAGGGTCCTGAGATAAATAAAATATATAAAAATAATAATAAGGTATTAAATAGCCTTCTGTCAGGTGGAAATAAGGTGCGCCTTCAATGGTTGGGTCATGCCGGTCTTAATGTATTCTTTCGGCATACTCAAATGGACTCAGACCGAGTTAGACGCTCTGGATAGGCGGGTCCGTACACTGTTGACCGCAAACCGGATGCATCACCCACGGTCGTCTGTAATGAGACTGTACATCCCGCGGAAGTATGGAGGTCGAGGTTTTTTAAACACGAAGACCCTGCACAACCGCGAGGTGTGCAGCCTCAGAGAATACTTTCATAAAACCGATGTGGGTATGCACCGCGATGTGGTCGCAGTGGACAAGGGACTCACCCCGCTGTCCATGGCTAAAGAGAACTGGCGCAAACCTGTTGTACTTACAACTGATGACCGCAAGGAAGTATGGAAAAGTAAGGAGCTCCACGGGCGCTTTTATCGGGCTCTTCATGAGTCTGATGTAGATTTTGCAGCGTCCGTGGCCTGGCTACGTTTCAGCAACCTCTTCGGGGAAACTGAAGGTTTTATCTGTGCAATTATGGACGAAGTCATCTTGACGAATAACTACCGGAGATATATAATGAAGGACGGGACGGTTGACGTGTGTCGGGCATGCCATCGTCCGGGTGAGTCCATCAGACATATTATCTCTGGTTGTTCTCGTCTGGCTAACGGCGAGTACTTGCACAGGCATAACCAAGTAGCCAGGATTATTCACCAGCAACTTGCTTTGAAATACAACTTAGTGTATTCAGAGGTACCGTATTACAGGTATGTGCCCGACCCAGTTCTCGAAAATGACCATGTCACGTTGTACTGGGATCGGTCTATCATTACTGACCGGACTATTGTAGCCAATAAGCCGGATATAGTGGTGATAGACCGATTAGCGCGCCGCGTAATGATAGTCGATGTCACCATCCCGCATGACGAGAATCTCGTGAAAGCTGAGAAAGAAAAACAAATCAAATATCTCGACTTAGCACACGAGGTTGTCGACATGTGGAATGTGGACTCGGCTGTCATTGTGCCGATTGTTGTGACTGCCAATGGCCTTATAGCCAAAAGCTTCGACGACCATCTGTCGAAGCTGTCGTTACGCGGTTGGATCAAGGGCCTGATACAGAAGGCAGTACTCCTTGATACGGCTCGGATTGTGAGGAGGTTCCTGTCTCTGGAGCCCTAACCACCGGTAGCTTGGACCCTGCTCCCGACACCGGCGGACTACTATTTTTAAGAAATATTTAAAAATATATAAAATATGTAATGAAAATAAATAAAGAGAATAATAATAATAATAATATCGATTTATTTCTCTCAAAAGGTACAGACATTGGTTCATAACATATTATTTCAATCAAGACATTGACTCAGCTGGGCCCTTTTAGTTTTACTGACATCTCTTTGAGGCGTGCGCGGAACACAACGCATTTTCGACTCGGGATTGGTTCATAATGGACAGCCGAACGGCGCGTCTCTTACATCAGCGGCAGGGCCTAAAGATGTCGGTTCCATCTCGGTTGCTAAGAAGGCCTGTCTGGGCACAGGCACGAAAGGTCAGGGCCTGGGACATCACTGCTGTCCATTACAGCTGGGCCAGCACTGCTCTTAACTTACTTTTGTTTTACTATGCTTCCATCAACATCACTTCAGCCGAAAGACGTCCTCTGCTGGCCATAGGCTT
Organism: Mythimna impura; assembly: GCA_905147345.3. Classification (NCBI taxonomy): domain Eukaryota; kingdom Metazoa; phylum Arthropoda; class Insecta; order Lepidoptera; family Noctuidae; genus Mythimna; species Mythimna impura. Next base: position 21,039,921 of record LR990360.1, on the reverse strand, counting down.
CCCCCAAAAGAAAAGTCACCGGGCCTATGCAAAAATTCGTGTCATTTCTACAAATGAACTGTGTATACTGCTTTGACTTTGACCAAGAGAAGGCTGGGTAGATGAGGGGGATCCACGACAAATTTTCGAGCCTAGATCTGTCAAAATTCTTATCGTGTACCTGTACATGATGAATTGGACCTATCTGCCACAGACACGGTGAAAGTTCTTAACGTGTACAAGCGCCCGATGTGCGTCTCGCATCCATTGCGTTCCCGCGACTCTCACTCGGTCATCGGTCCATCTTGTAGGAGGCCTTCCAACGTTGCATCTTCCGGTGTGTGGAGAACCTATTACATTTTAAGCATAAGCATAAGCAGCCTTTTAATGTTCCCACTGCTGGGACTCAGGACTCCTCTCTAGGAGAGGGAATGGGCCGTAATCCACCACGCGGGCCCAGTGCGGGTTGGTGAATGTCACAAGTCTTCGCCGGTTCTTCTTTATTACATTTTATTAACTCATATATAGTTATCTAATCATAACCGTGTAAACGACGTAAACTGATAAATTAACCCATTTCTAGTCCTATCAAACTATTCAACGTGATTCAATTTACATTCATAATTAATTTATAATTATTTTGAGAACGCTTCTCACGTAGTTTACAGGGTGTCAATTATATTAAGTTACACATATAGGGGAATCGTGAACTGGCAATTATCCAACCAACCTTCGTGATCCCCGTTTAATTGGGTGAAAAGTTATGAGGTACCCTAGAATAATAGAATTTATACTCCTTAAAAACCGGTATAGCTACCAAAAAGTGGTTGTTGAAGCCAAAATGTCATCCACCACGCGGGCCCAGAGACGGTTGGTGGATGTCACAATTTTTTTATTGTCTACACTAATATTATAAAGAGGTAAAGTTTGTTTTCAGGTTTTTTTGTTTGTAGAAGGTAATCTCTGGAAGTACTGGTCCGATTGCTAAAATTTTTTTACCGATAGAAAGTTGCTTTATTCCTGAGTGACAACCTATTCACTCTTGACTTAAAAACCCCTAAGCTACAAGCTATCAGGAAACACATTGTTCGGCAGGGAATCCCACTCCTTACACACTCCTCCGCATGCCAGTTTTTTCACGATATTTTCCCTCACTGCGTACCGTTTTGAGAGCATTGGTGATGAAATAAATTACGCAAAATAAAGTGCATATCTGCCCCCCCCCCCCCCCTAGCCAAGTCACAAATGATAAACGTAAACTCTCAGTAGTCTTTAATAGATTTTCAACTTTATGTTATTGGATATAAAGTTGAAAATCTATTGAAGATTACATAGTGTTTTTGTTCGTTCCGGTCGCTAACGCTCAGTAGTCTTTAATAGATTTTCAACTTTATGCTATTAGGTATAAAGTTGAAAATCTATTGGAGATTACTAAGCGTTCACGTTTATCGTTTGCAACTTGGCTAGGGGGGCTGGGTTTAAGGCTACGACGTCCATACATTCGTAAGTCTGGGCTAATTATTACCACTAGGTCACCACTCCATTTTCTTGTGATATGGCGAACAAAAATGTACTGAACAGCTGTTTTATATTTCTTTTATGCTGGAAAAAAATTTGATTGTGATAATAAAATTTGTTTGTAAATGAGTCGAATCACACTAACAATACGTACTCCCGAGATGACGGCGCATAATTTTCCACGCGCACCTTTTTTATTCCTCTGACGGGATTGGGAACAGGATGAAGCCCGAAGACGGCGCGGCGGGCCAGCATTAGTTCGTGGAAGTGATACTCACACCGCAACCGATGACGAGCCATGAGTAGCTCACCGTCCGGTCGTCCGGTATGGACCAAACCCGGGACAACAACGCGCTTCAAAGAGGTGTCAGTAAAATTTATGGGGCCAGTTAGAGCCGACGCCTGCCAGGGCTATGGACTGTTCGAAGGGGTCACCGCAGCCCTCGCAATAACGGGCAACTGAAGGAACACTGTGGGTTTTAGTCAGTAAAAGTCTGACACTCCCTCGCGCTCCACCCAGAATGGGAGAAGTTAGTTGATATTTTCCCTCATAAAGAAAACGCGTCCGACTCAAGTATGCGATAGGACACTAGTTTGGTTTTATTAACAATAATAATTATTTATTTTCAGGCACCTAAGACCCATAGTCAAAATACATAGAATATTCTTGAAAATAATAAACTAATACATATTGAGAACATACAAAAATTAATCTATTTATTTTTACAAACTACTAGCTTTTTCCCGCGGCTTCGCTCCCGTCAACTGACTACTATATCCTACTCTACCCTACTCTACCTTACTCTACCCAACTCTATCCTACTCTACAAAAAAAAAAGTATTCTATGTCCGTCTCCTGGTTCTAAGCTACCTCCCCACCAACTTTCAGCCAAATCGGTTCAGCCGTTCTTGAGTTATAAATAGTGTAACTAACACGACTTTCTTTTATATATATATATATATATATATATATAGATTACACAGTGACGGGGTCGTGTTTCGCTACGAGGTCGGTATCCTTCCACGAAATCGTCGATATACGACACCCTTAGGTTAGAAAACTCCTCTTCTCCAAGTGTAGAGTCGGTACCCGCACCACAAACGACTTAAAATTAGTGTTATGGCGCTACTTCAACTGCACGACTCTCAAAGTCCAGTACGAGTTTGACAGACTTCCCATCCCAGGGTGGAGGATATCGATGAGGACTTCTACTCCAAAACAAAGAAAAATATTGAACACTCCAGGACTACCACGAAGACGATGAGTTGTTGTTGTTGATGAGTGTTGTCTTTCTTAAACCAAAGGTTGACTGGTAACGAATGCCTTGTTGCATTAAGTCAGCCTATGTACCACTATTGATAAATGATATTTATTTTGCAAATAGGTTTATAAATAGTACATTTTGATAAAAGTGCACAAAGTTTGTCATTGCGACCGAGGCGGAATTCGCACGAGCCATAGGCGAGTGTGATAAGGAGCCGAGGACTGCGGTGACAAATTTGCACGTGTATCAAACGAGTTTTTTCAATACACTTACGAAGAAATGAATAAACGGGGGTTGACCGGCGACTCGTGGGGGTCGACGCGCGCCCAGCCTGATACGATAGAATAGAAAAAGAAGAAAATAGAATAGAATAGAAAAGAATAGAATAGAATAGGATAGAATAGAATAGAATAGAAAAACTTTTATTCGAGACAGACACAGCACAACGGTTATAAACACAAACACAAAGTAAACAAGAACAAAGTACAAAATGCACCGAGCGTGCCGATAAATGTAATAGCATTGAGGCGGGGAGAGCATGCGCACTTTTCTGCACTAGTGCGGAAAAAAGTCTATTGCGTGCCTAAAAGCGGTGGGATAAGAGCGGGTTTTCGAGTGTATTGAAAAACACTTTTAGACGTCAATTTTTTTTTCGTCATTTTAAACTAGTTGAGGCCGGTGTTTCCTAGATGACTACCCTGAGAAGAAACACCGAAATAAACCCAGGGATGATTAATTGTACATGAAGTTTCAATAAATAAAGACCTGGAGCCTTACCATGACATGTTAAATTAAAATACTGATATTAAGGTTCCAGGTCGTGCAAGCAACAAAGGGGGATGGAGCTATACACCCTATATAGCTCCATCCCTTTAACAGTCAGTTTAGGTCGTCAAATGGATCGCGTTAAGAGCTCGTGGTAAGGTCTCCGATGTGGCCACATGCGCGATGGTACGGCCCTCACGCCCCAGCCGCCGGGATCCCGATCCCGATTTCCAGCCACCGTAGGCGTGATCTTGATGATTTATAAAAAAGCGCCTATACCTATATGTCTTAAAACGTCACCAACCCAAGACTTTAAACTCAGATTAACCCCGTAGGATCCACTTAATAATACCTTTTCACGAATGAATTATTAAATTATATCCCAATACCCGGGAAATAAATAATTAAATCCATTGTATTGGTGAAAAGCGAAACAGAATCCGATTAAATAAATTATTATAATTTGATCAGATTAACCTGGACCTTCGAAATATAAAAAGACACGGCCCAATAAACAGAGCGCAAATTTGAACCGAGTTTTATTTTATTTTTGTATTTATGAAGATTAACCAGATTAATCCTGGTACAGTATTAAACACAATTATAATACACTGAGTGGTGGCTGAGTGGTAACGGCTCCGACTTACGAGTTGTAGGTTGCAGGATCAAACCCAGCCAGGCGCATTACTTTGTGTAATTTATTTCATCACCACTGCTCTCAAAATGGTGAAGGAAAACATCGTGAGGAAACCCGGCATGTCCTAGATCCAGAAAATCGTTGACATGTGACATTTACCAACCCGCACTGGGCCCGCGTGGTGGATTACAGCCCATTCCCTCTCCTAGAGAGGAGGCCTTAGCCCCAACAGTGGGAACATTAGAAGGCCGACTATGCTATGCTATACACTAGTTACGGCCAGTAGCTTCGCCCGCGTGATAGTAGAATATTATCCCAAGGGAACATACTCCCGGGATAAAAAGTATCCTATGTGCTATTCCAGGACATGGTCTACCCGTGTACCAAGTTTCATCGAAATCCATTCAGCAGTTTTTGCGTGAAAGAGTAACAAACATACAAACATACAAATTTTTGCGTTTCTAAGTAATATTAGCTATTACGTATATTGTGATATTAGTAGGATGTTTTGATAGGCTCTCAATGTTAGAAAGAAAAATAAAAAAATCTAGCCAAGTGCGAGTCGGACTCGCCGCACACGAAGGGTTCCATACTACAATAATATAATCGAGCAAAAAAAAAAAAACGCCGACAAAATAACGTTTCTTGTATGCATAGTCGGTCTTATAATGTTCCCACTGTTGGGACTCAGGCCTCCTCTCTAGGAGAGGGAATCGGCCGTAATCCACCACGCGGGCCCAGTGCGGGTTGGTGGATGTCACACGTCTTCGAATTTTTGGTTCTAGGACATGCCGGTTTCCTCACGATGTTTTCCTTCACCGTTTTGAGAGCAGTGGTGATGAAATAAATTACACAAAGTAATGCGCCTGGCTGGGTTTGAACCCGCGACCTACTACTCGTAAGTCGGGGCCGTTACCACTCGGCCACCACTGCTCTCTTCAGTTTTTTGTATGGGAACTAGGAAATCCAATCCCGCAAGTGCGGGATCCTACAAATGCGGGATCCCACACCTTTTTTGCGGAATCAGAATGCGGGATTACTCATGCGGGATCCCGCACGTCTGCGGGATTGAAGTTTTGTATAACAAAATTGGATTTCGACGGCCTGCCGCCGTTTTGATCATTTATTAGACCCAGCTCATCCTCATTAAAAAGTGATGAAACAACTTTACAGGAAACTCGTGACATTTTTTAAAGAATTTGTGTGGAAAATAATAATGTTTGAATTTCTATTTCATATTGTTGTGCGAGTCTTGTATCGCAACTAAAACGGAACGTAATCAATTTCAGTTTAAGTATCTACTCTATGACTAGGGATTCCCCACAGCACGTGAATTTACTTTCCTAGATGAAGGTCCGTTAAATATCTTAATGTTCTAAAGCAGTTGATTATTATTTATATGAAAATCGTAAGTTTTCATTACAAATTATTTTTTTGTTTGCGATTCTGAAAATCTTCGAAAACGGGAATCAAACTATTTACATAGGTAGGAAAAATTTATAAGAAATATTCGGTGTGTAAGTCTGATTCGCACTTGATCGATTTTTATGTTTATTACTAGGTACTTAAAACAAAAAAGAAATTAAAAATCCCAATCCCGCAAATCCCGCGGTATCCGCAGGATTGCTGAATTCAATCCCGCAGGGACGCGAGATCGCGATTTTGATGCGGGATTGGATTTCCCAATAGGAACCCCATTAATTTAATTTTATTATTTGTTATTGTAGCGGCAATAGAAATACACATTCTGTAAAAATTTCAACTCTCTACTTTTTACGGTTTATGAGATACAGCCCGTTGACAGACGGACCGACAGATTGCCAAACGGACGAACAGCGGAGGCACCCTTCGAGTACGGAACCCAAAAAATTACCAAATAATTAATATGTGTAAGATACTCGTATTTCACGGGAAAATAGATGCTCCTGAACAGTACGACGAGCTATATCCGTAATTGGAGGCACAGACTTTGTTTGCTGTTTCATACAAGTCCAGTCTCTTATCCCTCACTCCGCGCTCTTTTGCATGCTAAACGTGATTGTGACGTGTTCGCGGATGAATGGAAGAAGATTTTATCTGTCTGTCTAGAGTATTGTGAGATGAATACACTCATCTGCTGTATACTTCGTTATTATTTTGTTCATATTTTATATCAGCCAAGTTACAACCGTTTCGTTTCGATTCTCTTTTCGTCTATCACCTCGAGTAGGCCACACCTCCGATTCCTTTATTCTGACGTCATCTCAACGCTCAGTCACGTGGTCAAAACAAAGGAATAGGAGGCGTGGCAGACTCGACGCGATCAACGAAAAGAGAATCGAAACGAAACGGTTGCAACTTGGCTAGGGGGGCAGAACTACTGCAATTGGTATTTGCCCGTGTTATTTAAATAAATAAGTAGTAAATAAAATAAATATAGGCTCAGATTGGTGCGAAGTGAAATTGCGATATATGTAGCGTGGGCTTAGTTTCATAGAAATTGTCTTACGAATATAGTATTATAGTGAAAACGTGACACGCGTGTATGCGGTGGTCACAAACTAAACAGGATATACCACAGACTTAAATTCGCAGGATCCGGCGGATACGGCACGCACAGATGCCTACGGGGAAAATCTTTGTCCCCGTTTATATTAATGTCTTATTTTAATGTGTTTAATTTCATTTTCATTTATTAAATTAAATTTTATTTTCTTGTTTAATTTGATTTTGATATTAATGTATTTGATTTAGTTTTATTTTAAACTAGCTGACCCAGCGAACTTCGTACCGCCTAACAGTCAATGAATGTAGTATAGTCTTTCGATATAGTCAACCTATACATACACGCTAGGGTGCACCTGACAGGTTTGCCTGCACAGTTATATAACCTACCTGTCAGGTAAGCTTTTGTGGAAACCTGCACAGTTGTGCAACATACACGCTCCAGTTTACCTGTATAACTCAACTGTACAGGCAAACCTGTCAAGTATATCCTACCTTTAGTAATATATCAAGTTACACACAATTTTAATCAACAATTATAATTTAATAATCAATACAATTTTAATGTATAAAAGTTATATAAATCGATTTATACACTTGCTTCATGCCAAATTTCAGAATTATAGGTCAACGGAAAGTACCCTATGAATTTTTGACAGTGTCAAAATACGCGTTTTTTGCGACATAAACGGCCGTATCTTTTTTTTTACGTTAATCCAGATGTTTGACTTTTTCACAGTTTCAAGGGACTGCAGACCTGAGGATACGGTTTTAATTTTAACTCGATACCTCCACGAGTTCTGGTCTTGACAGACAGACGGACGGACAACAAAGTGATCCTATAAGGGTTCCGTTTTTTTCCTTTTTAGGTACGGAACCCTAAAAAATCAAATAAAGGCGTGAACTCACATTTACACTAATATTATAAAAATGAAAGTTTATGTCTGTGTATATTTGTTACTTCTTCACTCTCAAACGACTGAACGGATTTAAATGCAATTTAGCATACTGGTAGATCATGTCCTGGAATAGTACATAGGATACTTTGTATCCCGAAAGTATGTTCCTTTGAGACAATTTTCTACTTACAAGCGAGCAAGGCTCTGGCAGCAGCTAGTTATAAATTACCAGCTTTTGCCCGCGGCTTCGCCCGCGTAAATAAAATATAGCCTATGTCACTCAGGAATAAAGCAGCTTTCTATCGGTGAAAAAATTCTAGCAATTGGACCAGTACTTCCAGCCCCCCTAGCCAAGTTACAACCGTTTCGTTTCGATTCTCTTTTCGTCGATCGCCTCGAGTCGGCCACGCCTCCGATTCCTTTATTCTGACGTCATCTCAACGCTCAGTCACGTGGTCAGAACAAACGAATAGGAGGCGTGGTCGACTCGAGGTGATCAACGAAAAGAGAATCGAAACGAAACGGTTGTAACTTGACTTGGGCAGAGATTACCTCCTACAAACAAAAAATTACCTCTTTATAATATTAGTGTAAATTAACTTTTCCCTCGGCCTGTCCAAGAAGAACCTTACAATTGAGGGGTATAGTTTCAAAATCCGCAAAGTAAATTTTTTTCATGTTGCAATATTTTTATATCATTTGATTTGATTTATCAGATTTTACCATTCACAGCTATGTCCAATAGAAAATACACATTAAAGTAGGCTGTAAGTTTCAGAAATAAATAGAGTTGGTAGAGATATAAAAATATTGCGTCATGAAAACAATACACTTTGCGGGTTTTGAAACTCTACCCCTCAATTTGTTCATGTATCCAGATAAATAATTTACATATAATACACGTTTCACGTATTTATAAATAATTTGTTACCCTCAAAGATAATGTAGCTTTATATCGGTGTTATAATTTTTTTTTAAACTTACTTGCTCAGAAAATGACTCTTATTGCACTGCACTTAGTTATACAATGGCACTCGTTACCAAACTGTGACATTTTGATTACCATTACACACTAGTGCTATAATGTAGTTAAAACCTTTTTGTTCAACCTCTTTGTTCGCAAAACAAATTTTGAATTCGAATAAAATTCCTATTAAGTTATTGCGTTCAATAGTATATAAATTAGTGTCTTACTTACTTATTTCATCCAATTTACAAGTTAAAATGGACCAATTTAACTTGTACAAACGCTTTATTTAATAAAAATCATTTAGTTAATAAATCGTACATTAAAATTAAATTTGTTTTTTTTTTGTGGTCTATGGCTGCTATTTTAAGATGCGCGCGGTTTTTGGCGTGATTTCGTGAAGTTCAGTGGCTGTATTAATTAAATTAAATACTACAAAATCATTAGAAAATGTTACATCCGTATTCTATTGTCACTACGAAAGACATTATCGTAAAAACTTTTCACGCAAGAAAATATAAACGCTAGGCACTATGATCAAAATACCTTAGCCTTTCTCTAGGGATAAATAAAAAAAAATGTTGCGCGCGGTTATGAAAACAGATTTTTACCGCCATGTCACAGAAAATTTTACTAGTTTTACTCATTTACTGTTGTTTTCTTCACAAGTGTATTGAAAAAAATCGTATGACACACGTGAGTAATTAGCAGTGATAGGAATAGGTAGTGCCTATTTGCCTAAACTTCGAAGAACAGAGACAAGAAACGGAGACTTCCTTAGGACTAATTTTTTTCCGATACATCTGTCCCGGACTTTCGATACAACACTTAAATACATTTTAAAAAATGTGTTATTTGGAATAAGTAATTCGTCTATATTTACCTAAAGTTTGCGACTAGATATATCATAATAAATAACATACACAGTCGTTACAACCATAAAACTTTCTGAATTTTTTTGTTGGAGAACTTTTTGTAAATGACTTGTTGATACACAATGAATCACAATATTTGTATAAGAAGCCGTACACGTTTCGAAGTAAATATCTTCTTTCTAGCTCACTCTAGGCGTCGCTACGTTTAATGAAGTTTGTAAAGTTCAAGTATAATAAAAGGCATTTTGTCTTTAAAATAATAAAACGGTATTTTTTATCATTTTAGCATTATCTATTAGAAAGAATTTATCATTTAAAAAAAAGTAGGTATTTAAAATAAATAAATAATTCATTTATTTGCCAGAATGTATGTATACAAAGTGTCTTAATATCAAAAATCTTAATATTAATGAGGTCCCTTTACATTCTACCATTATACATGATGTACAAATATTTGGTCACAAATGAAAATACAAATACCTTTTTTTCTTTCATCTTAATGAAATATATTTCTAAAGTAAGTGTTAACGAGGGTTGTTGAAATGACACACGGTGTATGAGAGATAGTAACTGTATAATTTGAAAGAAAGAAAGGGAATGCAACGCGTCTTCTTGAAGCCGAGCGAGCGCGAGTGACCGCTGGGTCGGCCGGTGGCGGAATGGCCGCTAGACGTGAGGCATAAATATTGGAACAGGTATGTGGATTAGGTAGTTTTCGATGCGAGTCCGTACCTAATCCAAAGCGTCGAGGATTAGGTATAGCACACAATATTCGTACACAGTCTACACAAAAGATATTCTGCACCTTAAAACGTGGATGTTAAGTTTGAAGTTTAATTAGCACTGGCGCTAGCGCCATCTATGTGAGATTACACTGGACTAGTTAGTGCTCTAGCGATATAAGTCGTCACGAATATACGTCGTTGATATGTGGCGCTATTGTAAATACTTTCGAAGAAAAATAACAAAACTTTCACGTCTTTTGAAAATAAATGTGTAAAAATCAGACTATGGGTGAAATGCATGTTAATCTAGTAGGTAATGCTAAGGTTTCTAGGTACCTGTTTTAATGATAACCCATTTATCAAATTTGATGATTTGATAAAAAAATATGTCGTTTGAGTAATTCTACAATGAACTTTAACCTTGACCTAACTTTTGTGCAAGTGCATCATGCTTACGTGAGCATTGATAGAATTGCATTATTTATTAAACTCCATTGGTTTAGCTTGTTTACGTATTACGCCTTTTGTGTGAATCTACACAAGATGACAGTCCTAAGCCTGTGAGAATGTCTAATAGACGACACTTTGATTACATAATCAATGAGACGACATTTTAAAATTCTGTGCTGTACCATTATTAACACATTGTGCAGGCTGCGTAATCTTTAAGTATGAAGGGTAATTTTGATCACTATATAAGATTAGACGTTAAAAACCAGAGTATTCACGATTGCTTTAAGTACCGTTAGTCTATAAAAAAACAAAATTAATATAATCCATTGTTCTACAATATATCAGAAACGGAACGTCCATACTCCATGCCCAATATTTCTTACCTAATCCACATACGCTACGTAATATCGATATCGATACAATATTTGTAACAGGCCAGCGGCTCTATTGAATAAAATATTCGGATTAGGTAAATGGATTAGGTATTTTTAAATACTAGGATTAGGTGGAATAGGTATCGTTTTTACCTAATACGACCCATGTCTAATGGCCGCGCGCAGGCGCGCCGGCCGGCGCTGCCCGGCGATGTGCGGCGCGGGCGCGCGTCGGTGCGTTAACAAACTGGCCCCCTTGGAGCAGGAGCAGCATCCTGGTCCAACTTCACTGGTAGGGGACAAAGCCTGTTCCAAGCTCTGCGTAAGGTTCCTGAAGTGGTTGCGACGTCTGCCACCCGGTTGACGCCGTCAGTGCCAGGGTAGACTGTGGTGACACGGCCCAGCAGCCATCTGTTGGGAGGCAGTCGGTCGTCCTTGATGACAACCATATCACCTTGCTGTGGTTGTCCTCTGTCTGTGCGCCATTTGTTTCGGATCTGCAATTCTGAAACGTACTCCTTGTAGTAACGATTCCAAAAATGTGTTTTTAATGCTTGTATCCTCTTGTATCTGGAGAGCGTATGAAGTGGAGCCTGGTCGACCTGGGGAGCAGGCAGCATAGTGAGTGTACGTCCAATTAAGAAATGCGCTGGCGTGAGTGGAACTAAATCTGATGGATCAGATGAAATTGGAGTGAGAGGTCTAGAATTCAGTATTGCCTCAATTTGAACCAATACAGTGTTCATTTCTTCGTAATCTAGATGAGCCATTGACAATATGTGATTTAAATGTTTTTTAATCGATTTAACTGACCCCTCTGCTACGCCGTTAAAATGTGGGCTGTAGGCTGGACTAAATTTGAAAGTGATTTCATTTTCAGCAGCGTATGAAATAATATCGTTAGATTGATTTTTTAGAAACTTAGCTATTTCGTTGCAAGCACCCACGAAATTAGTTCCGTTATCGGAATAGATTGTAGCTGGCTTACCTCTGCGGGCAACAAACCGATTTAAGGCTGCAATGAAGCCTTCAGAACTCAAATCGGTTACGAGTTCTATGTGCACTGCCCTCACTGCTAGGCAAACAAAAACAGATATGTACGATTTCTTTAGCTGACAGCCACGACCCTTTCTGTTCGCTATCATGATGGGGCCAGCGTAATCCACAGCAGTATTACTGAAGGGATAGTCTGCTTGCAATCTTTGTAGAGGTAGATTGCCCATGATAGGCTGGTAAGTTTTACCTGAAAATCTAAGGCAAGATATGCAATCTCGAGTTGTTTTTCTACAAAGATTACGACCATTGACTATCCAGTATTTGTGACGTAATGTTGATAACAACAGCTGTGGTCCAGCATGTAAAAGAATTTTGTGATAGTGTGCGACTAATATTCTGGTTATGTGATGTGATGCGTCGAGTAAGATAGGATGCTTTGTGTTGTAGTCGTAGTGTGAGTTTGACAATCTACCTCCCACTCTTATAATACTTCCCTGGTCAATAAATGGATTTAATTTGAGAAGTTTGTCTTTAGGAGACAATGGGCGTTTGTGAAGTAACTGTAAGTATTGTTTACAATATGAATCACGTTGTACTTGTTTGCATAATACTTCCAACGCAGAATTGAGCTCTTTGACAGTCAATGGACCTGTCATTTTATTGCTAGTATGTTGACAGTTAAAAATGAATCTGTTTACGTAAGCTACGGTACGTTGTAATTTACTAAAATCAGAAAAATTGTTGAAATAGTTAACATTGTGACAATGTGACTCATCTGTTGACAAATAACATCGATGTTTAATTTCCGGCAAACTAGTGATATTTATATTTTGTGGTTGTATTGGCAACTGCATGTCTGTTTGATGTAGGAAGTGAGGACCTCCCCACCACAAAGGTGAAGATTTTAGTTGTGACGCGTTGAGCCCGCGTGAACCTATGTCAGCCGGGTTCATTTCCGTGGGAACATAATTCCATGAATTAGGGTCCGAATTATTGGTAATCTCATTAATTCTATTGTAAACAAATGGTTTTAATTTTGATTTGCATGTTTTAATCCAGCCCAGCACAATAGTTGAGTCACACCAAAAAAATGTGGAGTCAATTTTTAAACGTAATGAATTTACTACCTTTTTCATTATCCTTGTTGCTAGAAGAGCGCCGCAAAGCTCCAACTTGGGCATAGTTAGCCTTTGCTTTAGTGGCGCCACTCTACTCTTTGCAAGTAGCAATCGTACTTGTACATTTCCAGTGTCGGACACTGTGCGTACATATATACAAGCTGAAAATGCCTTAATGGAGGCATCGGAAAAGCGTGTAATTCGACCTTAACGTATAGATCACACAACACTCTACGAGGAATTTCAATTTTAGAAATTTCTGGTAAGTATTTAATAAAGTCATGCCATTGTGACTCAACATCGGCAGGTAACTGATCATCCCATGTAATATTCTTAGCCCACAGTGTTTGGAGTATAAGTTTTGCCTGTAACATGCAAGGATTAATTAAACCAAGCGGATCGAACACTTGAGCAATAGTGGATAGAATTGTGCGTTTGTTTGTGTTTTTATTATTTGAAATTTCATTTACTGAAAATAATAATGTATCTGTCTTACAGGTCCAGAGTAAACCTAATGTTTTTGCATGATCAACCTTGTTTAGGTTTGACAAATTATCTGTGTTTTTGTTTTCGTTAACGATAATATCGTCGAGGATAGACGGTTTGTTGGACCGCCATTTACGTAAATGGAAATGAGCGCCCTCTAACATTTGAATGACGCCTTTACATCTTTGTATTAATGTTTTTTCATCCTCATGCCCAGATATATAGTCATCTACGTAAAAATCATGTAAAATTGATTCACATACGTCTTTATCGGTGCATTCTTGGCCCAACTGGACTAGGCATCTAGTCGCTAGGTATGGCGCTGACGCCATCCCGTATGTGACAGTGTTTAATTTATATTGTTTAATCGGTTGGCTAGGGTCTGATCGCCAAAATATTTGTTGTAAACATCGTTGACTATTGTGTACATAGATTTGTCTGTACATCTTTTCAATATCTGACGTTACTACGAACTTATACTGTCGGAATCGGATTAATATGCTAAGTAAATCGTCCTGTACAGTTGGCCCAATATGCTGGATGTCATTTAATGACTTGCCCGTGCTTGTCACAGCTGAACAATCAAAGACGGTGCGTAACTTTGTGGTGGAGCTGTCCTCACGCAAGACACCGTGATGCGGCATGAAGTATGAAATGCTATCGCTTTGTGTAGTTGTGTTTTCTGACATGTGTTCCAGTGTCAAATATTCGTCAAGAAATTTTGTGTATTTTTCCTTGAACTCTGGGTTGCGTTTAAATTTACGTTCCAATGATTGAAACCGTATTAGAGCTTGCTGTTTTGAATCTCCTAAGGATTCAGGTGATTCCTTGAATGGTATAGTAACAATAAATTTGCCATCTGGGTGGCGCTTTGTAGTTTGTGCAAAAATTTGTTCACACTCACTCTCACCTTTAGTATGGATTTGTTGAGTAGAGGGAACTGATTCTAGTTCGAAAAACTTGTCTAATTTCTCTTCGATCTCATTATTGTTTAAAAAATGGCAATGGACTGTATATGATTGATGCGTGTTAAGTTTAGAATTAGATGATTGTATGGAGCCTGTGACGAGCCACCCTAATGTTGTTTCAATCAAGGTTGGCTTGTTTTTGCCCAGGGCAATATGATTGTTTAGAAGGACATCCCAAAAGATATCCGCCCCTAGCAACATCTGTACCTCAGACGGTGTTGAGAAACTTGGATCCGCGAGGTGGATGCGAGAGGGAATGGAAAAAGAATTGCAATTAATTTGTGAAGTAGGTATCAACTGGGTGATATGTGGCACAACGAAACAATTGACGTTAGTTGTATAACCACTGTTTGTGAGTGACGATATTGTGACGTCACATCTTTGTGTAATTTTTGAGGACTGATTGTTCAATCCTTGTACTAATAGCGAGGTGGAATAACTGGGTATTCCTAATTTAATTCGCAATGTTTCTGTAATGAAGCTAGATGTGCTTCCATTGTCGAGTAGTGCACGAACCTTGTGTGTATGACCATACGAATCTTGTATGTTGATTATAGCAGTGGATAGGAGTACCTGACTGTGATGTACGGATGAGAGTGTGACACTACTTGATTCTGTTTGTTTCTGTTCCTGCACAGTGGGTAAGACAACACACCCTTCTGATGAAGTTGAAGCCTTAGGAACAGCATTATTATTGTGTAACAGAGTGTTATGACGTTGTGTGCACAGCCTGCAGGAACTAAGCCTACAACGCTGTTCGTCATGTCCTGCCCGCAAGCAGTTTGTGCATAAATTTAATTGTTTGACTCGTTCAATACGCGTCTCGATCGGCATTGATTTGAATTTCACACATTGGTAAATAGTGTGATTATTCTTGCACACAGGACATTTAAATTGTGCTTGTTTTTGGGTTTGGTTAACTAAGAATGTCTTAGGACGGTTGTGAGTGATATCGCTGTGTCTACGTTGTGTTTGTTGCTGTTTTGTATGTGTTGATGTTTCTTCCACAGTTTCTAAAATGTCGGCACGATTTTTTAAAAATGTGTTGAAATCATGTAAAGTGGGTAATCTTATAATATTGTTGCGTTCCTTTTCCCAGTCACGTATTGTGGATGGGTCCAATTTACTAGTCACCATGTGTATGATGATCATGTCCCAGTGTTCGGTAGGTAAATTTAATGTTTTTAAAGCCCTTAAGTTTCTATTGACTGAATCTATTGTGTTTCTTAAGGCCTTTGAAGATTCTTGAACTACTGGTTGTATATTGAATAATTCGTGTATGTGATTGTTGACTAAAATTCGATCGTTGTGATATCGGTCGCATAACAAATCCCATGCGACGTCATAATTATCTGCGGAAAATTCCAATGATTTAATAATTAATGATGCATCATCTTTTAATGAATTCCGCAAATAATGAAACTTATGAATTTTTGGTATTGTTGTGTTGTCGTGTATTAGGGACTTGTAAGTGTCGTGATATTCTAGCCACTCCTGATAGCGTCCAGAAAAGATCGGCAATTTGATAGTAGGTAATTTAATGTTTGGCCCACCCGGCTGTCCGGTGTTGTCACTAGAACTCGCCACCGACCCGGTTCCTTGCTCCGCAGAGGCGGCGTTGAGCAGCTCCTGCGCAACAGCCACGCAACCGAAGTAGCTCGTTTCGAATGTTTCCCGTTCCTTGTGCTCATCACCTGGAATTTCCACAAGACTTTCTATATCAGTCTGAACAGAGTCAAACTCGTTGTACAAATCTAGTATTTTATTTAAGCGAGCTGTTATCTCAAGAACTTGAACCTTATTAAGAATTTTATTAGGCAAGAATGTGTCTATATATGACTTAAATATTGTAAGCTTTGCTTTATGGCTAGCTCTAGTTTTCTTTAATGATTTAAGATCCATTGTGCAAATAAACAAATGCTAAGTACGCAATGAAATCACTCTCAAACTGCACAGCTGAAAGCCAAAACAATTATAATATAACTCACGATCAAATGAAAGGAGCGAAGTGAAAGAATAATGTGAAGCAGTACTTAAATTTTAAATTGCAGGCAAGAAAAAAATATTTGCAGGTAAGCAGGCAAGTAGCAGCAGGAATAAAGCGAAGCAGAGAGGGTAGATTTGTTTGGCCACACCGCGCGACTGCCGCGAGTCACGTAGGCCGAGCGCCGTGGACTTTGGACCCTCGGATCCGCTGAAATATTCAAAAAGAGAACGTTAGAATTGTACAATGGTTTGCACTGTATTGGTACAAATTGGCACAATACAGCGAATAAGACCCCTGTAAAAAATGTAGCTAATAATAAGTGGTATGATTTAGGGAAAGTTACATAAAATTTGAGAAAAGGTGGAATATTATCGGAACATAAATAGGCACACCGTTACGATTAAAATGTATGTATTTTGTAGGGAATAAAATATCAGCATGATGATATGCGATTCATCCAAGTGCTAGATGAAATATGAACGTGGATATTGGGAATAATTTGTGGGAAAAAATGAAAATATTCAAACAATAATGATACCTAATTTAGTGCGCAATTAACAGAATAATTGGAACGAACTCACAAGTACCACACTGCAACCCCGTATTTTGGTTTCTCGAACTAAAGTGGTGGTTACAGCACAGCGATGATCGTGTTTCTTGATTTTATCGTAGTAAGTTTTTTTTTCGTATGATTCACGCCTTATTGGTGACGCGCTGCGTAGCAATCCGTGTCCCGAAGTTTCTCGAATAACCTCGTCAATGTCGATACTTCTTTGTTCCGCTTTGTCTTCGAAACGGTTTCCAAGGACGTATCCGGCTCGAATCTTGTTAACGAGGGTTGTTGAAATGACACACGGTGTATGAGAGATAGTAACTGTATAATTTGAAAGAAAGAAAGGGAATGCAACGCGTCTTCTTGAAGCCGAGCGAGCGCGAGTGACCGCTGGGTCGGCCGGTGGCGTAATGGCCGCGCGCAGGCGCGCCGGCCGGCGCTGCCCGGTGATGTGCGGCGCGGGCGCGCGTCGGTGCGTTAACAGTAAGTATGTTTAAAATTGTTCTTGATATTAAAATAATTGCATAATAATGGTATCACATTGTTAGTAACAAACTTAAACTCAAAAAATTTTTAAAAACATGATTAATTTAATCTTTATTGCACCGAAAGTACAATACGACTTTTACGGCAGCGCGTTTCGTTATCTATTCTTAGAAATTACAAAATGTAACCGCCATAGTTGCATACCTGTGCGGCACGGGGAGGGCCCCTCCATATTCCCTACCGCCCCGCGTGCGCGCAGGTTACCTTCACTTCACTCCTGTACTTTGGTTTGTTAAGTGCGCATCTTCCTGTATTGTTTCTGTGAATATTGTTTTTCACCCTCGCTCGTTTTTTGGTTCATTGGATCTTCTTAATACGACTACTTTGGCTTGAATTTATGGATTACGATTTGCTGCAATAACATTCTTCCTGTCTGTCTACATCAAATAATACGGTAAGTCTACATTTATTACTTTTTAATGTTTTGAATAAAGTTATTTATTTTATTTCTTGTAGGGAAACAAACAGTTAGTTAGATATAAAGTAGAACATAAATGTATATATTATTTTATCTTAATCTAGCAATTTGACAGTCTAGCTTGATATGCAATTGTATGAACTTGTAATTTTTTAGTGGAGTTTTTAAGATAATTATTGTGTATGAAACGTAGTTAAAGAAAATAAAAGTTATTTTAATATTTGATGACTATTTCGTACAAGACAGGACCTCATCCGCATTTAACTTTTGGTTCAAATATAAAAAAGAACTTCAATACTACCAAGCATAGTAATGTTATATCTTTGGTGTCTTAAAGAATTGCTAAGGCGGACGAATTCTATCAAAATATATTATTTTTCTGGCCGGTTCTTTTAATATTTGAACCAAAATGGATTATGTCTTTTGCGCATTGACTAAAATGCAAAAAAAAATTCAATAATAATTGTTACGCATGTTCATATTTTTGAACCGTTTTTCTTTATTAGAGCGTAAAATAAAAGAATAAAATCTTTAAATCGATACAATCGATGCACCTAACTGGAATGCGCGCACTTCTCCCGCTTTTCCTTCCACCGCCCTGTATCTATAAAGGTTCGTTATTCCTTTTGAGGCATGGAAAACTTTAAAATTTTATTTTGTTTTAGGTACTTGTTATCGTACATCTTTTTGGAGACCAGTAAGATTGGAGATGGCGAACAAGCCTAAGGAAGCAACAGTACAAAGTTGGATCGGACTTCATCCTGAATTATATTATGACCCGGCTAGTAATTTGATTTACTGTTCTAAGTGCGAGAGCAGTATAACAGCTAAACTTAGTAGTGTCAAGAGGCACGTTAAAGGTCCGAAACACAAAGGGACAAGTAAAAAAACAAATGAAGAATTTTATTTGGACCTAGTACAATTTCTCTTAGTCATTAATATTAAGATTTTTGATATTAAGACACTTTGTATACATACATTCTGGCAAATAAATGAATTATTTATTTATTTTAAATACTTTTTTTTAAATGATAAATTCTTTCTACTATAGAGAATGCTAAAATGATAAAAAAATACCGTTTTATTATTTTAAAGACAAAATGCCTTTTATTATACTTGAACTTTACAAATCTCATTAAACGTAGCGACGCCTAGAGTGAGCTAGAAAGAAGATATTTACTTCGAAACGTGTACCTACGGCTTCTTATACAAATATTGTGATTCATTGTGTATCAACAAGTCATTTACAAAAAGTTCTCCAACAAAAAAATTCAGAAAGTTTTGTGGTTGTAACGACTGTGTATGTTATTTATTATGATATATCTAGTCGCAAACTTTAGGTAAATATAGACGAATTACTTATTCCAAATAACACATTTTTTAAAATGTATTTAAGTGTTGTATCGAAATTCCGGGACAGACGTATCGGAAAAAAATTAGTCCTAAGGAAGTCTCCGTTTCTTGTCTCTGTTCTTCGAAGTTTAGGCAAATAGGCACTACCTATTCCTATCACTGGTAATTAGTGATTACCGTTCTTGGCTCTCTTATGACCCTCGCCACGGCTCGGGTCTAAATACCGCCTCGACGGTAATCACTAACATTACACTCTTTTAACATAATGTACTATTACTAACTGAACTAGAATTTTCTGGAATTACCTTTTACATACCTTTTACAAATATATAAATAATTTTATCTCATTATTATATTAGTTACTATCATAGCCGAGCCCCATACTATAGTTATGATTCTGCTATGAGAGAGAGAGAGAGACAAAACTATACAAGATGAATAGTACTATCCCTTTTCACATTGGATTCACAATGGCAATGAGACGTCATAGTAGGGGGAAAAGCCTCAAACAAACCTACTTGATATTCTCTTCGAACAGATAACTTTGTAAGAATATATTATTTTTTGGGCCTTCATAAAGTTACATAGACGAAAAATTCTTAGACCTGTGATCGATAGTAATATATACAAAGAGAGAAGTTTATTAAGGTTCCGTATTGAAATAGTAAAACCACTTATTTCTGCCGTACGTCAGTCACCCCCAAACTTTACATTGAGATTCTATTGATTATTGGTTTCTCACTGAAATATCTATATGAGCAGTGGTGTGGTCCTTTGATTACAGCTCCAACACTAGAAATTACTTAGTACATCAGCCAATGCTTTCAGTTTTCACTTTTTTTTGACGTACGGAACCTAAACTGTCCAATGCGTACACGCACTTTACAGTTTTCTCACACGTTCGAGTCAGTTTATCGACTTTGAATACATTATTTTTCCAGCCATAAATATTAGATGTCACAGTTCCATATCTTACCGACACTTGTCAAAAACTTGAATAATTCATAAGGGTGGTATTCCACCAAAGATTTGCGAGGTAGCGAAGCGGTGCGATGATGCTTAGAGAGCTCTTTCCAGCTGTACGTACACACAATCACACATTCCCCGCCCATCTCTCGCTTTTTGTAAGTAAAAATATCTAGCTCTGCTCGCCCTTATCCAACGGAGCGACACTATGACACTACGAATGTGTTTTTTCTTTTTAAATTAATATAAACTAGTACTTGACTGCGATCCCACCTGATGGAAAATAGTGATGCAATCGTTGATGGTGAGGCGCACTAATTTATTAAGAGCCTATTCACTCTAGCCTTAAAGACACCTAAATTATAGTCGGACGGGAAGACTGCAGCAGGCAAATTGTCCCAGTCTGTCGATGTACGCGATATAAACGACGAGGCGAAACGCTTGGTCCGGACCGTAGAGGTTTCAACAACGTAAGGGTGGATACTCGCCGATGTGATCCAATTATTTATTTTTTCCTTACGTAAATTTCCTACCTCGCCCTGTAAATTTTTGTGAAAAATGAGAGTGAAAAGATACAAACTAGTGACTGAGGCTGCCCTCATAGTACATCCTGAATGAATATAAAATTTATGATCTAAGTTCCACCTTGCCTCACACACACATCTTTAAAATTCCGATTGACCAGTAGTCTCGTGATTCCCGGCACATACAGACGTATTTATGGAAGAGGAACTAGTACTAATAAAAAAAGAAATACAAATGCAAACTGGATTCATCCTTTAAATGTGAGCAGAGTAGAGTCATTATCATATTACGGCGAGAAAATCATGATTGATGAGATTCTTCGATTACTACAGAATGTTAGTAGTAATATGACAGTATCCTGACAGATTCAGAGTGTCAGTAGCATTGCGACAATATCTTGACAGATTCAGAATGTCAGTAGTATTACGACAGCACCCTGACAGATTCAGAATGTTAATAGCATTAAGACAGTATCCTGACAGATTTAGAATGTCACGACAGTGTCCTGACAGATTCTTTGATTACTGCAGAATGTCAGTAGCATCACGACAGTATCCTGACAGATTTAGAATGTCACGACAGTGTCCTGACAGATTCTTTGATTACTGCAGAATGTCAGTAGCATCACGACAGTATCCTGACAGATTTAGAATGTCACGACAGTGTCCTGACAGATTCTTTGATTACTACAGAATGTTAATAGCATTACGACAGTATCCTGACAGATTCTTCGATTACTACAGAATGTCAGTAGCATCACGACATTATCCTGACAGATTTAGAATGTCACGACAGTGTCCTTACAGATTCTTTGATTACTACAGAATGTTAATAGCATTACGACAGTATCCTGACAGATTCTTCGATTGCTACAGAATATCAGTAGCAACATTTGATAAATTATTTTGCTGGGGAATAAAATCCGAAAGAAAGAGACACATGAGAAGAGCCCTTTTCACTGAAAAAATACTTACTTTAAGGTAAGATTATTTATTATTCATTATTTAAAAGCAAAACAAACATTAAGGTAGGTGCGATAATTTTAATCAATAACTACAACCTTCATACATTATCATATACATTTAAAAGTTAACTAATTATTCAGCAGCATAATACATTCTTCGTCATAGGTGACGAATTCTTCCATTTGTGAAGTGGACCCAGTAGGTTGATAATCACCATCAGACTGTCCCTCCTCCTTGCGTCGTATTCCTCAATGCTGAGGGGCGTGACCTCCCCGCTTCATCACTTTAACTTTTATGATATTCCTCCATCTGTTTCTGTCTCTGGCAGTGTGAAGGGCATTGTATATCGTAGAGTCAAGGGCAGTGTGGGTTTGGTCGGACCAACGTATTGGACGGCGCCTAGCGAGGCGTTTTCCCATCCACTTTACCGGTCACAATGAGCCTTTCGAGGTTGCTACCGTCTTTTCTTGCAATGTGACCAAAGTATTGCAGAACCTTGCGAAGACACTCGGACGATAGCAGTGAGGAGATTTTGAGTTCTTGCAAAATAGATACGTTGGTCCGAAATGCTGTCCAAGAGATACATCTCAAAGGCGTCGATGCGTT
Source organism: Mythimna impura (assembly GCA_905147345.3). Taxonomy (NCBI): domain Eukaryota; kingdom Metazoa; phylum Arthropoda; class Insecta; order Lepidoptera; family Noctuidae; genus Mythimna; species Mythimna impura. Next base: position 21,017,493 of record LR990360.1, on the reverse strand, counting down.
TACGGTCTGCAGCTTTTAGCGACCAAGTTTCAGCGCCATACGAAAAGATCGAGAAGACTAGTGTCCATACCAGTTTGGTTTTGGTCTTTACGGAGATATTGCCATCCCTCCAGACTTTATTAAGCTGAGACATGGCGCTCTTAGCCATGCCAATTCTCCTGCGAAATTCCCTCTCGCACGACTCATCGTTACTGACATTGGAGCCCAGGAAAATAAAGTTATCCACTGTTTCTAAATCCAACGCGCCAGTGAGCTACAATTTTCCAGAACTATCCACCACCATGACCTTGTTTTTGGCCTTGTTAACGGAAAGCCCCATTTCTTCGCTGATACGCTCCATTCGGTCCAGAAGCGCAACTCAGATCAGACTGTCCACTGCTTAAAATTGTTTCGAATGAATTTATGACAACCCACGGGGTAGGATCAGTGTTGTAGACAACATGTGAACATGTGGTCCAGGAGATGGTTTAAGAATAGTGATTATAATCTGAGGGGCTAAACTGGGTGCCCCAGTATCTGTATACTGTATATCCTGATTGTGCTGAACTGGTTGGCAGATCGGAGTATAGCTACTTTGATGGCTTGGGGTGCTTAAATTAATATAATATATTATGGTTAAGATTTATTAGAATTTTCTTTGAATATATTTTTAAGTAACTGCATCATGCCTAACTTAAAGTCAGTTTTTTGCAGGTGTAATTTTTTTCATTTCACCTGTAAAACTCTAAAGATATTTTTCATCATCGTCATAATCCTTAGTTGCAGTTTTTTTTTTTCCTTTTTAATATATTTAATATTTCTGCTACTACATCTTGTAGTTTTTTTCTTTTTTGATTCTGATTCTTTGTTGGTATTATTATTCTTCTGTACATTTTTGGTTTTTGTATCTTCTAGTGCTCTTAGAGTTCTAACATCTCTTTGTACCTCATGTTCATCTTTTGCATCTCTTACTGATAGCTCTTCAGTGTTATCTGATTCACAATTTCCTTCGTGGTTTCTTCTTGTAATTACTTTATTCAAGAATCCTAAAATGTCTGCGTAAACATATCTTTTTTCTTTTTTTTGCAGCGGATTCTGTAGAAATACTCTGTAATTTTTGTTTATCTTTCTTGTAATAATCTCGGCAGTTACTCCATTTTCTTTTGATTTCTAGACCTGCAAGTAAAATGATAATCGTTAGCAATCAATGTTGTTGTTTGTTTCAGATGTCTCGCTACTGGTGACACTTCGAAGATTTGAAATATGATTTCCCAATGGGAAGTACTAAAATCTCCGATATTGTTGCGGATATTTGTTCGATTATATGGGAGATATTAAAACTATTAGAAATGAAGCCACCATCACAAGAGCGGTGGCTTGAAATATCCGATAACTTCTATATGAAAACCAATTTCTCTAATTGTTTGGGTGCTATAGACGGTAAAGACATAAGACTGATTTCACGAAATTGCAGTGGCTCAAATTATTACAAATAAAAGAATTACAATTATATTGTATTGATGACTGTTGTTGAGGCTGACTATCGTTTTATAGCGGTGGATATTGGTTCATATGGTGGAGAAGGAGCCAGTTTTTTTTATACAATGGCATTTGGGAAAAAAACCTGTCTGAATGTCGCCTTAATTTGCCTGTCCCAAAAGCTTTACCAAATACCACAATGACGACCCCTCATGATTTTCTTGAAGATGAAGCTTTTTCTTTAATTCAGACTTTTTAAGACCAGATCTAACACCAACTAAACAACACTCGCAGAGTCTTTAATTATAGAGTCACTCAGTCGAGTGTCCAGGATAGTGGAATGCGCTTTTGGTTAATACCAAGCGCATTCCACTAAGCAACAAATGGAGAGTTTTTCATACAAATATGACAATACCACCAGAATTTGCCATAAAAGTAACGAAAGAAATGGATACAAATTTAAAGATTAAAGATACCTTAACACACTATTTTGATGACTCGCCATATGAAACACCACATTACAGGACATCTACTACGGACTATGTTGATTGCATTTTTTTTTCCTTTTCAGTAATTTTAACGATGTCTGGCAATTTGAGTATTTTCTGTGGCCTACCCAAATGTCCTTTCCTTGGTATTGTTCGTCAAGTCGTTGAGCTCCTTAGTAGTCCTGAGTTGAGCTTTACGAATACTGACAAATGCTTGCACTGACTGGACAGGTCCACTCAAATCTGTATGGTTCTTTCTTCAAAAGACCATTAACAGACAAATCTGCATGGTTCTCATGTGATTTGACCATTACATATTTACTGTATGGACTTTAAAAGAGACTTTGACCCCTGAGTTTTTTTCGGTGTTTCTTCTCAGGGTAGTCAGCTAGGAAACACCGGCCTCATCTAGTTTAAAAATGTCGAAAAAAAAAATTGACGTGTAAAAGTGTTTTTTTAAACCTATTTACAAAATAATAATATAAATCATTTATCATTTATCTAATACGGGTAGGCACGTAAAGTATAAGTTTTATGCAAACTTATCCCTTACTTATACTATATTCTATCTTTATGATGTCATGTGGTGATATATCATGGCAATACAATGACTGAAGGACTTGGACAATTTATCTGCTGCGGTCTTCTCGTCCGATTATAATTTGGGTGTCTTCAAGACTAGAGTAAATAAGCTCTTCATAAACTAGTGCGCCTTACCATCAACGATTGCATCACTGCTTACCACGTACAAGGTGGGATCGCAGTCAAACACTAGTATACATTATTTAAAAAAAAAACTGAGTAATTTATTATTTCTGTACTTACTTACTTTTTATTTTTCTTCCATCTTCACTTAATGTTTCCCATTGATTTTTATAAATTTCCAACCACGCTTTGTATTTTTTTCTCCTGTCGTGATAACCCTCAATGGAAGTGTCCCATATACAAGGGCGGCTTTCGACGCACAAAATTAGATTTTCCGTATCAGACATTAAGCCAACAGATCGCAACACGTCCGGAAGTAAACCGCTTGCAGAGTCAACTGAAATAATTCAAAATCTGATTCTAGTACATAAATGCGTTATGAAATCATAATCCGATCCGGAATTCAGAACACTTGTCAGTATTATTCTTATAGATCGATCTGAGAAATTCATAATCTTAAAAAATCAGAATATTTGTGGAGCATAGGTACTAGCATAGTATTCCGGTCTTTATGAATTAGTAATATGAATTCAGAATATATGAATCACCTATAAACAATAATAATAGGTCTTTACCTATGAAATTGGAGATTTTTAAAACGGGTTGCTTTGAAGTGTTATATCATTGGATTGACTTGGAATCATAAGTTCAAATAAATTTTAATAATAATAATAATAATAATAATATTTATTTCATAAAATAGTAGCACATTGCACTGTATACATAGTAGAGTATTAATGTTAACATTATCACATTTAGGCACAATATTATTGGCTCTATCCCTTAAACTAGGTCTAGCCTGTATCTTAAGAGATAGGGTTCAACCATGTGGGTACAATATTTACATATAGCATTCTGTAGCAAGTAAAACAGTGTCGGTGTCACATAAGCAAAATTAAAACTGTGGAAGAAGTGTAGTTAGTGTGTTGAGTATATAAGTAAGAGTGTGTGTGTGTGTGTGTGAGGGTGTGTGCATGAGTGTAATGTGTATGTGTGTGGCTTTTGGAATTGTATTTTACGAGATGAATGTTAGGAGATTCTCCGTTGTAAGGTAAAATTTTATATTAAAGGTATGTTATTCTTCTTTTGAAATTAGGTATTTATTGGTTTCCTTGTGTTTTGTATTTTCTGTAATATCGCAGTACTTATAACCATGAAAGCTAATAAAAAAACTTTTTTTCATAAGAGTTTCAACGTAGATACTATGCATTGCAAAGGGCAAACAATATCAATGTCGCATACCTACGACTTTCTTCTAACAAAAAAACTCTGTGTTCTTGGTTTAATAGATTTCGTTTTGGAAATTTTGTCTTGTAGCCGCCCTAAGAAATAAAGTTATTCCTGAGATAAAATTTCTCACATGAAAGTGATTGAAACCAAAATAGACATCTCATTCATTAGCAGATTTAAGTCCGTATACATCATCAATATTGCATATCACTTGAGTCCCATTGTTTCCATGGTAGAACTCATATTACAAAATAATGCGAGTTTTCTTAGATTTCATACAAAAATGGTTATAAGTACTGCTATATTACAGAAAATACAAAACACAAAGAAACCAATAAATACCTAATTTCAAAAGAAGAATAACATACCTTTAATATAAAATTTATTTGAACTTATGATTCCAAGTCAATCCAATGATATAACACTTCAAAGCAACCCGTTTTAAAAATCTCCAATTTCATAAGTAAAGACCTATTAGATTATATCATTTGTATACTGCGGTTTCAATAATCCTACTAATATCATAAACGCGAAAGTTTGTATGTATGTTCGTTACTCTTTCACGCAAAAACTACTGAACGGATTTCGATGAAGAGCCATTCCGGATGTATGCAGCCAGCCTTAAGACCCCCCCCCCTCCTACCTTTTCCCGCGGGCCTTTTTTGTCCTGGACCTAGAACACTGAAATTCTACACAAATGTTTAAGTCCAAAGAAAGGTTTTTCCAAAGGTTTCCACTATCACAAGGGTGAAGCTGCTTGCAGAGGTTAATTTTATATGAAAGTCATACAAAAAACTAAAAAATGCAGAAAAAAACGGCTATGTGCGAATCGGATTCGAGCACGTAAGTTTCCGTACCGTCCGTAGGAAAAAACGGCAAATTTTTTTTTTTTTTTATGTGAGCCCTACTTAAATATTTATTTTATTGTTTTTAATATTTGTTGTTATAGCGGCAACATAAATACATGATCTGTAAAAATTTCAACTGTAAAGCCATCATGGTTCATGAGATACAGCCTGGTGACAGACAGACAGACAAACGGACAAGCAACGGAGTCTTAGTCTTAGTAATAGGGTCACGTTTTACCCTTTGGGTACGGAACTATAAAATGTCTCATATAGGATGATGTAGCAACTTGTCTTCAACGTAGTCTTCTCCATTTTTCACATTTTATGAAGAGTGATATCCTGCATTTCAATCAAGTATACCTGTCTTATTTCTGACCCAGGTCATGCAGCAGCAGTCGTCTGCACAAATTTGCTAGCAGACTTAGTACTGGACACGGCAGCTATAGAACGATCAGCGCACCTGCAAGATGTGCTGATGTTCCAGCTCCAGTGTGCTATGGAGGAGAACTGTTTGAGCAAAAGTGCCTATGAGGTAAGTTTGTGTTTTGTCTTATTGTCTTGTTTTGAGGTGGGAAATCTGACAAATGTTTGCACTAACTGGACAAGTCAAGTTCACTCAAATTTGTATAGTTCTTTCCTCAAAAGACCACCTCAGACAATAATCTGTATGGAGATGCAACACTGTTATAGTGGCGGATAGAGTTCCGGCGGGATCTCATGGTGGAATGGTGACAGCGACTATCGCAACCAAGTGCTGAGCACGCCATAATTATGGCGGCATATCCCTTCTTTGAGGCGTGGCTGGAAAGACAACACGGCGTCCTTACCTTCCGCATGACGCAGGTCCTCACCGGACAAGGTAAGTTCGGGAGATTCCTGCACCGGATTCGTGCGGAAGAAACGCCCAGGTGTCACCATTGTGTGGACCGCCCGGAGGACACGGTGGAACATACGGTAGATGTGTGCCCTGCCTGGGCAGAGCACCGCCGTGTCCTCGTGAGGGCGATCGACGGCAGCGATCTCTCGCGCCGGGCCTTGGTACAAGCCATGGTCCGGAGCGAGGAAGAGTGGCAGGCGGTCGCCTCCTTCTGCGAAGCAGTAATGCTAGCAAAGGAGGAGGCCGCACGTGCACGTGCGAGGCAATGGCCCCCGAGCCCCAGCCGTCAGGATTCCGATCCCGATTTCCGGCCACCGTAGGCGCCATAGGACCAAGCCCAAATCGTCGACGGCGCGTAGTGTTCCACGCGCGCCTCAAGGAGATGTCAGCAACAGTAGCTGGGTCGAAGCCTACTGGGGCCAAGGGTCTGATTCTGAAAGGAAGACTCAGCCCTGGTATGAAAGGCAACGAAGGAACAGGAGTGGATTTTTAGTCAGTAAAAGTCTGACACTATCTCCCGCTCTGCCCAAGGGCGGGGGATGTCATTAGATGATTTTCCCACCGAAAAAAAAGACACTAATCTGTATGGTTCTCTGATTTGATAATTACATGTTTACCAAATGGACTTTAAAAGACACTTTGAACTATAAGTTTGTTTCGGTGTTTCTTCTCAGGGTAGTCAGCTAGGAAACACCGGCCTCGTCTAATTTACAAGTCAATTTAAATTAAGGAAAAAAAATATGTTCAAAAGTTTTTTGAAAACCTATTTGTAAAATAAATATCACTTATAATACCTCACCCTTTCTGGATGGAGCGAGAGGGAGTGTCAGACTTTTACTGATTATAGCTTTTCTGTGCTTCTTTAGTTGTTGCATTTCAGTGTTATAGTTTTCGATCAATACCATATCATTCTCATGATACTCAAAGATTCAAAAGCATTTATTTCAAATAAACCATTTACAGGCATTTTTGAAATATCAAGAAGTCAGTCAGTCAGAAAAAAAGATGCTAATTGCACATTCCAAAGCGTAGATCTCTATGGAGAAGAATGTGCAAGAAACTCCATGGGCACTCTTTTCGATCATGTTTTGCAATTACAAATATCTCTGTTACATGTTTCTTGTCGCTATCATGTGAGAACAATGTCAATAATAAAGTAAAAATAAAAACTAAATATAGATATTAAAATAGCAACTGGCAGCTAAGAGATACTAAGTTCGTTGTTAACTTTGTATATTCTGTGACAATCAAAATCTTCCTAGCCTTTGTATACTTTGCGAGGCACGAGGTGTCAGTAATGTCCTAGATAAACTTAGGAAAGTATATATAATATATGAATTGAAAAATTCACCAATTATTTGCCCGGTTTCGAACCCGCAACCTTTTGCATAAAAGCCACTTGGCCATCACATGAAAATTTATTTCTTGCTCTTCTCATTCCCAGGTGAAGGAATTGATTCCCGACTGGCAGTACGAAACTCGTCGCCTGCTTCGATTTACAGCAGCATCAGTGAACGTAGGCACGGCAGAGTTCAGGCCTTACCTGCCCAAACACTTGTGGCAGTGGCATTTATGTCATATGTAAGTTTTATTTGCATTTTAAAGTCTACTTCAGAGTCATCATCAAATAACCTTTCTAGCTCTGGGTGAAGAGAGTGCCCGTGGGGATTTTCAGCAGCTTTTATTTTTTTGCTTTCCAAAGCCACAGTAACTCTTTCGAATATTTCCGCAACCCTTGTAGGATAAAGCTCTCACGGGTGTGAAACACGATACGCCGACGACCCAAGCTTGAACATTATTGGACGGCGAGCTACCCATTGCTTGCCATCCGCAAGCCTACACAATTACAGATACAGTGACCGGAAATGTTGACTGGGACGTGAAGATTGCCGCTCCCTCACGCCGTCCGCTACCTTCTTTCCTCGCATTACTATTTCGCTGTACCATCACTTTGTCTTAGAAAACGTGAACGACGTGCGCAACAACTGCAAAGGTCACTATTATATTATATGTTGCAATCATTAACACCCTTAGAAAAAAGGTTGAAGAAATCGTAGTATACCTATTCATTTTGTTATCCAACAGGCACTACCACAGCATGGAAGTATTTGCCACATTTGATATCCTGGACTCCAATGGCCTGAGGGTCGCCGAAGGTCACAAAGCTTCGTTCTGTTTAGAAGACAACACTTGCAATCCAGGAGTGCAGAAGAAGTACTCTTGCAAGAATTATGGTGATCAAGGTACTGTGAACAATATTGTCATAATTAGAACATTCAAGTGGAAAGTTTATGCTTATCACGATGACAGAGGCAGCTGGAGGCCTAAAGACTTGGAAAACAGTTTGATCTCATATATATGCTCATCTTAAATTACATGCCTATAGATGTAGCCACCTCGTGGCCGCACATGAGACAGCACTAAGTATAAAACTTCAATGACGTTATTACGTAAACTTTTCCTTAAATATGACCACTGAAATTCACTAAAAACTTAATTATTGGAGTCTATTTCTCATACATACACTAAAACTATTACTTTAATTGCCGAAATTATTCTAAAAACATAAAAATTTACTTGAGTCGACCTCTAATAGTCAGTAACAGGCGTTTGTTTGGCTAACTTTTTAAAGTTCGCCAAGCAAAACACCGTCCACGTCCAGAGCATGTTATGTTTTGTCTCAATTTTCTTACTTATTTCGTATACATGCACTTCCGCACTTCTCATCAGTCTCATGGCTACATCTAGAGGTATATAATCTAAGATATTCATATTAACCCATTAACCTCATACATCGCATATATAGGGTAATTAGTGACCGATACTTAAACACGTGATTGTACTCATGATTACAAACAACTTTCCCAAAGAAACTTTTTTTATATTCTCATTAATTTTATCACAATAACAAAACAGCTGTTTGAATCCGGTACGTACACTAATTACATACACCGCTGGGATTGCAAGCCGCGGATCACTATTGTAGGTACGGCGGCGTCACGCGGCTAAAAACAGCTGATCGGTCGCCGGTCGCAGGCGCGCGCGTATTACACACAGCCTTAGATTCAAACAGCTGTTTTTTTTATTGTTATAAAACTAATGAGTATATAAAAAAAGTTTCTTTGGAAAGTTGTTTGTAATCATGAGTACAATTACGTGTTTAAGTATCGGTCACTAATTACCAGTCACCCTATATACGAAAAACGCTCTCACGTTTATTCCGCCAGCGTCGCACATCCACGACCAAATACTCAATCTCGTCAGCTCTTCTGTCACCTATAGATATAGAAAAGTTAAACGAAATGAAATAACCAATCGCAAACACACGACCATGGCGGGTCGTGTACCCTGGCGAATAGGACACGGAAACACTCGTCGCACCAATTCAACGCAAGTGGTTAATATATCCAATATACACCACAAATTTTTAATTAGTACAAATATATAAAGAGCTTATTAGAAAAGGTCTTGTTATTATCAAAGTAAAGTTCCAATAAATAATATTCATAAACAGCAAAGTTATTAGCGTTTGTTTATATCCCAAAATGTCACTCAATTTATGGAAATATTGTACAGGCTATTGATTGTGAATGAATAAATGACAATCAAAATGAAATAACGCTGCGCGTAGTATTTTCTAGCAGCAATTGTTATCAACAATTGATTCTATTATGAATTTACCAAATATGACAAATTTTCGTGGACAATTTTGCGATTTCGTTTTTTTTTTTTACTTTTGACTGTAAAAATATGATCAGTAACAGGTACGGATAGATCCCTATATTGTTTTTGTACTAATTAAAAAACTAGAAGATTTAAAATTTTAGTATTTGATATCACACTAATATTATATCGGAAGGCGCAACGTTGGATGGCCTCCCACAAGGTGGACCGATGACCTGCGGGGTTACCATGACGTACAAAGTAAGATTGTTTCATTCTTATTTCAGTGTGGGTAAGAGACAGAGCTAATACAGGTTGTCTGCCGCCATCTCTTACCCACACTGGAAATAAGAACGAAACAATCTTACTTTAAACGTCATGGTACAGGTCCAGGTGAGAGTTACGGGAGTCGCACACTTGGAGTAGGCCTGTGTCCAATAGTGGAAGTCTTTCGGCTGAAAAGATGATGATGATGGTGATACTATACAGGTGAAAGTTCTGTGAATGTGTTTGTATGTTTGTTACTTCTTCACGCTCGAACGGCTGTTTAAACGGATTTGAATGTTTTTCATACGGGTTGACCATATCTTGGAATACTACACAGGACACATTTTTTATTTCGGGAGTATGTTCCCTTCGAACAATTTTCTACTTTCGTAGGGGTGAAGCCACTGGCACCAACTAGTTTTTCATAAGCCGTGTCGTTAAGCAAACTAATTTAAAATGGTTGTAGTAGTGTATGACATCGTTAATCATATCCTCTTTCTTGGATATCATACTTTAGAGGTATGTGGAACAGAGAGTAAAGCCCCACATACCTCCATTGAAAAGGGAGGATCCTCTGACCAGACGGGTGTTATGTCTGGTGGGCAACTGCCCGATTGATGATTTTGGGCTGTTCTATAATTATGTTCTAATCACGCGGAGAACTTTAATTGCGCGATGCAGGATTAGTTCTTATGTGACGCCATAGATGTCGCTACAATACTAATGATTAAAAAGGCGAAAAGTATATATGTATATGTTTTTAATCTTTAGAGGTATGTGGCACTGGATCTAAAGTCCCACATAACTCCGTTGTAAAGGGAGAATCCTCCAATCAGACGGTGCTTTGTCTGATCCAGGCAACTGCCCAATAGTTAGAAAAAGATAAGAAAAGAAAGAAAGAAAAGCATTTTATTTGCCGAAAAAGGCGCAAACTTAAGACTAAAATATAAAAAATTACAAATAAATAATAAAAAAAAAATTACATATATGCGACACGTCCGTGCAAAACGGCCGAACGCTCAGCATAATGCCGTGTCCACATGCAAAAAATGCGACGAGTCCACAGTGCTGATTTTCAGCGTGGGCCGTTGACGGTGTCGACTAACAGACGTCGGCAACGGTTCTGTGTACTAAAAGATTTGAGTAAAAATAAAATAAAAATAAATTTTAGGACATAGTCATAAATGAAAATAACAATAATAAATAAATAAAGAGAAAATACAATTATATACGTATACAGTGGCAACATTACATCGCGACTTTAACAAGGACGATGGCTTAAATGACTTAGTATCCAGGCCAAAACCATTAAAAAAAATAACACGGACGCGATGACGTATAGCAAAAAAGGATGTGACGAATGCATAAGACGCTACACCATTGTGACAAAATGGTGTGTGGAAATGGAAAATCAAAATATTGATTTTGGATTGAAGTATTGTTCTTATCTCATGGAGAACTTTGATATTGCGATGCTGTGTAACACTCAAAAATTCAACATCTAGGATTGAAGTATGTTACGCCCTCTTGTTGCCTGATACCTATCTACTAATTAAATATATTGTGGAGACAAGTAGATATCTTTTATTCCAGTCAACACCTCATGCGAATAGATCCCTTTAGTCTCATGCATCAACTACCGCTGGGATAGTCGGTGGTGAGGGAAAACCAACCTTACAGCGGAATAGTTCCTATGTGGTGTCGCTAAGACTCCTTCAAGCTCAAACGGATGAATGAATTTCAATAAAACTACTACTTTTTATTCCAGGTGTATGGGATCGTTTTCTACTTTCACAAAGCCAAAGCCATTGTCAGAAGACAGTCCAAAAAAAAAATGAAATTAATTTCATAAATGTTTTCTTTCTTTCTTTTTCTTTCAGTCTATATATATCATCATCATCATTTGAACTTAAAGTCGTTCACTGTTGGACATAGGCCTCCCCCAAGAATCGCTATAATGTATATCCAAATCTATCTACACTAATATTATAAAGAGTTAAAGTTTGTTTTTGTTTGTAGGAGGTAATCTCTGAAAGTACTGCCCCCCTAGCCAAGATACAACCATTTCGTTTCTATTCTCTTTTCGTCGATCGCCTCGAGTCAGCCACGCCTCCGATTCCTTTGTTCTGACGTTGTCCCAACGCTCAGTCACGTGGTCAGAACAAAGGAATAGGAGGCGTGGCCGACTCGAGGCGATCAACGAAAAGAGAATCGAAACGAAACGGTTGTAACTTGGCTAGGGGGGCTGGTCCGATTGCTAAAATATTTTCACTGATAGAAAGCTGCTTTATTTCTGAGTGACATAGGCTATAATTATGTTATGTATGCGGGCGAAGCCGCGGGCTAAAACAAGTATAAATATAAAAGGAGAAACTGACTGACATATATCAATGCACAGCTGAAACATCTGGGACTAGTAGCGTGAAATTTTGCACAAGGCTTCCTTTTATGACGCGTGCAAGCACGGGAGGATTTTCCAAAATACAGCCTCTGCATTCACACGGGTGAAACCGCTGGCAGGAGCTAGTTAAACTATATGAGTTAACGTGGCACCTTACACTTTACTTAATTCATATCATCTTCTTTCTTTCTTGAACATGAACACATATATTCGACTGGCCTGTTGGTCTAGTGGTTAGTGGCCCTGACTGCTATGCCGGAGGTCGTGGGTTCGATTCCCACCCAGGACAAATGTTTGTGTGACGAGCACAATCATTTGTTCTGTGTCTGGGTGTAATTTATCTATAATAGGTATGTATGTATTTAGAAATATATAAGTATGTATAGCAGTTGTCTAGTACTCATAACACAAGCTCTGCTTAGCTTCGGACTAGACGGTGTTGTGTGATAGTTGTGAAATATTAAAAAAACAAAGAAAACGCCGCGACACTAGAAATTTCATGTGTATATTATATACACATGACATTTCTTGTGTGTTGTTTCTCGTATGTAGAATTACGCTGATGGCATGGTAATTTGTTTCAGGTATATCAGTAAACTGTTCCGACGTCTATAAGTACAACATCGACTGCCAGTGGGTAGATGTAACTGATGTGCAGCCTGGAGACTACACATTCAAGGTATCCTTCATAACATTACAGTCAATTGCATCTTATTATGGAAGTGTGTACTGCTTGGGCGAAGCACCGCTGTTACTTCGTAGGGGCTATCTGCAGCAGTGACATCTCCGCAACCGGCCCTGGTTCAAGCCATGGTCCGGAATGAGGAGGAATAGGTGGCGGTCGCCACCTTCTGCGGAGCAGTAATGATAGTGACGGAGACGGTCGCACGCGTGAGGGAACGGCCATCATTTCTGACACTCGAATACTACGCTCCGTCGACGACTCGGGCTCAGTCCACACGATTACCGGACGGCTGAACGGCGAAGTACCCATTGCTCGTCGTCTGCAAGCCCGCGCCTACCGTATCTGGTAGTTTGGGTCTGAGTCGCGGCGGCTGGGGAGTTAGGATGTCCGTTCCCTCATGCATGCGGCCGTCTCCTTTACTAATATTACTCTGCACTTACACTTTATACCAACACGTGAAGATGGTTCGTGCTCCATTTATCGTCATTATCATTGGTAGCTTTTATTGCGATGGGAAATCAAACAAATAATTTTCTCCCGCTATAGGTGGAGTGAGAGTGTCCATATTTTACTGAATAAAAACTCGTTTTCCTTAGTTGCCCTTTGTGTTCTAAGGCAGCGGTAACTGGATGATTTTCCACCTTAAAAAAATGACTGTAAGTGCAGAGAATTGAGTTAAATAAATAAAGCCTGACACCATGTTTTTTTTTTATTTTCAGGTGGCAGTGAACCCTCACGCAAGAATAGCAGAGCAAAGTTTTCATAACAACGCTGCCTCCTGTCGCTTGCGGCTATCCACAACGTATGCCATGGTCTTCGGTTGTAGACACGAGCGACCTTGAAAGGATCTATTGAAGTTTTAGACTAGATTTTAAGATATGTGATAAATAATTTGTTAAGGACATGAATTTTGTTTCATTTTTGTCATATTCTTCTCTACTATACGTGAAAGTGCAAATGGAAATCCATACTAAAATTCAATGAGAATGTAACTGCTTGTCTATTCATTACCTCTTCGCGTACGACACTTGGTAGGAAAATTGATACATGGGTAAACCATATCCAGGAATAGAAAAATTTCCAATAATACCATGGAATAATTTCAAATTTCACAAGAGTGGGGCAGCTGGCAAGAGCACTAGCTTCGATTTAAAAAAACAGTCAAGAGCGAGTCGATTCACATACCAAGAGTTCTGAACAGACTTGTCTATGTAAAAAGTTTGATTCCAGTAGTCTCAAAACTTTTTTCGTATCGAAAAAAAGTAATTATTTCGTGATATAACTGAATTTACGGTTTTAACACTTTTTTCTTTACTTCCGTTTTGTGATAGATCCTTCGAATTACCAAATATCAAAACTATTTCCTAGCGAGTGCCAAAATATGCACCTAAATGGAGCATAAACGGCCTTATTTTTTCACTGCTGCATGGGGTAGTGGATCTAAATATTTGATATTAATTTAATTTCTGCTCCATACTTCCTGGCGTCCCTGAGAAAAGACGACCAGACAGAGAGGACAGACGGACTGATGGACAGACAGACAGACGCACAACAAAGTGATCCTATAACGGTTCCGTTTTTGCCGGATCAAAGAACACATTATAAAGTAAAAAAATGTTTGTGTGCATTCCAGTGAAAGCGAATAGAACGCTATGATTGGGGTGTGTATGGAAAGAGTTGATAATGACACCTGTACTGTTTGTATTGTTGTCTCAAATGCACGAGCAGTGACAGTTGACAGTTGCACGGCGTCGGTTGGCAGAGGTGCACGTGTAGACATTACCTGCTGATGACGTAACGAGCCAATGTGTTTACCCCCTGTGCTAGCACATGTACTGCACACCTCTAGCGGCATCTCCAATCTCTGTATACTCCTCCACAGCATTTACAGGCTTTTCATAGAAACTAAGGTATTTGAAATGATACACATTTGACTACATTATTCTATAATTTTATTCATAATCTTATAATATACTATCACAATGTCATTGTAATTAACAAATACATTTTGAGCTTGAAGCGATTAGTTCAAACAAATTTATACCTTAAATCTAACAATTTTAGGTGTAATTTTTTTGATAGCTATGTAAGACTTTGTTCATCAATACAAATACTATATTATAATAATAATGATTAATTTTTAACTAGTGGTTAATTAGTCGTTACAAAGATAGAAAACTGAAAAATGTAAAACCACCTGTTATTGTTCAGCTCTTAAAAACGTACAAATTGTACCTTAAATAAATTAATCTAAATCGGCTACAATATATTTACAATGGATTCACGCAAATAAAAAATAACCTTTACCTAATACGTATCCAAATAAATAGGTGACGTGCTATGAATTCCTATTTTGTTCTTTTGTGAACAAAAGTAAAAGGAAATCATGGATTTCCCTTGTTCAAGCTGAAACTTTTGAGCACTCCATTTTCGACTTACTCTGTGTCACTTTGGCTACTAACAAATTCTCTTATAAAATAAAACGAAAAGTGAATAACTGCTAGAGTAACTAATCCCTATTATAATACCTCGTAATAGAAAAGGAAATTCATGTCAAATAATAATATACAAACTGATAAACCCGCCCATTTGAAATTAACCCGCACCCCCATAAAAATATTTAGAAAAAAACCCCTCCGAAAGTTAAAATTAAAACTGCGAGTTATTTGAGCAAATGTTCAGGTCCATGAAAATAAAATAAGCATACAAAAACCCCAGACTTACTATTTCTATAATCAAACAATACTTTAATATTTTTTTATACTTACAACATTAATTTGTTACTTACTTCTCTCCAAATAATTTATTACATTCGTCTGAATGGTCAAAATGCAATACTAGATAACCCGCTCTTATATCTAAATATACTGTTTCCGCACTAATGCGGAAAAGTGCGCTAGCTCAACCCCGCCATATTTATTGTATTTATCGTATCAAGCTGGGCGCTAAGCTACCTCCGCGAGTCGCTAGTCAACCCCCATTTATTTATTTGTAAGTATAATGGAGAACGTAGTTTGAATACGCGTCGAAATTTGTCACTGCAACACTCGGCTTCATAGCACGCTCACCTGCGGCTCGGGCGAATTGCGCTTCGGTCGCAATGTCAAACTTTAGCCATTTGTATCAAAATATACTATAATTGTGATGCATACTCTAATGAGGGAATTGTTCGAAAGAGTTACTGCGGCCCTGCAACGCAAAGGGTAACGAACACGGACCTCCACAAAGAGCGGGAGAAGTTTAGGTCGATTTTCACTTTAAAAAAAAATTTAGGTTTTTACTCAACATTTTTAAATCATAATTTAAAAAAATGTAAAAATACTAACACACACGCACGCACTAGTATTTTTTTTTTTAGGTGGGCAATCATTCTGTGACATCTTACGCTCTAGGCTGGAGCGGGGAGCTTTTATTGTTGACCACGGTTTTCACAAACTCCCCGTGGCGCTAGCGCCTACAATTTGCTGCCGACTCTCAAATCGTAGAGCAATAATTTTTGATTAATGCTTTTTTATTGTTATAGCAAGCGAAAAATCAACATCATGCAACGTCGTGAAAATCAGAGATATATCATGATAAACCGACTAAATTATTTGGAGAGTATAATTTGTCAATCAACAATCTAACTAAAAAAAATCTAATCTATGGCAAACTACACACAAAGCATTGAGCAATCACAAACTATTAGATCTTCAACTATTAAATTGCCGTTTTTTAAAACGGGTTGCTTTGAAGTGTCTCTGAAATCTTTGGATTTTCTTGGAATTATAAGTTCAAATAAACTTTATATTAAAGGTACGTTATTCTTTTTCCGAAATTAGGTATTTATTGGATTCTTTGTGTTTTGTATTTTCTGTAGCAACCCGTTTTAAAAAACGGCAATTTCATACTTTAACCCCTATTATTTAACTACAAACTAACTGTAAGATGCCTCAACCCTTCTTGAATTTCAGAAGTAAGATACTTGTAGTGAGGTAGACAGCGATCCAGGTGGCGATTGAGATGAAACCAGCGTAAACTGTAGGTTCGTTGATGTCCCATCCTCTTTGGAGCATGGACCGGAGACCCTCAGTGGATAAGGTGAGGGGCAGGAAGTAGCTTATCCATTGGAGGATGAAGTGCATACCTGGGGATGGAAATTTTGGATTAATATTTGATATATAGACGAAAAAATCTGATTTGTACGCAGATTATTAACTTTTCATTCAGCATAACTTGTTCTATGTCAAAACATTTCTTTAAAGACAATGGGCTTTTTTTCGGTGGGAAAATCATCCAATGACATCCCTCTCTCTTGGGCGGAGCGAGAGATAGTGTCAGACTTTTACTGACTAAAAACCCGTTGCCTTTCGTACCAAGGCCGAGTCTTCCTTTCAGAAGCAGACCCTTGGCCCCAGTAGGCTTCGACCCTGCTGGGCCCCTACGGTTTGCTGACATCTCTTTGAGGCGCGCGAGGAACAGTAAGCGCCGTCGACGACTTGAGCTCGGTCCGGACGGTTACCGGACGGTCGGACGGCGATCTACTCATTGCTCGCTATTCGCAAGCCACGCCTACGGTGACAAAGACAATGGGCTATGGTTTTTTTAAATATCCAGACTTTTACTACGAAAATGCTCTTACCTTCAATAGGCCAGATGATTCCGCAAAGCAGTACCATTGGTAAGAACGATCCCAAAGCCAAGTACGTGGCCGTTCTGTCGGTGTCACAAATTGTGGATACCACAAAACCTGCAAAGAGAAACCAAATTAATATGGTCATACATGGACGTGATGCTAAACGGTCGACAAACATTGATGGAAAATTGGTGCAAACTGCCTCCCTAGCCAAGTTACAACCGTTTTGTGTCGAATTTCGTTCTCCAATCGGTAACGCCTCGGTGTCAGCAATTGTAGAAAACGATAAGTTGGTAGCCATGTTGACGTGCCTGAGTCGGCCGCTCGTTCTACAATGTCGTTCTACAATAACAAAGGATATAGCGTTGAACATCGAAGAAATGATAATAATTCATTCTATCATTTTGAACGATGTGAACTTGGCTACAAAATTCGTTTGTTCTGACCACGTGACTTAGTGTTGAGATGATGTCATTCCCATACATTTAATTAGTTTTCGACTAGGTCATCTTCGAGAATGGACGGTAATCCGTTTTGTTTAATTTTAAGGGTTTCCGTTTTTATTAAGCCAATAAATGCAATTTTCTTTCTTTCTTATTTCTTCCTAATCTTCGTAAGCAGTCGTGTATTTACTTTGTCAAAAGCAAAGCATAATCGGTTTAGTAGGCTAAACCATACCTACCGATTATGCGATGTAACTTTGAAGCGGTGCGGGCCTACCACACGCTCAAACTTTATCATAGTTTCACCTGCGCAGGCACAAGTGTGTGGCGGTGGTGCAATTTTAAGCAACAATACTGCACTGCCAAAAGTCACTTACCAAATGTCATTCCACAAAATCCAGTCATAAGTGTTAGGAAGATGACCCATCCAACTGGTCCCTTGATAGTCAGTCCGAAGACTAAGAACCCTAGGAGCAGCACCATTCCTGACTGCAGGAACATGATGAGCATCTGCACAATCACGTGGGAGAACAGGATCTCGGTGCCTGGGGAGAAGAAAAAATATTGGTTACGGTTTTGTTTTTAGAACCTTTTTGTTTTTGTTACGGCTTCACAAAAGTATTTACGCAGTGGCATCAACGCGAACGTGGTTGCAAAGCGAAGCGGCGCAATTGGAACAATCAATACTGTGAAGGAGGAAATATAATGAAAGGCTTCTGTGTGGTTAGGTTAGCTTTATATTACGTTTATAGAATTATTTAATCCGCCTACCAACTTGACAGCTGGCCTGACTTCACTCACATTTCATAACAATCTCCTTTTCTTCCTATCAAATACGAACACCTATTCTATACAAACCATATACCTTAAAAAATATCATTATGTTGCTAGTTTGCAAGTTAATAAGAGCAAATAGCAGCAGCATGTGACCTCTTGCGATATCACAATATTCTATTGCGGTGGCATACCTACGTGACCAACTGCACGTAGCACTGCGGTACGGCGACGAGTGAAGCGAAGTGGACGCCAGCAGTTGAAGCGACGATTTTAAAGGACAAAGCTACCGCGTCGCGTTAAATTTGCTTTTTTTTTAATTGATATAAGAAGATTTAACTTTTTGAAAATACAGCATCATCATCGAAATTAAAAATTAAAAATCTTTTTGCACTAGCTTCTGACGTTTTATAAGTGTCCATATAAGCCAATGTGAAATATAAATATTTAGAATTTATGAAATTACCTCTCCCACTCTGGGTGAATCGGGATTCAGTATCAGACTATTATTATTATTATTTCTTTATTGTCAGGCAACTAAAACCCACAGATAAAACACATAATATTACCATCTTACAAAATACATATTAAAAATATCACAAAACAATAAACTATAATTATACACGTAGTAACATCGGCGACGTGGTCCGCTGCGTAGTGTCGCATAACCGTCCTCGGAAACATCGATACACGACATCTTTCGGCCAAAAGTCCTCTCTCAGATGGTGGGTTGGAACTCGTATCACGAATGACTTGATGTTGATGTCATACCGCGAATCCAGCCTTTCAACCCTCAGAGTCCAGTTGCTCTTCATCTTCATATACTCCACGACTTCCTCAACCATCGTAGAGTGATGCAGACGTGGAATATACAGCTGCGTGTATGTGTGCGTGTGCTATTACTGTCAAAAACCCCACCCGTGTTTCTTCAATTACATTTTGCGTTCAAGAACCGCGGTGGCACTTTCAAATAATCCTGCTACCCATTAAGCTAACCCAAAAGAGATTCAACCTATCAACATCTTCAATATTATCGAAAAAAAAAAAGTAAAAAAGTAAAAACCCGACTACGACAAAAAAAAAAACGACGCTGAAAAAATATGAAATAAGATTTTCATACTTCGAACAGAACAAAAAAAAAGCCGTAATCACACGTTATAGGTACCAACCGAAACACTTTAATAACGTGTGACTACGGCTTTTCTTTTTGTTCTCTTCTTCTTTTTTTTTTTATTTTACATTTTTGGTGTTAAATTTAACGCATGACTTTGTCCGCTATAATAACGTTTTGGAAATTTACAAATGAAGCCCTTTCAAACGATACGAAACACAGCGTATTTATCACCATTTTTATTTTTAACACATTACTTTTTGTCCGCTAGAGGGCGCCATATCAAGTTTTGTGACACGTCACGTAGCCTATGTTCAGCGGACAATTAAGACGGTTCTAACGATACCTCATATGTCGAGTTCCGATAAGTAGATTAGGAGGTATGAGGGAACAGATGAACATACTCACATACATACATACATAGCCTGTCAAAATCATAACCCTCCTTTGGCTTTGTCGTAGTCGGGTAAAAATAATCACAACATTAAAAAGGCTAATAGCTTATTGAGGTCGCCTGTTACAAGTACAATTCAGGTAAAACTTTGATCTAATAAAATTATATTTAAAGTGTTATTATCATAACCTTTTGATGTGAACTTGATATTAATGGTGTTATCTTGCCTTTAAAATGGGCTTGATAGGAAGGTCAAGAGCGAGTTTACAAGGAACCAAAACAAAATATACTAATTAATATGATGGCAAGGTTAGCACAGTGGTTGTGAGGTTTAGGGGACATCCGTTGACCCACCAATCTGGACCCGAGATGGTTGCACGTAGTGTTCCATGCGCGCCTCTCTTAGGCGTATAGAGCCACTCTCCAATATGGGAGGAGACCCACGGGGATAGGGTCACAACTAGGTCAGGGTAGCAGAAGTCAAAATGCACCCGCAGACCCCGACACAAATATAAGAGGGAACACTGGGGTGGTTTTAGTTAGTAAGAGTCTGACGCCTGCAGGGGGAGATTCGTGAGGATTTCGACCCCAACAAAAAAAAAACCGGGCAAGTGCGAGTCGGACTTGCGCCCTGAGGGTTCCGTACAAACTTATCTATGAAAACAGTCCAATTCCCAAATTGAGTTACGAAGATTTTTCCGAATCGCAAAAAGAGTTTTTTTTTGTGTCGCAAAACTACAAAATCACAGTTTTCAGATTTTTCCCTATAGTTGTGCTATATGACCTTGCTTCATACCAAATTTCAGGATTTTAGGTCAACGGGAAGTACCCTATGAATTTTGATTCCCTTGAGAGTGTCGAAATATACGTTTTTTGCGATATAAACGGCCGTATCTTTCTTTTTCGTTAACTCAAAAGTTTGATTTTTTTCACAGCTTCAAGAGACTGCAGACTTGGGTATATGGTTTTAATTTCAACTCGATACCTCCACGCGTTCCTGAGATAAACGGTCTTGACAGACAGACAGACAGACGGACGGACAACAAAGTGATCCTATAAGGGTTCCGTTTTTTCCTCCTGAGGCACGGTACCATTAAAAGAAAAAAAAAAGTGGTTGTGGTGTTAGAACCAGAAATCATTAAATGACTTCTCGCGCTCTTAGGTGAAACGTGAAGGCATGTCAGACCCAAACCCGCCTGTGTCGTTTAGTTGCTCATTGCGTTCCAAGTCTACGGTCATTCTTTCTAACATTCCTGCAGGGTATACTATACCTACCCCTTTGGAAAGTGGAATTTTATGTTACCCCTATTATCAGGTATCAAATCTAATCAACCACACAATATTTTTTTATGATACCACCACCTACAGCACCTTTCCAGCCACAAAATGCCTTTTATTAATTATCATCAGTTCAAGCGTCATTACTTCACCCGGATGGGGTGAAAATCTAATTAGGGTTCCACAATACCGTAATTGGGTGCCATTAACTGCCGTGGTTCTTAACACTGATTAAGGTTGGGTTCCGTAACTGGTTTTCAAATTGACTCCTTGACTACTAAACGAGTTGCGTAGCGGTTAAAACAGATTATGAGCTTCATGAGCATGACGTCTTGAAATCACCGTAAATCCGGTGCAAGAAAAGGATACAGCTATTCATCCAGTATAGCTCGGTCTCCCATCTCAGAATTATTGGTTGGTAGTATTTTGGGGCTTACTGGGTCCCTTCAGTATCGCTGGCATATCTTTGACGTGCTCGTAGAACACAACGTGCCGTTGACTCGGTTGGTTGAACAGCGAGCTAACCATTGTTCGTCGTCCACAAGCCCGCAACTACAGTTGCCACAAAATGGCCAAGCAACTTCTGCAGTAGTGGCTGGAGCTTGAGAAAGTCCATCCCCTCACGGTTTCAGCCACCTTCTTCATTTGCATTATTGCTACACAGAAGGAGGCGAGTGCTTTCCCCGTACCATAGTCTGAACCAAGTCAAATCAACCACTGCCACCGATCGCATCCATGAGGACATAGTACCTCGCTCAAGCGGTGCAAACTTTCACTATATGCTCCACCGCGTCCTCCGGGAGTCTCTTCCCACCGAATCCGAAACCGATACCTCCCGAATCACCCATACCCGGTGAATATTTTGAAACCTTTACATATATCTATTGCAAATCATTTTCACTTTTCTATCTTTCAGTTTGTCTAAAGGATATCTAAAAAAATTTTATATGCAGAACGTTTAGAAGCATTTGTTCAACGGCGGGACATTGCAGGCAATTAAAAAATCATAAACACACGAGTTCTACTTCACGAACTCGCTTAATATTAAACCTTTCTAAACGAAAATTTAAAACTGAAAAGCTAATATAGTCTTAGTGTCGCCACACATTGGCTACATGCCACAGCCACAAACGCCGCCACGAGTAGCTAGAAGCGGCCACAAGCCGCATGTGGCCGTTGGCTGCTACTTTTTTTTAATCCATACGTGCAGTATCATAATGGACTTTGACGAAGAAGGTTTAAATGCGCGAGTGGCGTGTGACGGCGTTTTGTATCGGCGTTTAGTGGTCAGTGCGTGCCACAAGAAGCGAGCAGCGGCGATTTGAAGCGTGTTGCGGCCACCGGTGTCAACCGTGTGCGGTGAATCCATTTAAAATGTATGATACCTACAGGAAATATGCCGTGGCGGCATTTTGACCCTTAGTTCAATACATATTTCCTGTCGAAAAACCTTTCAACCAAAAAGTTTCGAAATAAATCCAAAAAAATATTCTACATTAAGATATCATAAGATATCTTTTAAACATGAATAGACGTACAAAAAAAAAACAACAAAGTAAACGAAAAGGTTGGTATAAAAACCTCGCAAACTATGAATGAAAATATTCTTAGAAGTTATTTTTAGGTATCATATTCGAAAGAAAATCCTTGAGGCAATTCTAATTTACCTTTCCAACAAACACCACCTACGGATCAAAACCTCTTATGACATAAATAACTAACTAGATTTTTTTATTAATAATACCACATTATTTTTAGTACCTATATGCAAAACCCGAATATGGTTTGTTCAGAATCAGTAAGGACGCTTTCCCACTATGTCGTAACGGTCAATTTATCCTCAAAACAACTGTCGTGGCCACGACAGATAATCGCAACAACGACACATAATTTACTGTGACATTTTAGTCTTAACTAATTTTTATCGTTTTACGACTGTCGCGCTAGCCGTTCTCACTATCATGACAAACTGTTGTCACTGCAAAAAAAGTCGTAAAAGACAGTTAATCTTGTCGTCCTATATATGAACACCTCCATTTAAATATATAAACCACGACACTTTAAACTACACGATTATGTGTCGTCACGACAAAGTGGGAACGCGGCCTAACTGAATCGATTCCAATAATTTTTACACCATTTTACATTTTTTCCCAAAAATATTTAAAAAAGGTCACAAGTTGGACACCACCGACACTAAGTACAACACAGGTCACGGCAGGTCATAGCGGGCATTAGGAGAAAGCGTACAGCTGGGTGCGGGAGCGACACCACAACAAACTTTGTGATTTTTCATGATACAGTTATGAAATTTTGTACATAGATTCTTTACATAAAAATACTAGACACGTGTTTCGGGTTTCGCATATACT
The DNA here is from genome assembly GCA_905147345.3 of Mythimna impura. Taxonomy (NCBI): domain Eukaryota; kingdom Metazoa; phylum Arthropoda; class Insecta; order Lepidoptera; family Noctuidae; genus Mythimna; species Mythimna impura. Next base: position 20,993,884 of record LR990360.1, on the reverse strand, counting down.
AAAACAAATATTGTATTGATAGGCTCGGGCTTGACCACTATCTCACCTGATGGTAAGCGACGATGGGGTCGACGATGGTGCACGCTTGCCTAGAAGCAACCTATTCAGTCTTGACTAAACTTGACTGGCGTCTACCAGACAGGTATTGAATGTAACAAGTTTGTAAGTACAATGCGTTCCAAATAAGAATATATTCGATTTATACGCCATGTTTTGATTTTTTTAAATAATATTTATGCTACGAATCATGAATCTCCATCTGACATCACCACGTCTTGCCATGTGTCCTGCCCAACTCTATTTAAGATCTACCACTCATCAACCGTCTTCTAACAGAAATATAGTACATATGTACCATAAGTAAACTTACCAGTAATTCCTGAAACCAGTGACCTCTCCAGAATACCCTCGTTCCTCTCAGCCAACATGGAGCCAGAAGTCAGAGCCACAGCCAAGAAGAAGACGATTCTGTTAACAAACAACGTTTTTTGCTGAAGTATTTCAAGAAAGTAGTTCTTTTGCAAGAGCAGTGGTGGCCGAGTGGTAACGGCCCCGACTTACGAGTTGTAGGTCGCGGGTTCAAACTCCAGGCGCATTACTTTGTGTAATTTATTTCATCACCACTGCTCTCAAAAAGGTGAAGGAAAACATCGCGAGGAAACCGGCATGTCCTAGAACCAAAAATTCGAAGACATGTGACATCCACCAACCCGCACTGGGCTCGCGTGGTGGATTACGGCTCATTCCCTCTCCTAGAGAGGAGGCCTGAGTCCCAACAATGGAAACATTATAAGGCCGACTATGCTATGCTATGCTATGTCTTACATCTACGCCAAACGGCCGAAAGCTCAGCATACATCCGCCTTATGCGTAATGCCACAAGACCACAACACTAATTCTTTTGCAGACAATATGAAACTCTGTCTTAGGAGTTATATTAGCGAACCGTGATTGTTGGTCAAGGCACACATTATGTCAAGTCAAGTAAACAACTAATTATGAGTTTAGCTTTGTCTGGACACCAAACGTCCTCGTTCCATCTCCTGATGATAAGCGGAAAAGACATTCAAACCACTTGGCAAATTAGTATTATATTTATAGCTTTCATCATCATCATTATTTCATTTGTGAATCTGCTGGACTGCTGGATATAGACCACCTCCGAAAATTGCCACAACGACCGTTCATGTGCGTCTTACAGCCAACTGAATCCCACAACTCGCACCAGGTCATCCAAACGCTGCACTTCCGGCACAAGGTCACAACTCCAGAACCATTCGGACCATCTGTTCTGCGAGTAATGTGCCCTGCCCACAGCCACTTTAGTTCGTGGTATTACTTCTTTTGGTGATTTATACCTTTACTAAAGACTTAATCAGAACAAAAATGCTACTTTTTGACTAGCAAAAAACATTGGCCACAATGAAGCAAAAATTTGAAAGCAGTGACAAAAAATTAGGAATTTATAAAATTTTCATCTCTAAAAGAATTATGCTAATACTTACGTTAGAATAACACCGGGGCCCGCAAAGTCGGTGAAGTTGGGCACGTCCAAACCGTAAATTGGCTTGTGGAACTGAAACAAAAGAAATGTTATAGTAGATTGTCTTTTTAATTATCAATCAGCATTCTCAGCGTTTGATCAGCGTTCTTCATAAAGAAGCCCGAAAAATCGCCAAAACAAGTGGCAGTGGGCAGGGTTCTGCTCGCACTGACAGTCAATGGGGCCGAAAGGTTGGTGGTTGGTTGGTGGAGTGGCGACCGCATACCAAGGAAGGAAGGCCTCCCACAAGGTTGATCCCTGGTGAGGGTTGCGGAAATCTCATGGATGCGAGACACAGGACTGGTCATAGTGGTGACGCTTGGAGGAGGCCTATGTCCAGCATTGAAAACTCTCTCTCTAACTCTTGCCTAGCTATGATTATGGATCTAACTCGAAACCAACAATAAACTTCATTTTTCAGATCCGCCATATTACTCCTCATTTTCTTACCCTTGTCTATTGTGACTTGGGGTAGGCGCTACATGTTTTTTTACTTCCATTTCGTCGTGTCAACTTTCACGCTATCACTCACTTTTCTTACACACAATCCATCCATATTTTCTTTCACTCTTCATCCATCCACATGTAGGTATTGTCATTACTCTTTTAGCAATATTCCTCCTCTTCACATGACCATACCAAGACTAACGATTCCCTTTCAAATTAACTGCCACATTCAAAATTGGAATTTTTAAAAGAGTAATCGTAGAGTTATTTGCCGATTCTGCACAGCCAATTGGAACCGCGCACGAACTAGCTTCGGACGTTTTATACGTGCCCATGTAGGCCTTTGCGAAACAAAATATATGAATTGAATTGTAAAGCAAATTAATGTGGTGCTTTCAGCATAACAATCACGCCACGTGGCATTTGTAAATTACATCCAGTACATTTCAAATTATACAGGATACCAATTAGTGTGTTTCCTTAAATTTCCCCACTATCTACGATGTATAATTTTGGCACTAATTGCTCAAACAATATCTCGCCCGTGTAGGTATTTCACTAAAGGTTAGACAAAGCTGTACAGTACACCATTTTAACTGCTCCGCTAGTCTCGTAACCGCAAACATGACTACGTAACGTGGGCTCTTGACTTCAATTCCTGGGTCGAGCAAATTAATCATCATCATCATGTCAGCCGAAAGACGTCCACTGTTGGACATAGGCCTCCCCCAAGTGTCACCACAATGAACGGTCCTATGCGTCTCGCATCCATCGGATCCCTGCGACCCTCACTAGCTCATCGGTCCAACTTGCAGACGCAGCGTTGGATTTATTTGGGGTTTGAAACGGCAACCTTTTATTATTCTTCTTCTTTTCGTGTCGATGTACTCTAACTAAATTTTATCTGTGCAGTATTTGGCAACCTCTACGGCTGTTATTGTCCTCTTCTAGATCCTGAAATCTGCAGGTGATTGTGCAGGATGGACAGCATAGCAGGTGACGTATGTCCTATGCAGCGGCTCCACACTGGCACTGTTTTATTTTTTTTCTTTTTTTTATTTAAGTAGGTACTTAATTCTACTATATTTTAATTCCTATGTATTCTACTGTTTTTTTTTTTAAATTTTACTGTATGTGTGAGGTACAAATAAACGTTTTTCTTTCTTTTTTTCTTGTTAGAGATGGGTCGAGGAAGCCCCATTTGGCCAAATTGTTTTTACAGCGGCCAACCTGGGTCCGCATTGGGTTAAGAGATTTGAGGGGTTGGGTTAACATTTTATTTAAAACGTTTTAAATCGATTATTTTACATCTGTAGCAACATTTATGGCGTCATATAAGGACTAATCCTGCAACGCGCAATCAAAGTTCTCCGCGCGATTTGAATATAGGGTGACTGGCAATTAGTGTACGATACTTAAACACGTGATTGTGCTCATGATAACAAACAATTTTTATTATGGGAGCAAAGCCGAAATCGTGAAAAAAATATCACCTGTTCAGTACATTAGGCAAACATAAATGTACTGAACAGCTGATTTTTTTTTCGCGATTTCAGGTTTGTTCCCATAGTAAAAGTTGTTGGTTATCATGAGCACAATCACGTGTTTAAGTATCGTACACTAATTACCAGTCACCCTATATATACGACAGCCCGAAATCATCTATCCGGCAATAGCCCACCAGACATAACATCCATGGTCGGAGGATCCTCCCTTTTCAAAGGAGGTTTGCGGGACTTTACTCTCTAGTCCGCATACCTCCAAACATTTATAAACATGCGTTTGCGCTCACACTTGAGCACTACAATATCCCTTCTGCGTAACTGGCTGTAATCTCCTGCAAGTAAGATTGGCCAGCATGGTCGAAATTCGGTCGGAAGGAGTTCTTTGGATACTTACATAAACAGGGCTGGCCATGATCCTAGAAGGAAGATCGCAAATCTTAGCCAGGTGTTCCGTAGCTTCCATGAAAGCAAGGGACAGGTCTCTATTTAACATCCACTCCACTTGCTTATCTGTGAACAAAAACAAAATAAATAAGTTATTGAACTAGGGGGAAAGATGGATATGAGTCTCATGTGTTGGCTGAGGGATTGTTCGCAAATAATTACCGCGGCCCTGGAACGTGAAGGGCAACTAAAAGAATAAAGGTGGGTTTCAGTAAAACGACGGCGAAGTGACAAGAACTCCTAACTGTCGAAGTCAAAAACTTTTTGTCTTAAAAACATTAGGAGGTAATACTAAAAATTGACATATTGGTTTAGTTAGGAAGTGTTTCCACAATTTAATTTGGTGCAGTTGCAACTAAATATTCGCTTCAGAGATTTCACAAAAACATGCGGAAAGACACATTTGAATTAAAAGCGCTAAAAAGTAATTTTGTTAGTTAGAAGGTATTGGCACTTCACCGTCGAAAAGTAAGTTTCAGTAAAAGTCTAGCATCGGCTTGAACGACTTCGATAATTACCCAACTAAAAAAAAAAAAACGCCCAATGCGAGTCGAACTCGCGTACGAAGGGTTCCTTACCATTTATATGTATATACTACATTAGACACTATAGGAGAGCAGTGGTGGCCGAGTGGTAACGGCATACGAGTTATAGGTAGCGGGTTCAAACCCAGCCAGGCGCATTACTTTGTGTAATTTTTTTTTATCTCCACTGCTCTCAAAACGTTGAAAGAAAACATCGTGATGAAACCGGCATGTCCTAGAACCAATAATTCGAAGACATGTGACATTCACCAATTCGCACTGGGCCCCTTTCCTAGAGACAGAAGGCCTGAGTCCCAGCAATGGGAACATTAAAATGACACACCGCTGTTAAACCCGCGATGGTTTGTGCTGGTATGTAAATACGTTAGCATGTATTAATGTTGTTGTTTAATAAACGAAAAAAAAGGCTGATTATGCTATGCTATAGACACTAATATAGGCAAAAAATCACGTTTCTTGTATGGGAGCTCCTCTTAAATATTTATTTTGTTCTGCTTTTCGTATTTGTTGTTATTGCGGCAACAGAAATATATCATCTGTGAAAATGTGCCTAGCTGTCACAATTCATGAGATACAGCTTGGTGACAGACAGACGGACAGTCTTAGTAATAGAGTCCCGTTTTTACCGTGTGGGTACGGAACCCTAAAAAATTAGCCATTCCATAAAACGTATAAGTGGGATGGTGAACATTTAGTAAAGTATTTCTAAAAATACTGATATGGTAACTCCAGATTATTATCGTGTCATCTCGCTTACACGTCTCGTGTCTTAAATTAAACGCACTAAACATTTTAGGAGCACATTCATTGTACGTACAGCTAAGGAGTGGAATTCCCTGCCGGAGTCTGTGTTTCCTGATAGCTACAACCTAGGTGTCTTTAAGTCAAGCATAAGCATAAACATAATCAGCCTTTTAATGTTCCCAATCCACCACGCGGGCCCAGTGCGGGTTGGTGAATGTCACATGTCGTAAGAGTAAATAGTTTTTTTTTTAGTAATTAGATTTTTTCTAGGCAAGCGTGCTCCATCGTCGACCACAACATCGCTTATCATCAGATGCAAGACTATCAATAATAAAAAAAAATGACGGGTTGCACTCTGGGAGTGCCGGCAGAAGTGAAAAATTAAGTATTAACGTTGTGCGTTTTGGATATTTTGGAATGGTTATGGAATAATTTTGCACGAATTGCTTTAATTATCAGAATAAAAGTACTATCTTTTATGTGGTAGAATACAATATTTATTTATTGCGCTATCGTACACAAACATGACAATTTATATTACATTAAAAAGTTTATCCCTCAGAAAAATCAACTTCCATCCATAATTTCGACGACTTTTTCACTATCTTATTACCAGAACCATCATCGCCAATCTCTAAAACTGATACGATCGGTTTATGATAGCTGAAGTAAGAAACGAACAGTTTTGATTCGAACCTATTTAAATGTCTAATAAAGACCGCATCAATAGCAGTTTTATATTTCGTTGTGCTAAGATGGCGATCATTTGACATAGTTAAACCAAATTCATTATTTAAAAATTCAATTAATAGTTGATTTTTATCGTCTGCAAAGTTTATGTTGAAATCTCCACTCAAAATCATTGGCAATTCATCAAAGCTTTTTCCAATTTTTTTAAATTAAATTAATTAATTTTTTTAATTTTAAACACTTTGTATACACGAATTTCACGAATAAACAACAGTGTGGCCACTACACAGACGGTCGAGCCATCAGCTGTCACCATCCATGGATGCGCGTGGCACGCTGTCACATCCGTCTTACGAATTTTCGATCAGGTCACGTGTCCTGACGCGAGTTTAACATTTTTTACCCATTACAAAAAAAGTGTACAACGCCGCTAAAGAAGTTTTCACTTCAAAAAAAAAATTGCAGGTATTGTATTAAAAAATGGATATAAGACAACAACAAAATTTTGCCTCAAAATGGCGGCAAAAAAAGTTTTAAACGTCGGATTAGCAAACCAATTTTTTTGATAGGCTCACCCTTGACCGCAATCTCACCTGATAGTGAGGGATAATATGGTCGGCGAGGGAGCACGCTTACCCAAAAGAAACTTGGGGCCTCCATGACATGTCAGGCGTGCGTGCGAGAGAGAGGAATGGAACCATACACCCTATATAGCTCCATCCCTCTAACAGTCCAGCTCCATTTGATGACCTATCAAATGGATCACGTTAAAAGCTAGTGGTAGGCCTCTCCTCACGCCCTAGCCGCCGTAATTCCGACCCTGATTACCAGCCACGGTAGACGCGGGCTTGCGGACGTCGAGCACTGGGTAGCTCGCCGTCCGGCTGTTCGGTAATGAACCGGACCGAGCCTAGTCGTCAACCGCGCGTAGTGATCCTCGCGCTCCTCAAAGAGATGTCAGCAAACCGTAGGGGCCCAGTAGGGCACATTAAAAAAAAAAAAGGTGTTAGGCCTCTATTCACTCTTTGTATATTTCAATTGTTTTTTTAAGATTTCTTCGGGTGATGTTTAGTTCAAGTCTGTTTTAATTACTCCAAATTGATTCCTAGTGAATATTGTGATGAAAATTGGTGTAGTTTTGTATTAAAAGTGTCTACGCAACTGGACAATATGTGACTGTGGAATTATTGTAAACTCCGCGAATTCTTAGATTACTTCCTATTACGACTCACTTTTTATTATGATTATTTGTGTTGTACCTTCTTTTGAGTACAATATTGACTGGTCTACACTGTCCTTACATAATATCTACTAATACTGTAATAATATGGAAATATAAGAACAATATTTTTTTTTAAGAGTAACCATGGAGGAGTTTCTTGCCGGTTCTTCTCAATAGGAAACGACCAATTTGGAACCGTGCACTAGTTTCTGACGTTTTATAAGTGCCCGTGTAGGCCTATGTGAAATAAAAATATTTGAATTTTTAACTTCTTTTTTTAATTTCTAGGCAAAATGGAGCTGAGAATTATAGTAGTATTGGCTACCACAGCGAAGCTTACCGAGAAGACTGACCCGATACATTTGCTGACAAAAACAGCAAAAACATTAGAATTTGTAAAATTCGCGTTCTACAATGCGTTCAAATAAGAATAGGATCGATTGACAGGTAGTGACGTCACGTCATACTGTCAAATCGAAGAATTATTATGGTGAGCAAAACGAGAAAATTTTAAAATTTAATTTATTTACGAACTGTGAACGAAAATAGTTTAATCAGAATCCAGTTCTTCAATTTTGCTCATCTCTGAGTTTCCAAGCCCAATTTCTTGCGATTTGACAGTATGACGTGACGTCACAACATGGCGTCATTCCTATTCTTATTTGGAACGCATTGTAATGGATTCCAAAGTAACTTAAAGTGACTGAAAACTTAATGCTTTCTAAACTAGACACTGGCTAAATTATGCACAAACCGTGCGAAGCCAAAACTAAAAAAAAAACTTTTTTTTATTTTATTTTTTTTATTTGATATAAACCAGTGCTTGACTGCGATCCCACCTGATGGTAAATAGTGATGCAATCATTGATGGTGAGGCGCACTAGTTTATTAAGAGCCTATTCACTCTAGCCTTGAAGGCACCTAAATTATAGTTGGACGGGAAGACCGCAGCAGGCAAATTGTTCCAGTCCTTCGATGTACGCGGTATAAACGACGAAGCGAAACGCTTAGTCCGGACCGTTGAAGTTTCAACTACGTAAGGGTGGATACTCGCCGTACGTCGGGTTATCCGATGGTAGAAAGGAGATGGCGGAATCAAGTCATGCAATTCCCGCGCACACTCTCCAAAATGCAAACTGTAAAATACCGATAGGCTGGCTACCCTGCGCCTGTGCTCGCACTTTATACTACTCATAAAACTTTGACAATAAACCAATCATCTCGTTTCAAATTCGAAACAAACAAAGCAATGTCTTCCACAAAACAAACAGATTATCTAACCAGGTCATAGAACAAGAACACTTGGGTGTTATTGTCATGTTGGCATGACTATTGAAACCCGTACGTTTAACCCAATTCACCCGTTGCTTCTAGTAAACAAGGAAGCAAGGGGTATTTGTTACCTCCCCCCACCTCATAGGCCACCTTACCCGGAAGCCCGGGACTAATGGCACATTAATTTAAAGAAAACCTCTTACCTGTTACTATGTGGGTCGACACACCGTGATTGACTGTTTTAATTAAAGGTGAATGAAGCTAGCAGTAGGTTACAATCAAGACATTTCAACTCTGGTTGACTTGTTAATAAGCACATATGGAAGATTTGTTTAAGCTTATGAAAATACATTCATCATCATCTTTAACACAACCGAAAGACGTCCACATAAGCCGCAGGCATATGGCTCCAAGTGTCGCCACAATTAACCGTCCTATGCGTGTCGCATCCATCAGATTCTCGCGATCCTCACCTGTTCATCGGTCCACCTTTTGGAAGGCTTACCAATGCTGCATCTTCTGGTACGCGATGCCTGTCGAACTTTCTAACTACTGATGCGACAACTGTTGAGCTGTCTGACTACTGATACAACTGACGACCTGTCTGACTGCTGACGCGATAACTGTCGAGCTGTCTGACTACTGATGTGACAACTGTTGACCACTCGGAATACCGACGCGACAACTGTCGAGCTGTCTGACTACTTTTGTGACAACTGTCGAGCTGTCTGACTACTGATGCGACAACTGTCAAGCTGTCTGACTACCGATGCGACAACTATCGAGATGTCTGACTACTGATGAAACAACTGTTGAGCTGTCTGACTACTAATACGACAACTGTATGGCATTCGGGATACCGACGCGACAACTGTCGGGTTTTCTGACTACGAGCTCTCTGAACACCGACGCGACGATTGTCGAAGATCTACTTTGGTAAACGGTGCTTAACTTTGAAGATCGACGAGTGCGACTGTTAATCTTTTATCCACAAGTTCCATACTGCATCATCATCTCCCGAGCTTTTACCCAAATATCTTGATGTCGGCTTCAAGTCTTACCGGATGCGGTTGAATACCCGTGTGTTCCATGGAGCTATTGCCTATAAGACCTGCATAACTCACTTACTGCGCACCAGGATACTCACTGATGGTCAAACTTTCTGGCTTATCAAGATCTATGAATGACAACAGCTTTACGTTCTTTCCGAGGCAGGCACGGAGATTGTCAGTAATGACCTTACAAAAATACATTTGAATTGAACAAATCATATTGGTACTTTCCCGGTTTCAAACCCGCGGCAACAAGACATTTCCTCGCTGAATGTAAGAGATTAATTCCTAATGCTTCTCCAAGTTTTCCTTCACATTTAATTCTCTTCTTCGTAATTACCTATTAAGGATTTATTTCGAAGCCCACTTAAGCCAGCTAATGAAGATCAAAAAATACTTAATCCTCACCCAGCCTGAGTAAATAAACAAACGGTTAATCTCTTTGTTGACCTCGGTTTTAACCTCAAACCGGGTACTGAACGAACCCGCGCTAGAAACGGAGTATGTAGTCAAAGTTACGGTGTTTTATCTATAATAATATAAGAAGAGGAACTAACTGCCTGACATGTCAACGCACAGCCGAAATGACTGAGACTAGGAGAGAGAAAGGACAATGCCGGATTTAGTAGGTATGGGAAGTGGCGTCTTTTTTTTTTCGGGCGGCCATCGATTAAACCTTGATTTTTAATTACAGAATAATGTAATAAACCAAACTTACTATGGCATGTATACCTCTAAACTAAGTCCGAAAAAATGGCCTACGTATAAAGCTAATAAATACTAGCCAACTTCAAGCTCCCGTAACTCAGTCCGGACTGAGTTTAGAGATATACCTGCCATAGTAAGTTTGGTTTATTATACTATTATGTATTTAAAAAATAAGATTTGGTTGATGGCCGCTCGAAAAAAAAAAGACGCCATTTTCCGACATTGGCTTTTTGCACAAGTTTTCCTTTTACATAGGCGAGAACTAAAAGAGGTACGGAGGAAGATTGAACTCCAAGGATGGACATAGGATTAGGCTACTTTTATTTGTCATCGACTTCGACTTCGCATCCGCAATATCTGACATTCACGTAGATGAATCTGTTGGCAGCAAATGAAATAAAGAGTTATTAATTAAGTAGGTTCAATTTAGGTAGGTCTTTATACACGGTGTCTTCACATCGACGCACAAACGAATAGGTACCACGGATCCAGTACATGATTCTGGACCCCCTCAGTGGACCCTGCTGGGCCCCTACGATTTGCTGACATCTCCCTGAGGCGCGCGTGGAACAATACGCGCCGTCGACGACTTGGGCTCGGTCCAGACGGTTACCGGACGGTCGGACGGCGAGCCACCTATTGCTCGCTGTCCGCAAGCCCACACCTACGGTGGCCGGAAATCGGGATCGGAATCCCGGCGGCGGTAAGGGCGTGAGGACCGTTGCCTCACGCGATCGGCCGCCTCCTTTGCTAGCATTACTGCTTCGCAGGAGGCGACCGCCTGCCACTCTTCCTCGCTCCGGACCATAGCCGTACCAAGGCCCGGCGCGAGAGATCGCCGCTGCCGATCGCCCCCACAATCAGTGGTGGAATTTTTCGAAATTAATTAAAAATTAATTAATTAAAAAGTCATCGGGATAGATAAAATCGTTATTCTAATCAATCACAATAACATTTTTTTTATTTTAAAAGAAATTCATTCATATTTTTCACTAAAAATGTTAGAATAAAGATTTTATACAGTATAAATTAAAAATCGTAAAGTTTTTTTTTTTAATTAGAAAAGAAAAACCGACGAAAATTTCCACCACTGGGGGTCCAGAATCATGTACTGGATCCATGGTATTCGTTTGTGTATAATTTGTATAATTTGTGAGCTCTCTGGCCTCAAGATCCAAGAGTATCAACCCAAAACTAAATCAAAATAATTTATGTAGAATTAATAATATTAACTAACAAGGTAGACCGATGACCTAGTGAGAGTCGCGGGAATCCGTAGGTTGCGAGACGCATAAGACCGGTCATTATGGCGACGCTTGGGGGAGGCCTATGTCCAACAGTGGACGTCTTTCGGCTGAAATGATGATGATGATGATGATGATGATGACAGCTTTGTTTTATCATAACATTAACCAGAAACATACATAAACTAACACCTTTTCCATAAAGGGGTAGGCAGAACCTTAGAACACCAACTAAACTGCGACCTCAACATGTCTGTTTCTGTTCATTGACGTTCATAAGTTTGTTTGATGTATAACATTTACGTGTATTCTATTATTGGTGAGCCAAAAAAATAAAATAAAATAAATATCTGGATAAAAGAAATACATTTTACATAACATAAATTTACTGGAGGTTATTTCCATTTTGATCTTTAACCGTTTTGTGTGGAAGTAAAACAAATGAATTAGATACTTTCAGCATAAATGACCTGATGATGATGATGGCTGAAATGATTGATTGATTGATTGAGCATGAATTACAAGCATATAATCATTAGTTACGTTTGTGCATTTTAACGAACTTGACGCAGAGGAAGTCACGTGCAAAAGCTAATCTATATAATAATATATATAAAAAAAGGGGAAACTGACTGACTGACATATCAACGCACAGCCGAAACTACTGGGATTAGGAGCGTGAAATTTTGCACAAGGTTTCCTTTTATGACGTAAGCGAGTACTAAGAAAGGATTTTTCAAAATTCATTCCCTAAGGGCATGAAGCGGGGGTCTAAAGTTTGTATGAAGAAACCTACATTCACGCGAGTAAAGCCGCGGGCAGAAGCTAGTTAACTAATAAAATTTAAACGAGAATTTCCTGTGTTGTAAAGTCACAAGCTCACGTATCACTTAGATCAAAATTCAAAGAATTTAATCAGGAAATTCAGGAAAAGCCATTTAAATCTCAACCAATTGGTACTTGAAACACTCAAATCGTGTCAATTAAGTGATTCTGAGGAACGTTGTTAGGGTCTACTTTAATTTACATAAACGCTTGCCACTTTTACTCTTACTCTCTGCCGTGTCCTCGTGGGGGAGATCGGTGGCAACGATCTCTCGCGTCGGGCCTTGGTACAGGCCATGGTCCGAAGTGAGGAGGAGTGGCAGGCGGTCGCCACCTTATGCGAAGCAGTAATGTTAGGAGGTGGCCGCACGTGCACGCGCGAGTGCGCGGCCCCAACCCCCCCTAGCCGCCGGGATCGCGATCCCGATTTCCGGCCACCGCGGGCTTGAGGACGGCGAGCAATGGGTAGCTCGACGTCCGATCGTCCGGTAACCATCCGGACCGAGCCCAAGTCGTCGACAGCGCGTACTGTTCCAAGCGCGTCTCAAGGAGATGTCGGCAAACCGTAGGGGCCCAGCAGGGTCGAAGCCTACTGGGGCCAAGGGTCTGCTTCTGAAAGGAAGACTCGGCCCTGGTATGAAAGGCCACGAAGGAACAGGAGTGGGTTTTTAGTCGGTAAAAGTCTGACACATTAGAGAGGGGATGATTTTTCGACCGATAAAAAAAAATGTCTAGTCTGATCAGATTACTGCTAGCTATCACCAGATCATAAAATCCACCCTATTTTTCTTTTAATTTTTACTGGTCACGGTAGGCGCGGGCTTTCGGACGACGAGTTATGAGTAGCTCGCCGTCCGGCCGTCTGGTAACCATCCGGACCGAGCCCAAGTCGTCGACGGTGCGTAATGTTCCAAGCACGCCTTAAAAGAGATGTCAGCAAAACCGTAGGGGTCCAGCCTAGGGTTAGGGCCGCGGGGAATTTCTGAAAATTTTAAGGAAACCTTTATTTTTATTTTTTTTATTTATTCTTGATAGGTTCGCGCTTGACTGCTATCTCACCTGCGGTCCTAAAACGCAAAGGGCCACTGAAGGGCACAGGTGTGGTTTTGGTTCGTAAAAATCGGACACGCCTTTTCACTTCACCCTAGATCAAAATGATTTCCTAAATCAAAAAAAGTGCCTACAACTTTAATTTTCTTCCTTTTGAAGTAAAATGTAAATTTCTTGGCGAGCATTAAAAATCTTTACCCAAAAAACGGGAAACGCAAACTCTGAAAAGTTGACAAAACGTGACGAAATATCTGAAAGTGTTGTTTGTAAGTTAGACATGAACCGAGATATGAAAAGTTTTAAAACATTTGTAAAAGTTAAAACGTAACGATATTTTTGAGCCAATAGAAGTTTCATGGAAACGGGGACAACAAGAAATGGTTGATAAAAACTTAGTTTCAAGTTAAAATATCGTCTCTGAATTTATTAAGAAACCTTTTTGGAGCGTCTAAACTACATATGACAGAGCAAGGAACTCTGAGAGCCATATATATATATATAAACGGTGAAACTGACTGACTGACAGATCAACGCACAGCCGAAACTACGGGGACTAGGAAATGAAATGCACAAGGCTTCCTTTTATGACCTTCGCGAGTACTAAGATGTTTTTAAAAATCCCCAATGCCATCCTGGCAATGATCGCCGACAGGCTAGACTGTCCATATATACGACATGGCTGTGGAAGTCATGCTACTATTCCAATTCCTGTTAGGAAATTGTAATAAAACTATTAATGTGTTTTAATATAATAATTACTTTTATTTGAATTTGAATTTTATATAATTTATTTTAATATTTAACTTTTAATGTTTGAATGACTGACGTTGTAATCAAATTTAATTTAATTTAATGATAATCCAATGACAATTCAATGATATCCAATGTAATTTAAATTAATTTAATTTTAATTTGAACATTTCATTGTATGTAATTTTATGATATATAAATTGTCTGTTTGTGATTATGTAACTAAAATGAGTCTTTTGTACTTGAAATAAATAGATAATAATAAATAAAAATTCATCCAGGAAGAATTTCGTTTGTGCCAAATCTCATTGTGTGCCAGTATACTTCAAAATTAGCACAAATACTAACCTAAGTAAAATAGATTATCATTATTTGTTATCTGGACTACCTCGAATAGTTGGCATAGTGCTAGTATGTAACTGTTCTGCCACTGATCACCACATAGAATTTGACGACCCACGACGATAGGGATGTTTCCTGAATAATCACACTATCATATCACATAACATCATATTGTAATATCATATTATAGATCACTAATATGATAAACGTAAAAGTTTGTGAACTATGTGTATGTTTGTAACTTCTTTACGCTCGAACGGCTGAGTGGATTAGGATGAAGTTTAGCACATGAGTAGATCATGCCCTGGAATAGCACATAAGATACTTTTCATACGAGTTGTATGTTTCCATTTTTTTTTTATTAGCCTATACTGTCCCACTGCTGGGCAAAGGCCTCCCCCAACTTCTTCCAACTCCAAGTATTCCTTTCCTGAGCCACCTCGAACCAGTCCTTGCGGTCGGCATCTAGATCGTCTCGCCACCTCTTCCCAGGTCGACCTCGGCGGCGTCATCCATCTTCAGGTACCCACTTTGTGGAGACACTTGCCCACTGGTCAGAGTGCATGCGGCTGATGTGACCCGCCCAATCCTATTTTAGCCTGGCAGCCTTTTTCCCGACGTCCATAATTCCCGTCTTTTGAAGTTGATGATGTTTCCATAGGATAGGTTGTTAAATGTTCCTATCATCATGAGTCGTCAAATTCTATGAGTGAACTATAACAGTCGCATGCTTGGTTTATGTAAAAAATTTGACAACCGTTTAGTCTATTGGCCGCTAAAGCATCTTAGTCACCTATAAGTAAGGGAAAACTCTCTAAAGAACCTTGACTTACCAAACATCCTTTTTGGTGATTTAAGAGTGCCCAACCTGAGATACATACATTTCCATACAACCGCTTTTACGTGATTATGACGACGATTACGAAGATATTTTGAGATATTTTGTGGATATTAACTAGGTATCTATTGAAATCAAGACCCAAATTTGTGTGAAACTAATCCAGTAAAGACCTCTGAAAATCTGCTATTTTGCACAAATTTTACGTGAACTTTTGGCCTTCTTAATGTCAAATCATAAATTAAAAAAGTAAAGAAAATATAGAAACCTTGCAAGGTTCAAATTTCGTTACTCAGAATCTCCACTATAGGTGCACCTTTAATGGAGATTCTGAGTAACGTTTTTTTTTTCAAAAACCTTTGTAGTTTTTAAAAAACCACGTATTTCCTGGGACAAGTTTTGTGAAATATTCGAATGAGTGACGAAATTGCCGAATACCAACAGAGCTTTAAGACGTTATCTCTCTTTTTTCTCGTTACCACTTTATAAAACATTGCTAAGAAACAACAAGTTTTTAAACCATGCTCATGTTGATGAGACACGAATCGGGAAGGGCCCTATTAACATGTGAAAAGGAAGTTAGATGGTAGGTTAAGAATAATTTATTACTTATGTGAATTTCCCGTACTCTAAAAATGAGTTGATATGTTCTCTTGGGAGTAGTATAAAAGTATTAATAATATATACCACAGGAATTTTTCTCTAGAGAATTTCATAGCTTTCTTTGTAGAGAAAGTCCTGTGTTACACGCAGGCGCTTTACTTTCTATAATTGGTTACATTACCATGTAGTGGCAATAGCATAGGCATAAGATAGCATATACGGCCTTATAATGTACCCATCGCTGGGACTCAGACATCTTCTCTAGAAGAAGGAATATGCCGTAATCCACCACGCGGGCCCAGTACGGGTTGGTGGATGTCACATGAAGATTTATGTGACATCCACCAACCCGTACTGGGCCCACCTGATTTTTTTGTTCTAGGACATGCGGGTTTCCTCACTATTTTCCTTCACCATTTACGACATCAACGGCAGTATCTTTTTTTTTAGTTAACCTAGAAGTTTGATTTTTTTACAACTTCAAGGGACTGCAAATCTGAGTACCTTTATGATTTTAATTTCAACTCGATACGTCCACGCATTCCCGAGATAAAGGGTATTGACAGACAGACAGACAGACAACAAAGTGATCCTGTAAGGGTTCCGTTTTTTTCTTTTGAGGTACGGAACCCTAAAAAAGACCTACAACTCGTAAATCGGGGTCTTTACCTAGTCGTTGTAAGACCTCTGCTATTGACATAAATATAACTGTAATTCCTCGGAAATTTAGGCGTTATAAATGATCTTCCTGGCCCAAAAACCGCTACTCTCAAAACGGTGAAGGAATATACCGCGGGGAAACTAGCATGTACTAGAACCAAAACTGAAATGACCCACCTTTAAACAACCACTGTCCGTCCTCACTCCTTAGAAAAAAGATAAAATACCCACAATAAATTGCTCAAATATTTTCCCGTCAAAACAAGGAAAACTGTGGGAAAAATCGTTCGTAAATATTTTTCCACCTCTATGTTTTCTCTGAATTTGTTGCCCTTGGCGAAAATTAAGACAGCTGGCACTTTATTCAACAAACAGGTCTAAGATAATGGTCCTTAAGGAGAAGGACCTTTATTGATCTTCGTTACTGTAAGTAAAGTCATAAAATTATTTATTGACTTATAATAGACCCTTTAGCATTGATGGAGTACAACTGCACTTTTGACCCCTGACTGTACAAATATTACACTCGTGAGTAAACGGACGTCCTCACGCCCCAGCCACTGGGATCCCGACCCCAATTTTCAGCCACCGTAGGCGCGGGCTTGCGAACGACGAGCAATAAATAACTGGCCGTCCGGCCGTCCGGTCACCGTCCGGACCGAGCCCAAGTCATCGATGGCGCGTAGTGTTCCACGCGCGTCTCAAAGAGATGTCAGCAAAACCGTAGGGGCCCAGTAAGGTCGAAGCCTACTGGGTTGACTTCCGAAAGGGAAACCCGGGGTCCTAAAACGCAAAGCAAAGAAAAAACATAGGTAGGTATGGTTTTTATCAGTAAAAGTCTGACACGCTCTCTCGTTCAACCCAAGAACCGGAGAAGTAATTTATTGATTTCCCACCTTAAAAAGTCATCACCTCCAAATAATTTAATCGATCAGCGACAATAAAAAACGTATCTCAAAATCTCTTCCATTTGAGGAAAAGAAAACAAATAAACACAAATCTAAGTTGCCTCTGCAGATTTGCATGATTACCTCTCCATGGTAACCATTCGAAATCAAACCGTAATGAATTCAAATTAAAGTCCATAATATCTTATGGTTTACCTCAACATCAATGGTCCAATCACGATGATTGGGGCATGAAAAAAAAAGTAATTTAAATGCAAATGATAAAATTACCTATTTTTAGGGACCCTCGGTTTTATCGGTGGGCCTAGAAAACGTTCATTACAAGACCTCTCATAACATCAGAGTGATTTTAAGTCATCTACATAGTCTTTAGATAGGCTGCCGGGCACTAGGGGCATTTTTTTTGTTTTGCTTATCATTTTGAGGAGGGGGGGGGGGGTTGCCGTAATCGCCACGCTTGGCAGGCGGGTTGGCGATCGCGCTGTGGTTGTTATAATGCACAGAGAATGCTGCTGCCCATTCTCTGGTATGTCCCTTAGTCGCCTCTTACGATACCCACTGGAAGAGATGGGACGGTGCTATTCTTTACGTCCGAACACCATACGGACGAGGAATATATATATATTTGGGGGAGGTCTATATCCAACAGTGGACGTCTTTCGGCTGAAATGATGATGATGATGATAACCTAGTCTTTTCCCTGCTAAATATGGGACAGTTCCGGATTGAACTAAGTACCAATATTTTATGAGAAGTGACTGCCTATCTATCCTCTACAACTCAGTAATGATAAATGATATTTATTATGGAAACAAGTTTTAAAAACACTTTTACAAGTAATTTTTCGGTCGGCGTTTCCTAACAGACCACCCTGAGAAGAAACATCGATATAAACTCAGAGATCAAAGTCTTTTTTGAAGTCCATACAGCAAACATGTAATGGTGGAGGAGAACCATGGAGATTATTGTCTTTTTACCCGACTGCGCGACGCAAAGGAGGGTAATGTGTTTATCAGTCTATGTATGGATGTATATATGTATGTATGTATGTTTGTTTCTATGTGGCGTTCTAGAGACCAAATGCGTAGGCCGATTTTGATAATTCTTACGTCAATCGATTCGTCTTAACCTTGCGAGTGTCACTAAAGACATGACAGTAATCAAAATTCACCACAGCTACAACCAGACGCCATATTGTCAAAATTTAAAAAAAAAAGTCGATGAACTATGTCAAGTGGGGTGTCGTTGAATAGGTATTGTAAAATCAACTTTAGGTTCCTTTTATAATTTTTCATTTTAAATAATAGTTTAGGATTTATAACGATTTAAAGTTGTTTAACAAAACAATCATTCTCGCTAATTTTATTACTTATTGATTTAAGTTTTTATTTCAAGTATAAACAATACACAAATAAAAAAAACAGTGAAAAAGCATGAAGAACAAATATTTTTGGTAAAAAAAAGTTTACCACCAAACTCGATAGATGGCGTTGTTCATTTGATGCACATTTGTAAATCAAATCATTCGAGTTTTCCCATCTACTAGACAGGTCGATGAACATAATCAAAAGATGACAACTATATTGGCAAAAACTACTAGGTTGTATAAATTACATGCAGTTGATATATCAGTAGAATCGAAAACATATGGTCAAAAACCGAAAGATGTATATGTTTCTGATGATCCTAACAAAACTGGAGGAATCGTTAAATATTTAACAATCGGTTTAGGATCACGAGTTATGTTACGAAGAAATTTGAATGTTACCCATGGTCTTGTTAACAGAGCAATGGGTGTTATAAGGACAATTGAGTAGCCAGCTCTTCGGAGGGACCAATTGGAACCCGGAGAATTCCCACAAGCTGTTTATATAGAATTTGACGACAAAGCAATTAAAAACAATGTTCCTGGAGTAGGAGTCAGAATCGAACCATCGACGACACAATTCGATGCACTTCGCGGACAGGGTAAAATAGAGCGAAAAATGTTGCCATTGATATTGTGCTGGGGTGTAACTGTACACAAGCTCCAAGGAACTACTTTGGACTTTTGGACCGAGCTGTGGTTGACTTAAGTTCACGCATTTATGCTAAAGGTCAAACATATGTAGCTTTGAGCTGAGTTAGGTCTCTAGAGGGACTAATCATCTGTAGTTTAGACCACCGCAAGTTACTTAATAATCCCCACGATGTTAACTCCCTCAATGAAATGACTAGATTGCGAAATTTACCGTCTTATAACGAAGTCAATGAATCGTAACTAAAAAGTATAAAATAAAATAAAAATATTTAAAGAAAAACAAAAAACGCGACTGGGTCGAAACTAATTTTAAAAAATACGTGAAAAAATTAACTTAAATAAAAACTAAAAAGAAACAAACAATTCTGTTATGTACTACTAAATAACTACACAATTTAAATAGTTTTATAATCGATACACACTTAAAACAAATCATACATTCTAATGCAGAACAGAACGACTCACAGTCGGGGCCCCTTGGGAAGATTTGATTGGTAAAATTTGAATGGGCCCCGACTGTGAGTCGTTCTGTTCTGCATTAGAATGTATGATTTGTTTTAAGAGTGTATCGATTATAAAACTATTTAAATTGTGTAGTTATTTAGTAGTACATAACAGAATTGTTTGTTTCTTTTTAGTTTTTATTTAAGTTAATTTTTTCACGTATTTTTTAAAATTAGTTTCGACGCAGTCGGGTTTTTTGTTTTTCTTTAAATATTTTTTTTTACATGGAAAATCGTCCAATGACTTCTCTTGATCTAAGGTGGAGCGCGAGGATGCATGTCAAACTTTTACTGACTAAAACCCGCCTATGTTACAGGATTCTGTCGTATCACCCGTCACGCTATCACTAACTTCCTTTTCTTTCATATCACTACTCACACAATCAATCCATCTTATCTTTCGTCTGTCTCCCCCCTTCAAACGGTAAATAGTAAGTCGAAATTAATTTGTTAGAAAAAGAACTAAGAAGATGATGATGACATGAAAGAGAAAAATTCGAGAGATATGAGCCCCATCTTGTCATCTTAAAAAGCCTTTGACAACAGCATCTTTATTCTTATTCTTTGTCCGTCCCTGCTCCCATTATCTGGGGTCAGGTCTCCTCTCAATTCTACGCCTGGACAATCTGTCCTGGATTGTCAATTTTGGCAATCATGCGTTCCTGAGGTCTCTCTCAATGTTAGACCAGACCCCCTAGCCACGTTACAATCGTATCGTTCGCGCCGAACGCCTCGAGTAGGCCACGCCTCCGATTCTGACGTCATCTCAACGCTCAGTCACGTGGTCAGAACAAAGGAATCGGAGGCGTGGCCTACTTGAGGCGATCGGCGCGAACGATACGATTGTAACTTGGCTAGGGGGGCAGTACTTGCCTTGGCTTCAGGCGGCAGCCAGCCGTAAAATCTATAGCCAAAACTATTTTCTCCTCACAAAAACCTTCCTCTGATGACAATATCAATTTCTGATATTACTTGAACAATCTGAGAACTAAACACATGCCTTCTAACAAACAGAAATATGTATCCACATAAATTAAATATTTTATTTACTTAGGATTCCGTCGGGTAATGCTCAGGGATCAAATTGTCGACGTTGAAACAAACATGGCCTGTTTACCGTCAAATAATGGATCAGGATTTTCTCAGACGTTTCTAGAAAATATTGAGATCAATCATACTGAAAAACTATTATTTTTTGTATTTATTTTGATGTGTTTAGTGTATTTGAAAATTAGTTTTTTAGAAGTAACCTATCTCTAGGTTATAACTATCTAGAAATACAGACTCCGACTGGGAATTCCAGTCCTTAGCTGTACGCATAACGTCTAGTGGTCTAATGAATTAAAAAAATTACTCCTACTCTCGGAACAAAATCATTAAAAAAATAATTTGATTCCGGGAGTATGTTTACTTGGTATAATTTTCTATATACACGCGGGCGAAGCCACTGATAAAAGTTAGCTATTCCCTATTCAGGGAGCCATGAGTCAAAAGGTAAACAAACCATATATAATACTACTAAATTAAAGACCACAGATACTGCAAACATTTTACATACAAAATGTGACGTTTTGTAATCGGACGGGTTATAATCCCTCATCTTTTTCACTATAGATACGGGAGACGCTTTCAGATATTTACGTTGAATTCTTGTTATTTCGTTGTTACTTTTGTTGTTTTCATTAAGTTTAAAGTTACTGGTTGATTGTTTTGTTTTTGTTATGTTGTCGTTTTCGCGCTTAAAAAAAACCCGTCGAAGAAACATGACCGAAGGTACCTACATTGTTTTCTTTGTTTACATTTTGTCTCAAGCCCAAATAAATACACTATAGCTAGTTTTGATTAAAATTAAGCTTAAAGAGCCAAGAAAAATAAATATTTAGACGGGCGTCAGAACGTGTCTGAAAATTAACAAATGAATAAATTAAGCACAAAAGAACCTTTGTACTAAACATTTTTATTGTTCAACTGCTCCAAAGGCTAATTTCAATATTTGACAATAACAAAAAAAATGTGTGGGCTTAATTATGACGGTGCATTTTCAATTAAAATTCCGCACAATAGACGATCAAAACAAAAGAAATGGTAACGTTATAAAATAAATGTTTATTTGTATTTCACAACTGTGAGTATTCGTTTACAACTTTCTGCAATGCTACCACAGTCCACGAGCTCTTAACACGATCCATTTTACGACCTAAACTGAACTATTAAAGGTATGGAGCTATACAGGGTTATTTGTAAAACACTAACAACCTTGCAGGGCCTCAAGTATGTTATTACAATAGTGTCAGAGTGGTCTATCATTGATTTCATAATTGTTGATTTTGACAAGTTTGGTAATCTACTAAAAATATGTGTAATAACGTCATAATCACGTAAGAGCAGTTGTATAAAAATGAATCTCGGGTTTGACGCCCTTAACCTACAATATGAAAGACAGCAAACAATGCCATGTAGCACATTTTTTTTTATCGAAAACTTGTGGCACATCAAAAGATAATTACTTTTTTGCGATAATATTGTTAATAAAAAAGGCTCAACTTTATTTCCTAAATTAATGTGCAATTCTGTGTGTACCAGTCCACTTTCCGCTTATACCTATGCATACGGTTTGACCACATCATTGGAGATACCATCAGGTGAGATAATGAACAAACGCAAGCCTATCAATAATAAATAAAATAAGGTCTACGATGGAAGATGCCTTTTCTTTATTATTGACTAGCTTTCGCTCGCGGCATCACCCGCGTACATAAAATGTAGCTTATGTCACTCAGGAATAAAGCAGCTTTCAATCGGTGAAAAAAATTTAGCAATCGGACCAGTATTTTCAGAGATTACCTTCTACAATAATAAAAAATCAAACTTTGCCTCTTTATAATTTTAGTGTAGATTGGGTCGCGTTTGACCAGTCTACGATGGAGCACGCTTGCCTAAAAGTAACCCATTCACTCTAGACTTAAAAACCCCATTGTAGCTATCAGAAAACACACACTCCGGCAGGGAACTCTTCTTCTTAGCTGTACGTACAATAAATGTGTTCCCAAAACTTTTTGTAGGTACGTATGTATGGTTGGGATATTTTGTATGTATCGGAGGCGTAACACCGTACGTCTAGTGGTTCGATGATGGAAAGGGCTTGGCGGAATTAAGTTGTTCAATTCCAGTGCACAGTCTCCGAAATGTAAACGATAGAAAACCTTTGTATTTGACTTGATGTAGGTCAAGATCGGGCTATGGAGAACAAAAAAAAAACTATTGATGACTTACCAGTCTCATCCATGTGCGCTTCCATATCGGAACTCTTGACAGTCCAGAAGGAAGCCTTCCGAGGGTCTGTGATCCTCATCTGCAGTGCCTCGGAGAAGTTGGCAGCGAAAACCAGGACCGCTCGCGCTTTACCGTGGGCTGCTTCTTCCATCGCCAATTCTTTATTTGGGTAATATATCTGGTAGAGATCATAAAGATTGTAAATTAATTTATAAATATTATAAGTGTAGGATTATTTTATAGGATTTTGGAAATTCTGACTGAGAGACTGACCTGTTGGTCTAATGGTTGGTGACCCTGACTGCGAAAGGTCGTGGGTTCCAAGACAAATGTTTGTGTGATGAGCAGATGAGCACGATCATTTGTTCTGTGTCTAGGTGTATTTTATCTTTAATATATACATATTTAGAAATGTTTAAGTATGTTTATCAGTTGTGAAACTCTGCTTAGTTTGGAACTAGATGGAGTTGTGTAATAGTTCTTCATCATCGCTTTCAATGCAATAAACGTGGCCCCATTGACACAAAAACTCGAACGAGAAGAGATATGGGGTAAGGGTAAATTGTGATTGAACAGGACGTCCTCACGCCACAGCCGCCACCACAGGAGCGTCCAGGCATTGGGAGTCACATGGCGATTCCTGGCCACCCTAGGCACGGGCTTGCGGACGCGGCTTAAGGACCAAGCCCGAGTCAGGAGTCGACAAAACGGCCTGGGCCCACTAACCTACCTATACCTAAAGATGTTAAGACAAACACGAAAAGCACAAGCACTGGTTTATATGAATTAAAATAAAAAAAAAAGCCCGCCAAAAACCCCACTTGAAATTTGAAATTGAACCTGGCTCACTTTAGGCTAGTTTTCATTAGCGTAGCATATCCTCTTCAATAGGAGAAGGAATGGGCTGTAATCCACCACGAGGGTCCATTGCGGGTTAATTAATGCTACATGACTTCAAATTTTTGGTTCTTGGACATGCCGAGTTTTGATTACTCTATATATTATGTATGGCTCTGAAATCAATTTTTCAGCAATAGTTTTGAATGTTCAGTACGCTAAAGTGGTATGGAAAGTGGTGATGCACGCAATTTGCAACTCAGTTTTCAATTTAGTTAAAATGTTTACAGCAATAGATACTGTACTAACCACTCACTGCCAATATTAACAAGCGTCCGTTCTCTTAAGGGGATGCAACTCGACATACATTTTCATTGTTTTTAAAATGTTATTACACATTTTTCATTAGATATTTTGGAAACACAGTATTTTGTGGATATTATCTAGGCTTCTATTGAAATTAATTTATAGAGTAAAACTAATTCAATAAAGACGTCTAAAAATCTGCTATTTTGCATGAACTTTGACACTTTACTCAAAAATCAAAAAAGTATAACAATAGAAGCCCTGCAAATTTAATCAAGATTCTAAATGTCAACATTTTTTTTTTTCAAAAACTTTTCAGGGTTTAAAAAGAAACACGTTTTTCCTGGAACAAGTTCAACTCCTCAGTCGCCTGGATGGCCCGGTGACCATGTATTTGTGCGGACAACAAGGTTATAACTTTGTGATTTTTCAGGATACAATTATGAAATATACTAGACAGGTATTTTGGGTTTCGCATATAAATATACTAAAATTAAAGTTGTAATTATAAAAGGAGAAATTCACTGACTAACATATCAACGCACAGCTAAAATTACTGGGACTAGGAGCGTGAAATTTTGCACAAGGTTTCTTTTTATGACGTACGCGAGCACTAATAGAGGATTTTCCAAAATTCGCCCCCCGCATAGATGAAACGGAGGTTCAAAGTTTTGCCTACTTTTACGCGGGTCAAGCCGCTAACAGAAGCTAGGTAACCCTAAAATAATATACTGAATCCTTTTTTTCAAAGGTAGAAAGTCATCAAATAACTTGTCCTGCTCTAGGTTGGGCGAGAGGGAGTGTCCAATTCTTACTGACCGAAACCCACCCGTTTTCCTTCAGTTACCTTTGCGTTCCATAGCTGCAGTGATTCTTTCAAACACCCCACAGCCCTGATACATCAAATGCTAGCGGGATTTTTTTAAGTGAAGTTCATTAGCTGTTTTAGTTATTCGCAAATTGATATCTAGTGGATATTGTTATGTAATATTAGTGTAGTTTTGCATCTAAAGTGTCTACACAACTACAAAATATGAGGAATCATTGGAACAGACGCAATTTCGGTAAAATGGACCTGAGTTTTTAAATTTTAATTATAATAATAATAATATTCCACAACTATCACATAACGCCGTCTAGTCCCAAGCTAAGCAGAGCTTGTGTTATGAGTACTAGACGACTGATAAACATACGTATATATTTCTAAACACATACATATTATAGATAAATTACACCCAGACACAAAACAAATGATCATCACATACAAACATTTGTCCTGGGTGGGAATCGAACTCACGAACTCCGGCATAGCATTCAGGGCCACTAACCAATGGAACAACAGGCCAGTCGTGGTAAATAAAGTAACTGTTTTCAATGAAAATAAAGACTAGACCTAAATGTCTTAGTTACCTTAGACATGTTATAGAACCAAAAAGCGTTGAATGCAAATAACCCATGCAGTCTGGTAAAAAATCTAGAAAGTTGCTTTTATACGACTTTTTGAAATAATT
Source organism: Mythimna impura (assembly GCA_905147345.3). Lineage (NCBI taxonomy): Eukaryota > Metazoa > Arthropoda > Insecta > Lepidoptera > Noctuidae > Mythimna > Mythimna impura. The sequence goes on along the minus strand of LR990360.1, from coordinate 20,968,039 downwards.
GGATCTTTTTTACGAGTGTTTTCCGATCCATAATCGAGAGAATGCTTATACGATCTCTTTGCTAGTTGGGCAGGACTTATAATCCCGAAAGACAAATGTGTTTATTCATTCATATATATCAAGATGCGATGATGCGAAACGCACAGGACCGATCGTAATGGCGATACTTGGGGGAGGCATATGTCCAACAGTGGACGTCTTTCAGCTGAAATGACGATGGTGATAGTGTTGCCAACTATACTGTTTTAAACAGTATTATACTGTTTTTCACTAAATTATACTTTTACTGTTGAACAAAAATACAAAATACTGTTTTCAGCATCAAAATGCACACACATTATGATGTGTTACACTTAGACGCTCAAACAAATTTGAGATGCTCTAAAAAATATAAAACAATAAATAAATAAAATACTGTTTAATATTCTTCATAGACCTGAAATTTCTTTTAAAAAAATTTGGCAACCCTAGATGGTGATGATGATGATATCAAGATTACTCAACTCACCAAGTTAGATTGTCGTTTTGACAAGAAGTCAAGATATTGACAGCTGAATCTTGTCAAATTCCATTCGTAAGTGTTAGGGTCTTGTGGGCAAAGTTTACTGTCGTAGCCACAAAGGGGTTCCGTCGAGTTGACTTCGTAATTCACTACAGCGATCGGTAAGCCGACCGGATAGTGGCCGATGGCGAGGCAGAAGAATATCATTTGGGAGACTGGTAAGCCGAGAAGAAAGGCTAACGCACTGAAAGAGAAAAGATTATAATTAGAAACACATTGACATAGCTTTATGAAAAAGATCATACAAGAAGATGATGGTAACGATGTCAGACTTTAACTTAATTATATGTACACTGAAATTATAGAAACATAACTCTTTACACGAACTGAAATAACTTAATATAAAAAGGGTTTATAAATATAGTCTGCGACAAATTAATAGTAAATTAATCAACCGTTAAATAATGTAATATTTAAAATCTGATTTCAAAGCAACCTACCGAGTCTAATCGTATTTTTTAACCATCCAGAGACCCAATCAAATATACATACAAAATTGCATCCAATTCGGTCAAGCGGTTTAGGGGGAGTTGGGTGACAAACACACGTACAGAAAAATCATGTATATAAAGATATTAAAATAATACATGAGCTTATGAGCTTGAATGTAAATAAACTATTAGAATTCTTGCCCTATAACACTCAATATTGTGGAAGAACCCAAGGAAAACTAATCATTCTCCCTTCGTTCAATCCATCCAAAGGTTGTCTGTAAGAGACTGCCCTATTGTGAGAGGACCGATTCTACAGGTACCTTACAACCTAATAAAATATAAAGGGTGACTGGTAATTAGTGACCGATACTTAAACACGTGATTGCACTCATGATTACAAACAACTTTCCCAAAGAAACTTTTTTTATATACTCACTAGTTTGTAGGTACACTCACTGATTAGGTACGTACACCTAGGGGTTTGCAAGCTGCGCGGGTGTTCATCACCATTGGTACGACGGCGTCACGCGGCTAACAGCTGAGCGGTCGCTGGTCGCAAGCGGGCGCGCGTATTTAAACAGCTGTTTTATTATTGTGATAAATTTAATGAGAATATAAAAAAAGTTTATTTGGGAAAGTTGTTTGTAATCATGAGTACAATCATTTGTTTAAGTATCGGTCACTAATTACCTGTCACCCTATATAATAAATTAACGAATTCACAAATACACTTACGCAAAATTCCTGAACAAACTCAAAAAGTTCTTCCAAATTAAAGCCTTCATGTGATGCCACTTCATAGGCATGTACATTTCTAAGCTCCTGGTTGGTTTCTCTTCTGGGGGCATAGCCTCTATGGGGTTGGTCAGCTCAGGAGTAACCACCACGCGACCCTTACTGCTCATGGAGACATTGTCTCCGAATTCTCCAGAGATTTCGCCAATTTCTGCTTCTTCAAGGTCTACTGCTGAAGGGTTCTTAAAAGAAATAAATAATATCAGAAATCAGAAACTTTATTTCAAATAGACCAATAACAGGCACTTTTAAATTGTCAAAATGTCGGTCAGTCAAAAAAAAGTGAAGCTAAGTTGCACGTTCCAAAGCGTAGATCTCTATGGAGAAGAACGTGTTGCGCCGACCCCAAATAATACGGGACAAGGGCACTAAGATGCTGATGCTTGATTGCGCATATTGCTAGAATTTCTTACAAGACTGCTTTGCTTTGGGTGATCAATTACCATTATTTTGATGGTTTTACGCTAATATTAATTAACCTAAAGTAGTGCGAATTTATAGGTTGGTGTGTATGTAAAAATTCGAAACTATAAAGTATATCGCGAAATTCTGCCTCAAAACTCTTTTGTGTTTCTCGCTTTTTCTCATACTCTTTGGATTTGGTCATCTTGTCATCAAAGTTCATTTGAAAAATTTCATCTTGTTTAAGATCTACGTAGATAAATATAGCAGAATGTGGAAAAATAGGCAAGATCAATTACACCTCTGTAGCAACAAATTAAAATTGCTACTGTAGTGACATCTATGTCACCGCATAGAAACTACCCTGCATAGCGGTAACAAATTTGTTCGCGTCATTAGAACATATACAACCATCCGCTCGAACCAGACACAACTCCTGCCTCCCTAGCCAAGTTACAACCGTTTCGTTTCGATTCTCTTTTCGTTGATCGCCTCGAGTAGGCCACGCCTCCGATTCCTATTCTGACCTCATCTCAATGCTCAGTCACGTGGTCAGAACAAAGGAATAAGAGGCGTGACCGACTCAAGGCGATCAACGAAAAGAGAATCGAAACGAACGGTTGTGACTTAGTTAGGGGGGCTGTCTAGTTGGAGGATCCTCTCTGTTCAACGGAGGTATGTGAGACTTTATATTTATTGTTATTATTTTCATATACTTTATTGTACACCAGGATAATAAATTATACATTTGAGCCTTATATTTAAAAACATACAATTGGCGGCCTTATCGCATTCCGCGACCTCTTCCAGGCAACCTGGTATGGAAAGAGATTGATTTTAAGCTCTATTCCGCATACCTCTAAATTACAGAATGAAAATTTTGTCAATTATGAACGTCCTGTAACTATATCCGCATTATTATCTACATCATCATCGAAGTCATTATACCCTTATAATATACTAGCTGTGCCCCGCGGTTTCACCCGCGTTTTTCTCGTTTCCGTGGAAATACCGAGATATATATAGCCTCCCTCAATAAATGGACTATTGAATATTTAAACAGTTTTCATATCAGATCAGTATTTCCCGAGATTACCGCGTTCATAACAAACAACCAAACTTTTCAGCTTTATAATATTAAGAAAAATATAGATTAAGTTAAATTGTACAAGTCGCAGGCAATAGCTGTCTATCTGTTCGACATTCAGCCAGACACATAAGAATGACGACTATAGGCGGGGTGTCCGTCCACTTTAAACCGGGTTAAAATATTATTTTAAAGTACTTCTGAGTAAATTATATTTTTCGTTTTATTTTCTTGTGGCAGAAGAATATATTGATTGTTTCCGCAACCTGATCTTGACAACGCGACATATAGTTGGCCGTGCGAAAAACAGTTTTGCCGTAAATCGAATCCTACATATTTAAATGTTTGCCCCTGTGATTTATTTATCGTTACGGCAAACGATAATTTAATTGGGAATTGGACTCTTTTAAAATGAAAAGGCAAATCATTTGGAATCATTGGGATCCGAGGTATAAGTACTGTTTGACCAACCGCTGGACCAGTCAAAACTATTAGAATTAAGAAATTCCTGTGGATAATGGACTGCATCTTCTTGATCTCATCAACAAATATATTTCAAAAAGATTATTACAGGATTTTATGTTGATAAAAAACTCTATGGCCCATAACTCATTAATAGGTACCAACTCTTAACATCTTACACACGTGATAACTTTTAAACGAAATATCCGATTGAGATGAAACAAAAAGTTTTTTACTTCTACATAAATACTCTTGATAACATAATGCTTAATTTCGATAAAGATTAATATTACGATACATATTTAACGTAGTTTTTTTTTCTTCAGACGATTTAATAATTATTTTGAACACAAAATCAGTTATTGTGATTAAACCATGATAGCTAGATATATGTTCTTGCAGATTTTTTTGTAGGTCTTAATGGGATCTACAAACCCGTAGTACATCATTTTGTTCTATTGTCAATAGTTTTTGCAGCGCACACAAAAATAGGTTTTCGATTTTACACCTTGTGTTACAAAATAGCAATTTTATTACGGATCCCTAATTTTGAAAAAAAACATAGCCTATAGCCTTCCTCGATAAATGGACTACCCAACACTGAAAGAATCATTCAAATCGGACCAGTAGTTCCAGAGATTAGCGCGTTCAAACAAACAAACAAACAAACAAACTCTGCAGCTTTATAATATTAAGTATAGATCATCACATTTTTGCTAGCTATCACCTTAGAGGCCCTACCATGCGATCCATTTTACGACCAAAACTGAACTGTTAAAGAGATGGAGTTATATAGGATGTATAGCTCCATCCCTCTTTGCTCATTTTAACACATCATGGTAAGGCCCCAAGACTCACAAACGCCTCTTTAGGTTACAAAAAAGAGTATTTCCTCGTCAAATCGCGCGATCTCATCCTATCCTTCCATTTCATGGTTTACTTATTCTCGAATATAATACTTACTGGTATCGCCGGCAGTTCCACTCTCTCCACCACATCAGCCAGGATACTGGACCTCCTCCTCTTGCCCAAGTTCTGGAGTACCGATAGCTTCAGGAACACGTCTTCTAAACTTTCGCCCTGGTAGCGACGAATCAGCTCGCTTGGTGATTCTTCGGCTAGGAATCTACCACCTCGCATTAGGCCAATCTGAAATAATATAATGATGATAAATGAAATGGTATAGATTTAACGGTGGTCGTCGAGATGGTTTTTTCTGTAGAAAAAGATTTTAAACAGATATTTGTTATAGAAAAAAAAATGATTCATCTTACACAGTCGAAATGGTGTGTCCTTTACGACCGTGAAAGGCGAATCTGTTTTAGTTATGTGTACTTAAAAAAATTATAATATTATTATATCTAGCCAGTAAAAGAAAGAAAAGGAGAGACTTATGCGCTGGTTCAGACATGTCATGAGAAGGGACGAAGAGTACCCAGTAAAGAAGGCCTTAACTATCCCGGAAAGGAGAAAAGGCAGGAGGCGCCCTCTAGCTACGTGGTGGACAACCGTATCCAAAGATCTGGAATGAGCTCAGCTGGACGCCAAGACAACCCAGGATAGACTATCCTGGCGCCTAAAAACGAGGAGAGCCGACCCCGAATGAAAGGATAAGGCAAGGAAGAAGAAGAAGAGTAAAATAAAGAAAACCATTTTTATTTGGCACACATAGATACACACGGTACCAAATTGTTGTGATGACCCAGTGGTTAAACTGCTTCTCATGCATGAGGTTAAGGGTTAGAAACCAGGCAAGTACCAAAGTGAATTTCCCAATTCATATGTACTTTCCTAAGTTTATCCAGGATATTACTGACACCCCGTTCCTCAGAAAGCACGTAAAACCGCGACCCCGCCCTGTCCCGAAAATTCAGGACACTATTTTTTGTTTTCATATACTTACTAGCTTTTGCCAGTGGCTTAGCCCGCATAAAAATAGAAAATATAGGCGTTGTAGCTTTCTACTGGTAAAAGAATTTTGAGTTAAATCGTAACATACAAAGAACAAATAAAAATTCTAATCTTTCCTATAATAGTTTATATTTTCAAATAATAAAGGTTCATTTTAGGAATGCCCGTTTTTAATAACACTAGTTATAAATGCCTCAGTGAAAGTGCACTTTTGGAATTAATCGCTTGCATTAGCAGTCAGCTGAGAAGTTAGTTAAGCATTAATTTATATGTTACCAGATGTTACTGAAGACTTACTTTTTATCTCGATTTTGAAGCATTATCGTAATTTACTGTCCCATAATGCAAAGGTAATGAATTAAAGCATGTTGGCGTACCTTCGTTGTTTTACTAGTTTCTACCACAAGCTTCGCCCGCATGAAAGCAGGAAATTATTCTAAGAGAACTTACTCCTGGGATAAAAATAATATGCTAATTGCTTCTCCAGGACATGGTCCACCCGTATGCCAAAATTCATTCAAATCCGACCATCCGTTTGAGTATGAAGGAGTAACAAACATATATACATACACACATACATTCACCTTTACAGTATTAGTGTGGATGACCAAGTTTATAGTACCCATATCAAAGATGAATACTAACGAGTATAAAGTTAGATTTAGTTCAGTACCCAAAGGCTCAAAGGCAATAAGAACCATTAAATTTTCTGCTGCAACCATTCCAAATGTAATAAAATATTACTTACAATATCAGCCTGCTTAGTCTCATCTATATAATGAGTCGTGATGATCACCGTCGTGCGTCCACCCTTGGTAATATCCACCAAATGGTCCCAGATACTGCAAAATATTAAATAATTAAAACTATCATGACTGCATTTAAGTACAGTCAGGGATCAAAAGTGCATTTATACTCTACCAATGCTAAAGTATTAAAATTTCTTTGTTGTAGAAGTTCAATAGTCCACAACTAGTTCAATACTTTAGATCCTATGCTACCAATTAAATCAGTCATGAACCATTGACCCTCGTCTACAAAGAAATTATAGACATTTTAGCATTGGTAAGGTGGAACTGCACTTTTGACCCCTCACTGTACATATAACTTTATTCAAAACATTTCGCACCTACTAATAATAAGTGCCAAAAAAGATGTTTTTAATATTTTTTGAGTTATAAATGACACTATTTGATCGGAGGTGCGATTTTTATATGGTCTAAATAATTCAATCTTTTTATTGCTTAATTTTGATTGCAGCCATCGTTAAAGTTTTACCAACCATGTTTTTTTCGCTATTCCTTCAGTTCACAGAGTTTTTAGAACCCTTAACCTTTCGAATACCGTAATTAGAGACACAATAGAAAGACAATGAGAGAGCGCTTGGGGTTTAATGAAAACAAAAAAAAAATACATTTAAACACACACACATACACTCATTTTTTTTTTTTACTTACATACATTTTCATATCTGGGCAATAAAGGTAGTATTTCTTTCAAAAGATTCTTCACTCTTGAGCAAATAGATAGACAGATATACTTTCGTTTATAATATCAATTTTACAACCGCCTAGAACCACACAATTAAAAATCTAAAGACATTCAAAGTTTAATGTCCACAAAAGATACTCACCCTTGTCGCAACACAGGGTCGACTCCAACTGTGGGTTCATCAAGGATCAGCAGCTCAGGGTCATGGATGAGGGCGGCTGCCAACGAAGTCCTTCGCTGTTGACCTCCTGATAGGTTCTTGACTTGTCTGTAAGAGTAAATTGATATTATTAGTTATTTAGGAACCAAGCAATTCTGACTACTCTGTGTACGCTCAGCAGTCACAATTGTAACTAATAGAAAAACGAGGGAATCTACTATCTGTATCATCATCATCATAATTTCAGCCGAAAGACGTCCACTGCTGGACACAGGCCTCCCCCAAGTATCGCCACCATGACCGGTCCTGTGCATCTCGCATCCTTCGGGGTTCCAGGTTGTCAGTCCACCTTGTAGAACTTCTTCCAACGCTGCGTCTTTCAGTACTTGGTCGCCACTCCAGAAGCTTTTGGCTTTAACGACATCATCACATATCTATCTCCATTTAGATAAAAATTCATGCAACCGTAGTCCCGACTTCCGAGTGGTCGATTCCAACTCTGCAGACTTTACACAGACCAGAAATATTATGTGATAACCACTAACCGCCATTGAGCCCGTGTAGTAATTACGTAGAACATTATATGCAGAGCTTATTTTTGTGAGAATAGAGAATGCTGTGAATTTTGTCTAGCTCACTCAAATGTCTCGTTGATGGTGGCAGGCGTTGAGTTAGTGCTTCTTATCCACAAATCATGCCCGTGATCATTTCTTAACTGCCAGTGGCTTATTTAATTTTTTTTTTCTTTATTTATTTACATTGTGCTCACAGTCATAATAGAAGCGATAGGAATAATTAATATAATTTAATTCAATTTAGACATTAATATTTCCTGGAATGTAATATTATTTTTATTTATTTTTTTGTACTCTGTTTTTGTGTTGTTATTACTGACATCATTCTACTTTACTTTTTTCCTTTGACATTTTATGCGTTGAAATTAATGAACAAATATATAAGTGTTTTTAAATCCTAAGAAATACGTAATCAAGATTTTTGTAACTCATAACATGATTTAAAAGAGTGTCTATGGAGTTGCTTTTCTTCTCGCTTTGTAACGTACAGTAAGCTTCACTTTTTTGACTGACCGACATTTAGACGATTCAAAATTGCCTGTAAGTGGTTTATTTTTAAATAACTATTTTTGATTCATTTTGATTGAATTTTAAGATTCACACCAATGTTGAAATTCTCTTACTTGGTAGGATTTGGTAGCTGCAACAGCTGGATCAGGAAGTCTATGCGTTCCTCCACTTCTTTGGTTGGCATGTTAGCGATCCATCCGAAGTAGATCAGGGTCTCCCTGATGGAGAACTCTCCAAACAGTGCCAGTTCCTGTAACAAATAAGATTATTTTGTTGAAAACTTTGTGGATTCATTTTTTTTTTCTTATGTCGTAAGTGTCTACATGCTGTCGCCACAGAAGATGATCTTCAGTTACCGGAGGCACGGGCTTGCGGACGAAGAGCTATGGGTAGCTCGCCTTCCGCCCGTCCGGTACATGTCTTCCCACTCCACCCTATTATTATATAGGTTAGTAGTCGTAGTTATTGCAAGTACTGCGATATTACAGAAAATACAAAACACAAAAAAAACCAATAACGTGATTTTGAAAAAAGAATAACGTGACTTCAATATAAAGTTTATTTGAACTCATAATTCCAAGTCAATCCAAAGATATAATACTTCAAAGCAACCCGTTTTTAAAAACGGCAATTTCATAGGTCCCTAACCTACCTACCTACCTACCTACCTACCTACCTACCTACCTACCTACCTACCTACCTACCTAAATACCTACCTACCTACCACCTACCTATTATTACCTATTACTTAATCAACAAACAATAATGTATCTTTACAATATATTACAGTGTATGTTTGTTCAACAAAGTGTTTAATATTTGCACGGTAATGACAAAACACTTAGGAAAACATCCGCTGGATTACCTTCGGAGGTGTAGCATAAGATGAGGATAATAGTGTTAAAACAACCTGTGTACCTGCGTCTAAAAACATAAACAAAACTGTCGTTTATGTAATTTTAGGGAGTCTGAGCCGCGTCTTTACATTCTGTACATGGCCAGAACGCAAGGGTGTGAAACTAGTCGCGTATAGATTGGAAATCACTTTTTAGTCAAGGTTTTCCAATGTATATAAGAGTAATACGCAAATACTTGCGTATACTTCGTAGTGACCTAACTACATAATCTTATTCCATAATATACAGTGCCAGTACGAATATGGACTAATCGAGCGTAGATCGGAATAATCGCGCCTGGTTTAGGTCAGCCCCCCTAGCCAAGTCACAAACGATAAACGTAAACTCTCAGTAGTCTTTAATAGATTTTCAACTTTATCTTATTGGATATAAAGTTGAAAATCTATTGAAGATTACATAGTTTTTTCGTTCGTTCCGGTCGCTAACGCTCAGTAGTCTTTAATAGATTTTCAACTTTATGCTCTTAGGTATAAAGTTGAAAATCTATTGGAGATTACTAAGCGTTCACGTTTATCGTTTGCAACTTGGCTAGGGAGGCAGGTTAGAATAGTGACCGTGCCGCGGCAGCGGCCGCCGAGCACCAGATCCCCTTCTAACGTTTGTGAACCTGACTTTTAACTTAACCTAACCCAAATGGTTAGGTTAAGTTAAAAGTCATTATTATTTATCTAATTCTACATTACCAGTACACAAAACTCGTATATGTATACATTGTAATTGCAGATTTAAAAATAGCAATACAAAGTATACGCGAGCAGTTTCCTATGGCTGCGTTTAGGCCATGTATAAAATGTAATTACGCGTCCGAGCGTTTTGCCTTCGTGATGGTAGATAAATTATCCTAAAGGATTATACTCCTGGGACAATGAGTATATTATGTAATATTCCAAGATATGCGCGGTTACCATGACGTTCAAAGTAAGATTGTTTCATTCTTATTTCAGTGTGGGTAAGAGACAGAGCTATACAGGTTGTCTAGCGCCATCTCTTACTCACACTGGAAATAAGAATGAAACAGTCTTACTTTAAGCGTCATGGTACAGGTCATGGTCTACCTGTGTTCCAAAATTCGTCTAACATGATATACACACATTCAAAAATTTTTGCCTTTGTAATAATAGGGGTTAAAATATAAAATTGCCGTTTTTGACGGATTGCTTTGAAAAAGTGTTACATCTTTGGATTGACTTGGAATTATAAGTTAAAATAAACTTTATAATAATATTAAAGGTACGTTATTCTTTTCCCGAAATTAGGTATTTATTGTATTCTTTGTGTTTTGTATTTTCTGTAATATAGTTTGTTCAGAAACAGCAACTGAATCGATTCTAATAATTTTTACACCATGTTATATTTTTTTCCAAAAATATTTAAAAAAGTCCACAAGTTGGACACCACCGACACTAAGTACAACACAGGTCATAGTGGACATTAGACACTAGCGCGGTTTTTCAAAGTCAAAGTCAAAAGTTTTTATTTTTCACATAGGCCTACATGGGCACTTATAAAACGTCAGAAGCTAGTGCACGGGTGGCCCGGTGATCGTGCATTTGTGCGGTCAATTAGGTAACCTAACAAGCATAGAACTTCGTGTTTTTTCATCGCATAGTTATAAATTTTTGTACCCAGATTCTTTGCATAAAAATAGTAGACATCTGTTTCGGGTTACGCATATACTAAAACTATTGTTGTATACACGCATTCACAAACTTGCCCTACAGAACATGCTAAAAAATTAAAATTATGTCTAGAACTACTAAATATTGAACCCTAGTCTATATAACAAAGAATAGCATAGACATTGACAATGTTGCTGAACATTCTATTGGCTGGCTGTAGTTTTTCTTGCTACATATACAGTCAGAAGCAACTTCGACCTACAGTTTACCAGAAAACACAAAGAACATTATGGTAAACATAAAAAACAACTTTCAATAACAATACAAATCTATGAAATCTTACATTGTAACAGATTTGTTTACTGATTAGTATAATGACCATTATTCTATTGTTACATTACTAAGCAAGTATCTACGAGTGAGATTGGTTCATCATAGTAATGACACAAAAGAGAGATAGGTACAGAAGCCAAACTACATACCTACAAAGTGCACTCGAGAAACACACACATAGACACCGTTCCGTTACCGTGTGTTTTTTTTTCCATGTCATTGGTTCATAATAGTATTTTATTATTTCATTTCATATGACATTGTATTCTATTTGATGACATTTTATCATTTGTATGACATTTTATTATTTGTATGACATGGTATTATTTCAAGCATGACATTGTATTATTTTTATGACATTATATTCGATTTTTTTTATGACATTGTATTGAAATTTTTTTATGACATTGAATTTGAATTTATATGACATTTTATCTGAATTTGTATAACATATCACATAATTGAACGATTAAGTTAATGAGCTGACAATTATTAACTTTTTTTTTTTAATATTCTCCTTAGTTACTATAAAATATGAATATTTTGCATGCCGTAAGGCAAAATGTATTGGGACAATCAACAATTATAACACCTTATCTGTATACCTACATTATTAGCAAATAAATGATTATTATTATTATTATTATTGTTCACGGACACGATATCTCGGATCGGTTGGATCATTGGATTAGAGCAAGCGCGAAAAAATTGTTTAGCTCAGAGTTTTCTTGCGTAATCGCATCAGGAATGAAAATATCCACCCACAGGAGGACCAAACTCGCTGACATAGAACGAAGCACGAAGAATTGCCCAACTGAAGTGGCAGTGGGCAGGGCACATTGCTCGTAGAACGGATAGTCGCGATGAAGCCGAAAAGTTCTAGATTGGCGACCGCGCACCGGAAGACGCAGCTTTGAAAGGTCTCCCCACATGGACATGGTGGACCAATGTCCCAGCGAGTGTCACGGGAATGCGATGAATGCGAGACGCGTAGAACTGTTCATTGTGACACTTGGGGGAGGCCTATGTCCAAACAGTGGACGTCTTTCGGCTGAAATGATGATGATAATAATAAAAGCTGAAGAGTTTGTTTGTTTTTATGAACGCGCTGTACTTAAAAAAAGTTAACCGTCCGGACCGAGCCCAAGTCGTCTACGGCGTGTAGTGTTCCACGCGCGCCTCAAGGAGATGTCAGCAACAGTAGGGGCCCAGCAGGGTCGAAGCCTACTGGGGCCAAGGGTCCGATTCTGAAAGGAAGACTCGGCCCCGGTACGAAAGGCAACGAAGGAACAGGAGTGGATTTTTAGTCAGTAAAAGTCTGACACTATCTCCCGCTCCGCCCAAGAGCGGGGTCTTATCCCACCTAAAAAAAAAGTGTTGGATAGCTTATTTACTATTGAGTTTTAGAGGCTATATTTATAGCATCATGAGTGAAACCGCGGAGCACAGCTAGTTTCATACAAAGTTGTTTAACAGGTTATTATCGACGTCTATATTTATAATATTTGATATGATTTAATAAAGAATTCGTAGAATTCGACCAGAATTAAGTGAGGTCAAACAACTTTTTATTTATAAACCATTTTAGAGATATCTTTAGGGTTTTACAATGAGTCAGATAAGTTTAAATTAGACTAAGACATTGTTCGGTGGATTTTACGCAAAAATAACCCAACCCAAACCTTGGGAAATTCAATGTATTTTTGTCTGAATAAAAAAAAACATATCATTAGCGTATGAATGATTTTGTTTGTATTTTAAATGTGTTTTTTCTTATAAAAAAATCTCATTTTTAATTTTTAGGATTCCGTACCTCAAAAGGAAAAACAGAACCCTTATTGGATCACTTTGTTGTCCGTGCGTCTGTGTGGCTGTCTGTCTATCTGTCTGTCTGTCAAGACCCTTTATCGTGGGAACGCGTAGAGGTATTAAGTTGAAATTAAAACCATAATACTCAAATCTGCAGTCCCTTGAAGCTGTGAAAAAATCAAACTTCTAAGTTAACGAAAAAGAAAGATACGACCGTTTATGTCGCTCTCAAGAAAATAAAAAATCACTTTACACTTCACATTTACCGTTGATCAAGAATCGCGAAATTTTGCATAAAGCTAGGTCTTATAGCACAGATATAGGAATAAATTTGTTGAAAACTGTAAATTTGTTGTTACTTCAAACAACAAATTTACAGTTTTCAGATTATTTATTAATAAAAAATAAATATTTGCGATTCGGAAAAATCTTCAAGACTCATTTGGGAATTGAACTGTTTTCATAGATAAGTCTGTACGGAAACCCTCAGAGCACGAGTCCGACTCGCACTTGCCCAGTTTTTTAATACAGTGTTCTTATTACTTCAAAATATTTATCAAAATTAAAGTCGTTTTTACACACAGCAAACTGCCTTAAACACGTGTCCAAACCAATCATTATTTAAGTACCAATTCCCTTCATTAGAAAACAAACAATACGACATAATAATTGTCCACAAACTACGACAAAACAATCATATAACCCACCTTGACAAATAACTACCAACATATCAAATGAATATCGCTTCACTGATCACTATATTATCTTATTTCCAACTATGACATTCAGTGGACCATAAACCATAATCAACCTTAATTTCTCTTACATAACCCTGATTATCCTCTAACAATCATTTGTGAGTTAGGATGTTATGTTAAGTTACATAAGCGTCATATGAAACGCTTTCTGGACACAAAATGCCATGACATCAAAAGAAACTTTGAAACAATAAGAATGACGAGTGATCCTAATAGTTTATCGAAGGATTTAGGATTTAGTAATATATAGGTTTAAAGAATCTTTATTTCTCATAAGAACATATTACAAACGTTCACTTATATGAGATTTAAAATTTTTGTTAAATACTTATTTGTCGTCTAATGACGAAGCATGCAATACACCTTATAGTACAATTACAATCATGTATACACAATAGGCTCACAACATCACTTGTTACCACGATACAGTATAACAGGGCACAACCAAATCATTAAAGACAAACATATATAATAATATGTTCGTTCTAGTTATGAAGATAAGTAAGGACCGATTTCATCATTTGCTATAATTAATTTAGTTCAACTAAACTTTTGAGTTTATATGAATATCAAATTGATATCACCAGCACCGTTTTATCGTTAACTTAGAAGTTTTGTTTTTTCACAGCTTCAAGGGACCGCAGATTTGAGTACATAGTTTTAATTTCAACTCGATACTTCCACGCGTTCCCGAGGTAATGGGTCTTGACAGACAGACAGACAAGAAAGTGATGCTATAAGGGTTCCGTATATTCCTTTTGAGGTACAGAACCTTAAACAAGGTTGTGGGAGTGTTCGAAATAGTTACCGTGGCCTTGACCCTCTCTTCAGGTAAAAACATAATTTCCATTTCTTTCTTTATTCAAGGAGCTAGAACAAAGCTTAAGCAATAAGGACGATTACAACTGGGTTCGTTAGATATTAGATTTAAACTAACCTGAGGCATATACCCAATCCTAGGTCCAGGTACACCACTACCCGGACTGCCCGGTTTTCCACCAAGTACCCAGATCTCTCCAGAGTTCAGCCGTCGTCTGCCCACGATACAGGACAGTAAGGTGGTCTTCCCACAACCTGATGCTCCGAGGAGACCGTAACTGAAAACAAAAGATGATCATAAGAAAAGATAAAACAAGGAATCACATTAATGTAGTAATGTAATAAAAATCTCGCGTCACAGAGTTTGTTATCGAACAAAATAATAAAAATGTCATGTCACAGAGTTTATTACCGAACAAAATAATAAAAATCTCGTGTCACAGAGTTTGTTATCGAACAAAATAATAAAAATCTCATGTCACAGAGTTTGTTATCGAACAAAATAATAAAAATCTCATGTCACAGAGTTTGTTATCGAACAAAATAATAAAAATCTCATGTCACAGAGTTTATTACCGAACAAAATAATAAAAATCTCGTGTCACAGAGTTTGTTATCGAACAAAATAATAAAAATCTCATGTCACAGAGTTTGTTATCGAACAAAATAATAAAAATCTCATGTCACAGAGTTTGCTATCGAACAAAATAATAAAAATCTCATGTCACAGAGTTTGTTATCAAACAAAATAATTAAAATCTCATGTCACAGAGTTTGCTATCGAACAAAATAATAAAAATCTCATGTCACAGAGTTCGTTATCGAACAAAATAATAATAATCTCATGTCACAGAGTTTGTTATCGAACAAAATAATAATAATCTCATGTCACAGAGTTTGCTATCGAACAAAATAATAAAAATCTCATGTCACAGAGTTCGTTATCGAACAAAATAATAATAATCTCATGTCACAGAGTTTGTTATCGAACAAAATAATAATAATCTCATGTCACAGAGTTTGTTATTGAACAAAATAATAATAATCTCATGTCACAGAGTTTGTTATCAAACAAAATAATAAAAATCTCATGTCACAGAGTTCGTTATCAAACAAAATAATAAAAATCTCATGTCACAGAGTTTGTTTTCGAACAAAATAATGAAAATCTCGTGTCACAGTGTTCGTTATCGAACTTCTCCGAAATGGCCTGATCGATTTTTATGATATTTTTTTTTTTGTGTAGGTTTGAGAATAGGTCGTAGAGTATTTTCCACCCTCTTATCTCCACCCCCATTAATATTGTATATTTGTATGTTTGTTACTTATTGACGCTTGAACAGCTGAACGAATTTCAATAAAATTTGGCACACGGCTAGATCATACTCTGGAAATGCACATAAGTTACTTTTTTATCCCGGGCGTATGTTCTCTGGGGATAATTTTCTACTATCAAGAAGGCGAAGCCACTGAGAGCTGCTACTCTCAAAAAATAACAGTCTGGTCTTTGGTTTTACAGCGTAACGTTTTCCGTCCAGAATTTGATCATGCCAAAATAACATAGTTCAATTATGCCTTTCAATTGGCTAAATTAATTCGTGAAACTTAACATAAATTATTCATTCATTGGGAAATCCATATTAAAAGTAAACAGGATTCTCAATTGCGGCTACGGCTCAAAACTGGAAATGATTATATTCTTTCCAATACCCATTGTTTTACATATTTCATTATTTTTAATACGTCGAAAGGGGTAAATGGAAACGAAGGGGTGAATAGAAACGCAGGGGTAAATAGAACCAAAATTATTGATGTGGACCTACTCGTATTTAGAAATTTAGAATCAGTGCTAATATTATAAAGAGGAGAGATTTATATTATAAGATTTACTTCTGTTTGTTTGTGTTAAATAAGCGCAAAAACTACGTGATCGATTACGAAAATTCTTTCTCCATTAGAACGCTGCTGCACTAGTTTTATAACTAGAGATATAGGCGTATGGTATTCTACTACCAAATGGACGAAGCCACTGGCAGAAGTTGTGTTATAAACAATAGTTATTTATTAAAACTAAAAATATGGATCAAAGTAAAAATCCTAATCAAAATTTGGTTTCTATTCACCCCTTCTTGTTTATTTACCCCTTTATATACCTTTCTGTCAGAATTGTATGTTTTCTGATTAACCAGACAAGTAAATAGATTAAATCTAGACATTTAACCACGTCACGACATACTATCTGGTTGGATTGTAATAAAAAAAAACTGGGCAAGTGCGAGTTGGACTCGCCCACTGAGGGTTCCATACAAACTTACCTTTGAAAACAGTTCAATTTCCAAATCGAGTTACGAAAATTTTTCCGAAACGCAAAGACGTAACTACAAATTTACAGTTTTCAGAATTTTTCCTATAGCTGTGCTATGAGACCTTGCTTCATGCCAAATTTCAGTATTCTAGGTCTTTTTTTTTTTCTAGGTCAACGGAAAGTACCCTATGCATTTTGATTCCCTTAAGAGTGTCGAAATACACGTTTATACACGTTTTTTGTGACATAAACGGCCGTATCTTTTTTTTTTCGTTAATTCAGAAGTTTGATTTTTTCACAGCTTCAAGGGACCGCAGACCTTAGGTTAGGTTTTAATTTCAACTCAATACCTCTACGCGTTCCCGAGAGAAAGGGTCTTGATCGACAGACAGACAGACAGACGGACGGACAACAAAATGATCCTATAAGGGTTCCGTTTTTTCTTTTTGGGGTACGGAACCCTAAAAAACAATTACAATATGTTTGCCACACAGACATCGGTCCTCTCGTCATTCATTCAGATCTCCTCAATGTTTTTGCAGTATTGCAAAAACATTAGGAGATCTTTGATATTTATCAGCTCATATGTCGAGTCAGTCTTCTTGGCAAGCTTTGCTGAGGTAGTCAACGCTACAATAAATGATCAGCTCCTTTACCGATATCGCGCCTGTTTCAATGATTCCACAAATTGTCTAGTTGTGTAGATACATAAGACACAACACAACACCAATTTTACATCACATCAAATGTGTTGTTAAAAAGACAGTCTTAAACTTCATTCGGAAAATTTCCGGTCAAAAACTCCATGACAAAGTTACTCGAAATTTCATCCGGGTCACTAGCAATGTAGAATACAGATTAACAAGAAAATATAGAAACTCCTACTTCGTTCAATGGAAAAATATCAAACAAACAATACTTCAAGTGTAGGTACTGGGGCCTTACCACGTGTCAAATATTCTATTATAGCTCCATCCCTTTAACAGGTTTTTTTTTTTTTCGGTGAGAAAATCATCTAATGACATCCTCCGCACTTGGGCGGAGCAGGAGATAGTGTCAGACTTTTACTGACTAGAAACCCACTCCTGTTCCTTCGTTGCCTTTCGTACCAGGGCCGAGTCTTCCTTTTAGAAGCAGACACTTGGCCCCAGTAGGCTTCGACCCTGCTGGACCCCTACGATTTGCTGACATCTCCTTGAGGCGTGAGTGGAACTGTACGCGCCGTCGACGACTTGGGCTCGGTCCGGACGGTTACCGGACGGTCGGACGGCGACCTGCCCATTGCTCGCCGTCCACAAGCCCACGCCTACGGTGGCCGGAAATCGGGATCGGAATCCCGGCAGCGGATCCTCCTTTACTAGCATTACTGCTTCGCAGAAGGAGACGGCCGCCTGCGGAGCCTGCCACTCCTCCTCGCTCCAGACCATGGCCTGTACCAAGGCCCGGCGCACGAGATCGCTGCCGCCGATCGCCCCCACGAGGACACGGCGTTGCTCTGCCCAGGCGCGGCACACCTCCACCGTGTGCTCCACCGTGATCCCTTTAACAGTTCAGTGTAAGTCGCCAAATAGATCGTGTTAAGAGATCGTGGTAGGGCTTCTGGCTTGAAAAATGCTAAAGTTTGACTGTCAGACTACAACTGACACGGAAGAACTTCCAGTCCCCACATAATGACTTTGGGAAACTTTTGTGACATTGATTTACAGGATTGGTTTTGTTGGAAAGATTTTTAGGTCCTTAAACAATGTTTTTTTTTTCAGGTGGGTAATCATCAAATGACTTCTCTCGCTCTAAAGTAGAGCAAGCGGTTGTATTAGACTTTTTCTGAGTAAAATCCACCTATAACCTTCAGCTGTCCTTTGCGTTCTAGAGCCACGGTAACTCTTTTAAAAAATCCCATGGCCCAACGGGCCCAGCTCTACTGCGCCCCTATGATTTGAACACGCGCTGTCAACGATTAGGGCTCGGCCTTTACTGGATGACTGGACTGCGAGCTACCCATTACTCGTCGTCCCTAAGCCTACACCTACCGCGGCCGAGGATCGCCCTGCGACTCCCTGGAGTGACTCCTATGGCGGTGGCTGGGGCGTGAAGATGTCCATTCGTTCACGGTTACAGCCCTCCCCTTCGCTAGCCACTGCTTCGCAGATGGAGGTGACAGCTTACCATTTCCACTCGCTCTGGACTATGACTTGACCAGGGCCTGTCGCCGCCACAATTAATGAATGATAAATGTTTAGGAAACATCACACTAATATTGTAAATGCGAAAGTTCCTAAGTGTGTACGTTTGTACTCCACCACGAAAATGTGAAGGTAGAAAATTATCTTCAAGTTACACATTCCCGAGATAAAAAGTATCATATGTCCAGGATATGTTCTATCCGTATGCCAAATTTCATTCAAATCTGTTCAGCCGTTCGAACATGAAGAAGAAACAAACATAAGAACTTTTGACTTTTTTGGGTTCCGTAGCCAAATGGCAAAAACCGGAACCCTTATAGATTCGTCATGACTGTCTGTTTGTCCGTCCGTATGTCACAGCCACTTTTTTCTGAAACTATAAGAACTATACTGTTGACACTTGGTAAGTAGATGTATTCTGTGAACCGATAAAAACAATTAATTTTGGGGGTTCCCCAAACTTGAACTGAATCTCAAAATTTTTTTTCATCAAACCCATACGTGTGGGGTATCTATGGATAGGTCTTCAAAAATTATATTGAGGTTTCTAATATCATTTTTTTCTAAACTGAATAGTTTGCTCTAGAGACACTTCCAAAGTGTTAAAATGTGTGTGTGTGTGTGTGTGTCCCTTTGTAACTTCTAAAATAAGAGAATGATAAAATTAAAAAAAATATATGATGTACCATGCAAACTTCCATCGAAAATTGGTTTGAACGAGATTTAGTAAGTAGTTTTTTTTTAATACGTCATAAATCGTAAACCGCAATTTACCTTTCATGTTTGTACGGAACCCTCAGTGCGCGAGTCCGACTCACACTTGGCCAGTTTTTAATAATATTAGTCTGATGAATCCTCATGAAAATTATTTTACGACACAAATTCCAAATAATAATTTATTCACCTATTCGACAGTTATTTATTCAATGAATTTTTTCAACAGTTCCATGAATTTCAAATATATTTTTTTCAGCCTCTCATCTTGGTCCGCAAATTGAAAACATTATCGTTTAGTCCACAGACCACGGACACGCCACGAGGACAAAACATAAATGATAAAAATAACATGACAAACAATGTCACTGTTTACTCATAGGAACTAACATGTCGTGACAAAGGACAATGCCGGATTTAGTATGGGAAGTGGCGTCTTTTTTTTTTTCGGGCGGCCATCGATTAAACCTTGTTTTTTAATTACAGAATAATGTAATAAACCAAACTTACTAAGGCATGTATACCTCTAAACTAAGTCCGAACTGAGTTACAAGAGATAGAAGTTGGCTGATTTTATTTATTAGATTTATAGGATATTTTGTCTTTTAAGCGCAAGGTATGTGAGAAATTGCAACATTGCATTGCATTTTACTATTACTTATTTTTCATCAAAAAAGAAATAGTACCAAACTCGTTTCACACAGGATTGTGAAGTTGGCGAGGACGCCCTTAGGCGGCCACCGTCGTCCGCGTCGCCTGCTGATTTCGAAACCGAGGCGTAACAGGTTAATAATAATAGGTTAAAACACAATTACAAAGAAACTATTTTTTTGCAACTTCTCACTTACTTTGTGTTTATAAAACAAAAATGGCCTACGTATAAAGCTAATAAATACTAGCCAACTTCAAGCTCCAGTAACTCAGTTCGGACTGAGTTTAGAGATATACGTGCATAGTAAGTTTGGTTTATTATACTATTTTGTATTTAAAAAACAAGGTTTGGTTAATGGCCACTCGAAAAAAAAAGACGCCATTTTCCGACATTGGCTTTTGGCTATAGTTAAGACGAAGAATAGAGATAAAGAATTTCATGATGAGAGAGCAAGTCAGTGAAATAATCGAGTACGTACATCATATACTGATACTTCAGAGTTGCATGCCGAGCTGTCTCAACTTTGTGCCCCAGTTAAATATAGCCGCATCAGGAGGCATAGCTTGTTCGATGTGCCTGCGAGTTACACTGTTGCTCAAGCCCAGTCTCCTGTCCCTCGCACTCTCTTTGCGCTCTTTTGGACACGCACTTTGACTGTGATGTTTTCGCGGACGAATGGAAGACGATCATGTCAGTATGTCTGGAGTTCTGTGAGATGAGTGTGTGAATTTTGTGTGTATTAATACATTCTTTAACAAACGTAATTGGAGGATAGCCGTTTTTGTTAAAGTAAAACAGATAAATAAATAAATATCCTTATCTGAGCAGGATAAACGCCTCAGGAGCCATTTTTTTAATACGCTAAATATGTTTGGAGTAGATATTTGGAACAGTGCTTTAGCAGTGTGTTGTATGTTCATGTCGGACAAGGCAAAAACCTTTTAGAAAATATGTTATAATCATTTAAAATAAACTTGATTCAAAATTTGGCTACGATGGAGCGACTTATTAACTTTTGTGACAAAACTCCTTAATTTTTTTAAAAAGACCTCTCACCTAATTGGCGCCTACTGGTGGCGTCAATTTCCATGAACTAAATTGACTATGGTTATGTATATCTGTGCTTGTGCACAGCACAATTTCCCAGCCATGGAAACCTTAGCAAATGGCGTCGCAGTCGCTACCATCGCGGCGTTCTAAAAAAAAAAAAAAAAAAAAAAAAAAAAAAAAAAAAAAAAAAAAAAAAAAAAAAAAAAAAAAAAAAAAAAAAACCATCGCGGCGTTCTAAGCTCTATGGTTTAGTCCACAGTTCACACAATTTGCCTCAAATTATTTAAAAAGCTTGCTAGACCATTGCCTCGAATGATCTTGGCCGTTTGTCAAATTAAAAAGACTCGCTTTTGACATTATTTTTGGCGAAATTCTGTGAAATTTCTTGAAATGAGAAAACGGAAAATTAAGAATGATTACGGTTTAATTTATTAGGAAAATGTAGCAAAGGTTTGTTGAAATAAGTCGTTTCAGACGTTTGGGACCAATTCCTCTTCAACTTTAGCCAACTACTTTTTTTAAGATCGGAAATCATTCAATAACTTTTCCCGCTAGCTTTTTTGTAGTAGGGATTTAGTTTTTATACTCTTTTTAGGGTTCCGTACCTAAAAAGGAAAAAACGGAACCCTTTTAGGATCACTTTGTTGTCTGTCCGTCTGCCTGTCTGTCTGTCAAGACCCTTTATCTCGGAAACGCATGGAGGTATCGAGTTGAAATTATTACTCAAGTCTGCGGTCCCTTGAAACTGGGAAAAAATAAAACTTTTAAGTTTACGAAAAAAAGATACGGCCGTTTATGTCGCAAAAACCGTATATTTAGACACTCTCAAGGGAATCAAAATTCATAGGGTACTTCCCGTTGACCTAGAATCCTGAAATTTGGCATGAAGCATGATCTTATAGAACCAGTATAGGAAAAAACCTGAAAACTGTAAAATTTGTAGTTACGCCACAAAAAAAAAAACTTTTCTTCCGATTCGGAAAAATCTTCGTTACTCAATTCGGGAATTGTACTGTTTTCATAGATAAGTTTGTACGGAACCCTCAAAGATTCAAAGATTCAAAGCATTTTATTTCAAATAAACCATTTACAGGCACTTTTGAAATGTCATGAAGTCAGTCAGTCAGAAAAAAAAAATGATACTAATTGCACATTCCAAAGCGTAGATCTCTATGGAGAAGAATGCGCGAGCGCCCTCAGTGCGCGAGTCCGACTCGCAATTGCCCGGTTTTTTAATCATAGCCTAGGTCTCTGGTCATTTGATTGTTAACCCCACTACATCATTTCCCTAGCCTTTTTCCAACTAGCTTGGGATCGGTTTCCAGTCTAAACAGATGCGGCTGAATTCCTGTGTTGTACAAGGACCGACTACCTAACAGACCTCCACGTCCCAATTACTGAGCGACATGTTAGTCCACGGATTGACTGATATTTAGACTTTCTGGGGACCTGTAACGACTGTCAAAGATCTACGAATGACAACAGGGACCAATAGCTTTAGGTGCTTTCCAAGGCACGGGGTATCAGTAATGTCCTAGCTAAACTTAGAAAAGTACATGTGAATTGGAAAATTCACTTTGGTGGTTAAGTAGCGAGTGGCGGAAACACTCCGTACTACGACTTGAATTTGATATATATGTCCGCCTCTGTACTTTTATTATTTATTTATATTATATTCTTTATTGTAAACCACATAAACAAAAATAAGGACAAACATAATTAAAAATAAGTGTACAATGGGCGGTCTTATCGCACAGGGCAATTTCTTACAGATAACCTTTGGCAACCTTTTTTTATGTGCATAAAGAATAAATAAATATGTGTGTATACAGGTAGGGAAGTAATAAAACTACCGTATACTGATTTAGAGCGATTCTATTTTTTTTTTCTGTCACCAGACCTAACCTATTTTTTTTTGGTTGGGGAAATTATCCAATGATATCCCCCGCTCTTGGGCGGGGCGGGAGGGCGTGTCAGACTTTTACTGACTAAAAACCCACTTCCAGGGCCCCGGGGATCTCTTTCGCTTTACACATAGGGGAGTAGGCTTCGACCCAGCTGGGCCCTACGGTTTGCTGACATCTCCTTGAGGCGCGCGTGGAACACTACGCGCCGTCAACGACCTGTGCTCGGTCCGGACGGTTACCGAACGGTCGGACGGCGAGCTACCAGACCTAACCAATTTGCGGTTACGAAACCATCGCGACTTCTAATTTGACGCTAACGCCATCTATCGAGCAACAATTAAAAACACTTTGGTTTTGTATTAGTTTGTAAATTGATGAGGAGTTTTGACCAGGCATGGTCTTTAATATTGGTGCTTGCCCGTTTTCGAACCCGCAACCTTATGCAAGAGAGGCGGGTGCCTTAACCACTGGTCCGACATAACCAAATAATTATGCAATATGCAGTACAAAACGATCGACTTTTGTTTTAGAATTGTTTTTTATAAGTAAAATCCCACACTGTTGTGCAGTGCATGGTTGGTAGCCAAACATAGCGAGCTCGTCATGGGAAACGCGTCAATTGTTGCCTAATGAATACACGATTTAAAACCGTAAACATTAATTTATAATCATTACAAACACAGGTGAATCGGGCATTAATGCCATATTTAAATATAAGAATCGACACTGACCGACTAACTGGTCTCGTACACGCAATAGTTGTAAGTACCATGGATTAGTCGGTTTTTTGAAGGTTCCGTACCTCAAAAGGAAAAAACGGAACCATTTTAGGATCATTTCGATGTCTGTCTGTCTGTCAACTGACCCTTTATCTCGATAACGCGTGGAGGTATCAAGTTGAAATTAAAACCATATACTTAGGTCTATCGTCCCTTGGAGCTGTGAAAAAAAATCAAACTTCTGAGTTAACGAAAAAAAAAGATACGGCCGTTTATGTCGCAAAAAACTTATATTTCGATTTCGACACCTCAAGGGAATCAAAATTCATAGGGTACTTCCCGTTGATCTAGAATCCTGAAATTTGGCGTGAAGCAAGGTCTCATAGCACAAGTATAGGGCAGTCGTGTAAAAAGTCTGGAAACAAAAAAAAAACAACAAAAAAACATTTGGAAAATTCTTTGTACAAAACCCTCAGTGTGCGAGTACGACTCGCACTTGCCAAACATTTTTTTTTATAAAAACATTGCCCACTAGGAATTACTCCTGTATCGTGGGTGTCATAAACATGTACGTTTATGTCACAAAGATATAAACTCGCATACAAGATACCCAGACCCAGTATACCTATGCACACAAATATTTGTTACGAGCGGGAATCGAACCCGTGACAGTAAGCAAATTGTCCCAAGAGAACATATGCTGGGATAAAAATGTATCCTACGAGCTATTTTAGGATATGGTCTACTCGTGTACCAAGTTTCTTCGAATTCGGTTCAGCCGTTCAAGCGTAAAAAAGTAACAAACATACACCCACATTTACTCACAAACTTTCGTATTTATAAATACTAGTGTGAATGAAATAGTGTGAACAGCACTCTCAAAACCGGTATAGGAAAATATCGTGAGGATACCGGATGCACAGTATAGATATATGGAACAGTACGGAAACTACCTACAAATATTCGAAACGGTACACTCACACAAACATACGCATCGACGAGACTCCTAAGCGTTTCTTGCGGTCCTGTCAGTAGCGAATGCCGCTTAGGAATCTCGTCGATGCGTATGTTTGTGTGAGTGAGCCGTTTCGAACATTTGTAGATAGTTTCCGTACTGTTCCATATATCTATACTGTGCCGGATGTTTCCTTGTGTGATCTGATCAGAAATGTAAACATCTGCAAGAGTACCAAGGTTACGGACATAGCCTGAAGAATCGCCAAACTTAAGTGGCCGGGGGCTCGCAGAACAGATCGTCGATGGGGCCGAAAGGTTTAGTGTTTATTCTTGGCTAGCGTCCACATTGTCTGTCTACAGGCCCTTGATGGAGGCAACTGGTACGTAAGTCACCAGCGTGACCAGTTTGTGCGCAGTCTTCATCGTCATTGCGTCTGCGGGACAGCCTCACTCGGACTCGGAAGGGGACCTTTCTGACTCCCTTTGAAGTTCTGGAGTGACGCAGCATTGTAAGACCTCCCACAAGGTGAACTGACGACCTGACGGTTTCGCGGGAATTCGATAAATGCAAGACGCACGAGACCGGTCATTATGGCGGTACTTAGGGGAGGCCGAGTGCTAACGGCCCCGACTTATGAGTTGTAGGTCGCGGGTTCAAACCCAGCCAGGCGCATTACTTTGTGTAATTTATTTTAATCACCACTGCTCACAATGCGGTGAAGGAAAACATCGTGAAGAAACCGGCATGTCCTAGAACCAAAAATTCGAAGATATGTGACATCCATCAATCCGCACTAGGCCCGCGTGGTGGATTACAGCTCTGAATTCCCTCTCCTAGAGAAGAAGCCTGAGTCCCAGCAGTGGGAACATTAAACTGTGCCATGAAGAAAACATAAGTTTCGTATTCTTGCCAGCTAATTCAACCCACATCATACAGCCATTGGATGTGAGGGGTATAGATGCAAAAACGCTTCTATCACATTTCAAAGCCTGTATGTTTCTTTGATTGTTGGCAACCCTCTTCTTCTCGTCTCGTTGGTTTTTTGTTTTAACCTCATTTTCTCTGGTCGCGCTTTCATTAGACGGACTCTAGTTTATAAGGCTGTTAATGCTATGCTATGGGAAGCCTATGTCTAGCTGTGGATGATTTTCGGCTGAAATGATGATGATGAAGATGATGATAATGGTAAGACTTACATGGCTCCTTTAGGTACTGTCATGTTCAATCCATCTAAAATGATGTTCGGATTCTTCTGCGTGCCATATCTCTTGTGTGCTCTCCTCACGCATACTGCCTGCTGTTTCCTGTAGATGAAAACGAATATTTTAATGCTTGCTTCTACTAACGGCTTCGCCTGCTTGAGAGCACAAAAGTATCCCAAGGAAAGACACTCCTGGGACAAAATTATCCTATGTCTAAGACATTGTCTACCTTGTACCTTTCATCCGTATCCATGCAGCCGTACACACACACATACAAACTTTCGACTTTATAACATCAGTGTTATATAATTCGGTTTTTTTATCTTTTTTTTCTTACGTTTTATTATAAAATATAAAATATTGTCAGTGGCAATAAGCACGAACGCCACATTTAAAAAAAAAAACGGTTTTTGATGATTTTGTCGCCAACTATGAGATTTCAACCTTTTGTCAGCATGCAATAGTGGACGTCTTTTAGACGTTGCATGCACAATATCCTTCAAGCATTGTCATCGCAGCTTTGTTTATTTTAAAGAGCAACAGCACTGAAGGAACATAGGTTGGTTTCAATCAGTAAAGGTCTGATACAGTAGCGTACCTAGCCCTAATGGGGGCCCCATTATATGTTGCCCCATATAAAATATTTTTGAAAGTTTGTTTGTTGTAACAGCAAAATTATTAGCGCTTGTTTAAAATGTCACTCA
The DNA here is from genome assembly GCA_905147345.3 of Mythimna impura. Lineage (NCBI taxonomy): Eukaryota > Metazoa > Arthropoda > Insecta > Lepidoptera > Noctuidae > Mythimna > Mythimna impura. The sequence goes on along the minus strand of LR990360.1, from coordinate 20,941,001 downwards.
ATTTATAGAAATATTGCACAGGCTATTGATTATGAATGAATGAAAAGCGATCAAAATGGAAAAAACACTGCGCGTAGTATTATAGCATTTGTTATGAATGATTGATTCAATTAAGAATTTACCAATTATGACAAATATTCGTGGGTAATTTTAGGATATCGTTTTTTTTTTTTAATTTTGACTACACGAATATGATCAGCCCCCCTAGCCAAGTTACAATCGTTTCGTTCGCGCCGAACGATTCGAGTAGGCCACGCCTCCAATTCCTTAGTTCTGACCATGTGTCTGAGCGTTGAAATGACGTCAGAACAAAGGAATCGGAGGCGTGGCCTACTCGAGGCGTTCGGTGCGGACGATACGATTGTAACTTGGCTAGGGGGGCAGTAACGTGTACGGATAGGGCCCCACTTTTTTTGGACTAATTAAAAACTAATGGTGGTTATGGTCATATTTCTAAAGATTTAAGTTACTAAATCCACTCACCTAGAAGCGACCGTAGACTTCTGCGTCTTGAACATCTTGTGCCTCCTGGCGATGAGCTCCTCTTCAATGGTGCTGATGGTGATAGGACCCTCCGGAGCTCGGACATCCTCCATGGATATCGTCGCCCCCTCATTGTCGTAGGCTGGCATTATTTACTGTAACAAGGAGAGGAAATGTTAAACATCGGTATAAATGTAGAGACATCATTATCATTTCAGGTGGAGGACGTCCACTGCTGCACATAAGCCAAGCGTCGCCACAACGACGGATCTTGTGCGTCTTGCCTCCGTCGGATTCCGGGGACCCTCATATCGGTGCACCTTATGGGAGCCTGGGAGGGTTTCCAACGTACGTACGCGGTCGCCATCACAATGTAGACATGCTTGGCGCAAAATTTGCATTATAATTATAATTATGTTCTTATCCCCGACGCAAAAAAGGTATGTTATAAGTTGAACCGCTATGTATGTGTGTCTGTATGTGGTGCAGTAGCTTTTAAATAATACGTAAATTCGATGAAATGAATTTTGGTTTAACCAATTATAAGTACGATAAACATATATACGAACAATAATTGCCACACTTTCTAGTCTACTTAATTATGGACATCTGATTGGGGGGTGAGAATTTTTCAAATAACGAAAAGGGAGTGTAATACTTTAATAGATTGTACGTGTTCCAGGGCCATTGGTGACTCGACAGCCCTGGCAGGCATCGGCCCTGGCCGGCCCAACCAATTATTTGACTGCTGACATTTCTTTGAGGCGCATGTAACACATTATGTGGGTATAAGGTGGTTTTTCTGAAGAGTCTGCTATCTTCATAATATGTCCTAGTGTCATACACAAATCATCATCATCTCCATAGGTTTTTACAACTAGCTTGGGGTCGCCTTCTAGTCTAACCGGTATTTTTTTTCAAGTGGGAAAATCATCTAATGACTTCCCCCGCTCTTGGGCGGAGCGAGAGGGCGTGCCAGACTTTTACTGACTAAAAACCCACTCCTGTTCCTGCGTTGCCTTTCATACCAGGGCCGAGTCTTCCTTTCAGAATCAGACCCTTGGCCCCAGTAGGCTTCGACTCTGCTGGGCCCCTATATCTCCTTGAGGCGCGCGTGGAACACTACGCGCCGTCGACAACTTGGGCTCGGTCCGGACGGTTACTGAACGGTCGGACGGCGAGCTACCCATTGCTCGCCGTCCGGAAGCCCGCGCCTACGGTCCGTGAGGACCGTTACCTCACGCGATCGGCCGCCTCCTTTGCTAGCATTACTACTTCGCAGAAGGAGGCGACCGCCAGGAAGCCACTCCACCTCACTCCGGACCATGGCCTGTACCAATGCCCGGCGCGAGAGATCACTGCCGCCGATCGCCCCCACGAGGACACGCGGTGCTCTGCCCAGGCGGGGCACACCTCTACCGTATGCTCCACCGTGTCCTCCGGACGGTCCTTACAATGGCGGCACCCAGGCGTTTCTTTCGCACGAATTCAGTGCAGGAACCTCCCGAACTTATCATGTCCGGTGAGGACCTGCGTCATGCGGTAGTTAAGGACGCCATGTGGTCTTTCCAGCCACTCCTCAAAGAGGGGACTTACCGCCATAATTGTGGCGTGCCCATTTCCAACTAGCCTGGAGTCGCCTTCGGCTGCGGTTAGATTACCTGTGTATGTCTTGGAGCGACTGCGTATCAGACCTCCACAATCCAGTTATGGGGCAACATGGTACTCCTTGCATAAACTCATGGTCAGACTTTCTGGCGGCTGACTACCTTGAACGACTGTCATTCACAAATGATAAATGCAAATAATACAAGCACACACATTATATACCTACCTATTATTAGTGTAAAACAAATATGACTTTGAATTAGAGATCATATAAAAACTAAAATTTATGTCCACATGCAGAGGTCGTCTAAGACCTCAATAGAATGATTATTTACTTTATACAAAGAAATGTACACCTTATTAATACACCTTAAACAGGACACTCCTACCTAAATATTTTACAATATTTAGTTAGGAACATCGAACAACATCTAAGGAGGCTCTCGTTAGGCAGCTGGATCAAGGGCCTGATCCAGAAAGCAGTACTCCTGGACACGGCGCGCATTGTTAGGAGATTCCTCTCTCAGGAGCCCTGACCACCGGTAGCTTGGACCCTGTTCCCGATGCCGGTGGGCTACTATTTTTTTATTTTTAAATGTTTTTTTTTAATGTGCTTTTTTAAAGAAATATTTAATATAATGTTCGGGAAGCTGCGCGGTATCTTTTCGTCCAATATACCACAGTGTCTCAAGACGAAAGTCTATGACCAGTTCTGGTTGCTCGGAGTTTCCTTGCGTGATCGCGTCAGAAATGAAGGTAACCGCAGGAGAACCAAGGTTACAGACATAGCCCGAAGAATCGCCAAACTGAAGTGGCAGTGGGCAGGGCACATTGCTCGCAGAACAGATGGTCGATGGGGACGAAAGGTTCTGGAATGGCGACCACGCACCTGAAGACGCAGCGTTGGAAGACCTCCCACAAGGTGGACCGATGACCTGGTGAGGGTCGCGGGAATCCGATGGATGCAAGACGCACAGGACCGGTCATTATGCCAACATTTAGGGGAGGCCTATGTCCAACAGTAGACGCCTTTCGGCTGAAATGATGATGATGAACATCGCTGTCGACTGGAAGTGTGCGTTAAAGATTGGCGGCATTGCCACGTTATATGGCAATACTTAATCTTGTGCCGAGGTAAACATGTGTCCTTGAGTTACGGGAAACGCTCACAAGGCGTTTGGATAGAGGTCATCTAGATTAACAACTATAGTACTAACTACCATATTTTATTTATTTTGACTATACAATCTAACATTATAAGAAGTTTTTAAAATCCTGTTTGACTGATAGAAATCTGTATTATCACTTATTTTCATATGCTTCTTAAAACCTCAAAAGAATGCAGTCCCTGTGGTATGTCTAAGGCCCGTATTACAGAACTACAATCAAGACTCAAGCATTACTTAAAACGAGTTTCAGTTGGAGTTTTCATTTTAGAACTTGACTTGAGCAGAGAAACTACAATCAATAATCAGCTGAGCAGTGTCACTTTAAAATGACATTTTTTACGTATTATAGAACAGTGCTTGAGTGAGCTCCACTCAATGTGTCCTTATTTTAAAATCACAATCAGCTCAGAATCTCTGCTTGAGGCGAGAGTTGATCTTTGTTTTCGCAAGTGTAGTCGAGACCACGCTTGAGCATAGAATCTCATGGAAAATGTTGTGGATTTAAATCAGAGATCAAAATCTCTACTCAAGCGTAGTTTCGTTTGATTTGAATTTGAGGATAGTTCTAAAATAAACTGAATGCTTAAGTCGAGATTCTTCGCTCAAGCAGTAATCGGTTGAACGCAGTTTAAGTAGTACTTGAGTAAGGTTCTGTAATACGGGCCTTAGATTAATTTGGCAAATGACGAAACCTTTTTTAAAATAAGATGAAAAATCAGACACTACTAGTAGGTTATCTTGCACTTCTTCCCTTAAAAATGCAATCAACTTTATTATTCTGACTGACTGACTTCTTGACAATTTTTTTTTAAATGATATACAACAAACAACTTAAGTGCAATCCCACAAACACAAACAACTTGGATGGTAAGTAGTGATGCAATCGTTGATAGTGAGGAGGCGCACTAGTTTATTAAGAGCCTATTCACTCTAGCCTTGAAGACACCTAAATTATAATCGGACGGGAAGACCGCTGCAAGTAAATTGTTCCAATCCTTCGAGGTTTTTTTATTATTATTATTGATAGGCTCGTGTTTGACCACTATCTCACCTGATGGTAAGCGATAATATGGCCGACGATGGAGCACGCTTGCCTAGAAGTAACCTATTCACTCTTGACTTAAAGTCCCCTAGGTTGTAGCTATCAGAAAACACAGACTCCGGCAGGGAATTCCACTCCTTAGCTGTACGCATTATGAATGTGTTCCCGAAACGCTAAACGAGGTAAGCGATATAAACGTTGTAAATGATTTAAGTGATTATAAATGCTTTGAGTTTGATTTTGAAACAAATGAACAACCGTTAATATAGTGCTTACCAAAGGCGACGTAAGTTCAGACTGAACGAATGTCACTGTACAGGGTTGTCAACCAATCAAGGCAATACTAACTGGCACGGAAAAAAACCTAAGTAAACGCACGCTATCGTATGAGACACGCTATCACAATCATACAAATATAATAAATGCGAAAGTATGTATGTTTGTTACTGTTGGTTATATGGCTGAACGGAATTGGATAAAATTTGGCATACGCGTAGAGCATGCTTTATACACCACTAATTTTTAATTAGTACAAATACTTAAAGGGCTTATTAGAAAAGGTCTTAAAATATTATCTAAGTAAAGTCTCAGTAAATAATATTCATAAACAGCAAAGTTATTAACGTTTGATTATATCCCAAAATATCACTCAATTTATGGAAATGTTGTACAGGCTATTGATTATGAATGAAAAACAATGGAAAAACACTGCGCGTAGTATTTTCTTGGAGCAATTGTTATGAATGGTTGATTCTATTATGAATTTACTAAATATAACAAATTTTCGTGAACAATTTTGGGATTTCGTTTTTTTTACTTTTGACTCCACAAATATGATCAGTAACGAGTACAGATTGAGCCACATTTTTTTCGTTATAATTAAAAACTAGGGGTGTTTACTTTTTACACCGGAAATATGCTCCCTTGGGTTAATTTTTCTACTTTTCGCAGGCGAAACCACTGACAGAAGCTAGTAAGTCAATTGCATATTAATAAAAGTCAAAATGTATTGTATTGTTTGTTAATCGAGTATTAAAGTATTAATTTCTTACCTTATTTTACGTTTGGAAAAAGAGGCATACTCCGTCAATAAGACCATTAATAAGTATTAAATATTAAAGAAAAGAAGACAAAGAAAAATAAAACAGAATAATTTAAGCATGGTCGAAGCGGCTGGCTTAAGCTAGTCGAAAAATAAACTACTCTCTGAGTTTGAATTTGAATGTGAACTTTTTGTAAATAACATTGGGAGTCTGAATGCAAATAAGTTGTCAAACTTTTTGTTCATTTAAATGAATGTTTAGACAGTTGATTTTTTCCTCTTTGTTTGAACATTAGGTAGTAATCAGCTATTAAACATTATTAATGTTTTTTTTTTATTTATAATTTCATGTTCCTTAATAGGTCTAAACATTTTGATAAGATATCTATGTGTTATTTATTTACTTATTATTGTCATTAATTTGTGAAAATAGTTACAGCAGTGTATTTGTTCTTTGAAATTTCTCTAGTAAGTAGTAAGACTCAAAAACTGAAACCATAAAAAATATTTTGTGACAAAAATCGCCATTCACATTAGGTCAAATCTAAATTAAGTACACTGGCTGTCTTTTATGTTTATTTAAGTCTTTAAATTAAAGCTATATTATACACAAATGTATGGCTTAAAGTACTTTAGTGGGACTATTTTCATCTAATTTTAAATTTTGTCGCATAAAACCGCTTACTTTACTGCTTAAGATATAAAAAACAAGGATTTACGTTCAACTTAATGTGGCATAATGAGATTAGATTACCGACGACCTTAGTCTGCATGTATAAATCTTCCATTGTTATTGTGTACCTACTTATATAGGTAAAGTGCAATGGCGACTTCACGTTACCCTAGAGCTGGCTTTTTACCTCGGCCGGATACAAGGTGGCAATGCCGCCAGTATTTTGGGCACTTACACTTTCAGCCGACAGCAATGCGGTCAATTTTTTGTCACCATATTGTAACCTGCTTAGTCAGGTGTTTTTGTTTCAAGTGTATATTATAGCATAGTTAGTTAAGTTTTTTGATACTGAGTAGATTAGTATTTTGTTTTGTAAAAAATAAATAGAAATGAAATTATAAAATCTGCAAGCTAATTATTATCAGCGTCAATTTTATATTGATTTATATTTTTATAAAGTAGGTCCAGCTCCAATTCCGTGATATAAAAAAAAATGTTATATAAAAGTTATAATCATGTTATAACTGTTTTTACGGATTTTTCCTACTTTATGTCTTCTTTCAAACTGCTCCTGTGTTAGAGCAAACAAAAAAAAATGCATTTCGATCTGGTTATTTAGGAGTTTCAGCGAGACTAACGAACGGTAATTGATTTTTATATAAATGAGTTCTATGAGTAATTTATGATTCGGTATAACAAACTATAAAACACAAGGTCTACAACCTATAAATGGTACTTCTAATAAAGTTATGCAAATTAGTAGTAGGTTTAAGTAGTAAACATTTTTTGTTTGTTTCAAACTATTTATACTTAACTAACTATAATTATATAAAATTATACTCGTACCAAAAACCCTAAACTGCCTAATTAAAACTAAAATCAAAATAAATAACCTCATCGTAAATCTCCGCATCGCTGTCGACATGTTATTTGCCCAAAAGACTGGCGGCATTGCCAAACTATGTGGCAATACCCACCCAACCCAACCCTTCAACCCTTTAACCACCGGATATATCCGTTAGGCCTACTCGCCAGGATCGCACATCCATGTTCAAAATAGGGAGTATTCCATTAAATCTCATCAGCTCTTCTGTCACTATGGGAATTGAAGAGTTACAACAAACACACGACCCGGGCGAATAGAACCGATCCAACCTGGGCGGTTAAAGGTCAATGTAACTAACAAAAGAAGTTCATCAACATTATTATAAATAGATTTAATATTATTCACATTTTCCTGTAGACATAGCACAATAAATGACTTGTCATGTTATATTATAAGTAATTTTAGACCTAGACTATTTCTCTAATTATAACCATGTTAGGTCATAAGTCAATGGCTATACAGTAATTACAGTAAGCGATGGCATTAATAGCTACACGGAAAACATCATCACCAGAGGTCGGAATTAGGTAGAGTTATTTATGTACTTATACTGATTTCATACAGCGAAAGAATAAAGTGGATATGCCTCAAATCCCGAGATTAATTTTAAAGAGCAGATTTTTTTTATGACACTCATAAATGTAGCAAAAAAAATTTGAAAAGTTGAAAGGAAAAAAGAACAAAAACTGAAAAGTTGAAAGGGAATCGTTTGGCTTGGTATGGTCATGTGAAGAGGAGGGATGAAACGCATGTTACTAAAAGAGTTATGAGTTTACATGTGGATGGATGGAGAGGAAGAGGGAGACCGACAGGATAGAATGGAAGAAAAAAACATGTTGTGCCGACCCCATGGGTCGTGATGGTTGTGATGGGATAAGGGCAGGAAGATGATGGATCTCTGAGGTTTATATTATTATTTATTTGTAATATTGTTGATTACACGGGACTTTTTATTAGAAATCCCGGGAAGATCCATATTAATATCAACATTTCGATGCAAGTACATAAATAACTCTACCTAATTCCGACCTCTGATTATCACTTATATCACCAATTTATAAAGGTGGAAATTTGTATGTGTGTTTGTGACTCCCTCACACTCAAACGGCTAAACGGATTTGGATGGAACTAGGCATATGGGTAGACGACGTCCTGAAATAGCACATAGGACATTTTTATCCGACTTTCACGCGAGTGAAGGCTGTATAAAAGTAGAAAATATATGCCTACATCACTTAATTATAAAGCAGCATTCTATTGGTGAAAGAATTTTCACAATCGGTTCTTTAGTTACATTGTGTGGTTACTTGGGACAGAGGTTTAATTTTTTATTTTTTTCAGGAAACAAAAATCAAAGTATTTATTTCATCGATATATATGTACTACGCACGCTAGAATATAGGCCAATGATTTATTTCAAACAAAAAATTTACAGGTACTTTACACACCCAGGAAAAATGTTTGTGTGATGAGGTACGATCATTTGTTCTGTGTCTGGGTGTAATTTATCTATATATATGTATGTATTTAGAAATATATAAGTATGTTTATCAGTTGTCTAGTACTCATAACACAAGCTCTGCTTAGCTTGGGACTAGACGGCGTTGTGTGATAGTTGTGGAATATTATATATTATTATTATATTATATTATACTTTCGAATTGTCAAGAAGACAGTCAGAAAAATTATGCTAATTGCACTTTCCAAAGCGTAGAATATCTCTTTGGAGAAGAATATACAAGAAACTCCATGGACACTCTTTTAGATCATGTTATGTATTCATAATGATCTAAAAGAGTGTCGATGGTGTCACAAATATCTCGGTTAAAGATAAAAAGCTATTCTATGTGCTGTTCCAGTACATGATCTAACCGTATACCAAGTTTCATCGACATCCGTTCAGCCGTTCGATCGTGAAGAATTAACAAACATATCACACTCACTAACTTCCGCTTTTATAATATTCATCATCATCATCATTTCAGCCGAAAGACGTCCACTGTTGGATATAGGCCTCCCCCAAGCATCGCCACAACGACCGATCCTGTGCGTCTCGCATATCCGCGACTCACACCAGATCGTCGGTCCACCTTGTGGGAGGCCTTCCAACGCTGCGTTTTCCGGAGCGCGGTCGCAACTCTAGAAGCTTTCGGCCCCATCGACCATCCGTTTTACGAGCAATGAGTCCTGTCCTGCCCACTACCACCTTAGTTTAGCGATTCTTCGGGCTATGTCGGCGACCTTGGTTCTCCTGCGGATATCTTCATTATTTATGCGATCACGCAAGGAACCTCCGAGAGTAGCCCTTTCCATTGCCCTTTGGGTGACTGTAAGCCTTCTGATAAGGCCCATTGTAAGCGACCATGTTTCAGTGCCATATTTCATCACTGGCAACACGCACTGGCCATACATAATATTAGTATGATTTTAATGTAAACACAATACTTCACACATCTTAAAAATTAAGGCTAAAAGCGAAGACCCAGGATACGGAAAAAATACATCTACCATACCTTAGAAAAACTACTATTAAAATTAATTAACAGGTAACCTCAAGTCAAGTATAATCTATGCCAACGTTTCCGCAACGATATCTGTTAAAAAAAGTGTTGTTTTGATATCACAAAAACAATTTATTATGGCTAGTATAAAGTACTTACGCGTATGGAAAATTACTAGCCTTATATTTCATAAAAAAGAAGATATTATTTATACTGATTGAGTTGCTAGTAATAAATACTTGTTTACTAATATTAAAAAGCTGAAGAGCTTGTTTGTTTGAACGTGCTAATCTTAAGAGCTACTGGTTCGAATTGAAATAGTAGATATATCTTGATACAACTGGAGAAAGTTTGTCATTGCGACCGAGGTGGAATACCCTGAGACGTAGGCGAGGGTGTTATGGAGCCGAGCGCTGCAGTGACGAATTTCCACGTGTATCAAACGACGTTTTTCAATACACTTACGAAGGTATAAATAAACGGGGGTTGACGCGGGACTCGTCGGGATCGCTTAGCGCCCAGCCTGATACGATAAATACAATCATTAGTGGCAGGGGTGAGCTCGTCCACTTTTCCGCTCTAGTGCGAAAAACAGTAAATTGTGTGCCTAAAAGCGGCAATTTTCGAGTAAGTGTATTAAAAAAATTATCTAGCCACTGGCAGCTGCGCACGGCCTCCCGATACCACGCGCCTAGTCTTCTTTTTACCTACTAGTTTTATTTCTACATACGGCGAAAAATCTACTGTTTGGAGTGAACATAATATAGTTGTTATTGCACTTATTTCTGAAAAGGAAAAAATAAACAAACAACGGAAAAGGTGCCGCGAGCGGCATAGCGTCGCCGCGGGCAATCGCGGGCTGGACTGCTGAAAAGACGCGCGTGCCCAGGGGCCCTTTTTGCACTTTTCAAGCGATACTAGTATTTTATTCATTTATTTAAACTTAATGTACAGTAGTGGTAAGTATATGTGTATAAATATGGAGAACTTTTTACCATATGACATCTATGTACGAATACCCATGTTTGCAAATAAATTATTATTATTATTTATTTATTATTTATTTAGGCGGACTTAATGCAACAAGGCATTCTCTACCTGTCAAACTTTGGGTTAAAAAAGACAAAACTGTGTGTGCACAATAAATAAATAACAGATATTTCAAATAGAATGTAGTATCAGTAAATTAAGTTGCTTATAATAATAAAATTATGCTTATGCTAATATCATAAACTAATATATATTAAATTATTTTAATAAAGAGAATTTAAAATATAACAATTATAACGAAAACTGAACTAAGATTGAGAGGACTTCAAGTCAAGTGTAGTTTCTATATCTTCAAAATTATTTCACACTAAAGGAGAACGCACACTTATCCGAGTAGAACGCGTCGAACGAAACGAAAGAAAAGAATTTTAGAATTCTTTATAGAAAGAAAGAAAGAAAAAGAGTTTATTTACGACAAACATGGCACATAACTTAAAAATATATATACATATATAATATTGTAACATAAAATACAAAAGAGTGAGTTATGCGACACATCCGTGCAAAATGGCCAGCGCTCAGCAAAATGCTGGGGCTCATGTACTGAACAGAGCCACAGTGCTGATTTTCAGCGCCAGCCGTGGTCGACGAGACGTTGAACGGCTAGCAAATTTACATCTTATGAACTAAAAACAACTTAATAAACAAACTAAAGAAATAACATAATAAAAAACCATTATACGATACAATAATAATAATAATGAACATAAACAAAACACATTGATAAATATCAATATCTATAATATATATAGTTTATCTTTAAATGAAATCTTATGAAACCCTGTACACCTAACCGCGTCGAATGATCCGAATCTGGAAGGAATCAAGCATAAAGAATTTTAAAACTCTTTTCTTATATTCGTTCGACGCGTTTGGCTCAGATAAGTGTGCATTCACTTTAAGAGTGTTCACTACGTCGATGCCAGCTGGCATTTTGGTATGAATTGGCCTTAATTGTCATAAAACGCCATTGTTTTTTGCTTTATCGGAAGCAACCGCAACCGCAAACAGGATGTTTTCTTCGTGTGAATAAACTTTTCCAGTTTAAATGGAAACCGACAAATCTTTTTGATCTCACAATTGAATCAACCACATCTACATATTAATATTTGCTGGTATTATTCAAAGAAATTACACAATTTACATAAATATGTAAGTACACAGAAAAATAATATAATATAATAAAATAAACTTTGTGTACACTGTCCTTTCATACCTATAAATTTTTAATGTAATATGGAAAAATTGTAAAAACCAACATTATTAGGTGTTTATAAAGTGGAACCATTTAGTTTCTTACTGGTTCTCCATAGAAAACGATCCATTGGAAACGTACACTTTACGTGGGAAACCATAAAATATTTTTTTCCCGCTCTGGGTGGAGCGGAAATGGTTGGATAGAATAAAATAGCCTACGACCTATTATCAGACCTACCAAACATACACAAAAAATTTCATAAAAATCGGTCAAGCCGTTTCGGAGGAGGTCGATAACGAACACTGTGACACGAGATTTTTATTTATTAGATTTACATAATTTTCCATGTCAATGAGATTTACTTTGAAACAGTCGTACAGATCGATTAGTTCTTCATTAATTACAACAATCTTGTTGCCTGAGTCTATGAACAGAAACCGGTTATGCTGACGTCATTAGAAATACCCAACAACCCAAGCAATCAAAGTTATAGATTCTCTAAATAATAATTACATGAATTTCTTGTGTTCTGAATTCAGAGTCTTAGTTTTTAATTTGTTTCTTGAAATCCAACAAGAAAAGTTCAAATTTCACTGCAATTTTTGAGACCTTTTTAGTATACGATTTACCATCAGATAGATATACAGATATACTCTAGGGGCTACAATATAACTCTAAGGCCAAAATACAATAGGGGCTTGTATTAATAGGGTGTCATAAGGGGCGGTCGTATCGCTAAAAGTGATTTTTTACAAACAACCTTTGGATCGCGGACTCGCGGACAGTGAGCAATGGGTAGCTCGCCGTCCGATCGTCCGGTAACCGTCCGGACCGAACCCAAGTCATCGACGGCGCGTAGTGTTCCACGCGCGCCTCAGGGAGATGTCAGCAACCGTAAGGACCCAGCAGGGTCGAAGCCTACTGGGGCCAAGGGTCTGATTCTGAAAGGAAGACTCGACCCTGGTATGAAAGGCAACGAATGAACAGGAGTGGGTTTTTAGTCAGTAAAAGTCTGACACACCCTCACGCTCCGCCCAGAGCGGATGTCATTGGATGATTTTCCCACCGAAAAAAAAAAGATAACCTTTGGATGGATTTGACAATGAAGAAGAAAAAGAAACGCAGGTAGTTCTTACATAACACAATACAATTACTAGATCATTTAGTTTGCGTTGGCTTAGATGTTTGTTTTTTTTACTGCGCCAAGGGGTAACAGACTTGAAAATTTTATATTAATATCAGCTTTATACGTCCTCGCGTTCCTGAGAAAAAGGGTCTTGACAGACGGACAGATGGACCGTTTTTACCGATTTAGGTACAGAACCCTCAAAGCCGAAGTGGATTCTTGAATAGCGTAAATCACTGAACTTTATATTAAATCTAGCATTCAATATAATCAGATATATACTGTTATCTACCAAACTCGATTTTGAAAGAACTTGTTTAACCTAGGCCAATGTTTTTATTATCTCAGCTTTTGTTTTTAATAATGACCGTTTCCGAGGCCAGTCACCTCAGATATTTTAAATGCAGAACGCTTATAATTTCTCTATACTGATTTTTTGGGATGTAGATATGGTAGGCTCCAGATAGCTCGCCGTTCTGGTAAGAACCAAGCCTGAGTAGTCGATGACATATGGTGTTAACGCGAGCCTCAAACAGATGCAGAACATAATCGTAGGGACCCAGTACGGCCTATACCGAACGGTCGCAAAGGGCAACATGTGAGTTTTTGTCGGTAAAAATCGGTTTTCTTCTCGGTCCACCCCAGAACGGGAGAAGTTATTGGATGATTGATGACAATGTTCTGGAGTAGCGACTGCGAACCGGAAGACAGTGTTCGAAGGCCTCCCACTAGGTAGACCGATAACCTGGTGAGAGTCACGGAAATCCGATAGATGCGAGACGCACCGGGCCGTTCGTTTTAGCGAAACTTGGGGAGGCCTATGCCCAAGGGTGGACGTCTTTCGGTTGAAATGATGGTGATGAAATTATACCCCCTTACCTTCCACTTTATGTGGAGCTAAAGGGAGTATTAGACTTTTACCGACTAAAACCGGTTTGAGTTACTTCAGTTGAACTTTGCGTTCTATGGCCGCGGTGACTCTTTCGAACAATCTTGAAGTACACTTGGAGCCTACGCTGTATCCCGTACAGTATATACAGACATTTTACTGTATATAACAATAAATAATAAAAACCCGAACAACAAGAGCCGACAACGGGATAGACTCAGAAGTAGATGGCGTGACGAGTTGAACTCCTACCTAAAGGATTGGGCAGATGTAGCTAGGGACAGAGAGAAATGGAAGAATGGAAAGAAGACGTAGGATTTAACGGGAGCTTCGTTCGCTTGCTTTGCTCGCTCACTCTAGCCTCCGCTATCCTCTTCACTTTAGACACAACAAGCCCATAAAAAAACACTTAATTAGACAATGTATGAAAAATCTAAAGTTTTAAACATAGTATGAGGTTAAAAGTGATAAAACTATAAAGTGTAAAAATATTGTTATCTTTTGCATAATGGTGTTGTAAATCACTTCAATATTGTTGTTGTAGTAAAATAACTATAAATTATATGGATTAGCTAATAAACCTTGCCTTCTGTCTCCTCTTTGTAAATATAATAAAACTTCAATCTAACTTCCAAAATAATTGTATCAATCATAATTTCATAAGGAAAAGAAAACACAGTTCACAACGAAGCTCGGGCTTGCGGACGACGAGCAATGAGTTATTCGCGGTCCGGCCGTCCGCTAAGGACCGAAGGACTGAAGGACCGAGCCTAAGTCGTCGACAGCGCGTAATGTTCCATGTGCCAGCAAAGATCGATGCCCGCTAGGGCCACGGGAATTTCTGAAAGGGATACCGTGGACCTGGAAAGGGCATTAGTGGGTTTCAGTCAGTAAAAGTTCTGGAATGGCGACCATGTACCGGAACACGCAGCGTTGGAAGGCCTCCCTCAAGGTGGACCGTTGACCTGGTGTGGGTCGCGGGAATCCGATGGATGCGAGACGCACAGGACCGGTCATTGTGGCGAAATTTGGGGGAGGCCTATGTACAACAGTGGACGTCTTTCGGCTGAAATGATGTGATGATGATGAGTCAGTGAAAGTCTAACATTCCCTCTCGCTTCGCCCAGAGCGGGTGGTGCTAATCATTTGATGATTGAAAAATAATTTTTTTGTTTTTTTTTGTTTTTGTTTGGATAAAGACGCGTCTTTAAGTCAAGAACAAATAGGTTACTACTAGGTAAGCGTGCTCCATCGTCAACTACATCATATTTTACCACCAAGTGAGATATCGAGTGGTTAAGCGCGTGCTAATTAATAATATAAAAATCTAGGAATTTGCAGAATGACGTCCAACAGAATTTACACAATGTAAATAATTTATTAAACTACACTGTAATACAGCTTTAGTACTTTATAAGATTATAAATAAGTAAGTAATAAAATGCATAGGTACCCGTTTTATGAAATAATTACTTGCGTAATAAACTGATCTTTGACATCTTGTATCTCAGCAAAGTAATTAGCTATCTTAGATTCTAGAAATCCCCCCCTCACAGGATGGCCCAGGCTATTCCCGGTCACCATAGATGCTGGCTTACGAACGGTGAGCAATGGGTAGCTCGCCGTCCGGAAACGACAAGCCTCAAAGAGATTGACATCTCGATGATGCAAGATCGATGGGGCTAGATAGGGCCGAAGCCTGTCAGTTGAAGGAACACAGGTGAATTTGAGTCAGTAAAAGTCTGAAACTACCTCTTGCTCTACCCAGAGCGGGAGAAAACTACACTAATTTTACATCATAAGATCCACTAGGAATTATTTTGAGAATAATTGAAACCGTTACTCGAAAAAATCCCGTATCCAAAGCTACATTATAATCACATAAATTTAAATTAAAAGCCAATCTAGACTTTTATACTTCTACGTCATCTATGGAAAATTCTTACTAAAGTGTTGGTATTACTGACGCACCTATGACGTACACCAACATAAGGACCGGTCTCAAACCAGTCATTACTGAACATTGAACCTTCTAAGAAAAAATTTAATCTATGGTTATATTAGTTCGAGCAATAATTTTGAACATTTTTTGTTTTTAATTGTAGGTTGGTACGCAATACGAGTATTTTTGTAGTGTAATATGAGAAACAGAAGAGGATGATGGTGTTTTGAATGCAATTTAAAAAGTAATTAACTTAATCTTTCTTAGTCAAATAATGTTTTTGAAGATACAGAAATTTGTGCTGGGAAATAAATGCTCAAAGCAAATTGCAGCCCAAAGTTGAGTCAAATATTTCGATGAAACAAAAGTATTTAACTCCTCTTCGTTCTACTTGACACATCGCGTGATCTATATAGCTTTTACCTCGATCTGAGATCATAAAACGTGGTAATGCCGCTAATGTTTTGGGCATACTTCTAGTGGAATTTTTTTGACGCCATATTAAAATATGACGATGTTAGCGAAAATTTCTTATCACAACCAACAAAGTAACTGCAAATTGTTTAAAATCTAGTCTACTTTGGATAAAAATTATAGGTAATTTTCTGGCATCTTATGAACAGAACCAATTGTACTCTTAATGTTAGTATTTCTTTTTTATATAATCTAATACATAGATCTCGTGTCACATCGAACTTTTCCGAAACGTCTTGACCGATTTTTATACTATATATTTTTTGGGAACGTCAGAATATTAGTCTTAGGCTATTTTTCCCTCCTACCCCCCACCCCTCATTTTTCTTTGATAATTTATAAGATAGAACAACGTTTGTTGAGTCAGCTAAAATTCATAGAAATATCAGGTAAATATCTTCGACTCCTCAAAATACGAGTATTCAAGCACTAGTTTATAACGATTAAAAAAATATATTATTAAACCTTTTTCACATAAACACACGCGTACAATAAGTTAATAAATACGACTCAACTTAATATTAGATAGAGATAACTTAAATTTTCTTGGAATGAACGGGATTTGTCAACGAAAGACCAAGTTTCTTCAATGGCTGTCTAAATTTAACCGTAATTTTCACAGACTCTTTCAACTAACTTCAACATTTTAAGTTTCAGCTTACTTAAGAGACTTACTTCAACGTTTCAGGAACTTTAAAAGTTTTCTTAAGTAGGGTAGGAACCTACAATTCTTTGAAAATACTTTTTATGAAAGAAAACTTTTTGGTCTTTGTCCTTTAATTTTTTTTATTTTTATTTAATAGATTTATAATTAGTTAGATTCGATAAGTTGAATATATTATTAGCAGATGTGGCCTTGTGATAACGGTCTTGGACGTTTGAGCGACAACTTAGTGCCACCGGTACAAGGTGGACCATGGTCCATGATCTACATGGTTATGGTACATGTACCATGACCGTGTACCGGGTACTGGACCATGGAAATTAATTCACAGGCTTAACAGTTAATGAGTGTGTGTTATTTCTTCAGGCTCGAACGGCGAACGAATTTCCATGAAACTTGGTACAAAAATAATAATAATCTATTCCCAAGCTAAGCATGTTATGAGTACTAGCCAACTTATAAACATACTTATATATTTCTAAGTATATTATAGATATATTACACAGACACAGAACAAATGATCATGCTAATCACACAAACATTTGTCCTGGGTGGGAATCGAACCCACGACTTCCGAAATAGCAATCAGGGCCACTAACCAATGGACCAACAGGCCAGTCACACGAGTAGACGTTTTACGCTAGGAGTAACATACTCCTAGCGTAAAAAGTATGGGATAATTTTCTAGTAACACATAGGAAGCAACTAGTAATAAATAAAAGCATAGCATTATCAGCCTTTTAATGTTCCCACTGCTGGGAATCAGGCCTCCTCTTTCTAGGAGAGGGAATGGGCCGTAATTCACCACGCGGGCCCAGTGCGGATTGGTGAATGTCACATGTCTTCGAATTTTTGGTTCTAGGACATGCCAGTTTCCTCACGATGTTTTCCTTCACCGTTTTGAGAGCAGTGGTAATGAAATAAATTACTTACACAAAGTAATGCGCCTGGCTGGGTTTGAACCCGCGACCTACAACTCTTAAGTCGGGGCCCTTACCACTCGGCCACCACTGCTCACTCGACCACCACTGCTCACTCGGCCACCTCTGCTAAATAAGTAAGTGTATTTAAAAAGTTTTATAAACTTCAAAAAAAATAATGTTAAAAAAAAAAATTGTTTCGTTTTTTTCACACCCTTTTATTTGATACTCATATCGTGGGGGATGATAAAAAAACTTATTCCGTCGGTTCCGATTTTGGCATAAGCATACACTGCCATTCAAATAACCATGTCTGCCAAATTTCAGCTCAATCTTTCAGAGGTCAATCTAAATAATATATATAAAAGAAGGAACTGACTGACTGACATATCAACGTACTGCCGAAACTACTAGGGCTAGAGGCGTACAACTTTGTAAACTACATATTGTCTCCCAGTTTCGTATAGATGAAAATTGCAAGAAAATTATCTATACATATAAAAGGAGAAACTGACTGACTGACATATCAACGCACAGCCGAAACAACAGGGCCTAGGATCGTGAAATTTTGCGCAAGGCTTCCTTTTGTAGCGTAGAAGAGCACTAAAAGAGGATTCTCCAAAATTCGCCCGCTAAGGGGATGAAACGGGGTTCTAAAGTTTATATGGAGAAACCTACTTTCAAGCGAGTGAAGCCGCTCGCAGAAGCTAGTCAAAAATAAAAGAAATAGAGTTAAAAGATTTTAGAAATCTTTTAAACATTTCAGTGCAAAAAGAAAAATAAAATTACATATATGTCCAGAGCTTGTGGTAACTAACTGTGTTAAAAATCATTTACCCTAAACAAACAAACATAAAAAAATCAATAAGAACTTGTAAAATGAAAGAGTCTATTAATAAACACACAGACGACACACCAGCCTTGAAATAATCGATAAGACATTATTTTTACTCAGCAAATGGCTATTGAACTTAAAAGGAAGACGATTAATATGACACTGCAATTTATGGTCAAACTGCCACACCTTCACCTTGACACCGATTGCTTACACTCTCTTATGGTATAAGATTTATGCAATTGATGTGATCCAGTGGCGTAGCTAGGTGACCAGCATTGGGGCAAAAAAATGAGGGGCCTCTTTTTTACGTAGGATTTTTTTTATTGTTGGTAAGTTCGCGCTTGACCACTTTTTCTCCAGATGGAAAGCGACGTTGCATCCCACGATGGAGTGCGCTTACCTAGAAGTAACCTATTCACTCTTGAATTAAAGATCCTCAGTTTGTAGCCATCAGGGAACACAGACTCTGGCAGAGAATTCTACTCCTTAGCTGTACGCACTATGAAAGTATTCCTAAAACGTTTTGTGTGTATAGGTGGAATGTCCACCTTGTTTAAATAACTTCTCCTCATCTAGGTTGAGCGGGAGTGAGTGTCAGACTATTACTGACTAAAACGAGTTGCCATAAATAAAGTTGTGTAGCAACTTATTTTATTTACATTTCGAAGGTGGGAGAATTTTTCGCTAGTTCAAATAGGATTGTTAACCTTTCAGCTGATCGAAACATTTTCAAAAAAAATATAACTAATATAAATAGCATAGCATAGCATAGTCGGCCTTATAATGTTCCCACTGTTGGGACTCAGGCCTCCTCTCTAGGAGAGGGAATGGGCCATAATCCACCATGCGGGCCCA
Organism: Mythimna impura; assembly: GCA_905147345.3. Classification (NCBI taxonomy): domain Eukaryota; kingdom Metazoa; phylum Arthropoda; class Insecta; order Lepidoptera; family Noctuidae; genus Mythimna; species Mythimna impura. Next base: position 20,921,641 of record LR990360.1, on the reverse strand, counting down.
GTGCGGGTTGGTGGATGTCACATGTCTTCGAATTTTTGGTTCTAGGACATGCCGGTTTCCTCACGATGTTTTCCTTCACCGTTTTGAGAGCAGTGGTGATGAAATAAATTACACAAAGTAATGCGCCTGGCTGGGTTTGAACCCGCGACCTACAACTCGTAAGTCGGGGCCGTTACCACTCGACCACCACTGCTCTATATTATTAATATAAATAATAATACTAAATTGTTAGGAAATGAATTATTTAGTTCAATTAAATTCACAGGCCTTTTCTAAAGTGAAAAACAGCCTACCAATCCAACAGTTTCGACTCTCTTCGTCAGAACAAAGGAATCGGAGGCGTGGCCTACTCGAGGCGTTCGACACAAGAGAATCGAAACGAAACGGTCGTAACTTGGCTAGGGGCTGGTATTCACTTGACAGGCGAAAGGTCAGGTTAAGGGGGGCCCTGAACTTGGGGGCCCCGGTGTAGTGCCCCACCTAGCCATCGGTAGTTACGCCAGTGATGTGATCGGGCTCATCTTTAACCGTATTTGGACGGATGTACAAGTACTTAAAGTAGATGTAACTACTGGTTTACGATATGTAATTATTTATTGAAGGTTGCAAGGGAATGCCATTTTTGCTGTGTGGTCTGGTAATTTTAAATGCTCGTGGTTGCATCTTGAAATTTTCAAGGTAATCTCGGTTAAGAATAAAGTATGGTATAATGTATCCCTTTGCGAATTATTTAACCCCTGGCTATGTAATTATGTAAATTGCCAAAATTATTCTCAGGGTGATATTTTTATGTAATTTTATGACATCTGGTTCAATCGATTACAGCTTCAAGAAGCGAACCAAATACTTTAGAATCACATATCACACTCGTATGTATATGTTTTTGTAACTCCTTCATGCTCAAACAGCTGAACGAATTTAAATGAAATATGGCATATAGGTACAATGTCTCAAGACCAGTGCGTGTTGCCAGTGATGACATATGGCTCAGAAACGTGGTCGCTTACAATGGATCTCCTAAGAAGACTAAAAAGTCACCAGAACAGCAATGGCTATGCTCGGAGTTTCCTTGCGTGATCACATCAGAAATAAAGATGTCCGCAGGAAAACCAAGGTTACCGACAAGGCTAGCAGAATCGCCAAACTGAAGTGCAATGGGCAGGGCACATTGCACGCAGAACAGATGGTCGTAGGGACGAAAGGTTCTAAAGTGGCGACCACGCACTGGAAGACGCAGCGTTGGAAGGCCTTCCACAAGGTGGACCGATGACCTGGTGAAGGTTTTGAGAGCAGTGGTGATGAAATAAATTACACAAAGTAATGCGCTTGGCTGGGTTTGAACCCGCGATCTACAACTCGTAAGTCGGGGCCGCTTACCACTCGGCCATAACTGCTCTTAGTGGTGGCCCATAGCATCGACTTACGTGTTGTACTTAGGTCGCGAGTTCAAACCCAGCCAGGCGAATTACTTTGTGTAGTTTATTTCATGACCACTGCTCTCAAAACGGTGAAGGAAAACATCGTGAAGAAACCAGCATGTCCTAGGACCAAAAGTTCTAAGATGACATCCACCAATCCACACTGGTACCGCGGGGTGGTTTATGGCCCATTCCCTCTCCTAAGAGGAAACCTGAGTCCCAGCAGTGGGAACATTATAAGGCTGGTTATGTATGTTTTGTTAATTATTAGATACTAGGTATATAATCCATTCCCATGTCACAATAATCAACAGATTACTTAGGAAACATAATAATAACTTTACATAACCTTGACTCATTCCATACGGAAATAAGATGGAAGGTGTTTACAAACAATGGCATTAGATATTAATATTCACAATTTTATAAGAGCTATTTTACTCATAATATGGACAGTAAACTAATAACAATTGCAATTGACTAGAATGGAAACTGTTAACAATATGGAAAACACTGTTTTTATTACAGATAAGTTTTCAATGAAAATAGTATATTTTGATACAAGTGAAGGAATTTTTGTCACTGCGACCGAAGGGGAATTCGCTCGAGCCACAGGCGAGGGTGATATGGAGCCGCACTAGTGCGAGAACCAATCAATGCTAAAAGCGGTACGGATAAGAGCGGGTTTCGAGTATTAGTATTAAAAATATTTTTTTATACAAGATAATTTATTTTGCTAAAATATGAGTATTTTTTTTTTTTTTTTTTAATTGATATAAACCAGCGCTTGACTGCGATCCCACCTGATTGTAAGCAGTGATGCAATCATTGATGGTGAGGCGCACTAGTTTATAAAGAGTATACACATAAATGCAAGATGTTACATAAAGTTCAGTTGAATCACTGTCATGTTTAGTAAGAATACATTTTATAAAACTGTTTACTCATACATGCAAAAAAATTAATACTTAACAATAAAAACAATAATTAACGTTAAAAAAATTATTTGTTACATATTTCAGACATAATTATCACATTCTGTCACATTCCGTGTCAGACTTTGACCGACTAAAATCCATCCATGATTCTTTAGTTGCCCTAAACGTTCTAGGACCACGGGTTTTTTTTTTTGGAAATTCCACATAGTCCTAACGGGCATCGACCCTGCGGCCCAGTGGGCCCCTACGGTTTTACTGACATCTCCTTCGAGGCGCGCGTGGAACACTACGCACCGTCGACTAGGCGTGGGCAAAGTGTGTCATCTTTGCGATTGGAATATTTGCATCTGAATCACTGAAATTTTCTGGTACACTGATATGTATCATTTGGAACATTTGGAACATCGGCTCAAAAGATACAAACACAGACACTGAATTTTATGAATCGTGATCCGTTACGTCGCGTCATAGTAACTAACACTGAGACAAGATAAATGTTAAATGATATGTATCATTTGAAACTTTTGGAAAAACGGCTCAACGGAACGAGCCGTTGTTCCAAATACAACGACTCAATGGAACATTTGGAACAACGGCTCAACGGAACATTTGGAACAGCGGCTCAACGGAACATTTGGAACAGCGGCTCAACGGAACATTTGGAACGCGGGCGTGATCTGTTACGTCGCGCCATATACACTAACAGTTTTGTTTCATTGAATTTAGATTTAAGAATAATTTTAAGTACTTGAAGTTTTTAGTTCAGGTCATTAATTATATTTACACTATTTGCGTTTTAATTTGAATTTTAAAAAGACTGCAGGTCATTTAAAGTAAAGAGTGTTTCAGTGTTCCAATTGTTCCAAATTAAATGATGCATTTAAAACATTACTGATGTTGCAATCTTTTGGAACACTAAAATGTTTTGGAACAGTGAGTTGACGTACTGTTGACGACTGGGGTTCGGTCATCAACTCAGATCGCTCTGCAACTCCCAACAGCCGGTGCATCTCCTGTCGCCTCCTTCACTAGCATTACTGCTTCGCAGAAGGAGGCGACCGCAAGGCTGATTATGCGTGTGCTTTACTATGTATCTGACCTTCACAATCCAGTTGCCGTATCTGCCCTTGGTGAGGCAGTCATTCACGTTACTTAACAGCTACATCATTCGTGGTCAGTTTCTTTGGCCGTCGGTCTGACCACCAGTTGACCTTAGTGATCGTTGTATTAAGAAAGGTATACGAGTGTTTCATCATTATTGTAAGCTACCGTAAATTTCCATTGATTACGAGCCTCAAGAAAGGGTAATCAATTTTTATAAGTGGAAAGAAACCTGAAAGTTCAAATGTGGAACTTGTGTGGACATGTCCATTATTTATCATTATTTTTGAATTTGGTGGCTTATGCTACATTCAGCGCCTTTTTGGCATTGCACTTTTTATTGAACCGGCTGGAGGAAATGACCTTTTCACCTCATTATGAGCTATTCTCCTCCACTCCAAGATTTAGTTAAACTTAATTGAAGTCCATTCTAAATCTATATATATATATATATAAATGAATAGCTGTTCGTTAGTCTCGCTAAAACTCGAGAACGGCTGGACAGATTTGTCTAATTTTGGTCTTGAAATATTGGAACGGACAGTAATTGCCTGGACAAGAAATGGGGCTGTCATTTGTGTGACAATATTAGTATTATACATATATATTATATTAGATACACAGATATATACGTAAGCTATATTATAGATACATTATATACATGTGTCAGGCAATATGGTATTTCCCTTTATCAAGTTGAATGGCTTTCTCTTCCTAGAATTTACGCTAATTATCGTAATAAACCTAGTATTCATGCGAATGACGTCTCAGTATAATTAATTTCTACATAATGTCAACAAGACACTGGCCTCGATGTAGGTATTAAACCATGAGAGCGGAAATGTAGGCTATCAATGTTATTGGAAAACCCCTACTAACGAACTTGATCAAAGGGAGAATTAATTGTCGATTTGTTCCGCATTTGTCCCAAATCATCTCACTAACATTCATCACCATCATCATCATCATTTCAGCCGAAAGACGTCCACTGTTGGATATAGGCCTCCCCCAAGCGTCGCCATAACGACCGGTCCTGTGCCTCTCGCATCCATCAGATTCCCGCAACCCTCAACCAAGTCATCGGTCCACCCTTTGGGAGGCGTTTCAATGTTGCGTCCGGTACGTGGTCGCCACTCCCAGAACCTTTCGGCCCCATCGACAATATTTTCTGCGAGCAATGTGCCTTGCCCACTGTCACTTAAGTTGGGCGATTCTTCGGGCTATGACGGTAACCTTAGTTCGGCTGCGGATATCTTCATATCGCTTTCTTCTTTACACTAATATTAGGGCAACCAAAATGGTCCGCCCCGTCTTCCTAGCTCGTAGTGCTGTGCTGGTGCCACCGTTGCGGTTGCGGAGAACCTCAAACGGTAGAACAACCTCCTCAGCAGTTATATTTTCAGCCCCAAAGGGTTGAAACTCTTGGACCGTGGGGTCTGAGTGCTCATACGCTATTTATAGAATTATCCAAACGCTTAGTTGACACTTCGCGTGACCCAAAGGCTGGATTTTACCTCAGTCAGAGATTAAGCATTGCCATACAACGTGGCAATGCTGCCAGTCTTTTTAAACACCAGTCTGTTCAGAGGATCCTCCCTTTTTAGGGGAGGTTTGTGATACTATACATTTTGTTCCACATACCTTTAAAGAAGTGTTCGAAATTACTTTTTGTGCAGTATATATTCTCACTCCTAGTATATATCCTCTCTTTAATTGACAGGGCCCACTAGCGCAGGCCTAAAGGAGAGTCTCCAGGGCCTTGGAACGGAAAGGGAAATGGAGGGAACACGGAAGGGTTTCAGACAAGAAAATCTGACACATTCACTGGTTCAATATGAGAATCGAAGAATATGATTAATATTTTCCTAACTCCTGAGTCACTACTTATACTGGTAAAGTAAATGACCCAACACAGTTTCCACGAACTTCACGCTATATTTTCCCAATGTCATTGTAATATTATTATTAACTAGAAGCGACTGACACATTCACTTTAAACAAATGGTAATCCCATACAAATATTATTGCGTTAACCACTGCAGCTAAGTTATGGGGCTTTCAAATTAACTATTATATACACCTGCCAACCCAATGAGCTGGGTTCCTCTTAGTAAATGAGTTTTGAAGTTTATTAAGTTTATATTCCGGTAAGTTTTAGTATGGCTTCTGTATTTCAAGGTGGGTTCGATGACCGAGAAAATGATTGAATCTTGTAAAGTCAAGATTTTTTTTTAGGGTTTTTTTATGAGGTAGTAAATCATCTAATGAATTCACCCACTAGGATGGAGCAGGAGGAGGCTTCAGACTTTTACTGACTGAAAAAAAAACTTAGGTGGGAAAATCATCCAAAGACATCTTCCACTCTTGGGCGGAGCTGAAGGGTGTGTCAGACTTTTACTGACTAAAAACCCACTCCTGTTCCTTCTTTGCCTTTGTCCCAGGGCCCCGGGTTTCACTTTCACACCACCCGTGGAGACTTTTACTGACCAGAACCACACCTATGTTTTTCAATTGCCCTTTGCGGTCTAGAACACTGTTTACAGTTTTTTTTTTTTTTTGTATTTTTTTATGTAAGTAAAGTATGCCTCTCCTAGAGAGGAGGCCTGAGTCCCAGCAGTGGGAACATTATAAGGCCGACTATGCTATGCTATGTAAAGTGTGATATAATAATAAAACATTTTTATTTCTCACCACTTTTATACAATACATCATTTAACATGTTGTAACAAAGCGCCTTAAAAAAAGGTTAGGCACCAGTCTCCTAAAATAATAGGAGATTGGTGCCTGAACTAAGCTGCAAGTCTGTACCTATTTCAGGAAACCAATTCCCCGTAAAATACTTGTATCCGGCTGCATCCGAATTGACTGGCAGCCGACCCCAATGGAAAAAGGCAGGTACTTAATCTATAAAAAGATACCTTAATTATGCTGGTATTTACAAAGATTCCGTATTCCAAATACCGTAAAGAAAGGTGTTACCCTTCAAACATACGGTCAAGAAAGATACTGTTAACACTTCTTTCCTCTTTAGTTGGAGGTTATCAATACATTATGCACATAAACAGGATTTTCCTTCCGCACAGCTGATGAGTCAATTGATTTATAGTATAGGTGCTTTGCTGCAGGTCAGCGTCACATAATTTATAACTACGCACTAGATAACGCGTACACTCACTTCAATCGACTCAGGTGTCTTAAGTGCCATGAAATTCATGGCGCTTAAGACATTTTGGTCGCGAAAAAAGTATCCTCTAAAAGCTATCTTAGCGCTGTATGTTTTAATAGTTCTATTAAATGGCGTAATGCCAATATAGCGCTGCAGCGAACTTTTGTTTTAACTTTTCTGTATTTTGACAAATATTTTCAATGAATGTGCTAGTCTATCTCTAGAATATAAGGTAATGTATATACCTAATACAAGACATATTGATTGACCTGTTGGTATAGTGGTTAGGGGTTCTGACTGCTATGCCGGAGGTCGTGGGTTCGATTCCCACCCAGGACAAAAGTATGTGTGATGAACACGATCATTTGTTCTGTGTCTGAGTGTAGTTTATCTATAATATGTATGTATTTACAAATATGTAAGTATGTTTATCAGTTGTCTAGTACTTACAACACAAGCTCTGCTTAGCTTGGGACTAGACGGCGTTGTGTGATAGTTGTAGAATATTATATATATTATTATTATATTATAATATATATGTATGTTTATATAGATTAATCGACTCTGCGTGAGAGAGAGTTACTGAGCTGGCTCGTTCTTTGCCCAAATAATTAGCATTGCCATTCTATACGGCAATGCTTCCAGTTTTCTGGGTATAATTTCCGAATGATAATGTGACCGACGATGGAGCACGCTTGCCTAGAAGTAACCTTCACTTAAAGACTCCTAGGTTGCAGCTATTAGGGAACATATACTCTAGTAGGGAATTCCACTCCTTAGCTGTACGCACAATAAATGTGTCCCAGCTTCGTATGTATGGGTGGGATGTCCACCATATACAACACAACACTGTATATGGTGGACATCCCACCCATATAGTAATGCGTAGCAGAAGTTCAATGGTTCAGAACTAGTTTATTCAATACTTTACATTCTATGCAACAATTTTTTTTTTCTTGACATATTTGACATTATATTTTACCATTAAGTATATGATTGCTTATACGCTTTCAACATATCTGATTCATGCAGCTCTGTGTTTAGCGGCTTGGGAGTTGTCATTAGTGCTGCAGTGTGTCTCAGATTTGATGAGGTCCATCCACCGTATTCGACAGCGTCCACGCGATCTTTTGTCCTCGACTTTCCCTTGCACCACCAATCGTTCCATCGAGTCCTCGTAACGGGTGATATGCCCGAAGATCTTGAGGATTCGTATTTGAACAGATGATAATCTCTCTTTGGTATGGAGTTTTTTCAGGATCGGAATATTGGTTCGGTGCGCGGTCTATGGGATTAAAAGAATGCGCCTCCAGCACAATCTGTACTTTTTGTGTTTTTGTTGCCTAATGCATTGCCTGCATCGAATAAATACTATTCTATTATATTCTATTCACCATATTTCCAGTACATCAATCTTGCGACGGTTTCGTATATACTCAGCGTCCAAGTATCAGCGCCATACAGAAGCACTTCATCAATCGAAACTTTGTATTTCTGGTTATTCTGCGGTCCTGTATTAATGATTAAGTACCTACAAAATAAATGACTTAAATCCTGTTAAACTAGAAAACCTTTTAATTACACAGGTCCAACATTCGAAACACAATTTAACTAAATGTAGAATGGAAACGAACTATTTTGAACACCTGGGCCACAAATTCCGCTTCAAACTTATTGCTTTGATTATTTCAATTAATATCAATTATTATTTGTAACTGATTTGTATTCCTCGTCATCATTTCAGTATATTATTAATATTATTATATCATCATTTCAGCTGACAGACGTCCACTGTTGGACGTAGGCCTCTCTCCAGTGTCGTCATAACAACAGGTCCTGTGCGACTCGTCTCTATCGGATTCCGTAACACTCACCAGGACATTGATCCACCTTCTGTGGGGCCCTCCAACGCTGCATCTTCCGGTACGCGGTCACTACATCAGAACCTTTCGGTTCAATGTGCCCTGCCCACTGCCACTTAAGTTTGGCGATTCTTCGGGTTATATCGGAAGCCTTGATTCTCATACGGATATATTTATTTCTGATTCGATCACGCAAGAAAACTCTGTCTATAGCCCTCTCCGTTGCCCAGTGGGTGACAAAGCCATCTGATCAGATCACATTTTTGGGGCTGATTTGAACAGAATAAAAGAGCTCTTTTATCCAATCTAACCAACCACCTGGACTGGACTATCGTGGACTGAATTCCGTACCAACGAATCTATACTTCGAGAACTCGGCATCAAGCAACGTTTATCATCTTTGGTACAGTCTCGTATTCTCACCTTTTTTGGTCACGTATGTCGCCGAGGGGAAGTTACTATTGAGCGAATTGTGGTCCAGCGAAGGGTTTAGGGTACCAGGCCACGAGGAAGATCGCCTATGAGGTGGACTGACCAGATTAAAGCGGCAGTAAATGGCTCATCATCACTGCACGAATGCACGAGGAAGGCGGCCATCAAAGAGGAGTGGCGGCGTGTTGTTAAGCCTGCTACCAACACCTGAAGTGATGACCACGACCACTCTGTAAAGAGTGATACCGACAAGGAAGAAGAAGAACCAACCAACATAACCTATCCAACTATATAACACACATTGCTATTGGAAGGTTGGCCTAGATTTCATAGAAACCCTAGCATCATCCCATCATCCTTTAACCCCAATATCTATTATTATATACTCGTATCTATCTACCAACCTTGGTACAATTAAAAGTTAGAGTAGAAGCAAAGTTGATTTTAGTAAACTAATTTAAACAAAAGAATACCTACTACTATAAACATCAAAAATCTACATTACGTATGTAAATTTCATAAAAAATCTGACTCAACGTTTAAAAAATATCATCAGAAAACCACACGATATAATTATATAACAACTTAAATTTATACATTATTCATAATAGCTACATAATTAGATACATATCATGAATGGTAAGCAAAAAAACTTACAAATATCAGCAAAAAGTAACTTCTTTTATAAAAAAAAACACGTGAGAATAAGATACTTTTATTATATGCCACAATCAAATTAGTTATATTTAACGTAGTCATTTCAATTAAGAAAAAAAAATCCCACTATTGTGTTACATATTCAGTTTAAAAAAAAAATGTGTCTTTTAAAAAAAATACCGGCACCCTATTTACATTACTTAATATCTCTTTTAATCACTCAAAAAAAAAAACCATCATCAAATAAAATATGGCAAATAAAACTTCGGGTATGATAGGTTTCCTACGCCGCCATATTCTTAAACCCAAGGGAAAGAGAAGGAATGTCAGGTTAAGGTAACCCGTAGCCCTGGAAGGCATAGCACAGCATACGGCCTTATAATGTTCCCACTGCTGGGAATCAGGCCTCCTCTCTAGGAGAGGGAATGGGCCGTAATCCACCACGCGGGCCAAGTGCGTGTTGGTGAATGTCACATGTCTTCGAATTTTTGGTTCTAGGACATGCCGGTTTCCTCACGATGTTTTCCTTCACCGTTTTGAGAGCAGTGGTAATGAAATAAATTACACAAAGTAATGCGCCTGGCTGGGTTTGAACCCGCCCTGGGAGGCATAAAGCAACTAAAGGACACGGATGGGTTTAGTCAGTAAAAGTCTAACACGTCCTCGCGCTCCACCCTAGAGCGGGAGAAGTTATTGGATGATTTCCCACATCGATGTTTAAAAAAGAGCCCTATTTAACACAATCTGTTACAATGTCAGGTCGTGATAAATGTTCTTAACTAAATGTGTCATAACTCGTTTAAAGTAAATCGTGTCACTTCAGATAACGTCCAACTCGAACACAAGCTCATATTACGTGAATTTTAGTGATGTTACTATCTAGACTCAATATTATGGATACCTAAAGCGATGTCCTTCGTAAACGACTCAACATGACGGTGAACGCGATGCGATTCGGCGCGAATGAAACAAACCATTAATACAATATTCTGATGGCCTACGTGACCAACAAGACGTTGATGCGGTGCAGCGATGAGCGAAGCGAAGTGGTCGCCGCGAGTTTGTTTTGATATTTTCGCGCGAACTCTTGCGGTACCGTGACTTGTTTTATATAAATGGCGGCTGAAGTGGCGACTTCACGCGCACGTAGGACAGAGACGCAGCATGGCATTCAATTCGCTGAAACACATCGGTTCGCTTCGCAACCGCAATCGTGTTGGATCGCCCACATAGGATGCCACTTAAGCTACCTAACGTAATTTTTCAATGTTTATCACAGTCATCGGTCAAAGTGAATATCTGGAACTACCCAGGTACACGATACTATAACGTCTTGAATTCATCATAATTTTTGTGTGAGAAAGAGATGGAGCTAGTATAGGAAGTATATCACTATCCTTTTCTTACATCGGAATTATAATGTTTTAAGACGTCATGGTAGGGAGCTAGCGTTGGTAAGTAAAAGCACAGAATAGTAAAAGTGCGTCACAGTAACATCGGTCGATATCTTAGGTTCTCGTAAATTGCCGACGTCGGGGTGTGGATGGGTGACCATGACTGTAAAGCATTAGTTATGACCGTTTTAGACTAACCATAAATTGGACCTACTGCTAATTGGACCAACCGTGAACTGGACCAATCGTGAATTGGACCAATCGCAAATTAGACTTAGACAAAAAACTGTCGACAGTTCGAATTTCACGGGCTTCCTTTGAGCGTTCACTTCATCATCTTCTGAGCAGTCAGTTACCTCATTGGCATAATTTTTTTTAAGTATTTTAAAACCCCACTAAAAGTTTCCTAATCAAAAACAATAATCTCCGTTATTAACTATAACATAAAATAAAATGTACTAATTAATTCTTAGCAGTTTGAAATATTGCTAAATGAAAATAAGACTAACTCCTAAAATAAAACATTCTTTGTACATTTAACATAAATCAGTAAAAATCAAATAAGATTGTTCGATAACGGTTCCGCTGCTAGTGATGTAGACGCGAAAATACTAGACTGATACGATGTATCGAGTACATCTCAAATATTATTTTTAATTTTGTATTTTTTTCGTATCTAAAATTTTTATTTCATTAATTCCATTATTATGTAAATTTTTAAGTGATTTTTTACAATAATTTGTTTTGTAATTGTGCCTATAATTTGTATGTGTGTGTATACCACATACATGAGGTGGCAAAAATTAATGAACTATGGTATAACTTGCCGGAATCTGTGTTTAATAAGCTTATTCCTACCAACATAACCGCCTGCATAGCTTTTTATAATACAGGCTAAAAACTGAATACAGTAAAGGAGCGATATTACCTCCATAGCCCATCAGTTACTGGCTAACCGGTTACCCCCTTATTGGTGTTTCATTGGCAGTCTTTTTCCAATGTCTTAAATTGGAAAATATCTACAAATGTAACACCAGAAAGGGTATCAGGTAACCTTACTCTAGCTGTTCCTGCAAATTCACCCGCGTCTTTAGTCACTACTCCATCCTTCCGTAGGTCGTAGCGTGATATTATATAACCTATACTATTTGTCATAACTCTGACTATCCCACTACATAATGATTTTTCCCAATCCGACGAGATGAGCGCGTTTATAAAAACAAAAATTTCTTCCGCTTCGTTATAGTATAATTATTATTATTATTTTAAATTATTATTATATCATATAAATGGAATTAGTATAAATAAAACAAAATTCTCACACTCATAAAAGAAAACTATAACCAAAAAAAATAAAATTATTCCTATATAATTACCAAAAATCACAACTGAATTATTCGAGTTAATTCCTGCACATCACTAGCGCTGACCGACTTGCCACACCGCGCACCGCTGCCATTCGGGGCATGTCCACACAAGTTACACAATTATTACGAAGAAGTGTGATGATGATTATTTCACTTTTTGTCTCGAATCAAGCATTGCTGATATTTAAGCGTTAATGGGAAGAATTGGGAAACAAGGATAGTAAATGGTTGTTTTACGCGACTTTTATACAGAATTGCCCGTTTATATCGTCATATCCCAAGACTTTTTCCCAACCAGATTTTTTTTTTATGTTGGAGATCATCCAATAACTTCTCACGCTCTAGAGCGGCGCGGGAGGACGTGTCAGACATTTTACAGACTAAAACCCACTCCTATGTAGGAACATATAAAGAAGGACTTTACCTTGCGTTCCAGGACACCGAGTTTCCCTTTCGGAAGCCAACCCATGGCTCTAGTAGGCTTCGGCCCTACTGGGCCCCTACGGTTTTGCTGAAATCTCCTTGAGGCGAGCGTGGAACACTACGCGCCATCGACGACTCGGGCTCGGTCCAAACGGTTATCAAACTAGTTTGAGATCAGCTTCCAGTCTAACCGGATGCAACCAACTTGATGCACTTGAGGCAATTGAGAGACGAGACAGGAGGATCATTGGCAATGATGCACTCGTTGAGTCGAGGCTTCAAAGTCTTGAGCATCGACGCCAAATTGCTAGCCTGTCGGTTTTCTACTGGTTGCATTTCTGGGAGTGTGCGTCGGAATTGCATAACCTAATTCCGCCTAACCCGTTCCATCATCGGTCCACCAGGCGTACGGCAATGCGCCACCGGTACATGGACATCCCACGTATACGCACGAAACGTTTTGGGAACACATTCATTGTGAATACAGCTAAGGAGTGGAATTCCTTGCCGGAATCTTTGTTTCCTGATGGCTACAACCCGGGAATCTTTAAGTCAAGAGTGAATAGGTAACTTCTAGGTAAGCGCGCTCCATCGTCGACCGCATCGTCGCTTTCCATCAGGTGAGATAGTGGTCAAGCGCAAACCTATCAAGAATAAAAATAATGCGGCTAAATATCTGTGTTTTTACATAGAGCGACTACCAATCAGACTTCCACAACCCAATTACTGGGCAACACGATATTTCTTGGATAGACTGATGGCTAGACTTTCTATCGTCTGCTTACCTCTAACGCTAACGACTATCAAAGATCTACGAATGCGCACAAACAAACAACGACGCAGCTGATGAGCTGGCAAGGCGGGGGTCTGGCACTGTGGTCTTCGGACCTGAAACCATCGTGCCAATACCTTTCGGTCAGCTGCGTGTTTGGCTACGTGAGCACCCAGTCCCTGGCAACGGGTTGCAGGCAGGCTAAAGAAGCCATGGCATACTTAAACAAAACCCTAACCAGCAACCTTTTGCGTTTGGACAGAGGTAGCCTGCGTCTGGTGGCTCGGACCATCACCGGACACTGCTCACAGAACAAACACTTCTTCGCAATGAATATCGCAGATAGTCATCTGTGCAGAGGATGCATGGAGTCAGAGGAAACTGTCACGCACGTGCTCATTGAGTGCGCAGCCGTCAACGAAATAAGAACACGAACTTTGGGAGCACCGAATTCACTCATAGATGCCCTAAGCAAACTGAAAAGACTCATCTGTTTCTGGAGGTGGGCTGGTTGGAGTGAAGGCCGCCATGGCTCACGCACAATGGTCCGCCAAGGACTAAGTGCCGAAACCAGACCACAATAGATAGATAGATCTACGAATGACAATCGTGGCCCATTTATAGTGGTCCAAAAAATATATTTTTAGCTAGATACATACCTATTTGGGAACGCTCCCACGACACATGAGTTATTCCTAGAGTGGGTTAACGTTTAAAAAAATATGATATATTGTTAAAAACACCCTCTTTTTGTTGGCAACAAATTAAATCACAACGAAATGAAAAAGGCGACAGGTGACAACCTTACAATCTGACACATTTGTGATTTATATTTTTGTGGTTTTTGGACAGCACCTGTCGCCAAAATGTGACAATTATGTCACGTTTTTTTGTCGAATATGTCGTACCAATTGCTTTTAGTGGCTTCGCCCGCGTAAAAGTAAAAAATGATCTCAAGGGAACATACTCCGGAGGTATAAATCCTATGTAGTATTCTAGGAAATTATATTTTTTTTTATATTCCACAACTATCACACAAAGCCGCCTAGTCCCAAGCTAAACAGAGCTTATGTTATGAGTACTAGACAACTGATAAACATACTTATATATTTCTTAATACATACATATTATAGACAAATTACACCCAGACAAAGAACAAATGATCGTGCTCATCACACAAACATTTGTCCTGGGTGGGAATCGAACCCACGACCTTCGGCATTGCAGTCAGGGTTACTAACCACTAGACCAACAGGCCAGTCAATCTGTATCTACCTGTGTACACGTACCAAGTTTCGTCGAAAGAAGTAACAAACTAATAACTAGTGTGGTAATCAATTTGGTTAATGGGATGCAACTCGATATACATTTTCACTGTATTTCATACAACCGCTCTTACGCGACTATGACGTTATTACACATTTTTCATTAGATATTTTGGAAACACAGTATCTTGTTGATATTATCTAGGCTTCTATTGAAATTAATTTATAAATTTGTGTAAAACTAGTCCAGTAAAGACCTCTGAAAATCTGCTATTTTGCATGAACTTATCTCTTCTTTCATTAACACTTCATAATTTACTCAAAAATTAAAAAAGTCAAAAAAGTATAAGTTTAATCAAGATTCTAAATGACGACAATTTTTATCAAACACTTTTAAGGGTTTAAACACGTTCAAGTCTGGAACAAGTTTTGTAAAATATTCGAGTAAATCACGGAATTACCGAATGCTAACAGTGTTTTCAGGCATTATCTCTCTTTTTTCGCGTTGCCTTTTCGTCAAACATCGCGATGAAGTAACAAGCTTGTAGACCATGCACGATGTTGACGATAGGCGAGTGAAAAAGGACCCTCTTAAATAGGCCTCTGGCTGCTACTCATGCTCTCATGATAAAATGCCCTATCTACTCGTATACTAACTCGGTTATAAATCTACGCAGACAATATTTTCGGTTCAATCTCAACCCACGCCTCCGATTCCTTTGTTCCTGACCACGTGACTGAGCGTTGATATGACGTCAGAACAAAGAAATCGGAGGCTTGGCCTACTCGAGGCGTTCTCTCTCTCGCCGCGAACGATACGATTGTAACTTGGCTAGGGGGGCAGATGCTACCAGCATAATAATGCTAATTGCATCAGCCTTTTTATTAGATTTTTGGTGTTAGTCTTGAAAACTGCTCTATGAATACTTATTTTTATTTTATTGATAAGGGACAACAAACAGCTAACATTATGCGATATTAAAAACATAAGAACACACTTATCTCAAATAAAAATGTAGCCTACTGTAGACTTTAAATTGCTAGGATGAAAACTGCAGACATGCCAGTTACATCACTTCACTTAATATAAAAAAATAGAAATACAGAAAAAGTAAAGTATTACACATAAAATAATTAAAAAAAAACTTCTTAGTAGGTTATTAATAAGAGATGATGTGGTCGACGTTAAAGTACACTTGCCTAGAACTGATCTATTCACTTGACATACTCGTAAATACGCTGAAGATGTAACTGTCAAAGAAATACAGACTCAACGCATACCAAAGTTTAAAAACACATTTATTACACTACAAACTATTGATGCAATCTATTTAAAAATAGACTAAGATATACATAAGAACATTATTCCTTTACGGATCAGCAGTGGAGTAACCGACATGGAAAAACCCCAAATATGCTGTTTTGCAAACAGTTGCAGCACTCGGTTGAAAAAACGTGATTGAGTTTGGCTTGCTTTATTTGTGTCTGGCTCCGAGGTATCTGACCGGCTTCTTAAGGTTACAGGTCCAAAATCTAGTGACATTTTTAGTGGTCATGTATGTCATATGCGGATGTTCTCTAGCTGAAGTTTGATGGCAATGATTTTTGCTGCAGGAAAGTAGCTATTACATCGTCCATCATCATCATTTCAGCAGAAAGATGTTCACTGCTGGACATAGGGAGGCTTATGTAAATGCAAATGTCGCCACAACTAAGGGTCCTGTGCGTTTCGTCTCCATCGCAGTCATGGGTAGACGGGCTGCCGGGCACTAGGGGCTATTTCTTTGGTGGTTTGTCATAATCGCCACGCTTGGCAAGCGAGTTGGCGACCGCAGAGTGGTTATTGCAATGCACAGATAATGCTGCTGCCTATTCTAGTAGGTCTCTTAGTCGCCTCTTACGACACGCACGGGAAGAGATGGGAAGGTGCTATTCTTTACGTCCGAACACCATACGTTACTGAGCTATTACAATAAAATCTGAATTAGATACAGGTAAAGAGTGTGTGGTTATTAGGAAAGTACAAAATATAATGTACAGTCAGGGGTCAAAAGTCGCGGGCTTGCGGACGGCGAGCAATGGGTAGCACGCCGTCCGACCGTCCGGTAACCATCCACGCGCGCCTATAGGAGTTGTCAGCAAACCGTAGGGACCCAGCAGGGTCGAAGCCTACTGGGGCCAAAGGTTTGCTTCTGAAAGGAAAACTCGGCCCTGGTATAAAGGAAACGAAGGAACAGGAGTGGGATTTTAATCAGTAAAAGTCTGACACACCCTTACGCTCCGCCCAAGATCGTGAGATGTCATTGGATGATTTTCCCACCCAAAAAAAGGGGGTCTCTATAACGTGAGAGAAGCCGCTGGCAGCAGCTGGCCGTTCGACATTCCTTGCCGACTGATCTGACTGATTGTGACAAACAACAGGTAAATTGTTTAGTTATACAGGGTTATTTGTAAAACACTAACAACCTTGCAGCACTGTATTACTAACATCATAAACAACAACTTTTGTTTTATGACTTTTTACAAAACATAATTAATTTACCAAAAACAAACCTTCAAGATTTCGTTGTTCTATCTAACACATTTCAACTCTGCATCTTGCTGTACATACCTACGACTGCATGACACGACGCGGCGACGCAAGCGCATCAAGCACCCCCGCCGCGCCGTCCGATCCCCGCTCTCCTCCACTATTGTACTATCGCTTGCTTCGCATAGACTTCGTAATATCTAGAACGTTCAATTTAAATATTTTAAATTTTGTATGAAAATCTGATGAACCAAAATATGATCAATTTTTAAAAGTCATAGAACAAAAGTTGTTGTTTATGATGTTAGTAACATAGTCCTGCGAGATTGCTAGTGTTTTACAAATAACCCTGTATTTTTGTAAAAGGTTAAAGTACTTGTAGAAGTTTATTCATCCATTTATCCTATCCGAAACTATACTATCGTTGAGTTACTTTTAATCCTGAAAAATTTACGGCTCCTGTGAGATAAAGCTCAACTCCGTCGTTTATGAAAAGATTTGCAATTTTTTTTTTCTCTTAGAGAAGTTGCTTTCCGATTTTTCCCATTTTTTTTTCAGAATCCAGTTCTGATTAGAATTGTCATGAGATGCACTTTGGCTATAAGATACTATCAAACTGATCTGATGATGGAGCCGGAAGGTAGGCACACACACACTCGTAATTATCCAATGCATCCTAGCCGTGTTTGGACTTATTAGAATTGTCATGAGATGCACTTTGGCTATATGGTACTATTACTATCGAACTGATCTGATGATGGAGCCGGAAGGTGGAGGGTAGATACAGGAACTTCATAATAAAACAATGTAACCTAGCAGTGTTTGGGTTAATTCGAATTTTCATGAAAAATAGGCACTCTAGTTATAAGTGTATCGCAACTAAAAAGTGTGAAATAAAAAACTTAAAAAATAATAATAACCGACTTCATTAAAAAAAAAACACTAAAAATAACTTTAATTTCGGAAGTCAGTGGTAAATATGAAACAAACAATACCAAGAAACACCGACTTCCGAAATTAAAGTTATTTTGATCCTTTTGGTGTTTTTTTTAGTGAAGTCGGTTATATATTTTTTTTGGAAAAAGTTTTTTATTTTATTATTATTGGTAGACTCGCGTTTGACGATTATCTCACCTGATGGTAAACGATGAATTTGTCAACGATGGAACACGCTTGCCTAGACGTAACCTATTCACTCTTAACTTAAAGACCCCTAGGTTTTAGCTATCAGGAAACAGACTGTGGCAGAGAACTTCACTTCTTAGCTGTATGTACAATAAATGTGTTCCTTAAACGTTTTGCACGAAAGTGTTAATCAATAATAAGAAGGAATCAACCGTAATGCAATAGTCGTTTCTTTACTCGTAAGAAGAAATAAAGGCTGCGAATAGATCTAATAAACCAAGTTTTATTGCTGACTCAGAATCTATTAAGAATTTACTAATACTTAATGTCATTAAGTAATCATAAGTTACAACCAGTTACAACATAATCGTACGCCGCGGTGGAACGTAACCGGCCAATGTTCGACACACATTGGGGCCAAGGTTTGGGCCAACGGAACTCGTTCTCAAATCAAAATAATTTGTTTTTGTATCGTTATGTCATTGGTTATGCGAAATTTTAAAGTAAACAATTGAATCATTTGGTAATATTTAGTAATAAAAATTTCAATAAAAACGAATGATTGACATAAACATGAAGTTTTATGGTAAATAAGTACGTTGCGAATCTCGAGATGTGTTGTTTTTAGAAGTTATTTTTATTAGCAATGTCCATTAGTATCATTTCTTAAATTTACTAATTGTATGTTTCGAAAAGTATTTCAAGCTTAATTTCATACAGTTTTTGGACTTAAACGGTTTTTTTTTTCGGGTGGGAAAATCATCTAATGACATCCCCCACTCTTGGGCGGGCGGGAGATAGTGTCAGACTTTTACTGACTAAAAACCCACTCCTGTTCCTTCTTTGTCATTTTTCCAGGGCCCCGGGGGTCTCTTTCGCATCATCCACGGCCCCAGTAGGCTTCGACCCTGCTGGGCCCCTACGAGACTTAAACGGGTAAAGCATCATCTCATTACGAGCACACAGGAGATATCTAATCCTTCTCTTAGAGAGAAAGAAGGCCTGATTCCTAATAGTGAAAACATTATAAGCCTCCTGCTAAAAATTGACTGGCCTGTTGGTTTAGGTTTAGTGTTTAGTAGCCCTGACTGCTTTACGGAGGTCGTGGATTCGATTCCCACCCAAGACAAATATTGGTGTAATGAGCACGATCATTTGTTGTGTGTCAATGTGTAATTTATTTATAATATGTATGTATTTAGAAATATATAAGTATATTTATCAGTTATCTAGTACTCATAGTACAAGCTCTGCTTAGTTTGGGACTAGATGGCGTTGTGTGAATGTTGTGGTGGCCGAGTAGTAACGGCCCCGACCACAGAACAAAAAAATACATAGAAGTGCCCCTACACTGGTTAAGCACGGGAACCAGTGTCGTCAAACTCACACATTTGCATATAAAATTGTCCATTACACACATAAAAAACAGTGATTTGATTGGCTACAAATTACAAACGGAACTTTTACAAATCATCTTCTTATTGCTTTCAAAAATTAAGTCTTATTACAACGAGTGAAAGTTGTTATTATTTGACATGACACAAACAATAAAGACGTTTTTCGTCCAAAAACTTTAAATAGACAAATTTACAACGAGTTCAGCTACTCAACGCTAGATGGCGCCGTAAACAATTCATGCTATTCTGAACGCTAACGCCTTTGAAATAGATGTCATATTCCCATGGACATGTAATCTCATTTGCTACTCAATTAGAGATGTAGATATATATCGATATTTAAATATTGATGTTACGTAATTTATTCGGGTGAGCAATGTAATAATTATTTAACATCATACAAATGCTTAATAATGGAAAAGGCTGATCTTTAAAATATCAATGTTAAAGAGGTATTAGTATGTTTTTATGTAAGGCTAGGGGGTAATCTTATTTTCATAATTATAATCAAGTACAATGCGTTCCAAATAAGAATAGATCGATTGCCATTTTGTGACGTCACGTCATACTGTCAAATCGAAGAAATTGGGTAGGGTGAGCAAAACAAGAAATTTTTACAATTTAATTTATTTACGAATCGTGAACGATTAATATTATGTAATTATCTTCATTAACTATTATCTGCTGCCAGCGACTTCACCCGCCTGTAAGTAGAAAGTTATCCCGAGGGAACATACTTTCGTGACGTGGTCTACCCATGTACCAAGTTTTATTGAAATCCGTTCAGCGTTTCGAACGTGAAGAAGTAAAAGAAAGTGATTAGCAAACCGCACTTACTTCGGATGGATGCAGGTTACGTGTTGTTACAACCTCGAGATTTCTGTGCAATCTTAGTTAAATATTTATAAATTATACACGTGAACTTTGAAAAAATTTGTGTCGGATGGACACAAATTTTTGATGATGGTGCCAGCCATGAAATGAAGAGTTAGAAATAAATAAAAATTATCGATACCAATCTACTTCACGGATGTGTCCCATCCCTAATTGAGTAGCGTCGAAGTTACTAGAATTTATGTTACGATTTTCCAGATGACGACCAAGTGCATTTAGACTTTGTTTCAATGAATATAAGGTTGTTTATAGTTTGCATTGAAGTCATAAAATGTGGAATTGTGATTAAAATCAAATATATTAAAAATTAACAAAGTTTAGCACTTACCGATGATACGATACACCTCCACAAGATACTTTTTTTTTCTGCTTTGGTTTTTGCAGGTCAAAACCGCACAATAAGGCATAATTTGTAATTATTCGGGTTTTTTAGATACAACCAATCGCGACAAGTATCTGACAGCGAATAAGCTAATTCTTGCACAGCTGTGCTTAATGTTGACACGCGTGCCATATCTGAGGGGCACTTCCCTACTTTTCTTTATTCCGTGGCCCCGACAAACGAGTTGTAGGTTGCGGGTTCAAACCCAGCCAGACGCATTACTTTGTGTAATTTATTTCATCACCATTGCTCTCAAAACGGTGAAGGAAAACATCGTGAGG
Organism: Mythimna impura; assembly: GCA_905147345.3. Classification (NCBI taxonomy): domain Eukaryota; kingdom Metazoa; phylum Arthropoda; class Insecta; order Lepidoptera; family Noctuidae; genus Mythimna; species Mythimna impura. The sequence goes on along the minus strand of LR990360.1, from coordinate 20,900,237 downwards.
AAGCCGGCATGTCTTATAACCAAAAAATTCAAAGACATGTGACATTGTGTGTGACACACCAACCCGCACTGGGCCCGCGTGGTGGATTACGGCCCATTCCCTCGCCTAGAGAGGAGGCCTGAGTCCCAGCAGTGGGAACATTAAAAATGCTGATTATGATATGTTATGCTACTACAATCACGCCAACATTGGACAAAGATACCTATTTTCCTTAACACTGGCCCCAAATGTATTGAATCGATACTTAGTAAACAGAATTAAGGCCACTGACCATACGCGGAGAACTCAAGGATTGTGACTAGTGCAAACTAGATATGGAAATAGTTAATAATGTTAGTTAAACTAATGGTTCTATATTTGTTTGTGGTTTCAAATTAAACAGCCCCCCTAGCCAAGTTACAATCGTTTCGTTCGGGCCGAACGCCTCGAGTAGGCCACGCCTCCAATTCCTTTGTTCTGACCACGTGACTGAGCGTTGAGATGACGTCAAGGATACGATTGTAACTTGGCTAGGGGGGCAGGACATGTAGACAGTGACAGTATTTCAAGGAAAGGAAGTACTTATGAATATGAATAAGTTTTAGGTAAGATCGAACTATAGACATCCACAGGACAACTAAGGTAACCGATATATCCCGAAAATTCTTTACTCCGATTCGAATCCGACTCGGCTGGGCAGCGTTCGGGAAGCTACGCGGTATCTTCTTGTCCAACATACCACAGTGTCTCAAGACGAAAGTCTATGACAGTGCGTGTTGTAGTGATGACATATGAAACGTGGTTGCTCACAATGGGCTTCCTCAGAAGGCTTAAATGGCAATTGTAAAGCTCTTGTATGCTCGGAGTTTCCTTGCGTGATCAAATCAGAAATGAAGATATCCGCAGCAGAACTAAGGTTACCGACATAGCTGGAAGAATCTCCAAACTTAATTTGCAGTGGGCAGGGCACATTGCTCGCAGAACAGATCGTCAATAGGGCCGAAAGGTACTGTAGTGGCGACTGCGTATCGGAAGACGCAGCGCTGGAAAGCCTCCCAAAAGGCGTACCGAGGGCCAGGTGAGGAATCCGATGGATGCGAGACGCACAGGACCTTTCGTTGTGGCGATACTTGGGGGAGGCCTTTGTCCAACAGTGTACGTCTTTTGGCTGAAATGATGATGATTATGATGAAGACCAAAGTTGAAACCGTGACAAAAAATATTTTAATGTCACCTGCAGAAAATATTATGAATACAGTTTTGCTTAAAATATGGTAAACACTTAGTAAATTACTTTTTCTTGTTTGAAATTGCTTCTTCAGTTGCCCTTTTTGTGGCCCGGGGCCACAGTAAAGCTAGAACTACATTAGACAAACGCACACGTGGACCACGCCTGATATGTACATAGAACGACGTCGCGTGGCGTGGATCAAGTGTAGCTCTGCAAGTCTAGTTGCCATATAATATGTATGGAGACCGACGCGCCCAGATCGGTGTGTGTGGCACACGTGTGCGCAGTGTAGCTCTGCAAGTCTAGTTGCCATATAATATGTATGGAGACCGATGCGCCCAGATCGGTGTGTGTGGCACACGTGTGCGCAGTGTAGTTCTACCTTAATTCTTTCGAACAATTCCATAGTCTTAGCAGGCATAGTCTTACTGACATCTCTTTGAGTCACGTATGGAACACATCGTGCCGTACCCGGACTTGTAACTTATTGGACGGCGAGCTACCCATTGTTCGCCGTCTGCAAGCCCGCGCCTACGGTGGGTTTAATGAAATACCTACTAAGCCTTTTACAATTTCCTTCGCTACCTAACTATGGTTGAACCCACAAATAACTTCAAATATTGCGTCCCATAAATACTACGGAGTTCAAAACCAATAAAGCAATACAATAACGATTTGTTTTAAGGGGAAGCCTCCTTTTGTCATCAAAATTTACTGCCCTTAAGGTTCAGGTAAGTTACCGTTATATCTGTAATTACAATCAATTTTGATAGTTTTAGTTAAGAACAATAGAAAAACATCGTGATTAAGGAATCCAATTCGGCATCTTTTTTGCGTGATCAGAAATGCGGGATTACTCATGTCGCGCACGCTTGCGAGATTGAATTTTTTTCTAAGAGAATTGGATTCAGACGACAAGCTGCGCCGTTCTGACTACCTACTTATTAGACCCAGCACAGCCTCATTAGCAAGTGATTTAACAATTTTCCATGGAATTCGTAACTTTTCTTTAGATATTGTACCTACGAATATGTTATTTTGTGTTGTGCGAATCGTAAATTGGAAGTAGAAAGGAACGTAAATACAGTCAGTTAATGTACCTACTCTATAATCCTAAATCTGAAAGATGAAACGTTAAATATTTTATTTTATTATTCCTAATTATTCACACCTCTGTGAAATTCAAAAGTGGCACTGTGACCTGCAAAATGTAAAAAACTTACAATAATTTGAATTTCGAAGGCTACCTTTCATCCCCCTTAAAATAAAATAAAATATATTTATTTTATTTCCCAATCCTGCAAACCGCGATTTTGATGCGTGAATTTAGATTCTCTATTCGTGATATTTCCGCCATTTTGGATTTGGATGATTTTGAAGTTTGAATGGGTTACGTTGTAAGAGCGGCGATGGTCACGGTCACGGTCACGGTAAGAATGATTGTGTAATACTAATATTTATCTTGTTTAAAATATTCTCAAGATAAATATTGAGAGAACACTTGGGGATAAATGAAAAAAAACTAGGCAAGTGCGAGTCGGACTCAAGCACTGAGGGTACGGTACACACTTATAAGTACTTATTGTAAATATTTTAATTCCCGAATGGAGTCTCGAAGATTTTTCCGAATCGCAAAAAAAAGTTTTTTTTTTGTGATAAAACAACAAATTTACAGTTTTCAGATTTTTTCCTATATTTGTGCTAAGCGATCTTGCTTCATGCCAAATTTCAAGATCCTAGGTAAACGGAAAGTACCCTATACATTTTGATTCCCTTGATATTGTCGAAATATACGTTTATTGCAACATAAACGGCCGTATCTTTTTTTTTCGTTACCTCAGAAGTTTGATTTTTTCACAACTTCAAGAGAGGTTTTAATTTCAACTCGATACCTCCACGCGTTCCCGAGACAAAGGGTCTTGACAGACAGACAGACCGACAGACGGACAACAAAGTGATCCTATAAGAATCCTTTATTTATTATTAGGCTTTTCAACAATAAGTACGCTAATACATTATAATTCGTACAATAGTAACTTACGTCTAAGCGCCTCGTCACTTACAGAAAAGCACAGCATGCACTACATTATGCGCAGTTAATAACTTAACTAATTGTTTATAAACATACATGGTTTGGAAATAAGAAAGTATAAATTGCTTAAATAACTCATTAAATTTAGATTAGATAATAATAATAATAAATATCATTTGAAATTAAATATCGGTATCAGATGAAATTAAATATCAATCATTTGTTTTTAATTTCATTTGATTAATTAAAATTGAAAAAAATAAATTTGATTACAATAAAATTATATTGAAATTCGTTTATAATGATTAAAATTAAAATCAATTACAATAAATTAACATTATTAACTTCGATTATAATGACTAAAATTAAAATTAAAGGGTTCCGTTTTTTCCTTTTGAGGTACGGAATCCTAAAAACGATGCGACTATGTTTTTTCATAGAAAGAAACTATCTGCAAAGCGATTTTAGTTATCTACTTTTTTCACAGGCATCTTTGTCTCATTGTGCTAGTCTTCAGCAGCTATTTTCAACACATGTTATCTTCTCTACTACTTCTACTTCTAGCGTAATATTATAAAGCTAAAGAGTTTATAATATGTATTCTTGGTTGTTTGAACACTCTAATCTGTTCCTGAAGTTGGTTTACGCTAAAGGACCCGAGCACGAGGGGAGCACGAGCCGAGCTCAAATGCGTGTAGTGTCACTCCTGCTCGGCCCCTCCAGAGTCGGTCCACACTACATGAATTTAAGCTCGGCTTGTGCTCCGCTCAGCTCCTCTAACGTAGACATACCTTTAGGAACAACTAAATCAAATTTAAAAATTATTTTAGTGTCGAATAGCCCATTCATCGAAAAAGGCTATAGCACATCACGGTACGACCCACGAGTCCGGAGCAGAAATCAAAGACACGGTTGAAACAGCGGGAGACATCTACTTAATTAATATACTTACCATGATTTTTCCAAAATTGGGCTGTGAAAAAGACGGGTGAAAAAAGATTGCACGTAGCGGAGATGAGAATGTTAAGATGGTTGTGTGGTGTGACGTGAATGGATAAAGTGAGAAATGAGTATATTAGGGGAAGTTTGAAAGTGGCGCCAGTGACTGAAAAGTTGAAAGGGAATCGTTTGTCTTGGTATGGTCATGCGAAGAGGAGGGGTGAAACGCATGTTACTAAAAGAGTTATGAGTTTACATGTGAATGGATGGAGAGGGAGAGGGAGACCAAAGAAAAGATGGATGGATTGTGTGAAGAGTGATATGAAAGAAAAGGAAGTTAGTGATAGCATGACGAGTGACAGGGCAGAAAAGAAGAAAAAATGTGTTGCGCCGACCCCAAATAACACGAGACAAGGGCAGGAAGATGATGATGATGATTTTTCCAAAATTATTACCCAAGTTATTTTAAAGTAAATATTTCCGGAACAATCGTCATTTTATAATTTGTCAAATGTGTTTGACAAGCTGCCGGAACAAATAAGTAAGTGTCGAACCATGGACATAATATTATTAATTGCGAACATGTTCTTCATTTTATTTTTCTTATTATTATTGATAGGATTGCGTTTAACCACTATCTCACCTGATGGTAAGCAACGAGTGCACCACCGGTACATGGTGGACATCCCACCTATACGCACGAAACGTTTTGGGAACACATTCATTGTGCGTACAGCTAAGGAGTGGAATTCCTTGCCGGAATCTTTGTTTCCTGATGGCTACAACCCGGGAATCTTTAAGTCAAGAGTGAATAGGTTACATCTAGGTAAGCGCGCTCCATCGTGGACCGTTTCGTCGCTTTCCATCAGGTGAGATAGTGGTCAAGCGCGAACCTATCAAGAATAAAAAAAAGAGTAGTTACTATGTGAGCTCGACAAATAGATATGCGACAAAATTGTACTGCAAGTTACTTTATTTCGAATGCATGCTGGTGCGACACACTGAAGCTCGACATCACGCTGCGCTGGTGTGACAAACGATTGTGCGCAGGAATTGCATGACTTGATTCCACCATCTCATTTCTACCATCGGACAACCCGACGAACGGCGTGTATCCACCCTTACGTTGTTTAAACCTCTACGGTCCGGACCAAGCGTTTCGCCTCGTCGTTTATACCGCGTACATCGAGGGACTAGAACAATTTGCCTGCTGCGGTCTTCCCGTCCGATTATAATTTAGGTGTATTCAAAGCTAGAGTGAATAGGCTCTTAATAAATTCGTGCGCCTCGCCATCAACGATTGCATCACTACTTTCCATCAGGTGGGATCGCAGTTAAGCACTAGTTTATATCAATAAAAAAAATAGACACAGACTTCGGAAGAAATTCCACATTATTCTTAAAGTAAGAGTAGTGGTGGCCGAGTGGTAACGGCCGCGACTTACGAGTTGTAGGTTGCGGGTTCAAACCCAGCCAGGCGCATTACTTTGTGTAATTTATTTCATCACCACTGCTCTCAAAACGGTGAAGGAAAACATCGTGAGGAAACCGGCTTGTCCCAGAACCAAAAATTCGAAGACATGTGACATTCACCAACCCGTACTGGGCCCGCGTGGTGAATTATGGCCCATTCCCTCTCCTAGAGAGGAAGCCTGAGTCCCAACAGTGGGAACATTAAAAGGCTGATTATGCTTATTATGCTTAAAGTAAGGTTTAATACAGAAATTCTTAATGTCGTCGTCTTCTCAAATAAAATAACAACATAACTTTAGAATGGAAACGCTGAGAGTTAATTTTCCTTCAAGCATATAACCCGGAACTAATAATTAAGTTTTCTCAAAACCTTCATTATCGTAATTATAACATTTCAATTTCTCGTGATTAGTAGGTATGTGAGGTATTTATTATAATATAACTAGTTCCAGAGCAGTGGTAGCGGAGTGTTAACGGCCCCGACTTACGAGTTGTAGGTCGCGAGTTCAAACCCAGCCAGGCGCATTACTTTGTGTAATTTATTACATCACCACTGCTCTAAAAACGGTGAAGGAAAACATCGTGAGGAAACCGGCATGTCCTAGAACCAAAAATTCGAAGACATGTGACATCCACCAACCCGCACTGGGCCCGCGTGGTGGATTACGGCCTCTCCTAGAGAGGAGGCCTGAGTCCCAACAGTGGGAACATTATAAGGCCGACTATACTATACTATACTAACTAGTTCCAGTCAGCGGCTTTGTCCCCGTGACAGTAGAAATTTTCCCAAGGGAACATACCCCTCCCATAAGTAATAATTTCCCATAAGAATCTATATGCTATTTCAAGACATGTGCGCCAAATTTTGGCCAAATCTGTTGGGCCGTTTGAACGTGAAGAAACAGTAAACTTATACACAAACTGACACAAACAATGCTTGAAAAAAATTAATCCTCAATAAATGAACCCACCAGGTAAAGTTTTTTTGTATTAAAAAATATAGGCATATTTCTCGAATATGTGAAAAAACTTAACCAATTTCGATGAAACTCACACACACACCGCACAGCTGCAAAACACACTCAATAAATTACCCTACCAGGCACAATTTTTTTGTATTAAAAAATATAGGTATACTATTCGAATATATGAAAAACTGAACCAATTTCGATAAAACTCACACACACCGCACAGCTGCCACATTGCTGTTGTTGTTTTTTTCTTTTTTTATGTTCAATAATAATAATAATAATCGTTTCAGGTAAAAGTACGCATATCACAAATATCTTATAGACTAACATACATAACTATATCAAATTGTTAATATTTAAGTTAAGTTGTGTGAGTTGTGAGCCAAATAAACCCGTTTTTCAATACACTTACTCGGAAACCCACTCTTATCCCACCGCTTTTAGGCACGCAATAGACTGTTTTCCGCACTAGTGCAGAAAAGTGCGCGTGCTCTCCCCGCCGCAATTTTATTACATTTATCGTATCAGCCTGGGCGCGCGTCGACCCCCACGAGTCGCCGGTCAACCCCCGTTTATTCATCAAGTAGTGTATTGAAAAAAGTCTAACATGTATCTACTATTTCTTTCGTTCTTTAAACTCAGTATTGGTAAAACCATGTCCTGGAATAGCACATAGGATGTTTTTTTATCTCAGGAGTATGTTCCCGTGGGACAATTGTCTACTCATCATCATCATCATTTCAGCCGAAAGACGTCCACTTCTGGACATAGGCCTCCCCCAATGACCGGTACGTGCGTCTCGCATCCATCGGATTCCCGCGACTCTCACCAGGCCATCGGTCCACCTTGTGGGAAGCCTTCCAACGCTGCGTCTTCCGGTACGTGGTCGCCATTCCAGAACCTTTCGTCCCCATCGACCATCTGTTCTGCGAGCAATGTGCCCTGCCCACTGCCACTTAAGTTTGGCGATTCTTCAGACTATGTGTGTAACCTTGGTTATCTCGCGGATATCTTCATTTCTGATGTAATCTCCTCTCTCAAGGAAACTCCGAGCATAGCCCTTTCCATTGCCCTTTGAGTGGCTTTAAGCCTTAATTTTCTACTATCACTGGTATCAACTAGTTTTAAAATATAAACGAGTTTTACCAAGATATTACACTTATTACCAACCAAACGTACCAAAGGCAAAACCCGAAGGTTAGACACATCAAAACTTTCATATTTACACGTCCATTATAACGAAGGTATGAGTCAGCATTACCGATCACTGACGCAGTAGGTATTACGAGATCAATGTGAAACACGATGAAGAAATGTAACAGTTTTAGGAATCTGACTGAGGCTGCTTTTTCACCAGAGATGTGCTTTGCAGCTGTGCTGCGAGGATGTAATAGCTAAGCTGTGAAACTATGTGACCGTTTCCACTGATACTAAGCTATGTAGCGGTGCGACTAAGATATGCTATGAAGGTGCGTTGCCGCAAAGTAGCTGCGCGAGGAAGATGCGCAGCTCGAGCTATGCGATGTATCGATAGTAGGGAAGCGGCACATAGCTACACCACCCGCGACCATCCATAGCACGCATCCATAGCACACATCCATAGCACGCATCTATAGCAAACATCCAAAGCACGCATCCATAGCACGCAGCCATAGCACGCATCCTTCCATATAAAAAACATATCTTAGTTGCATCCGTTTCCAGTATTACGAGATCACTGTGAAACACGATGAAGAAATGTAACAGTTTTAGGAATCTGACTGAGGCTGTTTTTTCACCAGTAATGTGCTATGCAGCTATGCTGCGAGGATGTAATAGCTAAGCTGTGAAACTATGTGACCGTTTCCACTGATACTAAACTATGTAGCGGTGCGAGTAAGATGTGCTATGAAGGTGCGCCGCAGAAAAGTAGCTGCATGAAATGAAAAAAGTTAATTTGATGGGGAACACCTACAATTTTGACTACAAGTTGAAATATATATTTGTCTCTGTAGAACTCTTACAAACACCTGAGATAATCGTCCCGCACCAGCGAGAGGGACATAGTTTTCTTCGTCCGCACCAGCTTAAGTACTGCGGCGGGCCGAAATAGGCCTGTTCCGCAGTGAAGATGTTAAAATAAGCCACTGGCAGCTAAGAGATGACCAGCCTCAGCCGACAGCGCCCGTTCACAGACTTGCCGCGTACATATTATTAGCATCAGTCAGCTCAACCCTTGTGAAGGGAACCGAGTGATCCTACACACACACTACAAAGGTCGCACACAAAGGGCAACTAGAAGACAGATCATTATAAAAATTTGTACAAAGGTACTGCTCATTTCACAAGAAATTTCTTCCAGCAGACCTCCGAATGGAGAGATTAAAAGAAATGTAGACAATAGTGTGTAAAAACAAGAAAAGAAGAGTCTGTGAAATCGTAAATTAAAGTAACAAATAACTAAGTTAAATGTATTTCTATTTGTAAAGTAAACACATTACTCTTCTTTATAAGTCACCATCATCTTTATAACTGCTAGTTATTATTTTAACATAGTGTCACCTCTAACCTCAAGTACATTGACTTTTTAAATAAAAAACTTATCAATAACTTTCAATGTCCGAGGCTTTGTTACTATTTATTTTGGTAGACATTCATCGAATGATAAATCGTTTCTTCTATATCATACACAATTCAGGAGTGCCGTTTAAAAAAAAAAGGATAAAATTTCAATAACATAAACATTTCCTTCTTTCTTTCTTTCTGTTTTCTTTCCTTCTTTTTTTCTTCTATCTTTCTGTCTTTCTCTCTGTCTGTCTGTCTTTCTTTCTGTCTGACTTTCTGTCTTTCATTCTGTCTGTCTTTCTTTCTTTCTTTTTCTTTCTATTTTTCTGTCTTTCTGTCTATCTTTCTTTCTGTTTGTCTTTCTTTCCTTCATTTTTTCTTTCTATCTTTATGTCCTTCTTTTTATCTTTCTTTCTGCCTGTCTTTCTGTCTTTCTTTCCTTCTGTTTTCTTTATAGCTTCTTTCTGTCTGTCTTTCTTTCTGTCTCTTTCTGTCTTTCTTTCCTTCCATTTTTCTTTCTTTCTTTCTTACTGTTTGTCTTTATGTGTTTCTTTACTTCTTTTTTCTTTCTATATCTTTCTGCATTTCTTTCTTTCTATCTTTCTGTCCTTCTTTTTATCTTTATTTCTGTCTGTCTTTCTTTCCTTCTTTTTAAGCTATTGCATAGCTTCTATCGAGGGCCTTGAGCGCGGGGACCGAATCCAGAAATTCCGTAACGAAAAAAACTTCACGCTCCCCACTCCGACGGGCACGGAGGTGTGGCTTGAAGGCCGACAGAGACCGAACACCTATTTTAGAAAAGTCGTTAACGACCTGTGTGGCGCATTGGTACAGCGTTCTACCTATGTTATCATCGTGCCTCGAGTTCAAATCTCGGTCAAACAAAATAGTCTTTTTGTATTTTAATAGATTATAGTAATGTTCTATGATAACAACTGAACATACTTGTAGCAATTTATGAAGTAAACAAGAAAGAAAAAAATTTGTTTTCTTATCGGTCACCACGCTCAAAAAGTGTAACTAATTCAAGTTACACTTTTTAATATCAAAGAAAAATAAATACTGCATAAATAATAAATAAAATAAATAAATAATTATAATTGCATAAGTTGATACAAAATGCTATGCAATAGCTTTACCGCGGCAGTCCCCGAGTGCCACACTTATTTTTTTTCTTTCTGTCTGTCTTTCTTTCCTTCTTTATTTCTTTCTTTCTATTTGTCTTTCTGTCTTTCTTTACTTCTTTTTTTCTTTCTATCTGTCTGTCTTTCTTTTTGTCTTTCCTTACTCCTTTTTTCTTTCTATCATTCAATATTTACTTTATTTTTAGCTTAAACAAATGTAACTATTTGTAAGAGTTAATATAAGTTTCTCTAAGAAATTTCGCCGTATCAACAAGCGACAAAACGTTCACATTTGCTCCCATAATGTAAATAGAACATCATTGGTAGAAAAATTATTTGAAGATATCCAGAGAAGGTCTTTAGTTAGTGGTAATCAAAGTTAATTTCCGTTCTGCCATGACTTAAAATCATTAATGGCGGGCAGGAGGGCGTGTCAGACTTACACTGACTAAAACCACACCTAAGATCCTTCAGTTACCCTTTGCGTTCCAAGACCACGGATTACCCTTTTAGAAATCTTGGCTTCGGCCCTGCTGGGTCAAAGAGAGGACTTACCGCCATGATTATGGCGCACCCAATCTTAAACTCAGTTAAGAGCATAATCATCTACTTATTATTACTTTTTTTTTAAATCAACAGCTGTTGCGTGTTCATCTGAGAAACTCAAAAAGCAAGAAAACTCTAACATAATCTTTTTGCTACCACTTTAAAACGAATCTAGGGACTATAAAACCCGAAGTCATGTCTCCAATAAGGGTCCAGACATTGGCACTAAAAATAAAATTTACACTTCCATTCAATATGTCGACACCAGCTTGCAGCCACCAAATTATTACCCCAGGAGGTGAATGAACAGACAAAAGGATTTTTTGTTTGTACCGTTAGCGTTAGTGCATAAAGCATAAAAACTGAAGGCCAAAGCTCCAAGTCACTGAATTGGAAAAAAATAAGTTTAAAGTAAAATCTGTACGAAAATTGTAAATTCAAACTGTACCTAATTATAGTGTCTACTGGGACAATGGTTTCGCTTCCGAAAAGGAAACCTGGGGTCCTGGAACTCTAGGCAAAGAAGGAACATGTGTGGTTTTAGACAGTAGTCTGACACGGCCAGAGCTCTGCCCTAGAACAGGAGAAGTCATTGTATGATTTCCCACCTTAATAAAAAGGGTCAATCGTCTATGTCTATTACGTACCAGCCCCCCTAGCCAAGTTACAACCGTTTCATTTCGATTCTCTTGCGTCGAATGCCTCGAGTAGGCCACGCCGCTGATTCCTTTGTTCTGACCACGTGATTGAGCGTTGAGATGACGTCAGAACAAAGGAATCGGAGGCGTGGCCTACTCGAGGCGTTCGACGCAAGAGAATCGAAACGAAACGGTTGTAACTTGGCTAGGGGGGCAGGGATGTTATAGAGCTCAGTAACTCTACGAAACTGTCGAATATCCGAAAAAAAAAATGTCTTTAACCGAAACCGATATTAAAGTTTCGGATAGTTTTGGATAAAAGCGGACCTAAATGACAGATTATGACTGTTTTTTTTATTTATTTTTCCCGGCCAAACAAATGATAATATAATATAAACTAAAAATAAAAATCAAAACTTGATATTTGTATTTCACCTGCTTTTATAATTCTAATATTCATAACTGAAACTATACAAAACTAGCGGATAATCCGAAATAATTTCGTATTTGTAACCTTAACCGACATAAAAGCTTCCGATAGTTACGGTTAAAGGCGGAACCTAAATGACAGGCTATGACAGGCTTTTGTTTGTTTTGCCCTGCCAAACAAATGTCAAACTAGATTAATCTAGAGAAAAAGAGAGAGAAACTTATAATTTTAAAATTCTAATATCCGTAAACGAAACTATACGAAGCTAGCGCATAGTCCAAAATAATTTTATTTTTATATATTTTATAATTTAGTTTCTGTGAAATTGTTACTATGTTGGTATACAATAAAGTTTATTCTATTGTATTCTATCGGCAACCGTATCCGAAACCGGTATAATCTTATTCCTATATTCTATAATCCAGATCCGAATTTTTTTTATCCATAACTTGCCTGATTTTTACGCCTAAACAGATGAAACAATTTTTATTTACCTATTTATTTATATTAAGGTACTCCAACGACTTATTCACTAATTACATATTACAAAATAAATAGCTTACATATAAAATATATCTGTTATTATGGTGAATTTGTCACTTATAGAAGTACACAGCTTAGACATAAATAAAAATTTCATACAATTAGTGATAGTGCTTTTAAAATAAACTAATTATCATTTTATGTTACAAATTGAAATACAAGTTAAAAATTAAATTGACATTTGTAATAAAAATACTTTACCATATGGAATTAAAATAAATAAATAATAATTATATTATATTATAAAAAATTTTGAAGAAACTAGATTGGATTTTAGATAAGTCCCCTTTTTCCAGTTAAGATGTCCGGTTGATCTGAATGAAGTTAGAATGGAAGGAGATTATTATAGTCATTTGTAAACTCATCACAAGGCTTAAAGTCACCCAAAGGGCAATGGAGAGGACAGAAATAGATGTCCGCAGGACAACCAAGGTCAGCGACATAGCCCGACGAATCGCAAAACTTAAATGGCAGTGGGCTGGGCACATTGCTCGCGGAACAAAATAATGGTCAATAGAGTCGAATGGTTGTGGAGTGGCGACCGCGTACCGGAAAATGCAAAGATGGAAGGTCTCCCACAAGGAGGACCAATAACCAGGGCCTCAAGTCTGCTATTACAATAGTGTCAGAATGGTCTATTATTGATTTCATAATAGTTGATTTTGACAAGTTTGGTAATCTACTAATATAATGGCGTCATTATGACTTTCCAATGGTCAACCACTGACACTCCATTGAAAGAAGTGGCATAGAATGGTAATCTCGTACATATTGACAAATGAACGTCTGACGTATGCGGTAATCTACTAAAATTTTGACAGTTCCTTTGATCAGTGATCTACCATTAGAACGTCATTGTTAAGTCATTGTTTCTAATAAGCTCGATATTGTCATTCTACCACAACTCTATTACGAGCCCATTAGCCGATCAATGATCGATCATTATGAATTAGCAGATTACGAACTTTTAGCAAAATGACAATGGGATCGTGTTGGAATGACAAATTTATAAAAATAGCAGACTTGGGCCCCTGGTGATGTGAGACGCACAGGTGGTCATTGTGACGACACTTGCGGGAGCCCAATGTCTAACAGTGGAAGTCTTTCGGCTGATTTATGTAACAATAACTTGTTATCTAGATTCATCGATAATTTTATACTTATACAAATAAATTTCTTCCAGAGGATTTTCCAGTTCCCGTAGTAATGGAAAATATATTTTCACTCATTTAAATCTATAAGTTTAAATAAAAGGAAAAACTGTCTGACTGACATATCACCGCATAAGCGAAACTGCTGGGACTAGGAGTGTGAAATTTTGCACAAGGTTTCCTTTTATGACGTAGGCGAGCACTAAAAATGGATTTTCCATATTTCACCCCCTAAGGGGATGGGGGTCCAAAGTTTGAATGGAGAAACCTACTTTCACGCGGGTAAAGCCACTGGTAAATGCTAGTAGTATGTATTTTAATGAGAAATAACTGCCTTCGTTATTTAAATGGAAAACTTGTTGAAAATCTGTCGAAATTCTATCTCAATTATTTAATTCACGAAATTCTAGTTATTATACCTTTCGATTTAACTAAATGATGAATTAGAAATGTTGTCGTCTTGTTTTTGTACTTGTTTTTATATTTATTAAAATAATATTAATCATCATTATTTTTCCGAAATATTTTCTAAAAATTTAAAACATTAAACCGGGAAGTGCGAGTTGGACTTGCGTACGCAGGGTTCTATACCGTCCATAGCAAAAAACGGCAAAAAAAAAAAAACACGTATGTTGTTTGGAAGCCCCCTTAAATATTTGTTTTATCCTGTTTTTTAGTATTTGTTGTTATAGCTATAGAAATACATCATCTGTGAAAATTTAAACTGTCTAACTATCACGGTTCATGAGATACAGCCTGGTGACAGACGGATAGACAGACAGACCGACAGACGGACGGACAGCGGATACCCTTTGGCTACGGAACCCTAAAGATTATTTATTCTTGATATAATTTTGCTACTGAATTTAAATCACACTTAATTATATTACAACAAAAATCACTTATTTAAAGAATTGTCAAAAACGCGTAAGTTACTGCTATTAGTGATCGTGGTCAAGCGTGAGACTAAAAATAACAAAAAAAATGTAATACAACTGCCAATTACATTAATAGAGTGACGTTTCATTTGTGTTGTGTCGATATTTTTTATTATGGCTTGTGTTTGCCAGTGTGACATTAATCTCGTGTAATTTTGAAAAATCAAATTGTTTATATATTATAACTTCTAAACTGAAAATAAATCATTTGATTGCTTAGTATCTTACACATAAATAAAATTGAGCAAATAACTATTTAAACATTAAAAAAATCACTGTAACTATATTATCAAACAAACCCATAAAGAGACAATAAAAATAAAGTTTCAAAAAAAACTCCTCCGCATCACTGTCTACTAGAAATGTGCCCAAATGACTGGCGGCAATGCCACGTTGTATGGCAATGTTTATTCCAAAAATTCGAAGATGATATCCACCAATTCGCACTAGGTACGGGTGGTGGTTTTTGGGCCCATTTTCTGTCCTAGAGAGGAAGCCTGAGTCTCAGCGGTGTGAACATTATAAATCAAATTATGTCCGTTGACAGGATAGAATGGAAGAAAAAAACATGTTGTGCCAGACCTTGAGTCACGTGAAGTATCAACAAGGCAAAAAAATATCATCAGGTTGTATCGCTTTGATAAGATAAGATAAGATAGGATAGGATAGGATAGGATAGGATAGGATAGGAGGATAGGATAGGATAGGATAGGATAGGATAGGATAGGATAGGATAGGATAGGATAGGATAGGATAGGATAGGATAGGATAGGATAGGATAGGATAGGATAGGATAGGATAGGATAGGATAGGATAGGATAGGATAGGATAGGATAGGATAGGATAGGATAGGATAGGATAGGATAGGATAGGATAGGATAGGATAGGATAGGATAGGATAGGATAGGATAGGATAGGATAGGATAGGATAGGATAGGATAGGATAGGATAGGATAGGACAGGATAGGATAGGACAGGATAGGACAGGATAGGATAGGATAGGATAGGATAGGATAGGATAGGATAGGATAGGATAGGATTGGATAGGATTGGAGAGGATAGGATAGGATTGGATTGGATTGGATTGGATTGGATTGGATTGGATAGGATTGGATTGGATTGGATTGGATTGGATTGGATTGGATTGGATTGGATTGGATTGGATTGGATTGGATAGGATGGGATAGAATTGGATTGGATTGGATTGGATTGGATCGGATTGGATTGGATTGGATTGGATTGGACTGGATAGGATTGGATTGGATAGGATTGGATTGGATTGGATTGGATTGTATTGGATAGGATAGGATTGGATAGGATTGGATAGGATTGGATAGGATTGGATAGGATTGGATAGGATTGGATAGGATTGGATAGGATTGGATAGGATTGGATAGGATTGGATAGGATTGGATAGGATTGGATAGGATTGGATAGGATTGGATAGGATTGGATAGGATTGGATAGGATTGGATAGGATTGGATAGGATTGGATAGGATTGGATAGGATTGGATAGGATTGGATAGGATTGGATAGGATTGGATAGGATTGGATAGGATTGGATAGGATTGGATAGGATTGGATTGGATTGGATTGGATTTAATAGGATTGAAATGGATAGGATTGGATAGGATAGGATAGGATAGGATTGGATTGGATTGGATAGGATAGGATAGGATAGGATAGGATAGGATAGGATAGGATAGGATAGGATAGGATAGGATAGGATAGGATAGGATAGGATAGGATAGGATAGGATAGGATAGGATAGGATAGGATAGGATAGGATAGGATAGGATAGGATAGGACAGGATAGGATAGGACAGGATAGGATTGGATAGGATTGGATTGGATTGGATTGGATTGGATTGGATTGGATTGGATTGGATTGGATTGGATTGGATTGGATTGGATTGGATAGGATTGGATTGGATAGGATTGGTTGGATTGGATTGGATAGGATAAGATAAGATAAGAAGAGAGAATAAATGAGAAGATAAGATATATAGAGAGAGATATACGACATGTGTGACAGAATAAACGCAAGACCTGAAAGTAGTTTGCTCAGAATCGGCTTCTGAATCGATTCCCATCATTATTTATATGTGTTAATTTTCTCCAGAAATATCCTTCATTTAATCTAAATTAGGACCACCACTGCGTAAAACCAACGTAATCAAATATTTTATTTAGGGAATTATAAGCCTTAGCTCAAAGTAATAAAAGCCCATAAAAATGCACGGCTGAATTTGTAGATCGCTTAATATCCATCCATACACACACGTAAAAAAATCAATACATTTTAGAATAAAGTATGATAGTGTGCGAAAGGTAAAATATTAAATTTAAGAAAGATTAGTCTTTATTTCCAAGCAATACGTCTTACTTAACTGCACAACCGAATTTGTAAAAATAAAAATATCATTTCTATCCTTACCTACACACACACGTAGGTTTTTACATTTAAGCTAGTTAAATAAAAACATCATTTTAGGAAATTTCAAACTTATCTCAAAGCAATAAAGCTTTTTTAAATGCATTACTGAATTTGTAATTCCGCATTCACAATATTTTGTTGAGAAATGACAAAATATTAGAAAATCAAAGGTACGTTTTTTGCAAACGCTAAATCAATATGAAAGAGCGAGATGCATTAATTTACTGACTTAGCCCTTTGAGTTGCCGCATTTGTTTGATATGCCGCCGGCGCACGTGCCGCCAAATTAGTCATTCGCCGGCAACCGACAAGTGAATTACGCAATTTTGTTGTTGTTTCTGTTACTTATTTGTTTACGCGCGCGATGGCTTTCCGGTACAGCAATATCCAGTACACTGAGATGGTGAAGACACTGGCTCATTGCGACGATAATGTGGAGTTAGCGTGTCGAGTCTTCAATGAACGACATGGTACCAGAGTGAGCGCCAGGACAATGCTAGGTGCAACTCAGCGCCTGAGGGACTTCGGTACGTTTCGTCCTAACACGGCCTTGGATAGAGGGACGAATGTGCGCTCTACTCGTTTGCAGGAAAACATTCTCGATTATTTCGATGAACATCCAGAGAGCAGCACGAGGGAAGCAGCGCCGTTGTTTGACTGCAGCCACATGTACGTGTGGAGAACGTTACGTGCTGATGGTGAACACCCCTTCCATCTACGACGTTGTCAGGAGCTAATGCCGACTGACTACTTGCCACGACTGCAATTTTGTAGATGGTTGTTGGAAAACTGGCAACGAAACATCATCTGGACGGACGAGAGCACCTTCACACGAGTTGGTATTTACAACCAACATAACATGCATTTGTGGAGGCACGAAAATCCACATGCATGTCGTGTAGACTCATTTCAGCACAGGTTCTCCGTGAACGTGTGGGCGGGAGTTGTAGGTACACACATACTCGGCCCTGTGTTTTTACCGAGGTTGACTGGAGATACCTACCTACACTTCTTGCAAGAGATATTGCCCCAGTTATTGGAGGAGGTCCCTCTCTCGTTGTTACGACGACCCGTGTTTTACCAACATGATGGAGCTCCCGCGCATTTCACGTGGAACGTTCGACGGCATCTTGATGCGGAGTATGGCTCTCGTTGGATTGGACGTGGAGGACCTATACCGTGGCCTCCCAGATCTGCCGATCTAACACCGTTGGACTTTTTTTGTGGGGTCGAATAAAATCGCTAGTGTATGTAAACGAAGCAACCAGTATAAATGACCTCAAACATAAAATTGAACTCGCGTTTGTTAAAGTGAAAAGTGAAACTGAAGTGCTTAACAAATTAAAAATTAACTTAAGAAAACGTGCAATAATGTGTATCGAGCAAGGTGGTGGACATTTTGAAAATCTTTTAAAAAGAGGACGAAGAAGAAGTATTTAGTGTAAATAGCTCAGGTAATACGATTTTACTACTGTAAATACATAAATGATTGAAATCTTTTAAACACTGAATATGTTTTATACCTACGTAATAATAAAACCGGCCAAGTGCGAGTTGGACTCGCGCACGAAGGATTCCGTACCATTATCGACAAAAAACCGCCAAAAATTCACGATTGTTGTATGAATAACCCATTTAAATATTAATTTTATTCCGTTTTTAGTATTTCTTTTTATAGCGGCAACAGCGAAGTCTTAACAACAGGGACAATTTTATCCTCTTGGTACGGAACCCTAAAAATGTAAACACACTGACGAGTAGGTGGTAATATCGCGAAATCGGTTAAAAGACGCGTGACATGTCTGACTTTAGGTATTGCCGTACTGATAAATCGCAGTGGGATGAAAGGTTGCTCAATTTAAAAATACTTTCTTAGCTATCCGTAGTTGAACTGAATTATTCGAAGTTCAAAGCCTGTAGTAGTAAGTGTGCGGACGGCGAGCAATGGGTAGTTCGCCGTTCGGTCGTCTGGTAAGATTCCGGACCAAGCCCAGTCGTCGACGGCACGCACTGTTCCCGCGCGCCTCAAGGAGTTGTCCGAAAAACGTAGGGACCCTGTAATAGGGTCGAAGCCAGCTGGGGCCCGGGTTCTTTTTCTGAAAAAAAGGCCTGGACCCAGTGCGAAAGGCAACGTTGGAACGGGGTGGGTCGTTTAGTCAGTAAGAGTCTGACACTGTCTCTCGCTCCGCCCAAGAGCGGGATTCGTCATTAGATGATTTTTCCCACCATAAAAAAAGCCTGTAAGTGTGATGGAAAGATGAAATCATTATTTTACTAGTTAGGCAACTAACAATATTTTTTTATTTTTTTTTATTTAGCCTATACTGTCCCACAGCTGGGCAAAGGCTGGCAACAATAATTAATAGGGTAATATCACAACTTACTAATATCAGCTAGGTACGTAATATTCGGCCATTAAACGTAAAGATACTATACCTAAGCTTACATGCATTGCTTTCTATTCCTACCTACATGTTACGTAGGCACGCGCACGAGTGTGCGCTATGAGTGTGTGCGTAGGGATACAGTAGTATGCTCAAACATTATGCGTCCAGCTAGGACAACTATTTTATAAAAAAAAACATAGCGTTCTTTAGGTAAATCGAATTACAGATGTTTCTTTAGTTCTATAATTTAATTTTCTAATTGGGGTGTCTGAGGTCTTGCGTTTATTCCGTTACACGTTGTATAGAGAGAGATATTTAGATATTTATTTGCTCAAACATGAGTAAAATACACGTCACAAAATAAATTGTCAGCATGCAACAGATGCAAAAATAGATCGTCATGTTTGCCTTGTTTGGCATGCAAATATTTCAAAAATAATACAAATAAAAATTTATTCTAACATGTCATCAATTCATATCAATAAAAAAATAAATCCTATATTTTTAAGTCTATACTTAAGTATAGACTCAACATGGCATTAATGCCATGTTGAGTTAAATTATTTAATAAATCAATTCCTGTTTAGCGCAAGTATCGGCACAGCCAGCGTAAAAATTTCATAAATAACATTGAAAAATACAAAAACTAAGAATTATAAAACAGTCACACAAAAAATTTAATTGATTTTGCTGATCAATGAACGGAGTTATTCATACTAATTAGCAACCAGGGGATGTCCGGATGAATAGGGCTCATCAGTATTATCTGGATACGTCTTATAGTCAATTAGTATCTTTTTACTAGAATTTTATTTCACTTGCTATGTTTGTATGTAGCAACTAGCAACAGTTTGCCTGACTCTTCTCGTCTGATTATAATTTAGGTGTCTTCAAGGCTAGAGTGAATAGGCTCCCCCTCGAGCACCGATTATACACACGGTTGTAAAACTTGAATGACCTTGCATATCATAGCATAGTCGGCCTTATAATGTTCCCACTGTTGGGACTCAGGCCTCCTCTCTAGGAGAGGGAATGGGCCGTAATCCACCACGCGGGCCCAGTGCGGGTTGTAATGACCTTGAAAAACGCTTAATTTTCGTATTGTAGGTACACACAGGTGTACGAAATGTATTCGGCCGAAAATGTTGGTTTCTATATTTTCGTTTTTCCTGGAGAAAACCGGAAAAAGTTTTTTAATAATACCTCCTGGCGCCCGGGTTAATAAACCAGTGCGTTTTACCATTAACGATTGCATCACTGCTTACATCAGGTGGGATCGCAGTCAGACACTAGTTTATATCGTTTAATAAATAAAAATTGTTCATTTTGGATGACTATGCATGCTCTGTTAAGAGCATTCATCCGTTAAAACCACGCAGAAGCCAAAATCAATGATTTCCGACGGAAAATATAACAATAATGTGCACTACAATACAATTAATTATTTAGTATCACTGTAGAATAGAAAGACTAAAAATCTGAAAGACCTCGGCCGGTACCAGGGGTCAGTGCTCTCGGCAACATTGTTCTTGCTGCACATAAATGATCTGCTTAAGCCCGGTACCTTTAGGTATGCAGACGACAGCACTGTTGCTGAGAGTTAAATATCCAGCGCGCAGGCTAGTGGGTCACAGATCCAGTCTCTCCGAGAGCCTATGGTCGAGCGCTTGAACTTGTCCTTGGAGGCAGTCTCTGAATGGGGCGATGCCAGTTTGGTCAAGTTCAATGCTGCTAAAACCCAGGCGTGTCGATTTTCCGCTAAAAGGAGCCAATTCAGCCCTGCTCCAACTTTCCGGGGCGTAACCGTGCCAATAACCGATCATCTTGATCTCCTTAGTCAACACCAAGGAGATCAAGATGGTCGGTTATTGGCAAATTATTATTGGCAAAGTTGAGTGTTGTCAACACTCAACTTTGGGCCATACATCGAAGCAAAGGCTCAACGGGCAGCAAAAAAGCTGGGAATCCTCGCGAAGGTCAGACAGTACTTCACGCCGGAACAGCTGCTCAAACTTTATCAAGCGCAAGTTCGATCGTATATGGAGTACTGCTCTCATCTTTGGGACGGATCTGCCCGATACCAGCTTGATGCACTTGAGGCAATTGAGAGGCGAGCCAGGAGGATCATTGGCAATGATGCACTCGTTGAGTCGAGGCTTCAAAGTCTTGAGCACCGACGCCGAGTTGCTAGCCTGTCGGTTTTCTACCGGTTGCATTTCGGGGAGTGTGCGTCGGAATTGCATAACCTAATTCCGCCTAGCCCGTTCCATCATCGGACCACCAGGCGTACGGCAATGCGCCACCGGTACATGGTGGACATCCCACCTATACGCACAAAACGTTTTGGGAACACATTCATAGTGCGTACAGCTAAGGAGTGGAATTCCTTGCCGGAATCTGTTTTTCCTGATGGCTACAACCCGGGAATCTTTAAGTCAAGAGTGAATAGGTTACTTCTAGGTAAGCGCGCTCCATCGTCGACCGCATCGTCACTTTCCATCAGGTGAGTTAGCGGCCAAGCGCGAACCTATCAAGAATAAAAAAAAATGCCAACGCGCTACAGCATCGCGACTGTATCGATGCGAACGCGCTACAGCATCGCTACAAAAAGTCGCCGTGGGCGAGGGGCCTCAGTGACTGACTGTGTCTAAGCCAAAAATATTAATAAAAAAAAGATACGTCAAAGAGTACGGAGTGATGATGCGTACACTAAAAGACTACATTACAATAACACAGACATTACACTATCGATATTTAATGAAGACAATATAATACAAACAAAAACGTACCTTTAATTTCACTTCCAGCTGCCTCTGACACCGTTACCAGCGGTACCTGAAAATGATAAGAACATCTTTATTTTTTCTGGTTCATCGTCTTTAAACTAAATATAGGAGAGGAGAGTATAAAGTAAATGTAAACTTTAATTAAAAACTTAATCCTTATTTGTGTCAACTAATAACAATTAATGACATTAAGGACATGCAATTCGACATCATTTTCACTGTTTTTCATACAATCGCTCTTATGACGTTACACATTTTTCATTAGATATTTTGGAAACACAGTATCTTGTGGATATTAT
Organism: Mythimna impura; assembly: GCA_905147345.3. Taxonomy (NCBI): domain Eukaryota; kingdom Metazoa; phylum Arthropoda; class Insecta; order Lepidoptera; family Noctuidae; genus Mythimna; species Mythimna impura. The sequence goes on along the minus strand of LR990360.1, from coordinate 20,877,788 downwards.
CTGGGCTTCTATTGAAATCAATTTGTAAATTTGTGTAAAACTAATCCAGTAAAGACCTCTGAAAATCTGCTATTTTGCATGAACTTTGACACTTCATAATTTACTCAAAAATTTAAAAAGTATAACAATTAAAGCCTTGCAAAATTAATCAAGATTCGTCAATAACACATTTTTTTCAAAAACTTTAAGGGTTTAAAAAAAACACGTATTTCCTGGAACAAGTTTTGTAAAATATTCGAATAAATCACGGAATTACCGAATGCTAACAGAGTTTTCAAGCGCTCTCTTTTTTCGCGTTGCCCTTTCGTCAAACATCACGTTGGATTGCATTAGATGAAGTAACAAGCTTTTAAACCATATGTCAACACGATAGGCGAGTGAAAATGGACCCTCTTAAGGTAATCTGAGAAAGACAAACCTTGAAAGTACACAAATCCTCGGACGAATATAGAAGACCTTCCAAACGCGTATTTTCTACCATAAAATTCCCAAATGTGACACTAATGATTTTTCTCCACATTTTTCATCAACCCCCTCTTCGCCGAAGGGTATAATAATCCCAAGGGGTACTTTACGACGCAACTCCAGCAGTTTTAAAGTAATCATTTGACTTCAATGGGTTGTTATTAGTGACTTACGATCTGTTTTGCCAGGTTCTCAGGTGAGAAGAAAATAACGTGGTACTAGTGCTTTTTAAAACTCAATTTAAACTTACGGATTTCAATAGGAACTATATCAAAAAACAAATAATACAACAAAATACAATAATCACATTATTTTTTTGCGTTGTACGACGGTAACACTTTTTCTAAAATAGTTACTCTTTATAAAATTAGCTATCTGCCAGCGAGAAACCCATCAAAATCGGTCCAGGTGTTTCGGAGAATAGCTAGAACAAACAGACAGACCAAAATTGCACTCTTGTTATAGGTAGGTATATCGAATATACTTTCATATATGCATTCAGTAAAAAATAAATGACGAACAGACACTACAAATTTATTTATTTGTCTATTACTAAACTAGTTTTGATAAGAGATCCCCCGCATGAAAGTAAAAAAAATATTGTAACATAAACATAGGCTACGGTAACGATTGAAAGAGTGATCGTGGCCCTAGAGTGTAAAGGGCAATTGAAGGACACAGGAAGGTTTTAGTTAGTAAAATTATTCCTCCCAATTATTAGGCAAGTACAAGCTTGTGAAGCCAATGTTCTGTATGATATTGTCCACAATCACTTTGATGCCATTGATCTCACGAGTAGGCTGTGTTATTTAGTGCCTCGCTCGAACTATTAACGTGCGCAAAGTTCGTGCAGGAACCTTGTTCGCGCTAAATCTAAATGCATGCCGAACAAATTCTGGCGTACGCTGCCCGATCCATAGAATGTCAGAATCTTACAACTTGAATTTCATTGACATTGATAATATTTGAATGTTCTAAATTTAAGTTTAAAACAAATATTATAAAAAAGTTTCTCAATTGCAGTTGAGTCATTGATATTACAGGGATATACTCGTATTTATTCTTTTTGATTTCTGTTATTTATACGAAAATGTTACACCAAATATATATTTTTTTTTATATTGAGCAAGCAGTTGTATAATATATATTGTACAATAATGTTCATCTAGTGGCAATGGCAAACAATGTATTACAACTATGTTTAATCTGTGGATAATGCAGTTGGCTGCAACATTACCACCTACTTAGTGTTATTTATTTGCATGAGCTTTATTGCGAGTATTTAAACATTGTTCAATTTTAATTTATAAATACTTATTTCAAAGTCATAAATCTAATGTAATCATCTAATATATCTAATCTTTAATCAATCTGACAGGTGTATATAGAAAAAATATTTTAAGGTCTTTTCATTTATTTTTTGTTTCAATAAACAACATTTCATCTATAATTATAGATTGTGACAGTTTTGGGCCTGTTGTTGTTTTGTGTTTGTGTTTGTATCGAATTCGATATTTAATACCTTAATATCAACTAATATCATTCTGGGTGTCAAGGGCCGACAGAGTGAGGAACACCACGCTGGGTCAAAAAACGGGGATTATGGACGTAGGAAAAAAGACTGCCAGGCTAAAATGGGATTGGGCGGTGGGGTCACATCAGCCGCATACACACTGACCGGTGGGCGAGAGTCTCCACAAAGTGGATACCTGAAGATGGACGACGCCACAAACAATTATAAGAGCTTGACCCCGAAAGCTGCAGTACTCCTGGACACGGTGCGTATTGTTAGGAGATTCCTCTTTCATGAGCCCTGACCACCGGTAGCTTCGACCCTATTCCCGATACCAGTGGGCTACTATTTTTTTATATTTTTATATGTTAATATTTAAAATTGTAAATTATTAGTATATAAAGAAGATAAAATAAATAATAATATAAAATAAAAAGAAAACATTACTATTTTAGGATTTTTGTTTGTACTGAATAAACTCAAGAAACTGTATGACCGATTTTCAGAATTCTTTCACACCAGCATAATGCTACTTTATCACTGAATAACACAGGCTATATATTACGTGACACGTGGCGTGGCGTGGCGTGGCGTGTTACGTGGCGTTTGCGTGGCGTCTATCGCGTGGGCTAGATTACGTGTTTATTAATAGTTAAATAAGTTTTGTTTTTATAATATGTATTAGTTTATTATTGTTTAAGATTATTGTATGTATTTTGTCTATGGGCCTCTGATGCCTGAAAATAAAATGATTATTATTATTATCAATATTTATCTCAGGACCCTGAGGTCCTGGACCTTTGGAAGGCGTACGAGGAGCCGAAGCCAACTCGCAGATAACAACTCGCCCTTTAGATAATTATAATGGAACATGATACCAACCGACGATTATCCCTGTACGCGCTATGCTAGTGCACCCAAGGACAACCCCCGGTTGTTGAAAAACTATTGCGACATATGGAGAACAAAGATAATAGGGCTATGGTTTTTGGAGTCTTAAGTGGATTGGTAACATGGAACTATGTTAAGACTATGGCCCCTGCCTGAACAACGTTATTAATATCCATCGAAAAAAGGCAGGGGGTGACTTGCACACTCAATAAATGGGCCCCCAAAAAACGGCCGCTAGCACGAAGTGACGTAGCAACAAGAGGGCAACATATTCTGAGGTGCTTGAGGAGTGGAGAGGTATACCACGGCTATCAGGACAATCCCGGAAGTACGGTCAAGATCCCTACCAGCACCTTACTGGATTATACATCCTTCTCCCGAGCACGTTTGCTCTTGCGAATCTCCACTCAAGCCAGCCAATAAAGGCAAGAGAGTGGTGGGAGCTCAGTTCTTCGTCAGTGTTCACTACGGCCGGCCAATAAAGGCAAGCCGGAGATGAAGAACAAGAATTCTCCCGGGAGATCGGGTCCGTGGGGTCGCTAATGCCCAACAGTTCGCCACAAAACTGCACTGCGGATTGTATCTCTCTTAGTCTGGCCCCTCACCCTAGGCATATTACGGCAAAGCAAACTTCACCGATACAGACCTAGGGTATATTGGAGCACGCAAGCCCCACCACGACGTCAACGTAAAGATACGGCGATGGGGTTACTATTATTATTATTGTTTATTTTCACGCGGGTGAAGCCGCTGGCTAAAGCTAGTTATATTATATTTTGATAACGACAATATGACATACTCACATTATCAATGTAAACACGGTTTAGCTTAATTGATTTGGCAGTTTGTAAATAACATCTTGTTTTGTAGTACCAATTAACACAACACAATACAATGCATACAATTAACAATAAAACATGTCAATATTTTCATTCCCTCTATCAAATCAATTGAAGTTGTCATGCGCAAGCTACATAACATCTAGGGTTGTGGATTGTTTGTATGAGTTACCGTGGCCCTGGAAAGCAAAGGGTAACTGAAGAGACACAGGTGGGCTTCAGTCAGTAAAAGTCTGACACCTGGCAGTAAGCATGGCTTTGGGTGTAGCGAGAGGGAGAGCACCCAAAGCCATGCTTACGGCCCGTTCACGATCTTGCCGCTGTGAGCGGTAGCTAAGCGCGGGGCGGCGAGCGGTAAGATCAAAAGTATGAAAATGTTTGAAGCACGCCACGAGACGCCGCTCATAGCTCCGCACCCCGCTTACCAATGCCCTCCCCCGGTCTCGCATCCATCGGATTCCCGCAAACCTCACCAGGTCGTCGGCCCAACTCGTAGGAGGCCTTCCAACACTGCGTCTTCTGGTGCGCGGTCACTACTCCAGAGCCTTTCAACCCCATCGATGATGTTCTGCGAGCAATGTGCCCTGCCGACTGCCACTTAAGTTATGGCGACTCTTCGGGCTATATCGGTAACCTTCGTTCCCTTGGTTGATGGTTTCCCACCGTAAAGAGACCCACCGTAGGTGTGGGCCAGCGGACGACGAGCTATGGGTAGCTCGCCGTCCGGCCGTCCTGTAACCATACGGACCGAGCCGGAATCATCGACGGCGCGTAGTGTTCCACGCGCGTCTCAAAGCAGTAGCAAGCAGTGCCAAAGCCTACTGGGGCCATGGGTTGGCTTCCGAAAGGAAAGCCCGGGGTCCTAGAACGCATGGCAAAGAAGAAACATAGGTGCGGTTTTACTCAGTAAAAGTCTGGCACGCCCTCGCGCTCCGCCCAAGAGCGAGAGAAGTCATTGGATGATTTCCCACCAAAAAAAAAGTGCGTGTCGGACTCGCGCCCTGAGGGTTCCGTACAAACTTACCTATGTAAACAGTTCAATTCCCGAATGGAGTCTCGAAGATTTTTCCGAATCGCAAATTTTTTTTTTGTTGTGACGTAACAACAAATTTACAGTTTTCAGATTTATTCCTATACCTGTGCTATAAGACTTTGCTCAGAATTTAATAATTCGATTTTTTCACAGCTTCAAGAGACCGCAAACTTGAGTAGGTATATGGTTTTAATTTCAACTCAATACCTCCACGCGTTCCCGAGATTAAGGGTCTTGACAGACAGACAGACGGACGGACGGACAACAAAGTGATCCTATAAGGGTTCCGTTTTATCCTTTTGAGGTACGGAACCCTAAAAACTAAAAGGTAGGTTACTGAAAATAGGTTCTTAAACCAGTTCTGCTACATAACTGGTAGTAACGACAAACTATATTAGAATATTATCATAATAATTACACAACTGATTAGAACAGGTCCAAGTTTTCGCCTAAAAAGCTTAGACAAACGTGTTTCGAGTCACAGTTATGATTTGAGTACTGTTTAGATTTGTAGTTATATAATGTACTAACACAATATTTATTATGTGATCTTGACACTAAGGTAAATATAGACGCTAAAGGGGTGATCAGACAGTTGCAAACTAGATTCCAACCAAGGTCACCTTGGTTTATGTGTTTGGTCTGTGTTGCGGCTACATGGATGTAAACCATGCGCCAACACGTTCAGTAGTTGGGAAAACGAACCTCCCAACCAAGGGCGTTGAAGGTCATGGTTTACAACTGCTGTCTATACGGATTGAAACTAGCAAGGTCACCTTGGTTGGGACGTTGGTTTGCAACCATCTGGTCACCCCTTTATCGATTTGCGAGTAGGCAACATTTTTTCATTTTCCTCTGTACACAAACAAATCCATTCGGGTTTGTGGACGACGAGCATAGGGTATATTGACTGGTCTACACTGTTCTTACATAATATCTATTAATACTGTAATTTGAAAATATTGTAAACAACCACTTTTTTTAAAAGAGTAACAATTTAGAACCGTGCACTAGCTCCTGACGATTTATAAGTGCCCATGTAGGCCTATGTGAAATAAAAACATTTGACTTTGACTTTGACTTGGTTCTCCTGCTGATATCCTCATTCCTGATTCGATCACGCAAGGAAAATCCGAGCATAGCCCATTCCATTGCCCTTTGGGCACCTCATCTATGTACCTTCAATTGCCCTTTGCGTTCTAGGACCACTGGTTTCCATTTTAGAAATTGCCCATGGCTCTAGCGGGCATCGGCCCTGCTGGGGCCTCTTTTGCTGACCTTTTGCTGACATCTCTTTGAGGCGTGCGTGGAATATGCCTAAGGCACTACGCCCGCCTTTATACTTTTTTTATAAAATTTTTTAAAACAAATAAATAAATATTATTCGTTTTTATATTCATAGAATATCGGATTAATTAACAAAACAACAGTAAGAATACCCAAAACTTGCGTCAACAAAAAAAAACCGAAACCTGTTTCACACTTTTTGATGATTTCCTTACAAACAGAATTGAAGTCTAAACAATATTTCTATTTTAAAAGATTTTCGCAGATTGTTGATAATTTTGTATTAGCACGTATTCACGTCATTAAACAGAACTGCGTCATTATAATAGAAGCAAATGATATTAGTTTTATCGATGACATAGGGCCTTCTATACAAAACACTGTCATCATCATCATCATTTCAGCCGAAAGACGTCCACTGCTGGACATAGGCCTCCCGCAAGCGTCTCCACAACGACCAGTCCTGTGCGTCTCACATCCACCGCACTCCCGCGACTCTCACCAGGTCGTCGGTCCACCTTATGGGAGGCCTTTCGACGCTGCGCCTTCCGGTGCGCGGTCGCCACTCTAGAACCTTTCGGCCCCATCGACCATCCGTTCTACGAGCAATGTGCCCTGCCCACTGCCATTTTAGTTTGGCGATTCTTCGGGCTATGTCGGCGACCTTGGTTCTCCTGCGGATATCTTCATTCTTTATGCGATCACGCAAGGAAACTCCGAGCATAGCCCTTTCCATTGCCCTTTGGGTGACTGAAAGCCTTCTGATGAGGCCCATTGTAAGCGACCATGTTTCAGTGCCATATGTCATCACTAGCAACACGCACTGGTCATAGACTTTCGTCTTGAGACACTGTTGTATGTTGGACGAGAAGATACCGCGCAGCTTCCCGAACGCTGCCCAGCCGAGTCGGATTCGACGATTGACCTCTTTCTCAAAGTTAGACCTACCCAACTGGATTGCAAAACACTATGACCGAACCTTTTTATTTTTCGGGAGGCGAGGGCGTCAGAGTTTTACAAACCCACCAGTGTTTCTTCAGTTGTAGTACCGTAGTAAGTACCGTAGTTCTGGAACGCAACCCTTTACGTTCCGTTCCAGAACTACGGTACTTATTCCTTTCAGAAATTCCCCGTGGCTCTAGCGGGCCATTACGCGCATTGAAGACTTCGCGCTCTCGACGACTCGGGCTGTCCTTAACGGACCGCCGAACGGCGAGCTACTCATTCCTCGTCATCCGCAAACCCGCGCCTACGGTGGCCGGGGAACGCCCTACGACTCCTGACGCGAAAGCTGGGGCGTGAGGATGCCCATTACCTCACGGTTGCAGTCATCTCCCTCATTAGCTTTTCTGCTTTCCAAAAGGAGGTAACTACATCCCTTTCCCTCTAACTCAGGACCATGGCCTGAACCAGGGAGAGATCGTCGCTGATGACCGTCTTCATGATGTCATGGCGGTGCTCCGACCAAGCGGGGCACACCTCCACCGTAAACTCTACCGTGTCCTCCGAGCGGTCCGCACAATGGTGACACTCGGGAGTTTTCTCCGCCTGGATCCAAAACAGGATCCCGAACTTGCCGGTGCCGAAATGTCCGGTTATACCTGCATTATACGGAAGATGAGGATGCTGTGGCGCCTCTCCAGCCACTCCTCAAAGAGGGGACTTCCTGCCGCGATTATGGCGTGTGATTTTGAATACAATAAAATAAAAAACTTTTATTAGGGACAGACACAGAACAACGGTTAGAATGCGCTGAGCGTGTCCATACCGAAATAGTGACCACTTCAGCATTTGCTGGGCGTCAGACACCCAGCACTAATTTTTAGTTTTTATTTTGCATTAAGTTACTTTTGATAAAAGTGCAATAATAATAAAAAACAAACCTTTGTACAAATTTGTATAATGATGTATCATAAAATAACTAAATAAATAGGCAATTACACAATTACGAGTCACAACAAAGGTTCTCCTCAATACCTATCAGACACTTTTGATTCAACTATGTAGGTATTAATTAACGTGTGCATTCATTTTCCCCATTGTTTCATCTCAAAATGAAATACTAACGTAAGTAAACATTGCGCAATTGGCAACGTTTTTTATTCTGTCTAGCTTATATTATAATGTTTTGTGAGAAAACTTGATGTGTCTATTGTGTAGTCAAGTACTTAGGTCTTATGTTTAATGTTTAAGAACCTAGTTAGATTAATATTGATATATGCGGTACCTGCGGTTTTGCCGTCCGATTGTAATTTAGGTGTCTTCAAGACTAGAGTGAATAGAAATACTTTTATTCGGGACAGACACAGCACGACGGTTACAAACACAAAGTAAAATAAAAACTTTTTAGAAAAAAAAAAACCGACTGCACTAAAAAAACACACTAAAAGGATCAAAATAACTTTAATTTCGGAAGTCGGTGTTTCTCGGTATTGTTTGTTTCTTATTTAACACCGACTTCCGAAATTAAAGTTATTTTGATCCTTTTAGTGTGTTTTTTTAGTGAAGTCGGTTATTTTTTTTTCTAAAAAGTTTTTATTTCACACTTTTTAGTTGCGATACACTTATAAACAGAGTGCCTATTTCTCATGACAATTCCAATGAACCCAAATACTGCTAGGTTGTTCCTGTGTCTACCTTCCTCCTTCCGGCTCCATCATCAGATCAGTTCGATAGTACCTTATAGCCAAAGAGCATCTCACGACAATTCTAATAAGCCCAAACACGGCTAGGATATATTGATTAATTACGGAGTTCCTGTGCCTACCTTCAGGCTCCATCATCAGATCAGTTCGATAGTACCTTATAGCCAAAGTGCATCTCATGACAATTCTAATAAGGCCAAACACGGCCAGGTTACATTGATTAATTACGGAGTTCCAGTGCCTACCTTCCGGCTCCATCATCATCATCAGATCACTTCGATGATACCATTTTCAACGTAACTATTCAGAATCATTCATTTATTTGTATTGTCATAGTCGCTTAACTATATCTTCATTGTGATATCTATTTGAGTATGAAGTTCCGTTGACCATTTCTGGTCTTCTTCATCAGTTCCACTACATCAAATGTTACTTTTTGACTGTAAATGCTTAAGTTCTTGATGAAAATACTAAAATTACCATAGGGTTGCCTATAATTTTTGAGGAGTTCCCTCGATTCCTCATGGATTCCATCATCAGAACTGGATTTTGAAAAAAATGGGACCAATCTGGAAGCATATCCTATAAAGGAAAAAAAAAAATTTGCAAATCGGTCCATAAACGACGGAGTTCTGAGGTAACAAACATAAAAAAAAAAAAATACAACCGAATTGATAACCTCCTCCTTTTTTTTGAAGTCGGTTAAAAAAAACAAAAGTACAGAATGCGCTGAGCGTGCCCGTACCGAAAGGGTGACCACTTCAGCATTTGCTGGGCGTCAGACACCCAGCACTAGTTTTTAGTTTTTATTTTGCATTAAGTTACTTTTGATAAAAGTACAATAAAACCTTTGAGTGCGATTACCTTAGACCATCAACGGTTGCATCACTGCTTACCATCGGGTGGAATCGCAGTCAAGCACTGGTTTATATCATTAAAAAAAAATAACCTACTTAGGGCCAGTTCACACCGAGACGCGACGCGACGCGACACTGCGTGAAAAGTGGCTCAAAATATAACTTTTACGAAAAGATAACATAGACATTTCAGATCGAGATGATTCGCGGCGCAGCGCAGCGCTGCATGGTGCAACTTATTCTGAATTCTCACAATGAAATGTGTGTCATTTCGTGTAGTAAATAAAGTTATATTTTGAGTCGCACTTCGCGCAGTGTCACGTCGCGTCGCATCTTGGTGTGAATTAATGAAAAGAGGAATATCGTTTGTATGCAAAATCTTATTCCGTTTGCCAATATTTATTTGAAATTGAGTAGGAAAAGTAACCTAAGTTAGTAAAGGCCGTAATTATTTGTTTTTCAATAGCTACCCCCATAAGACGATTTAGGAGTGTTAAAGTTTTTAGGGTTCCGTACCCAAAGGATAAAACGGGACCCTAATACTAAGACTCCGCTGTCCGCCCGTCTGTCTGTCACCAGGCCGTATCTCATGTACCGTGATAGCTAGACAGTTGAAATTTTCACAAATGATGTATGTCTGTTGCCGCTATAACAACAAATACTAAAAACAGAATAAAATAAATATTTAAGTAGGGCTCCCATAAAACAATCTTGATTTTTTTTTTACCGTTTTTTGCTACGGACGGTACGGAACCCTTCGTGTGCGAGTCCGACTCCCACTTGGGTTTTATTATGAAAATGTTCACGCGAACGAAGTCCTAGTATCTTATACTAGCTTTTGCCCGCGGCTTCGCTCGCGTTAAGTATTATTATTAATTAGGTATATTTTTTGCGGCACAAACTTTCATCCCCTATTTTATCCCCTTGGGGGTAGAATTTATCAAAATCCTTTCTTAGGGGATGCGTACGTCATAGTAGCTATATGCATGGAAAGTCTCAGCGCGATCGGTTTAAAATTGACAGTTTCATACAAACTTTCATCCCCTATTTTATCCCCTTGGGGGTAGAATTTATCAAAATCCTTTCTTAGCGGATGCCTACGTCATAACATCTACCTGCATGCCAAATTTCAGCCCGATCCCTCCAGTGGTTTGGGCTGTGCGTTGATAGATCACTATGTCAGTCAGTCACCTTTGAGTTTTATATATTTAAGATTAAAAAACAAAGTCCCTCACAGCGTCTATCGATGCGGCCTCTGATTATCCTCTGATTACAAACCACAAAGGCTCCAATGTCAGTCCAATTAGATCGTTAGCGACCAGAGGAAGGAAATTATCGTCAGCAATTATGATTTCATTTTGAACGCGACAAGTCGTAAGGCGTTGATCGGACTTGCGACTGAACTGATGACTGTTATTTGCAATTGCCACTGATTCGTAGAATGAAGGGCCGTTATACATACATATCGCACGCTCAATCGTGAACTGAACAAACTAAAAAACGAGTTTTTATTTTAAAGTAGATGCTTCAGGCTCGTTAAAAAGAGTAATAAATACACACTGAGTTTGTTTCGGTGTTTCTTCTCAGGGTAGTCAGCAAAATCAATCAAATCAAAACGTATCAAGTTTACATTGACGAAAACATTCGACATGTAAAAGTATTTTTTTTAAACCTATCAAAATAAATATCATTTATAAAAAACACAAATTTTATCATTCATTTTGCAGGTCAATGTCAAGTTATATATTGATAAAGAGGGGACTTTCCGCGATGATTATGGTTAGCCCAGCACTGGGCTGCGACAGTCGCTGTGACCATAATAACGCCATGAGATCTCGCCGGAACTCTGTCCGCCAAAATTATTGTAATTGACGTAATAGTCCACATAAAAAAATCAAACTAGTTGTTTGTTGATTAACAAAAAAATTTACATCCTTAGCGATAAATAATTTTGATATGTTTAATGATACGAATCAAAACAAAAAACTTGTAAGTAATTTTCGATCAACCTTGATCAAGGCATGCGTATTTTTTGGTTATTATTTTATATACGATGATTTATGAATTTATGACATCCGAATGAAATATCGTTAGATTAAAACTAAACCAGTTTGTGCCAGCGCCTTTACTCACGTGTAAACCGAAAAAATTCCAAAGGTACAGTCAGGGATCAAAAGTGAAGTTCCACCTTACCAATACTAAAATGTCTAAAATTTCTTTGTAGAAGAGGGTCAATGGTTCATGACTGATTTAATTTGTAGTATAGAATCTAAAGTATTGAATAAACTAGTTGTGAACTATTGAACTTCTACAGCAAAGAAATTTTAGACACTTTAGCATTGGTAGAGTGCAACTGCACTTTTGATCCCTGACTGTACATATTCCCGAGATTAAAAGTATTCTATGTCTTATGCCAGGATATGTTCGTTTTTTTAGGTGTTCTCTCGCGCTCTAAGGAGGAGTGGGAGGGCGTATCAGACTCTTACTGACTAAAACCCACACCTATGTTCGTTCTTTACCTTGCGTCCCCGTTCCCTTTCGGACGACCCATGAATGGTCTACACGTGAGCCAAGTTCCATTCAAATCCATTCAGCCATTAAGATTTGAAGAGGTAACAGACATACAGAGTTACCTACTATCGCACTAATAATATTAGTATCGAAGTATGAATAAGCTAATTTATTGCTCTTCAAATTTGCACAAAAGCTATGAGAAAATAAATTCAACTTTTGTGACGTAAATAAAATTCAGTTATGAATTTTATTTTTGATACGAGTTATATGAATGGCGCAAATAACGGTCGCGGTATATTAAATTTTGATTCAAAATCATTAATTCTAAGACAGAGTACGAAAGTAATCCAAAGCTGCCCGCCCCCCTAGCCAAGTTACAACCGTTTCGTTTCGATTGTCTTGTCTTAGATCGCCTCGAGTCAGCCACGCCTCCTATTCCTTTGTTTTGACCACGTGACTGAACGTCATCTCAATGACGTCAGAACAAAGGAATCGGAGGCGTGACCGACTCGAGGCGATCGACTTGTATAATGTATGTATAACTTGGCTAGGGGGGCTGAACTGCGAGGTTGATCGAAAGAGATACCGGAGCCCTAGAACGCAAAGGGCATAGGTTAGTATTAGTAAGCAAATTTTTACACTCCCTCTCGCTCCAGTCAGAGCGGGAGAAGTTATTCAGTGACTAGCTGTTGCCAGCGACTTTGCTCGCGAGAAAGTAGAAAACTTTCCTAAGAGAACAATACTCCCGGTATAAGTATCCTATGCGCTATTCCAGGACATGGTCTACTGTGTTCCAAATTTCATCCAAATCAGTTCAACCGTTTGAGCATGAAGAAGTAACAAACATACACACACACACTTTACATTCTTTCGCCTTTATAGTATTTTACAATAATAATATAATATTCTACAATATTCTACAACTATTACACAACGCCATCTTTTTTTTATTTAATGTAAACTAGTGCTTGACTGCGATCCCAAACAAACATCCCTAAAAATCGAAAAAAATAAAGTTGTAATTGTTCTTTTGAAAATCTAGTCCCACACTAAGCAGAATTTGTGCTATGACTACTAGATAACTGATAAACGTACTTATATATTTCTAAATACATACATAACACTACATAGTATAAAACAAAGTCGCTTTTCGTGTCTGTTTGTCCCTATGTATGCTTAGATCTTTAAAACTACGCAACGGATTTTGATGCGGTTTTTTTTAATAGATAGAATGATAAATTACACCCAGACACAGAAAAAATGATCTTTACTCATCACACTAACATGTTTTGTCCTGTGTTGGAATAGAACCCATGACCTCCGGCATAGCGGCCACTAACCATTAGACCCACAGGCCAGTCAGTCAGTGTGATTTCTCACCTCAAAAAAAAAAACGCTCTGTCGCACCATTCTGCGACTAATCTGCCCATCCGTACGCACCCTAACAAAACTGTAGCAATGATCGTCAACGTAACGACTTTCCTTATTAAAGATTTTTTTACTCCGATTAAGCAAGAGTTAAACAATTGGCATTGTCTTAATTACTCAGTACAACTGTTGAAAGTACAAATTATAATGTCGCTTTGAATTTTTCAACTACATAGTTTATGCCAGTGGCTTCACCCGCGTAACAGGAGAAACGACTATAATACGACGACGACATAGACTTATACATAATTATATATATTTGACTTTTATGTAGGTTTATATTGTGTACTGAAAGAAAAAAAAAGAAAGAAAAAGAGTTTATTTACGACAAACATGGCACATAACTTAAAAAAAAAGATATATAATATTATAACATAACATACAAAAGAGTGAGTTATGCGACACATCCGCGGAAAACGACCACTGGATCCTACCCTCAAATATGTTCTCTCTCTATAATTCAAAGGTTTGCTGGGAGAATACTCATTGCTGAGTTAAGCTCGCCTTTGTACCTACATGAAATGTCTGTATCTCCATATATTATGTTATGTTTTTGTGTACAATAAAGAATTAAGAATGAGAAAAAGATCCCACGGAAATATACTCTTTTTTTAAGGTGGGAAATCATCTAATGACATCCCCCGCTCTCGGGCGGAGCGGAAGATAGTGTCAAACTTTTACTGACTAAAAACCCACTCCTGTTCCTTCGTTGCCTTTCGTACCAGGGCCGAGTCTTCCTTTTAGAATCAGACCCTTGACCCCAGTAGGCTTCGACTCTGCTCGGCCCTCTAGGGGGATGTCAGACTTTTACTGACTAAAACCACACCTAAGTTCCTTCAGTTGCCCTTTGTGTTCTAGGACCACGGGTTTCCCTTTCAGAAGTCAACCAATGGCCCCAGTAGGCCCTGCTGGACCCTTGTGGTTTTTGCTGATATCTCTTTAAGGTACGCGTAGAACGGTTACCGGACGGCCAGACAAGTGAATATATAGGGTGACTGGTAATTAGTGTACGATATTTAAACACGTGATTGTGCTCATGATAACCAACAACTTTTACTATGGGAACAAACCTGAAATCGCGAAAAAAAGTCAGCTGTTCAGTACATTTATGTTTGCGTAATGTAACGTTCACGATTTCGGCTTTGCTCCCATAATAAAAATTGTTTGTTATCATGAGCAACTTGAAAGTCGCATGACCTTGATCGGATGATACAGTAGTCACCCATCACGACCGGTCTTGAGTTTAATGAGTCAAACCAAGGGAACATACTATCAGGATAAAAAGTAGCATGCATAATTTTGAGTGTATAGCACATAAAACATAGTATTATGTACACTCAAAAGAATATGTTGGCTCTGAGGGTACAACTGCCCCCCTACCCAAGTTACGACCGTTTCGTTTCGATACTCTTGCGTCAAACGCCTCGAGTAAGCCACGCCTCCGATTCCTTTGTTCTGACGTCATCTCAACGCTCAGTCACGTGTTCAGAACAAAGGAATCGGAGGCGTGGCCTACTCGAGGCGTTCGACGTAAGAAAATCCAAACGAAACGGTCGTAACTTGGGTAGGGTTTCTGCTGGAGTCGCACCGTAACGTCAATTTTAAGGCGTTTGTGGTGCGAGTCCTAAACATTTTTCTGCCCTTCAAGTTGAAGGAAGACTTTTGGCCGCAGGGCGTGGTGTTCCGTCGCTTCTACGGACAGATGCCACAGAACAGCACAAAGTGAATATAGTGCAGTGTGAAGTGTTATTAACATAGTCTTATGTCTTATTTACTAACAATAAATTGTATTTACTTTATAGATATATTTTACTTTTAACCGGTAATAATGTTCATTATTTAATTTAATCATTCATTGTAATTTACTGGCATGGCTCTCACTGGCGTAGAACAAACAAAACTCAATACCAATTAAACCGTATAAAGCATACAAGAAAAGCATGAAAGGTTGAATTTGCAAATGTCATAAAAATCATTGAACAATAAACAGAAAAAAAAACAATCGTGTGCAACATTTTGGCGCGTTTGGAAGGCGTCAAAAAATTGAGCAAGACTCGCGGCATCACAGTAGCGAGGTGTTACAACATTCTACATTTAGCTCATCATCACGTGTTTGAAACATACCTACGTTTTACTTTTTACTCTAATCTTTCCGTCTTAGTGCAATATGCAAATGCAATCTGGAAATTGAACTCGTTCCGACATCGGCAGTCAGACAAGTTTTTAACACTGTTTATAAAGCTAAGGACTAAAATAAACTTAAGTATGGCATCGAAAAACTCCTCCGCTGTTGGTAATATACCCAAGAGACTGGTGGCATTGCCACGCTGTATGGCAATGTTTATTGTCTGTCCAAGGTAAAAGCCAGAACTTGGGTCACTTTCTTAAGGGGTCTTTATTTTATTATTTATACATATAGTGTATTTATATAGTAACATATTATGTAATGATAGACAATAAAGTCTTTTTAGGGTTCCGTAACTCAAAAGAAAAAAACAGAACCCTTATAGGATCACTTTGTTGTCCGTCCGTCTGTCTGTCTGTCTGTCTGTCTGTCTGTCTGTCTGTGAAGACCTCTCTCGGGAACGCGTGGAGTTATCGAGTTAAAATTAAAACCATATACTCAGGGCTACGGTCCCTTGAAGCTGTAAAAAAATCAAAACTTCTGAGTTAACGAGAAAAAAAGATACGGCCGTTTATGTCACAAAAAAGTGTATTTCGACCCTCTCAATTGAATCAAAATTCATAGGGTAATTTCCCGTTGACCTAGAATCTTGAAATTTGGTATGAAGCAAGGTCTTATAGCACAAGTACCTATAGGGAAAATACTGTAAATTTGTAGTTACGTCACAAAAAAAAAACTTTTTTTGCGATTCGGAAAAATTTCCGTAACTCAATTCGGGAATCGAACTGTTTTCATAGGTAAGTTTTTACGGAACCCTCAGTGCGCGAGTTCGACTCGCACTTGCCCAGTTTTTTTTAAATCCGCAAACTCGCACGACGCTTCGCAAGAACTTGTGAACGGATTCGCATTGTACATTGTATGGTCATCTGAGGCCCTTACACGAGCTCTTAAGGCCCTAGCGCCCGAGCAGTGCCATAAAACAGTGACTTTCTGAAGCCTACTCCTCGGTAACTGCTGGGTTATTAGATTCATGTACAACATTATCAACACATGATTTTTTCGTACGATTAATACTTTTGTCAAAAAAAATATTTAACAACATGATATTTTTTCGCTCGTTTTCCCTATTCCTTTCAAAAGGCTTTCAAGATCTTTAGAAATATGTTTACAGAAAAAAATAGCTGGTTAAGTATTCTTCAGAGTGTACATAGCATATATGTAAATCAATCAATATTTCGCAAAGAAAATGGATTTAAAGGTCAGCGGGGCTCTATCATACTAAAGAGCAGTCAAGTGGTGGCCGAGTGGTAACGGCCCCGACTTACGAATTGTTGGTCGCGGGTTCAAACCCAGCCAGGCGCATTACTTTGTGTAATTTATTTCATCACCACTGCTCTCAAAACGGTGAAGGAAAACATCGTGAGGAAACCGGCATGTCCTAGTACCAAAAATTCGAAGACATGTGACATCCACCAACCCGCACTGGGCCCGCGTGGTGGATTACGGCCCATTCCCTCTCCTAGAGAGAGGAGGCCTGAGTCCCAGCAGTGGGAACATTAAAAGGCTGAATATGTATGTATGTATGTATGGCTCTATTCGGGCGCAGCTGGCCGGAATTAAATGCACATACATACTCGTACTGCCACTTAGGCAAGATATTCAAGGGACTGTATGCCTTAACGCGAGAGGGCATGTCAGACTTTTACTGATTAAAACCGACCTGTATCCTAATCCTGCAGTTACCCTTTATGTTGCAGGTAACTATTTCGAATATTACCGCCAGTCTTAAAATATTCCTTGCATTCTGAATTCCACACTCAAGTTGGTTCTAAAATAGTTTGTCCATTGGACCATTGCTAATGGCTCATTAAATTCTGGTTTAGATTATGACAGAGCTACTTAATTAATTAAGTGACTTGCCTTGAGCTATGCATCGTAGCTACCTACGTGTGTATTTTTTTTATGAATGGGTTCTCGCGGGTCAACTTGTGAGCAATGAAAAACCGGCCAAATGCGAGTGGATCACTAGTCTAAATAAAAATGCCACAAGCATAAATAAAAAATATTATTTCAAAACCGCATTCATGCAAAAAACAGAGCTAAAGCTAAACAGGATTCAGTAATTTTGCAAAACTGGTTCATTGACGCACTTGCTACAAGACCTTCCAAGAGGTCCTGGACCTAAGCAGGTTTCCATGCAGTGAATATGTTGCAAGCTCTAATTAAATTTTTTGATTTATATTCTTTTATTTATACATAATTATTATATTTATATATAGATTATATGACAATAGTCCAAGTCCAACAAGACGATCTATTTTCATTTTAAGATCTCTTGCATGCTGACCACTTTTGATGAATATGTTGTACTTATGTTTAAGCAATTTTTTTAAATGATTAGTATTGACGGGCTTGTGCTTCACTACCTACTGATACCGGCACGAATCTTGAGCGCTCGGCGGAAGAGTGGGGATCGCTTTGCACATCGTACACATCGGCGAGCCAATCACTGCACAAGGATTGTACACCCTGCCCCCGCGTCTCACTTCATACCACTAAAGAGACCCGATATTTCACTCCTGCGCAAGTGGAAGTCAGTGCTCGAGATCCATGCATGATGTGGTCGACGAAAGAGCAATTGAGCCCCCCTAGCCAAGTTACAATCGTTTCGTTCGCGCCGAACGCTTCGAATAGGCCACGCCTCCGATTCCTTTGTTCTGACCACGTGACTGAGCGTTGAGATGACGTCAGAACAAAGGAATCGGAGGCGTGGCCTAGTCGAGGCGTTCGGCGCGAACGATACGATTGTAACTTGGCTAGGGGGGCAGGTTTGCCTAAAAGTAACCTATTCACTCTTTACTTTAGCCGAAAGACGCCCACTGCTGGACATAGCCTCCCCCAAGTATCACCACAACGAGCGATTCTGTGCTCTCGCATCCATCGGATTCCCGCGACTCTCACCAGGTCGCCGGTCTACCTTGTGGGAGTCCTTCCAACGCTGCGTCTTCCGGTGCGCGGACGCCACTCCAGAACCTTTCAGCCCCACCGATCATCTGTTCTACGAGCAATGTGCCCTACCCATTGCCACTTAAGTTTGGCAATTCTTCGGGCTATGTCGGTGACCTTGGTTCCTCTCATACTTATTAATATTGTAAAAACAAACATTTTTTTTTTAAATAGTAACCAGGGAAGTTCCTGCCGGGTCTTCTCCTTGCACTAGCTTCTGACGTTTTATAAGTGCCCATGTAGGCATATGTGAAATAAAAATATTTTTGATTGATTTGATTTGATTGATTGATTGATTGAGGAAACGACCGATTGGAACCGTGCTCTAGCTTCTTACGTTTTATATGTGCCCATAAGCATATGTGAAATAAAATGAATTAATTTAAGTTAAAGGAAAGAGAGCATGAACATAGCTAGATGATAATCTTGATACATGACCATGATCAAACAGACGGATGTGGGGAAATAGTGACGTCACAGCAATAATAAGCAAACACGGAGTATGGCTGAGTAAATAGTAAGTTATGTGAAGGTCGGTGAGAATTGCAGATGAGACGATGTACATTGACGGTTTAGTCCGCGTTGAGCTCACAGATTTTGGTGTTAACGCAGCATTAGATTGTGCTGGTAAGTCTGTAATTTTGGTCACCATTGTGCATTAGATCTTTTAGTACTTGATAGTGATGATATTTTTAACTTATTTAATGTAAAGTACAGAAGATTAAGTTACTCTAAGAAATCTCATAAAACAGTATGATATTATGAGTTTATGGGCTTACTAATATTATGTTTTCCTAGTCTGGGTGAAACGAGAGGGAGTGTCAGACCTTAATGGAATGAACCCCATCCGTGTTCCTTTGGAGCACCGTCGTGTCCTCGTGGGGGCCATCGGCGGCGGCGACCTCTTGCGCCTGGCCCTGGTACGGGCCATGGTCCTGAGCGAGGAGGAATAGCAGGCGGTCGCCTCCTTCTGCGAAGCAGTAATGCTAGCGAAGGAGGCGGCTGCACGCGTGACATCCACACGGTCCAGCCCCCGGCCCTGGACTTCAGTCCTGATTTCCAGCCACCGTAAGCGTGGGCTTGCGGACGACGAGCAATAGGCAGCTCGCCGTCTGGCCGTTAAGACCGAACCCGAGTAGTGGACGGTGCGTAGTGTTCCACTCGCGCTTCAAAGAGATGTCAGCAAAACCGTAGGGGCCCAGCAGGGCCGAAGCCTACTGGGGCCATGAGTTGATTACCGAAAGGAAAACCCAGGGTCCTTGAACGTAAGGCAAAGAAGGAACATAAAAGTATGATTTTATCAATAAAAGTCTGACACGCCCTCACGCCCCGACCTAGAGCGGGAGAAGTCATTGGATGATTTCCCACCTTAAAAAAAACCAGGGTCGCGGGCACGCTGATGGTTTACAAATACCTATTCACATTATCTTGGATTACAAGGATTTATAGAAAAACCGTTAGTAAATTTTCCTCAATGACCGCTATTTAGCCATTAGCCCTACTCTTCGCAAAAATTCAAGTTGACTGCATCTTGTTTTACTAACAAAGGTCAGATGTGTAGTACTTATTACCGGCGTGCGTGTGTGACCAGAAGGCTGAATTACCTATGTTATAAAATCGTTTGAATTCAAGACGTAATCTTATCTCTGTTTTCGTACCTACAGTTTAGTTTTCGATTATGAATGTCAATTGTCGAAAAAATTGCAAAATGAGGAGTAGTCAGCGATGGGTTTATTAAATAATAATAATAATAAAACATTTATTTCGGACGAGGTCCATATTTTGTTAGTAACAATTAAGTATCTTAAAAACTAATATTAGTAGGCATTAACGACACAAATTACACAACTATACTTCGACATGAAGCCGCACTGATCTTTGCAGCATGGGGGACTCCCACCTATCTGCAAAAACACTCAGTATAGTATTGGTTCTGCCACGAACGTGAGCGAGTAGGGAGGCAAAACTCTTCCTGATTATGGCGGCAAAGCCATCAACCCGCGCCTCAGCAAACATCCCCAGCCACGGCAGCCCCAATAGTACCCTGAGTGCATTGTTATATTGGACACGCAGCGCTGTATCTGTATGCCCGCTGCGAATATGCGACCCACAGGCTGCAGGTGTAAAAAGATTGACAAAATGCTTTAAAAAGCGTGATAAATTGAGATTAGAATTAAGAATATAGCAATTGCCCTGTGATGTATGAACGTGGACGAAAGAGAGCAGGCCATAAAAAACAGGCACCTTCTTCTGCAAAGCAGTAATGCGAGCAAAGGTGTCATCAGGAGTCACAGGGCGTCTTTTTTTTATTATGATTGATAGGCTCGCGTTTGACCACTATCTTCCCTGATGGTAAGCGATGATGTGGCCGACGATGGAGCACGCTTGCCTAGAAGTAACCTATTCACTCTTGACTTAAAGACCCCTAGGTTGTAGCTATCAGGAAACACAGACTCCGGCAGGAAATTCCACTCCTTAGCTGACCCATTATGAATGCGTTTCTAAAACGCTTAGTACGTATGGGTGGGATGTCCACCATGTACCGATGGTGCAACGCCGACGTCTAGTGGTCCGATGATGGAACGGAGTTAGTGGAATTAAATTGTTCAATTCCAACGCACACTCCCCGAAATGTAATCAATAGAAAACCGACAGGCCAGCAACTCGGCATCGATGCTCAAGGCTTTGGAGTTTTGACTCGACAAGTGCATCATCACCGATGATCCTCTTGGCTCGCTTCTCAATCGACTCCTGGCCACCGAAGGCGCGGGCTTGTGGACGGCGAGCAAAGATTAGCTTACTACCTGATAGGGACAGGGCCGGGTGGTAGGCGCATTGTGTTTCGCGCGTACTTCAAAGAGTTGTCAGCATAGTTGTCAGGGCCAGCTAGGCCGCCAGCACAGTTGGGTTTTAGTCAGTAAAAATCTGATACTAATTCCTTTCGCTCCACCGAGAGCGGAAGAAACTAATTGTAGGATGATTTCCAATACCAAAAAAACAAAGTTATTCTTTCACCAATTTTATCCTTCGCTCGCACACTTCCTTAAGGTTGGTCTACACTAGAGAGGCCGAGCACGAATGGAGCACGAGCCGAGAGAAATTGAGCTCGGCTCATGCTCCACTTGTGCTCGGATCCTCCAGCGTAGACCCACCTTTAGCTCACATAAATGACACTAATTAAACAAAGATTCGAAGTTCACGTCCTGTCCCATCATATTTTCGCGTATTGACTTATAAAATATAATTGCGAAGCTCTACAATGACGCATTCGTTCTGAGAATAAAAAACAACAGCATTTAATACAGAGTCACGATGACCAAGCATATTCAAAACTTAGATATTATTAACCTATCATCATTTTGATGACGGTTTTTATGAACAGTAATCTCTGCCAGTGGTTTTGCTAACGTGCACACCATCATCTTCCTGCCCTTGTCCCGTGTTATTTGGGGTCGGCGCAACACGTTTTTTTCTTCCATTCTGCCCTGTCACTCGTCATGCTATCACTAACTTCCTTTTCTTTCATATCACTCTTCACACAATCCATCCATCTTTTCTTTGGTCTCCCTCTCCCTCTCCATCCATCCACATGTAAACTCATAACTCTTTTAGTAACATGCGTTTCATCTCTCCTCTTCACATGACCATACCAAGACAAACGATTCCCTTTCAACTCTTCAGTCACTGGCGCCACTTTCAAACTTCCCCTAATATACTCATTTCTCACTTTATTCATTCTCGTCACACCACACATCCATCTTAACATTCTCATCTCCGCTACTTTGCCAACGTGCACACATGATAATTTTTTTCAGAAAATATAAAACACAAAGAATCCAATAAATACCTTATTTCGGAAAAAGAATAACGGACCTTTAATATTAAGTTTATTTGAACTTATAATTCCAAGTCAATCCAAAGATAAAACACTTCAATACAACCCGTTTTAAAAAACAACTATTTCATACTTTAACCCCTATTATTTAGTTGAGACCGTTTGAACCCCAAACTAGGCAAAGAATGCCTGTATTTTGAAAGTCCACTGAAAACCGTACAATCTCTCCTTTAGAACCAGACTTCCAGCTTTCAAACAAAAATCTACCCTGAATGTTATCGCCACAATGTCATCCAATACAAAAACTTCAGTTTCCAAACCCGTATACCAAAAAAGAACTACAGATAAGGTTATGTACTCGGTTCCATGCAAAAATATTGACATTTGACATGCCACTGAGATACCTTTGTGCGAAAAATTGCGAAACTAATTGTTCTACAGTGCTAATATTACGAAGTACTATTTATTGTGGATACAAGGTTATATTCGTATAGTATAATCAGCCTTTTATGTTCCCACTGCTGGGACTTAGGCCTCCTCTCTAGGAGAAGATATATGCGCAATCCACCACTCCAGAGACAGACACATGTCTTCTATTTTTGGTTCTAGGACATGCCGGTTTCCTCACGATGTTTTCCTTCAATGTTTGTAAAGCAATGTTGATGAAATAAATTACACAAAGACATGCGCCAGGCTGGGTTTGAACCTAAGACCTACAACTCTGAGCCAAGGTTACTGACTTGTAAACCTTGGCTCTATAGGTTTGAGGAAGCTTCTGAATACGTTTTTTCATCACTTGACTGTGTCTTAGTCAGTCATCTTCAAAAGTGTTTAAATGTTAAGTAATTCTAGTTCATTTGACTATCGGCCTAGACATCCCATTGGACGTCGGCGTTTAATGAACGGCCTAGGCGTTTAATTAACTGGCTAATTTAACCAGATGGCTGCGACATACACAAAACTTTTCTAACTTAATTATATACACATCTCTGATCCAACTCTTCTGCCGCAGGTCTGCTGGAAGAAATTTTATTTGAAATAAGCAGCACCTTTGTGCATATGTATTTGTTCTTTTCATTTTTAAGTGTTTTGAAGAGATTTTTGCCCCAGGGTAAGCCTAGTAGACACTGAATAAAATCTAGGTTAATTTTAAGCATACATTTTATGCGAAAATATATTTGTTTAAATTACTTTGATAAGTACCGGACATTTAGAAATATTTGAATGACAGCAAAGTTAACTTCGGGATAAGTAATTATTTCTTCTACTGCAAATATAATGTACATATTATTACGCACAAGTTAGCTGACATGACCTAGAACTCGAAATGTCCTCGGTAGCTACTAAGTATAATTACTAAAATTAAGTGGCAATAAGCAGGAAAAATTGTTCGTAGAACAGATAGTCGAGAGGACCGAATGATTCTGGATTGGTGACCGTGTACCGAAAGACGCAGTGCTAGAAGGTATACTACAAGATGAACTGATGACCTGGTTTTGCGAAACGCGCCCGAAGCTGGCTTTAGTTTGAAAAAAAAATACAGAACCCGATTGCAATGCTACCTACCGAGCACAACTGTATTTTCAAACCATCCAGAAACCCATTCAAATATACACACAAAATTTCATCCAAACTAAGCAGAGCTTGTGCTATGAGTACCAGACAACTGATAAACCTACTTATATATTTCTAAATACATACATTATTACAAATAAATTACACCCAGACACAGAACAAATGATCGTGCTCATCACACAAACATTTGTCCTGGGTGGGAATCGAACCCACGACCCCCGGCGTAGCAGTCAGGGCCACTGACCACTAGACCAACAGGCCAGTCAAAATCTCGTAAAATATTTGAAGGTCTTAAAGCTACAATTCAGAGTGAGGACTGAAGTTTTGACAAGGAAACAAGTAATACCCAGAATAGACATGACGTGACGTTTTAAGTTGCGTGATCTTAAACTTGAGTTAAGTAACTTACTTAAGTTATGTCACAAAATGTTATTACTAAACACTAAGTTGGATTTTACAAGCCTCTACTTAGGAAGGTTTTATTTATGATTGCTTGCTATTTCATTATCATCATTCATCAATTCAGCCGAAAGACGTCCACTGTTGGACATAGGCCTCCCCCAATTGTCCTGTGCATCTCGCATCCGTCAGTTTCCCGCAACCCTCACCAGGTCATCGATCCACCTTGTAGGAGGCCTTCCAACGCTACGTCTTCCGGTACGTGGTCGCCATTCCAGAACCTGTCTACCCCAACGGCCATCCGTTCTGCGAGCAATGTGTCCTGCCCATTGCCACTTAAGTTTGGCGATTCTTCGTGCTATGTCGGTAACCTTGGTACTCCTGCGAATATACTCATTGCTGATTCGATCACGCAAAGAAACTCCGAGCATAGCCCTCTCCATTGCCCTTTGGGTGACTTTAAGCCTTCTAATGAGGCCCATTGTAAGCGACCACGTTTCGGAGCCATATGTCATCACTGGCAACACGCACTGGTCATAGACTTTCGTCTTGAGACACGGTGGTATATTGGACGAGAAGATACCGCGCAGCTTCCCGAACGCTGTCCAGCCGAGTCAGATTCAACGATTGATCTCTTTCTCGAAGTTAGACCTATCCAACTGGACCGTCTGTCCCAGGTAAACGTAGTCGCCCACAACCTCGAGAACTTGCTATTTAGCTTGTACCATTTAACACTAGAGCAGTGGTGGCCGAGTGGTAACGGCCCCGACTTACGAGTTGTAGGTTGCGGGTTCAAACCCAGCCAGGCGCATTACTTTGTGTAATTTATTTCATCACCACTGCTCTCAAAACGGTGAAGGAAAACATCGTGAGGAAACCGGCATGTCCTAGAACCAATAATTCGAAGACATGTGACATCCACCAACCCGCACTGGGCCCGCGTGGTGGATTACGGCCTATTCCCTCTCCTAGAGAGGAGGCCTGAGTCCCAACAGTGGGAACATTATAAGGCCGACTATGCTATGCTATGCATTTAACACTAGATTCTAGTAGTAGCTTCGCTCACGTAATTATAGAAAATTATCCCAAGGAAACATACCTACTCTTGGCATAAAAAGGACATTATGTTCTAGCGGTGTACCAAATTCTATCCTAATCCGTTTAGCCGTTTGAGCTTAAACTAGTAACAAACATACACACACACATTCATACAAACTTTGACAGGAGCTAGTTATAACTTGATGTTATAACACTTATAACTAGCGGCTTCGCCCGTGTGAAAGTAGAATATTGTCCCAAAGGAGTATCCCCTATATGACATATGGTTCCGAAACGTGGTCGCTCACAATAGAACTCATCAGAAGGCTCAAAGTCACCCAAAGAGCTATGCTCGGAGTTTCCTTGCGTGATCGAATCAGAAATGAAGATATCCGCAGGAGAACCAAGGTTGCCGACATAGCGCGAAGAATCGCCAAACTAAAGTGGCAATGGGCAGGGCACATTGCTCGCAGAACGGATGGCCGTTGGGGCCGAAAGGTTCTGGAGTGGCGACCGCGTACCGGAAGACGCAGTGTCGGAAGGCCCCCTACAAGGTGGACCGATGACCTGGTGAAGGTGGTGGGAATCCGATGGATGCTAGACGCACAGGATCGTTCATTGTGGCGACGTTTGGGGGAGGCCTATGTCCAACAGTGGACGTCTATCGGCTGAAATGATGATGATGATGATGATAGATATATGGAACAGTACGGAAACTACCTACAAATGTTCGAAACGGCTCACTCACACAAACATACGCATCGACGAGACTCCTAAGCGGCATTCGCTACTGACAGGACCGCGAGAAACGCTTAGGAGTCTCGTCGATGCGTATGTTTGTGTGAGTGTGCCGTTTCGAATATTTGTAAGTAGTTTCCGTACTGTTCCATATATCTATACTGTGGTTCGACCTACTGTCCACGGACGCCGAAGGTCTATCGACGAACCGACAAAGAGACGACGACAAAATGTTGCCGCTTCGTCGACAGAGTTTCATAGTTTTGTATCTAAGAAAACAGCCTTGAGCGCAGCGCTGGCCGCAGCGACGAAATCCAAATTGGTACATTGGATTAACAATCCGATATATAGATCCAATGAATTGTTAATCCTATGCACGTATTTCGTCGCTGCGGCCAGCGCTGCGCTCAAGGCGGTATTCTTAGAGAATAGCAAGACAGACGTACACCAAGCGTATGATGATGAGTACGCGTCTGTGGGCTTTAGTAGGCTTGAGTACCTATCAGGAAATTCCAATAAAGAAACAGAAACATTATAAGCTAATTACGGAAATGGGGCAATTCTTATTATACCAGTCTAATAATATCAGCCTAATTAGCAATATATTAATTACATTATACATAGTATCACGTACGCATCTAAATGATTTTCTTAATAACACGTTCGCTTACATTTAGGTTGATGACGAAAGTCGTTAGGATTGTAACAATGGAGGACGTTCGGCAGCCATTTTGGGGACTGACTGTCGTTGACAGATTTTATTGTTATTTCTTTCGTAGAACTTATTTGCAGTTTGTTATTTTTTTTTAGTTGTAGAATTTTGAATTATTATAATTATATTATTAATAGGTGTATGCATGTATGTCTGTATGAATTTTTTGTATCTATATTTAGATTTAGGAGTTAAATAAAATGATTTTTAAATCTAAACTTAGTATCCTAAACCTAGTCTTATCTTTATGCTCTAGTGCCTACACCGGATGAAGACAAAAATAATAAGCCAAGCAATTATCATTTCAATGTTAAAAAGTGCAAAATCAAATTAATTAACGTGTTTCATACTACAAATTACTATTACACTAATTACTGACTTGCTCAGACCAAAGGTAGGTTTTAATACAGATTTCTAGACACCTATTTTGTAAATTTTACATATATATAAAAGGAGAAATTGACTGATTGACAAATCAGCGCACATCCGAAACTACTGGGACTAGGAGCGTGAAATTTTGCACAAGTTTTCCTTTTATCACCTAGGCAAGCACTAAGAGAGGGTTTTCCAAAATTCACCCCCTAAGGGAAACGGGGAAACGGGGTCCCGTTTGTATGAAGAAACCTACTTTCACGTGGACGAAGCCGCTGGCAGGAGCTAGTAGTAATAATAATAATTTTTCAAGATAGATAGATAGTTATATTCTTTATTGTACACCAATAATAAAATTACATAGGAACTCAAGAACCTGAAGGGCTTCAAGGGCC
Source organism: Mythimna impura (assembly GCA_905147345.3). Lineage (NCBI taxonomy): Eukaryota > Metazoa > Arthropoda > Insecta > Lepidoptera > Noctuidae > Mythimna > Mythimna impura. The sequence continues at coordinate 20,850,121 of LR990360.1, read as the reverse complement.
TGATACAGAAGGTAGTACTCCTTGATACGGCTCGCATTGTGAGGAGGTTCCTGTATCTGGAGCCCTAACCACCGGTAGCTTGGACCCTGCTCCCGACTCCGGCGGACTACTATTTTTTATATTTTTAAATGTTTTCTTTTTTATATGTGTTTTAAGAAATATTCAAATATAGTAATAGTTTCCCACCAACCGGGGGTTGTCCTTGAATGCACTAGCACAGCGCGTACAGGGATAATCGCCGGTTGATACCACGTTCCATTAAAAGCGTCAAGATTCTTTCAGTTGGTTTCGACTCCTCGTACGCCTTCCAAAGGTCCAGGACCCCAGGGTTCTGAGATATAATAACCCATATAATAATTTATTAATAAGACAACATTTGGTCTACAATATCTGTTAGTAAAGTTAATCCAACACGATTGCAGATAAATCAGCAGGTTTTTCCGACAAATCAAATCCTTTTTTTCTGCCATATTGAATCAGATTATGATCATAAATATCTGAAATGACGCACAATCGTCGCTAATAGTCGAAATTTTAATTAAAGTTTTTGTTGGTCAAGCTAAAAAAACACAGTTTTGTTTATTAGTTTATCTTTTTTACGCACAACATTTAAGTCAATTACTTATAGACATGGTCAAGAAACAAGTGCGATTCGTACTCGTGCACTGAGGGTTCCGTACAAACTTACCTATGTAAATAGTTCAATTCCCGAATGAAGTCTCGAAGATTTTTTATGTGACGAAACAACAAATTTACTGTTTTCAGATTTATTCCTATATATGTGCTATAAGACCTTGCTCTATACCAAATTTCAGGATTCTAGGTCAACGGGAAGTATCCAATGAATTTTGATTTCCTTGAGAGTGTCGAAATATACGTTTTATGCGACATAAACGGCCGAATCTTTTTTTTCGTTTGATTTTGAAGTTTGATTTTTTCACAGCTTCAAGGGAAATCAGATTTGAGTATATGGTTATAATTTCAACTCGATACCTCTGCGCATTCCTGAGCTAAAGGGTCAGGGTCGAGGGTACTACGGTTGAGCTAGAGGGTCGAGGCAACAGATTTCTTTGCCTATGAAGTATTATTATTTACGATTACTAGTCATGGTTTTTTTTAGAAGGAAAAGCATCCAATGAATTCTCCCGCTCTGGGTGTAGCAAGAGGGCATGTCAGACTTTGATTCACTAAAATCTACCCTTGTTCCTTCAGTTATGATAAATGATATTTATTTTTCAAATAGGTTTTTAAAACTACTTGTAAATTTTCCGCCAATTTAAACTAGATGAAGCCGGTTTTTCCTACCTGACCCTGAGAAGAAACACCGAAACAAACTTAGGGATCAAAGTATCTTTTAAAGCCGTACAGCAAACATGTAATTATCAAATCATATGAGAACCACGTCGATTGGTGTCTTTTTTTTAAGGTGGGAAATCATCTAAATGACTTCTCGCGCTCTGGGTGGAGCGGGAGGGCGTATCAGACTTTTACTGACTAAAACCACACCTGTATCCTTCAATTACCCTTTGCGTTCTAGGACTACGGGTTACCCTTTCAGAAATTCTCCGCGGTCCTAGCTAGCCCTGCTGGGCCCCTACGGTTTGCTGACATCTCTTTGAGTAGCGCGAGGATCACTACGCGCTGTTGACGACTGGGCTCGGTCCGGTTAATTACCGAACAGCCGGACGGCGAGCTACCCAGTGCTCGACGTCCGCAAGCCCGCGTCTACCGTGGCTGGTAGTCGAGGTCGGAATTACGGCAGCTAGGGCGTGAGGACCTTCGTTCCCTCACGCGTGCAGCCTCCTCCTTCGCTAGCATTACTGCTTCGCAGAAGGAGGCGACCGCCTGGTCGATTGGTGTCTGAGATGGTCTTTTGAGGAAAGTACCACATAGTTACGTGTGAACCTGTCCAGTCATTGCAAGCATTTGTCAGTATTCGTGTAGCTCCACTCAGGACAGAACACGTCACGCGTAAATTAATTTATTTGTTATAGAAGAGCGGAGCCTCCTAACACAGGCATTATTTGCCTAAAAGGAGGCTTCAAATACAAACTTGTAATATTACGCTGATTGTGACAATAAACTATTTTTATTTATTTTTTATTATTTTAGGACTACTAAGGAGCTCAACGACTTGACGAACAATACCAAGGAAAGGACATTTGGATAGGCCGCATAAAGTGCTCAAACTGCCAGACCGCGTACATCGAAGGACTGGACCAATTTGCCTGCTGCGGTCTTCCCGTCTGATTATAATTTAGGTGTCTTCAAGGCTCTTAATAAACTAGTACGGCTTACCATTAACGATTGCATCACTGCTTACCATCAGGTGGGATCGCAGTCAAGCACTGGGTAATATCAATTTAAAAAAAAATCGGAAAAGGAAAAGTAATCCACATAGTCCCACATTCATAATAATAAAACAAAATCTACAAATGTAACAGTTTACAGATTTGCCCTTTGGGTTCGAACAAACTCAGACCCTACTAGGAGGTAAGAAGTGCCTTACGTACGTTACTGTTTTGCAAAATGGACGATTTAACCAATTGCCCCACAAATAATAGATGATCAAACAAACTTACCTGTGATGTTCGATCATTATTATACGTAGCTTCGTTCGAAGATATATTCTATTTATTAACCATGCAGCTTCCGCATGCCTAGGCGAACCAATCGCAGCTTTTCAGAGCCTAAAAGCAAAAACAAAACGCACCGTATCCGAGCGAGTATCTGTCAGTAACGTCAAATGTCATTCTTTCAGAGTTAGAGATAAATCTTAAGTTTTGCTGGGTAGGGTAGGGAGGGTTCCCTATATCTTCGAACGAAGCTACGTATAATAATGATCGAACATCACAGGTAAGTTTGTTTGATCATCTATTATACTGCATTCGTTCGAAGATATATTCTATTTATTAACCATGCAGATGTTAAGAGTCAACTTAAAGCAAAATTAAGATTTTTAATATCAAACAAATATATTTCAGGAACCAAAATCTCTTAGGCACTTATTAGGCTCTTAATATAATGGTAATATGAGACAATCAGTCTTTTTTGACATACTTATACATTCTATATTATATAAGTATACATGTCTATTTTTTTTTTTTTTTTTATATAATTATTTTAAACATATTAAGGCATTTATAAGCAAATATTTTGTTCAGCATTAAGCACAGCATGAGCAAATTCAGATGAATTGTTGGAAATAGGTATATTATAAAATTTTGCAAAAGTTGAAGAACTGTTTGTTCAGCCGTTTGCCTAATTACATCTAATGATACTCCCCTAGCTTTAGCAGTCGACATGGATGCATGTCTTGTACTATGCCCTGAAAAAACGCTAATATCTATGCCACACATAGAGAAAGTATATATATATATATTATTATTATTATTATCCATCTACTAATGGTAGACGAAGAAATTGGCTTGTGTGGGTTATTCAAAGAAAGTATTAAATGAGTATTATCTTCCCTAATACTCTTGAGTGTATCTAATGTAATAAAATAAAGTAGTGTAAGGGCAGATTTCAGGTTTTGCCGTGCATTTTCGTTACAGAAAATGGCTCTATTTTTGTATGTTACTAAAAACAATAAAAATAATAAAATAAAAACTAAAATAAAGGTAAATAAGAGGTTCGGTCCGCTGCAACCAGAACCAGATGTTTTTATAGTGTCTAGGATAGAAATGTTTACACCGGTTTCATTAACTATAATATTGGGTATTTTTATAAATGATAAATCTGTGCTACTTGGGCTCTGCTAAGTGCAAACAAATTCACTAACTTTTTAGACAATTTGATTTTTATAGAAACCTTAACATAATCTCTGGATGTGATCATTACCACCAATTTATGAGTCTATTAATTTATTAATTGGTATAGACTGTGTGAATAAGTGAGATCCTATAAGTGACATTTAATTGAGGCATTATTTGGAAGGTAACCTAATGTAACCTCTATGGCTGATGGAAGAACCAGAACATCATGTCAATATTCTGGAAATTAGTGTAAGGAGGTGTGTAAGATGACACTCTTTAAAAGAGGAATGCAATCGTTTTTTATTGAGTACCTATAAAGACTAACAGCTTGAAAAAACTAACATTGTTTTCAATGGTGGACAGGCTTGTGAAGGTCAATATGACATCACCTTTTCATTTTTGATTTTTGTAGCCTCCCCAATATTGGGCTAAATGGAGGAAAGAACACATAAAAGAAATAAATTATCATGTCCAAGGGCAGTAAAAAACATCTAATTAAATGTATTTTGAATCTGGTTTCCAGGAAACACAGACATCACATTTATGCATTACTTGTAGAAGGGAAAAGATCAATCAGTTTGACCAAACTGAGACACAATATACCTACTAAAATGTAGAGATATTCTGTTCCCACTCTATGTTAGATGTATGAGATTGTTAATTGGTCTCTTTGTTGTCTTTTGAATCCATTTAGGAAGCAAATAGACAAATCTAATTATTTTCACACCATTGCTCCATATTTCTGGCTATATTATTTAATTGTTGATACCGTATTCCTCCCATTCGGTTTAAATAAGATACAGCAAACTATTATCAAACTCACACAAAATGTGTAAGTGCTCATGTTTAACAAAATAGTATTTTTAAAGGTAAAAAATGTGAAGCAGTTCTAAATAATTTATGTGATTATTATAATTTTTTATCCTTTTTCCAGAACCCATAGACTTCTGTTATCACTACAATTGCGCACCCCCCCTAGTTCTTGTTGCATCATTGTAGGTCTAGTTTGACGATTGGATGAATTTTTATTTTGAATCTTAGTTGCCTTTACTTATAACTAAGTATTTATGTTCTAATTTTAGTATAGAACCAACCAACAACAAATGTTGTTGCAACAAAATAATGCAACAGTTGATGTACCTATTAAGTGAGTAATCTCTCATAAGCTAAGAAACTTGTTTCTGTAAATATTTTTAAGTTTACAACTACAATTACAACATTTTTTGTATGTGACATCAGTCATTGTATAAGTGTCATATATAAAATCTAAATAATCAACATGATTGGGATGGCGTATTTTGTAAAAAGGAGTCATTGTTCCTTGAATATTTTTCAACCTTTTATTATATAATAGTAGGCTAGTATGAATAGTGTAGTGTGTATAGTAGTAGACTATATAGTCTGAACCAATACACAAAAGGTCATCAAGATGATGTACATACTGATTTGTGAACTTTTGATCATAGATATACATGTAACTACCACTATCAAAAATGCATAATGTGTAAAACAAACCCCATTTGGGACAGCAATAGACTCTTTTTAAATGATCATAATGAAATAATAGGTATCTCCTGTGATCTGGATTCAATTTTTGCCATAAGATCTCCTGGGTACACTAGAGCTACCGCAGTGATCTTACATCTTATAAATTTGGATATGTGAACCAATTTGTTCAGGGGTTTAAAGGTTTCAATAAACCTCCCTTCTCTATCCCTGTTGGGAAACCAAAAAATATCTTGGATATAAGTTGATTCCCACACGGTTTCCATGGGGAATTTGTGCTCAATGGCAGTAAATTATGAATGGTTTTATACATAAATATGCATTCATCTTGGCCCCTGATCTTGAAGATCCTGATTGATCACTTGTAAAACCATTTTTGTTTTGAACCGTTGAATTTTGGTTGATAAGTTATGGAAGAAAAAATGCACTTACCGAACATCCACTGATGTGTTTCAAAATTGAGGCATTACCACAAATCCTCTATCAACGAGGTAGGGAATGGGCTAATCTGTAAGCATGACTAACCTCTAGTTTCAACCATGAGCCTGTGGTGAAACTTTTTGTGTTCTAGCATACACTGGATGTGTTGCGAGAATTGCTTGATTTTAGTTTAATATGAGGACTGCAGTTACTTTCGTCCAGGCCTAGGTATTATTCTTTGCTGGTTGTACCAAGATGGACCATTCCCGTTTCCCTGACGGGTTACAGTTGAAGATTAGGCTGGCTTCATAATAAGCTTGCCGCTTCTGTGGCATGTCTTTAGGACTTTAAATGTTCTCTGTTGAAGTATTCCCATGCATCTTTGACAATATCTTTGTTTATGTGAAGTGCAAATCTATTAAAACTCTTCCAGTATCAATCAACTGGGAAAATTAGTTTCAGCCTATTTATGCCATCATTGCTGAGAAGCTTAGATAGGGTCTAGTGATTCCCAATCCCAACTGATTCTGTTCTGATTTAATCTTTTTGTATCAGTATATTCTTGTATTATCAGTGAATTACTGACTGAGGCAATAATCTCTATATTATTTTAAACAGTTATTACACACATTTTTATCTAGTTTTTGTTCATATTCCTTGAGTATTTCCAAAAATGGTATTCTAGATGTGGGTTAAGTCATTCATTAAGTCAGGCCATTAAATCATTTGGTTTTGTAGATATAAATACTGTAATACTTCAGGAAATATAGTAACTGGTTCAACGACTAGCTCAGATGCTAGTTCAGGAAATGTTATACTCAAGTCTGTAACAGTTGGGGTTGTGCCTGTTGGAGCCGATGATGATACAACAGATATCTAGTTTAATGTCCACTTCTTGAGGATCATCCTAAATACAAGGTCTAAAAACCTAAAACTATTGACCCTGTTATGGTACCAAAGTGTACCTAGGCAAAGCCTTTCGGATTTTATCAAAAGGTAATGACCATTGTGCATTCATCTCGTAAACACCACGAGTAAGCGGATCACGTCAATGCATCTCGTACATCACCCGTGTCCATGTACCAAAAGGTAAAGATCATCGTGTGTTCATCTCGTAAACACCACGAGTCAGCGGATCGCGCCAATGTATCTCGTACATCACTCGCGTCCATAGGTACAATATTCAAAATCCATTTCACTTGCAATGTAGATAACTTTCCTGACGAAGCTTTTCAGGTTACCCCAAAGGTGTGGGGCAAAAAACAATCTCGTATGTTTATCTCGTAAACATCCCGAGTCAGCTGAACGCGTCAATGCATCACGTGCACAACCCGCGTCAGTAGGTATATTCATATTTCGAAACCCATTTGATTTACAGACTTACACTGTATAATGTACCATGGCAAAGCCTTTAAATTTATGGAACAAGGAAACCAGCTCGTGTGTTCATCTCGTAAACACCCCGAGGAGTTTGATCGTGTCAATGCATACAATTATTTGGGTTAAGTACGTGAAACTCTTACTTCACTGAATAATCTAATAGATACATCTATTACTTCACCTGGAATCAAAGAATTAAATAGAGATAGGGCAGGTGACGTACTATGTTATCGTCGTTTCGTCCTTTTTTTCAAACTTTTCATCATATGAAGATAGTATTTCATATCTTTTCGTTTTAGCGTACTTCATTACAAATTATACAAGCACTTTGCTCTTATTTAATTACTTAAATTGGTAAAAAAGCAAATAAAACACAATGTAAAACGTATTGGTTGCCGCGCAAACGTATGGAATGACATTTGACGTTACTGACAGATACTCGCTCGGATACGGTGCGTTTTGTTTTTGCTTTTAGGCTCTGAAAAGCTGCGATTGGTTCGCCTAGGCATGCGGAAGCTGCATGGTTAATAAATAGAATATATCTTCGAACGAATGCAGTATAATGCACGTACACCTCGTGTCTTCGTGATAGGTCTCTTTCCACTCGCATTGAATGTTTCGACACCACGCGATGACTCAGATGAAACAATAGCAATCTCATTCGGTACATCTTTGGATTTATTACTGCTAAGACTAATTTACTAAACGTGATCTCTGACTGGGGTAAATAGACTACAGTAATTTTTGTTTTTTTTTTTTACATATTATTTATTTATTTATTATTTATTTTATTCTTGATAGGTTCGCGATTGACCGTTCGTTCTCACCTGATGAAAAGCGACGATGCGGTCGACGATGGAGCGCGCTTACCTAGAAGCAACCTATTCACTCTTGACTTAAAGTAGAAGAATTCCCGGGTTGTAGCCATCAGGAAACGCAGATTCCGGCAAGGAATTCCACTCCTTAGCTGTACGCACTTAGACATAGATTTTTCTAATACTTGTTTTTCCATCAGAAAATGAGTGAAAATTTCTGATCGGCTGATGGAAATCGGGTCGCCCTATAATACTTAAAGTAGCACTTGAACCTAGGTTCCCCAAATTATATTGAATGTTCGATCCAGCCCGTCTTTTGCTGTCCCTCCCCCAGAAACGCCTTAAGCCGAGGTGGATACCACAGGGGTAGTTTTGGTTTAGCCTGTAGCCGATAAGTATTAACTTTTTTATTAGTTGTAACTGGAGGATTTTCTTTTATTACGCTCGTCACAGGCAAATCCATTTAAATAGACGACCACCTCATAGGTTGACCTGCGAAAAGTCTGTCATAAATATATAATTAATAAAAGAACTTATCAAACTAAAAACAGCCCCATATCATGTTTTGACAATAACACTGTCCATTCCAGCCCTGCGTTCAAAAATGATGTTAGAGTTAACTCTAATGACGTCATCAGGGTAGATACTCGACGCTCGCATTTTTGAACGCGAACATTAAGTTCAACTGTCAATGCCAAGCAACTGCCATTCCTGCCGCTTACACCAACCTACCCTGCTCGGAGTTAGAGTTAGTTGGGTTAACTCTAGGGTAGCTACTCGAGTTATAAAAGAACGACCCTGGGTTGCAACTCGAAGCATTTTTGAACGGTTAGAGTAACGACCCCACCCTACTCTGGTTATTTTTGAACGCAGGGCTAGTTGCCTAGCAGAGATCGCGGAATGCGATAAGGCCACCGTGTTTAAGTAATTAGTGGTCTTTCTTATGTTTCGTATTGTATGTACAATAAAGTAAATAATAAACTAGCTTTTGCCCACGACTTCTTTCGCGTGATTGTGGGTTGTAGCAGACGAGAAGTCGAAGTCAGATAAAAAGTAGCCATGTCCTTCCTTGGGTTTCAAGCTTACTCTGTACTAAATTTCATAAAAATCGATTCAGTTGTTTAACCGTCAAAACGTAACTGATATAGTTACGTTCATATTCATATTTATCTTGACTCGACTGACCCGGTGTGAGAATAGGATAGTAGGTATCTGAAGTGTTCCATGGTGTGTACCTGCTTAGACGTTGTTAATTTTGTTGATTTATTAATGATATTCAATGGTAATAATAATAATTTACAATAATTTTATTAACTAATTTATTAATATAATTCAATAATTTATCAATAATTTTATCAATGTTTCAACAATTTATATAATCTAATGTATTTAATTTATTTAATAAGTTAATTATTTATTATATTATTTTGTGTTTAGATAATTTAATACTTACTAGTTTATTTGAGTACCTACATTTCTCATGTCAACGTTTTAGTATTTAAGAATAACTTGTATTTCTCATAATAAGTGAATTGTATTCTTTATGAGAAATAAATGTCTTAAACCGTTATCTTGAAATCAACGATAAATAAATAATAACAATAATAAATAATATTAGTATGGATTACAATGCAAGTCTAGAAACTGACTATTGTTATCATAATAATTTTCATATTACATATCAACGTTGTTAATTATTGAATACAGCCTTTTTATGTGGTGGGAAATCATCAAATGAGTCATCCTGCTCAGGATGGAGCGACAAGGAATGTCAGGCTTTTGATCCACCTCATCATCATCATCATCATTTCAGCCGAAAGACGTCCACTGCTGGACATAGGCCTCCCCCAAGCGTCGCCACAGCGAACGGTCCTGTGCGTCTCGCATCCATCGGACCCCCGCAACCGTTACCAAGTCATCGGTCCACCTTGTAGGAGGCCTTCCAACGCTACGTCTTCCGGTACGTGGTCGCCATTCCAGAACCTTTCGGCCCCAACGGCCATCCGTTCTGCGAGCAATGTGCCCTGCCCATTGCCACTTTAGTTTGGCGATTCTTCGTGCTATGTCGGCAACCTTGGTTCTCCTGCGGATATCCTCATTCCTGATTCGATCACGCAAGGAAACTCCGAGCATAGCCCTCTCCATTGCCCTTTGGGTGACTTTAAGCCTTCTAATGAGGCCCATTGTAAGCGACCACGTTTCGGAGCCATATGTCATCCATGCCATATGATCCACATGTGTTCCTTCAATTGCCTTTTGCGTTCCAGTGCCACTGTAACCCTTGTAAACCAATGAATACACCTAACTACTAAAACATTATCATTTAATTGATATAAACTGGTGCTTGACTGCGATCCGACCTAATGGTAGGCAAGCAGAAATGCAATCGTTGATGGTGAGACGCACTAGTTTTTTTAAGAGCCACTCTAGCCTTGAAGACACCTAAATTATAATCGGACGGGAAGACCGCAGCAGGCAAATTGTTCCAGTCATTCCATGTAAGCGGTATAAAATTGGCTAGGCGAAACGTGAAACATGATTTGACAATAATAATAAAGATGTTCTTCTATTTATTAAGAAGTGAACCGGTTACCTCATAATCACACTTGCGAGTTAATTTAGCTTTAATTTATGCCGAAATCTTTGTCGCTCAATAGCCAAGTTGTACGATTGCGTCCTAGAGGTCAGGCGTTCGAATCTTTTCCTAATATGCAGATTGCCAATTGTCTTTCGAAAAAACTCTTAACGATCTTCTAATGATTTCTTATGACTGGCTGAAAATTATGTTCAGTTTTTTTTCTTGACGAAACAGGAATCATGCTGCGATCATCAATTACTAAAATTGCTTGTATTTTTTTTTCTATATTACATCACAATATCACAATAATTGCGTAAACGAGGACGATTATCATTAAGGTATATCTTTAATGTCTGGCAATTTGTGTAAATGACAAGATTTTTTGATAAGCAACAATCAAGACATTAACTATTTAAAAAAAACTTGATGGACACTCAAAGAATGGAAGGTAGTCATGATGTTTACCTTTTAATTTTTCTTATTCCTTATTAAATTCCCACACTAATATTACATAAAAAAACTTACGGTTAAATTTCCAATCTTCAACAGCACGAAAACATTCACTTTATAAAATACAAATAACTGCACAACACAACACAAACAAAGCGAAATTCTTAATTCGTAAATTAAATAATAAAAATCCGCGTTTTAAATTCAAAAAGGTTCCACGTCCGAACTCGTCGAACGTTGGTATAACACTGAACTTGAAATAAAAATCGAACAACTCCTGCGCCGCTTGGCGCCTTGCTTACCTTCAAGACTGCTGACTACAAAAACTTACTTTATGACTTAGAACGTAGAGGTTATTATGCCTTATTTTGCTATAATTGCTAATAATCAGACGCTGTCTTGAAATTTATATATTTTGCGGATTTTCCACTTAAAGCCAACATGCTTAGTAAATATACTGGATACTCTTTGTTCAGACTTAGTCATGGTTTTTGCATCCATCTGAACTTTGATCGGGTAGGTACGTTATTTATTTAGCATAATTATTTGGAAATGATAATCTAGCCAGAATTATGATTTGTCCTGTGACTGGTCGTTAAAGGCCTATGGTGAAGAAAATATTCCAATAATATAATAATAACAATAATATTCCAGTCTGAGAAGCTCCTTCGACTTGGTTTCGGGCCCTTGTACGTTTCAGGACTCCAGGGTTCTGAGATATACAAAAACAATAATCAAAGCCGCCTTTATTCACTGACCATAATTATTACAGTTTTAAACTTAAATAGTGCTTAAAAAACTATATTCCAAAATCTTACTTTTTGATAAAATAAAATTTTATTTATTTATTTATTAAAACTTTATGCACTAGTAATAAACACTGTACAAAGGCGGACCTAATGCCTTAGGCATTTTCTACCAGTCGACCTTAGGGTGATGCAGAAACAAAACATGGTAAGTACCATTAAGGTAAAGAAAAAGAAAAGAAATACAATAATAAATATATACTTAGATACTGAAATACAACTTAACAATGTAATTATGAAAAACGAATCCAACAAATCAACGCTGGATTACACCAACTTCCTGCGAATGTGCTCACGTACCATCACCTTAAAATAAAAACATTTGAATATCGTTTTTTTTTTGAATTTTATAATCGGTAGAATACACGAATCAAATTTTTTTGTCGTGGATGTAAGCGTTGACTTTTAAGCTTGCCTCGAAATCTTACCTCACGAAACCAAATCTGCAATCTAGACCACCCAATCCTTTTATAGTCTATAATATTTCTCCAATCCTTGATAGAAGACAAGCCTACCTAATCCAGTATAGCTGCCCATTTTGGGGTATCATTGCCAACTAGTTAGACTTAGGCTCAATTTACACTAGTGCAGAATCGAAGCGCGGCGACGCGTTCTGTTCTTCGCCTATTGCATATGCATTTCTCCGATCATCGATCCGATGGATGTGAGACGCACAAGACCGTTCGTTGTGGCGACACCTAGAGGAGGCCTATGTCCAACAGTGGACGTTTTTTGGATGAAATGATGATGAAGATGATATGCATTTCTATTTTTAAATGGTTTTATTTCACTTGTCCCATTATTAAGGAGCAAATTTGTGTTTTGCAAATATTGAATCGCGCTTGTTTACACTGCCTCCTACATACGATCCAACGCGATAGCGAAGCGAATATATTGCGGTGGCATAAGTGACCAACTGCACGTGGGTGTGACGCAGCGTTGAACGAAGCGAAGCGGTCGCTGATGCGTGAGTTGTTTTGATATTTATGCGCGAACAGGCGTGACGCCGTCGTACCTACAATAGTGATAGAACACCCGCGCAGCTTGCAAACCCATAAGTGTACGTACCTAATCAGTGAATGTATCTACAAACTAGTGAGTATATAAAAAAAGTTTCTTTAGAAAAGTTGTTTGTAATCATGAGTACAATCACGTGTTTAAGTATCGGTCACTAATTACCAGTTACCCTATACAGCTCCATCCCTTTAACAGTTCAGTTCAGGACATTAAGCTCGTCGTAAAGGGCCTATTACACTACGCGATATTCAGCACACGATATTCAGACTGTCTTATTTTTTGTTCCCAGTAAGACCGGTCTAACTCTTATTACACTACGCGATATGTCGAATCATAGACTAAAACTGTCTGAATATCGAATGGTGTAATAGGCCCTTTAGCCTTATTGACATCCAGCTAAAGAACTTTTGGACATCCCTCAAGGTCTAACATGAATCAAGCGTGTCAAGGTATTTTGTGACAAATAAATATATTGACTACATTAATTGATTTTTGTGAGTTTTTGAATTTTTGGACTAGACGCTCGTCAGCAAAAATTGCTGTAGTTAATTTTATTGTGGATTATAAACCATCACCATCACCAAAACCACCACCACTTCTTCAAGGCAAACCCTTCTCTTCTTCCACTTGTTTCTGTCCTTCTTCTTTCTCTTCTTTTTTTTATTTTCGATAGGTTCGCGCTTCACCGCTATCTCACCTGGTGGAAAGCGACGATGCGGTCGATGATGGAGCACGCTTACCTAGAAGTAACCTATTCACTCTTGACTTAAAGATTCCCGGGTTGTAGCCATCAGGAAGTACAGATTCCGGCAAGGAATTCGACTCCTTAGCTGTACGCACAATGAATGTGTTCCCAAAACGTTTTGTGCGTATATATTTTTTCTGCTTCTTCCGGGAATCCGATGGATGTGAGACGCACAAGACCAGTCATTCTCGCAACGCTGAGAGGAGACCTATATCCAGCAGCCTTTCGCTTAAAATGATAATATCCAGTTATGCCCCGAGTTTCAGAATTAAAATGAAATCATGTAGTAATTCTCAGAGAAAATTAATATTCTTTTGAACTCATTTATTTGACTTTCATTAATCCTAATTCAATATAATATATTTTATTTCACATAGTCCTTGTGTCCATCGCTTAGTTTACAAAACGTCAGAAGCTAGTGCACGGCTCCAATTGGTCGTTTCTTATGGAGAAGAACCGGCAAGAAACTCCATGGTTACTCTTTTTAAAAAATATTGTTTTTAGGGTTCCGTACCTCAAAAGGAAAAAGCGGAACCCTTATAGGATCACTTTGTTGTCTGTCTGTCTGCCTCTTAAGACCTTTTATCTCGAGAAAGCGTGAAGGTATCGAGTTGAAATTAAAACCATATATATACTCAGGTCTGCGGTTCCATAAAGTAGTAAAAATCAAACATCTGAGTTAAGGGAAAAATAGATAGAAGAAGAAAAAACGTGTACTTTGACACTCTCAAGGGAATCAAAATTCATAGGGTACTTCCCGTTGGCCTAGAATCCTGAAATTTGGCATGAAGCAAGGTCTCAAAAAACAAATATAGGAAAGAATCTTGAAACTGTAAATTAGTTTTTACGTCACAAAAAAAAAACTTTTTTGTGCGATTCGGCAAAATCTTCGTAACTCAATTCGGGAATTGAACTGTTTTCATAGGTAAGTTTGTACGGAACCCTCAGTGCGCGAGTCCGACTAGCACTTACCCAGTTTTTTTAAATATTTCCATATTACAATATTAATAGGTATGAGACAACAGTGTAGAACAGTCAACAAATTTCAATAATAACGCATTTAAACAATTTATAACTCGTATTTAATGTAACGTGATGTATATAAAAATCACATAACTATATTACGTGCTCATTTGTAACTCACAAGGTTGCAACAAACAAACATTTTATTTCCGCATTCATAATCAAGTTTTTACGTTGATATTCTTATTGAGAATTGGTTTATTGATTTGATCCCTTTCTAAGTAAATCTTTGACCTCCTCGGAGATTAGAGGACTTACTTGATGAGATATACACCCAGCGTGCGAAGAGGCTAATTGGTGATCCAGATTTGGTTAAATCGATTGAGCACAGGCGTAGGGTAGCCTTCAGCCTTTCGGTGTTTTACAGGTTGCATTTTGGAGAGTGTGCGCGGGAATTGCACGACTTGATTCCGTCATCTCATTTCTCGTCATCAGACAACCCCATGTACGGCGAGTACCACCCTTACGTTGTTGAAACGTCTACGGTCCGCACTAAGCGTTTCGCCACCGCGTACATCGAAGGACTGGAACAATTTGCCTGCTGAGGTCTTCCCATCCGCTTATAATTTGGGTGTCTTCAAGGCTAGAGTGAATAGGCTCTTAATAAACTAGTGCGCCTCACCATCAACGATTGCATCACTGCTTACCATCAGGTGGGATCGCAGTCAAGCACTAGTTTATATCAAATTAAAAAAAAACCTATCCCATCTACAAAAAGATCCATCCCTTTTTCTAGCTTAGAAGACTGACATTTTAAAAAGTCACGGTACGCCCAGCGCTTCGGCCCAGAGACGAGAACTATGGAGGAACAGATTATCCCACTCCTCCAAATTCCAGCCTTGAGCACAGATTTGAGCTTTGGCTCTCCTGCCAGCGGAGCATCTGCCACCGCGATACGAACTGCAGCGGTCAATCTGGAAATATCTGAACCAATTGCGAGGGTATCCTTGACCCATCGCAAACACAGTGCCAATGCGGAACCCCTTCACAGGATATGCGTCACCTCCTTTATTGCCCAGCATGCACAACCACCTGCACCTTTATACGGGGCCAACGACAGAGGTATCCAGGTGGCTAAATATTGATCGGATAAAATTTTATTCTTCAAAGAAGTAGAAGAACCCTTTTTTTTTAAGTGGGAAAATCATCTAATGACAAATCCCGCCCTTGGGCGGAGCGGGAGATAGCGTCAGAATTTTACTGACTAAAAACCCACTCCTGTTCCTTCGTTGCCTTCGTCCCAGGGTCCCGGGTTTCGTTTTCATACTACCCATGGCCCCAGTAGGCTTCGACCCTGCTGCATGGGCCCCTACGATTTGCTGACATCTCCCTGAGGCGCGCGTGGAACAATACGCGCCGTCGACGACTTGGGCTCGGTCCGGACGGTTACCGGACGGTCGGCGGACGGTGAGCAATGGGTAGCCCGCCGTCCGCAAGCTCGCGCCTACGGTGGCCGGAAATCGGGATCGGAATCCCAGCGTCGGTTAGGGCGTGAGGACCGTTACCTCACGCGATCGGCCGCCTCCTTTGCTAGCATTACTGCTTCGCAGAAGGAGGCGACCGCTGGCCACTCCTCCTCGCTCCGGACCATGGCCTGTACCAAGGCCCGGCGCGAGAGATCGCCGCCGCCGATCGCCCCCACGAGGACACGGCGTTGCTCTGCCCAAGCGGGACACACCTCCACCGTGTGCTCCACCGTGTCCTCCGGGCGGTCCACACAGTGGCGACACCCGGGCGAAGAAGAACCCTTGCGTAGAGCCCACTTCAAAAGAAAAACATTCATCATCATCATCATTTCAGCGGAAAGACGTCCACTGCTGGACATAGGCCTCCCCCAAGTGTCGCCACAATGAACGGTCCTGTGCGTCTCGCATCCATCGGACTCCCGCAACCGTTACCAAGTCATCGGCCCACCTTGTAGGAGGCCTTCCAACGCTACGTCTTCCGGTACGTGGTCGCTATTCCAGAACCTTTCGGCCCCAATGGCCATCCGTTCTGCAAGCAATGTGCCCTGCCCATTGCCACTTAAGTTTAGCTATTCTTCGTGCTATGTCGGTGAAAAACATTCTGTAAAAATATTCATTTATATATTCCCCTATAATAAAAACAGTTTTTGTTACTATAATACACATTAAATCTATTCTTAGAAGCTATGTGACCACGACCCTGCCCCACAGGTTTTTGTTCTTAAGAAGGCTGACAGTAGTTAATATCTACATTATTTATGTAACCTGCTTAGAGGTCATCTGTCAAATGAGAAAATACGAGTATTTAATTTAATATTGTACTCCCTATTTTGTACAATTGGCAAATATACAAGGTAAAAACAGTGCACAGTTACGAAAAGTTGTAATCGTCAGTTCAGACCCAGGCAGGCGCTTTATTTTATGTAATTTATTTCATCACTACTGCTGTCATGGCATGTCCTAGAACAAAACAATAATAAAAAAAATGTGACATTCACCAAACTGCACTTCCACCGTAGGCGCGGGCTTGCGGACAGCGAGCAATGGGTAGCTCACTGTCCAACCGTCCGGTAACCGTCCGGACCGAGCCCAAGTCGTCGACGGCGCGTATTGTTCCACACGCGCCTCAGGGAGATGTGAGCAAATCGTAGGGGCCCAGCAGGGTCGAAGCCTACTGGGGCCATGGGTAGTGTGAAAACGAAACCCGGGGCCCTGGGACGAAGGCAACGAAGGAACAGGAGTGGTATTTAGTCAGTAAAAGTCTGACACTATCTCCTGCCCCACCCAAGAGCGGGATTTGCCATTAGATGATTTTCACACCTAAAAAAAAAAAAGGGGCCCAGCAGGGTCGAAGCCTACTGGGGCCACGGGTAGTGATGATTTTCTTACCTAAAAAAAAACCAACCTACACTTGGCCTTTGTGGTGGATTACGACCCATTCCCTTTCCTAGAGAGAAGGACTGACCTCACCTAACCTAACCATGAAGTCACTTTGGCTACTTTTAATTCATTCGCAACATATCAAGTTAAAAGAACCTGGTGATTATTAAAAAAAAAACTAAAACAAGACCAACTTCGTCCAAAGGTACATGCACGACTTGCACACGAAGGTGCAACGTCGCCGCCGGGTCGGACCTCTGCTACCGCGAAAAGGCAGACAGAGTTCCAACGGGATCTCATGGCCGGTATATATGAGACAGCGACTGTGAACCTAGCGCTGGGCATGCCACAACCGCGGTGGTAAGTCCCCTTTTTGAGGAGAGACTAGATAAGCACCACGACATGCCCACTTTCTGCCTGACGCAAGTCCTCTCCAGAAACGGCCAGTTTAGGAGGTTCATGTATCGGATTCAGGCGGAAGAAACACCCGGTGGACGGAGTACCACCGAGTCCTCATAGAGACAAACGACGACGGCCATGACACGGAGCGAGAGAACATGAGAAGCAGTTAGCTCTATCTGCGAAGCAGTAATGCGAGTAAAGGAGGGGTAGAGAGGCAATCCTCACGCCCCGGCTGCCGCAAGAGACACCCAGAGCGTCAGGAGTCATCAACCATGTTTGATCATATCATGAAATAGTCATGCGTTTAGCTGAAATGGCACCATTTCATGAAACGGCCGGTCATGAAATGATCAATTCTAAAATCTGGCTACGACATACTCGTATATTTTCCCCCAAAGCGTGGAAAGCAGGGGCGCCGACTCCGTAGGTGCTCGGGGGCTCGAGCACCCATAAGAAATAAACAGTAAGTGCCGAACACCCCTGAGAATAGACATCAAGAAACAGATCAGTAATCGCCTTTTAGGGATGGGCGTTTTTTCATTACTCGACGACCCGTTTAGCGCAGTGGTTTATAGCGCCGGTTGAGACGCAAGGGTCGCTGGTTCGATTCCCGCAACAACTCAAATGTTTGTTGATGAAACAGATATTTGTGTTGGGTCTGGATGTTTGTGGTACCTTCGTTATTCCGCAGTATGTCAGTAGGACATTTATTCCTTTAAATTCTCAGTCGATCACTGTGCATTCTCTTCTTACACTTCGCCAATTTTTCGAGTCATCAAATGAGCATGAGCACCCATGAGTTTTTCTAAAAGTCGGCAACCCTGGTGGAAAGTGAACTCATGAGATCCGACCATCAATAAAATAGGGTTTCTATTTTACCTATTTGCTAAGAAACCTTAAAAATTCTGAATATATCTGGATCCATAAACGAACACAAGTAGGTATCCAGTCTGTTAAGTTCTTTCTAGCGGTATCTGGGGAATGCCCGAATTCTGGTCAAGTGTGTTTCATGTTATTTACATAAAAAATATGACTCATTTTTGCGAACTCACGGATCTATCTCTGTTAATAAATAACACGCTTATTTAAATCGTTGAAAAATTTACATATATACCTATGCATTAAAATTATTTTTCTATTATTTTTGAAACAGGTAAGT
The DNA here is from genome assembly GCA_905147345.3 of Mythimna impura. NCBI lineage: Eukaryota > Metazoa > Arthropoda > Insecta > Lepidoptera > Noctuidae > Mythimna > Mythimna impura. Next base: position 20,831,216 of record LR990360.1, on the reverse strand, counting down.
AACCTTTTCTTGAGAGTAAAAGGAGTGATGGCATTTTTGTTCAGGTGACCAACTTCTGATTTAATCATAATTATCCATATATACATACATAATAACCTATATATATATACATATTTCCTTGCGTGATCGAATCAGGAATGAGGATATCCGCAGGAGAACCAAGGTCACCGACATAACACGAAGAATCGCCAAACTTAAGTGGCAATGGACATTGCTCGCAGAACGGATGGCCGTTGGGGCCGAAAGGTTCTGGAATGGCGACCACGTACCGGAAGACGTAGCGTTGGAAGGCCGACTACAAGGTGGACCGATGACTTGGTAACGGTTGCGGGAGTCCGATGGATGCGAGACGCACAGGACCGTTCATTGTGGTGACACTAGCAGTGGACGTCTTTCGGCTGAAATGATGATGATGAAGATAACATACATGTAAGTATAAATAAAATTGAAGAGTTTCAAATATATCCGATATAGCACAGTTGCATTTTTTTTTAATTTTGGTCTGTCTGTCTGTCCGTTTCTTCCGGCTAATTTTTGAAACGTTATCGAGATTTTCACTGCAGCTAGATATTAGTGGACATAGATCTACACCGTGTGCGATACTATGCCCGTTTTCAGCCTTTTTCATTCGCGCGTACTGGGAACAGTAAGAAACCGTAGTAAGAAGGCGCGTGGAAAAGTGCGCCTCAAGGAGAAAACTCTAGGGGCCCAGCAGGGTCGAAGCCTGCTGGGGCCAAGGGTCTGGTATGAAAGGCAACGAAGGAACAGGAGTGAGTTTTTAGTCAGTTAAAGTCTGACACACCCTCACGCTCCGCCCAAGAATGGGGGATGTCATCGGGTGATTTTCCCACCTAAAAAAAAAATTTTTATTTACAGTATTGGACTGTAAAGTGATTTTTATAAATGATTTTTTTAAACACTTCATTAAAAACGACTTAAAAAACCATTTAGATAAATGACTGATCCTTAGTTATTAAATTACATGGATTTTCTTCACAGTAACACAACTTATCATGCTTTTAACTTGCAATTTATAAAATAAGTTCCAAGCTTAACAATTTCACGATAAAGACATCTTATTACCATAAATCAAAAAATGTTATCCTTATGACCATAAATTAAGTACATAAATATTTTTTCATTAAAAATCTTCCAGTCAGATCACGTATTTATGATTAATAGGCAAAAGCAAGCATTGCCCTTTGCCCTTGTAAGTTTATGATCTAGACAGGCCTTTAACTTTGCAATAAAATAAATAGCAATAATATGTAACTCACATGATTTTTAAATCAGCGCCATCTATTATTACCAACTGAAATTAATTGAGCGTGTTGACAGCAAAAAGGCTTCATGTTTGGTTTCAATGTGATTCAGTTTAACGCTATCTATCTTCAACATGTCGAACTAAGAAGTTAAGTTACTGTGTAATGTTGAAGATATTTTATAACCAACCTTAATTGTTCATGAAAAACGCGATAGATGGCAGCCAGTGTACTACAATTTAAGAATAAAGATAATTTTTATTTTACTATTTCAACCTTTATATTCTAATCAGTTTATACTCTGAATTGAATACAATCGTCATGCTATCCAACATTTTGAAAATTCGTTTTTTTTTTTATTCTTGATAGGTTCGCGCTTGACCGCTAACTCACCTGATGGAAAGCGACGGGTCGACGATGGAGCGCGCTTACCTAGAAGTAACCTATTCACTCTTGACTTAAAGATTCCCGGGTTGTAGCCATCAGGAAACACAGATTCCGGTAAGGAATTCCACTCCTTAGCTGTACGCACAATGAATGTGTTCCCAAAACGTTTCGTGCTTATGGGCGGGAAGGATTCACACTGTATTAGCGTATTACTGTAAAAAAAATACTTATGGAGATATAGGCATATGAAATTGGTAATGGCTCGTTCAATGTGCTTTTTTATGGAAAATTATCCAGTGACTTCTCTCGCTCTGTGGCGGAGCGAGAGGACGTGTCAGACTTTTACTGACTAAAACCCACTCATATGTACCTTCTTTGCCTTCGTTCCTGGACCCCGGGGTCCTTTTTCGCACAACCTATGGTCCTATAGGCCTCGGCCCTTCCGGGCTCCTACGGTTTTACTGACATCTCTGTAAGGCGTGCGTGGAACTCTACGCGCCGGTGAGGTCTCGGGTTCGGACCGGTGCGGTCTTCGCCGCCGCGCCGATAGCCCCCACGAGGACACGGCGGTGATCCATCAAAGCCGGGCACACCTCCACCGTATACGAAAGCCTAAAGCTCTAGGAAATGGTCTGATGCAATCGCTAAGATTCATGTAGGAGTTCAGTAGGGCAAAAAAAAAAAACAGGGCAAGTGCGAGTCGGACTCGCGCACTGAAGGTTTCGTACAAACTTACCTATGAAAACAGTTCAATCCACGAATTGAGTTACGAAGATTTTTTCGTATCGCAAAAAAAGTTTCTTTTTTATGACGTAACTACAAATTTACAGTTTTCAGAGAGATTCTAGAGCATCGGGAAGTACCTTTTGATGAATTTAGATTTCCTTGGTCAAAATGTACGTTTTTTGCGACATAAACGGCCGTATCTTTTGTTTTCGTTAACTCAGAAGTTTGATTTTTTAACAGCTTCAAGGGACCGCAGACCTGAGTATACGGTTTTAATTTCAACTCGATACCTTCACGCGTTCCCGAGATAAAGGGTCCTGACAGATAGACAGACGGATGGACAACAAAGTGATCCTATAAGGGTTCCGTTTTTCCTTTTGAGGTACGGAACCCTAAAAACAGGGCTGCGGGATTGTTCGAAAGAGTTGCCGTGGCCGGTGGTCCTGGATCGCAAAGGGCAACTAAAGGAACACAAATTAGTTTCTCTTCACCCTTTCACTTCGATCTTCTTCCACCCTGAACTGAAGATATTTTATGGTTTCCCAATGCAAAAAAGCCTAGGTACCTACTTAAGAATTGTGTAGCAATTCTTTAATAATCGTTTTCAAAACCATATCGTAATATTTTGCCCTTGTAAATTCTTGAAGGCTCAAGCACAAAATAGATAGGCTCAAGTGTATGGCACAACTTAATAACGGTGGTTCAATAACTTCAAAAACACTTTGGTCAAACTGGTTTTGTATCGCCGATTTGGATTATCTCAAGGCTTAATTTTGACCATATGGAGTCGTAAAGTCGTCGTATTGTATGTGCCAAACAACTACAGCCCCCCCAGCCAAGTTACGATCGTTTCGTTTACGTTGAACGCCTCGAGTAGGCCACGCTTCCGATTCCTTTGTTCTGACGTCATCTCAACGCTCAGTGACGTGGTCAGAACAAAGGAATCGGAAGTGTGGCCTACTCGAGGCGTTCGACACAAACGAAACGATCGTAACTTGGCTGGGAGTGGAATTCCTTGCCGGAGTCTGTGTTTCCTGATAGCTACAACTTAGGGGTCTTTAAGTCAAGAGTGAATAGGCTACTTCTAGGCAAGCGTGCTCCATCGTCGACCACATCATCGCTTACCATCAGGTGAGATGGTGGTCAAACGTGAGCCTATCATTAATAAAAATAAAAAAACTTGGCTAGGGGGGCAGCTGTGGCAGGAAACACCGGCTCCTGGCAGCTCCGACGTGTCGTACAGTTGCGCACTCCGAATCACCCATACCGCGGACACTACTCTCACAAGAACACAGATTTTGATATGTTTGGGGAAGAATGGAAGACGATACTATCAGAATGTATGAAATTCTGTGTGAAGAATGTATGACTGTGTATAATATTTATTAAATAGGCACCATTACCCCTAAAAGTCGTGCGCGACGTGTGTCTTGTCTGTTTTAATTTTTGTTTTATATTTTATTGTTTTGTCTTTTTGTATTTTCTGTGTTTAAATGGTGTAATTGGCTTCGGCCGTTGTGTTTAAATTAAATAAATAAATAAAAGTCTAACACGACTCTCCGCCCTAGAGCAGGAGAACCGGACTTGGCTGCATAACTCTAGTGTCTTTGCTATTCAAGCTCTATACTCTTTGTTACGTCATAAAAATGTGGACTTATAAAAACTTCAAAAACGTCAAAAGGTTTTCTTTTAAATTTTTATGATTTGGATGAACTAAAAGCTTAATTTTGACCATACGGAGTCGTAAACCGAATTATTGCTAATTTGTTTGTTTACGAGATTAGTGGTGGCGCAGTGGTAACGACCCCGACTTACCAGTTCCGGATTAAGCCGGCGCGGGGCCTGTAGCAAATTCGACCAAGGGGCCCCTTAATTAGTATCCTACTATATCCTACTAATTACATAATTCATTAGTAGTATACTAATTAATTTAGTCATCATCATCATCTTCCTGCCCTTGTCCCGTTTTATTTGGGGTCGGCGCAACACTTTTTTTTCTTCCATTCTGTCCTGTCACTCGTCACGCTATCACTAACTCAACTAACTAATTAATTTAGTACTTTTGTGTTGATCGTTTTTTGCATACCCCGAACGATTAGAGATTTAAAGGTGAAATACTAAAAAAAACCGAAGTAATCTCGTAAATTATGCTTAGGACATTTTAGGTTTTCTTCTGATTTATAATACAGAAATAGGTAATCTTTTCGATGACGATGGCGAAGCCTTTGTGAATTTATACAGAAAAGCTGAACAGTTAAGATTTATTAGTAATATGATTAAAAAAAATCTTTTAATATTCACATAGACACAAAATATGTAGTTCCCTAAAAACCTGGATTAAGCTTATTCTTAGTAGGGTTATTAAAAATAAGCTTAACCGAGGCTACACATATGAAAATCAAGTAGCTTTAGCCAGTGCCTTCGCGCGCAGGAAGCCGCTGGCTAAAGCTACCCCTTCTAAGAATTAGCTTGAACAAGGCTTTTAGACACCAATAACTCCGTGAATTTTAAGATCAGTTGCGTAAAAAGTATGGTTATGGGGCAATTCTAAGAAATCTACTATTCTGTAGTTTACTTGGAAGAAAGTCTGGAGTAAAGTGACTATCACATCACATCGAAAGAATTCAGCTGTATTTAGATTTCACGCAGTACAAATATTTTGACTACTTTTTTTACGTTCAAGTGCGGGATCCCTGAACGCGCGGGGCCCCTAAATGCGCGGGGCCTGTAGCTTTTGCTACTCTTGCTACCTGGCTAATCCGCCACTGTGACTTATGAGTAGTACATACGTCGCATCGTGGGTTCAAAGTGTTCAAACAGCGAGGTGCTTTCAGATTCTTTGTGTTTTTTTTTTTGTTATCATCATTGGTCTAAAAACTATAAAGTAAAACATCGTGTGGTAACCGGAAAAATGTTCTAACCAAATGTTATAACTATCTACCAATCCGTACTGAACCCACGTGATAGATTACGGCCCATTCCCTCTTGTATAAAGGAAGCCTAAGTCCCAGTAAACATAACTTTTTTTTTATTTCATTCGCAGTAATAATAATCCGACATTTTGATGATTTTAACGCCCCAGGTACTGGAAGAAGGCAATCTAATCCTTCTATCCACAAACATAACCTACATACATAACACATATGTATTTAATATTGATATTTTAATATTTTATTTTATTTCGTTCTCGGACGGTTCCGATCTTCAGTGTTTGTGCGGCGTCTCTCCGCAGACCATAGCCCACCTTCGATCCTGCATCACGTGCCCTGTTACCTGTTCACGTAGCACCACCACAGGGACCTAATGACAGCATCAGCGGACGGCATTGTCGTGGCCGAATACTGGGCCAGGCAAGAAATTTAACTAGTTTTGCCATCGATACGCTAAGAAGAAGATTGTTATTTTTTTTTATTGACTTTTTATTTTATTTAAATGGTGTGATCCTGGTGACTGGCGTTAATTAAATATTTATATTTATTTAACTATTTATGTACACACATAATAACAAAAGAAAAGAAGAAACAAGACAAGTTAAGCCTTTACTTACAAATGGGAGGTACCTATAATGCAGTCTGTAGGTACTGTAATATTTTCTGTGCAAAAGACACAAAAGCTATGTTTAAAGGAAGACCAAAAATTTTGTCGAGCACATCATAATGAAGGAGGAAAATATTCACATTTAAGTTTCTTGATGGGTCTTAATTCGAGGAAAAATCCAAAATACCCGAATGCGGATAACTGAATTTTGAGTAGGCAACGCTTCCGATTCCTTTGTTCTGACGTCACCTCAACGCTCAGTCAGGTGGTCACAACAAAGGAATCGGAGGCGTGGCCTACTCGAGGCGTTCGGCGCAAACGAAACGATCGTAACTTGGCTAGGAAGGCTGATACATTTGAGGACAAAATGTCCCCCAGTATGACAAGCAACGCTGTCTAATTAGACAATAATATGTATACTTACATATAATAATATATTAGAATTTATATTATGGACAATTTATTGTCTAACAACATAATTATATGTCCCGCGTCTCCTGAATGCGTTATAAAATGTTGGAGGGCAAGTTGCGGGACACCGGGCAACGGTCGGTGCAGTGTCACGTAGATTGAGCGTTGCGCTTCATGTTGAGGGACATTTTGTCCCCTAGTGTACCTGTGGTTTTATGATACACATGGTTATGGTTATGGTTTTATATAAGGTGACTGGCAATTAGTGTACGATACTTAAACACGTGATTGTGCTCATGATAACAAACAATTTTTATTATAGGGGCAAAGCCGAAATCGCGAAAAAAATATCAGCTGTTCAGTACATTAGGCAAACATAAATGTACTGAACAGCTGATTTTTTTTCGCGATTTCAGGTTTGTTCCTATAGTAAAAATTGTTTGTTATCATGAACACAATCACGTGTTTAAGTATCGTACACTAATTACCAGTCACCCTATATACATTGATATGTATTTATACTACCTGCAAGATATGGAAACAGTACTTCTTGCGTTCAGAAGTCTCCTACGGCGCTTATCAGGCCTTAGATCCACCACAAATCGAACTCTTGTCTTTTTTTAGGGTGAGAAGTCATCGAATAACTGCTCCCACTCTGACTGGAGTGGTAGGGACTGTCAGACTTTTACTGACTAAAACTCACGCACTAAGACGAACCCTGCTGGGACTCCTTTTCTATCTGCAAGGTTTAAAGTAATCTACCATGAAGGGGATGACGAGAAATTCTTTTTTTTTTTGAGGATGAGAAATGATTAAATCCTCCTCTGGCTGGAGTGGGAGGGACTGTTAGACTTTTACTGACTAAAACTCACCCGTGTTCCTTTAGTTACCCTTTGCGTTCCAGGACCAAATTAACTCTTTGAAATAATCCCACAGCGCTGGCATCTTTAGACCTCGTCAATCCTCCCTATTTACAGAATTCTTCTCATACGATTGCAGAGGTCTAAAGATTCCGTGGCTACGGAATCTTTACCGTAGCCTTGTCATCCCAAAGACAACGTTGAAAGGTCTCATGTGCCAGTAAATGCCATAATCTGTAAAACTTTTTTTTTACGTGTTAAATCATTAACTTATTTCTCCTGCTGTAGGTGGAACGAAAGAGAGTGTCAGTCTTGTACTGGCTAAAACCCACAGTGTTCCTGCAGTTGTCCTTTTGTTGCGAGGGCCTTTTATGACATCTCCCGTCCTTGGGTGGGGCAGGAGGGCGTGTCAGACTTTGCCTTCGTTCCAGGGCCCCGGGGTTGTCTTTCGCATCACCTATGTCCCCAGTAGGCTTCGACACTACGGCCCCTACGGTTTTGCTGACATCTCCTTCAGGCGCGCGTGGAACACTACGCGCCGTCGACGGCTTGGGCTCGGTCAGGACGGTTACCGGACGGTCGGACGGCGAGTTACCCATTGCCGCAAGCCAGCGCCTACGGTGGCTGGAAATCGGGATCTGCATCCCAGCGGCGGGGGCGTGAGGGCCGTTCCCTCGCGCGTGCGGCCACCTCCTTTGCTAACATTACTGCTTCGCAGAAGGAGGCGACCGCCTGCCACTCCTCCTCGCTCCGGACCAAGGCCCGGCGCGAGGGTGGTGGCAACTCCTTCTAAAAATCGCAGCGGCACACGTGGACCATGGCTAATGGTGATGGTGAACGTAGCGGCGCGTTGCGTGGCGTCGCGTGGCGCGGATCTAATGTAGCTCTGCAAATCTAGTTGCCATATAAAATGTATGGATACCGACGCGCCCAGATCAGCGTACGTGGCCCACGTGTGCGTAATGCAGCTCTACCACTACAATAACGTGTTAAAATATCAGGCGATCGAGCAAGAAAGAGGGATGGCGCCATACAACCTATACATATAGCTCAATCTCTTTAACAGTTCAGTTTAGGTCGTAGACGTAGTAGGACCTTAGAACCCAGTAGACAATAACACATTTCAACTTTTGTTATTGTTTAGTCTCGAACGAAATATTCCATTGTTTGCCGGCGGTTATGGGCAATGACAAGAGTAGGAAAGAATTCATATTTCAATGGGCTCGGGTTCAAATTCCAAATATCAACAGTATGAATGTCAAACGGACCTACTCGTGGTTACGGAAGTCTCAATTTCAACAGAGTATTGCGAAAAAATAATTATATAATGTCGACTGAGCAACGGACATAACTACGTTCGACTTTTATGCGCATAAGCAGGCATTATTTGACAGATTTTCATTATAGTGAGAAATTGTCTAACGAGTTATAAGTCGTGGCTCTAAAACCAGCTAGGGGCTTTACTTTGTGCAATAGGGTATTTTACTCTATATGAGAAAAAATCTAAAAATATATTAATAATATAGCTTAGGTTAAATGCAGTCGGTAAGTTAACACTTACCGACTGCATTTTAACAAAATAAAATTTAAAAATCAAATCAAAGTTTTCAGTTTTTAATATCTGTTCTCTAACGTCATGAAATAGCCACCATGTTATTACGTCATTCGGCTGTATAAACTAGAGTGACAGCTGTCAGCTGTCAATTGATCGGCCATACTGTGCGCATTTGTTTACACAGCCAACTGACGTCACGACACAGAATAAATACTACACGAGCACTATATAATCTAATTGAGACACTTTTCAAAAATGAGTGTAATACCCGATTTAGTTCATCACCACTGCTCTCAAAACGGTGGAGGAAAACATCGTAAGGAAACCGGTAGGTAGGTCTTTAGAACCTAAACTTCGAAGATTTGTGACATCCACCAATGCGCACTAGGCTCGTGTGGTGTATTACGGCCCATTCCCTCTCCTAGAGAGGGGGCCTATATTCCAGCAGTGAGAGAGAACATTATAAGGCAGATTATGATGTAAATATACTATAGTAAGTATACTAACATATATAAACGAATATAGTAGTGTGAAATATAGAACATGGGGATATGCCTGATGCCTATGATTGGCCTGTTGGTCGAGTGGTTAGTGGCCCTGACTGCTATGCCGGAGATCGTGGGTTCGATTTTCCCACCCAGGACTAATGATTGTGTGATTAGCATGATATTTGTTCTGTGTCTGAAATTTATCTATAATATGTATGTATTTAGAAATATATAAGTATGTATATCAGTTGTCTAGTACTCATAACACAAGCTCTGCTTAGCTTGGGACTAGACGGCGTTGTGTGATAGTTGTGGAATATTATTATTATTATGGATCTAAGAAGATTTCTAGCAGGACGAATCAATACTAGTGTTTTGCATGGAGCAACTGTCTATCAGATCTCTACCACCTAGTTGCTGGGTATTAGGCGACAAGTGCTGGGTCCAGCGCAAGGAACGGTCCCTCACACATTTTACGACTTACGCGTGTAAAAAAATGATTCAAGTATAGACTTTGAATAAAACACACACTTTTTTAAGGTAGGATATCATCAAATATTATATTTTAGGGGTATGTGGGACAGAGAGTAAAGTCCCACATACCTCCGCTGAAAAGGGAGGATCCTCCGGCCAGACGGGTGTTATGTCTGGTGGGCTACTGCCCCATAGATGATTTCGGGCTGTTCTATATGTTCTAATCGCGCGGAGAACTTTGATTGCGCGATGCAGGATTAGTTCTTATGTGACGCCATAGATGTCGCTACATCACTCCCCTCCGGAGATCGGAGATCGATGGTTCTTGATGCTTCTTGATGCGTGCCAGGCCAGTGGTAGGTTGGTTCCAGTGGGTCGGAACCGAATGCCGCATAGTTCTCGGTGAGTCGGAACTGTCTGCGGTGATGCCCCAGTGAGTCGGGGTGGTGCTATCCCAGTGAGTCGGGATGATGCCCCAGTGAGTCGGGGTGATGATGTCCCAGTGAGTCGGGATGATGCTGCAGGCTCCAGTGAGTCGGAGTACTGCTGCTGGTTCCAGTGAGTCGGAGCGGTGCTGTGCGACGTAGTGGCTTGACTGCTGGCGTCGACCAGGAGAGGTTCTTCGTGGCTCTTCATGTGACTGGCCGAAGGTGCGGTGTGCTTAGCCAAGGTCGTTGATGAGGCTGAGGGTGATGACCAGGTATGACCAGGTAGGCATGCTGGTGGTCAGGATACCCTTTATAGCCGTGGGTGCTGGCTGTATGGCTCGCTGCTCGAAAGCATGAGGAAGTGATGATGACGTCACGAAGTAGTAGCTGCACGAAGGCTGCGCTGACGTTCTTTGTCGAGGGTCACCAGTTTAGGGGTATGCGGTACAGGGAGTAAAGTCCCACATACCTCCGCTGAAAAGGGAGGATCCTCCGGCCAGACGGGTGTTATGTCTGGTGGGCTACTGCCCGATAGATGATTTCGGGCTGTTCTATATGTTCTAATCGCGCGGAGAACTTTGATTGCATGATGCAGGATTAGTTCTTATGTGACGCCATAGATGTCGCTACAATATACTAGCTTTTGCCCGCGGATCGCTTCCGTCAACTGACTACTATATCCTACTCTACCCAACTCTATCCTACTCTACCCTACTCTACCCTACTCTACCCTACTCTACCCTACTCTACCCTACTCTACCCTACTCTACCCTACTCTACCCTACTCTACCCTACTCTACCCTACTCTACCCTACTCAAAAAAAAAAGTATCCTATGTCCGTCCCCTGGTTCTAAGCTACCTCCCCACCAACTTTCAGCCAAATCGGTTCAGCCGTTCTTGAGGTAAAAATAGTGTAACTAACACGACTTTCTTTTATATATATACTATATATACTATATAGAATATAGAATACTAGCTTCTGCCAGCGGTTTCACCCGCGTAAAAGTAGATATCTCCATACAAACTTCCAACCCCCGTATTACCCACTTAGGGGTGGAGTTTCGTAAAATCTGTTCTTAGCGGATGTCTACACTGTATAAGGAACCTACCTGCCAAATTTTAAGTTTGTAGGTGTTATAGTTTCTGAGATTTCGTGATTAATTAGTGAGTGGTATTTCGCTTTTATATATTATAGATTAATCATCATCAAATTTTATATATGTATATATATATATAGGTGCAGCCTGCTTTGGAAGGTATTGTCACAGTATAGATATGGAACAGTACGGAAACTACGTACAAATATTCGAAACGGCACACTCACACAAACATACGCATCGACGAGACTCCTAAGCGTGTCTCGCGGTGCTGTCAGTAGCAAGAAACGCTTAGGAGTCTCGTCGGGACCTTGGAGGCCCATGACTAACGATCATGCTGACAACTCTTGTGTTGGCAAATGTTTTACAATTAATAAATGAATCTGAATCTGAAACTCTTTGAGGCGCACGTGGAACCAAAACGCGCCGTCCTCGACCTGGTCCTGGTCATCATTCGGACGGCGAGCAATGAGCAATGTAGACTGTTTCCCTTTTTTATTTTTAAGGCTGGGAAATCGTGAAATACTATATCTTCTCCAGCTCTGGATGGAGTGAGAGGTAGGAGTGGTAGACTACTGTCTTTAATCCCGTTTGCCTTCAGTTGCCCCTTGCGTTCCAAGACCGCGGTGAATGTTCAAAGCATCCCGCTGCCCAGGCAGCTGGTATCGGCTCCGAGGGGAAACCTTCAAAAGGCGCTCGGACTTTGGGGATAAGTCCGGGGAGTGTGGGATTTTTACCTCACTAAAACCTCCATGGTGATCACCGTCAGCACATATAGAAAGGGGCGCCGTTACCTCTTAAAATACCATTTCGGAACCCCCTCTGTGCAACGCCTGTTAGGGCACATCCCTGAGGAGACTGCACAACGGTCTCCCCTGAGCCTCTTTGTGCACGGCAGCACGTGATGACTGGGCCACCGTCTTCCTTGGAATCACTCGATGGCCGAGCAGAGTCCTCATTGTGCACGCCCGTTGTTCCAAAGTCCCGTCTGCACTGAATGATGCAAGCAAGGGTTTCGGCGTGTTAGGCATCGAGGCGGTTGCCTTCCCGACGCCTTCTTCTCCGAGCGGGATCAGGCCTCTTACGGTCCCGCTCAGCCGCCACCTTCTGGACCATTACGGTCTCATAGAAGGAAGGTATCGGCCTTAGCGGACACCGTCACTCATGCTGACATCTCTTCAGTTCGAGGCACCTGAGCTTTGTCAGACGGCGAGCAATGGGCAATTTACCCGTTTTTGAGGGTAGGAAATAATCAAATAACGTCTCCTGCTCTAGGTGGAGCGAGAGTGTCAGACTTTTTTTTGTTTAATTGGATCGCGCTCGACTTCTATCTTACCTGATGGAAAGCGTCGATGTGATGGACGATGGAGCGCGCTTGCCTAGAAGTAACCTATTCACTCTTGTCTAAAACCCTGTTTTCCTTCACTTGCCCTTTGCGTTTCAGAGATCTAAGACTACTTACCCTGGCAGCAAGGTCGATCAAAGGTAAAACTACTAATACTATGCGCATTCATTTATTTAACATATAAAATATAAATAACATTGTCATTGTCAAAGCATTATAGTTAAGTCCTGCACAAGGACAATAGGCTAATATAAGTTTATTTTTAATAGTATATAGGTAACCACGTTGAAAAATATAGCATTGATATACCTATATACATATATATACCTATACTTTTTTCTTTTAAATGTTGCCCCACTCCTGTATCACGGGTGCATTCACAAAAATGTAAACTCAGATACATACGAGTAGGTACCAGATCTTAGAAATTCATAATTTCATGAAATGACCAACTAAAACTGGCCAGCGGGGCTATTGCGTAACTCTGTTGACAGTTCAAGTGATGATCACTTGTTAACAATGTGCATCATTGAACTGTCAAACAGCTAGTTTCGTATTGCCTATCTTCAGTGACCAACTGCAGTAACGTCGTTAGCCACTGGTGCCTTTGATAGCCACCGTAACACGTTTTGACAGATGTTATTGTATCGATACTTTTAAAATTGCAATTGTAAGCTTTTGAAGCTGTATAATACAGTCTGGCGAAACTCCCATACAAAAAACCGATGTATGAAACGTGCGTCCTTTTTAATGGCGGCTATAATCCGATAAATTTAAGAAGGACATTGAGAACTCAGGGTCTATATCAGCCTATGACTCTTCAACACATAGTTGGATTACACCGCCGCCATTTTAACCACAGATTATTAATATCCTCAGAGGAATTTGACTGTCACTTACGTTTGACAGTTAGTTTGTTATGGTTTTCCTAAGATAGATTTCAATCTATAATTTGTTTTAAAATATATTATTAATCATTTTGTGGGAAGAAATTTGTTCTCTACTTATCGTTGAGTATTCCTATATATAAATATGAGAAAAGTAACGTGTGAAAACTGTGAAATTTGTGGTATTAGATCATGCCGGGTTGATGATAACAAACGTCTTTTTATTGCAAGATTTCCATTAGAATATAGAACGGTAAGCATAATTAGTTATTTATTTCTTTAAAGAACTCAATTCAAGTACAATCTTTGAACGTTTAGTGCATTTTATGAGAAAAAGAAACTTATACGAAATATACGTAGTGTTGGGTAATTAACCAGGATTTATCGATATCGATGTTTAGTTGTAGAAATGACCGGAGAAGCCGATGTTTAGCAGAGGACATTAAAAGCTTAAGCTGATGATGATAATGATATAAGGAAGTGAAATCAATGTTTTCTCAATTAGTATGTTTTGTCATGATAAATTTCCTTTCATGTAATGTTACAGTAGGTTGATAGAATGTTTAAAATATATTAATCGAAAAAATGTCGCCTGTCATATAAGTTATTTTGTTACATTTTATAATACATAAGTATATGTAATTTATAAAATAACTCATCATCCAATTTTTAGGTGTAAACAATGGGTCAAAGCGACAGGGAAAGAAGACTATGTGCGAATTGAAAAGTGGCATCAATTGAAATATCTTTGTGCAAATTATTTTACGAAATACAGATTTCAAAAAGAAAAAAACTCCACTGAAGAAAACGGCTGTTCAGAATCTGAAAATCTCACGTACACATTATATGATGACATTTTAGTTCAATTTCCACTACATTGTATCGCTAGCAGTCAACCATTACCAGCCAGAAGAACTGACAATGTGCAGCTCTCATGTAATGGTAAGAAGTGTATGGCACATTCTGATTTCATATATTGCAGAGGTCTGCTAATTATATAATTTATGTTCACAGAATTACCTTCAGTTAAAGGAATATAACTACCACCAGAATTTATGTGAACCAAGTAAGCGTTGTTGTGTATTTAGTTATATTTTTTTTTTACCAAATGGTCTTATTAGCAAAAATATATTTAAATTAATTACTTTTCATTTTTGTAGAACTTTCAACATCAAAGCTGTGGACCAGTTAATTTAATAAGGAGCTCATGTAGCCCAGACATCAGACCCTAATCTGACTTCCCTAAATAGAAGATTTTGTAGTCCTAAACTTAAATTGTATACAATACTCACTTGTATACAATTTAAGTTTGCAAGTACTTAATAACTTGATTTTTAACACCGATTTTCTTTGTTTCAGTACCATAAGTGTCACCAATAAAACATCAAGAGAGACAAGCTGTCTCAATGACATGTCGGAAGCGAAAGTTAATTAAGAAACTTAAATCAAGTCGAAATATTATAAAAAAACCTCTAACAGAAAGTTCATAAGATATTAAAAAAAAAAAACACCTGTCTTGAGAAGTGCAAGTTTCATTAAAATTGGTTCAGTAGTTTTTGAGATAAGTTAAATGTGTTAGTCACTAGAAAATTTGTTGACTCAAGTTATTATTTATTGCCATTTTTGTGTAACTGTTTGTTTTCTTAAAATTACCAAATATATAAATAGCATGGGTAAATTTAATTCGTTGAATAAATATATATTAAAACAACTTGAGTTTCGAATTTTTATTTTTTATTTCCTGAAAATAAGAAATCCCCGTTAGGAAAAATTGCCGATATCGATAAGTTTTCGCACAATCCAGTACGTCACTAGTAATGTTATTATGTTGGCAGTATGTACTCCGCCATAGTTCTGTAATTTTGTTAGGTTGGTATTGATCGAGGACGCACGTTTCATACATCGGTTTTTTCTATGGGAGTCCCGCCTCTTAAAGCGTTAGCTTTACATACTCTTTGGTATAATAGTCGATAAAATTTTAGAGTGGTCACAACAGGCACCGTAAATTTTTATAATTCACCAAATTTCCACCGTAGTTTGTTAGTCACTTGTGTGATACGTAATACCAATTTTATGAAATTGTCAGTTGCCAACTAAGTTTAGTGTGCAACGAATGCTAGTTGTCAACTGTTATTGAAAAAGTTAGCCAATAGCCCCCCAGATCGTTTTAAACGTTAAAGTTTAATGATAAGTCAATCCTCGTTTGGCCTACTTTTTTTAGACCTTTTGTTGTCATAGAAATCCTACATCAATGACCTGGCCAAACCAGGATTGACATATCATCAAATGTTAACGTTTAAACGATGTGGCCAGTTTTAGTTGGCCATCATCATGAAGTGATCAATTCTGTGATCTGGCCACGACATGTACACAAGTATTGTTGCCAGGCGTCCGGATACAGCCGGACACGGTCAGGCTTTTTAGTTGCGTGTCCGGCCAAATTAGGCGGAGTCCGGCCCGTCCGACTTTTGTTAGGCTTTTTAAATTTGACCATTTTGTTTAGAATTGTCATTTGAGTTCTGCCTTACCTTGTCTCGCTAGCAAAAGCAGAGCGGACATGCAATTAGTCTAACAATTATATCACTTAATTTTATTGTTTTTTTTTATTAGTTTTTATGAATTTTATTGATATTAAAAAGCTATGTTAGATTTTTTTTAAATGTCGGCTTCTTTGACCAAATGTCCGGCTAAATAGGATAGTCTGTCCGGCTTTTCGGTTTCAAGACCTGGCAACCCTACACAAGGCACCCTGCTGCCCCGGAACAACTAACTGTATAGTTGTAGACCATACAAATATTCGTTCCTTGCGGGAATCGGAACCTAGACACGCTGCGTAGGTAAGCAGTCAATCGCTATTAACACTGGGCAGTAGCGTAACTAACCGTGGGCGAAGTGGGCCCTCGCCCACGGCCTCGCACCTAAAGTCCTCGCGTGTGCGAGGGCTCTACAGACGAAGGTTTTGTTTTATAATTTATTGGTTCGCGCTTCACCACTATTTCACCCGATGGTAATTAAGCGACGGTGTGGTCGAACACTGGGTTGCGACAATCGCTGTCTCGTTTGGGAATTTATATAGGGTGACTGGTAATTAGTGTACGATACTTAAACACGTGATTGTGCTCATGATAACCAACAACTTCTATGGGAACAAACCTGAAATCGCGAAAAAAAAATCAGCTGTTCAGTACATTTATGTTTGCCTAATGTACTGACCAGCTGATATTTTTTTCGCGATTTCGGCTTTGCTTCTATAATAAAAATTGTTTGTTATCATGAGCACAATCACGTGTTTAAGTATCGTACACTAATTGCCAGTCACCTTATATAAGAAAAAGGCCTCGCTGACGTGCTTTCACCCACGACTAAATTAGTCTACCACGTTACGCCTCTGCCACTGAGTCAACCATACCGTCGAATCACTACTTCGGACTTCGGACTATTGTAAAAAAAAGCATTGCAGCGTAAATTACTTGACTCAAGGAACGCCATTTATACTCATAATATTATTCATAATATTATTTACATTCGTTTGGCTTTACATACAATTTTATAAAACAAACAAACCACCATAATGTTTTTTTTTTACTAACACAACAACAAAGTCTATCACACAAAGTGTACACGGCGATTGTGAAGGTCTGGAGGACACGCCTGCCTCCTGGAGCGCCCTCCATGTAAAATACTGCTATCCAGCTCCATCCGCATCCGGTTAGATTTGAAGCCGATCCCAACATTGTTGGGAAAAGGCAGGCGGTCTACAAAAAACTGGGCAAGTGCAAGTCAGACTCGCGCATTGAGTGTTCCGTACAAACTTACCTATGCAAATAGTTCAATTCCCGAATGGAGACTCGAAGATTTTTCGAACCGCAAAAAAAAAATATGACGTATCAACAAATTTACTGTTTTCAGATTTATTTGACTTTGCTTTATGCCAAATTTCAGGATTCTGGGTCAGTGAGAAGTACTTCGAAATATACGTTTTTTTTATAAACTGCCGTTTCTTTTTTTTCGCTAACTTAGAAGTTTGATTTTTTCACAGCTTCAAGGAACCGCAGACCTGAGTATATGGTTTAATTTCAATTCGATACCTCCACGCGTTCCCGAGATAAAGGGTCTTGACAGACAGAATATTTTGGACGTAATTTTTTTTTTGTTACTTTATATTAAATCAGTGCTTGACTGCGATCCCACCTGATGGTAAGCAGTGATGCAATCATTGAGGGTGAGGCGCACTAGTTTATTAAGAGCCTATTCACTGTAGCCTTGAAGGCACCTAAATTGTATGTAACACATTGTAACAACAATATTCTAACAAATAAATTTATTATTATTTAAACAGACGGACAACAAAGTGATCCTATAAGGGTTCCGTTTTTTTCCTTTTGAGGTAGGTACGGAACCCTAAAAAATACCTTAATTATGTTGGGTGTCCCATCGGATTACGAGAGTAAAGAAACAATGTTTGGGCACACGCTTGTCATCATCATCATCATTTCAGCCGAAAGACATCCACTGTTGGACATAGGCCTCCTCCAACACAATGACCGGTCCAGTGCGTTTCGAATCCTTTTGACTCCCGCGACCCTCCAGGTTTTCCACTTGTGCGTGGCCTTTCAACGCTACATCTTTCGGTACGCGGTCGCCACTCCAGAACCCTTCGGCCCCATCGACCATCTGTTCTACGAGCAATGTGCCCACTTAAGTTTGGCGATTCTTCGGGCTATGACCGTAACCTTGATTCTCCTGTGAAAATGATTCAGTAGAATGTAAATTCTGCAACTTAATAAACGTTACTTGAGAGTTGTACTTTCAAAGTCATCTTCGTGCATTATGGTCGGTGGTACACTTGAACAGAAGAAACCAGAGATTGCACCTGAGAGTTTTTTTTTGTTGTTATTTGTTTATTTCAATCGCTCTCATAGTTTAAATAAAGCTGAGTATCTAGAAAGAAAGAAAAGAAAGAAAAACATTTTATTTGGCGGAAAAGACGCAATCTTAGGACTAACTCACAGATTATAACTGACGAAAAAACAATTGACGTATAAAAGTGTTTTTTTAAACCTATTTGTAAAATAAATATCATTTATAATTTCTATGAAAAATATGGAACACATCCGCGCAAAATGGCCGAACGCTCAGCATAATCGAGTCTCGCTTGTGCCGCGTGCCGATGTGGACGTGTTATTTGAGTTTTATTTACACCGATTAGCGCAGCGCAAGCTGTCGCTCGTAAGTACTGGCCATGACAGACAATCTAGTGGCAAACGAGCTGTTGGCGTTCCTACAGCAGAAGCTGGATGTGATGGACGAGGTGTCTGCAATCCAAATCTGCGCAACGAACTTCAGCGAGGAAGATATAGCTGCTGCGAAGCTGTTGCTGTTCAGCGTGCTTAATAAGCGCGACCAGATGCCATCCCGCCGGCGTGACGGGACTAAGAAAAGCCTACAGGATATTATCACGCTGTTCAAGGAGACCGACCCTGACGACGTGCCGACGTTTGTGGCAAAGGAGCTGCATAAGCTCCCTCCAGTCACCTTCGACCACGTCGATGTAACAAGCCTTTTGAAAGATATTGTCTTTCTGAGGGCCAGTCTTGCGGATGTGCTAGCAAAGTTGGATGCATCTCAGAAAACCGTCGCCGATTTGCGCAAGGAGTTTAATGAATTTCGCAATACCGCGGCGGCAACTAGGTCATCAGTCGATGCATCGAACGTAAACATGCGTCATGGAGCCGGCCTCAATATATTGTCGCCGAACTTCGCGTCAGCAGTTTCGTCGCCGGCGCATACGTCGATTGCTGAGGTTGCAGAGTGCCCCATTCGTGCGCCCCGCAACTCCGTGCCGGTCACCGCGGTTCCTCCATGCACCGCACGAGCCCTTCGCCCCGTCCCGCTGCCTGTTCTTGCAGCCCCAGCGAATCCGATCCGAAAGGATTTCGCTAGCGTCACCGCGAGCGCCCCTGGCGCTCCTAATCCGAAACCTGTGCCTGACAAGGCAAAGAACAAGGTCGATGATAGTGATGGTTTCGTTATAGTGCAAAGGAGGAAGCGTCGAACGCAAACCAACAAGAATCGCTGCGGCATAGCACCTGCAACTCCTAGCGTAGGACTGCGTGCTGCTCAGCCGAACACTCCCGTGTACATCTCCCGCCTGCATCACACCACAAGGGTGGAAGACATCGTGGAGTACGTGCGCCATAAGACGAAGTTCGCACTGAGGGTACAGCTTCTGGAGTCGCACCGTAACGTCAATTTCAAGGCGTTCGTGGTGCGAGTCCCGAACACTTTTCTGCCCCTCATGTTGAAGGAAGACTTTTGGCCGCAGGGCGTGGTGTTCCGTCGCTTCCGCGGACAAGTGCCACAGAACAGCACAAAGTGAACAAGTGCAGTGAAGTGTTACTAACATAGTCATAAGTCGTATTTATTAACAATAAATTGTATTTAATTTACTTTATATATATGTTAGTTTATAAGGTATTTATCTATGGGCCAAGATGCCTGAAAATAAATGATTTATTATTTATTATTATTATTATTATTATAATTAATGCCGTGTCCACATACAAAATGCGACAAGTCCACAGCGCTGGTTTTCAGGGTCTAAATCAGACGTGCCTCGGAAAGCGCGGAAAGCGGTCGTCATTCGTAGATCTTTGACAGTCGTTACAGATAGTCAGACGCCAGAAAGTCTGACCATCAGTCTATCCAAGGAGTATCATGTTGCCCTGTTACTGCGTTGTGGAGGTCTGATAGGCATTTTTTTTTTTCGGTTGGAAAATCATCTTATGACATCCCCCGCTCTTGGGCGGAGCGTGAGATAGTGTCAGACTTTTACTGACTAAAAACCCACTCCTGTTCCTTCGTTGCCTTTCGTACCAGGGCCGAGTCTTCCTTTCAGAATCAGACCCTTGGCCCCAGTAGACTTCGACCCTGATGGCCCCTACAATTGCTGACATCTCCTTGAGGCGCGCGTGAAACAGTACGCGCCATCGACGACTTGGGCTCGGTCCGGACGGTTACCGGACGGTCGGACGGCGACCCACCCATTGCTCGCCGTCCACAAGCCCGCGCCTACGGTGGCCGGAAATCGGGATCGGAATCCCGGCGGGGGTTGGGGCGTGAGGACCGTTGCCTCACGCGATCGGCTGCCTCCTTTGCTAGTTGAGAAAAGGCTAGGCAGTTGATTATTCTACGCTACATATTAATATAACCTAGATTCTCCTGTGAAAATGATTCAGTAGAATGTAAATTCTGCAACTCAATAGACGTTACTTGAGAGTTGTACTCTCAAAGTCATCTTCGTCATAAAAGGGGAAACTGACTGACTGACATATCAACGCACAGCCGAAACTACTGGGATTAGGAGCGTGAAATTTTGCACGAGGTTTCCTTTTATGACGTAGGCGAGTACTAAGAAAGGATTTTTTCAAAATTCACTCCCTAAGGGGATGAAGCTGGGGTCCAAAGTTTGTATGGAGAAACCTACATTTACGCGAGCAAAACCGCGGGCAAAAGCTAGTTAAGTTATAAGGTACAATTGATACAAAAGGATCTGAATGAAACCTTTAATTTTTTTTTAATTCTTGATAGGTTCGCGCTTGACCGCTATCTCACCTGATGGAAAGCGACGATGAATACACCAAGATCATAACGTTGTTAACATTGTGTAAAATAACATTTATAATAAGATATCTTCTTCAGTATATCGATACCAAAAGTATGAATTATCGTAACGTACATTTTTCTATTTTAGGTAAATATCCCTTAACTACGTTATTTCATATTTCCAGTATCGATATGTGTGTACATAAATTATAAAATAAATTAAGAGATAATCAAGATTTTGTTTGTCTTGTTTATTAAAATCAAGAGCAAAGGACGGGGTTATGCTACTAAATTAGATCTGCAATGGTATTATAGTTAAAACCTTTTAAATAGGTCCAGTCAAAGATGTATTCGACAGTTTTGTTCAAATTGCATGTTAATTTTTGTGCCAAATCCAGAATCCGAGTCGAAGTCTGGAAGCTACGATCGCGGTGCGTCTCAACTTACTGTCAATTTTTTAGCGCGATGCGAAATGGTCAAAAAGTTGTGATATGGTAGCGGTTCGGTTGCGATTTCGTTGAAAAAAAATAGCGCGATTGGGTTCCAGGGCCCGAGTCGAAGGCGCGGCGCGTTGTGTTCCATGCGCGTCTCAAAGAGATGTCAGCAAAATTGATGGGCCACGATCCACCCAAGGCGGGAGAAGGTATTTGATGATTTCCTTCTTTCAAAAAAAAATTAATCCCCGTCATTCCCTTCATGTTAGGTTACTTTAAACCCGACAGACAGAAAAAGAGCCGGGGTTTATGTTCCTTACAACTGAGACATGAATACAAATAAAATCATTTTTTTTGTTTTAAAATTATGATTTTATTTGTATTCAAGTCTTCTCCTCTCAACACATGGCAAGTGCAATCATAATTGTAATAATTGTAATTTGAAGGATTTCTGTCAGTCTATACTGGGTTCAAAACCTGTGGGTCTTAAACCCAGTATAGACTCCAGCTCTCACAAAAAGATAGATGTTGTAATTACTAGTTACTTTCAACCTTTGTACGAAACAAATAAAATATTATAATTGAGCAGTGGTGCGGGGCCGAATGGTATCGGCCCCGACTTACGAGTTCAGGTCGCGATTTTAAACCCAGCCAGGCAGCACTGCTCTCAAAACGGTGAAAGAAAACATCGTGAGGAAACCGGCATGTCCTAGAACCAAAAAAATAAAGTAAAAAACTAAAACCCGACTACGACAAAAAAAAAACGACGCTGAAAAAGTATGAAACAAGATTTTCAGACTTCGAACAGAACAAAAAGAAAAGCCGCAGTCACACGTAATAGGTACCAACCGAAACACTTTAATAACGTGTGACTACGGTTTTTCTTTTTGTTCTGTTTGAAGTCTGAAAATCTTGTTTCATACTTTTTCAGCGTCGTTTTTTTTTTTTGTCGTAGTCGGGTTTTAGTTTTTTACTTTATTTTTATTTAAACAATTTTGGTGTTAAACTTAACACATGACTTTTTGTCCGCTAGAGGGCGTCACTTTAAATTTGAGCAATATTTTCGAAATGTACAAATGTAGCCTTTTCAAATGATACCAAACACGGCGTATTTATCTCCATTTTTATTTTTTAACACATACTTTTTGTCCGCTAGAGGGCGCCATGTCGAGTTTTGTGACACGTCACGTAGCCTATATTCAGCGGACAATTAAGACGGTTCTAACGATACCTCATATGTCGAGTTCCGATAAGTAGATTAGGAGCTATGAGGGAACAGATGAACAAACTCACATACATACATAGCCTGTCAAAATCATAACCCTCCGTAGTCGGGTAAAAATTCGAAGACATTGTGACATCCACCAACCCGCACTGGGCCAGCGTGGTGGATTGCGGCCCATTCCCTCTCCTATAGAGGAGGCCTGAGTCCCAACAGTGGGAACATTATAAGGCCGATTATGCTTTGCTATGTTATTATTATTATTCTAACTGTAATGAGCGCCAGTAGCTGTTGAAATATCGACATAACTGTATAGAATGCCAAGGTAGGTATAAAAAATAGGTACTAAATATAGGTATAAAAAAGTATATGAGCCATTCAACTTTAAATGAAAAATTTAATTAAATTTGTATATAATTCAATCACATTTTGCTGCTCTATTAATATAATTACTGCAGATCAGGGGCGCCAACTCCGTGGGTGCTCGGGAGCTCGAGCAATAGACATCAAGAAACAGATCAGCCTTTAGGTTACGTATAAATTATAATATTTCTTGATACTATTTTTTTTTTTTTTAATTCATATAAACCAGTGCTTGACTGCGATCCCACCTGATGGTAAGCAGCGATGCAATCATTGATGGTGAGGCGCACTAGTTTATTAAGAGCCTATTCACTCTAGCCTTGAAGACACCTAAATTATAGTTGGACAAAAATTATATTGGACACACTAGTTTCATTTTATATTTTTATCGAATATAATTAGTAATTATTTAACACTAAAAACTAGTTTCATTTTATATTTTTATCGAATATAATTAGTAATTATGTACGCAGTATGTAGGTAAGTATGACATTTATTTATTTGTCGGTCTATCAGTGTGGCATCCCATTATCACACTTCACCACTTTTTCGAATCCATCTAATGAGCATGAGTACCCATGAGGTTTTCTAAAAGCCGACGTGCTGCAGATATATTTAAAATCTTATGACATTAATTTAAATGGTGCTCAATATCACTAATACCTCTGACCATTTAATCATTTTTTGACGATGACAAGAAGCAGTTAATTGCTTTTTTGGGTTCCGTAGGTACCCAAAGGATAAAACGGGACCCTATTACTAAGACTCCGCTGTCCGTCTGTCTGTCTGTCTGTCCGTCTGTCCGTCTGTCACCAGGCTGTATCTTATGAATCGTGATAGCTAGACCGTTAAAATTTTAAGTTTGCCAAGTCGTAAAAGCTTTGTTGCTAGCGTGAGCCCATTTCAAGGTAACAGTTAACATCACCTCGCAGAGATGCGACCTCTGGCGGGAGAAGTTTAAACCTCCTGATGATTTTGTCGAGCCGTCGGAGAGCCTCTCTCCTGGGCACGAGTTGCCATGGCCCACCTGGAAAACTCTAAACAGACTCCGGACCCAAGTTGGGCGCTTTGGTGCGCCAACTTGGGTGCGGAGTCTGTTTAGAGTTGAGAGAGACAATCTCCACAGATAGGGGTTCTCGGACGGTTCCGATCTTCAGTGTTTGTGCGGCGTCTCTCCGCAGACCATGTGCTACCTTCGATCCTGCATCACGTGCCCTGTTACCTGTTCACGTAGGGACCTAATGACAGCATCAGCGGACAGCACTGCCGTGGCCGAATATTGGGCCAGGCAAGGAATTTTACTAGTTTTGCCATCGATACGCTAAGAAGAAAAAGTTGAAATTTTCACAGATGATGTATGTCTGTTGCCTCTACAAATACTAAAACAGAATAAAATAACTATTTAGGTGGGGCTCCCATACAACAAACGTGATATTTTTTTGGCGATTTTTTGCTACGGACGCTACGAAACCCTTCGTCCGCGAGTCCGATTCGCACTTCGCCAGTTTTTTTCTTTTTCTGCCCAAAACAACTTTTTTAGCTGCCCCGTTAAATGATAGCTTTTTTATAAACAAAATATCGAAACGATTAAAGTAGACTGTTATAAAATATTAATACAGAGTAATAAAATAAAATAGTAATCCTCCCGAAAAAGCCAAAGTTCAATCTCAGTGACCAATCTAATAATAAAAATAATAATTTTATTCATTGGAAAATAAACAGTTTTTGACTGGCCTGTTGGTCTAGTGGTTAGTGACCCTGACTGCTATGCCGGAGGTCGTGGGTTCGATTCCCACCCAGGACAAATGTTTGTGTGATGAGCACAACCATTTGTTCTGTGTCTGGGTGTAATTTATCTATATAAGTATGTATTTAAAAAAATGTAAGTATGTTTATCAGTTGTCTAGTACCCATAACACAAGCTCTGCTTAGCTTGGGACTAGACGGCGTTGCGTGATAGTTGTGGAATATTATATATTATATTATTATATTTTATTATTTATATAATAAAATATAATAATATAATAATAATATTCCTATATATAATATTTCTATATAGAATAGAATAGAAAAATAGAATATCGTTTATTTAATACTAGCTGTTGCCCGCGACTTCGTCTGCGTTAAGTTCGTAAAACTGTACAATCATTCTGTGCTTGCAATTCATTCTGAAAGCATCGTAATTATTTATTGTACTTTCACATAAAACTGTTAAAGGTAAAAACGCAAATTACCTTCAGGATACATGTTATGTACTCGTCCAGATCCAGATGTATGAACGTCAATGAATAGAAAGAGTATGTAAGGGTCGTAGCAGTTGGCATTTCTGCCTACCCCAAGGGAAAAGGCACAGTTTATGTATGTTTCTGGTTTATGTTCTGGTAAAACAACATTGTCACAGTGAGCACGTCACAATCGCAGCGGTAATGCCTGTCTTTGAGGAGTAGCTACAGAGGCGTCACGGCATCCTCTCTTTGTGCAAGACTCACCGGATGTGGGTGTTTCGGGAGGTATCTGTATCGAATTCAGCGAAAAGAAACACTCGAGTCTCACCATTTGTGCGGATCGCCCGGAGAATACGATGGAACTTACGGTGGAAGTCAGTCCCGCTTGGTAGGAGCGCCGGCGCCGCCGTGTCCTCATGGAGGCGATTAGTGGAAAAAATGCCAACCAGTAGCCTCCTTCAGTGAAGCACTACGATCGAAGAAGGTGGCTGAAACTATGAGGGATGATGAGGGAAGTGATGCTCCAGCTGTTGAAAGCCGCAGGGCGATTGCGGTGGAGCCGTCCGGTCATCTGGTCAAAGCAATCCTGAATCGACGGCGCGTAGTAATCTACGCGCGACTCATAAAGATGTCAGCAAATGGATAGGGCCCTATACTGCCAATGCCAATGTCTGCTAAGGCTGCGAGATTGTTCGAAAGAGTTACCTCCTGTAAATTTTCGCCTCAATAATGTTTCAATGAAGAGTTTAAGCCGTCAGACAGCTTTGGTAGAGGTAAACGAAGGAACATAATCGGGACACCGACCTTCAGCTGGATAACGTTTGCACTGATGGTGCAAAGCCAAAAAGCCAGTGAATCCAAAAATTACCATCATCATCAACTATCTTCCTCCACAACAGTACTTATGAAGAATTTGCGAGAGCATGCTTGAATTGATTGTTGCAACTTGATCATTTGGGGCGTAAAAATTACTTGTTCATTTACCTAGGATTTTTTGGTGTGTATTTGACTGACGTCCTCGTATATCAGACAAATGTTATTACATAGTGGGAACTACCCTATGAAGAGTCTCCAAATTTTGAATGAATTTCGGTGAAATCTTGAACGCGTGTATCCCTGTCCAATCGAACTCGCATATTGATGGCCAAACCGAGAGGTCAGTGACGCCGATTGCCTCTATGAAGACACGGCGGTTCACCCAAGCAGGATAGACCTCAACCGCATGCTACAACGGGTCCTCCGGGCGATTTGCAAAATGGTAATATCAGGGTACTTCCAACCGAATCCGGAACAGAAACCGCGTGAAACACCCTCAACAGTCTTGAGCTTGTGTATCCATAAAACAATGAAGTTCCGGTAAACAAATGTAGCAGCCGATTAGTGTTATCCCTGAGACTGGCCTCCCTCAGAGGGTGGTTCCAGTGTTGGTCACCACTCACTGCAAGGAGGTAACGTACGGATGTCGACGTAAGGCTGCAAGGAATCTGAGATACATCATACGTTGTCGAACTGTGATCAGGAATGCAAACCTTTCGACCCCGTTTTATATGAAGCAGTGACTGCTAATAATAAAACACACCATTATTAGGCCGCAAGGTGCCATCATCCCGGAGGACAAAGTGGAGCACACAGAGGTGTGTGTGGCGTGTGTTGTCCTCGTGGAGGCAATCGGCGTCAGTCACCTCTCGCATCGGGCCTTGTGACTTTGGGCTATGGTCCAGAGCGAGGAGGAAGGGCAGGCGGTCGCCTCCTTCTGCAAAACCGTATTGCTAGTGAAGGAGGAGGCTGCACGCGTGAGGGAACGAAAGTCCTCACGCCGAGCTAAGATTCTGACCCCGACGACCAGCCACGGTAGACGCGGGCTCGCGGACATCCAGCAATGGATCGTCCACAGCCGTCCGGCCGTCCGGTAATTGACCGGACCGAGCCCAGTCGTCAATAGCGCGTAGTGATCCACGCGCTCCTCAAAGAGATGTCGCAAAGGGCAACTGAAGGACACAGGTGTGGTTTTAGTCAGTAAAAGTTTGACACGCCTTCCCGCTCCAACCAGAGTGGGAGAAGTCATTGGATGACTTTCACCCTTAAAAAAAGAAAAATAAAGGTGCCATCATTATCATTTCAGCCGAAAGACGTCCACTGTTGGACATAGGCCTCCCCAAGTGTCACCATAATTACCGGTCCTGTGCGTCTCGCATCCATCGGATTCCCGCGACCCTCACCAGGTCATCGGTCCACCTGAGTGCCTTCCAACGCAAGGTGCCATGCTATATATTGCCCCTTCCGAAAATTTGGCCATGTTATTTTAAAGTCAATATTTAAATACCTATAAGTATTTACTTTTATCGCCTTTGGTTGGTATCCCTTGAATAATCACGGTCAATTAGCTTGTTACAACCACGGGGAAAAAAAGCAGTAGGATTAAAAATGCCTCCGTCTAACTCCAGTTTAACCATAACGGTTTTCGTCCAATTTTAAACAATAAAACTGTCTGCAAACTTGGGCGATGGTCATTCTTCCGCCACTCAGAAAATTACGTAAAATACACAATGCCATCTATCAATGACGTTCAACTATCATTGTCATCATTGTTTCTACTTTCAGTCTTTAGATGGCGTTGCGAGTATCTGAATTGCGTGTGGTGCCATATTAACAACATTTTAGTACGTGATTTTACTCGCCGCTTTGATTTTATTATGTGTTTTGATTAGTTTTTACAAAATATTTAGAAGATATCGAATAGAAATGACAATTTTATTTTGAAAAAATGGTAAAAGTTATTTTATTACAAAAAAGATAAAATAATGACAAAATGTTTAACTGTAGCTGGGGATCGAACTCGTGTCAATGTCGTTCAATATCGACATTTTGGATTATTGCTCACCCCCCATAGCAAATAGCGTGATAATATACGTAGCCTAACAGTTGACCCTATAGGCCGGGTCCCTATAGGATTATGTATGCAAAATTTGAACAGGATTGGTTCAGTAGTTTTTTCGCCAATTAATACCAACGCTCCACCATTTTACTGTTTTATTATATGTATAATATAGAAAAGTGGCACATTTAAATTAAGATACATAAAAATAATGATAACGCATACATTGCATTTTTGCCTGAACCAGGTTGGACCTGTATGTCAGGCTAAAAAGTACTAAGAACCTAAGAAATAATAAATTAACAATAATTAAATTCATTATATTAAATAACCTAAATTTAATTAACTAAAAGCAAAGCATGTTTTACTCGTATTTACAAACTAAAAGGAGATCTTCTGTCTCTCCGTAAGAGATGCTGAGTAAGTGTTGCACAATAGTCTTTTTACAGCCATAATAATTTAATTTATACAAACCTAATTTTCTATTTAATCTATTGTACAAAAATGGACCTTTTTTTTTCGGTGGGAAAATCATCTTATGACATCCCCCGCCCTTGGGCGGAAGATAGTGTCAGACTTTTACTGACTAAAAACCCACTCCTGTTCCTTCGTTGCCTTTCGTACGAGGGCCGAGTCTTCCTTTCAGAATCAGACCCTTGGTCCCACCCAGTAGGCTTCGACCCAGCTAGGCCCCTACAGTTGCTGACATCTCCTTGAGGCGCCCGTGGAACAGCACGCGCCGTCGACGACTTGGGCTCGGTCCGGAGTCCGGACGGTTACTGGACGGTTGGACGGCGAGCCACCCATTGCTCGCCGACAAAAATGGGCCTAAAAATGTGAAATACCTTTTTACAAAAACATATTTTGAAAAGTATTGGAATTGCATACAATAAATAGTTCTCGTTAACAGTTAAATTAGCTTAAAATGAAATTATGTCGCAGCCATTAGCGCCCACCTCCTAGAGGATAGACTTCGGCGTTCCAGCATAATTAATGGAAGTTATACAAAAAAGAAAACAAATGATAATAATATCTTAAAACGTTTAACAACCATTATGACCACAAGACAGCATAAACACACACAAAATCTCAACGGAGATCAGCCAGGTATGTAGGAGATACGTCTGCATTGCTCGCAGAACAGATGGTCGATCGAGCCGAGAGGTTCTGGCGTGGCGACCACGTAACGAAAGACGCAACGGTGGAAGGGCTGCCACAAGGTAGACCGATGACCTGGTGAGAATCCCGGTAATCCTGTGGCTGCGAGACGCACAAGACTGGTCGTTCGCCGGGATTCCGATCCCGTTTTCCGGCCACCGTAGGCGCAGGCTTGCGGGCGGCGAGCAATGGGTAGCTCACCGTCCGACCGGTAACCGTCCGTACCGAGCCCAAGTCGTCGACGGCGCGTAGTGTTCCACGCCTCAAGGATATGTCAGCAACCGTAGGGGCCCAGCTGGATCGAAGCCTATTGGGGCCAAGGGGCTGATTCTGAAAGGAAGACTCGGCCTTGGTATGAAAGGCAACGAAGGAACAGGAGTGGGTTTTTAGTCAGTAAAAGTCTGACACTATCTCACGCTTCGCCCAAGAGCGGGGGATGTCATTGGAAGATTTTACCACGGAAAAAATAAAAATAATCTGGACCGATCGTTGTGGCAAACACTTGGGGAGGTCTATATCTAACAGTGGTCGTCTTTCGGCTGAAATGATGATGATGATGATGACAAGCGTGTGCGCAAATAATGTTTCTATACTCTCTTAATTCGATGGGACAGCAATCTGATACGACCGGGGAGAGAACAGCCCAGCCAGGTTATAACAGTTTCGTTTCGATTTTCTTTTCGTTGATTGTCTCGAGACGACCACGCCTCCTATTCCTTTGTACTGACCAGGTGACTAAGCGTTGGGATGACGTCAGAATAAAGGAATCGGAAGCGTGGCCTAATCGAGGCGATCGACGAAAACAGAATCGTAACTAAATGGCTGTAACCTGGCTAGGGGGCAGGTGCAGGACCCGCTTTTTCTTCAACTTTCAAACTTCAGGCTGCTACAAAATAATTCCTAATACAAAAACCAATTTACCCGACCTGTAAATCGAAACCAGGACCCCGCTCAGCAGTCGGGCTTATGACCACGAGACCAATGATCAAGCAGTTAAAGTAAAATAATACTTATTTAATAGAAAAATGGATTATTTTTCTTAAAAAGGACGTTATCTGCTACGTCGTAAGTAAACTATTTGCAAAGAACTTGAAATGGGTACTTATTGTTCATGTACCTACTGCTTGTTATTGAGTACCTAGGTATATGTATGTACCTATTTACATAAACACAAATCTTTGTAGAATTGTACATAATGTGATCTGTATTTTGCTGTGTACAAATGATCACGGCACGCCATAATTATATTAGCAGTAAGTCCCCTCTTTGAGGAGTGGCTGGAGAGACGTCTCGGCATCCCCACCTTCCGCATATCGCACGTCTTCATCGGACATAGTATGTTCGGGAGGTTCCTGCACCTAATTCGTGTAAAAGAAACGCTCGGGTGTCACCATTGTGCGGACTGCCCGGAGGATACGGTAGAGCATATGGTGGAGATGTGCGGGGCACCGCCGTGTCCATGTGGGAGTGATCGGCGGTGGTGGCCTCTCGCGCCAGGCCTTGGAACAGGCCATGGTCCGGAGCGAGGGGGAGTGGGCGGCGGTTTGGTTTCTCTAGGAGAGAGCCGTAATCCACCACGCGGACCCCGTGCGGGTTGATAAACGACGTATCTTCAAATTTTTGATTCTAGGACATGCCAGTTTCCTTACGATGTTTTCCTTAATAGTTTTGAGGGCAGTGGTGATGAAATAAATTACACCTGGCTGGGTTTGATCTAATCCTTACAATCTAATACAACATAAGCCTATAAGAGCAGTCAACCCGACATACATTTTCACTGTTTTTCATACAATTGCTCTTACGCGATTATGACGTTATTACAAATTTTTCATTAGATATTTTAGAAACACATATCTTGTGGATATTATCTAGGCTTCTATTTAAATCAATTTATAAATTTGTGTAAGACTAATCCAGTAAAGACCTCTGAAAAAATCTGCTACTTGGCACGAACTTCGACCATGTACTAAAAAATTAAAAAGTCACAAAATATAACAATAGAATCCTTACAAATTTAATCAAGATTCTGAATGACGAAATTTTTTTCCAAAAACTTTTACAGTTTTTAAAAAAACACGTATTTCCTGGAACAAGTTTTGTGAAATATTCGAGTGAACGACGGTATTACCGAATGCCAGCAGGGCTTTCTGGTATTATCTCTCTGTTTTCGCATTACCTTTTTAAACATTGCGTTGGATCGCGTTGGATGAACCGGCAAGCTTTTAAACCAAGCTCAGTGAGGATAGACGAGTGGGGATGGGCCCTCGTGATGGGTCGAGAAAATATTCTCTCAAAAACAATCAGGGTTGTTATGGACCTCCCTAACTGAATTAAAAAACCGGGCGAGTGCTACTCGGACTCGCGCACTGAGGGTTCCGTACAAACTTAACTATGAAAACAATCCAAATTCCGAATCGAGTCTTAAAGATTTTTACGAATCGCAAAATAGTTTTTTATTTGTGATGTAACTACAAATTTACAGTTTTCAGATTTTTTCCTATACTTATGCTATGAGACCTTGCTTCATGCCAAATTTCAGGATTCTAGGACAACGGGAAGTACTCTATGAATTTTGATTCTCTTGAGAGTGTCAAAATATACGTTTTTTGCAACATAAACGGCCGTATCTTTTTTTTCGTTAACTTACAAGTTTGATTTTTTCACAGCTTCAAGGGACCTGAGTAAATGGTTGTAATTTCAACTCGATACCTTCACGCGTTCCTGAGATAAAGGGTCTTGACAGACAGACAGACAGACGGACGGAAAACAAAGTGATCCTATAAGGGTTCTGTTTTATTTCCTTTTGAGGTACGGAACCCTAAAAAATATCATAACCGAAACCAATATTGAAGCTCCGGTTATAGGTGGTTTAAATAATATCAGATTCGGACAGGTTTTTATTTGACCAACATAAACCTGTTCGAATCTGAAATCTCCAAGTGATAATCTAGATAAAAGTCATCTTGCTACTTTTATAATTTTAAAAATTTTAATTCGGTTCGTATCCGAAACCGGTATAATATATCTAATATTATTCCTATATAGGCTCGCACTTGACCACTATCTCACCTGATGGAAAGCGAAGATTTGGCGGATCGGATCCCTCCATATGGTGGACTATAGGGTGGCAAGGCTGGCAAAAGACCACGTGCCCTCGGTCCGACGGGGTCCCCGGTCCTACGGGACCCCCGGTCAGAGAGGCTGCGAGCTGTTAAATAAAGGTTTTCGCTCAAAAAAGTAAATATTTATCTCTTTTTCTTCGTATTTTTTTTGGGAATATATATGTATATTAGATGATTATTTTTGGTCATACTCTGGTGTATGTCGTTTAACATCTATATGCAGTGGTATAACAGTGTAAATTAGTACCTATCGTGCCGGTAACATGTTTTAGGTTATACTGTCAGATTTGTACCTGTGAACATCGAAGTGTATTTACCTATGGTACCCTATAAAAAAAGTTTTTTTTTTGCAATAAGTAAATTCTTGTGTCTTAGTTACTCCGGGCCTTGGTACCGGCCATGGTCCGGAGCGAGGAGGAGTGGCAGGCAGTCGCCTCCTTCTGCGAAGCAGTAATGTTAGCACAGAAGGCGGCCGCAAGTGCGAGGGAACGGCCCTCACGCCTCCGCCACCGGGATCCCGATCCTTTCCGGCCACCGTACGTCGTCGACGGCGCGTAGTGTTCCACGCGCGCCTCTAGGCCCTAATCGAGTAGGCAAAGGAGTTTAGGGTTCGTATTTTAAGCCCAAAACAACCGGTTCTAAAATTAAGGTTGTACGATATACCACGATAAGGCCTACCTACCTATTGCACATACAGATAGATTGTTTATAAGTTGAACAGCAATTTATAATGAATGTCCTACAAAAAACGAATGGTCATTTTATACAAATGTTTAACCTCCACCCAAAATTAAAATAATAAAATAAATCTGAATTCGATAAAACATTTTTTTATGTTGTTATCATTTTTTATAAAATAAAAACATGTTAATATGCTCCTAAAATTGCTTCTTAAACCCCTAATATAAAAATACTTTCATTATGTATAAGTTATTTTGAACGAATTATTTTGTGTATTTTGACCGCCAAGGTCAAAAAAACTTTAAGGTTATTTTTTTAAATCTTGTATATCTACTTAATTTGCACTTGGGAGTTCTATTCATGCCTTTGTACATTACCTACCTATTGATTAGTAATATTCAATAAAAGGCAGATGTCACTTTATTGGGTCAAAAAAACACTGTGCCTATATAGGGTGACTGGTAATTAGTGACCGATACTTAAACAAGTGATTGTGCTCATGATAACAAACAATTTTTATTATGGGAGCAAAGCCGAAATCGCGAAAAAAATATCAGCTGTTCAGTACATTAGGCAAACATAAATGTACTGAACAGCTGATTTCAGGTTTGTTCCCATAATAAAAGTTGTTGGTTATCATGAGCACAATCACGTGTTTAAGTATCGTACACTAATTACCAGTCACCCTATATATAGAGCCATAGAGCTTATCATACAGTTATAAGCTTCATAGTCTGTTTAAAATTCCTGAGCCGTCAACAGAAGCTAGTACGTGTGATATACGTTCAGAGTAGGTTCATACTACGACTACTCAATCACATAAATTTAGTTAATCAGAAAATAAGTTCAAGTATTGTGTGCAACTGTGCAGGCTCTAGGATCTAGCTCTATAAATGTATTACTATTTTTACGATACAGCGCAAACAAAGTGAAAGGCTCATTTGTTTAAAATAGCCCTCATTAGAAACTCAATAAGCATTTTGGGGATCTTTAAGTCAAGTTACTTCTAGGCAAGCGCGCTCCATCCTCGACCACATCGTCGCTTTTCATCAGGTGAGATAGTGGTCAAGCGTGAGCCTATCAACTATTAAAAAAAAACTGGGCAAGTGCGAGTCGGACTCGCGCACTGAGGGTTCCGTACAAACTTGAAAGGTAAATTGCGGTTTACGATTTATGACGTATTAAATGAACTATTTATTAGATCTCATTCAAACCAATTTTCGGTGGATGTTTGGAAGGTAATGCACATCTTAAATGTTTTTTTAGTTTTATCATTCTCTTATTTTAGAAGTTACAGGGGGATACACATTTTACCACTTTGGAAGTGTCTCTCGCGCAAACTATCCAGTTTAGAAAAAAAATATATTAGAAACCTCAATATCATTTTTGAAGACCTATCCATAGACATCCCACATGTATATATGTATATATGGGTTTGATGAAAAAAAAATTTTGAGCTTCAGTTCTAAGTAGATACCCCACTAACCCCCAAAATTTATTGGTTTTTTTTCTATTTTTGTGTGAACAATAATGCGGTTCACAGAATACATCTACTTACCAAGTTTCAACAGTATAGTTCTTATATAGTTTCGGAAAAAAGTGGCTGTGACATACGGACGGACAGACAGACAGACATGACGAATCCATAAAGGTTCCGTTTTTTGCCATTGGGCTACGGAACCCTAAAAAGAAGCTCACCATTAAAAGATAAAAGTTTTTAAAAGCTTAATAAATTATTTCCCATTATCATCATCATTATTTCAGTCGACAGACGTCCACTGCTGGACAATAGGCCTACCCCAAGTGCCGCCACAACGGCCGGTCCTGTGCGTCTCGCATCCATCCATCTTGAATGTCCGCGACCTTCACTAAGCCATCGGTCCACCTATTTTGTAGGAGGCCTTTCACGTGCTTCCGAAACGCCCCATAGACCATCTGTTTTGCGAGCAATGTTCTCTGCCAACTGCCATTATTATTTTCCATGTTCATACATAATTATTATCTACGAAATGGCAAATCCTTACAATCAAATAAAACATGGGTATTGTTAGAAACTTAATACGACAAGGCTATCAATAAAAATTAATACTAATTTATGGTAGTTAAGTCAAATACATTATTTAACAAAATCTGCAGTAAAAAACTTAGGAATTTAAGGAAATGACATTTCATATAAGTCTTATTTTTTTTTTGCCTAGCAGTTTAAAAACCAGTCTACTTTATAACTGTTTTTTTTTATTTATTTATAGGAATATGGTTAGGTATATTAGAATAATATTATAAATAAAAAAAAAAACGGATTGTATGACTCGATCAAACGATATCAAGCGGCTATTTTTTAAATAGGAAGTAATCCAATGACTTCTATCGTTCTGGGTGCAGCTTGTAAAAATGTTGAAAGGGGACGAGGAAGACAACGCGTTCAGCCAGGGGCACCGGCTTTTCGAAAACCTCATGGGTGCTCATGCTCATTTGATGACTCGAAAAAGTGGCGAACGACAAATAAATAAATGTCCTACTTACATACTGCGTACTTAATTATTAATTATGTTTGATAAAAATGTAAAATTAAACCAATACATAAAAATGAAACTAGTTTTTATTAACAAGAAATATTATAATTTATACGTAACCTAAAAAGTGATTACTGATCTGTTTCGTGATGTCTATTCTCAGGGGGGCACCCACTGTTCATTTCTCAGCGGTGCTCGAACCCTCGAGCACCCACGCAGTCGGCGCCCCTGCGTTCAGCGCTTGTAACTCTCGTCAGTAGCAAGCGCAATCGTGTACCTACGCTCCTGAAAACGCGCGATAGAATTGCTATGTAAAGGAGGCTATTGGATGATTTTACACGTCAAAAATAGTACATGATACAAGTGGAGAGAGTTTTTCATTGCGAAAATTGCGACCGAGGTGGAATTCGCCTGAGCAGCAGGCGAGGGTGTTATAGAGCCGAGTGCTGCAGTGACAACCACATGTATCAAACGACGTTTTTCAATACACTTACGAAAATATAAATAAACGGGGGTTGTCGCTTAGCGTCTAGCCTGATACGATAAATATATTAAATTGTGGCGTGAGCGAGCTCGCGCACTTTTCCGCACGAGTGTAAAAAACTGTAAATTGCGCGCCTAAAAGCAGTAGGGATATACGACATGTCTATCCCAGTTTCCGGGTAACATATGTGATCTTAGTTTTGTATTACTTCGATTACATACTTTCAATAAAAAAAAAAGATTTTCTATTTTGTTTAAAACTAGGTCACTCAAGGTAAAGGACCGGAAAGTATGTCATAAGTTATTACAATAACAATAAATAATTGGTTAGTTGCATTCCCTAGTATCGGTGCGCTTGCGTTCCGATACAGAGAAAGGCGTCTTATTTCTAGTGAGTTGTGACGTCACTTTCGTTGTCCAAGTGCACATAGAGCTATGTAGCGTTAGACATGCCCGGAAAGCAATGGAATCATGGATCGATTACAAAGTTTTTTTTTTGTTCGTCATCTTCATCTTCATAGCCTTTCCCAACTAGCTTGGGGTCGGCTTCCAGTCTAACCTGATGTGGCACGTGGGCTTGCGGACGGCGAGCAATGGGTGGCTCGCCGTCCGATCGTCCGGTAACCGTTCGAACCGAGCCCAAGTCGTCGACGGCTCGTATTGTTCCACGCGCGCCTCAAGGAGATTTCAGCAAACCGTAGGGGCCCAGCAGGGTCGAAGCCTACTGGGGCCAAGGGTCTGCTTCTGAAAGGAAGATGGCCCTGGTATGAAAGGCAACGAAGGAACACGAGTGGGTTTTTAGTCAGTAAAAGTCTGACACACTCCCTCTCCGTCCAAGAGCAGGGGATGTCATTGGATGATTTTCCCACAGAAAAAAAAAACGAATGCGGCTGAATACCTATTTTTTACATGGAGCGACTATGCCTATCAGACCTCCACATTGCAGTTGATGGGCAACACGATACTCCTTGTTCGTCTGGTTGTTTTATCTCATGAAGTCGTCTTCATGTTTTACGTACACATTCTTTCTGTGTGTGTAAACTATTTTCTTGGATTGATGACACAGGAAATAAAATGTACGTGAATCTTCCCACACATCTAAAACTTTTCAGTTAATTAAATAAATAATAGCAGGTACGTTATTTTACCGATTCCGGTATTGAAAATCATATCTAACCAATTTTTAACAAAATTATTTTTTTTAATAAATTACCTACTATCTATATCTTAGGCAAGAGTGCTCCATCGTCAACTACGTGATCGATAATTATCATCAGAAGAAATTGTATAAAAACGCGAGCCTAACAATTAATCTATTAAAAAAAAAACACTTTAATTGGTTCTTTTAGCATGAGACTATGGATGTTTGACTAAATTGATAATTGTATAAAATAATATTCGTGTTATTAACAACCGATTTTAGGATGATCTCGAACTCTGCCTTTGATGGTTATTAATATTAAAAAAGTGAGTAAGTAATTTAGGAAAACACAATGCTTCATCAATCCGAAGGTGAAGGACTGACAAATATTTTATTAAATTAATAATACTGTACTTTACTATAGATAATATTACCGTGACTTTACGCTCTATGATGGATGATGTTAGACATGTGTATTTTTTAAGATCCCATCAAATACACAATAGTACAATCATAATAAATGTAACTAAACATGAACAATTATTAAGCCTTAAAAAACATGTATTGTGAAGATGTCCCCTCTCACAGTTTATGATACTACATCGACATCGGAGAGAGCGATCTGCGAGCCGACTGGCAGTGCATTCTCGGACTCGGTTCCCGCGCGACGTTTAAAAAAACCGTGTTCCTTTTCCGAATCGCTGTCAAAACGCGCGCCATTTTCGTAAATATTTTTGCTAAGACCATCTTTAAATATTCTGATTTAATTAAAAGTGTTACTTTTTTATTATATTTTGATTTGACGTGGTATATAAATAAATTTTTGTGTGACTGTGTTGTTCGAAAGTAAAAGGAGGTGAAACGTTTGTTACTTTTTCGGTGAGTTGTGTTTGAACGTTCTCATTTTTTATGTAATATTATTTTATTGATACTTTAACATTTAGGTAAGAATATGATTATAATCTGAAAGTTACACCTATTGGAGATATTTCGAAACTTAACTTTATTTTTTAAACATTTTGGGTGAAAATTATTGGAAAATAAATAGTAAAATTTTCTAATAGTTTAATTAATTAAAAAATAATAATCAATGCCTAGTTCTTATGACATACTTACCTAGTTATGAAACCTCATTTTCCATTTAGATTCGTTATCTCCATAAATAATGGATTTAATAAGCTTTGCTAATGCAATTACAAATCTTTCAATACGAATAATTTTCATAATATCAGGCTGAATGCTTGTTCGTCGTTGCCTACTTTCAAGAAGTGTTTCGTTATCATTTCTGTGTATTGTGCGAATCTTAAACGTCTATGAGTCATTTGGAATATTATGCAGCTTTCGCTGACACATTTTTTTTTTTTGTATACTTAAATAATTTTTGTACTGTTCTAAGTTAATCACAATTATAAAAGATGGTGGTGTCTGTGATACAATAGTTTTCATTAGTATAGGTACCAAAGAAAATCTTTTTCTGTATTCACTACCTATTAATTGGCAAAACTGTTTTATTTGAACCTTGAATATGAGTATTTTTCTGAAATAAAAAACATTTTTTTTTTATATTTGAATAAAGAGCACTTTGATACCAAGAAAAACAAGTAAGTAAGTAGGTACATATATTTATGTATCTATGTCATTATGATATTAAGTATCTGGATGAGTTCAGACATTTTCAGAGTTATAAAATCAATTTAGTATTTTTAAAAGATTAGCTGTGTACCTATAGAAAAATAGCCACCACACAGTCGGACAAACTCACTTAGAATATTCGTAACTGATAAATATACATTTTTAAAAAAAATTAAAACTAACAAAACAATTACACAATATAATTACACACCATAGGCTCTTAATTACTCTCCTCTCACTACTGGTTTTCAGCCCTCTTTAGAACTTTCCACACTTTCGCAAATAGTATAACTAAATAGTTAAATATATAATTGTCCAATTAAAGAAATTATCTTATGAGAAAATACGGAAGTTAGTTCCTAGCACTTTATTAAAAGTATAGTCAGCAACAAATGTATTTTAGACTAGAACTCACTGATAATACTGCCCATTTGTGTTTGATAAACTATTGGAGAAAACTCGGGTAGGTTACGCGTAGTCATAGAACACAAAGCGCAACTGGAGAAACATAGGTGTGGTTTTAGTTAGTAAAAGTCTGACAGCCCTCTCGTTCCGCCATAAAGCGAGAGAAGTCATTAGATTGATTTCCCACCTCAAAAAACCTATGTTTTCATTTGTGATTTTTATAGAATCAAGCGTTTCGTTTGACAATTCTGCCAAATGTCCGTTAAAATCACCAAGCAACAGGACATTGAAATAACAAGACATAAAAGTGCGTAACACATTCGTGATAATTGCTTACTGTCATCATAATTAAAGTAGCCAGAGCTTATGTGAAATTTCGTCTATATAGTGCTACGGTCAATAACACGTAATGTAAAACATATTTAATTTAAATTTTGACATGCGAATTTTGTTTCTAACCGTACATTAATCCCTGCGTTCCGAATTGCGTCAAAAGTGATAATATCGCGAATCCTACCAACGCGCAACGTCACAATTATTACTCAATAGCCCTCATATTTTGTGAAAGAAAAAGAAAGAAAAATATTTTATTTGGCACACATGGATACACACACTGTAAAAACAAAAAAAAACTACTAAATTGACTATTAAATTTGGTCGGATTCGCAATATAATCACTTTTATCGCAATTCGGAACACGGGGTCTGTCTTATCCGCATAAAGACCTATGTGATTGTTACGATTAATCATGTGTCAGTTATTTTATTAAATACACATTCTTTAATATCGACGAATGCAATGTTTTCATTACCTACTTGCAAGGTACTCATGGACTTTGGTCCATGAGTACCTTGCAAGTGGTTGTAAAATATTTTAAAAGAGGATTTGATTTGAAATAGACAATCTTTTGATCATGTAACATAGCTGCTGGACATAGGTTCCTCAAGTGTCAAGTGATTTAATCGTTATGTTTGAGATTCCGGGATTTTAGTGGTGGCATTATCCGCTCTATGTTAATTACTTCCTCAAGCAGAGGGAGAGGGAGGCCAAAGAAAAGGTGGATGGATTATGTGAGAAGTTATATGAAAGATCTACTAACTCCCTTCAGTTAGTGATAGCGTGACGGGTGACAGGACAGAATAGAAGAAAAAAACGGGTAGTGCCGACCCCAAAATGAAACGGGACAAGGGCAGGAAGATGATGTTAATTACTTCCTCGAACGTTAGGTAAATATACCTGCTCTACCTATTCCGACTTTTGGCCATAATAAGAAGTACCTATGTTATTTTTTTTAGGTGGGAAAATCATCTAATGACAAATCCCGCTCTTGGGTGACAGACTTTTACTGACTAAAAACGCTCTCCTGTTCCTTCGTTGCCTTCGTCCCAGAGCCCGGGTTTCGCTTTCACACTGCCCATGGCCCCAGTAGGCTTCGACCCTGCTGGGCCCCTACGATTTGCTGACATCTCCCTGAGGCGCGCGTGGAACAATACGCGCCGTCGACGACTTGGGCTTGGTCCGGTCGGTTACCGGACAAGTACCTATGTTAACCCTTTCAATAATGAGGACCAGTTTCCCCGTCTTCCTACTAAGTGGGAACTGGCCACTCTCTAAGCATGCGCTGAAAAGCCCTTTTAATAGTCGAAGCCCTAGAGACTCAGAAGTCAGGACCCAGGCTTCCCCAAGTAAACCATCAGGTCCTGAGGCGGTAGTTTTTGGCGTTCAGCCTTCGTACCACGCTCAGCTCTACCTCGGTTACCTCCGGAGCATCGTCGTCGTCGTGGCGGAGCCATGAGCGGGAGCGAACGCTCCACCCTAGAGTGGGAGAAGTCATTAGATGATTTCCCGAAGAGTTTCTGGTAGAATTTCTTCGAGTGAAGTTCAGTGGCTGTTTTAATTATTCTCAAATTTAATTCTAGTGGATATTGTGATGTCAAATTGGTTTAATTTTATATCTGAAGTATCTGCTCAACTGGACAATATGTGGAATTATTGAAACAGGCGCGATCTCGGTAAAATGGAGCTGAGAATTTTATTTCACTACGATACTTAAAGGACTTGTTATCAAATCAAATAAAAAAAAAAGATAGATGATTTCCCATCTTAAAAAAACAAACCCTGTCAATAATAATAACATTTTAAATAATATAGCCAAAGACCTAGACTCTGTCAGACTTTTTCTGATAAATTACTTATAATATAGATAAGGAAGGTCTAACTTAAAGGTTACGGCCAAAAGTATTAACGCTTGCAAAATATTCAAATCATATTTTTGATGGTCAGTAATTAATTTTATTGATCAAGTTAGGTTTTTATCGTCAGGGCTATGCAATCGCCATTTTGCAATGCTTATTGGCATGCTAAATCCTACCATGTTCGACGATGTCCAAATATCCGCTACAAATTGAAATAAAAAAAAATGGATCAAAATTTGTAAGAAGTCAAGTATGTTTGTCACCTAATTCCTCCTAAACGGCTTGACCGATTCGGATGAAACTTTATGTGTATATTTGAGTACATCCCTGGATGGTTTGAAAATACTACTGAACCCGGTAGGTGGCGCTGGGATCGAATTCTCAAATTTCTTTTCTAACAAAATGCCAGTTATCAGGGGACCGCATGTCTGCCATCATGTACATATAAAAACGGGGGGATGAGGAAATGACAAGGCTAATAAGTGATATTGGATTAATCCAGTTATTTTCAATTGTCGTAGAAAAACAATTCATTAGATATATCACTCATTTAGAGCGATAGCGACATAACTACAAAAAAACTGGGCAAGTGCGAGTCGGACTCGCGCACTGAGGGTTCCGTACAAACTTGAAAGGTAAATTGCGGCTTAGGATTTATGACGTATTAAAAAAAACCTACTTACTAGATCTCGTTCAAACCAATTTTCGGTGAAAGTTTGTATGGTAATGTACATCATATATTTTTTTTAGTTTTATCATTCTCTTATTATAGAAGTTACAGGGGGGAAGGGACACATATTTTGCCACTTTGGAAGTGTCTCTCGCGCAAAGTATTTAGTTCAGAAAAAAAATATATTAGAAACCTCAATATCATTTTAGAAGACCTATACATAGATACCCCACACGTATGGGTTTGATATAAAAAAAAAATTTGAATTTCAGTTCGAACCCCCAAAATTTATTGTTTTTCTTTTTCTATTTTTAGTGAAAATCTTAATGCGGTTCACAGAATACATCTACTTACCAAGTTTCAACAGTATAGTTCTTATAGTTTCGGAAAAAAGTGGCTGTGACATACTGACGGATAGACAGACATGACGAATCTATAAGGGTTCCGTTTTTTGCCATTTGGCTACGGAACCCTAAAAAGCTAACTTGACCTAGGTAATTGTGTCTTGGGTTTTATTTAAACGTTGATACACACACTAGGAATTACTCTTGTGTCGTGGTTAATAATAATAATAATATATAATATAATCACATGAGCGAAATATCCCTCATGTGAAACGACACTATAACCAGGATTAGGGCCATAGATATAATTTATATTTATATTTATATATATATATATATATACTAGCTTCTGCCAGCGGCTTCGCCTTTCGTGAAAGTCGGTTTCTCCATACAAACTTTGGACCCCCGTTTCAATTGTGGAATTTCGGAAAATCCGTTCTTAGCGGATGTCTACACCCTATAAGGAACCTACCTGCCAAATTTTTAGTTTGTAGGTATTATAGTTTTTGAGATTTCTTGATTAATCAGTATTTCGCTTATAAAAATATCTATTAAAGATATCTATTGCCCTAAACCTCGCAATACGTCAACATAAAGTTTAATTCAACAAATTGAAAAAAAAAACTCCTGCTAACAAATCTGCTAAGCTACTGTTTATAACTAAGTTTCACTCAGTAAGTCAGTATTCTTTACTACATGCGTGACAAAAACAATTATCATGTAATCTTGTCTCAGCAGATTAATGATTACGGCCTGCCTTGGATAACTGCATTATACGTGACGAATAATTGACTATAACACTGTATTTGACTGATTACGATTCGCGACTAGAATAATACGGTACTTTGGCCGTAGTTCCTACTGTCATTTGTAGATTTTTAACAATCGTAACGCAAAAGTTATTCAGAAGCCCCAAACTACAATAGTTGGCTTCGGCCCTGCTGGACCCCTTTTTTTAGGTGGGAAATTATCTAATATCTTCTCTCGCTCTAAGGCTTGGCGGGAGGGCGTGTCAGACTTTTACAGACAAAAACCACACCTATGTTCCTTCTTTGCCTGGCTATCCATCAGCACCCTGAGTTTCGTTTTCGGAAGTCAAGCCATGGTCCCAGTAGGCCTCGGCCCTGCTGGCGCCTACACCAAAGGAAAGACTGTTTTAAGGATTTCAATAATATCTGTTTATTATTCCTTTTCTTTACATTGGAAGGTGTATTTCAGTAATATTACGTGAGACGTGTGCTCCTAAGCAAGGCTAAAGAAATACAGTATAACTTTAACTACACTAGGGATTTCAGTCAAGTGCTGACAAGGGGCTCAGATCAATTAAATACAATATTTATCGGTTAGAAAGAGAAAGACCATAATGTAAATTTGTTTTTGTTATACTGCAACTGCGCCTTTGACGACTCCGGCTGGGTTCGGCCGGACAGCGAGCTAACCTTTGCTCCTCGTCAACCAAGATCCGTGGGCCTCTTCTTATTAGGCTATATATGTATAGTCACATGGTAGACATTGTCTTTCCTTTTTCAGGCAAAAATATATATATATTTTTTTTTCGTATTTTTGTTTATGTGGTGTACAATAAAGAATATAATAAATAAATAAATAAATAAATTTATCTTTACTTAAGGCAAATTACCCATAAAAACGTTAGTATTACTTAACCTATGTTAGTAAAATCTATGCTATGTTAGTATATGTTGGTTTACTCCACAACAAACTTTAAATTGTTTCATATTAATAGAATAGGTTACTTCTAGGTAAGCGCGCTCCATCGTCGACCGCATCGTCGCTTTCCATCAGGTGAGGTAGCGGTCAAGAACGAACGTATCAAGAATGAAAAAAAAACTCAGTAACTAGGTACTTAAGGGGTGAAAGCTAAAATGATAAACAGTTTAAAATTACCGAAATTACTATAATATACCGAAAACGTCG
This sequence comes from Mythimna impura, assembly GCA_905147345.3. Taxonomy (NCBI): domain Eukaryota; kingdom Metazoa; phylum Arthropoda; class Insecta; order Lepidoptera; family Noctuidae; genus Mythimna; species Mythimna impura. The sequence continues at coordinate 20,786,755 of LR990360.1, read as the reverse complement.
TACTATACTTTCTATGATATTTCTTGTGAAAACTTTCTCATCACTATTTAGGCTTCACATAGCATTAGGGTCGCATTAAAATGTTTACAGTACTGAGTTAGAAATTAACTGAATCTGATTTCTTAAAAAATTTTGCTATTTGCTGAATGTAAAAGAAAGAGAATCGTTCACATATCATAGAATTATCTACACTAATACTAGGAAGAGGAAAAGTTCTTTTTTTTTGTAGTGGGTAATCTCTGAAAGTACTGCAGGCCTAGCCAAATTACGACCGTTTCGTTTCAAATCTCTTTCTACAGTCGGTAAGGCCTCCGATTCCTTTGTTCTGACCACGTGACTTAACGTTGAGATGATGTAATTCCTATACATTTGAAGTTTTCTACTACCGTTAACGATTGTAAATTATCAACTTGGCTAAGCCCTCTGCCCCCCTAGCCAAGTTACAACCGTTTCGTTTCGATTCTCTTTTCGTTGATGGCCTCGAGTCGGCCACGCCTCTTATTCCTTCGTTCTGACCACGTGACTGAGCGTTGAGATGACGTCAGAACAAAGGAATCGGAGGCGTGGCCTACTCGAGGCGATCGACGAAAAGAGAATCGAAACGAAACGGTTGTAACTTGGTTAGGGGGGCTGGTCCGATTGCTAAAATTTTTTTACCGATAGAAAGCTGCTTTATTCCTGAGTGACATAGGCTCTATTTTATGTACGCGGGCGAAGATGCTGGCAAAAGCTAATTTGTTCATAAATAAAATACGGGAATTTTACGTAAACGTTGTTATTCATTTATATATGTAAATTTTATCTAGGACATTACTGACCCCGTGCCACAGAAAGCATGTGGTCACGGTTGTCATTCATAGATTTTTGACAGTCGTTACAGGTAGCCAGACGCCAAAAAGTCTGACCATCAGTCTATTAAAAAGTATCGTTTGACTGGCCTGTTGGTCTAGTGGTTAGTGGCCCTGACTGCTATGCCGGAGGTCGTGGGTTCAATTCCACCCAGGACAAATGTTTGTGTGATAGCACAATCATTTGTTCTGTGTCTGGGTGTAATTTAGAAATATATAAGTATGTTTATCAGTTGTCTAGTACTCATAACACAAGCTCTGCTTAGCTTGGGACTAGACGGCGTTGTGTGATAGTTGTGGAATATTATTATTTTATTATCGTGTTGCTCAGTAACTGGGTTGTGGAGGTCTGCACCCCTAGTTAAGTAGATAATCTGCAATCGTTAACGCTAGTCGAAAATTAATCAAATGTATGGGAATGACATCATCTCACCGTTAAGTCACGTGGTCAGAACAAACGAATAGAAAATTCGTAGCCAAGTTCACATCGTTCAAAATGATAAAATGAATTGTTATCGTTTCTACAATGTTCAACGCTACATCCTTTGTTATTGTAGAACGACATTTTAAAACGAGCGGACGATTCAGGCGCGTCAACATGGCTACCAACTTATCGTTCTCTACAATTGCTGACACTGAGGCGTTATCAATTGGAGAACGGAATTCGACACGAAACGGTTGTAACTTGGGTAGGGGGGCTGATAAGCAATCGCTCCGTGTAAAACATGGGTATTGAAATTGCATCCAGTTGAGACTGGAAGCCGATCCCAAGCTAGTTGGGAAAGGACTAGGAAGATGGTGATTGTTATTAATTTAAGCGCCTATAACACCACTCGATATTCAGACAGTCTTAGTCTATGTAGCGTCACACAAGAAAAAGAGCAACTCACGCCGATGTCGTGTAAAGGAATGAAACAGAACGATGAGATAAATAGATAAACATAGACTAAGACTGTCTGAGTTGTAGGTCGCGGGTTCAAACCCAGCCAGGCGCATTACATTGTGTAATTTATTTCATCACCACTGTTCTCAAAACGGTGAAGGAAAACATCGTGAGGAAACTGGCATGTCCGAAAACCAAAAATTCGAAGACATGTGACATCCACCAACCGGCACTGGGCCCGCGTGGTGGATTACAGCCCATTCCCTCTCCTAGAGAGGAGGCCTGAGTCCCAACAGTGGGAACATTATAAGGCCGACTATGCTATGACTATGCTAAGACTGTCTGAATATCGAGTGGTGTAATAGGCGCTTTATTTTAATATCGTCGTATATTACTATTAGGTAATCTTAATATACATAATTATATTATCGTGAATAATCATTTGATAATTTCATAAATTAACATTTATATCATGAATATTTATTTTGTAAAGAATTAGGTATATTCTTTTCAACACTCTTGCTCAGAAAGTGACTCTAATTGCAATGGCGCTTGTAACAAAACTGTGTTACTTTGATTACCATGACGCACTAGTGCGATAAAGTAGTTTAAACCTTTCTGTTAAACCTCTTTGTTTAAAAAATTCAAATTAGGTTATTGCATTCAATAATAGATATAAATTAGTATCTTACTTGCTTGCTTCATGCAATTTCGTGTTTAAATAAACCATTTTAACTTATCCATGTACATCTTAATATATAAAAATGAATACCTGTTCATTAGTCTCGCTAAAGCTCAAAAACGGCTTGACCAATTTGGCTTATTTTGTTCTTGAAATATTCGAGATAGTCCAGGGAAGGTTTAAACGGTGAGAAAAAATGGAAAAAATGACGAAAAAAAAATCCGAATACAACGACCGACATCTCTAATAAAAATGTCATTTTAAAATGAATTATACTGTTCTGGTAATGCCAGTAGATGGCGATATCCTTACTATTAGGCGGTATGAAGTTCGCCGGGTCAGCTAGTATTTAATAAATAAATTGTTCATTACTTCACACACACCCAGGGTACATAATACCTCCTCTCGTCACCTTCATCATCATTTCAATCGAAAGACGTCCACTGTTGGACATAGGCCTCCCCAAGTGTCACTATAACGACCGGTCCTATGCGTCTCGCATCCATCGGATTCCTGTGACGCTCACCAGGTCATCGGTCCACCTTGTGGGAGGCCTTCCAACGCTACGTCTTTCGGTGCGCGGTCGCCACTCTAGAACTTTTCGGCCCCACCGACTATCCGTTCTAAGAGCAATGTGCCCTCTTTTCTTCGGGCTATGTCGGTGACCTTGATTCTCCTGTGGATATCTTCATTTTTGATGCGATCAAGCAAGAAAACTCCGAGACAAAGAGATTTAAAGAGATACAATAGAGCGGCTATCAGGAGAAATGGCTTAGAAAAACTGTCATCCTATGCCTCAGTGACGCCATTTAGTTTTGAATAGCAATCACGTGAATTAAATTTGTCAAAATTTATATAAATTTAACTATCGCTCGGTAGGTGGCCAGGGGCTTTACCATGATATGTTAAAATGTCATGATATGAAAAAAAGTGATGGAGCTATACGCTCATATAGCTCCATCCCTCTAACAGTTCGGTTTAGGTCATAAAATGGATCACGTTAAGAGCTCGTGGTAGAGCCTCAGTGTGTGCTAGGTAAGGTTTAACTTTTCAGCAATAGATGGCGTTATCACAAAATCAGCAAATGTTCTAGAACTATTTAAGAAAATTGTTGAATTCTAATTTATTACTGCGTAAATACCAAGAATATTTACGAAAACAAACCAAAGTTAGGTCCAGTCATTTTACCATAACAAGATTTGCAATAGCGTAATGCGCAATTGGACATATTTTCTCAGAAAATGATTTTCTTTTAGTGCATAAAGCGGATGCAAATACGACTTGACGTGTAGAGGTGTCATACTAAACTGAACGACTTGTTACCACTAGGTATCGGGTAAGGATTTTGTTCGCTGTCTTTGCTCCGAGCAAGCCCGTTCCATTGCCATTGGGGTGACTTTTAGCCTTCTGGTGAGGCCCATTGTAAACGACCATGTTTCAGTGCCATATGTCATCACTGGCAACACGAACTAGTCATAGACTTTCGTCTTGAGACACTGTGGTATGTTGGACTAGAAGATACCGCGCAGCTTCCCGAACGCATCGAATCATAAACATATATGACGATTAAATACCTATGGCAATTTACATAATGTATTACGATTGTACTTTAGTACTTGTAGTGGAAAATTAACGTAATATTTCTAAGAAAAAAAATGCTATACAAATACACAATATCGCATGACCAGTCAATATTTATAATGGATAAACAATGGACAATGCTCTTAACGGCAGATGAAATAATTAGCAAAGAAGTGCGATCTTCTTTTGTTTATTTATTGTTTACATAAGTAGTTTATAAAGAGGGAATATGAGGCATTGTTAGCTTGGTATCCTATTGAATATCGTCACGTAATATTTTTTGAACTTAAGTGGCAGTTGGCAGGGTACATTGCTGGCAGAACAGATGGTCGATAGGAATGAAAGGTTCTGGAGTAGCGATCACGTACCGAAAGACGCAGCATTGGAAGGCCTCCCACAAGTTGGACCGATGACCTGGTGAGGGTCGCGGAAATCCGATGGATGACCGGTCGCTATGGCGACACTTAGGGGAGGCTTGTGTCCAATAGTGGACGTCTTTCGGCTGAAATGATGATGATGATGTTGGTATTTTGAATGTGATGGATATCTTTTTTTAAGGTGGGAAATCATCAAATTCTCCTCCCAGTCTGGAGTGACAAGAGAGTGTCAGACTTTTGCTATCCTACCAGTGTTTCTTCATTTGCCTTTTGCTTTCCAGGCCCACGGTAACCTTAAACCAGCAACTTTAAGTTTTTAATAACATTAACTCAGTTCAGAAATGTGTAGGCCGCGAGAATCCACTGGATAATGGTATGTAGCTTCGGATTTCTTGAAATAAATAATGAAAAAATGGATTAAATGGCAGGATGGATAAAATGGCAATAGGTAACTGGAACAACTTGTGACACACGAATGCCCCTCAAGTTGAAGGGTCTACAAGTCCATGATACTGTATGGATCAGAATATTGGACTGTGAAAAAGACGGATAAAAAAAGATTGCATGTAGCTAAAATGAGAATGTTGAGATGGATGTGTGGAGTGACGAGAAAAGATAAAATGAGAAATGAATATATTAGAGGATGTTTGAAAGTGGAGCCAGTGACAACAGATGAAGGGGAATCGTTTGTCTTGATATTGTCATGTAAAGAGGAGGGATGAAACGTATGTTACTAAAAGAGCTATGAGTATACATGTGGATGGATGGAAAGAGAGAGGGAGGCCAAAGAAAAGATTGCTGAATTGAGTGAAGAGTAATATGAAAGAAAAGGGAGTTAGTGATAGCATGACGGATGACAGGATAGAATGGAAGAAAAAAACGTGTTGCGCCGAACCCAAATAACACGAGACAAAGGCAGGAAGAGGAAGATCGATGAAATATTGAAAAAGTAAGTTGGCAGCTCACAACACCAAACCGAATGCCAAACTAACACATAGTACAGGCTTTATAAACAAAAAGGTAATAACCAATAAGTAGTAAAAGGCATGAATGCCTCTGTTATCAGACGTCAAAATATTTTCACAACAACCATGCTTGAAAATGAATTGACGATAATAAAATGTAGTATTGAACTAGTAACGCAAGACGCTGACAAAAACAAATCTATCCTACTTCAACACTATGGTCTTTCTCTTTCTAGCCAATAAATATTGTATTTAATTGGTCTGAGCCCCTCGTCAGCACTTGACTGAAATCCCTTGTATGGTTACAGTTACTGTAATCCTTTAGCCTTGCTTAGAAGCAAACGTCTCACGTAATATTACTGAAACACACCTTCCAATATAAAGTAAAGGATTAATAAATAGTTATTATTTCAAATCCTTAAAACCGTGTTTGTTTCGGTGTCCACCTATTAACCCCAACAGACGCAGCGTTGTAAGGCCGCACAAGGTGGACCGTTGACCTGGTGAGGGATGCGGGCCGCATAGGACTGGTAGTTATGCCGATACTTGGAGGTCTATGTCCAGTAGAAGACGTTTTTCGGCTGATGATTGAACTCCAGACAGTTTCTTTTTTTGGATGAAAAATCATCAGATAACTTTTCCCGCTTTGCGTGGAGCGACAGAGTGTTGCTGGCCACAACCCACCTGTGTTCCTTCAGTTGCCTTTTGCGTTCCAGGGCCCTGAAGCAATCCCGCAGTCCTGGTAGGCATCAGCCCCTTTTACACATCATCATCATCGTCTGCCTAGCCATTCCCCATAGTCGAGATCGGCGTCCAGTCTAACCAAGCGCAGCTCCATAACACAGATGCTTCATAGCTCAATAACTTCCGTCAAGACTGGTGTCAGATTTTCTGGCTTCCAACTGCCAAAACGACCGTCAAAGATCTACAAAGACAACCTTATACCCAGTGGCATTGCCCTGGGCACGTTGCTCGCAGAACAGATGGTCGATGGGGCCGAAAGGTTCTGAAGTGGCGATCGCGTACCGGAAGACGCGGCGTTGGAAGGTCTCTCACAAGGTGGACCTACGACCTGGTGAGGGTCGCGAGAATCCGATGGATGCGAGATCCACAATACTGGTAATTGCGACGATATTTAGGTGAGGCCAAAGCCTAGTAGTGGACATCTTTCGGCTGAAGTGATAATTATGAACACTATACATACAACCAGGGGCGCCGACTCCGTGGGTGCTCGGGGGCTCGAGCACCCCTGAGAATAGACATCAAGAAACAGATCAGTAATCGCCTTATAGGTTACATATAAATTATAATATTTCTTGATAATAAAAACTTGGGGTTTGCCAACGAGCAATGGAGCGCAGCATTCTGGGTGTCAAAAGGGCCGACAGAGTGAGGAACACCAGAGGAGGAGGAGAATTATGGACGTCGGAAAAAAGGCTACCAGGCTAAAATGGGATTGGGCGGGTCACATCAGCCGCATGCACTCTGACCGGTGGGCAAGAGTCGCCACAAAGTGGGTACCTGAAGATGGACGACGCCGCCGAGGTCGACCTGGGAAGAGGTGGCGAGACGACCTAGATGCCTACCGCAAAGACTGGTTCGAGGTGGCCCAAGAAAAGAATACCTGGAAGAAGTTGGGGGAGTCCTTTGCCCAGCAGTGGGACAGTATAGGCTATTAAAAAAAAATAGTTTCATTTTTATATAATGGTTTCGTTTTATATTTTTATCAAACATAATTAGTAATTAAGTAGGCACGCAGTATGTGAGTAGGGTGCGGGGATACCGCACGGTTTCCCGCGAAGCGGCGAGCCTCCTTGCTGGCCAGCCACCATGGGACCTGGTGGCAACAGGCCTTGCACGCATGCACGATCTGCGCGTGGAGATGCAACGTCGGGGCGAAACTCCGCTGCCACGACAAGTCGCGGCATGGCGGACAGAGCTCCGGCGGGGTCTCATGGTGGAATGGCGACAGCGACTATCGCAACCCAGTGCTGGGCACGCCATAATTATGGCGATAAGTCCCCTCTTTGAGGAGTGGCTGGAAAGGCCTCACGGCGTCCTTACCTACCGCATGACGCAGGTCCTCACCGGACATGGTAAGTTCGGGAGGTTCCTGCACCGGATTCGTGCAGAAGAGACGCCCGGAGGACACGGTGGAGCATACGGTAGAGGTGTGCCCTGCTTGGGCAGAGCACCGCCGTGTCCTCGTGGGGGCGATCGGCGGCAGCGATCTCTCGCGCCGGGCCTTGGTACAGGCCATGGTCCGGAGTGAGGAGGAGTGGCAGGCGGTTGCCTCCTTCTGCGAAGCAGTAATGCTAGCAAAGGAGGCGGCCGATCGCGTGAGGCAACGGTCCTCACGCCCCAACCGCCGCCGGGATTCCGATCCCGATTTCCGGCCACTGTAGGCGCGGGCTTGCGGACGGCGAGCAATGGGTGGCTCGCCGTCCGATCGTCCGGTAACTGTCCGGACCGAGCCCAAGTCGTCGACGGCGCGTAGTGTTCCACGCGCGCCTCAGGGAGATGTCAGCAAATCGTAGGGGCCCAGCAGGGTCGAAGCCTACTGGGGCCAAGGGTCTGATTCTGAAAGGAAGACTCGGCCCTGGTACGAAAGGCAATGAAGGAACAGGAGTGGGTTTTTAGTCAGTAAAAGTCTGACACTATCTCCCGCCCCGCCCAAGGGCGGGGGATGTCATAAGATGATTTTCCCACCGAAAAAAAAAAGTATGTGAGTAGGACATTTACTTATTTGTCGGTCGATCAGTGTGCATTACTCTTCTCACACTTCGCCACTTTTTCGAATCCATCAAATGAGCATGAGCAACCATGAGGTTTTCTAAAAGCGGCCCCTGCATACAACGTAACATAATCGGCCTTGTTACGTGGGAACGTAACTGCTGGGACTCAGGCCACCTATCTAGGAGAGAGAACATACCCTTGGGCCTTGGTAAGAAAGCTTAGTAAATCATCCATGTTCCCTCAGTTGCTATTTCTGTTCTAGGGCCGGAGAGTAACCGTATACTCTCGCAACCAATTCCGCGGCCTCTTACACACCCACGCGTAAGTAAGTGTGTGGTCGATTCAGTTCCGGTAACCACATAGGCCGGTGGTCACTTCACCTTGATTTTAAGTAGCAGATGACTACATAATGATACTCCCTCTCTGAATGTTGGTGTTGTAAGACACTGCTAAACGATTGCGATAGCAGATTATGTAGTACTTTTAGTAGAGTTTTCTTGTCTATACTAAAATTATAAAGTGGTATGATTTTATTTTATACCGGACCAATTTTAAAAATTCTAGCTTTCACCAGTTTAATGCTACTCGGCGATTACTTGTTAGCAAAAACATGATTTGTCATTTCATCATTAAACAACAAGTTTACCAAATAATTCACTTTGCAAACAAATTACAAGATAAACTTTTGTTTAATAACTTTTTATTTGACAAATGATTTATCTTTAATAAAACAGATTATAATTATTTTTAGTAGGTTACCCGGAACCGAACGAGTTACTTTGACAGTTCTTTTTTAAACAGACTCTTCATTTTTTTTTTGGGCAAAGTAAATCATTGGCAGCCATATTGGGTGTTTTTTTGTGTCATGTCATTCAATGTTTGGCAAACCTGTCGTATTATTCCCGACACTTAGTAAAAGGCACAGAGAACTTATATGCAGCAGCAGCAAGAAGGGGCGAAGCGAGCTCGAGACTTGAGGCACTCCGACGTGGACAGGTTAAGTTAGAAGGGGATGACGGGGTCTATATTCGCTCACTTCGCGATAATTTTACACAAGCATTCCTCATATAAATTAAATTTGTTTCAAAATCAGTTGCAACATTTAGGAGAAGTAAGTGGATAAATACACAGGCTGACAGTGAGTTTGTTTTATTGATTGTGCCATTTTGAATTGTGCATAAATGTTTTGTGTTGTTTTTATCTATTCGTTACACTCCATTAATTTTGATTATGTCTGTGCGGTAGATATTTTAATGCAGTAATGTTGATTTTATTTTATTGACTGACTTTAATTATGAGGCCTTAAAAATACGAGCATATTTCCTAAATTTCCGTATTTCTAAAAGAAGAAAGAAAGGTGCGAAACTGAGGCACAGCAAACATCCTGTGCTTTTTTAATTTTCAGGTGTAGCGATATCTATGGCGCCATACATGAACTAAACTACGAAATCCTGCATCGCGCAATTACAGTTCTCCGCGCGATCTGAACATAATACAACAACCCGAACTCATCTCTCGGGCAGTTGCCCAGATCAGACAAAACATCCGTCTGGTTGAAAGAAAGAAAAGAAAGAAAACATTTATTTGAGACTCGCACAGGACACACAACAATAAAATAAAAATTAAGTGGCTACAACCCGGGAATCTTTAAGTCAAGAGTGAATAGGTTACTTCTAGGTAAGCGCGCTCCATCGTCAACCGCATCGTCACTTTCCATCAGGTGAGATAGCGGTCAAGCGCGAACCTATCAAGAATAAAAAAAAAGTACTTAATCTATAAATACTTAACTTAAAATAAAAATAAAATGACACAGGAGTAATTCCTAGTGTGGGGTGACGTTATTTATACTAAAAATATATATATATGCAGCAACGTGCAAACTTCATTCTTGATCCTCATGAATCAGCAGGCCGGTATTCATCCATTATTATTCGTCTCAAGTATAATCTCCATCCAACATCTGTCTGAGTGTTTCGTAAAGGAAGTCGTCTAGTTAGTATGTCTGTCACGAATGTTAGACCAAGTTAGTTTATGTTAGATTTTGATAACAAGCAAAACCTAACATAAACTAACTTGGTCTACCGTTCGTCAGCTGATGCTGTTCAGGAAAATCTCACCATTTTTTATTTATAGTCGAACAAAACCAAGGTAGCCGACATAGCTCGAAGAATCGCCAAACTAAAGTGGCAGTGGGCAGGGCACATTGCTCGTAGAACGGATAGTCAATGGGGCCGAAAGGTTCTAGAGTGGCGACCGCGCACCGGAAAACGCAGCGTTGGAAGGCCTCCCACAAGGTTGACCGACGAACTGGTGAGAGTCGCGGGAATGCGGTGGATGTGAGGCGCACAGGATCAGTCGTTGCGGAGATGCTTGGGGGAGGCCTAAGTCCAACAGTGGACTTCTTTCGGCTGAAATGATGATGATGATGATAGTCGAACATCTGTTCGACTATTGTTGTTCAGTTGGGTGGTTAGGCACCACCCAACTGGAAAGTACAAAAGAATGGTTGAAACCATGTGTTGGGTTTTATTACTAAAATTGATTCGGTGTTAATAAGAAAAGCAGTTTGATTACTCAGTCAAGATAATTACCACCCTTTATTGCAAAAGGCTGCCTATTCGATCATTATCATCTACATCTACCAAGTACTGTGATGCAAGTTCCATTAACCTTCAATAATGGTACGTATGCTGTCCAGTTATTGCACTCTGAGTTGTCAGTCTGGCTTATAACACTTTGCAGCTGAATGACCAATACTGAGGCCCGATGACACCACATAATAATATGACTAGGTTTTAGGTATTATAATTCTCCCGACTGAATTTAGATCACGGTGACCACTCTCAACGGAGATTAGCCAAGTACGCAGGAATTCCTTACTGGAGTCTGTTTCCTGATTGTTTTTAGGGTTCCGTACTTCAAAAGGAAAATAGGGACCCTTTATAGGATCACTTTGTTGTCCGTCTGTCTGTCTGTCTGTCAAAACCCTTTGTCTCAAGAACACGTGGAGGTATCGAGTTGAAATTAAAACCTTATACTCAGGTCTGCGGTCCCTTGAAATTGTGAAAAAATCAAACTTCTGAGTTAACGAAAAAAAAAAGATACGACACTCAATGGATTCACAATTCATAGGGTACTTTCCGTTGACCTAGAATCCTGATAGGTAAGTTTGTACGGAACCCGCAGTGTGCGATTCCGATCGCATGGTAAGCGATGATGTTCGCTTACGCTTACCATCAGGTGAGATCGTGGTCAAACGCGAGTCTGTCAACAATAAAAAAAGTAGTTTTACTAAATGAGCCTTATCTCTTAAATCTTTAGTAATAAAGTGAAATATGTAAACAATAAAAACAAATGATATTTACCGACTGTGAACCATTTCATTTGTTTTTAGTGCAATTCTACTTTTTGCTGGGTTTTTTATTTCACAGACCTTGCACTGTTAATAAAAACTGTCATGATCGGTCAGTGACTCTAACCTAATTACAAATTATATTATCAGATATAAATATATTTTTTTATAAATCAGAAACGCCTACCCAGCGGGAGACTTGATTTAGTACCTATACAGCGTTCTCGTACGGCAGTGCAAATTCATTATTTTATAAATAAAGTTTAAGTTAGGTGGTACCGAGGTGTACCGAATTCGGCACACTGTGATAAAATCAACGCCTTCCATTACCCTCTTTTATTTAATTTTCTATAGCGGTCAGGTAACGCAGGTAACATTAGGTATTTATTGAACTCTTATCTAAGCGACGCATTTTAGTTTTCGACAACCAGGCGAACGAAGTCGAGAGCACAGCTAGCAACCAGTAAATATTAAATTATTCTATAGCCATAGGGCAACGGAATTGCCCGGTTATATGTCATTAAAAATCTAACACTCCTTCTCGTTCCACCCAGAGCGGGAGAAGTTAGTATATATTATAGATTTCCAACCACAAAAAAATTATACCTATAATATAAAACTTAAAACAGGCGATAGCATCAAAACTAACTCCAAATCTCTAGTCAAAACTTTATGAATAAAAAGAACAACACAAACTTATCCATGCATACCACGAGCCTAGAAGTGTCATTAAACCGTTTGACAGTCCGCAAAAATGTCGCATACGGTATTCTACGACCACCGCCAGTGAAATTAACCTTGGTTTAAACGATGCAGGTCACGTAGCACGGTGTAACCCGCCCTTGGGCCGGCTAAAGTGCGGATATGTATGTGTATGCTTCGATTCTTGTGCAAAAGAGTAATTGTAGTTGGATGTGCCAACCGAGATTGTGTGTAAGATGGGCGGCTGAATTGGCTACGAGCAGGGGCGCCGACTCCGTGGGTGCTCGGGGACTCGAGCACCCATGAGAAATAAACAGTGGTGTTTGATGGTGGTTGTTGATGAAACAGATATTTGTGTTGGGTCTGGGTATTTGTGATACTTTCGTTGTTCCTGGTTTCCATAGTACAAGGGAAAACCTTAGTTTGGGACCAGGACAATGTATGTGATGTTGTCTCAATTTATTATTTATTAACGATGCGGGCTACGGATGCCAGTTACTGATCCGGTATCCGTTGTCAAAATGTCGATCAGTGTGCATTTTATCAAATGAGCATGAGCACTCATGAGGTTTTCTAAAAGCCGGCGCCCCGGGCTACACGTGTGGCCTAATTTATGGTAGACTTTCTGAGTGGACTGCAGCCCAGATGCAAGAACATCATTAGCTATTTCTAGTAAACACGTTCATTGTGCGTATAGCTGAGGAGTAGAATTCCCTGCTGAAACCTGTATTTCTTGATAGCTACAACGTGGAGACTTTAAATCAAAAGTGAATAGCTTACTTCTCGGTATGCGTGACCAACAGATGGTCGATGGGGAAGAGGCAGAGTTGGAAGGCCTCTCACAAGGTGGACCGATGATCTAGTGAGGGTCGCGGGAAACCGATGGATGCGAGACGCGCAGGACCAATAATCGTGGCGACACTTAGGAGACGCCTATGTCCAGCGGTAGACGTCTTTCGACTGAAAATATGGTGATAAAGTAAAGGCATGCGTGTTCCATCGGTAACATCATAGCTTTCCATTAAGAAAGAAAGTAGCCAAGTGCGAGCCTACCTAATTTTTTATTCGCAACAGCCTCTAAAACAAACAAATTCAAACAATTTATTTAAATAACAAAAGGTTATCTGTTCAATCTTAAGAAAAACACGATAATATTTAATTTATAGTCAATCGATTCGAATCGAACGACTTTTATTGCTGTTTTTACGAATGCATCAATAATAAACAAGCAATTCTGCGTATGATAACAATGCTGATGTCCCTGGCCTTCTTTGTTATGTGCTGACCCCTAAAAATATCGAGGAAACATAGGAAAACTATTATTCGTCCTAATCTAGGACGTGTTCTACCTGCGTCCCAAGTTTCATGCAAATCCATTCAGCCGAAAAGACGTGGTTAGGTTAGGTTAGACAGATATACTTACTTTTATTTCACAACTATCACACAACGCCATCTAGTCCCAAACTAAGCAGAACTTGTGCTATGCGTACTAGACAACTGATAAACAAATTTCTTATATAAAACAAATGATCGTGCTCTTTACAAAAACGGTTGTTGTCTTTGGTGAGAATCGAACCCACGACCTCTGACATAGCAGTCAGGGCCACTAACCACTACATCAACAGGCCAGTCAATATGAATCATCATCATCTGTCATTATTTTCGACTGAAAGACGTCCATTGCCTAAGTGTCGCCACAAAGACCGGTCCTGTGCGTCTCGCTTCCATCGGATTCTAGCGACCCTCGCCAGGTCGTCGGTCCACCTTGTGTGTAGCGTTGGTAGACCTCCCGTCTACCAACGCTCCGTCTTCCGGTGTGCGGTCGCCGCACCAGAACCTTATAGGGCCTATTACACTACGCGATATTCAGCACACGATATTCAGGCTGTCTCATTTTTTGTTCCGAGTAAGACCTGTCTAACCCTTATTACACTACGGGACATCGACTAAGACTGTCTGAATATCGAGTAGTGTAATAGGCCCTTTAGGCCCCCATTGACCATGTGTTCTGCGAGCAATGTGCCCTGAAAATATAAATAGTTAATAAACGTGTATTCGTATCTTTGTTTCAGATCCAGTTCTGCTCAGACGCAGTCAAAGAGCCTATAGCTGTTCCTCTGGTCAGTACATTTTTTTTTAATGAAATTAACTAGTGCTTGACTGCGATCCCACCTGATGGTAAGCAGTGATGCAATCTTTGATGATGAAGCGCACTAGTTTAGTTTCCTTTTGAGTAAGCGTAATTAGAGACACAATAGAAAGACAATGGCGCGTGAACGCCGGCGTTAATGCGGGGATCAACAGCTTACGACCCTATTAACTCTAGGTGTACCTACTCTATATTTTATGCTTTTTCGTTTTTTCGGCGGAAAATCCTTAAATGACCTCTCGCGGTCTGGGTGGCGAGAGAGAGTATATCTAGTGCTCTACCCGATTGTTCGAAAGAGTTACCGTGGCCCTGGACCGCAAACGGCAATTGAAGGAAAAAGGTGGTTTCTAGTCAGTAAAATTCTCAGACACTCACACATTTGATTATTTACCTGAAAAATAATAATAATTTTGTTCCCAGTGCCGTAACTAGCCTTTCATAAGCCCGGGTGCGTGTTTATATAACTGCGCCCTTAGAAAAAACTACAACATCATCTTCTTGCACTTGTCCCGTGTTACTTGGGGTCGGCGGCGCAACACGTTTTTTTTTCTTCCATTCTGTCCTGTCACCCGTCGTGCTATCACTAACTCCCTTTACTTTCATATCACTCTTCACACAATCTATCATATTTTCTTGGGCCTCCCTCTCCCTCTTCATAAAAAAGTACAATACAAATAAAACTGACTAGATATAAAAAAATTGCGCCCCTACAGGGCTTGCGCCCTATGCGTGGGCACCGCTGACACCGCCATAGTTACGGCACTGTTTGTTTGTACCCATCTGTGCAGTTCCTCATCCATTTTGAATTAAGGCCCTAGCTCCCGAGCAGTGCCATAAAACAGTGACTTCCTGAAGCCTACTACTCCGTACCAGCTAGGTTAAAAGGTTTGAAAAAAAAAATGTGTTTAAGTACTACATTATCAACATATGATTTTTTCGTATGACTAATATCTACTTTTGCCAAAAAACAATTTTAAAGACATGATATTTTTTCGCTTGTTTTCCCTACTCCTTTTAAATGGCTTTGATCTTTAGAAATATTATGATTACAAAAAAAATTGCTGGTTAAGTGTTCTTCAGAATGTACGTAGCATATTGCACCTTTAATCCAATACCGTCACTAAACGAAATTCTTCAAAAAACTGTTTTTAACGACATCTGTTTCATTACAAAAAAATTGCTGATTAAGTGTTCTTCAGACTATACTATACATATAAGTAAATCAATCAATATTACGCAAAGAAAATGGTTTTAAAGGTCAGCGGGGCTCAATGCTTGCGCAGTACGAGTAGGTATGTCTGCATTTAACTCCGGCCAGATGTTCAATGGACTAAGTATACGCATTAGGAAAACACTTTAGCCCCCCTAGCCAAGTTACAATCGTTTCGTTCGCGCCGAACGCCTCGAGTAGACCACGCCTCCGATTCTTTTTTCTGACCACGTGACTGAGCGTTAAGATGACGTCAGAACAAAGGAATCGGTGGCGTGGCCTACTCGAGGCGTTCGGCGCGAACGATACGATTGTAACTTGGCTAGGAGGGCAGTTTTTTCACGTAAAGGACACCTCACACCAGTATTTCCGTATTGGCGTGCTCCATCTTCCTCACATTGAAGATTGTATTTATCAAACTTTAATTAATTAAAGCATCCGTAAGACGCACAATTAATATTCTGAACACGTCTGTAGGACGTAAGGTGCATCTATTGTTTGTTTTGCTTTGTAAAATTGTGATACAGTGACGACAATGATATGAGCCACTATTTAAAATATCTACGTTATTCTTTTAACCCTTTCGCGAGCAATACTATTTACACCTCCGATTTTGGTTTTATTTATTCTAAACATTGTGAAATAACATTTGTAAAACAATACTAATAGATTTCCCGCCCTTGCTTACCCCTCCCCCTTCCCCCGACCCCTATTTATGGGCTACTGCAATATCTTTGCACATGCCCGTTTGTGACTTTTTATTTGGCAAAGTAATTGCCAATGCCCAGTTTGAATTGGCCAATTTTTTGTTGCCTTGTTTTCTTCATACATTTTGGTGCAACTAAGTGGTTTGGCAATTATTCTGCCAATGCTCACGAATGGGTTAATACGTGTATATATGTAGGGAAAGCCTCATATAACCATGTTCTATATCAGGAATGGTCTTTTCAGCCAGACTCAGCACCGGGTCATAAAGCTTGATCCACCCAAGCATGGTTGTGGTTGATTATAATTATATAAACTTGACCGCCTTCTGAATAACTGCATTCGATTTGTCTTCAACCTTCGTAAGTATGATCATGTATCTGAGCAGCGTGCTCTTTTAAAATGGTTACCCATCCGACAGCGTAGAGCGCTAAGAGCCTTGACTACCTTGTTTTCTTTTCTGGATAAACCTTCTTCTCCTTCTTATTTGACTTCTCAAATCCAATTTCTTTGCTCTGGTCATAATAAAAATCTCCGATCTACCAATAATCGTCTTCTACGATGTCCCACACACCGTTCTGGGTTTATCCAATCCTCCTTCTTTGTCCAGGCGATCTTTCTTTGGAATGCGCTCCCGCTGAACATCAGGATGGCGTCCAGTCGGTTCACTTTTAAGGTGATGGCACGTGAGCACATTCGCAGGAAGTTGGTGTTACAATCATCACTGCGTTGATTTGTTGGATTCGTTTTTCATAATTACATTTATAATTTGTATGTATGTATCTAAGTATATATTTATTATTGTATTCCTTTTCTTTTTCTTTACCATTAAGCTGCACCTACCATGTTTTGTTTCTGCACCACCCTAAGGTCGACTGGTAGAAAATGCCTAAGGCATTAAGTCCGCCTTTGTACAGTGTTTATTACTAGTGCATTAAGTTTTAATAAATAAATAAATAAATAAATTATAGAGCCGGTTATAAAGGCTATTCGTTCCTTGGACTGTTTATTAAGTTTTTTTTTGTGGCAGGAGTGGGATATCCTCATGGACACCCAGACCACCCTATAGTTAGGCAGTCTGGGTAGTGCCGGACTTCTACCGGCTAAAACCACAGTACTTACCTTTGCTAATGTCCTCTAACATGATGGTCAGAGCCCTTTTTATATGATTTTTTTTTTGAGTTTTCCATTCTGTCAGGTTTCTTTTGCAAGGGTAGGTAAGTTTTTGTTTTTTGGTTAGTGAAGATCTAATTGTTTTATGTTTCAATAAATTTCCTTTTATATAATTATTTATTCTATTTCTAAATTATTAAGTTATTAGACATGATAGGCTTATTGTAATGTAGTAGTTATGCTTTATAAATAGGGTAGCAAGCTGGTGGTAAAATATGGTTCTGGGCTCGAGATTTTCTAGGCCTTATTAGGGGTAACTAAAATAAATTTATACTTTGTCTTTGACTAACTTTCAAAATTCCAAACTCAAGGTTTACAGCGTGCTGTGAAGCGAAGCATGATATGTTAAATTTTATATTCGAAACGCTACACTGCGCTCCAAAACGAAAATCGTGTGTTAATGTAGCTCAAAAGGCTGCCCAACTTAAATAGGACTGGGCAGGACATATCTGCCACATGCCTGACGTGCTATGGGTCTAAGACACAGGATTGGTGTCCTGACACAGCGACCGCGCATGAGATCGAGAGACGACCAGAAAAATTGGAAAGCAAAATAGATAATAAAAATTATAATAGGAGCATAAGGAAAAAACTGCTGGAGGGATTACGGGAACGTCTTTCCCCAGCTATGCGACAATAAGGACCAGTAATAATAAAATAAGATACGACTAATTCAGTTACGGGTCACGTCAGGTGTATGCAGATTGATCGCTGGGCAAGAGTCTCCACAGTAGATGCACGCCTGAGGATGAGGATAGACGTTGACGACGCCGCCGCAGCTGACTTGGAAAGAGGTGGCGAGATGACCTAGACGCCTACTGCAAGGGCTGGTTCGAGGTGGCTCGAGAAAAGGATACCTGGAAGAAGTTGGGGAAGCTTTTGTCCACCCGTGAGAAAGTATAGACATATACATACAAAACATGCATGCATGCTCATATGATTTAACCACTACAGGTTTGCTGTAGACTTTAAAAGAGACTTTGACCTCTGAGTTTGTTCCGGTGTGTCTTCTCAGGGTAGTCAGCTAGGACACACTGGCATCACCTTGTTTAAACTGACGAAAAAATTTACATGATTTTTAAAACCTATTTGCAAAATAAATAATATCATTTATTTATCTTCTTTATATATAAAAGGGGAAACTGACTGACTGACATATTAACGCACAGCCGAAACTACTGGGACTAAGAGCGTGAAATTATGCACAAGGTTTTCTTTAATGACGTAGGCGAGCATTAAGAAAGGATTTTCCAAAATTCACCACCTAAGTTGACGAAACGGGGGTCCAAAGTTTGTATGGAGAAACCTGGTTTCACGTGGGCGAAGCCGCTGGCAGAAACTAGTGACAAATAAAAATAAAATCAAATTCATATTTTTGACAATGTAAACGTCTTTCTAGACAGACAAAGAAAGATTGTAACAGTACGAAAGATAAGCACAAACCAATCTAGAGCATCCTCCTCGAAATTATTCAACGCGCTTTCACCACAATATGGCGGAAATCATTTCTCACAGCTGCGCAAAACGCATAGGAAACGGAACACCGCGCTAATGTCAACATGTTATTTTCTTGTATCAGGCAAGAACCAACTCATTATTATAAAGTAACTAATGTGTAGAATAAATATCGTGTATTTGACAGTGGCGTAACTAGCTGACCAACCGCCCTGGGGCGAAAAAACTGGGGCCCCTTTTTTCACAAGGGAAATCATCAAATAACTTCTTCTGCTCTAGGTAGAGCGAAAGGGAGTCTTAGACTTTTACTGACTAAAGCGCGTTATCACAGTTAAAGTAGTGTTGCAACCTCTTTTATTTAGATTTCGAAGGTTGGAAAATTTTTCGTTACTTCAATAAGTTTCGTTAATCAGGTTTTGGGCCGCCTAGAGCTAGGGGGGCCCAGGGCATTACCCCGCTCTGTAATTTGAGTGCCTAGTGCGAGTTAGTTTTACGTTAACGAGAGCGACACGTTTATGACGTTCGGCGTAATTGACGCATCTCTGCATGTAAAACGGACGCATCAGTGTACCTAAGCGTTAATAATTTTATATACAGTTATATCTCTGTCTAAACATTCAGGAAACATCAGCGTGACGTTATGAGCACATATTCTATCTAAGGCTAAAGGCCATACAATACAAAGCAAATAATAAAATGTAAATAAACTGTAGTCTAAGAACGAATTTTTAAAACTTTATTAGTTTTTGTTTAAAGCAAATAGCTAATAATAATAATTGTCGTTAAGTGTTGTTTTTGTTAATTAGCGAGAAATAATTTAGTATTAATTTGTGATATATTTACATAAGCGCTCACGTGTGTTATTTGTCCTTCGTTGAATTTATTATTTATGAACCAATAGGTATCTACCGTTACTTTATTTGGTGCGCAAAAAAAAAAATCATTCTGAGAGGAAGACCAAATAAACAATGAATGGTCGGTGCGAAACGTGTCAAGCAAAGCGTATCATACTAACACACTGATATTATGAAGGCGAAAGTTTTCACGTATACAACATATAACTGTAACAATCAGTGGCGAAGCTAGTCCCAAAGGGGCCCCATATCAAATGGTATCGAGGTTTTTTTTTACACCGTAGGCTAGCACTAGCACAGAGACATGAGACGGAGTCGCGATAGGTTATGACAGAGATGACCAAACTAACTGGATAGATTTCGTCCATGTCATTATGTTAAACCGAGACCGATGAGCTCGTTTATTGGAATATTCTGGAATATAAAAAAGGTTAAGTTTTTATTGTGATCTTATCTATACTCCATCGGTTTAGGTATTTAACTAAACGTAAACAATCTTAATGTGTCTTTTTATTTTATTTAAAAAAATCGTATAAAAGACATACAATGATTATTTAAATTTAGTTAGTTACCAAACATCGGTATAGGTAAATAACAAATTGTAAACATTTTTAGATAAAAAATATAGACAACTTTTAGATAAAAGACATGTCAAGATTGTTTACCTTTAGTTAATTACCTAAACAGATGGAGTACAGAGAATGCTAGAACGAACAGAGCGAGCTATAAAAATGGAACATCCTATCATTTAGTAATTATTCATTAACTACGCACGCATAAGAGAATTGAAGTTTGTGGATAACATGTTACGAATTTTTACACATGTCGGGGCCCCTATAGCTTGGAGGCCCCGTATCATTGATACGGCTGATAACGGCGGTAGCTACTCCCCTGGAAACAATGCACTCCTTTATATCAACAGATCCCGGCTTGCGCGGAGCGCCGCCGTGTCCTAGTGGATACGATCGGCGGCGGAGACCTCTCGCGCCGGACCCTGGTTCAGACCATGGTCCGGATCGAGAGGAATAGCCAAGGAGACGGCCGCAAGAGTGAGAGAACGTTCATCCACATGCCCCAGCCGCCGCGACAGAAGACGACCTAGGCGTCGGGAATCGCAGAGCAATCTCCGGCCACAGTAGACACGGGCTTGCAGACGATAGCAGGACCGATGCCTGCTAGGGCCATGTATGGGATATACAGGGTGTTTTTGAGATCGACGCACAAAATAATACCATGGATCCAGTACATGATTCTGGACCTCCCAGTGGAGGAATTTTTCGTCGGATATTATCCTAATTAAAAAAAAATACGTTTTTTAATTTAAACTAAATAAAATCGTTATTAGTTCTCATTATATTTAATTCCATTTAGTTTCACAAAAAATCATTTTAATAAAAACACTTAACTAATTAAAACTATATATACACTAAAGGCAAAAACTACTAGCTAAAATATGGCGTCATAAAATTCCTCCGCATCGCCTGTCGACTGGAAGTGTGCCCAAAAAGCTGGCGGCATTGCCACGTTGTAAGGCAATGCTTAATCTCTGACCGAGGTAAAAGCCAGCCTTGGGTCACGCGAAGTGTCAACTAAGCGTTTGGATAATTCTTTGAAAAGCCTATGAGCACTCGGACCCCACGGCCCAAGAGTTTCAACCCCAAACGGCTCAAAAATAAAATCGTTATTATGTTTTCGTTTGTGTGTCGGTGTATACTCGTGGTCCTAGCACGCAAAAGGCAGGAACATAAGTGTGGTTTTAGTCAGTAAAAGTCTTTCCTTCTTTGCCTGCGTTATAAGACTCCGGGGTTCTCTTTCGCACAACCCATGGCCCCAGTAAGCTTCCACCCTGCTGGACACGCAAACACGCTGGTGACGCAATCAAAGGAGTTACCATGACGTTCAAAGTAAGATTGTTTCATTCTTATTTCAGTGTGGGTAAGAGACAGAGCTATACAGGTTGTCTAGCGCCATCTCTTACCCACACTGGAAATAAGAATGAAACAATCTTACTTTAAACGTCATGGTACAGGTCCAAGATTTATCAAGAATTTATCAAAATAGTTCCAGTCTTACCAGATGTAGCTCAGTATTTTACTTTTTCTATTTGTGAATGACTATGTTATGTCTTAAGTTTCTTAGGAAACCATTTCCCTTTATAGTTGCGGTCAGCGATCAGACTAACTATAGCCATTTAAGATGATCACTGACTGCAAAGATAAAATTGAAAACGTTAAAAAGGGCATCAGATGGTGATATAACACAAAAACCCGCTCATATCCCTACCGATTTTAGGCACGCAATTTATTGTTTTCTGACCTGGTGTGGAAAAGTGCGTTTCAGGACCACGGCTTTCCTTTCAGAAATTCTCTGCGGCCAAAGAAATATGTAACAATGATTTCTGAACTTGATTTAAAAGAGTGTCCGTCGAATTTCTCACACGTACCTACCTATTATATAGGTACCTACCAACCGTAACACTTTAATAACGTGTGACTACGGCTTTTCTTTTTGTTCTGTTCTTGTTTCAATAGTAAACTTGTTTATTTCAGCATCCTGAAAATCTGGTTTCATACTTTTTCAGCATCGTTTTTTATTTGTCGTAGTCGGGTCACTCTAGCCTTGAATACAACTAAATAATAATTGGACGGGAAGACCGCTGCAGGAAAATTGTTCCAATCCTTTGATATACGCGGTATAAACAACGAGGTGAAACGATTTTACACTTTTTTTTCGGTGGGATAATCATCCACTGACATCCTGCGCTCTTGGGCGGAGCGAGAGGGTAAGTCAGACTTTTACTGACTAAAAACCCACTCCTGTGCCTTCGTTGCCTTTCATACCAGGACCGAATCTTCTTTTCAGAAGCAGACGCTTGGCCCCAGTAGGCTTCGACCCTGCTGGGCCCCTACGGTTTGCTGATATCTCTTTGAGGCGCGCGTGGAACAGTACGCGCCGTCAACGACTTGAGCTCGGTCCGGACTTTTACCGGACGATCGGACGGCGAGCTACCCATTGCTCGCCGTCTGCAAGCCCGCGCCTACAGTGGCCGGAAAACGGGTTCGGGATCCCGGCGGCTGAGGCGTGAGGGCCGCGCCCTCGCGCCTGTACAGGCGGCCTCCTCCTGACGCCATCGCCAATCTCCCCCACGAGGACACGCGATTACAGTATTTTACACTTTAGAATCTGCAATTATCATCATCTTTTAACAGACGGACTTTTAGATAAAACAAAAGTGCCTTATAAATGCTTTAAGTTATCAATCATTTTGATGACCCCCAGTAAGGTCAACATAATCATGTCTGGGTCAACAAATTATAAAGTGACAATAGAACATGTAATAAATTAATTATTTTTTAATTCAACCATACATTATATGCTACAATGTAGTCAGTGAAACATCAGCCGTATCTAATTCAAGTTATCATTTATGTATTTAATTTTTCAATGAAATAAGAAGTACCTATCAACACAGTAACATAGTAGTACTTTCTATGATCCCGTACCACTTCTATTTCTTATAATATCCTACTGGTTTTACCTGGGAAATCATCAAATGACTTCTCTCTTTGGTGGAGCGGGAAGGAGTATCAGACTTCTACTGACTAAAACACATAGTGTTGTTTTAGTTGGCCTTATGCGGAGGCTACGGTATACCTATCATTCGAACAAACCGCAGCCCTGGCAGATACACCAATACCAATTACCGATTACCGGCCACCGTAGGCGTGGGCTTGCGGACGGCGAGCAGTGGTAGCTCGCCGTCCGACCGTCCGGTAACCGTCCGGACCGAGCCCAAGTCGTCGACGGCGTGTACTGTTTCCACGCGCGCCTCAAGGATATGTCAGCAAACCGTAGGGGCCCAGCAGGGTCGAAGCCTACTGGAGCTAAGGGTCCGATTCTAAAAAGAAAACTCGGCCCGGGCCCTTTCAGAAGCAGATTCTGAAAGGAAGATTCGGCCCTGGTACGAAATTCAACGAAGGAACAGGATTGGGTTTTTAGTCAGTAAGAGTCTGACACTATCTCCCGCACCGCCCAACAGCGGGGGATGTCATAAGATGATTTTCCCACGGAATAAAAAATATTTTGCTGACATCTCTTTGCGTTTCAGGGTTTGCTGGCTCTTTAGAACCATCCCGTTTAGTAATGGCGTATGTCCAGCAGTGGACATCTTTCGGCTGAAATGTTAATGATTAGGTAACTGTCATTGTTCAGTACAGTAAAAAAAATCTAATAAAATGCGAGTAATGACTCCGACAAGCCAACTGCAGAAGGCAATGATAACATAATGCAGAAAAAAAAACAATTATTTACACTTTGTAAACAAGATCAGAGTCAATTCAATTGTTTCTTGTAACAATAGTTTGCATAATTGTTAAAACTATGGCACGTAGTTTATATAGACAATTAGCTGTTTATTTATTGCATTATAATAAGCTTTATTGCAGTCGTAAATAAAATAATGAAACGTGATGAAACTGTAATGTTTTGATTACCTACCTATATCCAATTTAAATTAAAAGAGATGGCCTGACTCACTGATTCATTAACGTCTAGAAAAAGGTTTGTTTTTTTTTTAATATTTGATATAAACTAGCGCTTGACCGTGATCCCACATGATGGTAAGCAGTGATGCAATCGTTGATGGTGAGGCGCACTAGTTTATTAAGAACCTACTCATTCTAGCCTTGAAGATACCTAAATTATAATCGGACGGGAAGACAACATCAGCAGCCAAATTATTCGAGTCCTTCAATGTACGATTTTTCTCATGTATTTTGTTTTTAAGAAGGGTCCTTTTCCACTCGCCTATCGTCAACATCGAGCATGGTTTAAAAGCTTGTTGCTTCATCTAACGCAATCCAATGCGATGTTTGTTGAAGAGGTAATGTAAAAAAAGAGATAACGCCTAAAAACTCTGTTGGCATGTTGATTTACTAGAATATTTCACAAAACTTGTTCCAAGAAATAAATGTTTTTAAAACCCTTAAAAGTTTTTCAGAAAGGCTTCTATTGATGTACTTTTTAATCTTTTTAAATATATTAGTACATTATGGAGGGCCAAAGTTTACGTAAACTAGCAGATTT
Source organism: Mythimna impura (assembly GCA_905147345.3). NCBI lineage: Eukaryota > Metazoa > Arthropoda > Insecta > Lepidoptera > Noctuidae > Mythimna > Mythimna impura. The sequence continues at coordinate 20,761,998 of LR990360.1, read as the reverse complement.
TCAGAGGTCTTTACTAGATTAGTTATGACAAATTTATGTTTCGATTTCTATAGTAGCCTAGATAATATCCATAAGATAGCTGTCTATCCAAAATATTTAGAGAAAGATGTGTAATAACACCATAATCACGTAAGAGCGGTTGTATGAAAATGTGCCTCGAAAAGGACGCTCTTAAGGCGTGGATGAGTAATAAGTTTTTTTTTTTTTTTTTTAGTTGGGAAAATCATCTAAATGACAAATCCCGCTCTTGGGTGGAGCAGGAGATAGTGTCAGACTTTTACTGACTAAAAACCCACTCCTGTTCCTTCGTTGCCTTCGTCCCAGGGCCCCGGGTTTCGTTTTCACACTACCCATGGCCCCAGTAGGCTTCGACCCTGCTGGGCCCCTACGATTTGCTGACATCTCCCTGAGGCGCGCGTGGAACAATACGCGCCGTCGACGACTTGGGCTCGGTCCGGACGGTTACCGGACGGTCGGACGGCGGGCTACCCATTGCTCGCCGTCCGCAAGCCCGCGCCTACGGTGGCCGGAAATCGGGATCGGAATCCCGGCGGCGGTTGGGGCGTGAGGACCGTTGCCTCACGCGATCGGCCGCCTCCTTTGCTAGCATTACTGCTTCGCAGAAGGAGGCGACCGCCTGCCACTCCTCCTCGCTCCGGACCATGGCCTGTACCAAAGCCCGGCGCGAGAGATCGCCGCCGCCGATCGCCCCCACGAGGACACGGCGTTGCTCTGCCCAAGCGGGGCACACCTCCACCGTGTGCTCCACCGTGTCCTCCGGGCGGTCCACACAGTGGCGACACCCGGGCGTCGCTTCCGCACGAATCCGGTGCAGATGAGTAATAAGTACGGATTTTTTTAAATTCAATCCAAACCTCAACTGGAGTCTGTAATTTTTGAAGAAAAGTCGATCTATGTTATGGTAGGACAACGTCTGCCAGTCTCTAGTATGTATTATTTTACTTAGTAATGGTATCTCCACAGCCGGAGCGGCGGTGCAGCTGTTCCATGCTGTAATGCATCAAAAGAGCTACTTATATCAGCTGCACAGACGTAGATACCTACCTACATATCTATAATAATAACTAATGTTACGTATTGGCAACTTACTAAGAAACCGCAGCACTCCGCATATCGGATGTGTAACTTGACACATTCATAACATAAGCCCAATGACATCTGATCTAGATTATCGATTCATTGTTATCGGATTTATATCCATGTTAACGAAACAAAAATGCGACCTTATACGGCGCGTTTGGATGAACCTTCAGTAACACACGTTAATTTTTTTGTCAATTTAAATTAGATGAGGCCGGTATTTCCTAGCTGACTACCCTGAGAAGAAACACCGAAACAAACTCAGGGGTCAATGTCTCTTTTAAAGTCCATACAGAAAAGTAATGGTCAAATCATATGAGAACCATGCAGATCGGTGTCTGAGATGGTCAATGAGGAATTAATTTATCACCTTCATTCAAATAACTCTCTCACAAAATTATATGCTCCTAGATTCAGCGGTTTCGATAAGCTGTAAGGAATACTCCATATTTTCTTAAAACCAATATCCAGATAATAATGGTTGCTACTGCTTTATCCCAGTGGTAACAGCCCCGACTCACGAGTTCTAGGTCGCGGGTTCAAACCCAGTCAAGCGTATAACTTTGTGTAATTTATTACATCACCACTGCTTTCAAAATGGTGGAGGAAAATATCGTGAGGAAACCGGCATGTCCTGAAACAAAAAGTTCGAAGTCATCCACCAATTAGCTCTGGGCCTGCATGGTGGATTTCGGCCCATTCCCTCACCTAGAGAGGAGGCCTGAGTCCCAGCAGTGGGAGCATTATAAAGCTGATTATACTATACTATACTGCCATATCAAAAAACTTATAATGACGACATCAGATCAAAATTTTGACAGGAAATAATCCTATTGGCATTCAAAGCACGGCTTCGATTCCAGATTCAATCACTGTTAAAAAAACCCAAATACACTATTGTTCTTGGGGAATACCAAAATTTCAGTGACGCCGTTATAAAATAAAAAAACTGGCATGCGAGTCAGACTCGCACACGAAGGGTTCCTTACTATAATATTAAAATCGAGCAAAAAAAAAAACGCTGTTAAATAACATTTCTTGTAAAAATGAAATTAAAATTAGGTTAATTTTTAACTTTATTTTAATTTTATTATTTGTTGTTATAGCGGCAATAGATATACACATTCTGTGAAAATGTCAACTCTCTACCTCTTACGGTTTCTGAGTTACAGCCCTCTGACGGACGGATGAACAGACACAAACGGACGGACAGTGAAGTCTTAGTAATAGGGTCCCGTTCACCCTTCGGGTACGGAACCTTAATAAGTATTAACATTAACATACAAATAGGCATATGCACGGTGGTTTGATTGTGATATTTTCTGACGTCATCACATATTCGCATGCGCTTAAATAATACAGGCCTTCCAGTCATTTGAATTACGTTATATTTTAGCAAGTTCTTCACCTGCTGAATTCATCATCATCTTCCTGCCCTTGTCCCATGTTATTTGGGGTCGGCGCAACACGTTTTTTTCTTCCATTCTGTCCTATCACTAACTTCCTTTTCTTTCACTATATCACTCTTCACACAATCCATCCATCTTTTGTTTGGTCTCCCTCTCCCTCTCCATCCATTCACATGTAAACTCATAACTCTTTTAGTAACATGCGTTTCATCCCTCCTCTTCACCTGCTGAATTACAGGAATAGACTGAAATAAACTGTATTGTTCACCAAAATAGTATCATTAATTCTGAATGTTGCACAACAACTTGCAATGTAAAAACAGACTTAAGAGCATTCATCCGTTAAAACCACGCAGAAGCCAAAAATCAATGATTTCCGACGGAAAATATAACAATAATGTGCACTACAATACAATTAATTATTTAGTATCACTGTAGAATAGAAAGACTAAAAATCTGAAAGACCTCGGCCGGTATTAAATAATTAATTGTAGTGTAAACAAATAAGTTATTAAAAAAATTATTGTACCATGTCATAGATCGTAAATGCGTTCAATTAATAAGTCTAAAAAAAAACAAAAATGCCTCATATATTATCCTAAACTAACACGTTTAATATCTCCAAAAACGGCTAAAAATGACAGTTTTGAGATTACTTTTCTTGAATGAAAACTTACAGCAATCGTGTTTTTTTTTGCGCCATGTACTAGTCAATGTTATCATTTTTTTTTTTAAGTAAAATGTTGTAAGTTTACCATACACGGTTTAACACTAGAAAGACGGAAGCAGTCATTTGACTGCAATTTGAATTTAAATTTGGAATAACTCAAAATCTATTTGACTTAATGTACTGAGACTTTGTGACTTTTATTAATATTACTAGTTAAATGAAAATAGGTATGAAAATAATTCTCGTCTCTTTTGTTTATTGTTTAAAATCTTGATATACCGACAAAGACGGCGGCAGTCATTTGACGGTTGATATCGGATAAGTATTTATTTGTAATATGAGAAGGTAGAATACGAAATAATGTGCGCTTTGTCCATTGTTTGGAGTATGCAAGTCAAATGAGTCAGTATAGTTACGACTGCCTATCAATTTTGTCAGAATTATTGTAAGTGATTCGTGAAAAATGTCTCGAAGCCTTCAAAATGAAGAAATACTTTCAATGTTGCAAAATATTTGTGAAGATGAATCGGATTGTGGCTCTGAAAGTGAAGAGCACGGTAGTGAGGATGAAAATGTACCATTTATCAGTTCGAGTTCCTCTACGGATGAAAGTGACCTGGAAGATCAGATACCTCTAGCAACTTTACGAACCGTTGACAGCTTGAGTTCTCGTGGCCGCGGTCGTAGCCGTGCTCGTGGTCGAGGCCGTGGTAGGAGTCATTGTTTGGAAGATTCTGAGCTTCAAGGTCTTATCACTTCTATCGACGGTACCTCATGGACACCTCAAATGGAATGCTACCAAGTACGGCGTGGATGTAGCTGACCAGATGGCAAAAAAATATAGTGTCAAAGCGGCATCTCGAAGGTGGCCTGTACAGGTATTTTTCAATATTTTGGACCTAGCAGGGATAAATTCCTTCATTTTGTATAAGAAAATGTCAGGCACCAACATAAAACGAAGGAATTTCATACTAAGTTTAGCAAGTGAACTTAGCGGCAAAGTAGAAATTGAACCGAGACCCTCTGAAACCGAACTGTCGCCCGAAGAACCCACGCCTTCTACTTCTCGATCTTCTCTTCAAAATCCGGAAATTCGGAAAAGGCGAGAATGCTATATACAGAAGTGCAAAAATAAAACTAATAAAGTATGCGACTCTTGCAAAAAGCCACTTTGCGGCTCTTGTAACGTAAATAAAATGTTAAAATGTAAAAATTGTATGTAAATTAAATAAATAATTATATATTATACCCTGTTTTATTACTATAGTTACCAATTTTAGCACATAAATAAAAAAATATATTAAATAAATTGGGGCAGTCATTTGACCGGTCGCCGTCTTTGTAGGTAGATAGATTTTCCCGTCTTTCTAGTGTTAACTACTATCTCGCATCTGCGTAGACCGTCGACCGCTAGTTTTAAAAACGGCTTGGATAAGAACTGTTCTAATGGGAAAACTATACGATAATTTGAAAATGTTTTTGGAACATACACTAGATTATGAAATTCCCAATAATATGACGTCAATATCTTATCTTGAAATTAAACACATTATTGTTATATTGTCCGTCGGAAATCATTGATTTTGGCTTCTGCGTAGTTTTAACGGATGAATGCTCTTAAGGCGTAGTCCCTTGAACATCTGGCCGGAGTTAAATGCATAAAAAATCGTACAGCCGCGTGAGCCCGCATAGAGCCCCGATAACCTTCAAAGCCATTTTCTTTGCGAAATATTGATTGATTTACATATATGTAAATTGATTACATATATGTAAATCAATCAATACATGCATTTAATTCTTTATTGTACACCATGATAAGTAACAAAATATGTGGATAACAGAGTTCATGTACATAGGCGAGCTTAACTCAAAGTTGAGTTTTCTTCCAGCAAACCATTGAGTGATTGAGAGAGATCACAGTAGAAGGTAAGATCCAGTGCACAATTTTAAAATTACAAATAATATGAATAAAATAATACATAAACATCCTTACTTATATAAATACATACTTATGTAATATAAACACACATGCACACAACATGAACACTTAACCAGCATTTTTTTTTTTGTAAACATATTTCTAAAGATCAAAGCTGTTTGATAGGAGTAGCGAAAACAAGCGAAAACATAAATCATGTCGTTAATTTTTTTTTGGCACATATTTTAGTCATACGACAAAATCATAAGTTGATAATGTTTTACATGAATCAATAATAAACATATACAGGGTGACTGGTAATTAGTGTACGATACTTAAACACGTGATTGTGCTCATGATAACCAACAACTTTTACTTTGGGAACAAACCTGAAATCGCGAAAAAAAAATCAGCTGTTCAGTACATTTATGTTTGCCTAATGTACTGAACAGCTGATATTTTTTTCGCGATTTCGGCTTTGCTCCCATACTAAAAATTGTTTGTTATCGTGAGCACAATCAGGTGTTTAAGTATCGTACACTAATTACCAGTCACCCTATATTTTTTCCAAACCAATTGACCAAACCTTTAACGAGGCGTAGGCTTCCGAAACTCACTATTTTATGGCACTGCTCGGGAGCTAGGGCCTTAAAGTTCCCTCGTTTATCATCGACAAATGATATTGGAGCGTTGGGCGTCGTTAAATGGTTTATTATTTTTCAACACAATCGAAAATTGACTCCTACCTCACCAGTTTTAGGCACGCAATGAAGTATTATTCATTGCGTGCCTAAAAGTGCAGAACGTTGGAACAGTATGCGCCGTCGACGACTTGGGCTCGGTCCGGACGGTTACCGGACGATCGGACGGCGAGCAGCCGCAACCATTTAGACTGGAAGCCGAGCCCAAGCTTGTTGGGAAAAGACTAGGGATATGATCAAGACTACAAAAACGTAGATTCATCAGTACAAAAAAAAACGCAAATCATTCACGATCTCACATGTTATGAGTTAGCGAACGACGGTAAGATTTCGCGTGAGATGATCGCGGTATTACGATTGCAACCGGAATTCCTTTTAGTGAAAGTTGATATACTCTTATTATGAATCAGATGCTCGATTTGTTAAAACTAGTTTCGTTTTTTTTGGTCTCTTTTGAAATAAGGACAAAGTTTAAGGATGCATGTGTAATTTTATTTATACTAGCTTTTACCAGCGGCTTCGCCCGCGTGAAAATAGAAAAATATAGGCCTATGTTACTCAGTGATAAAGTAGCTTTCTACTGGTGAAAGAATTTTGAAAATCGGTCCAATAGTTTTTGAGTTAAATACAAACAAACAAAAAATCATATTTTACCCAGCACATTACTAACACCCTGTGCTTATGAAAGCATTCCGGTTGTTATTTGTAGATCTTTGACAGTCGTTACACTGTTACAGATAGTCAGATGCCAGAGAATCTGACCATCAGTCTATCCAATCCCTTTAGCAGGTCTGTTGGAAGAAATTTCTATAGAAACCAGCAGTTCCTTTGTAATAATAATAACAGTTTTTCAATAACCGGGGGTTGTCCTTGGGTGCACTAGCATAGCGCGTACAGGGATAATCGTCGGTTGGTATCATGTTCCATTATAATTATCTAAAGGGCCTCTGCGAGTTGGCTTCGGCTCCTCGTACGCCTCCCAAAGGTCCAGGACCTCAGGGTCCTGAGATAAATAAATGTATAAAAATAGTATAAGCCTTTATTCAAACAAAAATATGTTAGCATAAAATAATCTTAAATTAACGACTCTGCTGAGTCGATGACAGCTCCAACTTTGTCTGTTTGCCCAATTTTGGCAAATGCCTCCTCCATTTTTTTCCACTCTATTCTGTTTATCGCTTTTCTAGTCCATGTTTTCCCCGATAATGCCTTTATCTCGTCTTCCCATCTTCGAAACTGTCTGCCCCGCTTTCTTTTTCTATTTCCTGGATAAGAAATAGAAACAGAAAGCGAGCCAAGAAATAATTCCTTTGTATTCGTGTCTATATGTATGATCTATGACTGTTTCTCTGTTTGTCCACATAAATAATAAATAAATATGGACGGCAGATGATTTAACTTTGATTCTGACTAAAAGCTACTGTAGAGCATGAGATCCTGGGTTTGATTCCCGAGTGTAGCTAAATGTTATTGTGGTCTTGCAGGTTTTTTTTCTGGATTTTTGTCCAGTTGCCCTCTGTTATATAGGTACGGCTTCCTTGCGTGATCGCAATGTAGATACCCGAAGAGGAACCAAAGTCACCGACACAACCCAAATAATCGCCAAACTTAAGTGACAGTGGGCAGAGCACATTACTCGCAGAACAGATGGTTGATGGGACCGAAAGGTTCTGGAAGACGCAGTGTAGGAAGGCCTCCCACAGGGTGGACCGATGACCTAGTGAAAGTCGTGGGAATCCGATGTATGCGAGGTGCACAGGACCGGCCGTTGTAGTGGCATTTGTGGAAGGCCTATTTCCAACACTGGATGTCTTTTAGCTAAAATGGTGATGATGATGACATACGGTTAATGAAAACATTAGCACAGAAAAAGTAATATTGCTATTAGCACAATGTAGCTATTGTGCTCCTCTGCTGCAAAACCATTCGGGAAATACACGTGTGTTACATTATGCTGTAGTTTTGTTTGTTTGGTATATTTTGTAATATTTGGTAATGTTGGCAGACGTTTTAAATGTTTTTTGGTAGTACTATATTAATTATTCATAAGTCTTTGGTGGTCTGAAGTTTTATGGATCCACTTCTTAAGCAACGGTTTCTGAATTTAAAATTCGAAGTGAATGAACCAGTGTTCACTTTTCAATGTCATTTAAAACGTAGATAGCCGGCATTGCTACAACCACTAGTGTTCCTAGTGGTGCTTTTTTGGCCTTGCAAAGATTTTTGATCCATTTATTACCGTATTTCATATATATTTTTGGTTTTATATGAAAGAAAAAGAAGTTAGTGAGAGCATGACGGTTGACAGGATAGAATGGAAGACCAAAACGTATTGCGCCGACCCCAAATAAGACGGGACAAGGGCACGAAGATGATGATCATGATGATATATTTTTTTGGTTTTGACAAGTTATTAATATTTTCTTTCTTTCTTTCTTGCCAAGGAGTATCGTGTTTCCCAGTAACTGTGTTGTGGATGTCAAACAGACAGACCCTCCATTCAGAATACTGGTATTTTTAAATCAGACATCATACCAATCGGACTGAATACCCGTATTTATTTATTTATTTAAACTTCATGTACAGTAGTGGTATATAGGCGGACTTAATGCAACAAGGCATTCTCTACCAGTCAACCTTTGGGTTCAAAAAGACAAGACTGTGATAGATTTGCACAATAAACAAATAACTGATACTTCAAACAGAAAAAAAAAAGTTCTTTATAATAATAAAATATATATGTATTGGATCGACTGCCAATCAAACCTCCAAAAACCAGTTACTTAATGGGCAAAACGATACTACTTGAATTGACTGATGGTCAGGCTTTCAGGCGTCTGACTAGCGTTGCCAGGCGTCCGGATAAAGCCGGACACGGTCAGGCTTTTTAGTTGCGTGTCCGGCCAAATTAGGCGGAGTCCGGCCCGTCCGACTTTTGTTAGGCTTTTTAAATTTGACCATTTTGTTTAGAATAGTCATTTGAGTTCTGCCTTATCTTGTCTCGCTAGCAATAGCAGAGCGGACATGCAATTAGTCTAACAATTATATCACTTAATTTTATTATTAGTTTTTATTAAGTTTTTATGAATTTTATTGATATTAAAAGTTATGTTAGATTTCTTATGTTAGATTTTAAAAAAATGTCGGCCTTTTTGACCAAATGTCCGGCTAAATAGGATAGTCTGTCCGGCTTTTCGGTTTCAAGACCTGGCAACCCTACGTCTGGCTAAGTGACTACCTATAAAGACTGTCAAATGTCTAAATCTGACATCTAACACTAAGTAAAGAGCTCTAAAAGTTTTAAGTCCTTTAACAGGATAAATCAAGGAAAAATCTTAGCATGAAACCCAACCCAGACATTCCATCCATCTGCCATAACCTACACAAACACGAACAGGTACCAAGATATAATTGATTGCATTCTGTGACGCAACGCGTTACGTCTCGTCTGTAGGTCGGCCAACCGGTTGGTAGGGAGCAGTGTGTCAGCCAATGAGGTTACCGTAATGTTTGCTGTTGACTGCCGCAAGCACGACTGCCGAGTGGAAGGTCGGTTTCCAGTAAAGGCAAAGTGTGAGCGGTGTGATATCCCCGTGCCTTAAGAGGCCTACAGGGCCTTACCATAAAATGTTAAAATATCAGTCGTTTGAGCGAGAAGGAGGGATGGAGCTGTACACCCTACATAGCTCCCAACTCTTTAACAGGAGCGATATACAGATACACTCTATATAGCTTCATCATTTTAACAGGAGCGATACACTCTACCCACCAAAAACATTTCATGTAAAATGTTGCCAAAACGACCACATAAGGTTTGCTCTGTGAAAAAGATATCAGATCTCATGTAGAGCCAAGCTTCTGAATCTACACGGTACCTAGTCCGTGTAGATTTGTGTAGAATTTGTGAAGTTAGGGTCGGTAGAGTTAGTACTCTACCGACCCTAACTTCACAAATTCTACATATTAGTAAAAATGTATGGCTTGGCTGTTTTGTTACTTACTTCAGAAACTAAATATTCGCATCACCTCCACGACGGTAGCGAAACGGCGAAGCCCACACACACAGGGCAAACCTTATGTGGTCGTCTTGGCAACATTTTACATTAAATGTTTTTGGTGGGATTTCAGTTCTTTTTGTAAGTTGCTAGGCAGTCTTTTTAGTGTTTATTTTTTTCTTCTTTTTTTGGGGTGTATTTCTTGCACATCAGCAGTGCCGGTTTTCATAGCGCATTCTCTGTCTTTGCCTTTTTTCTTTGATGGTTTACTGATTAACATAAGCGATAAATCAGGGCGATTATTTTGCTCTTAAGCGATTATATTCAACCTAACATTTTGACGTCTCATACAAACTTCCACCTAAAACGTCTTCACTCTGTATACAAAAAAAACATACATTCAGCCGAACATAGAACCTCCTCCTTTTTTAAGTCGGTTAAAAAAAGAGATAGCGTAAAGACACAATGCTTGCAAATATAAAGTGGACCCCCGGTAATCCGGCCCCTGTCTAATCCGGTACCCCCTGTAATCCGACATGGCCTATTATTTATTATTGAATATTTTTTTGATAATATGTATGTACATTTGTTTGTACACAATCATTTCCTAATGTAAAGTTATTGCATATTTTTTGTAAGTTCTATAGCATTAATGACGTTAATTTTATGATAAAATGTAAGCTCTCTATTGTGTTGTTTAATTTACTAAATTTGACATACATAATGAAGTATGATTTAAACTTCAGAGTACATATGTATATATGTATAATATAAAAAATCTTATCATTGGATCTGTAATTTGTCGGATTACAAGGTACTCTTTTGTAAAAAAAATCGGACTATAGGGAGTCTTAGGCAGTACTCTATAATCCGACAAATTCGATAGTTCGACACTGCCCTGCAAAATGATTGTCGGACTACCGGGGGTCCACTGTAGTGATATAGGCGTATGGTACTCTACTACCAAATGGACGAAGCCACTAGCAGAAGTTGTGTTAATGCTAATATATAAAGGCGGAGTTAATGCTAATATGAAGCATTTTTTTTAAATTGATATAAAGTAGGTAGTGCTTGACCGCGATCCCACCTGATGGTAAGCAGTGTTGATTTTAGCGATTTACTAAAAATCTACTGATTTGATCATAAAATTAAAACAGTATTTAATAACAGTAACGGTAACTTTGCTTGTAGAACAATCTAACAAATAATCAGAATGATTGCATGTATATTTATTAGTCCAGGTTTTAATCGATAAAAGTATTTTTTAGAGGTATCTTCGTGATTTTTTTCTATCGTTATAAATTAGCTGTATTATGTTTTGAACAAACTGTCTATTTGGAATGTATCCTGAAGAATAACATATATTTTTCTGATTCTGTTTACTGCAGTGGATCATATATATTTTTTTTTTTATTCTTGATAGGTTCACGCTTGACCGCTAACTCACCTGATGGAAAGCGACGATGCGGTCGACGATGGAGCGCGCTTACCTAGAAGTAACCTATTCACTCTTGACTTAAAGATTCCCGGGTTGTAGCCATCAGGAAAAACAGATTCCGGCAAGGAATTCCACTCCTTAGCTGTACGCACTATAAATGTGTTCCCAAAACGTTTTGTGCGTATAGGTGGGATGTCCACCATGTACCGGTGGCGCATTGCCGTACGCCTGGTGGTCCGATGATGGAACGGGCTAGGCGGAATTAGGTTATGCAATTCCGACGCGCATATACTTTTGCGCGTTATAAAAGTCACGATTAGCTTCTGTAGTCCTCTTAAAAGTTATGTAAAACTGTTAGTCCAGCGACTATAGAAAAAGAAAGAAAGAAAAAAGAAAGAAAACATGTTTATTCTGCCCAAATAGACGCACAATAAAATACAGCAATATGTCGGACCATATGTAAACCGGGCATAACTGTGCTGCACCATAGACACTAGACAATAAACACAATTGTCTGATTTCTACAGCTTAGTCTGTGGTTGTCTATACAAAACACAGTTGTCTAGTAGTTGTGTGAGTGGTGTGTAGTGGTGAGACTCTTCACGGTTTTCCTGTGTTTGCACACAATTGTGCACTGTAACATTTCCGCGTACTTACGAAATATCCCTTATGATTGGCCAGTTTAAAGTGACAAGTTATTTGATAATAACTCCCACTTCGGATGGAGCCAGAGGGTATGTCAGACTTTAACTGACTAAAATCCCACCTATTTTCCGTCAATTACCCTTCGCATTCCAGAGCCGCGGTAACTCTTTGGAAAAATCCCGCAGCCTAAGATTGGTTATGATTGAAATTTTGAAGTCTTTTTTTTACTTTTGGGTTTTTTTTTTTGGACACAGGAAGTGAATAGGTATTATAATTATTATCTTAGTGTTTCCATGAAAGCTTGTACTAACTGAACCGAGAATTGTATGACATGATGACCACCCTTTTGATAAGCCATTTTAATAATTATCTTGCTGTCTTTAAACGTGATGATTTTTTGACTAAACATACGTAGTAAAATCTACACTAATATTATATAGAGGTAAAGTTTGTTTTTTTATTTTTTTGTATGTAGGAGGTAATCTCTGAAAGTACTGCCCCCTTAGCCAAGTTACAACCGTTTCGTTTCGATTCTCATTTCGTAAAAAAAAAAATATAAAAATATAACATACAAGCTTTTGCCCGCGGCTTCGTCCGCGTAGGTACATAAAATAGAGCCTACGTCACTCAGGAATAAAGCAGCTTTCTATCAGTTAAAAAAATTTAGCAATCAGACCAGCCCCCCTGGCCAAGTTACAACCGTTTCGGGAACTGAGCGTTGAGATGTCGTCAGGACAAAGGAATCGGAGGCGTGGCCGACTCGAGGCGATCGACGAAAAGAGAATCGAAACGAAACGGTTGTAACTTAGCTAGGGGAACTGATCCGATTGCTAAAAATTTTTAACCGATAGAAAGCTGCTTTATTCCTGAGTGACATAGGCTCTATTTTATGTACGCGGGCTAAAGCTAGTATGTTATATTTTTATGTTTATATTTGTTATTTTTTTACGCTCAAACGGCTGAACGGTATTACATAATGTAATCATAACAAACTATCTAAATTGAAATTCAAAGTCTATTTTAGGCCTCTGCGTGTCGTATTTAATTTCCTTTGTAAAAAAAAACGCACAGAAAAAGATTGCGTGTTAATTCAGCAGCAGATGTGCCCGTTACAGAGGTAGGGTTGTCAGTCGACAGAATGAGGCCGGACATAGTAGTTACATAGTAAATAGTGGAGTCGTGCCTCAACGAGATATCAGCAAACCGTAGGGGCCCGGCAGGGTCGAAGCCTACTGGGGCCATGGGTGATGCGAAAGAGATCCCCGGGGCCCTGGAACAATGGCAAAAAAGGAACAGGAGTAGGTTTTTAGTCAGTAAAAGTCTGACACGCCTTCTCGCTCCGCCCAAGAGTGGAGGATGTCATTAGATGATTTTCCCACCCAAAAAAATAATTCTCAAAAATCCCTTTCATTTAGCCTCATCATCTTCCTGCCCTTGTCCCATCTTATTTGGGGTCGGCACAACATGTTTTTTTCTTCCATTCTATCCTGTCAACCGTCATGCTATCACTAACTTCCTTTTCTTTCATATCACTGTTCACACAATCCATCCATCTTTTCTTTGGCCTCCCTCTCCCTCTCCACCCATCCACATCCCTTTCATTTAGCCTACTTTATATAAATAATATCATCGTCATCTTTATCATCATTTCAGTCGAAAGACGTCTACTGTTGGACATAGGCCTCCCCCAAGTGTCGCCACAATGAACGGTCCTGTGCGTCTCGCATCCATCGGATTCCCGCAACCTTTACCGAGTCATCGATCCACCTTGTTGGAGGCCTCCCATCGCTGCGTCTTCCGGTACGCGGTCGCCACTCCAGAATATATATTTATATATTAGCATTAGCGTTAGCCTTTAAATATTCCCACTGCTGGGATTCAGGCCTCCTCTCTAAGAGAGGGAACGGGCCGTAATCCACCACGCGGGCTCAGTGCGGGTTGGTGGATGTCACATGTCTTCGAATTTTTGGTTCTAGGATATGCCGGTTTCCTCACGATGTTTTCATTCACCATTTTGAGAGCAGTGATGATGAAATAAATTACACAAAGTAATGCACCTGGCTGGGTTCGAACCCACGACCTACAATTCGTAAGTCGGGGCCATTATCACTGGGCCACCAATGCTCATTTATATATATTTTATATATATGTAGGTTTATATTATAAAGGGGAATACTCGGCGTATTCCAAAATTCGGTTGCACTAACGTCTCTCGACGATCCGATTTTTAGTCCTGACAGCCCTGTTCGGAGGTATGGTACGGTCCACTGCGTTCAAACCATAATCTTGCATGCTGACCGTAAAAGCAGCCATTACTGTAGCTAAGACTCGTCGTAATCGTCACTTAGTGATGATTGGACTTTGTACTTTTTATAGCAACTTATAATAATTAGCCTCTCCCAGCGTATGAAAAATAAAAACGCTTGGTGTACGCCTGCTCCCAGCAAACAAAACTATGAAACATACAAGACAAGACAGCACGACGTTGCCTCATCGGCATCGTATAATAACGAATACGCATCTATAAAGCTATGCGTCCTGGACAGTGTGCCTGTGTGCCAAATTCCAACCAAATCCGTCCAACCTTTTGAGCGTGGTGAATTAACAATACCTAGAAATAAATACCTTTATAATATTAACCTGTTTGACTTATCCTACGATCCTGGTGTCTGTGAAGGTAGGGAAACTTTATTTGAGATTGCCTTCTGCCACTGAGATCAATTGGGTTCTGGTTTGAAAAGGACCAATAATGTATATTGGTCCCTTTCAAACCGGAACCGTGTCTCAGACATCGACGCACAAATATGTACCACGAATCCTGGTATGGATAGCTCAAAGGATGCTGGGACAAGGTTAGGCAGATCAGTATAACTACCAGAGTATATTTCATAACAATCACAACACTGTGGGTAACGTTAAACCATGCCGCTAATTCCTGGGTAGTTTGGCTCGGATCGGCTTCCACCATCACTTTCAATTCATTGATTGTTATTTACTTGTGTGGGCGGTCTTCCACGTGGTTCGTTCTTCAAATCAAAGTTTCCATCACGAAAGCGTTTAAACCAAAATCGCACGGTGCGTTCATTAGCAGTCCCCTCTCCAAACGCAACATTGATATTGCGAGCTGTTTCTACCGCGTTAGTTCCGCGTCGGAATTCGTATTCAAAAATCACTCGAATTTTAAAGAGCTGAATAAAAAAACAACTGAAAGCCGATAATCGAATGTTGCACTTTTTTTTAAAAAAAGAACTTCATAGGTACCATGTGAAAAAATTTTCACTCAAAAATCTCAAACCAAGAAGGTTCTTTGTCAATTCGAGGCTATTACAAAAAAACTGCAATTTCATACTTTAACCCCTATTATCTTGTCCATGTGAGTTTACATGATTATTAACCCACGTTACAGGGGTAATTCCTTGAGTGGAGTTAGGCTTTTTTAATAGATAGATATATATATTCTTTATTGTACACCAAAAATAAAATTACAGTACGAACTTAGAATTAATCGGGTGTCACAATGGGCGGTCTTATCGCTAAAAGCGATTTTTTACAGACAACCTAAGAATGGATTTGAATAAACCTTTTGATTAAATAACATTCATAAAAGATTCCATTCCCAGAGCTTCAAAAACCTTACGCTTGACTGCATGTAATGCCATTGATTACAAACCAGCTGTCAACAAAAACTATGATTGGTATTCGCGTGATTGCCAATACTTATCTGAGTTTAGATTGCAGTAGTGTACATTAATTTGCCACTTAATAATATAAGGTTGTATTTTAATAAACCACAAATATTTTACATACTTAGTTGTTTGACGGCAATCATTTAAAATAGGTTTCCCTTCACCTTTGCTTAAAGGCTTACTAAACGCAGACCGGGACGGGCATGGTAAAGGATTTTGCCATCAGTCAGCGCACACTGGCCGTTTAGATACCGTAACATTCGAGCGCCTTGCCACCGGCGGCATGCCGCGTCACGTCGAAGTATTTAGTTTTAGTATATGCGAAATCCGAAACACGTGTCTAGTCATTTTTATGTAAGGAAACTATGTACAAAATTTCATAACTGTATCATGAAAAATGTTACTTGGTTGTCCGCACAAATACATGGTCACCGGGCCATCCGGGTGACTGAGGGGTTATTTTGCTCCCGCACCCAGCTGTGCGCTAGCGCCTAGTGCCCGCTATGATGACCTGTCGTGACCTGTGCTGTACTTAGTGTCAGTAGTATCCAATCTTTTTAAATATTTTTGGGAAAATATATATTATGATGTATAAATGATTGGAAACGATTCAGTTACAGATTCTAAATAAACTATATTCAGGGTTAGCATATACTAGAAATAATGTTGTAGGTTTAACAGCACCTTCTGCTGCCCGATACACATTTCGGTCATAAAGTAGCGTTTGATAGAGTGTTGGTGGGCGCCGGCGTCCTTCGGCGTGCCTATCGCAGTGCGCCACATTATCCCACCGCCCCGCGCCGCCACGCCGAAGCCCATGACGCGTCTTGCAAGTTGCAATGCCGTGCGATGATTTTCCTTTAGATGTCACAGAATCATTTCAAAGCATAGGAATTTATGTCGTATAACTATTCTAATATGTTTCAATGTCGATTCGTAAAATGTCAAATCCCGGTCTGCGTAGGCCTTAAGATGAATGCTATATGGTACCCACAAAATTCAAATATTCGAAAGTTTTTTGCATTTTGTAGGTCAGTGCTAGGTTCTATGTTCATTAAAATATGATTTGCAACCATAACAAATATGATCTTACTAAGTTATAATCATTAAAATCATCAATACAACCCTCTCAGTTCAGCTCAGCCTATTGAATTACTTTTTACAATATAACCATTCAATAAGGTTAGACGGCCCTAGCAGGCATCGGTCATGCTGGGCCCCTACGGTTTGAGGCGCGCATGGAACACTACGCGCCGTCGACGTTTCGCGCCCTCACCGAACGGTCGTACAGCGAACTAGAATCAATTTTCGAAACAATATTATAGCTAGCCTGTACCTACCCTGCCCCACTACTAGGCAAAAGCCTGTTTCCAGTTCAGCGTCACGCCTTTCCGAAAAAAATCTACACATGAATTAGGTACTCTGTTTTTCTAACACAAATTAAACCATGTTCATTAAACCCCGAGCGAACGCCGGCGTTCGAACGTCATTGTCTTTCTATTGTGTCTCTAATTACGCTACTCAATAGGTTAAACACATTTCTTGTTGTCCTAGCTAACTGTCACCTGTACAATGACCCCGATCCTCTAACTGTGCATTAAGTATACTTACATTAGAAATTAGATGCGTACGCAAGCCTTTGTCAATAGAGGTAACGAGAGTCTTGTTAATAAGAGTTTATTTTTGAGGTTATACTAATAATGTCTATGGTCCGATTTTGACAGTTCACTGAATGGACTTGTTTTTCCGGTATGGTTTTGAAAATGGAACAAAATCAAAACCGTTATAAAGAACGGTTTTGATGCTCTTGAATTTATCAATAGCTCTGTCGAACTGGGGCTTTAACATAACATGTTAAAGTGTCAGTCGTGCGAGCGAGAAATAGAGATGGAGCTATACATCCTATATACCAAGGTTGCCGACATAGCACGAAGAATCGCCAAACTTAAATGGCAATGGGCAGGGCATTGCTCGCAGAACAGATGGCCGTTGGGGTCGAAGGGTTCTGCAGTGGCGACCGCGTACCGGAAGACGCAGTGTTAGAAGGCCCCCTACAAGGTGGACCGATGACCTGGTGAAGGTTGCGGAAATCCGATGGATGCGAGACGCACAGGACCGTTCGTTGTGGCGACATTTAAGGGAGGCCTATGTCCAGCAGTGGACGTCTATCGGCTGAAATGATGATGATGATGATGATCCTATATAGCTCCATCAGTTAACAGTTCAGTTTGTATCGTAAAATGGATCGCGTTAAGACCTCGTGGTAGGGCCCTATTCTTTCAACTTTCAGTTTAAGGTGGTAAGGGCCGTATCCTTGTGATTACCATAGCCAATTTTTTTGTGCATTTGAAGTTATCAAATATTTTTTCCCGTTCTGGATGGTCAGATCAGCAATTGCTCCACGTCATCATCATAATCATCATTTCAGCCGATAGACGTCCACTGCTGGACATAGGCATCCAAATGTCGCCACAATGAACGGTCCTGTGCGTCTCGCATCCATCGGACTCCCGCAACCTTCACCAGGTCATCGGTCCACCTTGTAGGGGGCTTTCCAACACTGCGTCTTCCGGTACGCGGTCGCCACTCCAGAACCTTTCGGCCCCAACGGCCATCTGTTCTGCGAGCAATGTGCCCATTGCTCCACGTAAAACACGGGTGTTTAGCCGTATCCAGTTAGACTGGAACCCGACCCCAAGCTAGTTGGGAAACAGCTACGGAGATGATGCTCTGGATGGACAAAACCCACCCGCGTTCCTTGAGTTGCCTTTTGCGTTCTAAGACCGCGGTGACTCTTTCAAACAATTCTGCAGCCCTAATAATAATAACCTGGGAAACTTTAAGTTAGGAGAGAAGAAAAGGAAAGAGTTCCAGCGTCCAGTTAGTAAAAAAATATATAAGTATTTCAATACGATGACCAAGTTAGAATTTAAATTAAACTGACGATGACTTATTAAATCCATTACCAACATAAAACTCTCATCTCTAATCCGATTATAGTTGACTTCGATTTGAATTTAGAAGTTCTAGAACACGGACCACAGACAAACAAGGAACTAAGTATAACCAGCCAGCAGTTTCACAATCAACCATCGAGAAACCGGCTGTACTTTTTTATTCTGCGGCCTGGCGGTAAACAATCAGACGCGCCATGACACATTACATCACACCCACTTCTTGTCGATGGATTGAGTCATTTTATTGGTTTGTAAAGGTCCACTGCAAACCATTTTCATTGGTCAGCGTCTTATGACTAGCACAAGGAATGGCTAGTTTTATTAAAATTAGTAGTATCTTGTCCCGGCTTTCCAAGAGTCCAAATTATATAGGTACAGTCAGGGGTCAAAAGTGCAGCTCCACCTTACCAATGCTAAAATGTCTAAAATTTCTTTGTAGAAGAGGGTCAATGGTTCATGACTGATTTAATTGGTAGCATAGAATCTAAAGTACTGAATAAACTAGTTGTGGATTGTACTTCTACAACAAAGAAATTTTAGACACTTTAGCATTGGTAGAGTGCAACTGCACTTTTGATCCCTGACTGTACATTAATCTTCCTCTTTATTGTTATTTCGTGTTCCTGTCCAACTGCATCCAGTTAGACAGGAACCCGAAATAACAATAAAAAATAATTACTGGTACATCTACCAGTACCTAATTCACATGGAACCACCTATGTGATCTCCACAATGCAGTAGTTAGGTAACACGACAAGCCATGATTTTTTTTTTTCGGTAGGAAAATCATCTTATGACATCCCCCGCTCTTGGGCGGAGCTAGAGATAGTGTCAGACTTTTACTGACTAAAAACCCACTCATGTTCCTTCTTAGCCTTCATTCCATGGCCCCAGTAGGCTTCGACATTGCTGGGCCCCTACGGTTTGCTGATATCTCCTTGAGGCGCGCGTGAAACAGTACGCGCCGTCGACGACTTGAACTCGGTCTAAGATTGGTAGTCAAAATTTACAACTACCGATTATAAGTACAAAGGCCTCACCATGACAACTGACTTGTTAAAATGTCAAAATGTCAAAATGTCCAAATGTTAAAATGTTAAAATGCCATGCGAGCGAAAAAGAGGGATGGAGCTATACACCTTATAGCTACATCCACCATCCATTCTGCTCCATCTCTTTAACAGTTCAGTTTAGGTCATAAAATGGATCGCGTTAAGCTCGTGGTAGGGCCTTGGTACGAATGAAATATTTTGACCGCTCTGAACTTCGTACAATTGACTGCGCAATGGCGATTTTCGAGTACCTATGTTGTTGTGTTGATGTTGTTGTTGTGTTGTGTTGTTGTTTGGAACGTCAACTTCAGAGTGGTCAACATATTTAGACCATACTATAACGACTGCCAAAATCTTAGATGTTTTTTTGCACGGCTATTCAAAAATTCAAGCGCCATGTTCACTTAAAATGAGTAACCACAACATTTGTAGTAACGTAACTCCAGATATTAATTGACTCTGCACTATAATAATTGTAAAATCTTTTCAGTTTTAATAATCTTTATGCATGCTGTGTCTATCGTACGATATTGTTACATTTGATTTCTTTATAAGCACGTAGATCTATCTTTTGATTGTAAAGTGCAACAATTAATAAATAAAATCGCAAAACAAAAGACTGCGGGGACCGACCAACAGTTTAACGTGTTTGCCAAAAAAACCTAATCCATTTTTTTTTCTATTAAATCCGAGAAGCGTAAAGATGTTCAATAAAATTATATGTAATAAAAAAGCTTAAAAACTTTATGTGATTCTTTATTATTTTCTTATAGACGAACCTATATGACTAGGTACTAATCAAAGCCTTAAACTAACAAAAAAAAATATTAAAGCGGAGACCGCCTACAATTAAATTTAGAATGTGTAAAAAAAACAGTCATTAGTTCGTTTAGCAAATTGTTATGTTTTGATCTTTGTGTGTTTAAATGGTCATTATGCCTGGCCGTTAAAATTTACTTTGATCTTAACGTTTAAGTTAAGGCCAGGTTCCACTCATTTGGATCTTTTTTAAACCTCTGGATATCCACAAATATAAAAGAGAACACCATGGAAAATTATTTTATTAAAATTGACTACATGACCAACCGCCGCGCGCCGGGCAAAAATCAAAACATGATATAAATTAATTGGCTCGATAAAAAAAAATCACGAATCTAACCCTAGCTTACGATTTCAAACGTGTATGTCTACGAGATTACGTCACGAAAATATTTGAGAGTTATAAAAAATAATAAAGCTGGTTTTTTAAAAGGGCCTCGCAAAAACAAAAATCTTAAACAGTTTTTTTTTTACGGAGCCGCGAAATCGATATATACCCGGGCGCAGTTCATACAGCTAAGGAGTGGAATTCCTTGCCGGAATCTGTGTTTCCTGATGGCTAAAACCCGCGAATCTTGTATGTCGAGAGTGAATAGGTTATTTCTAGGTAAGCGCGCTCCATCGTTGACCGCTTCGTCGCTTTCCATCAGGTGAGACAGTGGTCAAGCGCAAACCTATCAACAATAAAAAATTTAAAAAAATACAAAATACTCGGTGACTACAACCGGCCCTGGGTTTTTGTTTTATAACATTAATTTTACGTAATCATCTTCGTCCATAAGAAATCAATAGTTATATTTTTTTTTAATCTAAAAAAAAATACTATTAGGAATAATAGTTTTATTTGTTGTCCATTTAAACAAATTATTCCTTTCGGAAAGTTTTTTTTTATTATGGCTCGCATTTGACCACCATCTCACCTGATGGTAAGCGATTATGTGGCCGACGATGGAGCACGCTTGCCTAGAAGTAACCTATTCACTCTTGACTTAAAGACTTCTAAGTTGTAGCTATCAGAAAACACAGACTCCGGCAGGGAACTCCACTCCATAGCTGTGCGCACATTAAATGTGTTCCCAAAATGCTTTGTACGTAAGGTCTGCCCCCCTAGCCAAGTCACAACCGTAACGTTTCGATTCTCTTTTCGTCGATCGCCTCAAGTAGGCCACGCCTCCGATTTCTTTATTCTGACGTCATCTCAACGCTCAGTCACGTGGTCGACTCGAGGCGATCAACGAAAAGAGAATCGAAACGAAACGGTTGTAACTTGGCTAGAGGGGCTGAGATGTCTACCATGTAGGTATCGGTGGCGCAAACCCGTACATCTAGTGGTCCGATGATGGATCGTACTTGGCGGAATTAGATTGTGCAATTCCAGTGCACTCGCCCCGAAATGTAAATGATAGAAAACCGACAGGCTAGCAACTCGGCGTCGGTGCCCAAGGTTTTGGAGCTTTGACGCGACAAGTGCGTCATTGCCGATGAGTAGTATGATAAGTTGACTAGTAATAATAACAAAAAAACATACTTGATGACCTTGCTCTCCCACATTCAGTACTATAAAAATGAAAGAAATTACAAGGACACATAAATATTGTGTTTAAAAATACATACATTTTAACTTTTAGTTTTAAAATAAATTAATTAATTATCTGAAGTTGCTGCCTTAAATTCAGCCTAAAATAGTATTGGTAACGCTTTTTTCCCCATGTATTATATTTTAAAACTTTTTATCTGACTGTACTTAATTGTGTGTGTTCGAATCGCAATTAAATAATATTGAAAATAAAATGTGTCGATTCGGACACTGCTTCCGAATGTATGGTGTCCGAATCGTCAGCAACTCGATAAAAAATGTTTTAAAATATAATATAAAGAAATTTACTACCCGAAGTTGCCGCTTTAAATCCACCCTAAAATCATTTTGGTAACGCTTTTTTTCCCATGTATTATATTTTAAAACTTCTTATCTGACTGTACTAAACTGTGTGTCCGGATCGTCAATGAATAAAATATTCAAATAAAAATCTGCCAATGCGGATAAAGTGTCCGAATACTCAGCAACTCAAAAAAAAAATGCATGAAATAATTATGCAGATAATACAGGTGAATAGCCCAAATAAAGTCCTTAATAAATCAAAATATTATATACATACATAGTTGCAACATTTGAAAGTTTGACAAACATATTTTGAACCGGCACTCTAAGGCCAGTGCATTGCACAATTTGAATGGCAATCTAAATTTTTCTCATGAATAATTGATAAATCAATAAAACTAGTGATGTGACCCCGTTTTTATCGTATGTTTTTCGACCTCAGAATACTTTAGTTTTGCCACTTCCGGACGTCCTTATTTATGTAATTAAACAAACTAACATTCCCGATAGACCTTGTCCTGCCCAAAAGCTGACTTTACGTCAAAATAAAAATTAGAGAACCCCATTGCAGCGCTACCTACCGGGTCCAATAATACTTTCAAACTATCCAGGGACATAAAATTTCATTCGAATCTGTCTAGCTGTTTAGGAGTTCAGTGACAAAATATCTTGAGATATATCATCTAATATATAAAATTCTCGTGTCACGGTGTTCGAACTTGAACTCCTCCGAAACGGCTCGACCGATTCTCATGAAATTTTGTGAGCATATTGAGTAGGTCTGAGAATCGGCCAACATCTATTTTTTTTTTTTTTTTTTTTAAAGTGCAAAACAACGTTTGCCGGCTCAGCTAGTATATATATATAATTATTTTGTACTTGCAAAAGAATTATATATATATGATATTTACTGTTTAAATATGTAAAAGTATATAAGGTTTTTATATGTATAACCCAATGAATTTATTCATATGGTCCTGTTTTAAAAGATAACATAATCATATTAGCGCCGGTTTTCTGTCAGCAGCTTCGCCTGTGTGAAAATAGAAAATTATCCCAAGGGAACATACTCCCGGGACAAAAAGTATCCTAAATGCTATTTTAGGACATGGTCTACACGTGTGCCGAATTTTATCCAAATCCGTTCAGCCGTTTGAGCGTAAAGGACAAACAAACAAACTTACACACAAACATACAAACTTTCGCATTTATAATATTAGTGTGATACAAGTTTCAATGTGGGTAAATTAATCATGTTATGTAAAAATAATAAAATTATGAAAAAATTAAATCCACAGTTTCTCAATTAATATTTTCTTTTATCATTTGACTACCTACGATACTTACAATCGGACATGGACGCTTCCTTTGTTTAAAAACGTGATCTGTATTTAAACAGGCGCCATTTTGGATATCAGGAAGGAAACACCAGTGAGTGTCACAAATTATTTCAATGCAAAATACAATTTGGTTATCAAATTAAATAGTGTCACGATGGGATAGTTTGTGAATTAGCCACATGAGTTAATTGCTGTCGGCACTATCTGAAATGATATAGGTATTATACTAAATTTACCACTATTTATTTATATGAATATTCATTTTTCATTGTTGTTATTTAATAAAAAGTATTATAATAATTGACTCTGCACTTGTTAGCATAAACTGTTAGTGCAGAGAGTAATTCTAATGAATTAATAAATAATGCCAGTCTTTTGGGCACATTACCAGTCGACAGCGATGTGGAAGAGTTTTTTGACGCCATATTTTAGTTTGATTTTAGTTACTTAGTTGTAATTAGTGTAGGGTTTTTATTATTATTATTTTATTTTATTGTAATCATAGTTAGTATTTTTAAATGTAAATACCTATGTAAAAAATAAAAGTTAATATATTAATAAATATTTATAAAAAGGCAAAATTTGTATTTTAGTTTGTAATAAATATACTAACTCAAAAACTACTAGACTGATTTTAAGAATTCTTTCACCAGTAGAATTTTACTTCATCACTGAGGGACATAGGCACATATTTTCTTCCTTCACCCCGCGCTCTTCGCTGTATTCTTCCGTTTAGAGTTCTGTTATAAATTTTGCGGAAGCAGTAGTGGAAACGGAAGCGAAAAGCTTGCGGAACTTCTGCAGAAGCGGAAGCGGAAAGCACGGTTCTGTTGCAACACTAATATATATGAGAGAAAAAGGGGTATAATAGCTTCATCCCTCTTTCTCATTCGCACGACTAACTTTTAACACGTTATGGTAAAGATGAAGACTATTAACTCACTTTCAGAAATCAAAAGTTAATAAAAAACACCATAAGAATGACTAAAGTCATATAAAATTTGAGACATGATCAATATGATTGTAATATATTAACACATCCCCTACAACAAACATATTAATTTTCAAATATAGGTTGCTAATTAGCGTAAGGAAACTGTACATAATATTTACTTAGTTATCGTCCCATTGCAAAGCTTAAAAAATCACAAAAAGAAAAAAATCGGCCAAGTGCGATTCGGTACTTGCGCATGAAGGGTTCCGTAACGTCTGTAGCAAAAAACGGCAAAAAAAAAAAAAAAAAAAATTTTGTATGGGAGCCCCCCCCCCTACCTTTCGAATACCGTAATTAGAGACAATAGAAAGACAATGAGAGAGCAAACGCCGGTTCGCTTGGAGTTTAAGGAATATGTTTCTAGTATTAGTTGTTAAAACGGTGAAGGAAAACATCTTGAGGAAACCGGCATGTCCTAGAACCAAAAATTCGAAGACATGTGACATCCACCAACCCGCACTGGGCCCGCGTGGTGGATTACGGCCCATTCCCTCTCCTAGAGAGGAGGCCTGAGTCCCAACAGTGGGAACATTATAAGGCCGACTATGCTATGCTATGCTATTAGTTGTTATAGCGGCAACAGAAATACGTCATCTGGGAAAATTTCAACTGTCTAACTATCAAGGTTTATGAGATACAGCCTGGTGACAGACGGACAGACAGACAGACGGACAACGGAGTCTTAGTAATAGGGTTCCGTTTTTACCTTTTGGGTACGGAACCCTAAAAAGCACAGAGCATAGACGTTTTAAAAAATTGCCTAATCTAATATTTGCTTCTAATATAAGCTACTCATTATTTTCCTGCTCTTGTGCCATGTTACGTGGGGTCGGTGCAACACGTGTTTTTCTTCCATTCTGTCCTGTCACGCATCACGCTATCAGTAACTACTTTTTCTTTCTTATCACTCCTCACACAATACATCAATCTTTTCTTTGGCCCCCCTCTCCCTCTCCATCCATATGTATACTCATAACTCTTTTAGTAATACATATACGTTTCATCTCTCCGCTTCACATGACTATACGTAACATAATCTACTAAAAAATTAAAAATATAATCAGGCTCTTACTTTTAATCGTTTTGTGTAATAATATGTCGTAGAAGGCCATTAAATAATATGGCCTAGGTTAGTTTAGTTTTGAGGTGGCCATTTCATGAACCGATCTACCATTATGTGAAATGGCCAACTACAACATAAAATGGCCAATTCTACGATATAACTACGATATATTAATAAATATATATTATCTATAAATAGCTTCGACTGACCTGTTGGTCTAGTGGTTAGTTGCCCTGACCGCTATGCCGGAGGTCGTGGGTTCGATTCCCACCCAGGACAAATGTTTGTGTGATGAGCACGTTCATTAGTTCTGTGTCTGGGTGTAATTTATCTATATATTATGTATGTATTTAGAAATATAAAAGTATGTTTATCAGTTGTCTAGTACCCATAACACAAGCTCTGCTTAGCTTGGGACTAGACGGCGTTGTGAGATAGTTGTGGAATATTATTATTAACTAGCTCTTGCCCGCGGCTTCGCCCGCATACATAAAATATAGCCTATGTCACTCAGGAATAAAGCAGCTTTCTATCAGTGAAAATATTTTCGCAATCGGACCAGTGATTACCTCCTACGAACAAAAAAACATAAAAACAAACTTTACCTATAAATAGTATTTGTGTAGATAAATAATAAATAAATATTTATATTTTAGTTATAATTTGCTTTGTAAATCATAAAATAATTACTGCAGTTCAAACTAATCGAGCGATCTCGCTGCCTAACAGGCACCCTACAAAACCTAGCAGTACCCATAATTCTAAGAATAATCTATTACGCATTTCAGTATATATATAGTATAGTCGGCATTATAATGTTCCCACTGTTGGGACTCAGGCCTCCTCTCTAAGAGAGGGAATGGGCCGTAATCCACCACGCGGGCCCAGTGTGGGTTGGTGGATGTCACATGTCTTCGAATTTTTGGTTTGGTCCTCACGATGTTTTCCTTCACCGTTTTGAGAGCAGTGGTGATGAAATAAATTACACAAAGTAATGAGTCTGGCTGGGTTTGTACCCGCAACCTACAACTCGATTTCAGTATGTGTCAAGTATTTTTTTTTATTGCAAATATAAATCGATTGCTTGATTTGGATCATTCTTTTATTACACCATATTTTTTAATTAATTAATTACTCTATGTTTAAATACGTTATCAAATGTACCACTTGCAACTGGGTGAAGACACTGTCTTCGGTAACACAGGTTGCTACCTTGCTACCTAACTCAGGAGCCAGGGCTTCAAATAGTTTGTTACCTACCTGTATTTTTTATGTCAATATACCAATTTACTTAAAAAATGTTCTTATCTCATCTCATCGGTGTCGGGAACAGGGTCCAAACTACCAGCAGTCAGGGCTCCAGAGAAAGGAAGCTCCTAACGATTTGAGCCGTGTCAAAAAGTACAGCTTTCTGAATCAAGTCCTTATTATTATTTATTATCATTGAGCTTAAAACGCACCCACAGGACACAACCTTCATGAGGGAGAAACTTGTTTTTTAAAACCAATTTTAAAGTTCGCATACACCAAAATGACATTGAAATCTCTTTATGTCAGTATTTGAACTTTTGATCACGCACCTATACGTACATATATCTACATATGTAATAGGTGTTAAGTAACAGACGTTGCACATAACTGGTCATTTTCGAGAGTGACCTTTGTGAGCTAATACGACTATCCGGTAGTAGCAGGGTTGACTGATTTAAATTATTTTTCAATACACTTACTCGAAAACACGCTCTTATCCCACCGCTTTCAGGCACGCATAGACTGTTTTCCGCACTAGTGCAGAAAACTGCGCGTGCTCTCCCCCGCCACAATTTTATTACATTTATCGCATCAGGCTGGGCGCGCGTCGTCTCCCACGAGTCGCCGGTCAACCCCCGTTTATTCATTTCAGTCTTCGTAAGTGTTTTGAAAAAAGTAGTTTGATACACGTGCAAATTTGTCACTGCAGCCCTCGGCTCCATAACACACTCGCCTACATACGGCTCGTACGAATTCCGCCTCGGTCGCAATGACAAACTTTCTGCACTTGTATCACAAAATGTACTATTTCAATCGATATCCGTGATTTCAATACACTTACTCGAAAACCCGCTCTTATCCTACCGCTTTCAGGCACGCAATAGACTGTTTTCCGCACTAGTGCAGAAAACTGCACGTGCTCTCCCCCGCCAAAATTTTATTACATTTATCGCATCAGGCTGGGCGCGCGTCGTCGCCCACGAGTCGCCGGTCAACCCCCGTTTATTCATTTCTTCGGTGTATTGAAAAAAGTCGTTTAATACACGTGTGCAGATTTATCACTGCAGCCCTCGGCTCCATAACACACTCGCCCACGGCTCGTGCGAATTCCGCCTCGGTCGCAATGACAAACTTTCTGCACTTGTATCAAAATGTACTATTTTTATCCTTTTATAACAACTATTAGTATAGTAAGAATTAATTAATTAATGTAGTATTAATTAATACATTACGTTTGGTATAAATATATATCAATATAAATATTATAGCTTAATAGGTATATGTACAAACTGAAAATAATATGTATATACGGGTAGAGAAAGAACTCATTGGGCATATGTATTAATAATAATTAATTAGCATAGAAATAATAACTGGAATTATTAATTTCATACTAAGAAAATTAAATTTAAAAAACACAATCAGGCGCGATAAGAATTATAAATTATAACTGCAGCTTTCCTACCACCAATTTATATTTATTATTTATTTTGTAAATAATAAAGAGAAAAAAAAAAAACAAAAAAAAATATTTATCTAATATTATAAAAGAAAAGTTTTATGTATAAACTCAAAAACGTGATCCGATTTTTTTAAATCGATTCAGAATCGATTTAAAAAATTCTTTCACCAGCAACATGCTACTTTATCACTGTGTTTGTCACTGAAGCATATACTTATTTTCTCCTTCCACAAGGGCACAAGCTAGCTTAAAATAAATATTAGTATATTATTATTATATTATTTTAAGTACAAAACGTTTTGGGAACACATTTATTGTGCGCACAGCTAAGGAGTGGAATTCCCCGCCGGAGTCTGCGTTTCCGTGTTTCTTGATAGCTACAACTTAGGGGTCTTTAAGTCAAGAGTGATTAGGCTGCTTCTGAGCAAGCGTGCTCCATCGTCGACCACATCATCGCTTACCATCAAGTGAGATAGTGGTCAAACGCGAGCGTATCAATAATAATAATTTAAAAAAAAATATCCTGCCTACCCACGGGTCGTGTGAAAGCGAAGCCCGGGGCCCCGGGATGAAGGCAAAGAAGGAACAGGAGTGGGTTTTAAGTCAGTAAAAGTCTGACACTATCTCCCGCTCCGCCCAAGAGCGCGATTTGTCATTAGATGATTTTCCCACCTAAAAAAAACCCCTTGACGGTAGTAACTATCACTAATCTAATTCAAAATTAATATCCACCGTAACCTTACTCAAAGGTCATCAGGCCTCTCTCCAACGTCTAAAAATATTTATATTCAAAAAGCATGTCATGCAACACCATGTATTTAAATGCAAATATTTCGTCTGCTATTTAATTTATTTCAAGGATTCT
The DNA here is from genome assembly GCA_905147345.3 of Mythimna impura. NCBI lineage: Eukaryota > Metazoa > Arthropoda > Insecta > Lepidoptera > Noctuidae > Mythimna > Mythimna impura. Next base: position 20,732,753 of record LR990360.1, on the reverse strand, counting down.
ATAGCAGTTATGATCAATGGCGATTTTAACCTTCTATACCCACCTATATAATAAATTAATAATGATTAATGACTTACAAAACAAATAAAATATTGAGGAATTTAAAAATAAAGCCAGTCAAGTGGGAGTAAGACTCGCGTAACCAGATGGACACGGGAATCCAATGGATGACGGCCGCGTACCTACCGTAAGACGAAGCGTTGGAAAGCCTCCCACAAGGTGGACCGATTACCTAGTGAGTGAGGGTCGTATTTGATGGATGCGAGACGCATAGGACTGGCGGTTGTGGCAACACATGGGGAGGCCTATGTCCGGCAGTGGACGTCTTTCGGCTAAAATGATGATGATATCGACTTTTTAATTTTTGTATTACGGATAGGCTCGCGTTTGACCACAATCTCACCTGATGGTAAGGGATGACGTGGCCGACGATGGAGCACGCTTGCCTAGAAGCAACCTATTCACCCTTGACTTAAAGACCCCTAGGTTATACTTAGCTATCAGGAAACACAGACTCCGGCAGGGAATTCCACTCCTTAGCTGTAAACATTCTGAATGTGTTCCCAAATCGCTTCGCCGCCTTCAACGCCAAAAATCTGGTCAACGTCAAAATGGTAATTTGCTGCTTTCAACATGTTATTTTTGACACATTGATTAGTAAAGTGGTTTAGTTTAAAATATATACGAAATAGCTCATGGTCTGACACTCCCTCTAGCTCCATCCAGGGCAGAAAGGGTTATTTGATGATAACGCATAATCTAAACATACAGGAAGTCAGTCACACCATACCGATCAATCCCCTAATCACGTATTCACTCGTCCCCGTTCACTGGCTGCCCATCACACCGTAACAAGCACCATAGCTGTCACTTTCACTCATCACACGGTGTGAATGTATGACATTTCAATTATTTATGTAAGATATCAATATTATAATGGATACGTCATTCTTTTGTTAATGGAGTTGCTTGCGACAGATCATTTGTTTTTTTTTCCTTCTTTTATTTCCGTATTGTATGGCATGGCTTCGATCGAGTGGTGCCTAACACTTCGTAGCTAAACAAACAGTGAGGCCTACTGTGCACGGGCGCGTAGCTTCAAAGACGTTTTTAGGGTTCCGTACCTCAAAAGGAAAAAACGGAACCCTTAGAGGATCACTTTGTTGCCCGTCCGTCTGTTTGTCTGTCTGTCTGTGTGTTCGTCGTGGTTAATACCATAGATATCCGGAGATATGCCTTCATTGCCGATTGGTAAGGAGTCCTAGTGATGCCGCTTATCTCCCACCAAAATAATTACAACATTCACAAATAGTGTATTTACGACACACGTTTAAAATTTGCACACGCACACTAAGAAGAAAGCAGCTACACTAAATCAATTTCTAATAGCACACATAAATAGAATGGGCGAAGCATGCACTTGTAAACACTTGTTCCCTTTATCTCAAGAACGTGTGGAGGTATCGAGTTGAAATTATAACCATATACTCAGGTAGGTATGTGGTCCCTTGAAGCTGTGAAAAAATTAAACTTCTAAGTTAACGAAAAAAAAAGATATGACCACATTTTTGCGACATAAACTGTCGCAAAAATGTATTGAGAGTGAAAGCCTTTAGTACCTACCTGTGTATGTGTTCTAGGATATCAATATTCCCCTTCTCATATGTTGAAGATGGCCACAGAGGAATTCTACTTACCTTACTGCATCAAATAACAATATGACTGGCCTGTTGGTCTAGTGGTTAGTGGCCCTGACTACTATGCCGGAGGTCGTGGGTTCGATTCCCAACCAGGACAAATGTTTGGGTGATGAGCACTATCATTTGTTCTGTGTCTGGGTGTAATTTATCTACAGTATGTATGTATTTAGAAATAATTATGTATGTTTATCAGTTGTCTAGTACTCATAACACAAGCTCTGCTTAGCTTGGGACTAGACGGCGATGTGTGATATAAAAAAAAAATATATATATATATATATACTACTTTTCGACGTCAGATATTCAGTCTTCATCTCTTAACTGCCCGTGGCTTATTTTAATTTCTGTACTTTGATTTTTTTATTATTATGTATTTATTTACATTATGCTTACATTATAGGAGCTACAAGAAATATGTAAACAATTTTTTTTGCAATAGGTAATATAATTTAAAAGACTATCTATGGAGTTTCTTGCATGTTCTTCTCCATAGAGAAACATTTTAGTGGTGCTTTGGAATTACATAATTTAATTTCGCCAAGCCCGTTCCTTCAACGGACCATCAGACGTTTGGCGATACAATACCGGTACATGGTGGACAGCCCACACATGCGTAAAAAGCCGTTTTGGGAACACATTCATAGTGCGTACATTTGTGGAGTGGAATTTCCTGCCGGCGTCTGTGCTTCCTGACTACTACTCCATCGTGGACCACATTGTCGCTTTCCTATCGGTCAAGCGCGAGCCTATCAATAATAAAAACGGGCCAAGTGCGAGTCGGAATCGCACATGAAGGGTTCCGTACTACTATTTTAAAATGGAAAAAAGTCACGTTTGTTTTATGGTGACTCCCATTTTAATATTTATTTTATTCGAGCTAATCCAGTCTGAAAGAGAGGCTATGGTAGAGCGTACGAATGTCTCACTTCAGGCAGTCAATCTGGTGTGATTCAACGTCGCCAAATCACTTTTTTAGGTTTCTTCAAGGCTAGAGGGAAATAGGCTCTTAATAAACTAGTGCGCCTCACCATCAACGATTGCATCGTTGCTTACCATCAGGTGGGATCGCAGTCAAGTACTAGTTTATATCAATTAAAAAGTTTTTAGTATTGTTGTTGTAGCGGCATCTCAGCTGAAAATGTCAACTGTCTAGCTGTCACGATTCATGAGATGCAGCCTGATGACAGACAGACGGACAGGGGAATCTTAGTAATAGGTTTTTACCCTTTCAATACGGAGGCCTCAAATAGGAATTGGAATTACGCTTTGGAATGTGCAATTAGCTTCATTTTATCTACTGACTGACTTCTTCACAATCAAAAGTGCGTAGATGGTTTATTCGAAATGAATGCTTTTAATTTGGGTTCTCTCTTTACACCCAACCTAGACCAAGAGCCTTAGCATAATATAGCATAACCAGCCATTTAATGTTCCCACTGCTGGGACTCAGACTCTCTAGGAGAGGGAATGGGCCGTAATCCACCACGCGGGCCCAGTGCGGATTGGTGAATGTCAAATGTCTTCGAATTTTTTGGTTCTAGGACATGCCGGTTTCCTCACGATGTTTTCCTTCACCGTTTTGAGACCAATGATGATGGAATAAATTACACAAAGTAAGGCGCCTGGCTGGGTTTGTACCGCGACCTACAACTCGTAAGTCGGGGCCGTTACCACTCGGCCACCACTGCTCTTGAAGAGCCTTAAGAGCCTCAAGAGCCATGTCTCTAGGATGCTGATTAACAAAAATGTAGTTATCCAGTTGAGTCGACAATTTGCCAAGATACGAGGTCGATGACATAACTAAGGTTGGCTCACTGTGTTCCGGTCATCCGAGATCACACGTAACGCATTGCATCAAGTATCTACGACTGTGTCTGTGTCCATTGACGGCGACACGGATTTGACGACACAACATTTTTTCTACTACTAGTTTTACATAGTAAAGGCCAGTTTCAGAATTCACTATTTGGAGTTAAGAACTTATCAAAAACTACTTTATTGACAAATTTTGATAGGTTTTCATATTTCACAAATTAAAAGAAAAACAAATTCAAAATGTTTTTTTATTTCACATGTCCTACGGGCGTAAAAAACCGTCAGGAGCTAATACATAATTTGGTCGTTTCCTATAGAGAAGAACCGACGAGAAACTCCATGGACAAAAACTGAAATTCAATTATTTTATTCAGAAATCAGGAGTTTAGACAGTTTTTACCTTAAGAGGAAATTACCGAACATTTCCACAATATCTCAGATAAGTATTATTATAAAATATAAATGGTGTTTACCCGACTGCGCCAGAAGGAGGATTATGTTTAATTTTATTCTGTAGTCCTAGTCAAATCAAACCTTTTCAGGAAGAACATCGTAAACGACTGTTAGCAATTATCAGGAAGGCGGTTTTTCTTTCCTAATTGAAAAGTATATAATAACGATAATACTAGCTGCCATTGAAAGCTAGAAAATTGTCCAAAGGCAACATACTCTTAGGATAAAATATCAAGAATTATGTAGGAAATGTTAGATAGCTGATGGAAGGTAGGGGAAGGAATAAACCGTGTTGTACCGACTCTAAGTAACATGGAACAAGGGCAGAAAGATCATCTTTCTTATATAATATCTCGGTATGTTTTATTATTACATGACTATAAAATTTTTATTGCCGTTTTTGTTCTCTTCATATTAAAAGAACGTGTTTGGAATATATTAAAACAAAGCGCCATTTTATTGTTACATGTAACAATATGCTTATTGAAATATTTAACTAGCTTTTGTCAGCGACTTCGCTCACGTGATAGTAGAAAATTATCATAAGATTCCTTTAATATTCCTGGGATAAAAAGTATCCTATTTGCTATTCCAGGATATGCTCTACCACTCTACCTATGTACACCTTTATAATATTATTATGATATTCTCATCCGAGCCCAAGTCGTCGACGGCGCGTAGTGTTCCACGCGCGCCTCAAGGAGATGTCAGCAACCGTAGGGGCCCAGCACGGTCGAGGCCTACTGGGGCCATGAGTGATGCGAAAGTGATCCCCGGGGCCCTGGAAAAATGGCAAAGAAGGAACAGGAGTGGGTTTTTAGTCAGTAAAAGTCTGACACTATCTCCCACTCCACCCAAGAGCCGCTCTTGTCATGTCATTAGATTATTTTCCCACCTGAAAAAAAAAGACATATTAATAACACAAAGGTGTATGTGTGTATTTTATGGTAATTTTTGGAATTTGACAAATAATTTCATTGTATTAAAAAAATAAAATATCCCAAGGGAACACACTCCAACGATAAAAAGTATTCTATATGCTATTCCAGAACATGATCTGGTACCAGGACGTGTATCAACTTTCATTGAAGTCCATTCAAGCGTGAATAAGTAAAAAAACATACACACACACACACTTACAAACTTGTACTTAAAACCTTTATAATATTAGTGTGGTGTGCAGTATAAGTGTGGAACTCTCGACCAGGGCTTGTGTCCCCTACCACCTTTGATCCGTCAGCCTTCAAAACCAGCTGCGAGATTGTTCGAAAGGTAACGCAAAAGGCTATTAAAGGAACATGGGTGAGTTTTAGTCAGAAAAAGTTTGTCACTCTTTCGTGCTACACTCAGAGCTGGGAGGAATTATTTGATGACAAACTCTGGAGTCACTCGCTTCACTATATACCTTATCTGTCCTTTTCCGTCAGGCAAGGTAGAGGGGACGAACTTACACATCACGAAAGATAATGAATTTCTGTACGAGTATAATAAAAATCAAGTTATGTTTACAGATTAAACTTTTTTGCATAACCAGCTAACATGGCAACTCTTTAATATGTACGTGACGTACAATGACCAAATATTTGATCTTTGACCAAACCATTTTTTAATTTATTACATGTTTCTTGAGACGTCATAAAATTAACAAGCTTTAGAATACTAATGAATTTATTTTATTAATGTCAAATTTTTTCCTCAGACTGTTAAAAGTTCGTGATACCTATCCGAGATCTGTTTAACACCCATCTATCTATCTTTATATTAATCTTTTCGTTTGCTATTAAATAAAAAATCTATTTTTACCTGGAATAAACAAGTTCGATACAGCGACGAAAGTTAAAGAACCAACATTCCACATTTATTTGGGCCATGAGTACTCTCACTAGATAAAACCTAATAATCTTACGACCAGTGTATTTAATATTCGAATTCAGAAGCCAGTAAATCAATCTACAGGATCTGCCCCCCTAGCCAAGTTACGATCGTTTCGTTTGCGTCGAACGCCTCGAGTAGGCCACGCCTCCGATTCCTTTGTTCTGACCACGTGACTGAGCGTTGAGATGACGTCAGAACAAAGGAATCGGAGGCGTGGCCTAGTCGAGGCGTTCGACGCAAACGAAACGATCGTAACTTGGCTAGGGGGGCTGTTGTGAAAACTCACATCAAATTCTCATTGTTATTTTTGCTCAACGCACACCTGTTTCTAATCCAGTGACTTTCGCAAGACTAAAAATAGGGCCTCCAAGATTCAGACACTTTTATTTATTTATTTAACGGCTAGGGCAGTGACTCCATACCACACTGGATACCCGAATGTCGTAGAATAAATAACATTCTAATAATGAGTAAAAACAAAACAAATACCGTTAACACCAAAAAAACAAAAAACTTTACTCTTCATTAGCATTTGCCCGCGGCTTCGCCCGCGTGCATAATATATAGCTTAGGTCACTCAGAAATAAAGCAGCTTGCTATCGGTGAACAAAAATTAGCAATAGAACCAGTTCTTTCAGAGATTACCGCCTACAAACAAAAAACCTCTATAAAATATTTTTTAAAGAATAACAAAAGAAAAAAAATCCTACAAAAAACCATCGACTCAAAAAACACGTGTAGCATTGGACAAGCGCACCAATCGCACACACACACGCACGTTCATTAAATAAAGGCTCGGCGCACGTGTATAAACATGGTCGCGAGTTAGTGTGCATATCCGAAAGAGTTCAGTGGGCCACACCAACAGGTTTGAGCGCCCGACTATGGATACGACCCCGTTTTTTATACCTACCTCACTTGCACTATTATTGTTTTATTAAAATTTCGTTTAATAGACTAATTTTGTGTTTATATAAATACAGTACAAAATAAGGTGTGCCAACGTTTAAAAAAAAGTCACTTTCCGCGTTTGTCAACGGTATTAATTACAGAGCAATAAATAAGGAAAGTTTTTGTTTATAATTTGCACCTGGGCACGACACTAGAAAAGTATAATGGAAGTCAGACATGATGTCAATGTCATATTATAATCTCAACATCATTTTAGCTGATAGACGTCCACTGCTGGACATAGGCCTCCCCAAGTGTCGCCACAACGACCGTTTCTGTGCGCCTCGCATCCATCAGATTCCCGCAACTACGGTCCACCTTGTGGGTGGCCCTCAACGCTGCGTCTTCTTATAAACGGTCGCCACTCCAGCCCCCCTAGCCAAGTTACAACCGTTTCGTTTCGATTCTCTTTTCATTGATCGCCTCGAGTCAGCCACGCCTCCTATTCCTTTGTTCTAACCACGTGACTGAGCGTTTAGATGACGTCAGAATAAAGGAATCGGAGGCGTGGCCTACTCGAGGCGAGCGACGAAAAGAGAGTCGAAACGGTTGTAACTTGGCTAGGGGGGCAGAACCTTTCGGGCCCTATCGACCATCTGTGGGGTTACCATGACGTTCAAAGTAAGATTGTTTCATTCTTATTTCAGTGTGGGTAAGAGACAGAGCTATACAGGTTGTCTAGCGCCATCTCTTACCCACGCTGGAAATAAGAATGAAACAATCTTACTTTAAGCGTCATGATAAAGGTCCTGGTCTGCAAACAATGTGCCCTATCCACTGCCACTTAAGTTTGACGATTCATCGGGCTATGTCGGTGATCTTGGTTCTGCTACGGGTTTCTTCATTCCTGATTCGATCACGCAAAGAAACTTCGAGTTATTACCATCAACTCTACATTTCTACAATATTTACAATTATTCGCTAACAGTCGATCGACACAATTGTGACGGATAGTTCAGAAAAACTATAACAGTAGGTAAATGTAAGCATAACATCATTACATAATTTTAACATAACTGAGATAACGCCATAGCGCAATCTTCCAGCTATATACCTTACAAAACTTCATAAAATCTATTCACACATAAATGAAATTGATGTTTGTTTGTCATATCAAAATACTTTTTTTACTAAATACATGTGAAAGTATCTATATTATAATTATACTAGCATCTGCGGCCAATAGCTTCGCTCGCGACAAAGTAAGTACGTTTCTAAATACAAATTTCAGACCCCCGATTCATCCCTTTAAGGGGTGTTTTTTTTTTTTTTTTTTTATATTCTTGATAGGTTCGCGCTTGACCGCTAACTCACCTGATGGAAAGCGACGATGCGGTCGACGATGGAACGCGCTTACCTAGAAGTAACCTATTCACTCTTGACTTAAAGATTCCCGGGTTGTAGCCATCAGGAAAAACAGATTCCGGCAAGGAATTCCACTCCTTAGCTGTACGCACTATGAATGTGTTCGCAAAACGTTTTGTGCGTATAGGTGGGATGTCCACCATGTACCGGTGGCGCATTGCCGTACGCCTGGTGGTCCGATGATGGAACGGGCTAGGCGGAATTAGGTTATGCAATTCCGACGCACACTCCCCGAAATGCAACCGGTAGAAAACCGACAGGCTAGCAACTCTGCGTCGATGCTCAAGACTTTGAAGCCTCGACTCAACGAGTGCATCATTGTCAATGATCCTCTTGGCTCGCCTCTCAATTGCCTCAAGTGCATCAAGCTGGTATCGAATTTTGAAAAATCCTCTCTTAGGGCTCGCCTATGTTATAATGGCGGCTCCACATTAGTGCCGAGAAGCTCCGTAAATAGGCGTGAACGTGAATGTGGACGGTTTTCGCGGGGTTCACGCGCGTCCACGCTTGTTCCCCGATCAGAGTCGGTATTTTGTTCCGCCATGAAACCATGTGCGAATTTCACGTTCTTAGACTCAATAGTTTCAGCTGTGCATTGATATGCCAGTCAGTCAGTTTCTCCTTTTATATAAATTAATATATACTAACGATATGCGATACCTATAACATTTTTTTTTTCATTTGTCTGTCTGTTTCTTCTACCTAATCTCCGAAACGGTTGGACCGATTTGACAGCACCTTCACAGAAGGATAGCTGATTTTACAAGGAGTAACTTTGGCTGCTCATTTTCCAGCGGGAACGGAATACGTCTTCGTACATGACTTCTCCGAAATGGATTTTCCACAAGAAAGAAATCGCGGGTATAACAGCTGTCTGTCAAAAGAATAATGTTATTGCGGACATACAGCTGCTTTGTGAATTGTTTATAGTTTTTTTAATAGTATTTTAAAACGTGAGAAGTACTCTATTAATGCAGTTGCCCGTTTCTAACTAGAATAATTGTAACACTGTGTTACTTTGTTCAGTTTCTAGTTATTTCATCAGGGATCTAGACTCCTACAGCACACAATTGACCTATGAGAAACTTGCATCCCCAAAGCTGCGGGATCGTTCGAAAGAGTGTCCGGGGCCCTGGAACGCAAAAGGCAAGTTAAGTAGCGATTTACCCGAAGAATTAAAGAAGTGTGAGAATATTTTATAAGTATGTTTAAATCTAAATTAAAAAAAAAACTTGTATATAACCTATGACGTCACCAACACACCAGATGCAAATAGTACAATACCTTTAAGTTACTAGCTTCTGCCAGCGGTTTCGCCTCGTGATAGTAGGTTTTTCCATACAAACTTCCAACCCCCGTTTATCCCCTTAGGGTTGGAGTTTCGTAAAATCCGTTCTTAGCGGATGTCTACACCCTATATGGAACCTCGCCACGCCCCAGCCACCGGGATCCCATTCCTGATTTCCGGCCACCGTAGGCACGGGCTTGTGGACGGCGAGAAATGGGTAGCTCGCCGTCCGACCGTCCGGTAACCGTCCGGACCAAGTCCAAGTCGTCGACGGCGCGTACTGTTGTGTGGGCCCGGCAAGGTCGAAGCCTACTGGGCCAAGGTTCTGCTTCCGAAAGGAAGACTTGGCCCTGGTATGAAAGGCAACAAAGCAACAGGAGTGGGTTTTTAGTCAGTAAAAGTCTGACACCCTCTCGCCCCGCCCAAAAAAAATTGCCATCTTATCATCAAAAAATATCTTTATGAATACGTCATCGTGCGTAGACAACAATCGCATTCAAATCAATAGTTTCCATCTAAACACTGACTTAGCAATGTTAATTAGACACACTCTCTTATAAGGGCTCGCATTCACTGACGATTTGTTGCCAAATGACTCAACGGTGACGCCAAAAACGTCCCAGTGTTGTTCTGGAAGATTCGCGACTGACGTTTATAGGATGGTTACAGTCGTGTATTTACGCAAGCGCATTAATGATTATGTCGCAAGTAATTAATGTTTTAACACGTTTAATGTGGAACGAGGTCTAATATGCCTCGTACCTGTCTTTCTTGCGGCTAAGAAAAACAGTCTTCTCTGCCATGCGGAGCCTGTAAGTTCAATTTGGTTTAATTTAAAAAAAAATGTATAGATAACTAAGAAAGGAATGCAGTGGTGTATCTACTTTAATTCATTAAACACAAAGCCCACGCCCGCCAGCGTTCGCTCTCTCATTGTCTTTCTATTGTGTCTCTAATAACAGCATTCGCAAGGTTAGCAAAAAAATACTTTTAGTTACTGAAACTTTACGGGGTCTAATAGACCCCGTATCGCTAGAATGGACATAATACAGAAATGAGTGCCACTGTCAATGTGTTTTAATGTGCCTCGTTAGATAGACCATTCTAATGGCAATAAGGAACTATCGATTTAAATAGGGTTTACTTAAAACATAACTGACTGACGATACATAGGGTGAGTGGGTGACTGGCAATTAGTGTACGATACTTAAACACGTGATTGTGCTCATGATAACCAACAACTTTTACTATGGGAACAAACCTGAAATCGCGAAAAAAAATCAGCTGTTCAGTACATTTATGTAGCCTATGCCACTTAGTGCTAAAGTAGCTTTCTACTGGTGAAAGAATTTTTTAAATCGGTCTAGTAATTTTTGAGTTTATTCATTACTAACAAAAATATAAAAATCCAAATCCTTTCTCTTTTTAGGGTTCCGTACCCAAACGGTAAATACGGGACCGTATCTACCGGATCTATCCGTCTGTCTGTCACCAAGCTGTATTTCACGAACCGTGATAGCTAGACAATTGAAATTCACAGATGATGTATTTCTGTTGCCGATGTAACAACAAATACTTAAAACAGAACAAAATGAATATTGAAGTGCCCTCCCATAAAACAAACGTGATTTTTTATTGATTTTTTGCTACGGACATTACGGAACCCCTCTGGCGCGAGTCCGACTCACACTTGGCCCGCTTTTTTGTGAAAAATCCAAATCTTTTTTCTTTATAATATTATTATAGTCAGAAAAAGTAAAAAAGAAAAAGTAAATTTACTGGTAATGGGAATTATTCTTGAACAAATTCAACAATAGTTCCCTTTACCAGTAAATTTAAACGTAACTATAGTTTTTTTTTTTAATATTAGCTTAGAATAAATCATTATCACGTTATTTATTTACGTTTTCGCACATATTACTTATCTTAAATGTTATCTACACTTGTGTAAACATTAAATCCTTTATAGACTAATTAAATAACTATTACTGCCACTTGTTCAACAATTATAACACTGAACCACACAGCTGAGGTGTCCGAGTGGTTAAGGAGTTGGACTTGAAATCCAATGGGTTATACCCGCGCAGGTTCGAATCCTGTCCTCAGCGATTCTTTTTTAACTTTTTCAGTAATAAATAAACTTGATTAATTGGTTTTAAACATGGTGAAATTAGTATTTTTCTCTCAATGTATCAAAAAAAGACGAAGAAAGATAGTTTTTTTTGTTTTCAAGTGTTTTATTAACTATGGTTAGTTATGTAACACAGTGAGAGAGAGAGATAAATATTTTTATTTATCTACATCTATACTAATATTATAAAGAGGTAAAGTTTGTTATTTTGTTTTTATGTTTCTTTTATGTTTAAAAAAAATCAAATTAAAAAGCAGCTAAATCGACCTTTTCTGTTTAGCTAAATTTTAAACAATTTTTTTATTACAATCATTCGTTTTCTTTATTATCAAACTGCTCACGATGTATCTTCGTCATTCAAATAGAATGTCAGACTTTGTTACATCATTATAATTTAATTCAATTATACTAATTACTATTCGTACCTACATCAACAATCTTGAGTAGCATAAGTTAACATCAATTATATTTTAATCAGAAATGTTAGGGATCACACAATCACACATGGCCCGACAGATTGCTGTATTTTATAATAATATAATAATAATATTCCACAACTATCACACAACGCCGACTTGGGACTAGATCCCAAGCTAAGCAGAGCTTGTGTTATGGGTACTAGATAACTGATAAACATACTTATATATTTCTAAATACATACATATATAGATAAATTACACCCAGACACAGAACAAATGATCGTGCTCATCACACAAACATTTGTCCTGGGTGGGAATCGAACCCACAACCTCCGGCATAGCAGTCAGGGCCACTAACCACTAGACCAACAGGCCAGTCGTTTTATTGTGCGTCTATTTGGGCAAAATAAATCAACGATTATATTACTGCTTACCATCAGGTGGGATCGCAGTCAAGCACTAGTTTATATTATATATAAAAAATCGGTTGTATTATTTGTTAACTAGAATTGGTCAGAAATACTTTTGATCAGTTACAACTACTAAGATTTACTCAAACACCTGTTACATTGGTAGGTTTTTTGTGATCATTTTAAAACATATCTTGTAGTCATTCTAGGTACAGATAACTAAACGTTAAAAACAACAAACGACGTTATAAATGGTATAATGCACCTTTTTTACTTAACAATTAGTACCTTTGTTGCGCATACATCACTAAGGCTGAGGCTACACTAGACCGCGATGCGACCGGCGATACATAAGCGATTCAAACAAATAATTGAAATTCACGTTTATTGCTACACTGTACGCCAAATATTACTAGCGATATTTGATTTTTGTAAGCGTTTGGAACAACAGTACTGTAATCATAGCATCGGCTATATCAAATTATCAGCGAAAGCGAAATTTAAGCGAATTTATTAGACAATTTCTTACTTACGCGACAAGTTCAACAGTGCTACTTAATATGCCTGTGGCTACATTACACGTATCGTTAACGGCGACAGACATTGATCGCTGATGGATACGCTTAAAAGGATCGATTTTTTTTTTTGCGTAAAGTTCAAAATATCAATTTTAGAGGGTTCGCTGTCTAGTGGCTACATTATCGCGCTAAAAAGATGGCGATCGCTCACGTCGCGGCGATGCGTTCAAATCAGTTTGTTTTGATCGCTCGTCGAAAGAACATTTTTGTCTACAATAGACGTTGAATTGTTTGTGTCCGAAGTGCAAGTGAGTTCTTGTATTATTCAAAGAGTGTTTCTGGAAATTGACGCAGGTCTTTATTTATTTACTGAATCCAACACAATCTCTTTTTTAAAAGTAGTTCGTACTTAAGTTAAGAATTTTCTAGCAAAAACACAAGGTTTGGTTTTGACAAAGCTATTCAAATAATACACGTCTTCATAAGCCGACAACGACTGGACGATTGCCGAACCAAATGAGCTCCCCCCGCGCCCGTCGTGCACTTCGCCTCTGTACCGCTTCTATGTAGCCGCCTTTTCGCGATTAGTATTAATGCGAATTCGCAGCGAAATCGCTGTCTTTCTCCTTTTACAGTGTAGCCTCATTAATTTTTCATTTAATTCGTTTTAAAGCATGTGTGCAATGTGGCCACATCATCGCCAAAATTTCGCTCCTAATGTAGCCACACCATATTTAACTCCTTTCGCTCTTCTAGTCGCATCGCAAATTGCTGGACAGTGTAGCCTCAGCCTTAAAAACCAAAGGTCAAATATATTATTGAAAAACCATTTGCACGTAGGTATGTCATTGAAAACATTATTGTAAAACTAATAATCAGTGACTATAAGCTTTTGCCCGCGGTTTAGGACCCGTAATTACGAAGCAATTCGACGTGGTTCACTGTCCGCTTCGCTTCACTCATCGCCACATCGCACCCACCTACTTGTTATCACGGGTATCGTATCAGATCCGCAATGCAACTGCCTGATAGTTGATAAGAGACTGTTGCTGTTGTTGTTCTAATCGCGTGGAAAACTGCAGATACCGAGATGCACGATTTTGAATTGTAATTCCTAAATGGCGATATAAATATGTAGAGAACTCTCAGACTTTTACTGGATATTTGTAAAACCGACCTGTTTTTCTTCAATTGGCCTTCAGTTGCATTCCATGGCCGCGGGTGAAGAGTCATCTTTCGGACAATGACTGGCCTGTTGGTCTAGTGGTTAGTAGCCCTGACTGCTATGCCGGAGGTCGTGGGTTCGATTCCCACCCAGGACAAATGTTTGTGTGATGAGGACGATCATTTGTTCTGTGTCTGGGTGTAATTTATCTATAATATGCATGTATTTAGAAATATATAAGTAAGTTTATCAGTTGTCTAGTACTCATAACACAAGCTCTGCTTAGCTTGGGACGGCGTTGTGTGATTGTTGTGGAATATTATTAAATATTATTATTATATACACCACAACTAACAACTTTACCTAACATTTTAAGATAAAAATCCATCTCATAATCTAACTTTAAAACTTCAAGGTAAATCGTATAATTAGCACTACCTACTCGACACCCGCTTTAATATCACGTTCTAGACTTATCCACAAGCCGTATAATTCACGAAATAGTAGTTACTCGTAAATACTAGAGAAACCTTGGAGATTATGCTTAATTGCACGTTTGCTATGTTCGCGTTGCTACCGGAAATGCTCATAATTGATATGGGTGCTGAAATTGCTCACTTCCGCTATGATTTTTTTTAATACACCTTTCTAAGTTGTCATGGTAGGTATAAAAAAAAACTAAAATGTTTCTCATTTACACCATCGTGTAAGTATGTATGACGTAGCTACCGAAGGGCTAGGGACCCCCAAGCTAGAGGGGCCCTAAACCTGAATAGCAAATCTCTTATTGAACAAGCGAAAAATTCTCCCACCAACCAAGCAAAAATGGCAACTTATTTTAGTCACTAAATGTCTTACACTCCCTCGCGCTCCACCCAGAGTAAAAGAAGTTATTTGATGATATCCCACTTGTCCAGGGCCGTTAGTCATCTAACTACGCCACTGTGTATGCTCATTTATATTATATATCAAGTTAATGCTTGATTAGCGTTTAATGTCATTTTAGTTGGCTTTATATTAATTAGATACAGTATACTTTTGGCAGCCAATCTGAGTTGGTACTCTTTTATTATAATTTCTTTTTTTTTTTAAACATGATTGAAAAGAGTGCCATGGAGTTTCTTGCATATTCTTCTCCATAGAGATCTACGCTTTGGAATGTGCAATTAGGTAGCATCATTTTTTTTTCTGACTGACTGACTTCATGACATTTCAAAAGTGCCTGTAAATGGTTTATTTGAAATAAAATGTTTTGAATCATTGAATCTTTTGAATCTTTGAATATTCCATAAGGCTCCTCGCCCACGGCGACTTTTTGTAGCAATGCTGTCGCGCGTTTCGTAAGCGCGCTACAGCACAATTTCAATTCAACTCAAGTCAATTTTAATTCAAAGATTCAAAAGCATTTATTTCAAATAAACCATTCACATGCACTTTTGAAATGTCAAGAAGTCAATCAGTCAGAAAAAAAAAAGATCTAATTGCACATTCCAAAGCGTACATCTCTATGGAGAAGAATGTGCAAGAAACATGAGCTCGCGGAAGGACCTCAGGCCGTTCGTTCATCAATAATTCCGTAAAACCAATTGTGTATGCAAGACAAAGCAAGACAACTCAATCGTTTAATTATTAATTACTAGCAAGGTCCAAACGAATTAACCATGTTAGTCACAGATTCTAGTCATCTGTAAATCACCGAAACGAAGGTTATCAATCCACAATCTCTGTATGAATGAATTTCAATTGTTTTTTTTTTAACTGGCTGTCTGGACTTCCCGACTGATATAACTGGAAAATATCTATATTAATATTATAATAATAAATATTTAAATATTATATATAAATATTTAAAATGTATTTAATAAGTTTTAAGGACAATTATAGAGAATAATATTCCACAACTATCACACAACGTCGTCTAGTCCCAAGCTAAGCAGAGCTTGTGTTATGAGTACTAGAGAACTGATAAACATATTTATATATTTCTAAATACATACATATTATAGATATAAATTACACCCAGACACAGAACAAATGATCGTGCTCATCACACATACATTTATCCTGGGTGGGAATCGAACCCACGACCTCCAGCATAGCAGTCAGCCACTAACCACTAGACCAACAAGCCAGTCAGTATTATTCAGTCAGTGGCGACAGGTCACGGAAACAACTTGTGACCCACGGATGCCCCTCAAGTTGAAGGGTAAAATCTACAAGTCCGTGATAAGGTCTGTCATAATGTATGGATAAGAATGTTGGGCTGTGAAAAAGACGGATGAAAAAAGATTGCACGTAGCGGAGATGAGATGTTAAGATGGATGTGTGGTGTGACGAGAATGGATAAAGTGAGAAATGAGTAAATTAGGCGAAGTTTGAAAGTGGCGCTAGTGACTGAAAAGTTTAAAGGGAATCGTTTGTCTTGGTATGGTCATGTGAAGAGGAGGGATGAAACGCATGTTACTAAAAGAGTTATAAGTTTACATGTGGAAGGATGGAGAGGGAGAGGAAGACCAAAGAAAAGATAGATGGATTGTATGAAGAGTGATATGAAAGAAAAGGAAGTTAGTGATAGCATGACGAGTGACAGGGCAGAATGGAAGAAAAAAACGTGTTGCGCCGACCCCAAATAACACGGGACAAGGGCAGGAAGATGATGATGTGTATTAGTCAGTATTAAAAGTCAGTATTATTGTTATATTATATCTAGCGTATACTGTCCGACTACTGGGTGGGAGGGAGACGTTTCTCCCTCCATTCCTTCCATTGTTCCCGGCTCTGAGCCACTTTTGAGCTGCCAATTTCTAAGGAAGATATCTAAGTCGTCCCGCCATCTCCTTCTTGGTCTGCCGCGACCCCGTCGTGCAATTTCAGGGCACCAACTTTGGGTTTTACTGGCCCACTGCTCGATCGGCATGCGGCAGACGTGTCCAGTCCAGTCCCACTTAAACTGGGCAGCCTTCTGCTCCATAGCACATATTATAAAGAGGAAAATTTTGTAATTAATAAACTTAAAACGCCACCGTAGGCTCGGGCTTGTGGTCGGCGAGCAACGGTTAGCTTGCCGTCCAACCGTCCGGTAACCGTCCGGTCCGAGCCCAAATCGTCGACGGCGCGTAGTGTTCCACGCGCGCCTCGAGGAGATGTCAGCAAACGTAGGGGCCAGCAGGGCCGAAGCCTACTGAGGCCATGGGTGATGCGAAAGAGATCCCCGGGGCCCTGGAACAATAGCAAAGAAGGAACAGGAGTGGGTTTTTAATCCGTAAAAGTCTGACACACCCTCCCAAAAGGCAGTTCTTTGGTGCATCCAAATTCGTCTAGAATTTCTGAATTCCTTCCAGATTCGGACGTTTCGACGCGGTTAGATGTGTGGGATAAAGAATTCTAAAATTTTTTTTTAAATTCGTTCAACGCATTCGGCTCGGATAAGTGAGCGTCGACCTTTAGCCGAGTTACGTCCGCAGCTAGCTACCTCAAGTAGGGTTACCAGATGAACAAATCAAATGTCCGGAGAAAAGGCCTGATTTCCATTGAAAAATCCTGAGATTTTTTACACTTTGAGCATTTTCTCTCCACGTGCAATTAAAAAAATTCGTAATATTATCGTTTTTTTTATACACTGCGAATCTCGCTCACGCGTTGTACATTGCACTAAAAGGGGGGGAAGCACCCTCCTTTACCAAAGGAAGATTATTTTTAGTTTGTTTAATTTTTAATTGTAAGCTGTATTTTATTGAAAATTCTAAAAATCCTGAGATTTTATGAGATTTGCTAAATCCAGTCGCAATCCTGAGAAGAGTTCAAAAATCCTGAAATCTCAGGGCAAATCCTGGGATATGGTAACCCTAACCCAGATATCGATCAGGTATATGTCTCTAACATCCATTTCACTTATACCATATCTTCTCTTTGTCAGCAGAAAGAAGATGTCATCGTTCTAACCGGGACCAGCGCACACAGAATCCAAGATGGCGGTCTGTTCGGCCGCGGTGATCATAGAGAAGGCCAACAAGTACTATGGCCGACCCGGTAAAGCTGATTATAAGCCGGTGCTTAAGGACATGGACATGGTTGTTGATAGAGGAATCATGTGAGTACACAGAACAAATATCTTCATTTCTCTCATACTAAAAGATAATTAAAAAACCTAGTAATATGATTGATATATGCTTTAAATTTTACTCTGCATGTGACAAGCCTTTTTTAGGTGGGAAACCATTAAATGACATCTCTCGCTCTAAGGTGAAGCGAGAAGAACGGTGGTTTTAGGCAGTAAAAGTCAGACACGCCCTCGCGCTCCACCCTAAAGCCAGAGAAGTCATTAGATAATTATCCACCTAAAAAAAAAATCCGCAAACCTGTCCTTGAATCACACTTATAATTTCTTCACAGTCATCTTTCTTTTTCAGTTCTTTATGTTGTAATTAATCTGCTTTTCATGTTTGTAATCTATTTTATAACAAATTAAATCAACCTATATCAACAAATAAGGACATCACCCACGTTCCATAATTTTTGGTCCTTTAAAAGTCGGTCAAAGAAAAAAACTTCAATATTCTGTTAGAACTTGTTTTCACAAACATTTTTTTATTTTGGCAACAAAGCTATTCGACCATATGATTGCCCTCGGTTTTATTTCGAGTACAATTTTTAGGGTTCCTTACCTCAAAAGGAAAAATCGGAACCCTTATAGGATCACTTTGTTATCCGTCCGTCTGTCTGTCTGTCTATCCAGACCCTTTATCTAGGGAACGCGTGGAAGTATCGAGTTGAAATTAAAACCATACACTTAAGTCTACAGTCCTTTGAAGCCGTGAAAAAAAAAACTTCTAAGTTAACGAAAAAAAAAGATACGGCCGTTTATGTCTCAAAAAACGTATATTTCGACACTAAGGGAATCTAAATCCATAGGGTAGGTACTTCCCGTTGACCTAGAATCCTGAAATTTGGCATGAAGCAAGATCTCATAGCACAAGTATAGGAAAAAATCTGAAAACTGTAAATTTGTAGTAACGTCACAATTTTTTTTATTTTTTGCCCAGCTGCTTAATCCACAACACTCATAAAAATTCTACCTAAAATTAATTTTCTTCCTCAGATACGGTCTACTAGGACCCTCAGGATGTGGCAAGACCACGCTACTATCTTGCATAGTGGGCAGGAGGAAACTGGACAGTGGAAACGTGTGGGTCCTCGGTGGAAGACCTGGTCAGAAGGGCAGCGGTGTGCCCGGACCTAGGGTCGGGTATATGCCTCAGGTATGTTTTTTTTTTTCTTAATTGATGATAATCTACTAAATGACATGGTTGGCGCAGTGATTAAGGTATTGGCTGCTGCGCTGTGAGTCACGAGCTCAATTCCCATACGGAACAAATAAATATATGGATGTCGTGGCCAGATCTTAGAAATTGATCACTCCATGATATGACCAAGTAAAACTGGCCAGGGGGGCTATTGGCTAACTTTTTCAATAACAGTTGACAACTAGCATTCGTTGCTTGCACACTAAACTTAGTTGTCAACTGACAATTTCATAAAATTGGTATTACGTACTACTACGGTGGAAAGGTGGTGAATTATAAAAATTTACGGTGCCTATTGTGACCACTCTAAAATTTTATCGACTATTATACAGCTTCAAAAGCTTACACAATCGCAATTTTAAAAGTATCGATACAATAACGTCTGTCAAAACGTGTTACGGTGGCTATCAAAGGCACCAGTGGCTAATGACGTCACTGCAGTTGGTCACTGAAGATAGGCAATACGAAACTAGCTGTTTGACAGTTCAATGATGCACATTGTTAAGAAGTGATCATCACTTGAACTGTCAACAGAGTTACGCAATAGCCCCGCTGATCGTTTTAAACGTTAAAGTTTGATGATATATGTCAGTCCTCCTTTACTCTACTTACTTTAGACCTTTTATTATCATCAGTGACATGGCCAAACAAGGATTGACATATTATCAAACGTTAATGTCTAAACGATTTGGCCGGTTTTAGTTGGCCATATCATGAAGTGATCAATTTTAAGATCTGGCTACAACATGGCCACTATTACTCTTTATTGTGGGTGCGTTCACGAATATTATTATGTAAACTCAAATATACAAAACACCCAGGACGGAAAAAACTATCTGTGGACCATACAATTATTGGTTCGGTGTAAAATCTAACCCTCAATACTCAGCGCGGCTGCTAATCAGTTCAAGCCAGTTGAATTGGTTCAAACCGATTCTATATAAAAGTTCCAAGCGCATTATTTAGTCCAACATCCTTCCATTCTTTTTTTTTTAATTTACTTGCTCTCGTTTGACCACTATCTCACCTGATGGTCAGCGATGACGTGGGCGACGATGGAGCACGCTTGCCTAAAAAAAAACCTGTTCACACACCTGTTCAGACACCTGGGTTGTTGATATTCTCACACTTATCAACAAAGTATTGATCTACAACTATAGTAGTTGAACTAATTCTTTATTTTATTATATTTTAGTGATTTCAAATAATATGCTTATATTCGTCATTCTATCATGACATTACATCATAATGGATTATATTGACATTATATTTCTTGATATTATATTTTTTATTAATTTATTGACATTATCTACATTTTATTTATTTTTTGGTACCTAACTAAAGTCAGTTGCCAGCATTTCTATATAAATTTACTTTTTTTATTTTTAGTATTGTGGCTTTTAAATGTTGTGTTACTTACCTATTATTCAATATTAAGCTGTTTAAAACAAATGTAAATTTGTTGAAGAAATGTATAAATAAATAACAAATATTTTCTCTCCATCCCAGGACATAGCGTTAGTCGGAGAATTCAAAGTACGCGACGCTATATACTACTTCGGCCGGATCTACGGCATGCAGATGGAGAAGATGGAGGAACGGTTCGAGTTCCTCTGCAATTTGCTAGACCTGCCCAGTGGAAACCGCCTCATCAAGACCCTGTCCGGGGGACAGCAGAGGAGAGTGTCGCTAGCTGCTGCCCTGGTGCATGAGCCTGAACTCCTTATATTGGATGAACCGACGGTGGGACTCGATCCGGTGTTGAGAGAAAGGTCAGTTAGCTTTTTTTTATAGAGGAATGAGGAACAGGGTGAAAAGTTTGCTTCTTCTATTGAAAAGGGAGGGTCATCCGACCAGACAGGGGTTACTGTATTTGGTGAGCAACTGCCAGTATAGTTATAGCTTTTTTTTTGTGTTGCCTCTCTCAGGTCCACCTAGGAGGTTGTCGATTGCTTAACCGGACTTGCCTGTGAGCCTCAAAGCCTTCAGCCAGGGCTTAATTAACTAAACTTAAAAACTAAGTGACTACACGCCAAGGGCACCTCCTGTGGGCCTACAGATCTTTGTAATTGTAGTTGAACTGTTGTATATTATATACAAGTCACGCGTAAACTCTGCTTTTACGAGTATTGATTCCCAAAGTTGACTGCGCGACCCACCTAACAAAAACTTACATTTTGTTTTATTTATTACCGACAATTAAAGTCCTATACAAGGATCTGAGATACATCAAATAGACTTATAGACTAGACTAGTGTACCAATTCCTTACAGGTGATGAAGCACATCATGCGTTACTTTGTTGCTGATTGATACTGAGTACCCTCAAAACTAGATGAGTTCTGAGTTGAGTTGCTCACGATTCGGACACAATTTATTCGAACATAGTGTCCGAATCGACACATTTTTAACCGACTTCAAAAAAAAGGAGGAGGTTATCAATTCGGTTGTATTTTTTTTTTTTTTTTTATCATCATTTTTTTTTTTTTTTTATGTGTGTTACCTCAGAACTCCGTCGTTTATGGACCGATTTGCAAAATTTTTTTTTCGTTTTATAGGATATGCTTCCAGATTGGTCCCATTTTTTTCAAAATCCAGTTCTGATGATGGAATCCATGAGGAATCGAGGGAACTCCTCAAAAATTATAGGCAACCCTATGGTAATTTTAGTACTTTCATCAAGAACTTAAGCATTTACAGTCAAAAAGTAACATTTGATGAAGTGGAACTGATGAAGAAGACCAGAAATGGTCAACGGAACTTCATACTCAAATAGATATCACAATGAAGATATAGTTAAGCGACTATGACAATACAAATAAATGAATGATTCTGAATAGTTACGTTGAAAATGGTATCATCGAAGTGATCTGATGATGATGATGGAGCCGGAAGGTAGGCACTGGAACTCCGTAATTAATCAATGTAACCTAGCCGTGTTTGGACTTATTAGAATTGTCATGGTTGGCACTTTGGCTATAAGGTACTATCGAACTGATCTGATGATGGAGCCGGAAGGTAGGCACAGGAACTCCGTAATTAATCAATGTATCCTAGCCGTGTTTGGGCTTATTAGAATTGTCGTGAGATGCTCTTTGGCTATAAGGTACTATCGAACTGATCTGATGATGGAGCCGGAAGGAGGAAGGTAGACACAGGAACTTTATAATAAAACAATGTAACCTAGCAGTATTTGGGTTAATTGGAATTGTCATGAGAAATAGGCACTCTGTTTATAAGTGTATCGCAACTAAAAAGTGTGAAATAAAAACTTTTTAGAAAAAAAAAAATAACCGACTTCACTAAAAAAAACACTAAAAGGATCAAAATAACTTTAATTTCGGAAGTCGGTGTTAAATAAGAAACAAACAATACTGAGAAACACCGACTTCCGAAATTAAAGTTATTTTGATCCTTTTAGTGTTTTTTTTAGTGAAGTCGGTTATTTTTTTTTTTCTAAAAAGTTTTTTATTTTTAATATTTTTTCACTGACGTTTCGGACACTACTAAATTTATTGAAGCTGTTTAGTACAGTCAGACAAAAACAGTTTTTAAAATAGAATATTTATAAAGAAAGTTACCCGAAGTTGCCGCCTTAAATCCACCCTAAAATAATTTTGGTAACGCTTTTTTCCCATTTAAAAGAATGTGTTGTGGTGTTTCCAAATAGTCAGTGAAAAAAATATTTAAATAAAATGTGCCAATTAGGACACTGTGTCCGAATATATTGTGTGCGAATCATTAACAACTCTCTGAGTTACTCACCAAACCTACTCAAGACTTTTAACTAAATGCAGGCTTTTGAACTTTTGGTTCCTATGGCCACAGCGACATCTATGTCGCCAAACTTAAGGTTACATTGGGCACACGTGGGCCACGTACGCTGATCAGGGTGCGACGGTCTCAATACATTTTATATGGCAACTAGACTGATCCACGACACGCAACGCGGTTCTACGTACACATCAGGCGTGGCACACGTGTGCGTCGGTGTAAAGTACGAGTAGTTCCCGCTTTAGCTGTCGCTACACCATGGCTACACGTGTGTGCATTAATCAAGTACTATTTAAAACATCGTTCAAAGTTTATATTTTTACATTATTACGTGATCATTCTTATTCAAATTAAAATAACAAATGATAGTATATTGACGCTAATTCTATTAATTATATCTACAATTTGACAATATATTGACACTAAATAATGCTATTATACTAAGAGGAAATATAAATTATCACTGAATTATTAGGTAGGCACGCAGATTTTTTACTACTGTTTTTTTTTGTTGAATAATGTTTTATGTCAAACTACTTATTCATTTTTAAAGTATGACTAACGGCTGTCAAAAGTATTGTCGTCGGTCATAATTTGAACAAAAAGCTTAAGTAGGTACCTACTTAAATGTATAGGTATGTGATTTAATGACACGTTATATATTTTGAAAACGGTTCGTGGGGCTCTTTGAACCGAGCCCGTTGTCCCAACTTCTACCTTCAAAAATAAATATTTTATTTGAGAAGATAGTATTTTGAGATCACAAGGAAATTTCTTATTCTGTGATTATGGTATAGATGCTTTACCAAAAAAATTGTATTTATTTTATTTGTGTTCCCAAGATACTATCTACTCAAAAAATAATTATTCTTATAGGTGGAAGTGGGACCGCGGTGACGGTCCAAAGAGCCCCCCGACCCTTGAAAAGATACGTCTCTAAAGAAAAACTGTGTGAAAAACTCATTACATCCAGTATCTCTTAAAGTGGTACTGGATGAAAATAGGTCAAAGTATTAAAATATATATACATAGGATAGGCAAAGGGAATGATCCTAATTTTACAATGTAGGGGCTTGTTTGTTACGTGGGGAAATCATCAAATAACTTACCGCTCAATGAAAATCCTAATCAAAGTTTTTTGTTTCTATTCACCCCTTTTTTGGGGTGGATTATCATCAAATAACTTCTTGAGGGGGAGTATAAGACTTTTAATGACTAAAACTGATATGTGTTCCATCAGTTGCCCTTTGCGTTACAGGGCCGCGGTAACTCCTTCGAACAATCCAGCAGCTTCTATTCACCCCTGCACTTCTATTTGCCCCAATTCTTGGTACACCTGTACCCAACCCTTCGGGGAATACGAATATGATAGCATAGTGCCTAGTGCAAGTTTGTTTTCGTTAACGAGATTGACACGTTTATGACGTTCAGCGATTGGGCCGCTCCAAGCTCTTAACCAATCAGAGAGCCGAACGCGATAAACGTTTTAATCAGCGCAAGTACACAGTAGGTAACTTAACATGTCTACTCAACATACGGAACCCATCTCGTAGTGCAAACTTTATCTTACAATAATTCATAAATTACGCATTAAGCAAAAATGTGTCATCTTATAAAATAATGACGTGTAAATTGTCGCGTAGATTTATCAGAGTACAAAAGAGCTCTCCAAGGTTTTTTGGACAGTAAAATATGTTAATGACTTAAGCTTAAGCTTTTATAGGGAAAACGACATTGAACATAAAATTATTAATAGCTATTTTCATTTTGAGTTATAGAGGTTTTTAGATTTCCTTGTGTTGAAATTTGTAGTTCCGTTAAAAAAAAAAAAACACTTTTTTGGTGTCGATTCGGAAAAATCTTCGAGTCTCGATCTTTTCGAGAATTTATTGAATTCTCCAAAATACAGCCCGCCGGCCAAATCCCGCCCGCCAGTGTCATAGTCCGGCTCGTGACAGAGACTCGTGTCTTGCGCCGGGCCCTGGTACAGGCCATGGTCCAGAGCGAGGAGGAATGGCAGACGTTCGCATCCTTCTGCGAAGCAGTAATGCTAGTGAAGGAGGCGGCCTCACGCATGAGGGAACGGCCCTCACGCCCCAGCCGGCGGGATCCCGACTCCGATTTCCAGCCACCGTAGTCGTGGGCTCGCGGAAGGCGAGCAATGGGTAGCTCGCCGTCTGACCGTCCGGTAACCGTCCGGACCGAGCCAGAGTCGTCAACGGCGCGTAGTGTTCCACGCGCGCCTCAAGAAGATGTCAGCAATACTAGGGACCCAGCAGGGTCGAAGCCTATTGGGGCCATGGATTTGCTTCTGAAAGGAAAACCCGGGGCCCTGGTACGCAAGGCAAAGAAGGAACATACGAGTGGGTTTTAGTCAGTAAAATTCTGACACGCTCTCGCGCCCCGCCCAAGAGCGTGAGAAGTCAATCGATGCTTTCCCACCTAAAAAAAAAGCCTTAACACTAGTGTCATCATTCTGGCCCGCAACAGTCAATGTCTTATTATTGTTACTATTGCTGTGATGAGTTGAAGAAGAAAATACAGAATACGTGGTGGATTACGGCCCATTCCCTCTCCTAGAGAGGAGGCCTGAGTCCCAGCAGTGGGAACATACAACAAGGCTGATTATGCTATTATGCTATGCTATACAGAATTATAATTACTCAGTTTTATTTACTTGCAAAGTAAAATTTAACGACAGATATGAAGACGCAGAAAGCTTAACTTCAGTATCTAAGTACAAACTAACAAATAATTAACCTTTTGAGTGCGTAATTAGAGACACAATAGAAAGACAATGGCGCGCGTTAATGCGGGGATCAACAGCTTAATTGTGATTTTCTACCGATAATAGTTTGTAGTTGCGGATCAATTTTACTTCTATCTACCAATTATTATCTAAGTTAAGGGCAGAAAAAATAAAACCAAAGGCCAAAACCCTTGGAAAATACTGAAAAAATCTTTATGGTTCTGAGACTTTAATGTTTGGAGACCCCTGAATTAGACTACGTAGGTAAGTTTGTACGGAACCCTCAGTGTGCGAGTCAGACTCGTAATTGACCGGCTTTTAGGGTTCCGTACTCAAAGGGTAAAAACGGGACTCTATTACTAAAACTCCACTGTCCGTTCGTCTGTCAACATGCTGTATCTCACGAACCATGATAGTTAGAACTTAGACAGTTTAAGTTTTTACAGATGATGTATTTGTGTAGCCGCTATAACAACAGATACTAAAAAACAGAATAAAATAAATATTTAAGGGGCTCTCATACAAGAAACGTATTTTTTGTTGCAGCTTTTGCTATGGACGATACGGAACCCTGTTGCCCAGTTTTTTTTTAATCTTCGTATCATATTTGATTCTACTCTATTGAGACCTCTATTACTCTATTCGATTTAATTCTATTGAGTGAGTGCACAAACGCTCTTAAAACAATAGATAGCTATTGTCTTAAGAGCGTGAACTCACTCTGCTGAAAAAAAATAATATTTAAGGGGGCTCCCATACAAGAAACGTGTTTTTTTTTTGCAGTTTTTGCTTTGGACGATACGGAACCCAGTTGCCCAGTTTTTATTTTTTTAATCTTCGAATCATATTTGATTCTACTCTATTGAGACCTCTATTACTCTATTCGATTTAACTCTATTGAGTGAGTGCACAAACGCTCTTAAAACAATAGATAGCTATTGTCTTAAGAGCGTGAACTCACTCTGCTGAAAAAAAATAATATTTAAGGGGGCTCCCATACAAGAAACGTGTTTTTTTTGCAGTTTTTGCTATGGACGATACGGAACCCTGTTGCCCAGTTTTTTTTTTTTTAATCCTCGAATAATATTTGATTCTACTCTATTGAGACCTCTATTACTCTATTCGATTTGAGTGAGTGCACAAACGCTCTTAAAACAATAGAGAGCTATTGTCTTAAGAGCGTTTGTGACCTCACTCTGCTGACATAATCAAAACACGCCGTGATAGTGCCCACTGGCCTAAAACCTCCTTTCTTTCCTAACAATATAAAATAACATAGCCTAAATAACATAATAAGTATTGTCTTACCACGGTCGTCCATTGTTTTATATCACAATGAGTGTAATCACGGATAGCTATCTTTTGTCCATCGGAAAGCATTACATCATACGCTTATGAATTTCTTTTGATAAAGTTGTCTTAATGATACTGTCTCAATGCTGAGCAAAGGCCTAGCTTCATTCCTTCCATTGACTTCTATTTGCCTGGCATGTTGGTCTAGTGGTTAGTGGCCCTGACTGCTATGCCGGGGGTTGTGGGTTCGATTCCCACCCAGGACAAATGTTTGTATGATGAGCATGATCATTTGTTCTGTGTCTGGGTGTAATTTATCTATAATATGTATGTATTTTATGGAAAGGGCTATGCTCGGAGTTTCCTTGCGTGATCGAATCAGGAATGAGGAGATCCGCAGGAGAACCAAGGTTACCGACATAGCATGAAGAATCGCCAAACTTAAGTGACAATGGGCGGGGCACATTGCTCGCAGAACGGATAGCTGTTGGGGTCGAAAGGTTCTGGAATGGCGACTACGTACCGGAAGACGTAGCGTTGGAAGGCCTCCTACATGGTGAAAAAATAGCCTACGACCTACTCTCAGACCTAACAAAAAAAATATAAAAATCGGTCTAGCCGTTTCGGAGGAGTTCGATAACAAACAATGTAACATGAGATTTTTATGTACCTATAGATATACAACATTAGTAGTAGTAGTCCATGCGAAACCTGAAACACGTGTCTAGTATTTTTATGTAAAGATTCTATGTAGAAAATTTCATAACTGTATCATGAAAAATTACAAAGTTATAAGCTTGTTATGTTACCTTGTTGTTCGCACAAATACATGGTCACCAGACCATCCGCGCGACTGAAGGGTTGTTTTGCACGCTGGCACCTAATGCCCGCTATAAGCTGCCGTGACCTGTGTTTTACTTAGTGTCGGTTACCTTTTTTAAATATTTTTGGGAAAAAACATAAAATGGCGTAAAAATTATTGGAATCGATTCAGTTACTGATTCTGAACAAACTATATTCAGGTTTAGCATATAAGTACTAAAAATAAAGTTGTATGTACCTATAGACTAAGATTACATTATCCCTTTTGTTAAATGTGTGTGATATTATGACTCTTTTCACACTTAGTCGAGAATGACATAAATATAACTTTTAGCACACACAATATATTTCGCACGTCTTTTATTTATATTACTAGCTGCCCGCTATCTGCGACTTCGTTCGCGTGGAGTATAAGATCATGACTCTCATTTTTAGGGCAATCGTGTACCGTAAAACGGGGTGAATAGAAACGCAGGGGCGAATAGAAACAAAATTTTGGTATGGTTTTTCACTTCGATACCATATTATCGACTTCTAACAATGCATCGACTTTTTAGAATAACAATTCATTAATAAATTGATACAGTTAAATGCTGAAAAAAATATTCAAATAACTTGAAAATACCCTTTGAAGTTTTGTTTCTATTCATCCCTTAGTTTCTATTCACCCCATTTGACTGTATAAAAATATGGAATAAAATCATCTTCCTGCCCTTGTCCCGTTTTATTTGGGGTCGGCACAACACGTTTTTATAAAAACGCTGTATAAAAATATGGAATAAAATACGGTATATAATTTCGGAGATGCCAGGAAAAGACCCCGCAGGAAAAAGTAGCTTAAATTACTTATTATAACATTATATAACCTATTGAAAATCCTAACAAATTTTGTTAATTTTTTTTGAAGTAGTTTGTAATCCCGTTATGGCGGTAGAATGAAAAGTCGCTTAAGTTACTCCTTGAACATCAGCTATTCGTCGGTGAAAGTCCCATCAAAATCGTTCCAGCTGTTTCGGAGATTAGCCGAAACAGACAGATATAACAATAGACAGACAAAAATTTAAAAAAAAAATTTTTTTTTTGTTATTGACATCCCTTATACTTTAATAATTATGCATTTAGTAAAAAAAATAATATTATGATTCCACAAACAGACACTTCCATTTTATTATTTTATATGTATGGATATATGCATAATGCCTTGAAGCTATATTTTCACTGACAAGGCTACCAAAACATTTGGTATTAATAAACATAATCTTCAATATGACAGGTCTCCTTATTGCCAAGGTTTTTATGCAGATATTATATTAAAATATCAAGTCATCTTTTGCTCTCATTTAGCTTAAATTAAAATGTCCTATGAGATAAATCTGTTTGTTGGTTTATGATAACTTTGTTATTGGATTTCGAAATTACGGAAAGGGGGATGGGCAAAAACGTATGGGCTCCGTCCCCACCCATCAACAAAAATGAAATGTAGCTCAATTGATAGGTCTTGGCAAGATGATATTTTTTTACTACGGCGACATTGCCCAAATGCATGGGGTTCTCATGGTATCTTACGTTTAAAAAAAATATCTCGTTGACGTATTATTGATGTATGGGCTCCGTCCCCACCTACCACTTTTACAATCCCAAGGGAACGTATCTTCGG
Source organism: Mythimna impura (assembly GCA_905147345.3). NCBI lineage: Eukaryota > Metazoa > Arthropoda > Insecta > Lepidoptera > Noctuidae > Mythimna > Mythimna impura. Next base: position 20,703,066 of record LR990360.1, on the reverse strand, counting down.
GTCAAAAAATATAATATGTGCTATTCCAGGACATGGTCTAGCCGTGTACCAAATTTCATCAAAATCTGTTCAACAGTTTGAACGTGAAAGGAGTAACAAATAAGTACACTAACAAAAAATTTAGTCCATATAATATCAGTATTTAAAGCTTAGACACACAAAGAACAATTATATTATGATATATGCCTGCATTTAGTAACATGAAGGAATGTTAACATTTTAACTGAATTAGGTACATTTTCAGTTACAAATTAAGAGGACTACAAAGATTCAAAGCATTTATTTCAAATAAACCATTTACAGGCACTTTTGAAATGTCAAGAAGTCAGTCAGTCAGAAAAAAAATGATGCTAATTGCACATTCCAAAGCGTAGATCTCTATGGAGAAGAATATGCAAGAAACTCCATGGACACTCTTTTCAATCATGTTATATATTACAGATATCTATGTTACATGTTTCTTGACGCTACTATCATGTGAGAACAATCTAAATAACGTAAAAATAAAAACCAAATATAGTCATTACATACAGGACCTAATGCTCGGTCACTCGCGGACTGCATACAAAACAAATAGATTTGCAAAGACATAATACTTACAAAATATGAAGCTTTTCAACGATTTACTATATTCCATTCACGAAAGCATTGGACAAAAGAGGTTCGTAGAAGCAGGTGTGCACAACACTTTTTTTCGAGATAAATTCAAAGAATTTTAATAAATAATGGTTTCAATATAAAATTTTAACATTACCTACTTAGATGAATTTTGAAGATTATTGTAAGATAAGTATGAATTGTACACTATACAAGGCAACAAGATAATTATTTAACATTCATACAAATAGAAATAACTAATAAATAGTACCTATAATGAAAAACGTTCCAGGTAAAGACAACCCATGCTTCTTTTAAGTTATTAACATGGATACTAGTAGTATATAAGTAAGAACTAAATAATTTATTTAATTAAAAGCCTCATAAATTCAGAAGATGGATAGTTCAAATGAATTCATTTAAGTATAACAGTTCGTATATAAGTTGATTATAATAAATTCAGCATCAATCTTAACTGTATTAAAGCACCTGCAAAATGCAAAAAAAAACTGCATTATGCATGCAATAATTGCATATTAAAGTAAAAAAATTGCAATATGGTTTCTTTGTGTGCTAAGTTTATACTAGAAACTTTTTTGTTAATTTATTTCTAATAGCTAACCTCTAAAATAAGACCTCTATATAACCTAATAAAAATAATAAATAATCACCTCGGAAGTAACCTTCGTGAAATCTTTTAAAGTCACCGATTCAAACATGTTGGTGACCTATAAATGCATGTTAACGTTACAAGTCAAATATTTCTCATCCTTGTTGAATCAATGTCAAGAGAAACCAACATGGCTGACCCTTTAGTACCGCGAAATGGTTTCTCAATTCAATTCACATGTCGTAAAACTCAGAAATGACACTTTTGTGATTCCAAGAGCATAATTTTATTTTTTAAAACTTCGTAGGCTGTTTTAATCATTCATAAATTGATTCTTAGTAGACCTTGGCAACGTAGACGCGGGCTTAGGGACGACGAGCAATGGATAGTTTGTCGTCCGGCCGTCAAACCGGAGTCGATGACGCGTTGTGCGTTCATCAAAGAGATGTCAGCAAAACTGACAAGGCCCATTAGGGTTGATGCGTGTTAGAGCTGCAGGATTATTATAATTGAACTCAACTCAAAATTATTTTATTTCCCATAGGCCTGCATGGGCACTTATAAAACGTAAGAAGCTAGAGCACGTTTCCAATTGGTCATTTAAGAGGCTTCTTGTCCACTCACCTATCATCAACATCGAGCATGATTTAAAAGGTTGTTGCTTCATCTAACGCAATCTAACGCGATGTTTGATGAAGAGGCAATGCAAAAAAAGAAAGATAACGCCTGAAAACTCTGTTGGCATTCGATAATTCCGTGATTTACTCGATTATTATTCACAAAACTTGTTCCAGGACGTGCTTTTTTTAAACCCTTAAAAGTTTTTGAAAAAAAAATCGTTGTTCAGAATCTTGATTAATTTGCAAGGCTTCTATTATTATAGTTTTTTAAATTTTTGAGTATATTATGAAGTGTCAAAGTTCATGCAAAATAGCAGATTTTCAGAGGTCTTTACTGGATTAGTTTTACACTAATCTATAAATTGATTTCAATTGAAGCCTAGATAATATCCACATGATACTGTGTTTCCAAAATATCTAATGAAAAATGTGTAATAACGTTATAATCGCATAAGAGCGGTTATATGAAAAACAGTGAATATGTATGTCGAGTTGCGTCCGCTTAAGATAATAATAATCATTATTCATTGTTGCCTTAAAATAAAATAATCGCAACTTAATGTTTTTTTTTTTTTTTTTTTTTTTTTTTTCGGTGGGAAAATCATCTTATGACATCCCCCGCCCTTGGGCGGGGCGGAAGATAGTGTCAGACTTTTACTGACTAAAAACCCACTCCTGTTCCTTCGTTGCCTTTCGTACCAGGGCCGAGTCTTCCTTTCAGAATCAGACCCTTGGCCCCAGTAGGCTTCGACCCTGCTAGGCCCCTACAGTTGCTGACATCTCCTTGAGGCGCGCGTGGAACAGCACGCGCCGTCGACGACTTGGGCTCGGTCCGGACGGTTACCGGACGGTCGGACGGCGAGCCACCCATTGCTCGTCGTCCGCAAGCCTGCGCCTACGATGGCCGGAAATCGGGATCGGAATCCCGGCGGCGATTGGGGCGTGAGGACCGTTGCCTCACGCGATCGGCCGCCTCCTTTGCTAGCATTACTGCTTCGCAGAAGGAGGCAACCGCCTGCCACTCCTCCTCGCTCCGGACCATGGCCTGTACCAAAGCCCGTTGCGAGAGATCGCCGCCGCCGATCGCCCCCACGAGGACACGGCGTTGCTCTACCCAAGCGGGGCACACCTCCAACGTGTGCTCCACCGTGTCCTCCGGGCGGTCCACACAATGGTGAATCGCAACTTAATGTAGGTTTGTAACTATAGTCGAGCTTCAATTTTAACTTGGCGGTGCCTGAATCTTAATTCTCAATTTACTTAAATAAACACACTAATATACACAAACTCACTCACAAAAAATCACAGACACACCATTACAAACACTTTCACACCATCATACACAAAACTCATACACACTCATGGCAGCATGTTTGTCTACTTTTAATTTAAAAAAAATGTTTTTCTTTTGTTTTATTTCTTTCTCAACACACTCTGTCTGACGTAAGATTAATGTCACTTTATTGGAGGGAAGACACTAACACCTGCAACACAGTTTCTACTAGCGCAGGCGCTAAGGAATCCTAGAATCCTAATTGTAAATTATGTCAATAAAGAATTATTATTATTAGGGACTGGATTGTTCGAATGAAATCCGAGTACTTTTTGAAGTGGAAAATCATCTATAGGTATCAAGAGATACCTATAAAAAGAAAGAACAAAGAAAGATCGAAAATTTCCATAGACCAATTTTGCTTTAAATGTATTTTTTTTCACTATGCCGCAAATCGCAAATAATCGCAATAGAGAATATGCATGCAATTTTTTATTTGTTAAATTAAATAATTTTTAGCTCTAGTAAACAAATATGAAAGAACTTTTAAAATATCTTCAGCAACAACGAAGATAAGAAGCTTCAAAGCTGCTAATAAGAAAGAGAAGTTCGATATGGTCTGCCATAGAGAACGGCGTCTTGGCGAGAGAGACAGATATATTTGTTTATAATTGTTATATCTCGTTTGCTTTTCTAGCAAATTTGATATTGTTTTCACAGTTAGTATTCTATTTTTATGTATTTATTAATAAACTGGTTAGAAAATAAATATTTTTTCAATACATTTAATCGAAAACCCGCTCTTATCCCTGCCGCTTTTAGGCACGCAATCTAAATTTTTCCGCACTAGTGCCGAAAAGTGCTGGCGCTCACTTCCGCCACAATTTTTTATATTTATCGTATCAGGCTGGGCGCTAAGCGACCCCCACGAGTCGTACGTCAAGTCGATGTATGTCAACCCCCGTTTATTTATATCTTCGTAAGCGTATTGAAAAACGTCGTTTGATACACGTGGAAATTTGTCACTGCAGCACTCGGCTCCATAACACCGCCTCGGTCGCAATGTCAAACTTGTAAACAAAATGTACTATTTTCATGCATATTCCCCATAGATATTCGTATGCTACTCCAGAAAGTAATTCATTAGTATTTACTTATCTAACGACAGTTACTATAATGATATCTTTACAACATTTGGGTGCTGTAAGGTGTTCAGTGATGCACGTCAGCCATTGTTGCCAAACCAGAGGTTATCTCGTCACCACTATGATCGCAATCCATTAGGAAATGGCGATGATGTGACAAGTTTTTTATTTAGGCTAGATGCTGATTGGTGATCTTATTTGAGAGGATATAATGTTGATTCTACTTTTTGGGTCTGAAGTATAAAGTTGTGTGGCCTTATGCATTTTAGTAGGTAGCCTATCGGTCTATAGAAATCATAGTGTATAGAAATCACAACATAGCAGTATATATGGAAGGCCATAATAGTCTAAATGCATGTCCAAAGCATAGATCTCGACGGAGAAGAACTTGTAAGATACTCCAAAACACGCTACTGAATCAATAAATAAGTAGTTACAAAATTATGAATACATTTTAATATTGAAATTACACACAAAATAATGTGAATGATGATGATGATGTGAATGTGTGATGTGTGTGTGTGTGTGTGTGAGAATGACATAGAAAAACATCCACGTGCAAATCGTCTTTATTAAACCAAAAATTCAAAATATAAAAATGGCATGCAAAATACATAAGACTCGTGCGCTTGCACCATTCTGCTCTGTCATTTTGAAGGGAACCGAATGATCTAGCACACATGCCACCATCAGAAAGACGTTTGAGTGAGCATGACAGTTCCAACCGCGAAAGATGGTTAAAAGTAAGACAAAAGTTTTTTGTATCTTGCACAGGACAAACAACAAAATAAAATAAATTATTAAGCACCTAACCATGAACATAAGATAACAACACAAAAAACAACCTTCATCAGAACTAAATTTTAATAAAAATGGGACCTAATCTGGAGGTAAAATTATATACTATCAAATAAGAAACAGATTTTCCATTTATATTAATAAATGACAGAGTTCTAAGTAAAAAAAAAATAATCGAATTGAGAACCTGCTCCTTTTTTTGAAGCCAGTTAACAATTAAAAGTTGTTCATATTAAATCGATAATACTCGTAGTTTAAACTAGAATATCAACAATGTAAATAAAAACTAGATTTCCGAGATAGTCCGAGAGGAGTCGTGACAATACGAGACTGGCCTTCAGGTTTCAACTAATAGCAAATTTAAATAAAATATTTTATCACCATCCTACTGAACTCAGGAATATTAAAATATTTTATAACCTGCGATAACAATAAATAATTTTATGCAATGTTCTAAGAATACAATATCTTTAAAGATGATTTTACTCTCAACATACACAAATTAATGTAAAATTTAGGTATTAGCCTAAATAGTTCCCACAGTTGGGACACGAACAGAAGCCTTCTCTCCCCGATTGATTATGCCCTTATCCTTAGGCCCAGTGCGGGTTTTGATGGAAGTCACATGGGCTGGAAAGACGTAGTCATAATTTAAAAATTGCAGCTACCCATAGAAAGACCCAGAAATGCAAAACTTTCTCAAAGAAAGTCATTGTCGAAACCTAAAAGAAAATTTGAACGCTCAGTAAAAGTTATCAAAATTAATATGTAGGGCAGGACATTTTTACAAGGTTTGATTATGGCTTCCTTGGAAAATATGAACACATTGATACCAAGAGCAATTTAAAAAATATGATCTTGCCTTTTCCCTGAGGACTTTTGGAAATTCAAGAAAAATAGTTGTAGCTATACACCCTATATAGCTCCATCCCTTTAACTGTCAGGGTAGGTCGTTAAATGGATCGCGTTAAACGCTCGTGGTAGCATCGCTGGTCCTTCAACCAAAAATCCTTATATGATATTTTACGTTCATTATCATCATAACCACCCCAATAACAAAATTAAGTTACAATCATTGGATTGAATCATTGGATTGGACTGTCCTGTTGGTCTAGTGGTTAGTGGCCTTGACTGCTATGCCGGAGTTCGTGGGTTCGATTCCCACCAAGGACAAATGTTTGTGTGATGAGCACAATTATTTGTTCTGTGTCTGGGTGTAATTTATCTATAATATGTATGTATTTAGAAATATTTAAGTATGTTTATCAGTTGTCTAGTACTCATAACAAAAGCTCTGCTTAGCTTGGAACTAGACGGAGCTATGTGATAGTGGTGTGAATAAAAAAAACATAATAATGCAAGTGAGATAGTGATTTTTTTAAAGAAATTAATTATCTACTAATTGTGTGGCAAATAATGTGGGAATCGACGTATTGGTATGTGGGTGCAGGTAACCGTGGTAACTAAGCACGCACACACACAAAGACTCTTGTGACGCAATCAAGATTTATCAAAACAGGTAATTTAAAAATAACTGATATGGACTCAGTAGCCGATTCTGAACATAATAATTATAATAGTTTATTGTTCTAGGTATATAGCATAGCATAGCATAATCAGCCTTTTAATGTTCCCACTGCTGGGACTCAGGCCTCCTCTCTAGGAGAGGAAATGGGCCATAATCCACCACGCGAGCCCAGTGCGAGTTGGTAAATGTCACATGTCTTCGAATTTTTGGTTCTAGGACATGCCGGTTTCCTCACGATGTTTTCCTTCACCGTTTTAAGGGCAGTGGTGATGAAATAAATTACACAAATTAATGCGCCTGGTTGGGTTTGAACCCGCGACCTACAACTCGTAAGTCGGGGCCGTTACCACTCGGCCACCACTGCTCGATTATTTAGATGGGAGACTGAATCCTGCACTAGAATACCCTGTGTCGCAGGATCCAGCCTCTCTCGACAGATAAGGGTAGTAATAAAAGCTCCGACAAAAAAAGAAGAATTGTCCTTACTCAAAATATTAAATCTTCTGCCTAAAATACTAACTTTCCGACTATTTTTGTCCGAATAAAAATAACGAAACGACCGAATGAGATACTGAAATCTTCGAAAAATAAACATGACTGTTTATTGCTATAATACTTTTCTACCAGCATAAATTACGTTCTACTGAAAACTATGCTTTGTAATTTTTATCTTTACTTGCCTGTTATTAATTCGTAAATTACCTTATTTCATAGACTTTGGTGCTATTTTAACTGTAACATTATACTGAAAATATTATTCTGAGTGGTTATACAGAAACTTATAAAAAATATAAAAATGTAGGTACTTGTAACAATAACTTTTACTTGCATCATATATCATGAATTTTACTTATCACGGGTATGCTTCGATAGCGGTACCTACCTATTTCAGGCGTTAAAAAGTTAGAACAGTCGTATTCATGCTTTAATCTAAAACCAAGTAGACTTTGGTTTCCTAGAATATTTTACTATTACTTATACTGTATTATTATTCGACAAATTTCCTAGTTTTTATAATGTCAGCGAGAACAAAGATAAAAATAATTAACAAAACTCAGTTTATTATGAAAATGTAGTTTTATTAGGTAGTAGAAAATGTTAGGTATACATAATTTTACTTATGCACTAAATAGGGAGGCAGGTAGTTAGTTGTCAGTAGGTATCTTAATTATCTTCATTGTATTATAAGAGCAGGTTTTTTTTTATTGGTTGGGAAAATCATCTTATGACAAATCACGCTCTTGGGCGGAGCGGGAGATAGTAACAGACTTTTACTGACTAAAAACCCACTCCTGTTCCTTCTTTGCCTTCGTCCCAGAGCCCCGGGTTTCATTTATAAGAGCAGGTCTGGATTTAGTAGGACGACCCCGTTTCCTTTTTTGTCCTATAGGTAGTGCTTTCGCTGGTTAAACTTTCCTTTATGGACCGTCGATTTAAGGGGGAGGGGGGGAGGGAGGGCTACCCCCTGTACCACCCCCACCCCGCAGAACCCCATGGTTATGGAGATATCCATGTTTAAAGTTTGAGGTTAGGTTAAGTTAGAACACTAATTTCCATCGATTTATGGGGCAGTTTGGGGCCTAAATCATAATGGCTTTTAACATTAGAAGGGGATTTGGCGCTCGGCGGCCGCTGCCGCGGCACGCTCGCTCCACTCGCTTGCCTTCGCGCGTTGATGGTCACAGTTCTAACCTAACCTAACCCAAATGATTCACTAACATAGAGGGCGTTCCTTGTTACAACGATAAAAACGTTTTTGGCCTTCATCACTGTCCCGCGTATAGTTTCTTGACCAAGTCTTTTCATTACTTACAAACTCCTCTGCTTCTCGCACATTATAGCACCGTTTGATCAATATCCAACTTTTATTACGACGATTCTTCTTCACCGGTACTGATGAACCAACTCCCTCCTCCGACTCAGAACGGTACACGGGTACCTCATCCATATTTCGTAACAATACTAAGTTTCCTCAATAGATAGAAAGTTAGTTGTTTCCTTAGTAGATTTATTAGTTCGTTGAAATGATAATATTAAACCAGTAGCAACAAAAACTATTTAATTTTGTAACTTATACAGACAAAAGGATCTTAAGGACTAAAAAGGATCTAAAGGACTTATAAAGACGCAAGGATCGGTCGTTGCAAGCGCACTGCGCTCGGATCTTTCGAACTCGCACCCGAAAACAGCCGAACGCGACCCGAACCCGATCGCGCGGGCCGAACAGTTGAGGTATTTTCCTCATTATTGAAAGTTAAAAAATAAATTTGATAACCAACAATAGAAATTAAAACAGTTCATGCAAGTTGTAAAAATATGATTATTCCATTTATTTACAACAGTTTATCAAGAGATAACCATCGAACCAAGATAATAACACTATCACATAATCAACCATTATCACATCAGCATCAACAATCAGCAACGAAGCATGCAACCGTTGCGCAAACGCAAGTGATTACGATCGATTACAACAGCCGAGCGTTGCCGACAATTGACGACCGCGACATTGCCAAGCTACTGACACAGAGTGGAATGTTCCTCTTAAGGCTCCAGTCAGGGTGAAAAGCGAGCGCGAGTGTTAAGGCGAGCGCGAATATTAAACACTAAGTATCTCCCTGAACGAAGAACGGGCGCTGTCAGTTGAGACTTGTCATCTCTTAGCTGCCAATAGCTTATTTTAATATCTATATTGGACCCTTTTACTAAGACTCCGCTGTCCGTCCGTCCGTTTGTCCGTCTGTCACCAGTCTATCTCATGAACAGTGATAGTTAGACAGTTGAAATTTTCACAGATGATGTATTTCTGTTGCCGCTATAACAACAAATACTATAAAACCAGAATAAAATAAATGTTTAAAAAATCATGGAGATCTACGCTTTGAAATGTGCAATTAATATCTATTTTCTGACTGACTAACTTCTTGTCTTTTCAAAAGTGCCTGTAAAATGGTTTATTTGAAATAAACCATTGAATCTTGAATTTGAATCGCTTTGAGTCTTCCCAGCGACTTCGCCCGCGTTAAAGTAAAAAGTATATGCCTAGCCTATATCACTCAGTAATAAAGTAAAAAGTATATGCTTAGCCTATATCACTCAGTAATAAAGTAAAAAGTATACGCCTAGCCTATGTCACTCAGTAATAATGTAAAAAGTATATGCCTAGCCTATGTCACTCAGTAATAAAGTAGAAAATATATGCCTAGCCTATGTCACTCAGTAATAAAGTAAAAAGTATATGCCTAGCCTATGTCACTCAGTAATAAAGTAGAAAATATATGCCTAGCCTATGTCACTCAGTAATAAAGTAACATTCTACTGGTGAAATAATTATAAAAATCGGTTCAATAGTTTTTAAGTTTAATCATTACAAACAAAAATACAAATTTTTTTTTTCTCTTTGTAGTATTAGTGTATAGAAATGTTGTTTGCAACCTTACTGAAGTGACTGTAACAGGCGCCGAGCAAGGCGTGAAAAAGTGACCCCAGTAGGGAGCGATCATATTTCATTATATTACCATTTTTTTTATGGATTGAAAACATCAATTTGACTGGCCTGTTGGTCTAGCGGTTAGTGGCCCTGACTGCTATGCTGGTCGTGGGTTCGATTTCCACCCAGGACAATTAACGTTTTAGTGATGAGCACGATCATTTGTTCTGTGTCTGGGTGTAATTTATCTATAATATTTATAAGTATGTTAATCAGTTGTCTAGTACTAATAGCATAAGCTCTGCTTAGCTTGGGACTAGACGACGTTGTGTGATAGTTGTAGAATATTATTATTATCAAATAACATCTCTTTCTCTGGGTGGAGCGAAAGGGAATATTAGATTTTTACTAACTTAAGACCCACCCGTGTTCCTTTAGTTGCGTTCAGGAACCACAGTGGCTCTTTCAGACTATCTCGAAGCCCTGGCTACAGTTTTACCCTGAGGAGAGTTTACCCCAGGGTGCTGGAGCTTCTTGGAAAAACAGAAAGAAAAGAAAGAAAAACATTTTATTTGGCGGAACAAGGCGCAAATTTAGAACTAACAAATTATAAGTACATTATGTGAAAGAAATATGCGCCACATCCGCGCAAAACGGCCGAACGCTCAGCATAATGCCGTGACCACACGCAAAATGCGATGAGTCTACGGCGCTGGTTTTCAGCGTGGGCCGGTAACGGTATCGACATAAAGACGTCGGCACGGTATCGTGTGCTATACTATATATATTTTTAGATTTGAATAAAATAGATAAATATAAATTAATTATAGGGAAAGGAGAAAAAAAAAGAACAATGAATAAATAAAGTGGAAATACGAAATCATAATATATATAAAGTGGCAACATTACTTTTCGTCTATGCCAAAGTACGCGGTTCTGTTTTCGTGTACCTATAGTCTATGGACGCGATGACTGACACGATGATTCTTCAGGGTGTCTAGTCTCTACTGCCCGCTCGACAACAACTATCAATGCACTGTGAACAACGAATCGCGCCCGCACCAGCTCTCGTCTCTGGACAAGGCCTTAGGTACACGTAATTATATGCAGCGACAGATATTGCCACATTTGGCAACAAACTATACTGCCTCGTGGGTCTGTTAGTCTCAAGCGCTACAGCTGGGTTTAAGGTCCTCGGGCTCTCGGCAAAGTGACATTGGGCTGCAGGATTATTTGAATGAGTTATCACGTCCTTGGGCGGGGCGCGAGGGTGTATCAGAATTTTACAACACTTTTACAAAACCTACTCCTGTTCCTTCGTTGCCTTTCATACCAGGGCCGAGTCTTCCTTTCAGAAGCAGATCCTTGGCCCCAGTAGGCTTCGACCCTGCTGGGCCACTACGGTTCGCTGACATCTTCTTGAGGCGCGCGTGGAACAGTAACCGCCGTTGACGACTTGGGCTCGGTCCGGACGGTTACCGGACGATCGGACGGCGAGCTACCCATTGCTCGCCGTCCGTGGCCGGGAATCGGGATCGGAATCCAGGCGGCTGGGGCGTGAGGGCCGCTCCCTCGCGCGTGCACGTGCGTCCTCCTATTACTGCTTCATGGTCCTTTAAAACCCCAAAGGGGATGAAACGGGGTCCAAAGTATGTATGGAGAAAACCATTTCACACGGGCTAAGCCACTGGCAAAAGCTAGTATTATTATAGATATTGAATCAATCATCGTGTCATCAATTGCAAGAACATAGTTTCCTAACTCTCATTGACTATTCTGTTCGCATCTGCTCCATCTCTAACATGAAGATTGTTGCAATAGACATTAGCCACCCAGTTTGCAACCAGACGTGGCTACTGTGGATGCAGTACATGATGACATTGACAACAAATACTGTGACGTCATTAATGAAATCTTGGGACTAAGATAACAGAGATATGGTGCTAACGAAGATAATCATTTCCGTGTTTGCACAATATTTTAATCTATGTATACATCCTCAGTTAATATTATAAAACAACTAGCGACCCGCCCCGGCTTCGCACGGGTGCAATGCTAATACTAATATACTACACATAGCTATCCGTGATACTACAGAATGTCTTTTTAGACAACGTTAAGAGGCCGTGCAGAAAATTCACTCGCTAGAGTTTAGGCAAATTCGCTGCAATGTTATGTTTGTGTGCATCGTGCATGCAGCTACACGCACACACGCGTAAAAATCGAGCTTGGTGGCCGCTCAAACAATTTTGAGCCGCTATAAGATATTTTTCTGAGTTACAAAATTATAAAGTAAGTATGGTTTGTAAATAAAAATCTGGAACGTGTATATATTTTATATTTGTCACAATTCACACCAAAATTATTCAATTTTGTGTTAGATGGATGTTGATACATTTAGACAATTAACTAAATGATAAATACAAAACGATGATACAATGATATTTATTTAAGTAAAATAGTTGTAAAAAAACACTTTCCATGTGTCAAAAAAAAAATTAAGTTTACGAGATATCTCTTTTAAAATTCAGATATGTAATCTCGGTAAAGGTGTATGCGGACAGTGTATACTAGTGTCTGAGATGTTCTTTTGAGGATGGAACCATACAGATTAGAGTGGACCTGTTCAGTCAGTGCAAGCATTTTTCAGTAAACGTATAGCTCAACTCAGAAATTAATTAATTGACAAAATAATACCAAGTTGAGGTCATCGTTAAAAACTACGTAAAAAAAGGAAATAAAAAGACCTACATATATACCAAAAAATTCGCAGCAAATACAATAAAAATAATACATTTCACAAAGGTCATTGCGTTATTGCATAATAGTAGATTATGTGACTAGGGGATAAATCAGTGTCTTTAAGTCGCGGGCGGCATGTTGAATTTCGAACGAAACGAAGGTTGCTAATTTTAATCCCGAACGTCAGTGAGGGATTTATATAATTAACTCCCGAGCACTGCGAGGGAGTTAATAAAGAAACCTGAGTGAAGTGAGGAATTCAAGCCGCCCAAGACAAAGACAGCTTTATCCCCGTGTTGGATACTCTACTTTTTACACCATCTGTGAGATAATTAAAAGACAATTTAGTAAAACAAATCATATAATAGAGAAATATATGTAAGTATTATTTACGAGTTAATCTTAACTATCACTCAAAATGTTTTGAGATTTGAAACAAACAAAATTCACTACTCAAAGATTCTATAATTTAAATTTTCTCTATCGCTCCCGCTTGTTCATTACTTTTTTTAGAAACTTTTTTATTCTGTTTTTTTTTGTTAGTGGCCAGTTTGAAATTTGAATAAACTTGTTTGATGCACTACATTTTAATTCACATAATGCTGACGGTTTTTCACGTTCCAAATTCAAATTTCATTATTCTCTAGGGATCGCCCATACTGCATTATCTCCCTAGGGACATAATGTCTTGCTTTCAGTGATGGTTGTATGACGTATAAAAGGGCATTATCGAGCAGGTGGTGTAAAAAAAATATATTCATCAATGCCAAGTATTCGAATTGAACCAAAAATATCGGAATAAAAAGGAAAACAAACAAAATAAATAAGAACATCACCGTATTTTTAAAAACAAATATATATTTTTTTTTTTTGAATATTTCAAAGATGAGATCAGTACAGCTCTATACACGATCAAACTTGTGCTTGATAAAGGTGGAGCAGCTGTCTGTTCCGGTGTAAAGTACCGAATCACCTCAGCTAAGATCTTCAATTTTTTGGCAGCCTGCTGAGCTTTTGCCTTGATATAAGAGCCAAAATTGAGGGTAGACGACAACGTTACCCCAAGAAGCTCAAGATGGTCGGTTATCGGCACGGTTACACCCCGGAAATATGGAGCCGTGCGAAATTGTCTCCGTTTAGCAGAAAAAGACACACCTGGGTTTTAGCAGCATTGAACTTGACTAGATCGGCATCGTCCCAATCAGATACTGCCTTAGGACCAGTTCAAAGTCAAAGTCAAAGTCAAAAGTTTTTTATTTCACATAGGCCTACATGGGCACTTATAAAACGTCAGAAGCTAGTGCACGCGTTCAAGCGTTCAACCATAGTCTCTCGGAAAGACTGGATCTGTGTGTCAGACACGTATCTCTTGGCAACAGTGCTGTCGTCTGCATACTCAAAGATACCGGGTTTAAGTAAGTCATTTATGTGCAGCAAAAACAATGTTGCCGAGAGTACCGACCCCTGAGGGACCCAGGCATTAATATCCATTTGACCGGACGAGCAGCCATCAACGACCACTCGGATGGATCGATCCCTCAAGAAGTCTGCGATCCAATCACACAGACCAGTGGGTAGACCGAAGGAAGGAAGCTTAGCAATGAGGTTTTCGTGCCAGACCCTATCGAAAGCCTTCGAGATATCAAGGGAGACGGCAAGCGCTTCCCCATGCTTCTCGATGGCCTCGCTCCAGATGTGAATGGCATACGCTAGAAGGTCCCCAGTGGACCGATTTTGGCGAAAACCGTATTGCCGGTCACTGAGGATGTCGTTAGCTTCTAGGTATGCCAGAAGTTTCTTGTTTAGCACCCGTTCCATACTCTTACAGAGGACGGACGTAACAGAGATGGGTCTGTAGTTTGCTGGGTCAGCTCGACTGCTCTTCTTGGGCACAGGCTGCACGTTAGCTTGCTTCCAAGCAATCGGCACTTTTCCAGTCTCATATGAGATGCGAAATAGGCGTGTCAAGATCGGAGACAATTCAGGTGCACAAGTTTTAAGCACAATTGCTGGTATCCCGTCGGGGTCACTAGCTTTGTTCACATCGAGGTTACGCAGGACCCTATGAACGTCCTTTTGATGGATACGAACGTCTGACATCTTCGTCGCGCATCCATTAAGAGAAACAGGTGGCCGTGCGTCACCAGAATTCAGACGAGAAGATTCCGCAAAAAGAGAGGCAAACAAGTTTGCTTTCTCCTCAGCGGTGTGAGCCAGCGACCCATCGGGTTTCAGCAATGGCGGAAGTGAGGGACGGCAGAAGTTCGATTCAACCGACTTAGCCAGGGACCAAAACGCTTTACTACCTGCGGGGTATGAAGCAAGTTTGCTCCCAATTCTGCTTATGTGGTCAAACCGAGACCTCTGCAACACCTTCTTGCAGGACTTGGAAGCCCTGTTAAAGGCCTTCTTCTTCTGAGCCACGTCGCTTGCTTTGCGCGTACGAGCGTCAGCCCAAGCTCGATATGCCGCGTGCTTAAGCGCGTCTGCGCGATCACATTCGGCGCCAAACCATGGACGAGCTTGCATTCTTTACCGGCCGCTACTTCTTTCTTTTTTTAGTCATGCAAGTTGTCGTGACATTTCTGGTAGGTCAATTTGCTATTAAGTGGCAAATTAATGGAAGCCGCTAGCTCGTTCAAGTTGGCCCGACCACAACCAATACTAATAATACACGAAACTGCGCTGTTGTTAACGTCCATTTCATTTTATTTTTACTCTCACATGTGTTTATTTCGAATCGACTTCCACACAGAACATGATAAATATATTTTTGACGCAAATGACTGCACTTTCTCTTCTTTTATCAGTAGATTTGACAAACTGCACCCAAACCTATAATTATGTTTAGATATCGTTACCAATTGGTCAAACAGGTATTGAAAATCAACTATTCTTCGCTCTTCTATAGATAAGGATGATGATGATTCCTGAAAAAAAAAAATGTTCCTGACTCGTATTGTCTTAGGTACACGTCCACATTAAATATAAATACTTTTGAATAAAATCACACCTTATTTGATTCGATAACAAAGTCATCGTCTGAATCTAAATCCACTGGTTGGGTTTGATTCTCCTGTAAATTTTCTTTATTCTGTGACAAATTGTAGTATATTTTAACATAATATACTAGGCACCTTTAAATGTAAAGTCGCTGTATAACATCCAGACAGTCAGAAAGTAAATATGGCGAAAAATATGTAAAAATAATATTTTTATTTTCTGACCATATCTGATTGAACCTCTTCAACATGGACTGAATATTGCGGAATATTATTTCCGTCCGAATGATTATCACCTATATTCTGAAAGTATATATTATATAAATAGTTTTAACTATGCGTACCTACTTTATAGGGTTATTTGTAAAACACTGGCAACCTCTCAGGACTATGTTACTTACATCATAAACAAAAACTTTTGTTCTATGACTTTTAAAAATTTATCATATTTTAGTTCATCAGATTTTCATACAAAAATAAAAATATTTTAATTGAACATTCTAAACATTACGAAGTATATGCGAAGCAAGCGATAGTACAATAGCGGAGGGGAGCGGGGATCGGGCAGCGGGGGTGCTTGATGCGCTTGCGTCGCGTCATACAGACGTAGGTATACCAAAATACAAAGTTGAAGTGTGTTAGAAAGAGCAACGAAATCTTGAAGGGTTATTTTTGGTAAATGAATTATGTTTTGTAAAAAGTCATAGAACAAAAATTGTTATTTATGATGTCACTAATACAGTCCTGCAAGGTTGTTAGTGTTTTACAAATAACCCTGTAAATGAATATATTATTGTTGGTATATTATAAGTACATTATTTATTTTTATACGATGTAACATAATAAACGCAAAACATCCTGTGTGGTCTCTCGGACCAAGAACTTACAAAATTTCACTTTACGAGTTAAGTTTAGAGAAAAAATATGAGACTTTCAATATAAACTGAAACAATTAGATCACCATATATAGTACAACTAAAACAAGTTATGAATTTCTAAAAGTAGGTCTTGCGTTTATTTATTTACACCCTGTACGTAACACAATGGTTATAATTACCATGAATAGTTCAAGTTGACACATATTGTCAACTTTATTAGTGTCTATAGTCGTTTCAAAATTTTCATTAGCATCTATTTCCTAAAAATTAGCAACATTGTCAATTAGTATGTACTGGTAAATGCTATTTCAATACACTTACTCGAAAACCCGCTCTTATCCCTACCGCTTTTAGGCACACTATTTACTGTTTTTCGCACTAGTGCGAAAAAGTACGCGTGCTCGTTGCCAACATATTTTATTACATTTATTGTATCAGGCTGAGCGCTAAGCAATCACGTAAAAATGTATCAATCAGCAGCACTCAGATCCATATAAAACGCTCGCCTACGGCTCGTGTGAATTCGTCCTCGGTCGTAATGACAAACTTTCTCCACTGTATCAAAATGTACTATTTCACTTCTACTGCTGATCGAAGGTAAAATCTTACATGTTCTGGAAACGAAACCGTAGCCAGTGCATTGGACTTGCGTTCTTTAAGAACTTGTCTTGCACGTATCAGCCCCACATTTTGTTTTTTTTTTTCCTTTTAGTGACGCCTTTATAATGCGTCCTTTTCTTTCGACTCATTATCTGCAAAAAAATCGGTCCATTAACGACGGAGTTCTGAGGTAACAAACATAAAAAAATGATTAAAACATACAACCCAATTGATAACCTCCTCCTTTTTTTAAGTCGGTTAAAAATATCAACTTTCTGTGGATGGTAATATAGCTGCCATTAACCATTGTAGATGGCATTAGTGAAATAATTGTAATTTAATCATAGTAGTAGAGTAATTCCGCAGATAACCTTTACATACAAACATACAACAGTTACCTCTAAGTACTATTGAAGTCGAAAGAAATTTAAACAATCTTAATAAACAAAGTACATAAAATAAAAAATAATACTTACTGGATCACAACGTGATAGTCGGCGTACAAATTTGGGAATATATTCACGTGAATTTCGCGAGCGGCTCCGGAACAAAGTAGTACGTGGTCACTCTGGGAGAGCCCGATCGTTACTGACGCGATCGTGTTTGCGCGGTCGATAATATAGTTCAATTTGTTTGTAATTTACGAAATGAAGTTATTGTTTATTTATAAAATAAATTTTAGATTCTATTAACAGATTAACTTAAGATTGTTGTGTAATTTTTAAATTTTCTTAAAAGTGTTTCTAAGGTATAGAAAAAAATACTTATTTGTACAGATGTTTTCCAAGAATTATGTTTTTTCAACATTTTTTTTCTGCTATATTTCCTATTGAAGTCAATAATGTTTTCAACCCATCTGAGAGTAGACCATATAATGATGTTACTAATATTTTTTTAAATGTTATAAATCATTTGTAGTTTGTGTAAAACCTAGCCAAACTTCACTCGATCGATACTTTTGCGAGAAAAGGGTTTTGAATATGGGTAATTGCCATTAATACACACATTATTTTAAAAAAATAGTCAAGCCAACTGAGAGAATAAGAACTTGACTTTCATAATCCTAAAAAATAAGGTTTAAATTCTTCTTACTTTTCTCACAAACCATGATCAAAAAGGTTCAAAATGAGATAATTCTGTGCACGGAGCCTTAACAGCTTTTTTGTTATTAGACAATCCAAACGTGTTTTCAAATTATTAATTAGATGTTACTCTTGAAAGAGCGACATATAATTGGCCATGTTAAAAACACTCAACGCTCAAATCTAAGCCTGCAACGTTGAAAGTTTGACCCTGTGATTTATTAATGGTCTTTGCAAAACATATCTTTACCGGAAATTGTGGGCGTTTAAATTGGAACGGTAAATCCGATGGTATCAGAGGAATTCGGGGAATCAATACATATTCTCCAGTACCACATTCGGTGAGTATTGTGCACTCTATTATGAAAGTTTTTAGTGGTTTTACCAGCAAACGAGTGAGAGATTGCAAAATTTAGGCGAAATCAGGTTTCTTAATAAAATAACAGGACAACCTACTTTCAACACCATTTTATGAGGAGGGAGTCCAGCGCAACCGCTATATCCCTGCATTTTAAAACTGTAATATCTCCGAAAATATTCATTTAAATTATATGCTGTAAAGGGCCATATAGATCTATATTAAATCCACAATGTATTTAGGATACTTAAATGGATAAGAATTAATGCTGTATTGGTTAAAATCGCTTCGTAAATATGCCATTATTTCTCGTAAAAAGTAAAGGATAAAAAATGGTTATTGTGGGTTATCCCTAAGAGATAGACATATACCATCAGAATTTTATGTAGACCTTTTTAAGGTTTACAATACTGTAGTTCATTATTTTTATCTGTCGTAGGGTTCAGCTGACGTTTGCAATGTAAGCGCAAAAAAATGTGTTTATTTACGACATCACATTAGAAACCTCTAAAATTATCAGTGTGTCTCTAACATATTATGGAAGTATTATACATATAAATCTTCCTCTTGAATCAGTCTATCTATTAAAAGAAAACCGTATCAAAATCCGTTCGCATAGTTTTAAAGATCTAAGCATACCTACATAGGGACAGACAGACAGACACAGTGTGAAGTGATAATGAAGACCCCACCGCGTCTATGAATCTGTTTGTTCGCGACAGGCTCAAAAAGTACTGGACGGATTTTCATGCGGTCTTCACCAAAACAGACTGATTCATGAGGAAGGTTTAGATTTATAATATGTACATGCATTATTATAGTACCTACAGAAAAGCCAAGAATTCCATAGATCTGTAACAGCACTGTACTCAACCTTTTAAAATTGGGCAGGTAGGTACAGTCACGAGCAATAATATATATTCATTATCACATTTTTTATCTATCTTAACATCTGTCATTCAAGAAATATATGCACGACAATTGGTTCTAAATGACCTATTTCATGGTTAGGTAGTTAAGAACCGTATGTAGTACACTTATTTATTGAATAGCAGAAGTTCTCTGTTCGTGACTGTATCTACCTACTACGTCGTTTAAAATTGATTATTCACGAAGTCATCAAATTCAGAAAAACTCACAAAACAATACTAGTTTTGGTACTATATAAGCTAATTTAAAAACTCATAAATTGGTTTTCTCACGTGTTCCAATTCCAGTAGGTACACGTGTTTTTTTTAGGCTTAATTTTAAAATAAAAATGTTAATTTATTATAATAATATACTTCCTACTAAGTATCTTTTCATCTTGTCCTAAACCTGAAGATTTATTTTTAGTGTTAAATAAATATCACAATATTATTATAAAGACGAAAAATTTTCTGTATGTGTGTTTGTTCACGCTCAAACGGATTTAAATGAAATTTTGATGGGTAGAGCATCAGCACGCCTCTTTCCTGGCCAGCCACCATGGGATCTGGAGGCAACAGTCCTTGCACGCATACGCGATGTGCGCATGGAGATATAACGCCGGGGCGAATCTCCACTGCCGTGACAAGTCGCAGAATGGCGGACAGAGCTCCGGCGGGATCTGATGGTGAAATGGCGACAGCGACTGTCACGACCCACTGCTGGGCAGAGCAACGCCGTGTCCTCGTGGGGGCGATCGGCGGCGGCGATCTCTCGCGCCGGGCCTTGGTACAGGCCATGGTCCGGAGCGGGAGATACTGTCAGACTTTTATTGACTAAAAACCTCCTGTTCCTTCTTTGCCTTCGTCCCATTGCCCCGGGTTTCACTTTCACACTACCCGGAGCGGGATTCGTCATAAGATGATTTTCCCACCTAAAAAAAGAACGGTCCTAGAATTGATTTAAATTAAGTACAGCCACATCACATAACTTTCACATCCACAGAACGATCTTAATAACAAAAGGACATACACATGACAATTTAGGTGTCCATAGTGCTTCACTGCAATAATACTGCTGCCTTGAAATCACAATCTTGGAATAGGACATATGAAACTTTACAGGTTTTGTACACATAATGAGATTTTGCATACAAACGATATTCCCATTATTCACCCCTTTAAAAGTTGAAGTTCAAAAACCCCTTTTTAGTGCTCGCCTATGTCATAAATAAATGTCTAATCAAATTTTCATTTTCCTAGCCCCAGTAGTTTCGGCTGTGCGTTGATATGTCAGTCAGTCAGTTTCTCCTCTTATATATTTAGACTAGCTTCTGCTAGCGGCTTTGCCCGCTTAAAAGTAGGTTTTTCCATACAAACTTGAACCCCCGTTTCATCCCTCTTAGGGGGTGAATTTTGGAAAATCCTCTCTTCGTGCTCGCTTACGTCATAAAAGGAAACCTTGTGCCAAATTTCATGCTCCGACTCCCAGTACTTTCGGCTATAAGCGCGCCGGCGACGCACATTTCTAAAACGCGTGTCATCGGCGCGTTTAAAAAACGTGGTCTTCACAGGCCCTTAGGTGTTTTCAAGGCTAGAGTGAATAGGCTCTTAATAAACTAGTGCGCCTCACCATCAACGATTACATCACAGCTTACCATAAGGTGGGATCACAGTCAAGAACTAGTTTATATCAATTAAAAAAGTCAGTATCTTCTTTTATAATTATATATGTATGTAAAGAGATAAAAACCAGGACTTTCAAAGATTTCTAACACCTGTGTGAAGCTAGGGCAATTCGCTAGTGGGTAATAAAACATTGTAAGGACCTAACAAGTAATATTTAATAGTAAATCAATAGAACATAAGCTACTCGTAATAATAGGTTATGCGTTATTTGTGCATTTGTTCTTCAAATAACAGATTATTGTTTCTTCACGTGTGTAGCCACCTGAGTGGTACTTACTTAAACATTCTTAGAATATTATAGTGTACTATAATATTCTAAGAACTATATTTATAATATTCTCTCCGTCGGTACACTCTTGCCAGAGTGGTCGTGGTCATCACTGTGAATCACGATGAGTGATCATCTTGGTAACACGGCGCCATTCATCGCGGACTGCAGCTTTCCGAGTACATTCATAAACCGAGCACTTAGTTGCGGCCTTGATCTGGTCTGTCCATCTCATTGGTGATCTACCACGTGGCCTGGTGCCCTCAACTTTGCCCTGCACTACGAGACGCTCTATAGAGTCATTACCACGACGAGATACATGGCCGAAGAAGTTCAAAATGCGCGACTGCACTGTGGATGATAGGCGCCAGGCGCTGTCTGTATAACTTATAATATAAAATATTATTCTTTCTTTTTCTTTATCCATAGATATTCTTATCCTACAATTAGGATAACTGTTCTACTTTCTTAAAAAAGCACTACTTATGAGGGTTTAAGTAAAATTTCTGCTTGAAATTATGATTTTACTAACGTAATTTTATATTTGGGCGTATATGGGCATGAAATAATTCTAGTTACATATCTTATACCAGCAACATGTAATTTTACTAACTACTCGTAAAACCATTTTTCATATTCACCACTTCATATTACGCTGTTGCAAATTTGAAATCTCTTATGTCAAATCATTTGTGACAAAAACTAGTTTTGCATATGTTACGAAAGCGATTTTGAATACCGTTGAAAAACGCGTCGATTAAAAAAAAAAACAAGTGATAGTTAGCAAGTAAACAATCTATACCAATATTATAAAGAGAAAAGATTTTTGTTTGATTTTTAATAACCTCAAAAACTACTAGACTGATTTTTAAAATTATTTCACCAGTAGGATGCTGCTTTATCATTGAGTGACAGAGGTTATATTCTACGATCACGCGGACGAAGCCGCAGGCAAAAGCTAGTATAATATAAATGTAAGCGAAGCGAGCTCAGAATTTTAAGGTACTCCAATACATACAGGTTAGGTTAGAAGGTTAAGCATAGCATAGCATAGCATAGTCGGCCTCATAATGTTCCCACTGTTGGGACTCAGGCCTCCTCTCTAGGAGAGGGAATGGGCTGTAATCCACCACGCGAGCCCAGTGCGGGTTGGTGGAGAAGGTTAAGGCGGGAGCTCTACTAGCCTTAGCCTTCGTGGTTATTTTTAGCAGATTTTTAAAGGCGAATAATGCTATTAAAAAGAAGTAGCTGTTGATCCCCGCACGAACGCCCGCGTTCGTGCGCCATTGTCTTACTATTGTGTCTCTAATTACACTACTCAACCAGTTAATTAGCACTTATTAAATAATACCTACATGTAACCTAGTTTGGTTGGAATAACAATAAATATTTTTTATCAAACTCCCAAGTTCCCACAACACTATTATAAATTGAATAACACTGATTGAGATCACTGTGCCAAGTTATAATTCCCACTGGCTTCTTTAATGCATCTTCCATTGTATTCGGAGCTAGCCTACATTTCTTTGACTTAATTCTTTTTTGTTTTAATAACATCCATTTCGTCTTTTTTGTTTTAATAACATCCATTTCGTCTTTTTTGTTTTAATAACATCCATTTCGTCTTTTTTGTTTTAATAACATTCATTTCGTAAAACAATGACCATGACTTATTCAATCAAATATTGTTCTATATTAAGCCTTTGCCCTGTAGAAAGAGTCCCGTGTCATAGGGGGCAGTACAAGATAGTCTGAGAGTCCCATTTCATAGGAAATGAGGGACCCATTTCATAGGAGAGTCCTGTTTCGTAGGACGTGAGAGTCCCTTTTCATAGGAGAAAAGAGTCGCATTTCATAGGAGAAAAGAGTCGCATTTCATAGGAGATGAGAGTCGTTTTTAATAGGAGATAAAATTCCCGTATCATAAGAGGTAAGAGTTCCTTTTCATAGGAGATGAGAGTCCCATTTTATAGGAAAAAAGAATCCTATGTTATAGGATACAAAAGAGAGTCCGATTCATAGGAGACAATGAGTCCCATTTTATAGGACATGAAAGTCCCATTTTATAGTACAAAAGTACAGAGAAAAATATTGCATGTACCTGAATCATGACAAGAGGATTGGAGACCATTTGGAATAATGTTGGATTCTAGTCCATAGACTGGATTTGTGATGATGTCATCATCATCATCATCATCATCATTTCAGCCGAAAGACGTCCACTGTTGGTCATAGGCCTCCCCCAAGCGTCTCCACAACGACCGATCCTGTGCGTCTCGCATCCACCGCATTCCCGCGACTCTCACCAGGTCGTCGGTCCACCTTGTGGGAGGCCTTCCAACACTGCATTTTCCGGTGCGCGGTCGCCACTCTAGAACCTTTCGGCCCCATCGACCATCCGTTCTACGAGCAATGTGGCTGCCCACTGCCACTTTACACAATAATTCCGTTACGTTTCCGAATTCCGTGTAAAGCTCAAGTGTTTGCCAATTCGCCTTTGCCGGAATGCTCATATTCTTTCCCTTCTATATACCTAATACCCTCTTTTCCTTCTTCACGCCTCTTTACCTTAAAAAACGTTTTGAGTTTTTCTGCAACTCACATACAAAATTGCGATCATCAGAGAACTTGCGACTTAAATTGCCAATTCATACCACGACTTTCTATAATAAATCATTTACTGTCCAGGCTGCTCGTCTGTGGAATGAATTATCATCGTTGCCGGTTTTTAAAAGACTCGTTGTCGACGATATTTACAGCGACAGGTAATGTTGCCTGTCGCTGTGAATATCGATAGTCGTCATTTATATTTCTGTCTATAGTTTTCAATAACTATGTATGTATATTTGTATCTATTATACAGCATAATAATATGTTTGATACCGGTTTTGTCACACCAATGAATTTCTTGTCCAGGCAATTACTGTTCATTCCAGGTTACCTGGAAGAGATCGCGGAATGCTATAAGGCCGCCCATTGTATGTTTTAGTTGTAGTTTCCTTTTGTATGTGAATTATACGACAATAATTATACTGATAAGAAATTTAAATAGATACTTATATTAGCGCTCTTCCTCTCTCCTACCATTTGTAATGTTGCTGTGCTCAACAGGGTCCATAATTGTTTCCATTTTTTATTATTTATCACCTGACATGTACAATATGGATTGCAATAAAGATTTGATATCCTACTAATATTATAAACGCGAAAGTATGGATGTATGGATGTTTGTTACTCTTTCACGCAAGAACTACTGAATGGATTTCGATGAAACTTGGTACCCGGGTAGACCATGTCCTTGGGATAATTTTCTACTAACACGCGGGCGAAGCCGCTGGTAGCAGCTGGTTTTAAATAAATAAAAATGTGGTGAGAGTAAAATAGGGGACGAAAAAAAGATTTGAACTAAATCTATAAAGTACTGTAAAGTTCTTACTATTTCCATCGTCATGCACCGAAAGAAAACATAATAATAGATGTGCAACCGTCATCAGTTTTCTTTTCCGACATAAAATGTTAAAACATGCCTTGCGCAGTTTTTAGGAAACTGCAGTTTCGTAGGCACGATGACATATAATTTTCTGTATCCCTAGTCTAGGTAGAAAAAAATACTGGTGATACGATTTTGGTGTCCATTTAACTGATAAGTGAAATAATAATATTCCATAAACACACAACGCCATCTAGTCGCAAACTAAGCAGAGCTTGTGGTATGAGTACTAGACAACTCATAAACATACTTATATATTTCTAAATACATACATATTGTAGATAAATTACACCCAGACACAGCAAATGATCGTGCTCATCACACAAACATTTGTCCTGGTTGGGAATCGAACCCACGACCCACAACGCAGTCAGGGCAACTGACCACTAGACTAACAGGCCTGTCAAAAATATGTATTAAATAAAAAAAAAACAGTTTCAAGCGTGGTTACATTTGAAAGAATGCGTTTAACGAGTCCAGACACGAATATTTTTTCTACATATTATGCTAACTAATGTATGCTGTCCTTTGTATTTATTTAATATATTAAATCTGTTTTTTCCCAATTGTCACCAGGATTTGGGACTTCCTCTCCGAACAAGCTCGACGTGGAACGACGGTTATCATCACCACACATTACATAGACGAGACGAAACAAGCACACAAGGTAAGCTAAACTAATCTTTACTACCTAGGGCAGGGACGGCGACCCTATGGCACGCGTGCTAATGGTGGCACGCGGCAAAATAATTCGAGTATGCCAGAAACAGCAGATATCACGCTTTTCTCATGTATTTTTTTTAAGTAAACTGAGGAGTAAATTTTATTTTTTTAACTCTAGAATCTTATTTACATTTAAAAAATACTTAACTATAAATACAATAAAATAAAAATAATAATAATAAAAACGCTACACTAACTAAAATCGAACTAAAATAATTATGGCGTCAAAAATGTCTTCCACTGTGGACTGGTAATGTGCCCAAAAGACTGGCGGCATTGGCACGCTGTATGGCAATGCTTATGCTCTGTCCAAGATAAAAGCCAGCCCTTTGGTCACGCGAATTGTCAACTAGACGTTTTGACAGATCTTTAAACAATTTGTGAGCAATCGGGCCCCACGTTCCGAGAGTTCCAACCCTAAACGGTTCGAAAATATAACTTCCAACAAGGTTATTATATTTCCGCCGCTTGAGGTTCTCCGCAGCCGCAGCCGCACAACCAGCTAGGAAGATGAGATGGCGCAAGAGTATCGACACAAGAAGCGTCGGCGTCCCATACTAAAGGCCTAACCATCTTCCATGGGAATAACGACATGCCTTCCGGTCTCTTGCCATCGTCGCGTGCCAGGTCATGGGGTTCCAATACGGCTGGAACGCCGACGGAGACAAGAGCGCGTCTGATGATGTCGTTGATATTCGCGTATCGTGCTATGCGACCCGCACTACGGCTGCATGACAGACCGTGGTTCTCGAAGCTGTTGACGACTTCGCCACAGTGGCAGCGATGAGGAGGCATCCCGGGAGCGCCTAGACGCAAGGAAGCAGCAGGCGGAAATGTATTTAAATTAAATAAAAACAAACTACCAGGCAGCCAGTATTTTAATATGCTGAAAAAAAAAGAAAATACTGAAAAATAAACCCCCATGTCTTAGTCAAGCCTCTCAGAAACTGGTAGTATGTAATTGAAATGTAATCAAATTAACCGTGAACTCCAATAAAATGTGCAAGTAACAATTAAAATCATAGATTGCGTTACATCCCCTCATTGTACTCGTAAAGGTGGGTCTACACTAGAGGAGCCGAGCACGAGCGGAACACGAGCCTCGAACGAGCGCGCTTCGTGCGTTTGTTTCTTACTCGACTGCGCTCCGCCTATTGTCGGTTTTTTGACGAACACAAGAGGTTTTTTATCACGTTCGAGGACAGTGATCGTTGGAGGCTCGTTGTACGTCCACACTTGACACCGCGAGCAGAAGTGTAGCGTGGAATAATTTAGACGTGGTCTAAGGCGCCTCAGCGAAGCCGTTTTCTTTCATAAATTCGAAAACGAGACAGCGACTACCGCAACCCAGTGTTCGACCACATCGTCGTTTAATATCAGGTGAAATAGTGGTCAAACGCGTGTCTATCAATTAGCTTGCGCGGGGCCCCTTTGAGTGTAAGGCCGTGGGCGAGGGGCCCCTTGCCCACGTCTAGGCGGCTCGGCTTGTGCCCAGATCGTGCTCGGCTTCTCTAGCGGACACGCACCTTAATAGTACGGTCATAAATGAACCGTTATTTACTCGTGATATAATTGAACGAACGACCTTGAAGATTTCTGTCGCGGTTGTATTATTTGCAACGGTTTCAACATGACACCGTTGAGGGAACTGCTTGACTTGTTATGGCATAGATTGCTTCAATAAAGCATCCGTTACTACCATATCTTTTGATCAACTTAAATTGCTATGTAATGAGTTTTTTATAAGGTAAATTACTCCACGGTACTGGCGAACTATTCTTAAGTTTTTTTTTATTTTACTTTACAGGTCAGTTTCAGGTTCTATGTTTATTAAAATATGATTTGCGACCATAACCGTTTATTTACGCAATTATAATCATTAAAATTATCAATACAACCCTCCCAGATCGTCTAACCCTATTATGTAAAAGCCTACTTCATGAAAAAGTCTTTCAATAGGATTAGCTGAAATGAGAGGGTTGTATTAATGATTTTAATTATTAGAGGGATATTATTTTAGCCAATAATTCTAGCAGTGGTGGCCGAGTGGTAACGTAAGCCTCTCTCGTGATGCGACGCCATGCAGCTCTGTGTTTGGCGATTTGGGAGTTGTCATTAATGTCATTAGTGTGTCACAGATTTGATGAAGTCCTCCGTATTCGAGAGCGTCCACGTTATCTTTTGCCCACGACTTTCCCATGCACCACCAGTCATTCCATAGAGTCCTCGATACGGGATATGCCCGAAGATCTTGAGGATTCGTATTTGCACAGACGACAATAATCTCTCTTTGATATTGAATTCTTTCTGGATCGAAACATTGGTTCGGTGCGTTTCTGTATGTTATGTTTATTTAAAAACTTTACAGCTCTCAACCACACCATAGATACTAATTGAATCTCTCTCAATAGATTGGTCTTCTCCGTGATGGTCAGCTTTTAGCCGAGGAATCCCCAGAAGATCTCCTAAGGAAGTTCGATTGTGACACTCTCGAGGAGGCGTTCTTGAAACTGGCGATGAGGCAGCATGAGATGCCGAGGCGGCGGTCTAGTAAGTAACTCTTATATTTTAAAAAATCTCATTTTCTCATTTTGATGCAAGTGCCAGAAAGTCTGACCATCAGTCTATCTAAGAAGTATCCCAGTAACTGGGTTGTGGAGGTCTTAGTCGCTTCATGTAGGTAAAACTGACTGGCACTAGACTGGAACCCGACCCAAGCTAGTTGGGAAAAGTCTTAAATACTTCATGTCATTGTTGTAAAATTGCAGCACTAACAGCATCTCCTGATGTGATCCCGGACAGCAGCATCTGCAATGGCGTGGACAGCCGCTACCACTCGCGAGATGACTTCCCCACCATCACCACCAGCACTGATGTGAGTATGAGTTACACTGTTTCTGCTATGCGTCTATGCTGCTTATTTCACTTTAGCTTCCTCACTTACCAAAAGGTGTGATAGTACAACAAACACACGCGAGTATATCAATAACAAAAAAAGCTTCTGCTGTTCTTCTTTTGCCATTCTTCTTGTACCAATTTTCTTATTCCAATCATCTTATGTCATTCCTTTTGGACCATTCTATTCTACTTGTACCATTTTTCTTCTGCCATTGTTTTGTACCAATCTTTTTGTACCATCCTTCTTGTATCATTATTTTATGTCATTCTTCTTGTATTATGCTTGTTGTACCATTCTCCTGGTGTCATTCTTCTTATAGAAATAGAAAGAAAGAAGAAAGAAATGATATGGCAAACTAGTAACCTGGATTATGTGTTGAAATTTCGTTTGTAATATATGAAAAAAGAGAAAAATAGAAACTACAATCATGAACTCAGGGCACCATTTAAGAAAAGAAAAACAGAGGTCTCTTTTTTCGTACTAAAAATTACCCTCAATTTCAGGTGCTAACCAAGAAGGAGAAAACACCAAAGGACAGCAAGAGATTAACGAAGTCAAGGTATAAGGCCGTCTTCATCAAGAGTATACAACAGTTTTCAAGGCATCCAGGGTAAGTAACACATCATTCAGATCTCTTGGTATATATAGGGTGACTGGTAATTAGTGTACGATACTTAAACACGTGATTGTGCTCATGATAACCAACAACTTTTATTATGGGAACAAACCTGAAATCAGCTGATTTTTTTTCGCTATTTCAGGTTTGTACCCATAGTAAAAGTTGTTGGTTATCATGAGCACAATCACGTGTTTAAGTATCGTACACTAATTACCAGTCACCCTAAATAAGTAGGTATGTTAATCAGTTGTCTACTACTCATAGCACAAGCTCTACTTAGTTTGGGACTAGAGGGCGTTGTGTGAAAGTTGTGGAATATTATTATTTCACATATCAGTTAAATGGGCACCAAAATCGAGTCACGTAGTGTCTACCTAGATTAGGGATACAGAAAATTATGTGTCATCGTGCCTACGAAACTGCAGTTTCCTAAAAACTGCACAAGGCATGTTTTAACTTTTTATGTGAAAAAGAAAACTGATGACGGTTGCACATCTATTATTATTATTATTCACAACACCTTAGATTACTCCAAGAGTTCCTTGACAAAGACTTAGTACCGTCAGATGCGGGCTTATTACGACCTTTCTAAAATCCAGTCAGTTTCCAGGCAAGTCAGTTTACGGCCGTAAACTGACTTGTTCTTTTTCGTATTATGACCTACGTTATTCTGACTGGATTCATCCTGGATTGTTGTCTGTGGCTGGTTTGCACTGCCTTGAAAGATGGCGTTCGAAAACATCAAAATAAAGGTTACCGGTATTTACGGTTTTTAAATTTTGAATAAAATATTCTTTATTAATTAAATTAATGTAATTTTGTAACAGAAATCGAGATTAACAACGAGTTTAAAAACGAATTAAGTATTATTTCCGTAAATACAATGTCATAAAGTTGAAAATACAGCATGGTCTCACAAACTTCATTTCTGAACGTACTGCGATAAATGCTGACCCGCCAAAAACAAAATTAAGTGTGTGTACGTACTCGAATAAAACCTTTTTAACAATATTTTTTCAAATAATGGCGTAAGTAGTACCTACTTTATTTATAATTATCAAATTAATTGTTGCTCTTTATTTTAAACTCTAAATAAACCATTGTCTTTTAAAGAAGTGCAAGGAATGAGGTTTCGCGTCGTCGCCGGGTATCCTATGAGCCATTAGAGTGTTTGTAAGAATTTTTGAACTCTCTTAGGGACTTGGCCATAGGATACAATAAATCGGCGCAAGCACGCGATTTTTCAAAACGGATGTGGGAGTCTATGGCAGAGACACTGAATTCTTTGGGGAAAGGTGTGAGCAAGGACTGGAAAGGGTGGTCTAACGTATGTTACTTATTTACTAAACATGGTGTTGTACACCTTTTATCAAAATCTTTATCATTCTAACATTTATCCCGGTTGCACACATGACAGAGCCCGTGGGATGATACAACCTTTATCCTTGATTTTGTGAGTATGGTTACTTTTATTTAGATATGGGGTAGGTAATTAATAAGAGTGTAATATATTTGATAATTGTTTTTAATTGATTGGGTCATACATTTATTAACTTAAACTTAACTACATATCTAAAATAACTTTTCAAGTAACAGCAAAAACCGATTGTCCTATCAACAATATTTCTTGTCCGGACATGCACACTAGTGTAGTAAGCTTCAGGAGTATCCAGGGTGGCATCAGTTACTGGTGTCATCATGCAACGTTCCAGAGTCACCTAGAAATAATTAAAATATCACCATACTTATAATTTCACAAATATATTGAAATTTTTATATCATTTGTATAAACAAACACAGAATATAATGGAGTAATTTTGAAATAATTACATAACAACACACCCCAAGGAGTTAGAAATAATAATACTCCTAAAATATGTATTTATATAGATAGGTTACCTATGTCTTATTTACAAAAAAGAAAACAATAATATTACAAATTTTTTTTGCTAGTTTTCTTTAACAATACTTGAGGGTCATTAACACCTTCATAAAAAGCAAAGCAACTGCAGCAAGGCATCATAGAGTACTTAATGGGAGCTGTGGGAACCTTACAATTACTAACCTTTCTTTCTATTGATAAATCCGACGCTCTTGTAGACCCAGTAGCTACATTAGGTCTCAGTTTGTCACGTAAATTGTAAACTAAGTAATTGTTTACTAAGCCTGTATCGCTTTATAAACAGAATCTTATCAATAGCAAAAGGGTCACTAAGATCTCGAAGACCCGTCCTTTGAATTTTTGCTTCGTTGTTCTCTTGTGACGCATCACTTTCAATAAATTCGAAGATTCTCAACTCATCACACATACTTAATGTTTTATTTAACTGTCCAAATAGATAAAAATACAATAAAAAGTCAAAACAATTCATTAAAAGTTACTAGAAACTGGCGTAAACTGAATGGTTTGTTTGACACAATTTTTGACATTTCAGCAAGCTATGAAATGTCATTTGGTCGCTCATAATACGGAATTTCCAGTCAATATCCGTGCAGAAGTCGGCCAAGGGTCACGTGACCACTGACTGGCTGGCAATAAGATGTCATAATACGGATAAGCAAGGCAGTTCAGTTTAAGGCGTAAACTGACTGGAATTAAGAGGTCGTAATACGGCCCCAGGTCATCATTCTGCTTGTCAACTGAAATTAGTTTTCAAGCAGAATATTTGTAACTATTCGGTTTGCAGTTTCTAATTTCAAATTAAATGCAGTGGGAACATTTGAAAGAGGTACTGTAGCTTTAGGACACAGGGTACTTAGATTACATTTTTTTTGTGTTTTTTCATACTTTATAATAAATACATTTTCTATCTTTTCTTAAGTTTTGGGGACGCGGATGGCAGATATTGTGCCTGTCCCCTTTTATGTGTCTTGCGACGAGATGATGTTTGGAGCTAGAAGTGAAAATCCAACTTGCAGTATTTAAAATGTATTTCTGAACATTGTAGTTACAAACAATAGCAAGCCAGCCAGTATAACCAATAGTAACTAGCTGTGGGAGATCGGACTAATGACAATATAAATAATCTAGTCCGTGTTTCGCGATGGTTGAAAAGCAAGAGGGCGAGAGACGCTAAGGGTAGCGCTTAACTATCTTAACAATATTAACATGCAACACTAAATCTAAGGTGCGTTCACATATGCGATATGTTACGCCACAAAGTAATGCTAATTTCACAGCCAGGCGTATTACTTTGTGTAATTTTTTTCTTCACCGCTGCTCTCAAAAAGATGAAGGAAAACATCGTGAGGAAATTGACATGTCCTAGAACCAAAAATTCGACATGTACTCGTATCATCCACCAACTCGCACTGGGCCCGCGTGGTATATTACGGCCCATTCCCTCTCTTAGAGACGATGTCTCCCTAACCAATTTACAACCGTTTCGTTTCAAATCTCTTTCGTTGATCGCCTCGAGGCGGCCACGTCTCCGATTCCTTTGTTCTGACGTCATCTCAACGCTCAGTCACGTGGTCAGAACAAAGGAATAAGAGGCGTGGCCGACTCGAGGCAATCGACGAAAGAGAATCGAAACGAAACGGTCGTAACTTGGCTAGGCCTGCTGCAGCAGCAGCTGAGTAGGTATCAGCAGTGGGAACATTTTAAGACTGACTTTATGCTTAATTTCACTTTTTTTTTTCGTTTCCAGTGGTCTAATCTTCTCAGTCCTGTTCCCCATCATCCAAGTGGTTGCGTTCTTCGCGGCCGTGGGTCATGATCCGCGGGATCTGCACATCGGAGTGGTCAATGAAGAAGCTGCCTTTTCTCCATGTAAGTAATATCTAAATATAACTCTC
Source organism: Mythimna impura (assembly GCA_905147345.3). NCBI lineage: Eukaryota > Metazoa > Arthropoda > Insecta > Lepidoptera > Noctuidae > Mythimna > Mythimna impura. The sequence continues at coordinate 20,670,012 of LR990360.1, read as the reverse complement.
TCTACTATCTGAAGCATAATCAGGCTCTCAGTGGTATTCAGCTCCCCGGGAGTCGGGAATCGCAGAGCAATCTCCGGCCACCGTAGGCGCGGGACCGGAGATTGCTCTGCGATTCCCGAGAGAAGGGAGTAGTCCGGCCCCCCTAGCCAAGTTACAACCGTTTCGTTTCGATTCTCTTTTCGTCGATCGCCTCGTGTCGGCCACGCCTCCTATTCCTTTGTTCTGACGTCGTCTCAACGCTCAGTCACGTGGTCAGAACAAAGGAATAGTAGGCGTGGCCCACTCGAGGCGATCAACGAAAAGAAAATCGAAACGGTTGTAACTTGGCTACGGGGGGCTGATGTAGGTAGCTCAACCCTTACGAAAAATCCCTAAACTTAATCTGTCAAAATTGATATCAACAGTATTCTCTTTCACATTTTACAGACGGATTAGATATATGTAGTAACTCAAGCCTGATAACAACGACGGTGAACGAAGATGAGACGTGCGACTATTACATGCTGAGCTGCTGGTTCCTCGAGGAAATGGAGAAGAAGATGTTATTCCAGGTATGTAAACCATCTTTATTGTGCTTTTTAAAGTGCAAAAGGTAAAGCCCTAGCTCCCGAGCAGTGTCATAAAACAGTGTTTTTCTGAAGCCTTGATAACGGCTAGGTCAATAGGTTTGAAAAAAATAATTATTCTAGATTCATATATAACATTATCAACATATAATTTTTTAGTGGGACTAATACTTTTCCATATTTTTTTTTAAACATGATAGTTTTTCGCTTGTTTTCCCTACTCCTTTCCTACCTATTTTTTAAATGTAAATTATTCGTGTAAATAAAATATATTTTTTACTGTTTTTTGCAAAATAAATATAATTCATCACATTCACATTAGTAGAACAGGCATTGACACGATTTATAAAACGTCGCTTTTTTTAATGTGACATTCAAATCACTCATCGGGAAAAAACATAACTTTTATTAAAAGGAAAACATAAACAAAGCAAATATCCACCTATACACTCCACACTCACCCCCACTGCCTGCCTCACACTCCACACATAGACATACACTCACCCAAAAGCACCTGAACCCTTTTTTTGTCAATGACGCTAAATATTTTATTTTATTTAATCTTCTCTTAAATAAAAATGAACCCTTAATTCTCCTGATTACGCTATAACTTAAGAACGGCTGGACCAATTTTAATTTTTTTTTTTTTTGTTTTGTTCACCAGCATACAGGGGAGGTTGTAATTAGTGTAGGTAGGTAGGGTAAGTAGCGTAGTTACTACCTGTAAATTAATATTTTTTGCCGAACTGGGTAAGAGATTGGATCCCACGACACAGGGAATCCTAGTGTGGGGTCCAGGAAATTTGTGTCTCGCATTATTGTATATTTATTATTATTATTTATTTTCTTTTTCAACTTTCCAGACGCCATTCAACACATCAGAAGAAGCGAAAGAGGCTGTGTCTACAGGCAAGCTGTACGGAGCGCTACACTTCTCGAAGAACTTCAGCGCAGCGCTCGGCAAGAGGATCACGGACGGCGAGGTGGAGGATGACATCGTGGATGACAGCAGCGTCAGCGTGTGGCTGGACATGACTAGTGAGTGATCATACAAATATCTTCAGAGGTACATGGTGGACACAGAGGATAAAGACAAAGAGTGACCGTGGCCTTAGAACACAAAGGGTAACTAAAGGCGGACGCTGCGTGTGCGCCGGCACCGCGCGGGGGGCCGGGCTCCGCGCCCTTTTTGCTACGTAATAATACATTAAAGTTCTCCATCAACACGACTACATGCACACCGTCCGGTTTCCGCGACGGGGTCCCGAGCACACCACACACGCGTATAGTCACGCGACGGGTGCTCGCGCGGACGCCCGCGCAGACGCAGCGTTGGCCCTACAGGCAGTGCCGGATCAACTATGTAGCAAGAGTAGCAATGCTACGGGCCCTGTGCAATGAGAGAAAGAATACATGTTTATTTGACCCACATGAACGTACAATAACAAGTCAAGATATTTGCTGTACCTACAATATGAATTTTAACCACTTTCGGATCGAGAGGGAATAATAAACTGTATATAACCTTCTAATTGTGGATGGCAAGCAATGGGTAGCTCGCCGTCCGGCCGTCCGGTAACCGTCCAGAACGAGCCCGAGACGTCGACGACGCGTAGTGTTCTTCGCGTGCCTCAAAGAGATGTCAGCAAAACCGTAGCGGCTTAGCAGGGTCGAAGCCTACTGGGGCCATTGGTCGTCCGAAAGGGAACCCCGAGGTCCTGGGACGCAAGGCAAAGAAAGAACGTAGAAGTGGGTTTTAGTCAGTAAAAATTCAACACTCCTTCTCGCTCCACCCAGAGCGTGAGGACTTAGGTTCCTTCAGCTAACCTTCGCAGTCCAAGGCGATGGCGACTCTTTGAAACATTCCTGTAGCCTAACTAGTACGATCATCATCATCTTTTCAGCCGAAAGACGTCCACTGTTGGACATAGGCCTCCCCAAGTGTCGCCACAATGACCGGTCCTGTGCGTCTCGCATCCATCGGATTCCCGCCACACTCACCAGGTCATCGGTCCACCTTGTAGGAGGCCTTCCAATGCTACGTCTTCCGGTACATGGTCGCCATTCCAGAACCTTTCGGCCCCAACGGCCATCCGTTCTGCGAGCAATGTGTCCTACCCACAGCCACTTAAGTTTGGCGATTCTTCGTGCTATGTCGGTGACCATGGTTCTCCTGCGGATATCCTCATTCCTGATTCGATCACGCAAGGAAATTCCGAGCATAGCCTAGCACTAGTACGATAACCAACTCATTTAAGGATTACCATAAACCATATATTTTTGTACCAGATCACCAGATCTCGAACTTCATGAAGACTCAGCTCCATAAGGCGTACGAGAGCTTCACGAGACGATCCATGATTGCATGTGGCCGACCTGAAAATTTAGTACAGGTATGAAATATCTACACTACTTATTAATTACAATCTTATTACACATATGTTTATCATCATTTTTCATAGCAATTGTATTCATATTAAGCTTTTACTCACGGTTTCACCCGCGTACATAAAGCTTGTGCCACTCAGGAATAAAGCAGCTTTTTACCGGTGAAAAAATTTTAGCAATCGGACCAGTACTTTCAGAAATTGCCTCCTACAAAAAAAAAAACATTTTACCTTTTTATATACCTATATTAGTGTAGATAATATTGAAAACAAAATTTTCTTCAAATTATTCTAAAACTATGGTAAGCAACTACTCAGAAATTAACGAGAAAAAAAAATTCCAATTTAATTTCATATAATATCTCAGTGCGTGTTGGTGGATGTCACATGTCTTCGAATTTTTGGTACGATTACGGCCCACGGTGGTGGATTACGGCCCATTCCCTCTCCTAGAGAGGAGGCCTGAGTCCCAACAGTGGGAACATTATAAGGCCGACTATGCTATGCTATGCTATGCTAATATCTCAGTTATGAAACACGAATTATTTATATTACACGGGAACACCCAAATACTCCGAAATATTTTATTCCGAATTTCGATATTCCGATTTTCAAAAGTCCGAATTTCATAATACCTAAAAATTATAATGTCTATTATTAAAAATCACGAAATTTATTTTACCGAATGTCGTAAATGCGATTTGTTAGTTTTCCGATTTTCATACGTTCGAAGAATCAAATGCTCGAAGGGTTCTCGGTCCGAAAAACGATATTCCGATTTTCAATACTTCGAATAAACTAAAAGTCAACATGTTGTGCTACAAAATTTAGTGTCAGAAACGAATCGCTGCAAAACCGACTTCACGCAGTCTTGTTTGCCCTACCCCTAGAGTGTAATTTAAACCCGCGTAGGCGCGGAGGGGTAGGGCGGCCCGCGAGCTGAGAAGCAAGTGGTTTGAAGGCCCGCCGCCGCGGCTGAGGCTGGCCGGCCCAGCCGGCCAGCAAGCCGAAGCTGCGGTGGTGAGCGTTAAAACCATCTGCGACGATAAGCTCGCGTGGGGCCGCCCAAACCCCCCAGCGCCGGAGCCGTGACAGAAACAATGCTTGCTGCATTTTGCATGCCTGCTTGCATGCTGCATGCCTGCTTTCATGCTGCATGCCTGCTTCCATGTTGCATGCTTGCTTGCATGTTGCATGCTTGCTTGCATGTTGCATGCTTGCTTGCATGTTGCATGCCTGCTTGCATGTCGCATGCTTGCTTGCATGCTGAATGTCTGCTTGCACGCTGCATGCCTGCTTGCATGCTGCAATAAATCCCCTGCATGCTGGAAAACGCTTCTGTCATTAGTTTTTTAATTCTACCCCCTCATACTACGACCTCTGACGAGCATTTATGTGTTTATTTGTCTTGCTATACAGTTTTATGAGGCGTTTTTATTTCGGAATTTTATTAATCGGTATTTTAATAATCGGAATTCGTATTTTTCATGTTTCGAATTATCATTAAGTCGGACTTTTCGTTATTCGATCTATTGAAACTCGGTATTTTGAGAATAGTAATTATAAAAGTTAGGAAAATTGAAATTTAGGAATTATAAAAATAGGAGTAATGATAAGTCGGAGTTGTTATATTCGGAATTTTGAACCATTCGGAATTACGAAAATCGGTATTTTGAAATTCGTATTTGTGACTGTCGGAATAAAGTTTTTCGTATTTATGTAGTGTACCCATATTACACACGTATTATATCTTATATCTATTACCATTTTCAACTTATCTATTCAGCAACATGTATTTATTTGTATTGTCATAGTTGCCTAATAATGCTTAACTATCTTCATTGTGATATCTATGTGAGTGTGAAGTTCCGTTGGTAAAAATACCAAAATCACTATATGGTTGCCTATAACATTTGAGGAGTTCTTTAAATTCGTCATGGATCCCATCATCAGAACAATCAATTTTAAATTTTATGTTATTTTTCAAGAAACTACCTACTTCTATGCAAATAAAAATCTATAGACGTGATAGAATTTTTCTATCAAATTCGCCTTCAAATATAACGAAGCGGGAACTACGTTATACCAACGCACACGTGTTCCACGCCTGATATATACGTAGAGTCGCGTCGTGTAGCGTCGCGTGGCGTGGATCTAACGTAGCTATACAAGTCCCATATAAAATGTATGGAGACCGACGCCAACGTGTGCCCAATGTAATTCTACCTTTATGGTCATATCTTTTGCATTTAAAAAATAAAAATTTGTAGACTAACGTAATCTAATCTTACAATGTGTCCTACAGATTCCAGTGCACTTTGAGAAGCCGGTGTTCGGGAAGAGTGAACCGCAAGTCGTCAGCTTCATGGCTCCAGGGATCCTCATCACGTAAGTCACGAATATTATCTCGGAGGAGTTTGATATCACGTTGTCTCAACATGATATAGGAGGGGGCCTTTAGGGGTTTAGTTGATTTCGGACTGTTCTAATTATGTTCTAATCGCACGGAGAACTCTAACACCGTAATGATAATTTAGTTCCTGTAAATTAAAGAAAACAAAAACACGTTTTTTTTTTCATATTCTTCTCAGAATACCGTTTTATTTGATATCTATGGGGTATCATGGCATGGGGAGTGTATAAAAAATAATTGGTCCACCGCCTTTGGATGTCTGCCATGTTAATTTAGAATGTCGAATTATTGAACCGTGAAATTTCATCTGAACCAAACTTGCATGCTACAGCTCAATCAGTTATTAGAGATCGTACCCTTATTGCAAAAACCAACTATCTGCAATTTTTACCCAAATTAACGTTAAATCCATTCATCCATTCGTCTCAAGTAAGGTCCGACCGAACCTTGTTTTTTTGTCTCGGCCGAGACCGAGACCGAGAACGAGAATAAAATAAATTCTCGGCCGAGACCGAGACCGAGACCGAGGCATGGCGCTATAACATTTAGTATGTTAAATCTCGAAATAATACGAAATAGTGCTTGTTTCAGCAATTTTTTATTTTACGTATTCAAAACACTTAGAAATTAAAGTCGAACAGAACTATATTTTAACATAAAAAAAGTATTTTTTTATTGTGAATATTAAAAACACTTCGTAATCAAAATCGAACAGAACTATATTTTAACATAGAAAAAAAAAATTGAGAATATTAAAAACACTTGGTAACACTTAGGCACCGAATAGGTACATAAGCATAGATACATAGGTAAACGCACGATCGACGCGCGACGTGTTTAAAAAGTAAGTCTTTAAAAAAGCTGCGTATTTCACATAATTATTAAATAATGCCGATCGACAGATGTAAATATGAAATAATGATACCATTCCGCTAATTACAACAACACAACAAGTAAAAAAGGAAGAAATGAAATAACACTAGATACCTACTTACCAATTTAAACTCACATAAACCAAACCAATTCAATTCGCACGCAACTATTTCACTTATCTATTAACAATAATTCTTGTCAAATAACAATCCGTGAATTATGTTTATTTAAATCACTATTCCAAATATTGACAATAAATTGACATACATGTAAAAAACAAATGAGATACGAAAGGTATTTCCCCGACAAGTCAGCGCTTGTTGACGTTAAGCCATTAGCCAATCAATCAGCAATCGTAAACAGAAAGGCGAGTAACGTCAAACCTGCACCTAATTCGCCCATCCGTCGGTAGATGGAGCAATAAGCTCTAAATCTAGGGAAAATAAATGATTTGTTGGACCTCAAGAAGTCTCGGCCATGGCCGAGATTCTCGGCGTAAATCAGGCCGAGAACGAGACCGAGAATCTCGGCCTGATTTTTAGCCGAGAATGACTGGAACCGAGACCGAGACCGAGATCTCGGTCGGACCTTAGTCTCAAGATGAATCTACAGGTAAAACCGGTTATTAGCTACGACGCTTATTTACAAAGATAGCTTCGGCAAAAAGTGAATAACCTACAAATTTGATTGAATATAATAGTAATAACATAATATAATAATACAAAAATGTTGGTGCATTTAGTTGGTTTTTGCAATAAGGGCACGGGATATCTGTTTTAAAATTCTGTTGCAAGATATATCCCACACATACTAACAAAGCAGTTTAAATAAAAGCTTGTAACAAGCTACAAAATTTAAATTATTATTCCGGATCAAATTGAAACAAGACATATATTTTTGTAATCTCCATTGTATTGTCTTATTCCTATCATTTTGATATCCTACTCGATAAATTTAGTTTTTTATTTTTATTAATGACATAGGTAGGTATACAATTTAGCGCTAAAAATCCGCCATTTTGATTTTCTTTTTAAACAACTTTATAAGGCCACTTGGGCTTTTAAGACGAATCTAACGATACTTTAACCGTCCAAAATTCAACCATTTGGCAGATGCAAAGTAATAAATAAAATTAAAAATAAGTATACATAAAGATACATGATATGCGCGAAAAACATAACCGTTTCATAGCAGACAGGTAAAAAAAGCAATGCTTAAAAGAGAAGAACAGCGGGATGCATCCATCAGCCATTCTTTAATCTCTACATTGCACCGTTTTCCACAGCATAATCTTCTTCCTGTCGGCCATCGTGACGTCGACGCTGATGATCACGGACCGGCTGGAGGGCGTGTGGGAGCGCTCCGCCGTCGCCGGAGTCAAGCCCAAGGAGATGCTCAACGTGCACATCACGCTGCAGGCCACTATTATTATGTTCCAGGTTAGTTAACTCATCATTTCAGCCGAAAGATGTCCACAGCTGGACAAACACCACCCACACAGTGGCGTAGCTAAGTGACAACCGGCCTGGGGCAAAAAAAAACTGGGGCCCCTTTTTTGCATAGCAAATCATCAAATAACCTCTCCTGCTCTGGGTGGAGCGGGAGGGAGTGTCAGAATTTTACTGACTAAAACGAGTTGTCATGATTAGTGTTGCAACCAGTGGCGTAGGTAGGTGACCAACGGACCTGGGGCCCCTTATTTTTACATGAGAAACCTTCAAATAACTTCTCTTGCTCAGAGTGGATGGAAGTGTCAGACTTTCTGACTAAAACAAGTTGCCATGATTACAGTAATGTTGCAATCTATTTTATTTTGATTTCGAAGGTAGGAGAATTTTTCGCTAATCAATAAGAGGTTTACTAATTAGGTTTTGGGGGCCCCTCGAGCTTGAGGACCCGGGGCCCTGCCCCGCCTAGCCCTTCGGTAGCTATGCCAGTGCTCCCACAAGCATAACCACGTAGATCGGTCCGGTGCGTCTCGCATCCTTCGAAAATATTTAGTCGCCCTCCCTGACGCGTCTGCTTCACGTGAAAACACAAGTGAACTACTAGATACAACGTAGAGATTGGAAACGGATAAGAGACGCGGTTGATATGGTTATGTTACGCTGATGATACGCGGATGCTACATTCCTAGCACGGCCATTGTATATAATATTATGCATGTAGTGGGCAGAATCTTTAAAGAAGCCTGTTTTTGATTTTATCCTTTGATCAACTACCTATTCAACAGCCAATGCTACCTATTTATTCTCTTGTGGATTCATAACACTAATAATATGATTTTATAAAGCATATGACCAAGAACCGTTTTCTGAATTGAAAATTAAAACGTGTGAGACTTTAATGACAAAGCATTTATGATAATTTCAAGTTCTTAATGCCTCAGAGACACTAGAAAACAAAAGTCCCCTAACATGACGCGCAATGCTATCAAATTGCCCAACAACATGTCTCGCGTCACGAGGATGCATTGTAAAATATTGGGGGGCAAGTTGCAGGACACTGGGCAGCGTTGCAGCGTCTCATAGACTGAGCGTTGCAGCGTCACATAGACTGAGCGTTGCAGCGTCACATAGACTGAGCGATGCAGCGTCACATAGACTGAGCGATGCAGCGTCACATAGACTGAGCGATGCAGCGTCACATAGACTGAGCGATGCAGCGTCACATAGACTGAGCGTTGCAGCGTCACATAGACTGAGCGTTGCAGCGTCACATAGACTGAGCGTTGCCAGTCATGTTGGGAGACATTTAGTCCCCTAGTGTATCTGAGGTTTCATCCAGAAAACAGGGGTTAATATTATTCGTGGGCTATAATACCCTACCACGAGTTCTTAACTAAACTGAACTGCTATAGGGATGAAGCTACAGTATAGCTCCATCCCTCATTTTTGCTCGCACGCTTGCCATTTTAACCCCTTAGGATCCTGATCAGAACCCCAATGAACTAACCTAACCTCTTTAATCAATTCCAGACAGTTGAGATGATGGCCCTGGCCTTCATAGGCTACGGCATCCCGTCCGTGGGTTCCAAACTAGTCTGTGGAGTGCTGTTGTTCCTGCAGGGCATCTGCGGCATGTGCTACGGCTTCCTGCTGTCGGTGTACTGTGGCAGCCATACCATGTCCTTCTTCGTCGCTACGGGCAGCTTCTATCCTATGATTTTATTGTGTGGTAAGTTAATTTTGCCAACTATATTGAGCCCGGCTGCCAGTTTGAGTGGAGCTGAAACAGTGTTTTCGACTGGCTACCTAACGCCCATAAACCAATATCTGGCATAAAGGACATGCCAGTTAAGATTGGTGCCTGATTTTTTGGCTTCTGACTAGGTATTGGTAACGACAGTCTAAGATCTGCATCAGACTTCCGGAACCAACTTGCTTTTTGAGGCACGGAGGTGTATCGGTAAGTTTAAAAAGGTTATTTTGGTTACTATCTGGGCATCTGCTGCATGTGCTACGGGTTCCTGATGTCGGTGTACTGTGCTAGCAATACCATGTCCTTCTTCGTCGCTACGGGTAGCTTCAATCCTATGATTTTGTTGTGTGGTAAGTTAATCGAACTGCCTAGCCTTCTGTCAACTAACTCATACCTGGCTGGCCTGTTGGTCTAGTGGTTAGTGGCCCTGACTGCTATGCCGGAAGTCGTGGGTTCGATTCCCACCCAGGACAAACGTTTATGTGATGAGCATGATCATTTGTTCTGTGTCTGGGTGTAATTTGTCTACAATATGTATATATTTAGAAATATATAAGTATGTTTATCAGTTGTCTAGTACTCATAGCACAAGCTCTGCTTAGTTTGGGACTAGATGGCGTTGTGTGAAAGTTGAAGAAAAATAAACTATATTGAACTCAGCAGCCAGTCTAACTACTGGATTCAGCTGAATAGCAGTATTTTACATAGAGCGACTGGCTACCAGCAAACCCAGCCAGGCGCTTTACTTTGTGTTATTTATTTCATCACTGACACTGCTCTAAAAACATCGAAGGAAATCTTCGTGCGGAAACCGGCATGTACCTACTGATACAAAAAAAAAATCGAAGATGTGACATCCACCAATCCGCACTGGGTCCACGTGGTGGATTATAGCCCTCTACAGAGGAGGTCCGAGTCCCAGCTGTGGGAAAATTATAAAGCTGATTATGTGCATCTAAAATGCTTTCCACCATCCCAAAGCTTATTGAAACGGAACCCTGTGTAAAATATTGATATTCCGCCAAATCTGACTAAACCAGAAGCCAACATAGTCAGAAATTAAAATTACTATTTTCTAATCGAACTTTTTCTTTTTTCCCAGGCATCCTCTGGCCCCTAGAAGGTATGTCATACACTCTTCGCATCATAGCCCTAACCCTCCCCTTCACGATTCCCTCCAAGTCTCTCCGAGACATCATGGAGAAGGGAGCCACCATAACAGACCCCTCAGTCATCTACGGCTTCCTGACGACCATCGCCTGGATAGCCATAACGTTAGCTTTAATTTACTTAAGATTGAAGCTGAAGAAAACGTAGGATATTTATAAATAATCGGTTTTTTGAAGACTTTTATGGATAGTAATGTTGTGATGTTGAAGATGGAGGGTAGTAGTTGGGAATTGTTTGTGTGAAGACAGAAATAATAAATTTCTTGTTTTATTGTTGAATTTCGTTCGACTCAAGCTAAAAAGCTTTATATAGAAAAATCTACCAATATGGTAGGTTTTTTTCAGGTGGGCAATCGTCTAATTTCTCCTGCTCTGGGTGGAGGGAGTGTCAGAAATCTACCAGTATTCCTTCAGTTGCCTTTCCGGTCCAAGCCCGCAGTAACTGTTTCGAACAATTCCACAGCCCAGTTTTGGAAGGCTGAATGGATATACCCCATAATTATGTACCTATGGTCATTAAGATAGAGTTTTATAAAATGTGAAACTCACAAAAGCAATTCAATTTACTTACCTGTTCTTGTCTGACAGTAAAATGAACGAAATACAAAATCAAATCGTGTATTGTATTAGAGGGCGTTATTGTAAAGGGCGATTCACACATCCGCTGTACAATAAGTACAGTCATTGTGCTGAAAATGGTGAACTGAGAATTGTTACAAATAATTTATTAATACGAGAAATGATATTAGTCTTATTGCTTAAGACTTTGTCTACGTTATCTAGAAAATTCGATGGCATTTATGACCTTTTATCGATTTGGAAATATAAGAATTGTTTTTTTTTTCGTCACGGTAGCGACAACTGTTGGGAAGTTATCTAACTAGAAAAATTAGTTTTAAAAAATAAATTCTTTAAATTGTTTAGTATCTGATGACTTCTAAGTTCAATAATCTTGTGTATTTTACCTAAACTATATACTTTGTAACTAATATCATAATTTTATTGCCAACTTTTTGTAAATGTGAATCGACTCTATCACCGGTTCAAAACCTGTGAATAATCTATATTTTCGGTTTAGTGGTATATTTAGTTTGATATAGGATTCTGTCACAATACCAAAAGTTAGGTAAAATTGGTAATATTTCTCAATTTGGTTTCTATTTTGTGGACGTAATCCTTTCTATCGGGTAGCCTGTACATAGCTATTAATTATATTTTAATTATTCTCTGGGATTGCAGAATATGTGATAATTGTCTACTTAAAATATTGTATATTTTACAGAATATTTTACGTCAAATTAAATTAGATATACTTGGATTCATAATTCGAGATCATTTCAATTCAGTGACACACACACACAACACAGTGATTTTTAAACGCCCTTTTATTTTCATAAAACATTCAATTTGCTGTTCCAAATTTAAATTTCAAACTCGAATTCTAAATTCAAGTATTGTATAGTGAAACTTTGCACAAGCGATGGCTCATTAGTTTTCGATGCCCATCATACGCGCGAAATTTCGCAGACTAATCTAATTTGTCCCTCTACAAGTACTAGCAGTATATTACTGCTAGAAGGTAGATAAGTCGGAGGTAGGTAGATCATGACAAATGATTTTAGAAGCTTGAAAAATTATAAGTAGCGTTTATGAAAATGTTAAACTGCTGAAATGTATAATGTTCAAAAATATCTTTTATATATGAAAGACTTTCATCTTTTAAAAGGAAAATGTTTAATATAACTTCTAAGTCTAATGTGCAATTTAAATACCTAGTGTATTTTCTATACTTAGGAGTCATCCATAAATTAAGTCACAAGGGGTGGGAGAGACTGTTAAGTTTCTTGACGTCATATTTCAAAATCTATATCGAAGTATTAAAAATGATATACATTAACAAAATCTTTTTTGTAATAAAAACATAATAAATTTAATTTATTCAATTATATATGCAAAATATGTGACATCACACAAGGCAGGGGGAATCTCACTAATGTGACCAGCAGTGACAAAAACAAGGGGGTCAAAAAAAAAATTAAGAAATTAGGGACGTATTTATGGATGGCTCTTTATCAAAAAACGAATGGAATTACTTTTCCGAATAAAATTAAACCATGATTTTTATCATTATTACTTTTAGAAACTCTACAAATGATACTGAAATACAGAAAAAGTATTTGGTGTAACGCATTTTTATTGTATAGTTAGTACAGTCGGCTGCATGTCAGTGACAACACTCCTACCTTGAGCTGGCCTAGCGTGACACAGTTTCAATAGAATAAGATGTCAGCTTATTCTGGTTCTGTTACCAATAACGTGTGTGGCCGACTATACGTGTAGTAATAGAATATTTTGTTATTTCTTCTCGTAGAGAGAATTTTGCCGAAGTGGTTACGTGATACCATGTGATTTGGGGTACCTATTTATGAATAAAGATTTTTTCTTATACATATGTTCTTATTTTCTCCTTTTTTTAGCTTGATATAGTTTCTGTTAAATGTGTTTCCAACTAAAACACAAATATTATTTTGGATTTGGAACAATTTGCCTGCTGCTGTCTTCCCGACCTTAATTTATGTGTCTCCTATTAGATTATAATTTAGTTGTCTTAAAGGCTAGTGAATAGGCTCTAAAATTAGAGCGATTCACCATCAACAATTGCATCACTGCTTACCAACAGGTGGGATCGCAGTAAAGTAATAGTTTATACCTTTATACATTTGAGAAAAAAAAACATTTATCTCAGTCGTATTTTTTCCCAAAAAATATACTATACCCTATTCATCTGGGCTTGAGACAAAATGTAAACAAATAAAACAACAAACCTTCGACCAAGTTTCTTCGACGAGAATACATTAATAACAGTCTTCTTTTCTGTTGAATGCATTAGCATTTTCTTTGCACGCTTTTTCTTCGGCGAATAACAAGAATTCAACGAAAATATCTCGTACAAGTTGATAGATAGTGAAAAATATGGCGGATTATAACCCGACCGATGAGAAAACGTCTAATTTTTATGTAAAATGTTTGCAGTATCTGTGGTCAATAATTTAGTAGTATTATAAAGGGTTTGTTTACCTTTTATCTCACGGCTCCCTGAATAGGGTATAGTTATGACAATGTAAAATATATATTTTTTAATAAAGATTCCAGTCAAGACTGGAGGATAAAAAAATAAAAACCCAAAGATTCAGATATAAAAATTTTATTATTTATAGGAAATATTTTGATTTAACAACAACTCTTTCCGTGAGAAGCGCCCGCGCCGCCGAGCCGACGAAGATCATGGCACATTGATATTAACTCTCGCTTTTTACTTGGATAGATACCGCTAATTCACAACTTGGCTACATTTCCGATACGACAGTAGTATTTAACTTATCGCATCGCAAAAGTAACAAGAGTAAATTTCGCGGCATCAAAATGTTTCAGACTGTAGATTTCGATTTACGAAGCCAATAGTGTGTGTTCAGTACCAGCACGTAACGTCAACATTCGTCCGCTTTGAACTTCGTAAATATGCGCCGGCGCAGGGGCGCGAGCGCTCTCACTGACAGCACGAGGTTTCGTTGTCAGAAAACCGTCCGAGGTTCCTCACAGCGCAAAACGGTACCTCAAAAAGAAAAAAACGTCTATCCACTTTATCATTTCGTCCGCAGACCACAACACACCGCTTATTGCGACATTATCACATTTATCAAGCATTATCTGTTGATCCCTCGATACAGGAAAAAAAACTGATTTTTTTTTTAATTCTGTGTTTTCACAGTTTTCGCCTAACTATAAACTAGTACTTAAATTATAGCTCACTCATCACCTATTTCGCTCGCATTCTCGCTTCGCAACCACACTCTATACAAGATGTCTTTGCATTTATACTACAGAGCGACATATTTTTACATTGGATCTCACGGGGGACAGTCAATTCCTATACTATTTATTGCTTTTCAAGCAATTATATATTTTAAAAATAACACTCTTCCCCTTACAACCGTGTCAGACAATGTCCGTGCATTATTTAGAAGCGTTTATAAGAGGAAGCAGTACAAGCTGCATAGGCATATTTTTAAATATCACACATTTTTTTAAATTACATAGCGAAACAGCGTGTTCAGCTATCGTCGGAACATCTAGAAGGAATTGACCGGGCCCCTTACAAAATAGACGAGAAAAAAAAAACTAAAACTTAACGCAGTTCCTATACAAATCGATGAACATAAAACATGTCGTGGAGATTATGGAGAGGGCCTGAATACAGCCGAATATTCAAATAAATGTTAGCCGTTTCACGTGTCTATGTACAGAACCAAATTATTTGGGGTCCGCCTTGCAAAACTATCACATGTTCGGAACTAGTTACTTATGTACAAAACTGGACAAGTTCGGGAGGCTAGCGATCACAAACTGATGAGTTACACACGATGCACGATTATTGTGGACTACACTAGGCCTTTGTAAAGGTTTCTTTCGACTCCAAAATCCTATTGATATATTTATGCAGACTTATAAGTTTTGCAGAAACAGACACCACTAAGGCGACGTTCTATCGAGCGAGAGACCTTCTACTTACTCAATAAGTGGCTAGCTCCCATAAACACTACCATTTAACTATTAACACAGAATCATCATGTATTCTAGGAAGATACCGCTCGATGCAACGTTGGTTTAAAGCCTCGATTTACATATTATTAAAACAATTTCAGTTACAAATGTATAAATGTAGATACATTAAACGCTAGCTGTTAACATAAAACTAGACACAAAGTTAAAATAAATTCATATCATATAGTCGAACATAATTTCCAAGCTTTACACAAAATACATATAACATTAACTGTACAATTGTGACGTCTATCTCTCCAGGCCTCCATTCAACACTACATATTTACATTACAATAAACATACAGTTCAAGCTTCAAATCACAATTTTTCAATAAGTAATGTTTGCCGAAATTACGAAGTAACGGTTTAGTCTTGATGAGTTTCGCTGGTGTGGCAAGAAACGGGAACTGCGACGTAACATTACTATTGGGGAGACAACGTGATCTCAGCTGACTTAAGAGGTGTCCTACGTGTGTGCGAATTGCCGCAATTTATAGAAAACAAGCCACAGGTTCGCGCGAAAATATCAAACTAACTGATTGCGTCCGCTTCGCTTCGCTCATCGCCGCACCCACGTGCGTTTGGTCATGTAGGCCACCCCAATAGAGTATTAATTGTTTGTTCCATTTGCGGTGCGTCGCTTCGCGATCGATTTTCGCATTGATTCGCTTACGTTAGGACACCGTGGTACTATTCAGAAGCGATTCGTCATATTCATGATGAAAGTTCGCTACGCTGGAGATTTGAGAAAAATTGTTTATAAGCTCTGTTAATATATTTTACTTTTCAAATACAAAAATACATATCTAATCTAAGATCCAACTATTTTCAACAACTATAGCAGTATGGCATTACGAAAAAAAAGCCAGAAAAACACCGCATCACTCATCAAGACTATAAAAAAAAAATTAAACCATAATCATAACAAGAAAACGTTAATCGCCAATGATTGTAAAAACATAATCACAAAGACCTTAGAAAAATACATAATAATATATAGTAAATAAATAAAGTATAATAATATTATATCAACAACTTCGAGCGTAAGGCACATTGCCTGCACAATTTGAACGGCATATTACGCTTGAAGTCTTATTTTTACGTATGTATCTGTCGTATTATGTACTGTAACTGTGTCTCATAAACTGAGATCGCAATAGGTAGAGCATATTTACCTAAAGTTCGAGGAGGTAAGTAACATACAGTTGATAATAAGTCCTCTAACGGCCCATTCCCAACCTTGTCGCTGTAAGCGGTAGCTAAGCGCGGGGCGACGAGCGGTGAGAACAAAATTATGAAAATGTTTGAAGCGCGCCACGAGACGCCGCCCAGAGCGGCGCGCGCCCGCCTTTCGATGCCGCGTCGCTCGTCGGTAAGACAGAAGTCCTAAAACAGGCCGTAAAACCTCCTAATCATAAGCATGACGATTAAATCCCGGGATTTTAGAATTTGAACTAAATTACTATAAAGTTGCGTATTAAAACTTATATTAAAACAAATCGAACGAAAATTTGTATGGTCTACAGACAGGGTGTTCCAATAATGTATAATAATTTATTAATAATTATGTGTAACAATTTATTTCAAATGTATTCGAAACGCCATACGTAATTTGCAATATCATAAATCCCGAAATTTTATCGTTATTATATTTTATGATTCCGTGATTTTAGAGGACGTATTATCAACTCTATGTTACTTACTTCCTCGAAATTTAGATAGCTCGCCTTGGCGGGGGCACTACCGTGTCCCCAGATAAATATACTCTAACCATTCCGACCCCGGCTCGTCAATCAGTCTACTTAGCATTTTCCCAACATGCTGAGGTCAGCTTCCTGTCTAACCGAATACAACTGAGTACTAGAATACATTACATGGTCATTAGGTGACACAATTCCCTTTGGCAAGACTGGTGAGATTTCTTGCTTCCGACTACCGTAAGGGCCGTACCTCACTGGGACGTCTCGGCGGACTTGCCAAGTCATCACGTCAAACAAATGTACTTTGTTTGGTTGACTGCGTAACCAACAGTGCCCAGGTGAGATACACACCATAGAATTGCATTTATTTTCTTGGCAACGCCTTGACGTCCTAGTGAGGCGTGGGTTCAGCGTCAAAGATCGTGATATCCGATGTAAATGGAGCAGTGCGCTGATGGTCGCACAGTATCTTACCCGTATATAGATAGTTACGTTTTAGTCACATGTACTAAAGGACGCATGTATTGCCGCCAATCGGACATAAAACCTACCAACGGGGAATTAAATGTGACATTTGGCCCACTTTGGTTAAAATTGGCAGTGAAAATGACATCTGATTATTCTATCTAATATTTCCCAATGTGAGAAAATTATCACAATATTGAGCGAATTTAATGTCTAAAATCAGTTCTAAGTAATTGAGAAATGCCACATAACCTTACATATAATGAAATAAGGTGCAAAACTAATCAAGAACCAGCTGTTTTGTGATGTTTAAAAATGAGACGTATTATTGAGTACATAAGAGCTAGTATCCCATTAACAAGACGCAGTTACAGTACAAACCGAGCTATTCAATATGGCGGTGGATTCCTTCAAGTGAAACCTTTTCGGTTAACGTGAGTTTGATACCTTTCTGAGCGCAGTACTAAAAATGTATGAGATCTAATCAAATGTCAAGAGATCATTGCACGCGGCTTGAAGATATGTACGTATATTGTAAATGTGCTATGTATTCGAGATTATCGGAAACTGCTGTACCTATTTTGCTGGACCTAATTATTTGCTTGATGGACCTGCTTTATTCATAAGATTAAAAGTACTCATTTAAAATAAAAACATTATTTTACTCAATGAAATAAAAAAAAAACCTACTACAGTATTTATTTACACACAAATGATATATCGTATCACCAACAATGAAGGAGAAGTCATACACCTCTCATACAAAATTGAATGACTCGCGAATGAGACCCGCAGTCTTCCGATCTCATACATTTTTCATTCACGCCTTCTAAGACATTCGTTACACCTAACTAATCTCATACAGCGGATGTGTCCATTCCTTATAAAAAAGGATCGTTAATGTTTAAACAATAAATACTTAATTACCGCTTAGAACCTTAAGTAAGAAAAGCGTATAAATTATTTTTTCTCAGAAAATTTGAATTAACGGACTTAATTCCTATCTACCTAGGTGTTGTGTCGTATTGTATTTTAACATACAAATGTATGGATCACTGGGAACGTATATACCAAACAAAAAATCACGTCAATTATGACGAAAATAAATCTTTAGGCTTTACTGTCCACACGGACGCGTAGCTTCATAGACGCGTATTCGTCGTTATACGCTTGGTGTACGCATGCGTGAAGTTTACATACAAAATTATGGCCACGGACGAGCTTCATAACCGCGACACGACACGACGCTACCGCATCGTCGACAGAATTTCAGTTTTATATGTAAGCTTCACGCATGCGTACACTAAGCGTATAAAGACGAATACGCGTCTATGAAGCTATGCGTCCGTGGACAGCAGGCCTTACATTGGCATGTCATGGGGACGCATTTTGAGCATTCTTGTTCTATCATCATTTAGCACGCTTTTTACTCAGTCCAGTTTAAATGAAGACATACTAAATGCACACAAATGAATGAAATTGAGATTTTTCTTTGGAAAAAGAAACTTTTTCTCTCAATACAATACGACACAACTATAACAAGGGCGGCTTTCAACGACTCTGTTTTAAAAGCAGTCGCGCTTAAGGCTCGGCACTATATGGATTGCTCATTTTTCTTACATTTTATTCAATTCCCGTTTGTTTGATAGGTATATATAATTAGTTGACTATCTTGTTCTATGATGGCAAAGTTTCATCTACGGCTATGAATTTGATTAAAGCTACATGCATTTTGATGTAACTACCCAATAGAATCCTCATTACTTTATTGCAGACCAAAGTAATCATATCATCAATTCTCGAAACCCGTCTAAAAAAGAGAGTGCCGAGTGCGAATTGTTTTTACGTCAACGCTATCGACACATTTTTGACGTTCGGCGCCCCGATTGGTTTATTAAGAGCATGGAAGGGGCCAATCGGAGCGCCGAACGTCATAAACGTGTCGATTGCGTTAACGTAAAACTTAATTCTCATCAATCCCTTTTTCAAATCCTCTAATCGAGATCTTTAAACCTTTTGACCACCAGTCTCGTATACATGGCAAAGCAAAATGTGTCCGGCACGCCTCGGTCACGACCACATGGCAGACTTAAACGCTAATAAATCTCATAAGAAAGTATTGTTTTACTTATTTGTGTTGTTAAATGATGAAATCGCAGTTTCCCGTTAGCGCCGGGAGCACGATTTTGCTGTCACGACGTTAACTATACTCCATTTGCAATTAGATTAGACACCTAAACAATACTTTTTAACTAGCCGTTCAACCGATTTTGACTCTTATTGCGTTGCTGGTATGATAAATGGCAACTGCAGTAAATAGTTAGTGTTGTAACCACTTTTTTGCTTTTAATGCCATCCTTATGCCTTCGGAATAAAACACAAAACCGGTTGAACGGACAGTAAAAAGGTTTGTTTAATTAATCTTACTGCGAATGGAGTATAATCAAATATGAAACATCGAATGTTAGAAGAAAAAAATCATTCTCATAAGAATATGTTAGAGCGACCATGCTCTACCAAGCCACACTATTTCTAAATTTCGACGTCCCATATTTAGAGGCGGGGACTTGTGTAAGATACCTTATGGGGGGACTTGTGTAAGTTACCTTATAGGGGGACTCATCTAAGTTACCCTATAGGGGGGACTCATCTAAGTTACCCTATAGGGGGAACTCATGTAAGTTACCCTATAGCGGGGACTCATCTAAGTTACCTATAGGGTAACTTACACGAGTCCCCCCTATAGGGTAACTTAGATGAGTCCCCCCTCACTCATGTAAGTTATCCTGGACTCATGTAAGTTACCCTATAGGGGGGACTCGTGTAAGTTACCCTATGGGGGGACTCGTATAAGTTACCCTATAGGGGGAACTTCAACGCTAAACATAAATTGTGATGCAGCGATAAGGAAAGCGTCATGAAAGCCGCCTTGCAACATGTAACAAGTTTATTATATTGACGCCCAACGCACCGAGAATACGCTTAAAATGTCTATGCATTCCTTCTATAGGTCAATGAGCTTCATTGTTTATTGTAGTGAATTATATTGAGCACTGTGTTAATAATTATTGAACCATTCAAGGAAACTCAGTTTACAATAAATATTTATTGTGTTATTATAGCCCATTCGCGTCAACAAAATAGTCACTGAGCTTAACTTTGCCTCTTGACCAATTATATCATGGCAAATAAGAAAATTGTGTTATATTATAATATTTGAAAATACAAACCACAGTTATAAAAAGTTTTCTTTAAGTAATATTAATGGTTCAATTTTTACCACAGTATGAATACGCCTATACTTTGCTGTACCACTAATGTGTCACTATTTTCTTGACGTGAATGGACTAGTTATTACTATATTGTCGTCCGCATGCGGTTTTCTTAGACTCTTAAGATATTTGTGAACTGACTTTTATCTAAACTAAACACAGACACATAGTCACAACTGTCCACGGACGCGTAGCTTCATAGACGCGTATTTGTCTTTATACGCCTGCTCACAACTTACATACAATACTATGAAACTATCTCGACAAACCGGCAACAACACGACGGCACGACGATCTATGAAGCTACGCGTCCATGTACAGTAGGCGTTATCCGTACAATTTACCGCTTTATGACTCTCAAAACACATTGATATCCCACTAATGTCGCATCGAATTCGCTCGCGAATCGATTTGAAATGTACAGGATTGATATCGTAACTCGACAATTCGAGAGTATTCGCTATAACTATGGTCATTAGCTTTTTGACCGCCACATTTATGTCATAGCAAAATGTGTCCAATACGCCACAGTCACGACTACATGACAGACTTAAAAGCTATAAAATCTTATAAGAAAGAATTATTTTTCTTATTTGTGTTGTTAACCTTTTAAACGCTTACGTAGGATAAATCCTACTAACACTCTCGCGTTTACTCCGCTAGGATCACACATCCACGACAACACTCCATCTCATCAACTCTCCCTTCACCTATGGGTATTGAAGAGCTAAACAAGATGGAGTACATAGTCGCAAAGACACGACCCTGGCGAATAGGACACGAAAACACACGTCGGACCGGATCCGACGCAAGCAAAAGGGGTAAAGGACGAAATCGCAGATGCCCGTTGGCGACAAGAGCACGTTTTAGCTTTGACGTGACGGTCAAACGATAAAATACCCGCATGCAGTACAGATTCCACAATAACAACATCCACATTATGTATTTAGAACAAATTATTGCTATATCTGCGTATACGCACACTATAGTCCACATGGTAAGTGTATGGAACGCTCATAAGCCCATACCACCGATTGGGTAACGGTTCAATGGTGCCGACATAAGTTTGTATTGTTATTTGGTGAAGGTGCAACTCTGCTGTCGATTGGAGACCTTTATTTTTATCTCGTTAAGAGTTATTTTCGTTTAGCCCGAGAAAGGAAAATTAATTTAACGATTTTTCAATTGTTTTGTCTTGGGTAACTTTACTGCTAGAACGATTTGAAGCTACAGAGTAAATAGCGCTAACCGTTAATCGCAACAAAAAAACAGATGGTTTTCTTATTTCAAACTTACTATTGGTTTACCAATAGAGTTCAATTGATGGACAGTGTACTGGTATTCTTTTTTATTGATAGGCTTGCGTTTGACCACCAGTTGGTAAGCGACGATGTGGCTTCACGCTTATCCTGAAGCATAAGTTATTTCAGAGCATCTCTTAACCCAACTGCGCCAGGAGGGTTATGTTTTTGTCATAACATTTACTTTAGAAGTTGAGTCAATAGCAATGGAACATAAATTATTTACACGCCATTAACTATCATTTATTGGGTTGGTGGATCAAAATTCCCTAAGATAAGTTTTGTTCATGATCAATTAACGGCAGTTCAGTTGCACCATTACCAATGACATTTGTGCATCCCACACAGTAGAGTACGCTCGTGCATACATACGACACGTCATCCGTAGTGGCGGTGCGCGCTGCGTTAAGGGGGCGTCTGCTAGAACTTGTCTTGGAAGATGAAGAGGTTGTTGGTGGCGGCTACGGCTATGATGCTTTCGTGGGGGTGCCATGCCGTATGCAGGATTTTCTTGTTGAAGTCCAGGCAGTCTACGCTTATTTCGTCCTGGGAAGAAACAGAGATACTATAATTTCAAATAAATATATTTGATTGGTCTAGTGGTTAGTGGCCCTGACTGCTTTTCGTGTGATGAGCACGATTTGTTCCGTGTCCGGGTGTAATTTATCTATGAGTACCTGACCCAGCGATCTTCGTACAGTGTAATAGTTAATCAACCTTGATTAACTGTTACACGGTACGAAGTGGTTTACCTTTTAGCTAAACTTATTCATTGAATAATTGAGACCAATGTATTTGACAGTTGCTGCCATTTTTCGATGTATTTGGATTTTTTATACACGAATTTTTCTGATATTTCAATAGTTATTTTGTTATTCGGGGTGGAGACGAATCTAATTTATTCGATTCGTCTCCGCCGCAAAGATCATTAAGTTGGTCTAGCTGTTTTTAAGTTATAGATAGTAAATTAACATGACTATAGATATGTATGTATTTAGAAATATATAAGTATGTTTATCAGTTATCTAGTACTCATAGCACAAGCTCTGCTTAGTTTGGGACTAGATGGTGTTATGTGAAAGTTGTGGAATGTAGTTAATTAACACGTTCTCTGCCGCGTAGGTCATCGGTGACCTCACCTGAACTAGATCGAGACGCCGCGTAGGGCATCAGTGACCTCAAGGTAGACCTAAGTTTGAAACTGATTTGTGAGCCGTAGGCCATTATTACCGAATATTTCTCTATAGCAGGTGACCGGAATGGCGCTGTAGACCAATCCTTCAGTATGGTTTCTGAGTAATCGTAAATTTGTTGAAAATGTGGGTGAAACTGCAAAGCAAATAAGAAAAAACAAAGGCATCCATTATGAATCGTGTTTATTTGTAATACTTATTGAACAGTTAGCTACTACTTTATTAAAAAAACCTTTACAAATAACGGTGAGATTTATTGAAGCATTGTAGGCAATAATATATTGTACCAGGACAGTTCTTGCAATATATAACTACTTTTTTAATTTTATTCCGAGCGACTTTTGACCCATGTGTTTTAACATTTTCTTTGTAGCAACCGACGCAGAAACGTCTCAATTTAGCAACAGGTCCCTCTCTTTTCAGCAATTCGTGTTTCATTCTTTTAGGTCTCTCCTGCTGCTGTTCACAATTTTCTTTATCGACTCCTGAATCCACAAGATACTCGACTAACTGACGCCTGAATTGCACTATACCCTGATTAGTGTTTTTGTTCTCTTTATACATAATCCAAGCATTCACCAGCGCTGTGTTTAAAATAAGCTCAATGGCCAGCTTTTTGTACCACTTCACAGTTTTTCTGAGTGGTGATGAATATGAAGTCATTTGATCACTCATATCGACTGAACTTTTTGCTTCATTGTAGGCAAGTATAATTTTAGGTTTTTTAATAGCTCTACCTTTCTTTAGAACCGTTCGTTTGCCATTTGAGTGTTTCGTCGAAAGCACTAAGACGTCGCGCTTATCCTTCCATTTGAGAACAGTTATACCCCGTTGATTCTCCATAGCTATGGATTCGCCTTTTTCCAGTTTGGCGTCGACTACTGCCATTGGCAAACCCCTTCTATTCTTTCTAATTGTTCCAATTAGGTGGGTGTCGTGGTTCAGCAGTTGATTTGCCAAGTCCAAATTGGTATACCAATTGTCGGTGGCAATTGTATGACCCAAATTTAATATGTCATCACAGAGAGACATTACAACATTTGTAGGTGTTGTGTTAACCATTTCATCATTTTTACCAGCATATAGTTGTAACTTACAGGTGTATCCCGGGAGGGTGCAAAGCTTAAACATTTTCATGCCATATTTATGTCGTTTACTTTTATTATACTGGCGGAAAATTATGCGCCCTCTAAATGCTACTTGGCTTTCATCGACACATACGGTTTCATTTGGGGCGTACAATTTTTTAAAATTTTCGTTCAAAGCATTGATGAGGGGTCGAATTTTAAAAATTCTGTCGGATTTGTCCGCTGTCTCATTATCAGTGAAGTGAATCATTCTCAAAAGCAATTCACATCGGTTCCTGCTCATAACAGTGGCTGGAAAATGTTGCCCGAACACCCTGTCTTTACTCCAGTATAAATTTATTTGAGGAAGTTTCACCAGTCCCATGTAGAGGATTAACCCAAATAATTGTTTAATCTCATCTTTTGATGTCGGTTTCCACTCATTTGCACGAGACTTAGGTTTTAAGGGTTTTGATAGTGATTGCTGTGCAAACAAATTTGTTTCGTTTGCAATCGTCTCAAAAAGACTGTCTGGGACCAAAACACTGAAATATTCTCCCGCTGCACTATTTTTCAATTCTCTCGCATATGGTTGCTTCATACCTGTAAGCAAGAAATAAATATTATGATGGACAATTTCACGCAAGCCAACTGGCCCCAAAATAAAATTATCGCGAGATAATCACAGACAAACATACATACATAAATACACACAGGTCAATCTGAGAACCTTTTTTGAAGTCGGTTAAAAAAGTACTTAGCACTTACCAGTTGGTTCCGTGAATGCTATGACGGATGGTTGATGTCCTCTTGGTCGTGTCCATTTTTGTACTGAATTAGATGTTTCTTCTATACGAGCAATTTGATTAGAGACATAATTTTCAACCGACTCCGTTTCACTTTCGGAGCTACTTGCAATCACACGACGGTAACGTTTTTTTGTTGGTAGGATAGCATCGTTACTAATTTCTTCCTCGGCCAAATTGCGTATCTCACTAAAAATACTAGATTCTAGTGCTTCAATATGTTGTAAGTCTTCTTGAGAAATATCTAAGTCAAAGTCTAGATCGGATATATCCATTTCAGTAAATAAAAACGTTCACAGACACAAACTCAACCGTTCGGCGTAAGCGCTTACGGACGACTGAGGTGTGGGGGTGACCGGAGGCGTGCCCTACCCGGCGCCTCCATAACGAATATTCACTTTTAAGTATTACAGCGCCGCGTAGGTCAATTATGACCTCACGAAGTTTTTTTGAAATATCTACGGAATCCAGTTGCAGATCAAAACACTTCATATATAAAAATTTATATTTTGACCTAACGCTTATATTTCCACCAAAAAGTTTTTTTGTGTTTTTTATATTTTATACTACCGGCAGAGAACGTGTTAATATGGGTGGGTCCCGCCGTGACTTGGTACTTATGGCGTGTGTAGGGTTGTACCTTCTTCCTCTTGGCGGTGGTGGCGACGCGTCGCGCACGCAGCGGCTGCCGCGGGCGCGCGGCGGCGTCGCGCGCGGCCTCCAGCGTCAGCTCCCCGCGCCGCGCCGCGCCCATGCCTCCAGGAGGGGTGTGGCGTGTGGTACGTACCTTCTTCCTCTTGGCGGTGGTGGCGACGCGTCGCGCACGCAGCGGCTGCCGCGGGCGCGCGGCGGCGTCGCGCGCGGCCTCCAGCGTCAGCTCCCCGCGCCGCGCCGCGCCCATGCCTCCAGGAGGGGTGTGGCGTGTGGTACGTACCTTCTTCCTCTTGGCGGTGGTGGCGACGCGTCGCGCACGCAGCGGCTGCCGCGGGCGCGCGGCGGCGTCGCGCGCGGCCTCCAGCGTCAGCTCCCCGCGCCGCGCCGCGCCCATGCCTCCAGGAGGGGTGTGGCGTGTGGTACGTACCTTCTTCCTCTTGGCGGTGGTGGCGACGCGTCGCGCACGCAGCGGCTGCCGCGGGCGCGCGGCGGCGTCGCGCGCGGCCTCCAGCGTCAGCTCCCCGCGCCGCGCCGCGCCCATGCCTCCAGGAGGGGTGTGGCGTGTGGTACGTACCTTCTTCCTCTTGGCGGTGGTGGCGACGCGTCGCGCACGCAGCGGCTGCCGCGGGCGCGCGGCGGCGTCGCGCGCGGCCTCCAGCGTCAGCTCCCCGCGCCGCGCCGCGCCCATGCCTCCAGGAGGGGGTGTGGCGTGTGGTACGTACCTTCTTCCTCTTGGCGGTGGTGGCGACGCGTCGCGCACGCAGCGGCTGCCGCGGGCGCGCGGCGGCGTCGCGCGCGGCTTCCAGTGTAAGCTCCCCGCGCCGCGCCGCTCCCATGCCTCCAGGGCCCATGCCGCCACGCTCGAATATCCTAAACGAAACCACATCTTAATCTAAAAGTCAGAGTAACCATGGAGTTTCTTGCCAGTTCTTCTCCATAAGAAACGACCAATTGAAACTGTGCACTAACTTTCCAGAATTACGGTAAAATCCTGAGGGTGAATGAGAAAACGGTCCTTAAAGCCTGATCCCGTCATACTCAGAGAAAACGCCACAGAGACCTCTTTCATGGTAAAACAATATCCTAGTGACTTTCACAGGTATCTGATATATCGAAGCGGCTCCCACAAGGTGGACCGATGATCTGGGGAGAGTCGTGGGAATCCAATAGATGCAAGATGCACAGAACCAGTTGCGGCCACCCTTGGGAAAGACCCATATCCAGAAATAAATAGTTTAAGGTTGATATGATGGTAGTAATGATGATGATATTGTGGCGACTAAGGTCACATACTCATTAACTTGCAAACTGGCAAGTTAATGTTACTTTTAAAATTTATGTTTAAAAAGCTTAGGATTTCATATTTAGATGGAAGATTGTTTCTAAATGTCAAATAAGTAAAAATATAGGCGGACATAATTTTTATACAAAATATGATATACAATGCGTTCCAAATAAGAATAGGATCGATTGACAGGTAGTGACGTCACGTCATACTGTCAAATCGAAGAATTATTATGGTGAGCAAAACAAGAAAATTTTAAAATTTAATTTATTTACGAACTGTGAACGAAAATAGTTTAATCAGAATCCAGTTCTTAAATTTTGCTCATCTCTGAGTTCTTCAATTTTGCCCAATTTCTTGCGATTTGACAGAATGACGTGACGTCACAACATGGCGTCGATCCTATTCTTATTTGGAACACATTGTAAAGTGCTTCGTACAATATAAACATTAATACAAAGAAGCCTTTTAATTGCGTCTCCGCCTTCAAAATATTTTCTTATATTTGACCGTCGTAGTTTATACAAAATTGGGACCTGCAAAGAGACGTAAGTAGTTTTCATCTGACTTCAAGAGAAAAAAGTCTTGACTTAAAATTTAGTGAGAAAAAAACTTATTTGACACTGAACCTCTGACTAAATCCCTGCTGACTGACAGTTAGAACAGCCCAGTGCTTAGCTCAGAAAATAAGTACCGACACAATAAAAGGCTTTTATCGATAATAAATTTGACCGATGACCTGGTGAGGGTCGCGGGAATCCGATGGATGCGAGACGCACAGGAACGGTCTTTGTGGCGACATTTGGGGGAGGCCTATGTCCAACAGTGGACGTCTTACGGCTGAAATGATGATGATGATGATAATGAAATTTGAACGGAGTATAACACCTTTTTTTTTTTAATTCATATAAACCAGTGTAGTAAGTCAAAAATATCAACAAAACAAAACTATAAAGCGGCAATGCGATGGATTCGAGACGCACAGGACTGTTCGTTGTGGCGATACTTGGGAGAATCTTCGAAATTGGACATAGGTCATGTCCAACAGTGGACGTTTTTCGGCTGAAATGATGATGATGAAATCTATTTTAGGGCTCGATTTGAAATGAATGACCAGCCTTACAACAAATAAGAAGCTCTTTCAAACTGAAAGAGATCGGCCGACGCGTCTTACGATACGCCGACACTCCGTGATTGGTCCGCGGCATTCTTTGATACAATCCACCCGCGCGCAGGTGTAGTTCCTGGTGCGCGCCTGCGTCTGTCGCCCGCGGGACCACAACTGGGTGTGCTACTTTTAGGGCCGAAACTAAGTAAAGCGGACGCCCGCGATGGGTACCCGTCGCGTGACAAAGCGCATGTGTTCACGAGGACGGTCCCCGTCGCGGAAACCGGATTATTACCTACACAGTGTTGCTAGTTCAACTTTAACGGTGTGCATGTAGTCGTGTCGATGAAGAACTTAATACATTATTACGTAACAAAACGAGCGCGGGGCGCGGCTCACTGTGCGAGTATCCGTCGCGGGCAGCCGCGCCCCGCGCCACTTATCTATGTGACCGCGCGGGCGTCCGCTTTACGCAGTTTCGGCCCTTAGATTCGAATTATACCCGTGACGTGTTGCGCGTAGTGAGTTGTTAATGAATAAATATCTTATAATAACGATCGTCTTTTAAAACCTAACTGCATATTCGACTTACCTAAAGAATCCGTTATAGGAGCCGGTCATGAGCCGCTGGTCGTCTCCGCTCCAGCAGCACTCGAACTTGTCGAAGATGCAGTCGTTCTCGTACAGCGAGCACAGCTTGGAGCGCAGGTACTCGTGCACGGGATACGTCTCCACGGGCTTGGTCTCCATGCGGAGGTCCCATACTTTTAAACCTAGATAGTCACGTGACATCATGTATCTGAAATGAAGAATGGGTATTTTTAAATTTTTCGTAGAATTTTCGAGGAATGCAAAACAGGGTGTAAAAGTGGGTGTGGACCGACTCTAGAGGAACCGAGCACGAACGACACTACAAGAATTTGAGCTCGGCTCGTGCACTGCTTGCGTACACCCATCTTAAACACCCGCTAACCTCCGTTGAAAAGGGAGGATGCTCTGAACAGACGGATATTATGTGTCGTTCGGGCAACTGCCCGATGGTTGATTTTGGACTCTTGTATATGTTTCAAACGCGTGGAGAACACTGATACCGCGATCCAGAATTTTACAGTTTTAATTCTTATGTGGCGACATAAATGTCGCGCTATATCATCGTCATCCAGAGCCTCATTGCGCTCAAAGCTGACAAAGGCCTCCCTTTTCTTGTAACAGTCCTCAAAGTCCTGTTCCAACCAAATACTCTACCCTGGAAGGCGATAAGGTAATTTACCTTGTGTGGTCATTCTGTAGCGACATCTATAGATAGATGTCGCTACAGAATAACCCAACTGCCATAGAAGGAGGCTGAACACATACACAAATCTGAAATTACAACTAAACCCTCGAGCAAGAGAAGTAATTTGATGATTTCCCACACCAAAAATAGTTTTTTTTTTTTAATTTCTGTGAGAGTAGACGAAATACGCTTTCGTCAGCTTTGTTGGTTTTGACCGTTACACGTTTGCTGTGTAAAAAGTAAAAGAGATTTGACCTCTGAATGTGTTTTTAAAACCTATTTGCAAAAATAAATATCATTTATCTATGTCACACTTTTTTGTACAGATGGATTGTCGGTAAAAAAAGTCCCTAAAATAAAATAAAAAAAACAACATAACACGTCGCTAAACAGAATTCTATACATAGAAGCTATGCGTGCAATGTTACTTACCTGCCAGAATTACTAAGCTTGACGTCGCTGATGGAGGAGATGATCTCGGAGAAGAAGGAGCGCGCGTGCGGGTCCTCGGGCTCCTCAAACAGCTTGGCGTGCCTGTCACACAATGCGGCCGCACGCATATCGCACAGCCGTATCGTACCTGGACACAATCAAAAATACGTTACTATTATCTAAAAATGACATACTGTGTTTTTACACGTCAAAGCCTTTAATCCATACTAATATTATAAACGTGGAAGTGTAACAGACACGAGTTACGTGTCTGTTACACTTTCACAATTAAACTACCGAACCAATTTTAATGAAATTGAATACAAAATAAGCTTGAACTCCAAATAAGGAAATAGGCTACTTTTTATCTGGCTTCAACTTCGCGTCTGCAATAACAGACACTCGCGGACAAAGCCACTGGCATAGACCAGTAACGTATAAGTTAACATAAAAGTACAAGTACTATAATTAACCTAAGAAATATTAGTACAATGCGTTCCAAATAAGAATAGGATCGATTGCCATGTTGTGACGTCACGTCATACTGTCAAATCTGAAGAATTATTATGGTGAGCAAAATAAGAAATTTTTAAAATTTAATTTATTTACGAACTGTGAACGAAAAAAATTTAATCAGAATCCAGTTGCTTCAATTTTGCTCATCTCTGAGTTCTTCAATTTTGGCCAATTTCTAGCGATTTGACAGTATGGCAATCGATCCTATTCTTATTTGGAACGCATTGTATAGATTCTATACTAATCTTTCTTTGTATTTCTCTACAATCAATCTAATATGCTTGCTGTGACACTTGCTATCTTACATTGTGTACTACAGCTGGTCAAAGGCGTCCCCAAATCCCTTCAAACATCTATGTCTTAGACAATCTCTGACCAAGTACGATCCAGCGAACATGATCAGATCGTCACACTACCTTTGAATATGGTTTTGTTTGTTACAGAGAATCACTGACTTCTAAGTTACAGTTCCACGCCCAGTTTAGAAGTCAGAGTACCTACTTATATATTTATGACCTTGTATTATGCCTATATTTATGTTAATTTATAGTTCATATTTTATGATGACATTGCTTTTTTTTGTGTGTGAAATAAATTTATTATTATAATATATATTATTTATTTTTACCTTCGAGTCGACCTCGACTAGGACCCATAAAGGTCTTATTCTGAACACGTTCAATAAATGTGACTAGCAACTTTAAAAACGAATTCATTAACAACAACTTAAATCAAAAAACACATTTAGTTTTCAACGTTCCCACTTTTGGGACACAGGCAAGCCTGCTCTTTTTGAAAGGAAGTGGGCCCAATACAGGTTGGATATCGCATGTCTTCATTTTTTTGATACCTCGACATGCTTGTTTCCTCACGTTTTCCTCGCTATTTTGAAAGCTGTAGTAATGGAAGTGATCCGTAAAAGTAAATGCCTGCCCGAGTTCGAACTCATCACACTTATTATAAAGGCGAAAGCTTGTAACGTGTTTGCATGTTTGTCACTTCTTTACACTCCAATGGCTGAAAGGATTTGATTTCCAGAGGCGGTCGCGTACTGGAAGATGCAGCGTTGGTAAGTCTCCCATACGGTAAACCGATGACCTGGTGAGGGTCAAGGGAATCCGATGGACGCGAGACGAACAAGACTGAACGTTGTGGCGACTAGCGCGGAGAGGCCGCCTTCCTACAATGGACGCTTTTCGTCTAAAAACATGTTGATGACGCAAGCGCAAGATTTTAGACAGAAATCTATGGCCTACTGTCCACGCATAGCTTCATAGACGCGTATTCGTCATTATACGAGTCTATAGAATTCAAAGATTCAAAAGCATTTATTTCAAATAAACCATTTACAGGCACTTTTGAAATTTCAAGAAGTCAGTCAGTCGTAAAAAAAAAAATGATGCTAATTGCACATTCAAAAGCGTAGATCTCTATGGAGAAGAATGTGCAAGAAACTCCATGGCACTCTTTTCAATCATGTTTTGCAATTACAAATATCTCTGTTACATGTTTCTTGTCGCTATCATGTGAGAACAATGTCAATAAAGTAATAATAAAAACTAAATATAGATATTAAAATAGCAACTGCCAGCTAAGAGATGACCAGTCTCAACTGACAGCGCCCGTTCACGGACATGACGCGAATATTAGCTCCACTCAGCTCAACCAATTTGAAGGGAACCGAACGATCCAACACACGTGCCACCATCAGTGAGACATTTGAGTGAGCATGACAAACTCTCAACTAGGCTTTATTGTACTCATGAATTTTTTTAAATCTGGTTGTACTCACCCTTACTACTAGAATAAACAAAGAGATTGCATTCAGTCGGATGAAACTCCGCTGCAGTTATCACCTGAAACAAAATTTTATTCACATTATCTTCTATTTTCATTCATTTATTTATTCTTTGTAGACTTAGCATCAAGTACATTTTCCTATCACTGGTTATCAGACCTTATCTTGTCTTATCAGTCTGTGTTTATTTATTCATCGATTATTGATATGTTTATATAATTTAATTAGAACAGCCTCAGTGCGCTTAAACTAAGTAAATATTCTGTTGTTGCGTAAGTTATTTATTACCTTATCAACAATAGGCTAAGGAGAGTACGTTAAATACGCGCTTTAGTCGTGGAGTTGCGGACACCAGCCCAAAATACAAAAGGCTAAGGAGGTAAACTTAAATATACTGGAAGAACTCCAAGAATGTCCAAAGATCAGGTTTCAGACTTCCACCTTTTTGGCTCCTTTTCACATTCAATGGCCGCGCAACTTTTATCCGAAGGCCAATTGCCAATATTCACATTAAAGTCGCAAAAAAAAAAAGGAAAATTGGACATGATCTTCAAATAACACCTCACTCTCATGCACCACGTCGGAGCGACGCGGTATTTTAACGACGACGAGGATGTGTAAGGCTTTTACTAGGTAACTAAAACTCACTTGTGTTCCTTTAGTTGCCCTTTGCGTTCCAGGGGCCACAGTAATTCTTTCGAACAATCCTGCAGCCCTAGCTGGCAGTATGCTATTAAGATGTGACTGCAAAAGTTTCTTGACCTCCATGCTAATTAATAAGCAGCTTTATATCATACATGTTTATACTTTAGGGGTATGCGGAACAGCGCGTGTAAAGTCCTGCATACCTCCGTTGAAAAGGGAGGATCCTCCGACCAGACGGCTTTTGCGTCTGGTCTGGGCAACTGCCCGATAGATGATTTCGGGCTGTTGTAATGTTCAAATCACGCGGAGAACTCTTAATTGCGCGATGCAGGATTACGTAATTTAGTTTCTATGTGACGCCATAGATGTCGCTACAATAATAGCATACCTCTGTGAGCTCCTCCATATTGGCAGGTTTAATATCAACGATGTTGAAGCTCTGATCGGTGATCTCGAGGTGCCACAAGTTGATGCGCAGGTCGTCGGCCGACAGGTACGTCTCCTGGTCCGAGTTCAACGATATGGAGTTTATGTGGTATGTGTGCGCGTTGGCGAATATTCTCCTGTTGACAATATGAAAGCGTGTTTTAATCAGCACCAAGTCAAAGATACACACATTGAATAGGAGATGAATTTTCTTGTCAAATTGATTTTTAGTAACATTTGTGACCAATCTTCGACAGAGCAGCTTTCTTGTTAATTGTTATTGTTATATTATTTACTGGAGACCTGCCCCAGTTTCACACGGCTGTAAGAAATTGTTACAATTCTCGGTTTTTCTCTACTATAATATACATGTGTGACATAAACCTAAACCTTCTTTATGAGTCACTGTTTTATTGGTGAAAACTGCACGAAAATCCGTTCAGTAGTATTTATGTGACAGACAACGTGGGGGACTTGCGTTTTATAATATGTAAAGATAAAAAATCATACACAAAAGGCCCACATACAACAATTGGTTCGGTGCGCGAAAAATACTCTAGATACTCCTCACAGCAGCTAATCCTTTCACCGCTGTGTTAAGTGTGCGTCATCTTAAGTTTCAGCAGAAAATATTACAGATTAATTGCACTCAAACACAGAACAAATGATTGTGTTAATCACACAAACATTTGTTTTAGGTGGAAATCGAACTCACGACCTTCGGCATAGCAGTTAGGGTCACTGACCACTAGACCAACAGGCCAGTCAAAAGTTATGCCACCGTAAAATTGTAAATACCGTTACATAATAATCTATCTCGCGACATTGTAAACTGTCGAAAGATTCGAATCGTAACATACTACTTACAATTTAACGCATTATTTTTCGGTAGATTATAATGTACCGAAAAATGCGATATGTAAAATTTTCCGGTGACAGTTACATTAGTTCAGTTCATCATCATCATCATTTCAGCCGAAAGACGTCCACTGCTGGACATAGGCCTCCCCCAAGTGTCGCCACAATGAACGGTCCTGTGCGTCTCGCATCCGTCGGACTCCCGCAACCGTTACCAAGTCATCGGTCTACCTTGTAGGAAGCCTTCCAACGCTACGTCTAGTTAAGTTATTCAATTTCAATTTCCCTTGTATCCTGAAGACTCCTTTGTTATTTAACATTTTGATGTTGATTTTATATTTCATTTGGGTTATAAAATGTTCCGGAGTTCAGTGTGCCTTTTATCGTTTCTAGGGTACCATTCTGTCAGGACTAAGCTCCATTTGTCTTGGGGACTCCGTAGCAAATGACCCGCCCATCTCCACTTCAGTTGGTTTATCTTAGTGAGGATATCTGTGACTCCTGTCCTAGCTCTTATAGCTGAGTTCTATCCTCTGTCTAGTTTTTTAAATTAAGTTATTACTGCTGTTTTATTAACTCATACACAGTAATATTCCTAAAGGTAAGAGAAGGTTAGTCGAAACCGCTAAACTACGTCAGAATTAACGTTCTGCTGTATATCGTAACAGGTTTAAAGATCAGCATTGTACAGTACATGCTAATGATTGATTTATGCGATTAGCACATAGCGAGAATACCGACTGTGATTAAATCATCACGACTTATGGGGTTAGTAGCTGAAATTAATAATGAACCAGTAAACACTGTGAGGGTCGTATCTCAGAAGGATAAAATTAGTTTTGGAAGTCATAAGGTGGGTCTACGCTAGTAGAGCCGAACACCAGGGAAGCTCGAGCCGAGCTTAATTTCGTGTAGTATCCTCGTGCTCATTTCCTCTAGAGTTGGTCCAAAATACAACTGGTAAACTGATTGTAAATAAACTAGTAATAAATAATGACAACCTATATTATTTACACCTGGTGACTATTGGTTTTTTTTTGTTTAGGTGGGAAATCATCCAATGACTTCTCGCGCTCTAGGGTGGAACGAGAGGGCGTGTCATACTTTTATTGGCTAAAACCCACTCGACCCATGCCGGTGAATATTTATGCTAAGTTTCAATTATATCTGCCCAAAGAATAACTTAATACGTCAAAGATTTTAAATATATTTTTAATAAGTTAGTACTATAAAAAAACAATATGCACCTGTCAACACGATGCGGACATGCGAATTCTAAATAACAAACGTGGAGGAAAAACCATTGGATGGCAGATCGACAACGTCAAGTAATTATTCAAGCACTCGAACAAAGCAATATTGCTAAGCTATCATAAACCCAGGATTTTAGCCAAAACCCCATAATAACAAACCAGCTACCGTTAACCCACTTTTCCCTAATAGATAACCTACGTTTTATGAAAACGGTTGTCAAGATAAACTGTATATTAAAAACGTTTCGTAATCCTATGGCTGGGCTCACGTGTTAAGGCAAATATGTCTGAAATATAATTAAATTAGATCGTCGGCGCTTATCGTAGTGTAAACAGAGTGCTGATATTGACGCTCTCAATATATTCAATATATTGATTGATAACAGTGTTTTGGATAAAATATGAAAATTATTTAGAAAAAACAGAATCGGAAATGATCGTGTTTCTTTTTTGTGTTAGTGTGCCTTTTCGGGAGTCCGATGGATGCGAGACGCACAGGACCGTTCATTGTAGCGACACTTGGGGGAGGCCTATGTCCAGCAGTGGACGTCTTTCGGCTGAAATGATGATGTTGATGTGCCTTTTCGTGAATCTATATATATATATAAAAATGAAACCCGTTTTCCTTGGTCACGGCATCCCGCGTGAATGGCTGGACCGATTTCACTAATTCTTTTTTTGTTGTATTTGTTATTATTAGGAGAAGGTTCTTACGGAAAAAAATATTAAGAAAATCTCTCAGAAATATTGAAAAATATACAACAAAATAAAGTAGTGCATCATTGCTACACTAAGGCGGTACGAAGTTCGCCGGGTCAGCTAGTATATAATAGAATTTATTCGACGCCGGCAATACAATACAACGGCAACAATACAAAATAATAAAAAAGAGAATACAGAAATACAATACAGTTGTGCTGAGCGTGCTCGAACTGAAAGGGTTGCAACTCAGCAATTGTTGGGCGTCAGACACCCAGTGCTGGTTTTCAGCTGGCACCTCGCAGTGGAATCAGTTATTTGTTGATTAGCGACCACAACCCACCCCAGCTTCGCGCACGCGTTTTACATTCATGTATTAAACACCTGAACCTTCCTCATGAATCACTCTATCTATTGATGAAAACCGCATGAAAATCCATTTAGTAGTTTTTGAGTTTATCGCGAACAGACAGACAGGAGCATCGGGAGACTAAAGCTAGATCTACATTGCGCACACGTGTGCCACACACACCGATCTGGGCGCGTCGGTCTCCATACATATTATATGGCAACTAGACTTGTAGACACTAGATCCACGCCACGCGACGTCGTTCTATGTACAAATCAGGCGTGTTACACGTGTGCGTCGGTTTAATGTAGTTCTAGCTTTAGTTTTGTAATATGTAAGGATGTAAGAACAAGTAATCGGCTCATCTGGTGATAAGTGGTTACAACGGCCTGCAGACAGACAACGTCATTGCAGTCTCTGGAATGGTCAATATCATACCATCCCATGATCCCAGAAACAAAGTAGAAATGCCTTGGCGCGCGTATCGTTGTTAATCACGTTTTTATACGCACTAGTGTACTGTAATATCTCCCACATCGAAGGATAATCTCGGCTGCGATGGAAAGGATCCGTCAACACAACATAAAGCTCACCTAGGCGAGGCCTCCACCATGAGCTCGGCCGGGCGCACCGTGGGCACGCGCAGCTGCGTGATGCGCGCCGGGTCGCGCGGCCGCCCGCCTTCCTCACGTGTGTTGTACCCCGTCACGCGCTTGTCTCGTTCCGACACCTGCAAACGTTGTGAGATTAGTGAGAGTAGTCTGTGTAGTTGCTGCTAGTCTGTGAGATTAGTGGGGGCCTAGAACAAAAATAAGAAATATTAGTAGTTTGTCGTGAAATGTCAGGTTTGCCTTCGTAAATAGGAGTCATAAAGTTTCTGCCTGCTGGTATTCTAAGTGAGATTTTTCTTTGTTATTATTTCCTTTATTCATTGTAAACACCATATAATTTTTTTAAGCTACCGGCGGTCAGAGCTCCAGAGAAAGGAACCTCCTAACAATGCGAGCCGTGTCCAGGAGTACCGTTTTCTGAATCAAGCCCTTGATCCAGTCGCCTAACGCGACCCTCCTAAGATGTTATTCTTATTATTATTGATAGGCTCGCGTTTGACTACTATTTCACCTAATGATAGGCGATGATGTGGTCAACGAATGGAGCATTCTTGCCTAGAAGTAACCTATTCACTCTTGACTTAAAATACCCCAGGTTGATCAGCTAACAGGTAACTCAAGACTCCGGCATGGAATTCCACTCCTTACTCAAACGTTTTGTATGTATAGGTGGAATGTCCACCAGGTACTGATGCCGCAAAACCGTACGTCTAGTGGTCCGATGATGGAAAAGACTTGGCGGAATTAAATTGTACAATTCCGATGCACACTTCCCCAAATATAATATAATATTCCACAACTATCACACAACGCCGTCTAGTCCCAAGCTAAGCAGAGCTTGTGTTATGGGTACTAGAGAACTGATATACTTATATATTTCTAAATACATACATATTTATATAGATAAATTACACCCAGACATAGAACAAATGATCGTGCTCATCACACAAACATTTGTACTGGGCCACTAACCACTAGACCAACAGGCCAGTCTTATATTGGCGAAGACTTACATATGTAGCGACATCTATGGCGTCACAAAAGAACTAATCCTGCATACTTATATATAAACGACTGGCTTCGCCCGCGTACATAAAATATAGCCTATGTCACTCAGGAATAAAGCAGCTTTCTATCGGTAAAATTTTAGTAATCGGTAAAAAGTACTGGTTACTTTCAGAGATTACCTCGTACAAACAAAAAAACAAACTACCTCTTTATAATATTACTAAGTAATATAGTAAACTTTTACTGACTAAAACCCACACCTATGTTCCATCTTTGCCTTACGTTCCAGGACCCCGGGTTTCCCTTTCGGCAGCCAACCCATGACCCATTAGGCTTCGGCCCTGCTGGGCCCCTATGGCTTTACTGACATCTCTTTGAGGCGCGCGTGGAACTACGCGCCTGACTCGGGCTCGAGACGGACGGTTACCGGACACGTCCGGACGGCAAGCAATGGGTACATTGCTCGTCGTCCGCAAGCTCAAGCCTGGCTGGAAATCAGGGTCAGGGTCCCGGCGGCTGGGACTTGAGAAGGTCCTTTCCGGCGGCCTCCTTCGCTAGCATTATTGCTTCGCAGAAGGAGGCGGCCGCCTAAGTAAATAACAGGTAAAGTTAGCTATTCCGATCTTTGATTTATAAAGAAGCCCGTGTTCAGCATTGGACTTTTTGAGGTTGCATTGATAAACCAGAATTTAGATAAGCAATCTATGCGTCTTGATCCACTTTTGTGACGTTGTATATGGACGTAAATCTAAAGGTAAAACAATAGCCATAAAAATATACCTATCAATGTTTTAATACACAATGCATACTGGACACATTAGATTCGTATCGAATGACGTCACATGACGCAAGTCAATAACGATCAATAGCACATGATCATAAATAGGTTGGGAGATCGTAATATGAATAAGGAATGTTAGCGTCCAATTACATGGGCATTTTTTTAGAGGCCAGGCTTGTATTTAGCATGGGGAACGAGACTATGTATTGAGACTTTCCTCCCCGTGTGTTAGGGGTTTGTGGGATATTTCAGATTCTCACTGACAAACACTGTTCCACCATTAAGGTGAATACACCAAGGTAGCCCGCGAAATTCAAATTTTCTTAAGTTTTTGCATTTTACAGGTCGTTAAAGTATGATTTGCGACCGTACCATGTATTCATTTACGGAATTATAACAATACAGCTCTCTCAATTCGTCCCCTATTTATTTATTTATTTAAACTTCATGTACAGTGGTGGTACATAGGCGGACTTAATGCAACAAGGCATTCTCTACCAGTCAACCTTTGGGTTAAAAAAGACAACACTGTGGTAGGTGTGCACAATAAATAAATATCAGATATTTGAAATAGAATGTAGATCGTTAAATTAAGATCGGTTATTTCATGAAAAACTCATTCAATAGGTTTAGCTGAACAGAGCGGGCTGTATTGATGATTTTAATTATTCTAACTCACTAATTATTCTCGCTAATAATATTCTAATGAACATAGAACCTGACACTGACCTGCAAAATGAAAAAAAAAAACTTCCGAAAATTTTAATTTCACGAGCTACCCTGTAACATTTACCTCAACACTAAAGGACTCCCAAATATCTTTTTATCAGTTTTTTATATTACTCTGATATTTCATGAGATTTTCTGATTTCATTACAATGTTTTAAAACCATGGGCTCATTTGGGATTAGGTACTTTCGCTCAACAGTCAAATTGACGACGCTGGCCCTTATAATGTGGCCAATGCTTAGTTAAAATACTGATTAGCGGATTCTAAATTTAAAATCATCCGTAAAAACAGACCCAAAACGAACCTGTAGTGTTTACCATGACTCAATACCTTAAAACTTACACACCAATAAAGAATTGTGTTCAATTAAGGACCTGTGTATTCATGTTTAAATAATAACATGGTTATTTTTTCTTTATGAATAGGGCCTCAAATGTCGGGGACCTAGGTTAAAACTTTAAATCTGCGAAATTATTATGCTCTACTTAGGAATCGGGAACTGAAAACTGGGTTAGTTTGACAAGCAACGCAAACAATCGCACAACTAAACACTAAAAACTATCTCGCTATGGCAGAGCTTGCTCAACACTTGTACTGGCAGAATTAATGCAAAACTTTATAATAAGGTTTTGTTTGGATCGTTTGAAGTAATCACCGCTACCCTAGAACGCAAAGGGCAACTGAAGAAACACAGGTGGGTTTTTAGTCAGTCTGACACTCTTCTGCTCCAACCAGAGCGGGAGGAGATATTTTATGAT
Source organism: Mythimna impura (assembly GCA_905147345.3). Classification (NCBI taxonomy): domain Eukaryota; kingdom Metazoa; phylum Arthropoda; class Insecta; order Lepidoptera; family Noctuidae; genus Mythimna; species Mythimna impura. Next base: position 20,629,810 of record LR990360.1, on the reverse strand, counting down.
TTTCAACCCCCATATAACTGTATTTTTTTCTAGCCATCTCGCTGCTGAAAAAAGGCCTTCCCTGATTCCATCTCTAGTCTTAAAAATACTATTAAAAACTTAAAACTAAAAAATAGAAAATAATAAAAAATCTCGAATACATACAAGACTAACCTTCCACAATTTGATGGTCTTGTCATTGGTGGAGAGTAGGAAGTGAGCCTGGTTCTTCCTCTTCAGCCACCGTATCTTGTTGATTTTCTCTTCAATCTCCAAGGACTTGAGGTAATCGAACTCTGGTTCGTGTGATTGGAATGTGGAGTACACATTGTACTCGCCCTTTTTCGGTACACATTGCTTTGAGGCTGGGTCCCTCTGGAAAGAAAAAGTAATTTTTGAGGCACAGTTCACTAGTTTTTTTTTTATTATTATTTATTGGCTTGCGTTTGACCACTATCTCATGGCTAATAGTAACCTATTCACTCTTGACCTAAAGACCCCTATGTTATAGCTATCAGGAAACATAGACTCCGGCAGGGAATTCCACTCCTTAGCTGTACGCATAATGAATGTGTTCCCAAAACGCTTTGTACTAGTTTAAATATGCTGTAGTCGATCAATGCTTGTTTTTAGTGTAAGGTCCACTGTAGCCTTATCAAAGGATGTCCATGTGGAGCCGATCGGCCACGGGGAATTCTCGCGTTCGCTGCTAGTTCAGGCGGCAGAGAAAGGAAATGGGCGTTGGAAACTTGACACAAAGTCTAACCAACTGAATAATGAACAAAATACGGTTAAAGTGGCGTTGAAGTTTTTATGAAAACTTTCTTGCGAATGAAGTCGTGGGATAAGTGCTAGTGTGGTACCTGTAAGCGATATATTTGGCTGCATAGTGCATCCACGAAACGAGAATGCAGTGACGTGACATCTGGGACACATAGAAGACAGAGTCGTATAAAATGACTCATAGTGTTTCGTCAAATCAGGTGTTGGCTGACGTCGAGATGGCGTCACATCGGACGTGATTGTATCGCTAACGTAGCATTGACACAGGTTTGGCGTCTCGTAAGCAGTGGTATACGTTTGAAATCTTCCGGTGGTATTTTTTCACCTCATCGCGAGTTTTGCCACTCTAATTTTCAACGTTTTTATTTTACTGAGTCTGTATTGGATGCATTTATTGTTTAAAAGGATTCAGGAAGCATCCTTAGAATTCGCAATTTTTAACCATACATGGAACTTTTCATAATTTTAATTCGTTATTGTATGATTTGGAAGCGATAGTTTATTGAAGTGTAATATTTCGCCCTTTTAACTTCCTCGATTTCGCGACTACTGGTCTAATTTTCCAAAAGGGAAAATAAGTAAAAACCATAACACTAACCTGAAATATAACAACCCTGCCTCCTTTATCCCCCGTGGCGAGCAGTTCTCCGTCATGGTTGAACTCCACGCAGGAGATCAGGTCAGCTTCCGTGACATCGTCTTCCAACGTGCCCTTCACCTGGCTGAAACACCATGTCGTCTCGCCACCATTGCCTGAAACATTTGCCATCAAAATAAGAACAAGCCTAAAAATGCACTGAACTGTTAGGGCTTATGGAGTCTTGGATTCAATAACGGTCTTTTCAAGATTTTTTTCCATGTATTTGTCCGTAGGCATGGGTAACTCCGAACATAAAATATCTTCGGATATTATATCCCAAAACGGATATATTATCATTTTTGTTCATTCCAAGATATTAACATATTCTATATCCGATAATGGCTCTTGATAGTAACATGAAACAGGTGCTAAAAATTAACATTGAAGCGATTTGGAAGTTGATTATTAAATTAAGATATCCATCTTAATTGTTTGAAATAAAGAGAGCATTTGAATTCTTTTCGTAAAGTTAAGGTACTAACTCCCGGATAAGGATATGTTAATTAAATATTTTTTGCTTGGAATGAATGTATTACATCGAATTTTTTACCGGAGCTAAGCCCATGCCTAACGGGACGCGGAGCGCGGCGCGAACGGCGCACGATGCGTCGCGAAGTCTCGACGAGCGTGCGAGCACCTCTCGAAGAACAACCTATGCCAAAGGATGGAAAGAAAGAAGTTTTTTTTAAGCCATAGAGTAGCAGACAAGTGGGCGGCCCAACTGAAGGTCGCCGTCTATGGATCTGTAATACTTTTTGACATTACGTCTTAATTATTAACGTCGAAGTTTGTTAATAAGAATCAATGCAGTTCCTGTTTGTGGTTTTAGTTGAATAAATAGGTTTGCATCGACTCAAGGAAAGTGAAAGGAAAATATTAAATATAAAAGGAAAAACTGACTGACACTGAGATAAGAGTGACTGGCTGACTAGACTCTACTGGGATAAGAGCGTGAAATTTGCACAAGGCTTCCTTTTACAACGTAAGCACTAAGAGAGGATTTCACAAAATTCACCTTTAAGGGAATGAGACGGGGTCCAAAGTTTGTATAGAGAAACCTAATTTCACGCAGGCGAGAGATTTTTAGGCGTACCTATCTGAGTTTCTACTGTTAATCAACCAAGAAATTAAAATTATGTATATTCGTTTGACCTTGTTCTATGTATCTTATAAAAATTTTACATTGCTTCATAAAGATTGCCAAAACCTGTTTTGGGCTTAAAGCACCGCTCAAAACATCAGATTACAAAATATTTACGCAATTTAGTGCGTAATGAAGCCAATGCTAGCGACGAGGTGACAACACCACAAAATATGAGAGTTTAAGCCAAAAGTTATTTTGTTGTATAAACGCTTTAAAAATCTGTCAAAATTGCAAGTTTCTTCTCAAAAGTAGAACTTTTTAAATTTTGTTCTTGAGGCAAGATCGGTAGGAATTATATAATAAGTCCTACCGCTCTGAAGGGAGCGAGAGGGCGCGTCAGATTTTTACTGAAAAAAAAACCCCCAAGTGGTTTTTCAGTTGCCACGGTGACTCTAAAACAATCCCGGAGCCCCCTCAAAGGAAGTATTTATTTATTTAGTGAGAGAGTATACCTTCAGGTAGAGGAATAGGTGCCTACAGTGTAGACCTGCATGGCATTAGTTAAGTTTGAGCTACATAAGGCCGCACCGAATCTTCTATCATTTTCTGTCCCAATTCTGTCAATTACTAGGGCAAGAAAGAGATCGGGACCGTACGCGGTTGAATAGACGAGGCATTCGGCAACGCGCTCACTCCGAAAATAGTTGAAGCATAGAAAAGTGCGAATCGGCCAGATTCAGTTTAACCCTAACGTGTAAGTATCATGAAATGGAGGCGTGCCTATTTAATTGCCTATTCCCACATAAGACTAACATCATCATTTCAGCCGTAACCACAACTCAGCAGAACATTGCTGAAAAGGAAACCTGTGGTCCTACAACGCAAAGGGCAGCTGATGGACACAGATGTCGTTTAGTAAAAGTCTGACTCGTCCTCTCGCTTCACCCTAGAACGAGAGAAGTCAATGGATGATTTCCTATCTCAAAAATAAATTTAAATTACCGGTCCTATGGCTCTCGCCTAGCAACAGAAAATCTCGTCTAGATGTAAGTAGGTATTATTTGATCAAGCAAAACTTTCTATATGGTTTTTCAGCAATAGAGCCCCCCTAGCCAAGTTGCAGACGATAAACATGAACGCTTAGTAATCTCCAATAGATTTTCAACTTTATACCTAAGAGAATAAAGTTGAAAATCTATTAAAGACTACTGAGCGTTAGCGACCGGAACGAACGAAAACACTATGTAATCTTCAATAGATTTTCAACTTTATACCTAAGAGCATAAAGTTGAAAATCTATTAAAGACTACTGAGAGTTTACGTTTATCGTTTGTGACTTGGCTAGGGGGGCAGTACCGTAATACTGTACGAAATGCCGATTGAAATCAATAATTTCAATTTTCGACATAAATTGAATTTCATTTGCATCAGAGAAATCTTGATATTAGTCTACCTACGTACCAATAAATGAAAGGACTCTAGCGTTACTCTTGCTAGAATGATCTACACTATATTATTTAAAAAGAGGTGAAATTATGTATTTAGTTTTAGTAATAAGGTAATTTCTTTACGATTTTCGAACATAGAAATTCTTTGACTAATAAAAAGCTGCACCTTCGCCAAGTGTCTTAAACAGAAACTTTTTATTCCAAAAAAACATGGTTCCTGTGTAATTGGCCATGGGGCAAAGCCATGGGATAAACTAGTAACTGCTAAGTAGAAAAGTTAAGAAATAAATGCTCAAGTTCTTGATGAAAATACCTATATTTGAGGAATTCCTTCAGTTCCACAGGGATGATATCAAAATAAAAATGGGACATTTTTGGAAATGTATTTTTTCAAGTAATCATTTCCATTTCCATAAGTTGTCGGTTCAAAAATAACAAACATACAAAAAACACAGTCGAAATAAGAACCTCCTCCTTTTTGAAATCGGTTAAAAACAGGCTGAGAAACAGCACTATTCGATAGTAGAAAATTACCAAAGTAGAAAAGCCAGCACCAAAACGACCAGTTTTCACCACTTCCTAATGTTTGAGCTGGGAAGAAATGACGCTACAAGTTCATCAGTTTAAATAGTTAAAAAACACACACACGAAGATAACACAGAAATAAATTAGTCAACACACACATTAATAATAAAGAAAGAAATGTTAGTAAACAACTAGCATATAAATATAAAGTCGTAAATGCAATGCAATGTATTATACAAAAGATACAAAATGTTATGTCAAGATAGCGAGCGTAAAGAATTATCATTCAATTGTTATCAATAGTTTAGTAAAGTTATTAAAAAAAAACTCAATATAAACTAAAAACTACGTTATCTTAAAGTTAAAGAATGAAGTAATTTCAATGTTCTCTCAATGGTCTTCCATTCTGATAAAAATGCGTAGAATTTGGGTGGTCCAGTTACATAATTTTTGTTTCTTTTTTTTTTCGCGATATAGTTAATCATGGTTTATAGGGTTCAGTACTCAAAGGGTAAAACGGGACCCTATTACTAAGACTCCGCTGTCCGTCCGTTTGCCATCAGGCTGTATGTAATGAAGCGTGATAGTTAGACAGTTGAAATTTTCACTGATGATGTATTTCTGTTTCCGAAGGGGGCTCCCATACAGCAGTGATTTTTTGCCGTATGTATGTACGTATTTGCCGTATGCCGTACGTAACCTATCGTGCGCGAGTCCGACTCGCACATGCCCAGTTTTTTTTGTTCTTTAACCAGCCAATTTCAATTTACGGACTACTCGTTTTTTTATAAAACAAAGGGAATTTATAGGAACCCAGAAAAATGTTCTGATAAATTGACCTGTCTACTACTCAATGTACAAAAATATCTGGCGCCGGCCAATTACACGTGGACGGCAATGAAACGATTGAAAATTGACCCATTTATCAGACATACGTACAATCACAAGTCGTGTTCCAGTGCACCCGACACGAGTGATGTCTCCAATTGGCGAAATTATCCTGAATTCTAATCCGATGATTGGAATACCACGGTACTTCCTTCTTTTTCAACATCTCTACACTAACTTAACATAGAAAACAGTAAATAACCACGCATTTTACTAATTAATTAATTAACAAAAAAAAACGGTTAAACAGTACAGTTCTGTGACATGTCCTGACCGTAAATGGCGGAAAACTTTGATTTTGGAACCTGTTTTTTGAACGTGGAACAGTAATGTAATACTTATGAATGGGGGCAGTGGCTTGGTAACATTACACCTTTCTTTTCATCCTTTGTAGGGTGGCTATAGACAATAGACCCACGAAGCTTGACGCGTAACAATTAGAGGAAGCACCTTGTACATGTGTAGAACGTAATTGAAAGTTATAAATAGCGTTGTGATGATAATTACTGCTGGCAGTTGCGTGTCTGCCGTGAAGATAGATCTTGTATTGAAATACTAGGAATAACTGCCGATTTTTTTTTTTACTTTATGGTGCAAATTACATTCCTGAACCTGTTATTTGCGCATTCTAGTTATCGTCATTACAGACTGGCAAACAAGTGCTTCTTTTAACCATAAAAGTGTCTGTAAAACTATTTTTTATTCTGGAGGACAATTTTATTTGTTCAACCTCCTTTTACCAGCAAAAAGCAAGCTCTTACCCTAATTTGAATTCATATCTAATACAGAAGGGTGCCTAAATAAACACTCAACCCTACAAAACCAACGTCATACCGATAAGTAACGAAGTCTGTGACGCAAATGGCTGCCTAACTTATCGAGTGTCTAACTCGATTTATAGACAGACTAATGATATACCCACAGATGAAACTTTCGTCGCCATATTTAAGCGTTGACGACACGAGACGAGTTAGTGTTGACTTTACGATACTATTATAGCTAAGTTGGTTTAGTGTATCTAACATTTACGAGTGTCCAGAAAAAGGTCGCAAAGGTCCTAAATTTAGAATATTAGGTTGTCTAAAGTTAAATATTTAAGTAGTGACCCGCCTTGGCTTCACACGAGTGTCAATTATATACAAAAAGCTTCCTAATTGCTCTCTCTAAGTGAAAACCGCATAAAAATCGTTACGTCGTCGTCTAGAAGTTCGCGGATAAACAAGCAGATGCGGAAAGTAACTGTTTGATACTATAATTATATTATGGAGAAGAGATGCCTTAATGATTTCCCACTACATGGGCAAAGAAAACACTCCTCGTGGAGGCAATTCTAAAGTCTCAATACCAATTGGCTGTGATTGGTCAAATTCGCTTGATATACGAATACAAGAAGGGTTTAAGTAAACAAATCTTCCGAAACAGAAACTTCAAGCCATACAAGAGCTACCTATCAATTACTTCATCAAAGATTTCATGATGCCATACAAAGTCTAGTATCATTTTCTTGATAGAAATGCTTTTCAAATCAAGATACGGCCGGGTCGTCAATGAGTTCAAGGTTATTTGAGAGTCAGTCAGTTATCAAAGAGTAAACATAGTGAGGTTTGTTTATATAGTGATATCTTAAGTACGTCTTCCTTGTCACAGCCTTGGAAGGGCAGGTGACGAGAATCTTTAGCTTAATCTTTGAAACTATTTTTTATGTTTCCCTTTCACAATTAGCTTTTTTTTTAGGTGGGAAAATCATCTAATGACAAATCCCGTCTTGGGCGGAGCGAGAGATAGTGTCAGACTTTTACTGACTAAAAACCCACTCCTGTTCCTTCTTTGCCTTCATCCCGGGGCCCCGGGCTTCGCTTTCACACTACCCGTGGCCCCAGTAGGCTTAGACCCTGCTGGGCCCCTACGATTTGCTGACATCTCCCTGAGGCGCGCGTGGAACAATACGCGCCGTCGACGACTTGGGTTCTGTCCGGACGGTTACCGGACGATCGGACGGCGAGCCACCCATTACTCGCCGTCCGCAAGCCCGTGCCTACGGTGGCCGGAAATCGGGATCAGAATCCCGGCGGCGGTTAGGGCGTGAGGGCCGTTGCCTCACGCGGTCGGCCGCCTCCTTTGCTAGCATTACTGCTTCACAATTAGCTTCGGGTCGGCTTCCAGTCTAACCGGATCAGCCTTCACAACCCAGTTACTAGGCAACACCATACTCCTTACTTCTTGGATAAGACTAATAGGCAGACTTTCTGGCATCTACCTGTAACTGTTGTCAAAGATCTACGAATCACAACAGGGACCAACCGTCGGTTTTATGGTGCATTCCGAGACACTAACATCAAAATAACATTTATTTACTAAATGCATAAATGAAAGTATATTCGAGATACCTATCTCTCTGTTCCGGATCAGCAAATTTTCGAAACAGCTGTAAGCTAATATTATTATGAGTAACTTAAGCTACTTTTTCTTTTCCCATGGGACTCAATTCTCGAGGAGACAACCAAATTCCTGGAGAGAGACGAGAGACGGGACCATTTCCGAAATGGATAACATTTTTTAAATAATTGCCCAAAAGAGGGCATCTAATCTATATAAGGTGTCTCAAAAGAAAGTTCACATTTAAATCTTTTTTTAAAAGAAAAGTCTTAGCTTTATTGAAAAAATGTTTATTTTATATTGAAGTACACTGTTTGGGAATTTATTTTTTAAAAATAACATCGTCCAAATGTAAACCGTTGCGCTCTCGGCATTCATTTAGTCGGGCACTAAAATTGCCTATGACAGCTCGGCAGGTAGTCTCCGTGATGGCTGCCATTTCATGACGGATATTTTCTTTTAATTGTGCCAGGGAAGTCGGTTTATTAGCGTAAACTTTTGATTTGACATAACCCCACAGGAAAAAATCCATAGGCGTTAAATCGGGACTCCGTGGAGGCCAATTTATGTCACCTCGCCTGGAGATTAATTTGTTCGGAAAAATTTCTCGAACTCGAGGCAGAGATCTGTTGGACGTGTGTGAAGTTGCTCCATCCTGCTGGAACCATGTTCTTTGGTTGTAACCAGGAAAGTTTTGCAGTTGGGGTACGAAAAACTCGTCTAACATCTCCACATAACGCTCTGAATTCACTGTGAGTGTGCGTCCCCTTCCATCTTCAAAAAAGTAAGGGCCGATAATTCCTCGCGCCGACATCGCTGCCCATACGGTGACTTTGGGTGAATGTAGCGGTTTCTGATGTTTTTGTTTTGGGTTGGTTGCACTCCAGTAACGACAATTTTGCTTGTTTACATGCCCATTCAGGTGAAAATGGGCTTCATCGGAAAACAAGATGTTGGTGAACGTTGGAAAGCGCTCAATCATCTGATTTACAAAGGCAAGCCTCTGACCAGCATCTTGAGGCTTCAGTTCTTGCACTAACTGAATTTTGTACGGGTGCAGCTTTAAATCTTTGTGTAAAATGCGGCATAATGAAGATCTGTGCACATTTAAAGCAACAGCACGCTTCCGAATCGAGAGGTTTGGATCATCTCGAATAGACCGAGTAACACTGTCCACGTTTTCGGCTGTTCTTGATGTTCTTGGTCGCCCAGATTTTGGTTTCTCCAGAGTTGACCCAGTCTCTTCAAACTTCTCAACCCATTTTGCAATGAGACGAGTGCTAGGCGCATCATTTAAGTGACGAATATGTCGAATACTGCAGAATTTTCTACGCGCTACAGTCGCCGAATTACCGTTTTTGTAAAACTCACGTACGCACAACGCACGGTCCGCACCAGAGAAACGCTCCATAGCGACTAAATTCCCAAGAGCCAGACTACCGACTGACATACCCCCCGCGCCCCTCAGAATAGTTGCTTTCGCGTAATAAGATAAGCAAATGTGAACTTACTTTTGAGACACCTTGTATATAAAAATGAAACCCGTTTTCCTTGGTCACGGCATCACGCGTGAATGGCTGGACCGATTTCACTAATTCTTTTTTTGTTGTATTTGTTATTATTAGGAGAAGGTTCTTACGGAAAAAAATATTAAGAAAATCTCTCAGAAATATTGAAAAATATACAACAAAATAAAGTAGTGCATCATTGCTACGCTAAGGCGGTACGAAGTTCGCCGGGTCAGCTAGTGTTCTTAAATTTCACGAGAACAGCTGGGGGTAAAAGCTACTGTATTATAAAGCAGTTATTAACAATTTACAGTATTTTTTTTATTATTAATGATAGGCTCGCGTTTGACCACCATCTCACCTGATGGTAAGCGATGATGTGGTCGACGATGGAGCACGCTTGCCTAGAAGTAGCCTATTCACTCTTGACTTAAAGAACCCTAAGTTGTAGCTATCAGGAAACACAGGCTCCGGCAAGGAATTCCACTCCTTGGCTGTACGCATAATAAATGTGTTCTCAATTTTTAATTATGATCTGCTTTCACAGAATAATCCTCCTAGAGAAAAATTAAAAATGTGAAAAAAAAAAATATTAATGTCTAAAATGTTTAATAGTTTTAACGTTGTTGAAAAAAAATTTGAAGAAAATATATGAATCAAACAATGACGTAATCAAGGTATTTTTCTAAGTATCCGTTTCACATTAGATATTATCTTGTTGGCAATAGATAAAATTCTGTTAGTAGAATAGATAGCTCGCTAGATACGGGTAGCAAGCTCTTCATGTGATAGAATAATCTTTTTTATAGATAGACTAGCTTCTGTCAGCGGTTTCGCCCGCGTGAAAATAGGTTCCTCCATACAAACTTTGGACTCCCATTTAAAACCCTTAGAGGGTGAATTTTGAAACATCCTCTCTTAGTGCTCGCCTACGACGTAAAAGGAAACCTTGTGCAAATTTTCACGCACCTAGTCCCAGTAGTTTTGGCTGTGCGTTGATATGTCAGTCAGTCAGTTTCTCCTTTTATATTTATGTATAGATCATTTACATAACTAAGCTATGAAATACACTTCAATGATTTATTTATTCAAACTAGAAGCACTAGTAAGAAACTCTGTACAAAGATCGAATTAATGCCTTGGGCATTTTCTATTAATTAACCATAGGGTGGTGCAGAAACAGAACCTGGTTCACACAATGGTAAAGAAATAGAAAACAAATACAATACATATAATACTAATGATCTGCTTTTATAGTAGAGGCTGAGTAAGTTGGGCAAACAGTGGATATCCTGACCTTATAGATTGGAAAAGATTTTAAAAAATACATTATGGGGTAAGCACCCAGATTCTGACGAAACTTGACAATGGAAAAGATCATTATATTCGTCCGTTAAAAAAAAACCGTCTAAAGTCCGTACAACCCGTTATTTAATGGTGGGAGTCGATGTGTTCTATGTTCGAGACCCATATTAGGATAGAGCTTTAGCTATTTCACAGCACTTTCCTATTCTTCTTTCTTTTTCTGTCCCTTAGAACTGTTATAGCGTGTTGCCGACCACCTCGTCGATTCCATTGCGTGCGATTGCATTCTCGCTCTCTTTCTCGCTCTAGTAAATGGCGGTTTTAAATGAAAGAAAAGGATAGAAGTATAGGAAAGTGCGATTCGATGCTGACAGGTGTAACTCAACCCTTATGATAAATGCACCTTTAGGCGTCAGCAGTACTAGAGGCATTGTCGTTTCAGATACTAAGCTCAAATCTTATTTTATGCATGTTATTTTATAATCAAGTCGGTTTTCTGATGACTATTTGAGTTATGCACGTCTTAAAACCCTACTTTAAAGCCAAATTTTGACAGGTTTTCAGGCTAAAGTAGAGTTTGAGAAAAACCAACTGCAAATGCTTAAATCAGAAATCAAGGGTTCATCTTTTGTCACTCGGCAGTCTCTCACTCAACCTACTTCACACATGATATAAGATGTTAAACAAGGCTAGGTTTTACTTAACATTCCGAACCCGTACCGTTCCTTCCATACTTGGGGAGATGCCAAATTAGCTCAAGACTTGAGCAATACATCATTTTCCTTGAGTGTCATTTTAAGTGGCGTTTAATTATTAGTGATGTATTAATTTGTGGGAAAATGGATATTCTTTTAGTGTATCTATTTGAGAATAATGTTCATTATTATCTGTTTTGCCGAAAGAACCATGGGGATAGTATTTTTTTTCATTTAACCCTTTAACCGCCCGACAGACATGTGTTTTCGCACCCTATTCGTCAGGGTTGTGTGTTTGCAACTGGTTACTCTATCTCGTTTAGCTCTTCAATCCCCATAGGTGACAGAAGAGATGACGAGATGGAGTATTTGGTTGTGGATCTGTGACCATGGCGGAATAAACGCGAGTGTTTGTGTTGTGTGTGTTATATAAAAGGAGAAACTGACTGACTGACATATCAACGCACAGCCGAAACTACTGTGACTAGGAACGTGAAATTTTGTATAAGGCTTCCATTTATGACGTAGGTGAGCACTAAGAAAGGATTTTTGGAAATTCAACTTTTAAAGGGGTGAAACGGGGATCAAAAATTTGTATGGAGAAACCTACTTTCACGCGAGCGAAGCCGCTGGCAGAAGCTAGTCCGACATAAGCGGTTAAAAGATTAACATTAGACCAATTCTCACTTCATAGTGTTAGGCGTGTATATTTTTTTACATTTTGGTTTTTTTCAGACCCTACGAACGCCTAAAAAACATTTGAAAACAAGTGTCTGGAGTCCAGTGCGGAAATTACAGTTCCAAAATATAATTAGAATTTAAGAAAAAATAAAAACGTCTGTCTAATGAATTAAAGTCTTTGTATCTAGGGTACACAGATACCTGTCTAAATTGTTGATTCATTTAAATTGGTTAGCAGGCAATCTATATTATTCAACAATTACCTTGAAATCAAAATATATATATGTATAATTACATAGATAAAAATACACATGGTATCATTCATTATTATCATTGTGAAATTTAATAATAATATTCACGATTCATTTTAATCGATTTTGCTATTGAGAGTGACCTGCCCCAAATCGGCACGGGAATTAAAAAGCTTTGAATTCTCAGGTTTTCTGCTATAATAAGCATGTATTATACACCTAAAGCTTCTTATATCACACTGTATATAGGAGAAAATTGTATGAAAATCTGTTCAGTAGTTTTTAAGATTATCGTGAACAGATAGACAGTTGTGGTGGAGGTCTTTGTTTTATCTAATACTAAAATTATATAGAGGAAGTTTTGTGTTTTATTGGTTTTTTCGTTTGTAATGAATAAAGGACCTATTTTCAAAATTCTTTCACCAATGGTACTTAAGCTACTTATCACTAACGAGTGACATAGACATATGTATGTTATTTTAGTACCGCACGGGCGAAGCCACAGGACTGCCTAATTATGTATTTTGTTTTGACAACCAAAACTATTTTTGTTTTTGTTCCATTATTATTTATTTAAATTTCTTGAATATAGGTAGAAAGGAAAGACAAACTTTAGGTTATGATTGTCATAATTTAAATAACTTTTCTCATAAGTAGGATCAAGGCAGATACTCAGACCTAGGCTTATGCATTACATGTCCTTCCATACATCTCTCATCAGCTATTATCTCAATTTGAACCTACATTTTAGCTCTGTCATCATTTAAACTATCCGTCTTCTTTGATGACAAAAAGGGTCTCCTTACTCTTACAGGATCTCTCAAGGTAAAGAAGGAAATTAAAGATTTATCAGTCATCACATTACAGTCTAGTGGACCAAGTAGGTACTATACAATAATATGCAAGGTTTGACAAAGCAAGATTGCTAACGTTTACCTGATTTTTTCGTTTCACCATGACACATCATGTAACAATTATTCACTCAATTAGTTCACATTCAAATGATTCACCACTAATCAAGTTCTACTAGTACCTGGATAGTAGAGAACAGAGTTTTTGAATTGATAGCATTCCAGCTCAAAGCATACATTTTGGCTTTGCTTCATCATTCATTTAAAACTGACTGACTGACATATCAATACACAGCCGAAACTATTAGGATTAGGAGGGTGAAAATTTGCACAAGGTTTCCTCTAATGACATAGGCGAGCACTAAGAAAGGGTTTTCCAAAATTCAACCCCTAAAGTGATGAAACGGGGTTCCACTGTTTTTATGGAGAAACCTATTTTAACGCGGGCGAAGCCGCTGGTAGAAGCTAGTCTATTATATAAAAGGAAAAACTGACTGTCTGAAATATCAATGCACAGCCAAAACTACTGGGACTAGGAGCGTGAAATTTTCACAGGGTTTCCTTTTATGATGCAGACGAGCACTAAGAGAGGATTTTCCAAAATTCAACCCCTAATTAGCTCCCGGTTCCTTGAAACTGAATGTTTTAACATCATATATTATAAAGATTTGCAGTTTTCCCATTACAATTTTACCATTACTTGCAAAAACAAAAGCAATACCACCGTTTAGGCGCGATTGGTCCAATTCGCGATTGGTCCAATGTTCAAAAAAACGTCCAATTCGCAGTTGGTCCAATTCGCGGTTGGTCCAATTCGCAGTTGGTCCAATTCGCAGTTGGTCCAATTCGCAGTTGGTCCAAAATCGACGATGTTTCCGAAATTATATAAACTAATATTATAAAGAGGAATTTTATTTTTTGTTTGTTTGTATGTTACGATTTAACTCTAAAACTACTAGAGCAATTTTTAAATTCTTTCACCATTCGAAAGCTACATCTTCACTGAGTATCATATAGGCCTATATATTTTCTACTTTCACGTGGGCCGAAGCCGCTGGCAGAAGATATTACAATATAGGGTGTTTTTTTTTTTTTTTTTTTTTTTTTAATTAATGGATAAACCTGTTTCTGCTGGTTGGGGAACCCTAAACCCTATAATATAAAAAAATGACAAACCCCGGAGTTGATGCCTATTTCAAGCACTTCGTGTAATTGTAAATAAATAAATAAATAAATTGAGATCATACCACAAGTTGTGCCTTGATCAAATAACGACAAGACCGGACGTCTTAAAAATAGTGTCATAAAAGAAGGAAAATAAAATAATAACAATAAACGCATAGTTAAACGAGTAAGCATCACACGAACACTTGCAAGCACTCTTACCCTACTCACATGTACTCACACACCCGCACCTACAACATTGCACTCGCTACACCTACCGCACTACACTTCCCACACTAAATTCACTAAATCACACTCTACCTAAACTACTACAAATTTTGTTAAACATATATAGATTAATTAAACTATTGTCTTTATTACTGTACCCACCTTCTAAATATTGGGGCCACGGGTAGTGTGAAAGTGAAACCCGGGGCCCTGGGACGAAGGCAAAGAAGGAACAGGAGTGGGTTTTTAGTCAGTAAAAGTCTGACACTATCTCCCGCTCCGCCCAAGAGCGAGATTTGTCATTAGATGATTTTCCCACCTAAAAAAAAACCTGAATATGGATTGAAAGAGACTGGACCCCACAACACAGGAATCCTAGTGTGGGGTTCAGGGCTTTATCTACGTTTGTAAATTTAATTGAGACAATAAATAGTTTTTATTTTTTATTTACTTAATTGTATTGTGAAAAAAGTAAAATTGCTACTTCCTCAGTTTAATATCAACATTTTGCCATCTAAAAAAGATATGGAATATTGATGTATCATTTTGGAATATGTCTATACTAATATTATAAAGCTGAAGAGTTTGTTTGGTTGAACGCGTTAATCTCAGGAACTACTGGTTCGATTTGAAAATTTTTGCAATATAAGATAACTCATTTATCGAGAAAGGCTATAGACGATATAACATTACGCTACGACCAATAGGAGCGGAGTAGCGATGAAAAATGTTACGAAAACGGAGGAAAAATATTCCTTTTGAAAGCTTCCGTTGCGGCCCTTCCTCCCGAGCAGTGCTAAAACTCGTTGCAAAAACTCACGGAGACGTGATATAGACCATCAACATTTTTTTTATTTCAAAAATATCCTATACTTTCATAATAATAGAAAACTTTTTCGTCTTTGCCTTCATAAGTAAATTGTACAATTAGCGTACCTAACACCAAAATGTAAGAGGGCTTCATAATCACAGGCGTGCTTCACACGTACATTATAACCTCATTATCTTGGTCCACTGATTTAAATAATACCTTTTTATATGTCTATAGTTTTAATTTAACACAACATGTCATGTACTCTGACAGCTGTCGTTGTTTAGCTATAAAAAATTTAATCTAATTGTTATTAAAATGGACGGAACAAACCAAGAGCAGTACGAAATTTCTAAAAATTCACGAGGTAATGATACACTGATTCATAAAAAATATCGATATAATCTTAGCATAAATAATAATAATGGAAGTTCGTTGTGGAGGTGCAACAAAAGAAAAACATGTAGTGCTTCTGTCACGATAGACTCATCTAGGAAAATGATTATAAGAAAATCTAAAATAGGACACACATGTAAGCCAGATTGCAATAAATTAACAAAGTTAACCGCATTACTAAAAAAAGAAGTATGCAGCGATTTAGGTCCAGTGCAAAATATTTTTGAACAAAAGACTCGGAACCTAAATCCCAAAGATATTCCCAAATTTACATCAATAAAGGATTCATTATACAGAGCACGAAAGAAATATTTAGAAACTGATTTATTGAATTATAACACCACAAAAAATTTGAAATTACCTGAAGCACTTACAAATAATTTTTTGTTGATTGAAGATGGAGGTGAAGAAGAAGAAAAAATTTTTGTATTCGGAACAAGATTAGGTATAAAAATTGCTAAGGATCATGAATGTTATTTTGCGGATGGTACTTTTAAAACAGTTCCAAAGCCGTTTTATCAGCTTTATGTGCTACATTTAGATTTAAATTCAACTAAAACAAAAACAAACATTATACCTGTTTTTTATGCGCTGTTACCAAATAAAACAGAACAAACTTACCTACGTGTTTTCGCATTATTAAAGGAAAAAATGGGTATTAACGTTACAACTTTTAAATGCGATTATGAGAAGGCGCAAATGAACGCTGCTTCTGCTGTCTTCCCTCAGGCAAAAATAAGTGGATGCTACCACCATTTTAACGACGCCATATGGAGGTTTTAAAAAAATATGGAATTGAATACGAGTAAAGAGGGTCGAAATATAACTAGAAAGGCATCAGTGATTCCACTATTCCCAGCTAATCGCATTCCAGAAGCTTGGAGATATATATTAGATACGTCTTCAAACAGCGAAAAAGTGATCAGATTTCGCAAATATTTTGAAAAGGAATGGTACCCAAGACTCTCACCAACCATATTAAGCTGCGCTCATCAACGCCATAGAACAACCAATGCTTTAGAGGGCTGGCATTCTCGGCTGAATCGACGGATTCCTAAAAAACCTAATTTGTTTTTATTTCTTTACAAGCTGCGAAGAGAGAGCCAATATTATGATACAAAAATAACGCAAAGTACATTAAAAAACATAAATAACAAAAGGAGAAGTCGTGACATTCTATTTGATAAAAAATATGAAAAAGTACTCAAAAAATTTGAAAAAGGAAAAATTACAGTAAAAAATTTTTTTCATAAAATTATCTTTTTAAGATTATCATTATATAAAACTTAAAAAAATAACTAATACCTAATAAAGTTCAGTCCATAAGTGTAGAAAGCAGTCCATATTGGATGGAATGATTTTAATCTATATTATTTAATGGGTATAGTCGGGGCAGTTTAGTTTTTTTTTTCATTATAAAATACACAGTACAATTTTTTTTTTCTATGTACGTAACAGTTCCGTTTTAGAATTTAATATTTTTGTTTTATTTTATGTGTGTGAATATGATATGAATATATTTTAATGTTGTGGTAATTAAACTGCAAATTTTTCGTTCAGTTTTTATTTAAACTTATTAGTTAATTATTATGAGTTATTTTTTACGCAGTCGTGTTTTTTATTTTTTATTATTATTATTATTTTTACTTAGTTACGATTATAATAATATGGAGAATTTCACATTTTTGCGTGTGCCAAATAAATGTATTTTCATTATTTTTTTCTGTCTAATAATTATTGGTAGGTAGGAGCTTGTAACACAAAATAATTGTTCTAATATGGTTATAAAATAAAATATAGTACAATAAAATGGGTTATTTAATTTATATTTGGAAATACTTTATATTGGACCAACTGCGAATTGTACCAACTGCGAATTGGACTAACTGCGAATTGGACCAACTGCGAATTGGACCAATCGCGAATAGGTGAATTGGACCAATTGCGAATTGGACCAATCGCGCCTAAACGAATACCACCAACTAGGGATTTCGCCCCGGGAGTCTCGATTCTCGAAATCCCGGGAGTCTCGCCACTTTTATCATCGAGACCGAGACCGAGACTTAATAAAAATTCCCGGGAATTTCGAGACCAAATGTTTCGGTAGAAAAACATTAAAATATTCTTAACACCAGAATTTATTTGTACATTTTATACTTATAAATTCTCCGCCGCGCACTATGTACCGCCTAGTGACACTGCCGCTTGCCGAATGCGTCCCGACAATGCCCGAGCGAGACCCGAACTTATGCCCCGCCCCGCGCGCGCACCCGACTCGTTGTTTTCACACCCGCTGGCCCCAGTAGCCCCTAGCGAGTGAAGCGCGTCGGTCTGTTCTGTAGTGAGTGGTGAACTGGTGACATGACAAGTGATTTATAAAAACGTAAGTACAAATTAATCTCGTTTTGTGATAGCAACAGTGCCTAAGCAAAGAATGGTAACTATTACTTTACTACGTTTGTTTTTTATGTAGGTAGTAGTAGGCTATTATATGTGGGCGGTTGTATGGAGTGTCAGACGCCTGGCCTATCACAAGTACATACCTACCTATTTATTTACCTGTAAATAAATGATGTTATATTAAAGTAATATTTACTTCACAGTTCACCACCACTCACTTCAGTCAGTTTCACTACTACCCTCACCCTCTTATAGTTTATCATTTACTAAGTCAAACTATGTCATTGCCATTTCTTTTATTTTTACCAAAATAAGTCTAGTTTACCTTCCAAAACAATATTAAAATCACCATTTTCTTGCACACCTGCAATACCTCCATCCATAACGTAACGTATCCGTAAAAAACCATTCTAATATAAAAAACACGTGGGTCTCGAATTTCCCGGGAGTCCCGGGACTAGCTTCCGAGGTTCGAGACTGGTCTCGGGACTGAAAATGCTTCCGAGACCGAAATCCCTACCACCAACAATAAAACATTTTCTTTATGCAAAACCAGTTTTTTATCACCACAACTGGCCTTAATCAGTCCTTATTTAATGGTAGATCACCTATTTAATTGATTCCAGTCACATAAACACATACATAAGAATTAATTAAAGCAATTGACTATGGAACCTTCACGTAATTCCTTATTTAACAGGACAGTTCTTAATTGACAGTAATTAAAAACTTTTAAATCTTTTATTATGCAAGAATGCAAGATGCATTTTGTTTATTATGAATGACTAGAAATTGGTTCATGGTCAAGTAAAAATACACAACAATATTGGTATGTAATATTATTTTTTAATATCAATCTTCTTTTTCTATAAGGGAAAACATGGTCCTTAATTGATAGTAATTAAAAACTTTTAAATCTTTTGTTATGCAAGAATAGATGCATTTTGTTCATTATGAATGATCAATAACAAGAAATGGGTTCATTGCCAAGTAAAAATCTACATAACAATGTTGCTAAGTGATATTATTTTTATAATAATAATTGCCAGCAATATTTAATCTTCTTTTTTTAAAAGATAAAATAATGTCCAGCTTGCTTAAATGGTTTTATGAGTGGCCCATGTCATGATTATAAGAATGCAAGATGCATTTTGTTTATTATGAATGATATGAAATGGTTTTAAGTGCCAAATAAATATATATATATACTTACTTACACATAAACCTAATAGTAACAGCAATCTTGATTAGTGATATTATTTATTAAAATCTAGCAATATTTAGTCTTCTCTTTTTTAAAGGGAAAACAATGTCTACCTTGTAAAATTATTGCATTATTGTAGCCCACAGGGTATTACCCTAGGTTTTTTTTCAGAACTATGAGTGCATAAACAATCACAGTTGGTATGTAGACTTAACTATTTTGCAGAAAGTAATTTGTATTCATATCCAATATTTTTATGGTAATGAGCTCTACAAACATTGCATGAAGGCACAATTTTAAGCTTATCTGAACAATTTGTCTATTTTCCCTGTCTGTGTTGACAATGTACGAGGAAACTGATACCATATTGTTACCATAGAGGTGCATTGTAACCTTTGATACAATACAATGAACTCTTTAGAATATTGTGTCCATGGACGGTTATGTGAAACCTGTTGTTTTCTCTTCTTATTTTGTTTGATAGCAAAAATGTTTTACTACTGAAGAAAAGCAGTTTACTGTATAACAATAAAACAGTATTGTGTACCGTTACCATTTTAATGTACATAAAAATTATATATTAGGTATATTCATGTAAAAACTAGCGGTCCTGGCTGTCATTGTCCTGCACAAATGCTGACTTTTCATCAGAAAAAATATTGAGAACCTGACTGCAGCGCCAACTACCAGGTTTAATTCTATTTTCAACCCAACCAAATCATGTGACAAACACACATACAGAAGAATTACATTAAATGTACTAGGAACAAACTTGGGGAGGTATTTACCCAGCTGTATGAAAATAATAACCAAGATTGTTAACTATATAAAAGATAAGGTATTAGAAACATAATAATACACAATTGGAACACAAAAGAAAATTGTCAAACAGTGAATTGAATAAAAGTACTGGGGATTTTGTAAATAACTGTCATTGTCACATTGTCAATACTATAATAAAGAGGAAAGACTTGATTTTTTGTTTGTATGTATGTTATGATTTAACTCAAAAACTATTGGACCGATTTTCAAAATTCTTTCACCAGTAAAAAGCAACTTTATCACTGAGTAACATAGGCCTATATTTTCTATTTTCATGCGGGCCAAGCTGCTGGCAAAAGCTAGTAAATTATAAAATTCTTCTATACACATACACATTGAATCCTAGGCACTTATATTTACAGGTAAATCTGTTTATGAATGTTTACTTTACAAGGAAAACAGGTCAAGTACAAACTCCTTTAGAAGGAAAGTTATGTTTTTAATGTTGAAAATGATTTATCCATATGATGAAATTCTTCATTAGCATAAAAAACAAGGCTCCTATGGTCACCAGTGGATGAAGATTAGCCGTGGATGATAGGTTAGGACAGTTAAAACTAGGGCCCATTCACATAGTTATACTAATCTAAAGTCTATATCATCTTCATTAGTTTTTAGTTTATTCTTGCCTAGAAAATCAGAACAAACGTGGCAGTTATTCAACTAAATAAGTGAAGAAATACTAGATTTAAGTACTTGTTTCTCATGTAAAATAATAATGAAGATAGATATCTTATAAATCACACCGCGAGTCAACAGTAGACCTGATATAGCCTAATCTCTCTCTCGGAGAAGGCCTGTGGCCCAGTTAGGGAAACATTATAGTTCAATTATGCTAAGTCAATTTCTTTTGAACTAATTATTAAAAATTAACAGAGAATGTTTTAAAGAAAACACTATACTATCACAAAAACAAAGAACTATAGAATAAAACATTCTGCCACCATTCATCAATTCAATCTCCAATAAAGAAAATTAAAATCTTCATGATTGACCTAATTAGCATACCACGGTTCAGAAAAAATTTCCATTGCCTTTCCCAAGTCTGGATGACAACAAGTATTAATAGTCTATGGTGTTTATGACCAATAAAACTGATGTGAGTATGACCTGAATCTATGTTCAACAGAAAACTTTATGATCTTTGTGTGTTACTTGCTGAACAATAAATAGAGTATAGAAGACCTTAGATTTATAATTAATTGATGGTTTGTTATGCTCTTAAGATAATAAGGTTATCTATAAGATGATGATTAAGCACAAAGATTGCAGTTTGTAGGTTATTTTCATATTTTGTTGTCAATTTTGTTTGTGCAGTTGTATCCTGAATGTTGCTGCAAATTCATTATGTACTGAGAAATGTGACTCTTTGGATGTTTATTCTAATATACCTATCTCGTTCCTTCAACTGGTCAAAAGTAAATTAGACAGGGACATCTGACTTGACAAATTGAATAAAGTTCCCATGATACTTAGAGGGTAGAGTATTCAGAAATTAAACAAATTAACACTAAATTACGATTGTATGGCAACAAATTATTTCACAACAAGTAAATTGTTGATAAGATTCACGAGTAACCGACTAACGGACATCAAAATTAGTAAAATACTTATGTTATGAAAAAACGCTTACCTGAACTTAACTTCATCGAAATAACGTGTTTTCTTGGTTAGGAATGAGCCCCTGGGTGTTCAAAAAAGTCTCTAGATATTGTTCTAAAGAAATAATGCTACGTTTTCGCTAAATACACAACCGCAACGAAATACAATCATATGTTCTCGCAAACTTTCCTGCTAGCCCGCATTTTTATGTAACAATGACGTTATAAAGACGAAAACAGACTCCGAAAGACCGTTGCGAGAACTTTCTCACATCTACATCTCTAGCAATAGTGAATTCAGAGAGCAAAAGGTTAAAACTATCGGCGTAAGTAATGATAACCAAACATTAATCCAAACAAGCTATCGTCACAGGATGTAAACACTAAATACTAAAAACCAAACTAATGACAATAACATTGCATTTACCGTCGGAGTTCGAACGATAAAACATCTTCGACTTATTGCGATTCCCAAATCCGATTTCGCCCTTGACTAGCGGGCGCAAAAAGTCACCACTTACCGGCCATGACAAAGCCCAGCACAAAAACTTTAAGAAGTTCGATAGTTTTAGTACACAATCACTTGAGTGTTTTGCTAAAACATCACACAGATTTGTCGATTAAAACGGATTAGAATCATTTCAACATTACATCGGTAAAAAGTAATGGCGCTGAGAAATACATACAAATAATTACTGCAGAATTTAGTGTTGCCATACTGACATTTACTAAATCTACTAAGTACCTACTACTAACAAATTGTTCGTAAAAATAAAACTAGCAAACAGCCGCGACGCGCATCGTGTTGTCGTGATCGTGAATGTCCTTGTACATTACGTAAATCTCAAGCAAACATAATTGTGACTTGACGTCATCAGTTAGAACAATTATGAACTAATTAATGAGTAAAGTAACAGATTACAGTTTTCTATTTTATATACGAATACTTTTATTTGATAAATAAAAAAACATTAATTTGATTAATATAAAAACTAAAATTCACTCATTTGAAACTTAATTAAACTTAATAAAAAAAAAAAAACTTTATTTTGAAGGTTGAAATAACAAGTTTGAAGAGATGATTCTGATGAATTCGTTTAGTTGATTTTCAGTTCAAAATAAATACTCAGCAGGTTAGTAAATGTTTCAAGTAGTTTTTTTTTCATTAGTATTTTTTTTTAATCGTTTAGATTTAGATATCTAAAAACCTAAATTTTTCGATTATTCAATTTAAAAAAAATTAAAGTTTCTTCAATGAAAAAATACACATACGTATAGTACCAATAGAAAAACTTCCCGAAGCCGAGTAAAAAGATCGAAGCAGCCAAATAGTGCGAGAAGAGAATTAAATATTCACAGAGCGATGAGAAATAACTGAGAGAAAATAATACTCAATCGTCACTCAACTCTTTTTTGTTACTGATTTTTTCAATTTCAATATTAGGTATTTTTCATTTCACGAGTTCCTTCCTGTCGAATTAACTATTACGATGGTAGAATTTTATCAAAGTAGCAACACCATGGCTCTAAATGTCAAAACGGACGTTATGAGAAAAAAACAGTCGTAGAAAAGCGCGCATTTCATTTGTCCACTGTGCTGCCACCTAGTAACCTGTATTAGGAACTAAATCCTGTTTAACCGACGCGCAAAAAATAAAAGTATTTACAAGGCAGAATAATACATGGTTTCATATGAAATCAAACTTTACTGTTTATCTCTACCACATATTTTTTATACAATAACCACAGTATTATGTATTATCTAAGCAGCTCACAGTGATAGTATAAATTAAAAGGATAGATGTTTCCGTTTTCCGGTAACGCATTTGGCATTTCGAAAACTTGAAATAACGAACGTCAATTGATTAATTCGTCAAGTCAATATTATTGTAATTTTGTCAAGCGAGCTAATGTCATAATTTTAAAAACATTCTGGACAGACAGGAATAATTTATATAAAAACAGAGAAAAAAACGTAAGAAATACATCAAAATGACCTCACTGATTGACAAAAATAAATCGTGTGAACCACCTGAAGAGAAAAAGTGCAAAGATCCGAAGAAAGAAGCTGCTAAAATAGAACTGAAGAAAGCTGCTGAAAAAAAACCGGACTGCGTTGAACCCCAGCCACCTGAAGTGAGGGAAAAGGTGTTGTTCGACCCGGTAAGATATGTACTTAACTGAAATATTAAACCAAATACAAGAGAGAGGGGGGGTTGGGTTGGTATAAAAAAGATGTTCTATTTCATCCATTGACTTCTCCAGATCTAGGGTGGAGTGAGAGGGCGTGTCAGACTTTTACTGACTAAAACCCAGCTGTGTACTTCTGGTTCCCTTTGCCTTCCCCGACCAAAGAACATTTCCTTTCGAGAATACCAGTCTAGATGTCATCTCGTTGAGGTGTGCGTGGAACTCAACGCGCCGACGACAACTCGAGCTCGGTTTTTACCGGACAGCCGGCCGGTGAGCTACCTAATGCTCGTCATCCGCAAGCCCGCGCCTAGGTATAGTGGCCGGGGATCGCCCTGCGACTCTCGAAGTCCGGGGCGTCTACTGAGGGCTCTGAGCTTCCGCACACAAACCAACCCGCTTTGATACAATGAATAGACTGTTTGAACAAACAGGGTAGTGACTCCAAATTAATTGAGATAAGGGCAGTGATCGATGATGGCTAAATGGGATAAGGATAAGGCCTCCCACAAAGTGGACCGGTGATCTGGTGAGGGTTGCGGGAATCCGATGGATGCGAGACGCACAGGACTGTCCGTTGTAGCGACACTTGGGGAGACATATGTCCAACAGTGGACGTCTTTCGGCTGAAATGATGAAGAAAATAACTTCATTTTTATCCATTATGGCGTTTCCGTCAACAAAGGAAATAGATTCCTACATCCTCTAGTTTTATTACTAAAACCAATACTTATAATATATTATAAAAGCCAGCTGCAAAGATACTAACTTTTTGCTTTGTCCGACAAACATTTTTTTTGTAAAATTGAGACCGACAGGTGCTAAGGTGAATAAACTTAATCGCGCCAAGCTTGAAATGGCGGCCTAATCGGGAACTACAGGAAATGTACTGAAATTATCTTTTCTCCTTATCAAGCAGCGCCCCATTGAACAGCAAACATAATTTTGTCAAGGAACATTGGTAGACATCTACCGGATAATATGGGTGACATTTTAAAACAAAGGAATTGATATCATGCATTCTCTAACTGCAACTTTAATTATGTTAAAGATGCTTCAAATCCTCAATTCAAACCGGTTTTCATAGTTTTTTTTTTTTGAGTGAAACTAACGTATCCAATCCAATCCACCAATTCGCACTGGGCCCGCGTGGTGGATTGTGGCCCATTCCCTCTCCTAGAGAGGAGGCCTGAGTCCCAGCAGTGGGAACATTATAAGGCCGACTATGCTATGCTATGCTATAACGTATCCAAGAGAAAAAGAGCAAAACAATAATTTTCGTAGAAAACATTTTAATTGCTGGTTGCAAGCTTACGTAGGTACCTCGTTGCTTGTACTTTATACCTACTTTAAAGTTCCTAGGAACGAGGGTAGATGGCGCTCCTTGTCTTATAATCTCGTCCGTCAGTACATTGACCAACATTTTTTTCTTTAGTAAAATAGAATAAAATTACTTACAGTCTCATCCGAACTGGTCTAATTATATATTATAAGAAGGTAAGGAAGGAAGGTACTTTGTAAAGCGTGAGATAGATAATTCTTTACGAAATTACGATGTAAGACAGAACTAACCTGTTGAGTACCATGCAACAGAAACTGTTTTCTTGGGACTTTGTTACGCCATTTCTTGAGCTGCGGGATTGTTCGAAAGAATTACAGTGTCCCTTGACTGCAAAGGGCAACTGAAGGAACACTGGGACAGGTGGGTTTTAGTCAGTAAAAGTCTGATACTCGCTTCACCCGGAGGGGGACAGTCATTTCATGATTTCACACGTAAAAAGACAAAACCAGAAAGTGGTAAAGAGCGGGCGTTTTGAAGCACTGTCTTGATCTTCAAAAAGTGCTGAATCATAGCAATATTCACACATGAATAAAAGCGTGTTGTAGACAGACTCGTCGATTGTGCCACGTGCAATGTTGCCATGAACTAAACCAATGAAAAGAACAATAATACAAAATTTCCACTCTGTCTCTGTTCCAGAAAGTGGGCTATAATTGACCATGTTGCATCAGGAGACTTAGGCAAATGAGTTTTCTGTTAGTTTTCCCGCCAAATGCTAAGTAAAAAATGTATGGCAATGACATTACCTTTCACTTGTTGACTTGACACGTGACACCTGAAGTGCAGTAGTGCCGACTGACCACGGACGCGTAGCTTCAAAGACGCGTATTCGTCATTATACGCTTGGTGTGTCGACGAAGCGGAAACTACACGACGGCACGACCTGCCGCTTCGTTGACACAGTTCATAGTTTTGTATGTAAGCTTCACGCAGGCGTACACCAAGCGTATAGGTAATGAGCTAAGGTAAGCTATGCGTCCGTAGCCTAAGTGGATGTCACCTCTCATCGAATTTCACTTACCATTTTTATTTCCATGGTCGAATATGATGCTTAGTTTCTGTAGGCTGTTCTGCCTAGCTTCGGCGAATAACCGCCTCTTGTTCTTGGGTGATGGCTGCGTGGCTAACGGTGATACTACCATCGTGGTGGTCGCCATATTGTCATAGCACCATGGCCCGTACAATCTGGGGACAAATGGA
This sequence comes from Mythimna impura, assembly GCA_905147345.3. Lineage (NCBI taxonomy): Eukaryota > Metazoa > Arthropoda > Insecta > Lepidoptera > Noctuidae > Mythimna > Mythimna impura. Next base: position 20,603,438 of record LR990360.1, on the reverse strand, counting down.
TTGTGTTAAGTTTATTTTAGAGAGAGTTTTCGTCCGGTATAGAAATTACCTGTATTTATTTTTTTATATTATTGATACGCTCGCGTTTGACCACTATCACATCTGATGGTAAGCGATGATGTGGTCGACGATGGAGCACGCTTGCCTAGAACTAACTTATTCACTCTTGACTTAAAGACTCCTAGGTTTTATTGTAGCTATCAGGAAACAGAGACTCCTGCAGGAAATTACACTCCTTAGCTTTAGGTAAAATACGTACGTACGTTATAGATGTTGCTGATAGATTCTTCTGATTGATGTCCCTACAATTTTGTTTCCTAGATTGCGCAGTAGATAGGTACGACTTTCCTACAATACTTCATTTCATATTATTTTCAGATATCACTTTCATCTCCTTTACCCACTTCCAAGCAGCCTCTTCGCTGTTCAATTCTGTCTTTTTATATTTAAATTCAGAATTATATGAAGACATACACTACGGGACAGACTATATGCAGAAAGTATGATGTAGCGGCCCTTCATTATACATTTTACAAAGTGCCCTTCATGAATTCTGTTGTCAATTATAAATTGAAGCTCGTCATTACCCATTCCTATTTCTGTATCTGATGATTTGAGTCTTATTAGTGAATTGAGTACAATGTCAATGATATAATTGTCTTGTTCATTCAATGACCTTCCAAAACTCAACTTTATCATTTTAGGACTTGGCAATTGATGTAAGCAAGCTTGAACTGGATAAAATTACTCGAATTCAGTTTAAAACTGGATTAATTTGTACGTTAGACTTGGTTCTTTGAGATGTTTACTTTTTTTACATTTGGGTGTTATTGACTTGCTGGACTAAAACTACTGTTTTATTTGATCTGTGACTGAAACTTTTCCATTTGCTCGTCTATTTACCCTAACCGAGGCTATTATATCCAACTGCAATACCAACAAAAGCTAATATTTCTGTTCACCATATTATTAGAACTGAATATTTCCCGATTATCTACAAGAAACATATCCTACACAATCCTAATTCTCCACAAAACCTTCGTGATCGCACGTGATCGTGAGCGCTTTGAGTACTTCGTCCCGAGGGGTAAACCCTGTCGCACTGCCAATTCTCTTCTTCGTACCCCATTTCACACTTCTAGCCGTTATGATGGCTCCTTCTCTGTTACTGCAGTGCGCTTGTGGAACTCCCTCCCACACTCCCTACATGACGGGCTTTCTTTGGATGTCTTCAAGAGGAAAATTAAAGAGCATTTCCTTTCACAATGACATGGTTTATATATATGTTTATAATATATAAGTATGTTTGTATTTATGTATTTTATTCGTATTATTTGTAATTTTAAAATTGTACACTGGATTCTACCCTCTATTGTGATCTCTCTCTATCACTCAATGGTTTGCTGGAAGAAAACTCAACTTTGAGTTAAGCTCGCCTATGTACATGAACTTTGTTATCTACTTATTTTGTAAGTTGTTATAATGTATAATAAAGAATTAAAGAAGATACATACTGTGCCAACAGTATGTTTCTCACTTCCCCACGCCTCATGTGCCGCCGCAGGAGATTCCCCGGGTGTCGGGAGACGCGGGGCAATCCCCGGCCACCGTACAGACGGGGTTGCAGTCGACGAGCAATGGTTAGCTTACCGTCCGGTAAGGACCGAGCCCGAATCGTCGACGGCGGCGTGTAGTGTTCTACGCGCGCCTCAAACAAATGGTCTAGTAGAACCAATGCCCGCTAGTGCCACAGGATTTTTTTTTAAAAGTTACCGTGTCCCTGAAACGCAAAGGGCAACGGAAGGACATAGGTGGGTTTTTAGTCAGTAAAAGTCTGACACGCCCCTAGAGCAGAAGAATTACATTCATTTCCCATCTCAAAAAAAAATGCAATACGTTTCTAAGTGATCTCTTTCTCGCCTGTGTAAATAACGTTAATGTACCTAATTGCTAACTGTATCAATGGAAAATTTTCAGCAATTTGAAATACAAATGGGTGAAAATATATTTTATGTAAACGATTATCCATACGATAATGAGAAATCCAAACAATTATACTCACGGAATAATATTGTGCTACAGTTTAGTAATACGGCAAACATTTCGTGATGACCACATTAAAATGAAGTTATTCCATATTTACTTCTCGTTGTATAAAACATAACACAATTTTCGAATTGACTCTGTAAAAATTTCAAATAGTTTTGATTTTTTTTTTCGATTATAGTTTTAGTTTCTTTGAGAATTTTCCGTGTCCGCAATTCCACGTAATAACAATTGCTAGCGGTAGCGGCATTTACCTCAGATATATTAAAATTACAAAAACAAGCCATTGTTTCGTGTGAAAACAAATACTTTTAATTCATCAGACAATAATGCTGATCTCCAAAGCAGTCAAAAGGAACTAAAAACAAAATACACATTCTGGCGAACAACGGAACCTATAAGTAACGCATGTTACTAAATGAGTGTACAGGATGGATGGAGCACAAGCCAAAGAAAAGATGGATGGATTGTGTAAAAAAAGCATGTGGGGTAACAGGACGGAATGGAAGAAAAAAACGTGTTGCGTCGACCCCAACTAACACGGGACCAGCCCCCCTAGCCAAGTTACAACCGTTTCGTGTCGAATTCCGTTCTGCAATCGGTAACGCCTCGGTGTCAGAAATTATAGAAAACGATAAGTTGGTAGCCATGTTGACGCGCCTGAGTCGGCTGCTCTTTCTACAATGTCGTTCTACAATAACAAAGGATGTAGCGTTGAACATTGTAGAAACTATAACAATTCATTCTATCATTTTTAATGATGTTAATTTGGCTACGAATTTTCTATTCGTTTGTTCTGACCACGAGACTTAACGTTGAGATGATGTCATTCCCATACATTTGATTAGTTTTCGACTAGGGTTAACGATTGCAGATTATCAACTTGGCTAGGGGTACAGGGTAGAAAGATGACGTTGATGATTCTGGCGAACAACTCTATGATCGGCCATTGAATAGTAAAAGAAACAAACAAAGTATGATGCCTAATTATAATTCAAATTGTTGACAATACTAAACTTCATTTATTTACTAGCGGTCACACACGCAGTTTCGCCCGCGTCTTTGGTTACTCCCCGCCCCAGTGGGATGTTATCCTTCCTCGATAAATTGGCTTTCCGACACTAAAAGAATTTTTCGATTCGAACCAAATTAACACGTTCAAACAAACTCTTCAGCTCTATAATTGAACACAGTCGAATTTAACACAAAGGCGAATGAAGTGACAAAGAAATAATTAACAGATTTCTTCCGGATAATCCTACACCTACCTCAATGGAAGCGATGCCATACCCCTAAGGAGCACTCACTATGAAATTCGTATTCACTCTTTCAAATGAGACAACCACTTATTAAATTATTCGTATTCTAAAAGGCGACAACTGTGTTCAACCATTACACGGATGACAGATTTTGGCACTAGACTAAACTCACTACAAGAATATTGGCGTGCATAGAATATTATTAATAGGTATCATTGGAATCCAATGCATTTGAAGTACACAATACTCATTACCCTGTGACAGATATTTGAAAGGACTAGCAAACATACCGATTTTAAAATGTATACTTGATCACGTGGCCACCTCAGATTGGATAAAAAACGAGTTCATTATTTCCTGGTTATTGATTAGATTTGGCTAAAACAGAACTGAAATTAGTCTACACTATTTTAGTCTAAACGAATAAAAAAAACCATTACGGTTAGGTACTATGGATGTACTTAATGGAAGTGGTTATATCGGAAGCGGAGTTTTTTTTTTTGGTTTTACGGAATCGGAATCAGAACCGGAATCGCAATCGGAGGTGCAAAATCATTCGGTTGTTCCGAAGTTTCGGATCTCCGTAACATCTCTGCTCCACATACTAGGCATGCCTTTTAAGTTCTGTCGTTTCCATATTTCCCGGCTATTTTGAATTTGGGACTGTTCTATATTCGAATGTGTTTAAATTTTGAATCTCAAAACAGTTGAAAGTATTAGGATTAATGCTATTGTTTAGTCACAGCGTCGATTGGAATCTATCAGGTTACGTACGAAAATGAATCTTTCTAAGGAAAATGTTCGTGCAATAATTTTCCACAACTTTAGAAGAGGCCTGACACGGCTTCAGTGTTTTGAAGAGCTATCATCTGTGTTCACTGATGAAGCCCCATGTCTGCGGACTGTGGAACGCTTGTATTTACAATTCCAGCGTGGACATACTAGTGTTAGTGACAAATCTCGCGAAGGACGCCCAAAATCCGCCTTCACTGAAGATAACATCATTGCTGTGAGACAGCTAATTCTCGAAGATCGTCATGTGACGTATCGAGAGATAGAGGCTCTATTAGGCATCTCAGGGACAACCATACAGAAGATCTTGCATGAAGCGCTTGGTGTGAGAAAGCTAGTTTGCTGTTGGATACCGCAACTGCTTTCCGACGATCACAAGGATGTCCGCGTCAGATGGTGTAAGAAAACTCTGCAAAGGTTCAACCGAGGAGAGTCAAACCACGTCTACGACATCATCAGTGGTAACGAATCTTGGATCTATGCCTACGATCCTGATTCCAAACAACAATCTACAATCTGGGTCTTTCAAGACGAGCCAAAGCCGACTAAAGCTGTTCGTTCTCGAAGCACTTCAAAGAAGACGGTGGCCACGTTCGTTGGAAAACACGGTCATGTTGCGACTATTGCACTTGAAGATCGTAGAACGGTTATCGCAGAGTGGTTTACCACAGTTTGTTCACCACAAGTCATCGCCGAACTTCGAAAATCTAACTCAAAGCGACGCATCATCCTGCACCACGACAACGCAAGCTCACACAGCGCTCGTCAAACGATTGAGTATTTGACAGACCTGCGAAAGGAGGGTCTTTATTTTACATAAAATAATAAATTATTAAAAAATTGGACAGCTGATGTACAGGTATCGGCACGGATCTTGATGAGCGCTCGGCGAAAGAGTGGGGATCGTTTTGCGTACGCGTTTTTTTTTTTTTTAAATGATAACCTATTTTATTTTATTACTATTATTCATATTTTACCGTAGGTAAAAGAAAAAATAAAATGAAATAGGGGTGTACATTTAAAAAAAAAAAAAACGCGTACGCAAAGCGATCCCCACTCTTTCGCCGAGCGCTCAAGATCCGTGCCGACACCTGTACAAAGGCGAGCTTAACCCACAATTGGGTTTTCTGTCTTTCTGTTCCATATTTTTGACAGCTACTTTTGTGTGCCTATTTGAAGCGCCACTCGCGAGCGTCCAGGGAACTAATTTTGACGTATAATGCAAATGGCTCAATGGCTGCAGAGAAGTGCAAAGAGCAGCAGAGTATGTAAAGCTAACGCTTTGTGTACGATACTCTAAATTATTTTTGCATTTTGAATTAATTTCGTTCGAATTCTGTGTTATTCCTGCATCAGGAATTATATAGAACCTATGAAAAATGAGGTCATGTGTATATTGTAAGCGGCGTGACATTACTAATTTTAATTAATAGGTATAGGCAGACACATGCTACGGCCGATAGCGCCAAAATGGCGAATATCAAACGGGCACAAAATCACTTTGACGGCCGCCAGTCCAGTGTGATAAATAGTAGAGGTCAGTGGTCAGTCCGTAACTGTTGCCTTCATAAAGAAGACTAGCTGTTGCCTGCGGCTTTGCTCGCGTGGTAGTAGAAAATTATTCTAAGGGAATGTCAATCGAAAAGCCTTTAATCCTCAACTTTAAGATCACTGTCTAAAATTCTGTAATGTTTTACAGGATGTTTTTTAGTTCAGTGTGTCTCTTGGCATAGGCTTTCTCTAACCTTATCCATTGTCTTCTATCTCTAGTAAGGAGCTGGAGTCGGTCTGGCTGTTAGTTTTATTTCATCCTCCCATCTCTTCGCTTGCCTTTCTCCTCTATTCCTTTTACCATCTTTAGAGTACCATTCTGTGATAATATTGCTCCACTTTTCTTTAGTACTTCGCAGTAGGTATGGCCACAAGGTAACATACTCCGGGGATGAAAATTAACTATTCCAGGACACGGGCGCGAGGCAATGGCCCCCGCGCCCCAGCCACCGGGATTCCGATCCCGATTTCCGGCCACCGTAGGCGCAGGCTTGCAGACGGCGAGCAATGGGTAGCTCACAGTCCGACCGTCCGGTAACCGTCCGGATCGAGCCCAAGTCGTCGACGGCGCGTAGTGTTCCACGCGCGCCTCAAGGAGATATCAGCAATCGTAGGGGCGTCGAAGCCTACTGGGCATGAAAGGGTATGAAAGGCAACGAAGGAACAGGAGTGGGTTTTTAGTCAGTAAAAGTCTGACACTATCTCCCGCTACGCCCAAGAGCGAGGGATGTCATTGGATGATTTTCCCAACGAAACAAAAATAAATTCCGTGTACCAATTTTCATTCTAATACGTTCAGCTGTTTGGGCGTGGAGAAGTAACAAACGTACACACATACTTTCGCCTTTATAATATTATTAAGTGTGCTAGATAACTATCATGTATGTCTATTTGACAACTGGGTGTGGCAGTAGACATAGTACTCTATTATTTACTAACACAATGACGTTGTTCTATCAGACATGACACACGGAAATAAACGTAACTCGATCAGCAGCAGCTGATACTAATTCATCGGTTGTTTATTTACTATACTATTACTTAAAATGATTTCCCACAGGAATTGTAAGTCACGGATTATTTATTGGCTGTGCACGCGACTAATGAGCGGTCTGTGGCATTTGAATTAAATATATTGCAACTCTAGATAGATGAAGCCGATATTGTTTTATCTATATATAAAAGGAGAAACTGACTGACTGAAATATCAACGCACAGCCGAAACTAAAGGTTTCCTATTATGACGTAGGCGAGCACTAAGAAAGGATTTCCTAAAATTCACCCCCTAAAGGGATGAAACGGGGGTCTAAAGTTTGTATGAAAAAACCTGCTTACACGCGGGCGAAGCCGCTGGCAAAAGCTAGTTTATTTATGTACACACAAAAAAACAGAAAAAAAAACAATATAAAATAGACAATAGTACAAAGGTACTGCTTATTTCAAAGACATTTCTTCCAGCAGACCTGCGAAAGGAGAAATTAAAACACACTATTGTCTACATTTCTTTTAATTTCTTTAAAAGAAATGTAGACAATAGTGTGTAGGACGCAAGAGAAGAAGAATGTGTGAAATCTTAATCTAAACTATCAAATAATACAAATATTTAGTTAAATATATAAAAAAAAGTAAAAAACTAAAACCCGACTACGACAAAAAAAAAGACGCTGAAAAAGTATGAAACAAGTTTTTCAAGATGCTGAAATAAACAAAGTAACTATTAAAGTGTTTCGATTATTACCTACCTATAACGTGTGACTACGGCTTTTCTTTTTGTTCTATTCTTGCTTTTCCAGTTACTTTGTTTATTTCAGCATCTTGAAAATCTTGTTTCATACTTTTTCAGCGTCTTTTTTTTGTCATAGTCGGGTTTTAGTTTTTTACTTTTTTTTTATTTGAAAGATTTTGGTGTTAAATTACTGTGCTTCTATACTATTTATTTTGGTATGAACACGTGAAGTCCTTTCAAATGATACCAAAACGACGTAGGTATTTATCTTATTTTTTTTAACACAATACTTTTTGTCCACTAGAGGGCGCCACATTGAATTTTGATGATATTTTTTTATAAGTACCAGTGAAGCCCTTTTAAATGATATTTCAACACGGTGTATTTATATTTTTTTTAAACATGACTTTTTGTCCGCTAGAGGGCGTCACTTTAAATTTGAGCAGTATTTTGGAAATGTACAAGTGAAGCCCTTTCAAATAATACCAAACACGGCGTATTTATCTCCTTTTTTATTTTTAACGCATTACTTTTTGTCCGCTAGAGGGCGCCATATCGATTTTTGTGACACTTCACGTAGCCTATGTTTAGCGGACAATTAAAACGGTTCTAACGATACCTCATACGTCGAGTTCCGATAAGTAGATTAGGAGCTATGAGGGAACAGATGAACATACTCACATACATACATAGCCTGTCAAAATCATAACCCTTCGTAGTCGGGTAAAAAATGAAATACTTATATACCTAACTAATTATACCTTCTACTATAAACAAATAGCATACATAATATACAAATATAATTATATAAATATAACTATCACAGTTGAGAGGAGAGATAGTGCTCTTATACCCAAGAGTGAGATCGATTGTTTTACTCCAATTTGAAACTTGGGGAGGAAATTTAGGTACTAACTGTTCTGTCCTTGAATTTTTAATTCGAAACAACTTTACTTTTATTGACCAACTAACAAACTGTATAGATACACTGAAACATATTAAAAAACTAGAATGTAGGCTTTTTTTTCGGTGGGAAAATCATCCATTGACATCCCGCGCTCTTGGGCGGAGCGTGAGGGTGTGTCAGACTTTGTTGCCTTTCATACCAGGGCCGAGTCTTCCTTTCGAAGCATACCCTTGGCCGTCCTAATAGGCTTCGACCCTGCTGGGCCTCTTCGGTTTGCTGACATCTCCTTGAGGCGCGCGTGGAATAGTACGCGCCGTTGGCGACTTGTGCTTAGTCCGGACGGTTACAGGACGGTCGGACGGCGAGCTACTCATTGCTCGCCGTCCGCAAGCCCGCGCCTACGTTGGCCGGAAATCGGAATCGGGATTCCGGCGGCTGGGGCGTGAGGGCCGTATCCACGCGCGTGCACGTGCGACATTACTTGAATGTAGGCTATGTTACAATTTTTATAGGTTAGCACCACATGCCCCAAAGTACTAACTACATATAAATATGCTACAAAACATTAGTACGTAAAAATAATTAAAATTGATATTATAACTGTAAGTAATTAAAATAACCCGTCACTTAGCTCAATTTATTGACTTAGCGTTGTGTATTTGAAAAATGAGGTTGTATAAAAAAAAAAGATAATAATCTCGCTTCAAAGTTGCACCAATCTCCGATAAGATGACTGAAAATCGCCTTCGTTGGTATGGACACGTCCAAAGACGTAGTGAGGACCATGTAGTTCAGTTTGCTCTACGCCTACCAGAACAAAAAAGAGGTAGAGGCCGCCCACTATCGCCCTGGTGGTCAATAGGGACCTCAAGAAAGCCCACTTGCCAAAATTGACAACCCAAGAGAGAGTCACTTGGCGCAGAAAAGTGATGATACCTGACCCCAAATAATGGGACCAGTTATTCGTACCTCACACATACAGTAGAATTACAAAAAAAGTATGAAAAGAATAACTTAAAATCTGTCAAAAAGGTGCCTAACTCAGCATATGCTGCGATATTTAAAACGATAAATAACGCAGCGCTTGTATTCTGCTAGGGCCCGCGGTGATGCTACGGTTACACTCACGGAGGTTAAATAAAACTATGTAGGATGAAGAAGAAAGAAAGGGAAAGAAAAAACATTTAGGGAAAACAAACCGTGGATCTTGAATGATTAAAAATAGGATCCCCTTTGTATTGAAGATCAGAGAAGACGGGACTTTCCATAAGACCTGTGTAATTTTTGCCCGTAAAATAGGGCAAGAAAAAAATATGTCAAACGACTTAAGAAATCCAGCGAGAAATAATCATCGAGATTAAGAGGCTGACACTGTAAACATGCTAACCAGAACAAGGTTAACCAACAACATGATTATTATCAAAGGAAAGCACACAACGGATTTTTGGCCCAAATTCAAGGAAAGTACGCCTTTGTATTAATAAAATGACTAATTCCCACGTACAGATTTCAGCGAAGCGTTGTGAATATTGGAGAGTTCTGTGTGATTGCTCGTATCATCTGTGTGTGCCCTAATAGCTAATAAGGTCAACTGCATTGATTCTTCGGGTGAAGTAATCGTGGATTCTATGAATATGTCATGGCCTGGTACTTCGGGCTAAACTTAGGTGACACACTTGGCAGTTATCACAAGTGTACAAGCATCTTGTTTACATTTAATAACAGCTAAATATTATCTATTATCTAGAAACAGATCGGATCAGGTTAGAATATTATTCAAAATTTACAAGATAATGACTTATATCCAGAAAACAGAATTAGAACTTTAGAAAGAAAACAGATCAGATTAGGGCAGAATTTTGTACCAGTTTTTATATAAATAATCACGGAACCATCAGATCAGATCACAAGTGGTATTTTGAATAAATGAAATTACAGTATTCGAATTGATGACACATTTGAACTGGTGTATAATTGGGGTTGATGGATCTTTTTTGATCCAGAAACCCCAATTAATAAATCTCCAAATACAAATTATATCAGTAGTATACAAATTATATCAGTAGTGTATACTACTGATATAATTTGTATTTGGAGATTGTCGGTCTTTGGTGGCCTCTCGGGATGTTGCGACCAATGCCTATAAAGTAGGTGTGTGTATACCATGACGTCCCGTCGATACTACATCTCAGTCCCATTATTTTTGGTTGTTTTTTTCTTTATTGATATGTTCAAACGTCAGATATGGTACAGGAGTAATACATTCTTGTTTATAACTAGCTGTTAGCCGCGACTTCGTCCTCGTAGGGCTCGTGAACTCAACTCTAGAACAGCACAATACATTTGGTCACAATTTTAAGAAGTTCCTTTTTTTGCGTGGGTCCCTAATTCCTATTCTTAAAGGAAAGTTACTCCTGATAACATCAGTTAACTACCAGTGAAAGTCCTGTCAAGATCGGTCCAGCCATTTCGAAGATTAGTCGGAACAAACAGACAGACAAAATTTTAATTTTAGCTGCGTGGTCAAATGGACGGGGCCCACTATAGCCGATGTCTGCTAGAACTGTGGGATCGTTCGAAAGAGTTACCGTAACCCTGGAAAGCAAATGACAACTGAACGAACACAGGTGGGTCTTAGCCAGTAAAAGTCTGACACACCCTTTCGCTCCACCCAGAGCGAGAAATCATCAAAAAACTTCTTTATTTGATGATTTCTCAACACAAAGGGGACATTTTTTTTAATATGTAAGGATGTCAGCGTAATAGAACCTGCCGATAATAAAAAAAAAACTATGGTTTGACGTCAATTTGACCGGTCAAACAACAAGTCGAATGGCGCAATAACTTATTTTTTTATTTAGTGCGAATTCATAATTCGCATTTGGTGTTGCTATTCGAAATTGAATCCTTCTAAAACTTGATCGAAGAATTTTATTCATATTATGGTTTTCTAATCTAATTAAATGACTTCTTTCGCTCTAGGGTGGAGCGAGAGGGCGTGTCAGACTTTTATTAAACCACACCCATGTTCCTTCTTTGTCTTGGGCCTTTCGGAAACCATGGCCCCAGTAGGCTTCCCTCTCCTAGAAAGGAGGCCTGAGTCCCAACAGTGGGAACATAATGAGGCCGCCTATGCTATGCAGTAGGCTTCGGATTCGGATCTGATGGGCCCCTACGGTTTTGCTGACGTCGCTTTGAGGGGCGCGTGGATACTATGGTGGTTTTGGGTTTTCATTTGGAAAAACCATTGGTTAAAAGCAAAAAAAAGCAGTGGTTTTGGGGGATGAACTGCTTGCGTCCGTAGGATTTACTTAGTTATGAACACCCTACACGTGTCCCCTGGGTAGTGCTAAACGAGCAGTAAAGACGGTGGTAGGCCATAGCATCGGCTGCCGGCTTAAAGGTTACCACCCATCAGACAAAGCCATGCCGCCAAGCGATCCGTCGTGTTCCGGCGTGATGTCTGGTGAAGCCGTATGATGGAAGATGGGTCTGAGCAGTTGTGTTGTGACGTATACCGGGTATGATGCGCCAGCTGTTGTTGTGTCGGACGTTTGATCGTGGAGGGTAGCGGGATCCGAAGCACGGTGCTCCGCTGGCCGACCGTAGGTAGTTGGGGGCCCAAGTAGTGTGCCAGCCACACACGAAAGGCTGCCCCGCCAACTGCGAAAAATCCCAGGGTGGCCCCATCGTGCCGGTTGGCGACCGGGCGAGAGGACCCGATGGCGATCCCTGGGGGGGTTCGGGCGTCCCCGCAGTCTCCAGATCAACCCTCCATTAGCACAGCAACTCTGGTTGTGTTGTTGGGTTCAACATCGCATCACCTCGCTCAACCGCCATCTTCCATCTCTCCTATTCACTCCACACACAAAACAATGAAAGGTAAAAAGAAAGGCAAGTGTCAATAGCGGATGCACGTCCTCTCATTTCAAGTGCAGTTCTCAAATATTAGAGGGCTGCACTCCAATCTCGTTGCGGTCCACCACCATCTTGAGACTGACAAGCCACACTTGCTTTTCTTGACGGAGACCCAAATTAGATGTCCGTCAGATACGGCGTACCTCAACTACCCGGGATACTCACTGGAGCATCATTTCCTGCAGCGTGCCGGGGTCTGTGTGTACGTCCGTAATGACATCTGCTGCCAGCGTCTCCGTCACCTTGAAGACCCTAATTTATCTACGCTGTGGCTGTTGGTGGACACTGGTACGGACAAAATTGTTTATGCCTGTGTCTACCGTTCGCACAGCGGTGATCAGGAGACGACTCGGTTGTTCGACCACCTCAGTGAGGCTGCCGATAAGGCTCTGCAACGGCACCCTGATGCGCAGCTCGTCGCTCTGGGGGACTTTAACGCGTGCCACCAAGACTGGCTGTTCCCATACCAGAGGACCGACCACGCTGGGAGAGAAGCGCGAAACTTTGCAATATCGATGGGCCTTTCCCAGCTGGTCAAGCAAGCGACTAGGGTGCCTGATGTAGTTGGTCATACTGCCAATTGTCTGGACCTTCTGCTGACCACCAATCCGGACAGATGTATCGTAACAGTTTCCTCACCACTTGGAACTTCAGATCACTGCCTGGTGAAGTCTGTTTCGTCCTTCTCCCCACCTGACTGCGACTCACGCGGTGAACGGCGAATGTGGCGTTACAGGTCAGCAGATTGGGATGAGATGCGGCATTTCTTTGCATCTTATCCTTGGCAGCAGGTCTGCTTCTCTTCTGAGAGTCCGTCGAGCTGTGCGGATGCTATATCCGATGTGATACGTCAAGCTATGGAGTTTTTCATCCCTTATAGAGACGTACCCGTTGGAGGCTCAGCTCACCCATGGTTCAACGCCGATTGCGTTCAAGCTGAAGAGCGTAAGCATTCGGCGTTTCTCGCCTGGGTTGACGCTCGTGACCGCAAAGCTCCGGATCTGAGCTCAAAGAAGAGAGCTTTCAACCATGCTGCCAAGTCCTACAAAAAGGCACTAAAGAAGGCTCGGTTCGACCGCATTACTCATATTGGCACAAAGCTCTCTGCACAGCCGTCCGGTAGCAGAGCGTTCTGGTCCCTTGCCAAATCGGTCGAAGCGAACTTCTGTAGGCCCACATTGCCTCCGCTGGTTAAGCCTGATGGAACACTGGCTCACTCGGCGAGAGAGAAAGCAGGTCTCTTTGCATCTCTCTTCGCCCATAATTCTCGTCTTGATACTAGCAGTGCTACTCCACCGGCTCTACCTCACTGCAACACCTCGATGCCTGAGGTTCGCATAAGAAATAAAGAAGTTTTGAGAGCACTGTGTCGCCTAGACGTGAATAAAGCTAGTGGACCAGATGGTGTACCAGCAATAGTTCTCAAGGCATGTGCGCCCGAGTTGTCTCCTGTGTTGACGCGCTTGTACCGCCTCACATTTAGGACTGGTATAGTGTCCAAGTCCTGGAAACTTGCCAACGTGCAACCCGTGCCCAAAAAGGGTAGTCGTGCCGATCCTGCCAACTATCGGCCGATTTCAATAACCTCCATACTCTGCAAGATTATGGAGCGTGTATTGAACTCGCGCCTCATGGCATACCTGGAAGGTAACGATCTCCTCAGTGACCGACAGTACGGATTTCGCCACAATCGGTCTACTGGGGACCTACTAGTGTATGCCACTCACATGTGGGGCGAGGCCCTCGAGAAGAATGGAGAAGCGATTGCTGTCTCCTTAGACGTCTCGAAGGCCTTCGACAGGGTATGGCACGCCAGCCTTCTGAGTAAGCTTCCAGCGTACGGCATTTCCCCTGGTCTGATTAACTGGGTAAAAGACTTCCTGAGTGAACGGTCTCTCCGAGTTGTTGTCGATGGATGCTCATCAGAGCCCATGTCCACTAATGCCGGAGTTCCTCAGGGGTCAGTTCTCTCTGCAACTCTTTTCCTGCTGCATATTAACGATCTGCTGATGCCCGGTATCTATGGGTATGCAGATGATAGCACAGTTGTAGAGAGATACCTTCCAGGTGCTCGGGCTAGTAAGGAACTAATCCGGTCCGAACGAGAGGCTATGGTGGAGCGTACGAATGTCTCACTTCAGGCAGTCTCCAAGTGGGGCGAAACCAATCTAGTTGAATTCAACGCCGCCAAAACACAAGCGTGTCTGTTCACCGCCAAAAGGAGCCCGTTCACCTTGGCTCCTGCTTTTCGGAATGTATCCCTGGAGTGCACCGACCGCCTTCAGCTCTTGGGAGTTGAAATCTCCTCAGACCTCAATTTTGGGCGGTTCATTGAGTCCAAAGCCAAGGTAGCTGCTAGAAAACTAGGCGTTCTTGCAAAGGTCCGACGGTACTTCACACCGGAACAGCTTCTAATGTTATACAAAGCACAGGTTCGATCGTGTGTGGAGTACTGCAGTCACATATGGGCTGGTGCTGCAAAATGCCATCTAGCAGCTTTGGACTCAGTGGAAAGGCGTGCGAAGAGGCTAATTGGGGATCCTGATTTGGTTAAGTCCAATCTACAAAGCCTCGAGCACAGGCGCAGGGTAGCCAGCCTATCGGTATTTTACAGGTTGCATTTTGGAGAGTGTGCGCAGGAATTGCATGACTTGATTCCGCCATCTCCTTTCTATCATCGGACAACCCGACGTACGGCGAGTATCCACCCTTACGTTGTTGAAACTTCAACGGTCCGGACTAAGCGTTTCGCTTCGTCGTTTATACCGCGTACATCGAAGGACTGGAACAATTTGCCTGCTGCGATCTTCCCGTCCAACTATAATTTAGGTGTCTTCAAGGCTAGAGTGAATAGGCTCTTGATAAACTAGTGCGCCTCACCATCAATGATTGCATCACTGCTTACCATCAGGTGGGATCGCAGTCAAGCGCTGGTTTATATCAATTAAAAAAAAAAAAAAAAAAAACACTAAATCGTTTTTTTTTTATTCTATACTTTTGTTTTTTTGTTTTTTGGGGACTGCATGCGTTTCGTTTTGTGTTATTCTTTATCATCATTTACAATAAAATAATTGAGTTACTTAATTACTACTTTACACTCTATTACTTATTTTAAACGGTTTATTGTCTCATGCGTCTATACAGTAGTCGTCTCTTCATCGGCGTAAGGCTCCCCCATTACTTTCCAATGATTCCTGTCCGTAGCCATATAGCCATCCCTGGTCCAACTCTCTCCCGAAAAACGTCTTCCCACCTTTTCCTTGGTCGGCGCCTACTTCTATTTTCTTCTCTTGGAATCCACTCCTTTTTTTGATCCATCGATCATTCTCCAACCTGCAGACATGGCCAGCCCAGTTCAATTTAAGTAACCTGATTCTTTTAATCGCGTCCATTAATTTTGTCTTGCTTCTTAGGGCGGAATTCACCAATAAAACTAATCGCGTTTTAACGTTTGGCTCGCATAATCGCGTTTAGCCGCTGTCACTTGTAAAAATACAAAAAGAAAAATACAGACAAGTGACACTAGTGACAGCGGCTAAACGCGATCAAGCGAGCCAAACGTTAAAACGCGATTAGTTTTATTGGTGAATTCCGCCCTTAATGTTTTGTTGTCCATTTTTTCTCTCTGGTTTATCCCCAACATGCTGCGTTTCGTTTTTATTTGGCATATGGCTATTTTATTTTCATCCTTTCTTTTTCACCATACTAGCTTCAGCCAGCGGCTTCGCTCGCGTACTAGTAGGTTCCTCCATACAAACTTTGGACCCCCATTTAATTCCTTTAAGGAGTGAATTTTGGAAAATCCTTTGTTAGTAACCACCTACGTCATAAAAAGATACCTTGTGCAAAATTTCACGTTCCCAATCCTAGTAGCATAGATTTATAATAAATCTATGCCTAGTAGTTTCGGCTGTGCGTTGATACGTCAGTCAGTCAGTTTCTCCTTTTATTATATAAATAGATATACTTCATCGTTATTGGCAACCAATTCTTAATATTCAGTTTTCATTTATATATGAATTTCACAACATTTTTCATACTTCATGAATGAGATATTTTGATATATCCCAGACTTTTTATATAATCATTGCGATGTCGTTCATTGACTTGTCTACGCCAGTTATTTTGGTCTCGAATGATTCTCAACTGTTCTGAATTCAATGTTGACTATCGTTGATGTAAAGTTCATTTAGAAACTAACTGAAGGATATTTCAAATAAACAAAAAAATCAACTACCTACTAACAATCCTACCGTTGGTACAGAGAGATCCTTCTCTCTCAGAGGAAGACGTCCCAAGTCTTCGAATGTTTGAGTCTAGAACTGAACAGAATAAAAAAAAACTGGGCATGTGCGAGTCGGACTCGCGCCCTGAGGGTTCCGTACAAACTTAACTATGTAAAGAGTTCAATTCCTGATTGGAGTCTCGAAGTTTTCTCAAAATCGCAAAAATAAAATTGTGACGTAACAACAAATTTTCTGTTTTCAGATTTATTCCTATACTTGTGTTAAAAGACCTTGCTTTTATGCAAAATTTCAGGATTCTGGGTCAACGGGAAGTACTCTAGAATTTTGGTTCCTTGAGTGTCGAAATATACGTATTTTGCGACGTAGACGGCCATATTTTTTTCCGTTAACTTAGAAGTTTGATTTTTTCACAGCTTCAAGGGACCGTAGACTAAGTATATGGTTTTAATTTCAACTCGATACGTCCACGCGTTCGAGATAAAGGGTCTTGACAGACAGACAGACAGACAGACAGATGGCCGGACAACAAAGTGACCCTATAAGGGTTCCGTTTTTTCCTTTTGTGGTACAGAACCCTAAAAGTTCTATTAAAAGGATATTCATCAGAAAGAAGTATGCAAAAGCAATGAAAAATGCGTACTGTTGCGAAACACGTTATGGCACGTGGCTTGCTTTAATTATTTCATACTTACGTGACCGACATACCAACCTAATCCATAATTCATGCATATGACAGACAGACTTAAGACAAGACCGCTTGTAAGCCGAACTAACAAGATTAACCCATTTACCCTTGTCCCCAAATATTCTTTTATGTCGTATCAATAACAATCGATTCCTTTATTTACGGGTTATTCATATTTAATGAAAGTAATTGTGAGATATTATTGTAAACAAGGGGCTGACATTTGGGCTTATCCCTTTACCAAATTGGACTGCGAAAACGGTTACAGATTTGATGATAGTTTTGTCATCAAGGGCAAAATTACAATATGGGTTGAATATATTCTGATCGTCTTATTTTTATTATTATACATTATTTAATATTACACAATTTGCAATTCCTGAGATTTTATTTACCTTACAGCCCGGAAAAACGATCCTGCGAAACTAGTATGGGGGAGGTCTTCGGTGGACGAGTGACTGTCCTAGTAGTATGTAGTATGTACCTACTAGACTGCCTCACATGCCAGGCGGTGTGGGCGTCAATGAGGATTTCCCACTTCTACCACAAAAAAAAATCTGGGACCTTACCATGATGTTAAAATGGCAGACGTGCGAGCGATTAAGAGGGATGGTGCTATACACCCTATATAGCTCCATCCCTGTCGTCAAATGGATAACGTGGTAGGGCCTCTGATCAAGCTTTCTAATTAGGGAATCTAATCCCGCAAATGCGCGATCCCGCACCTTTTGTGCGGGATCAGAAATGCGGGATTACTCATGCGGAATCCCGCACGTCTGTGGGATTGAAGTTTTGTATAACAAAATTGGATTCCGACGACCTGCCGCCGCGCCGTTTTAGTTATTTATTAGACCCAACTCGTCCTCAAAAGTGATGAAACAACTTTACATGGAAAACGTGATATTTTTTAAAGAATTTGTATGGAAAATAATTATTTTGTTTTCGATTTTACCTTGCAGCTAAATAATTTTTGAATCTTCTATTTCATATTGTTGTGTGAGTCCTGTATCGCAAATGAAACGATTGGATTGGAGTCCCTATTTCTAATCATCATCATCTTCCTGCCCTTGTCCCGTTTTATTTGGGGTCGGCGCAACACGTTTTTTTCTTCCATTCTGTCCTGTCACTCGTCACGCTATCACCAACTCCCTTTTCTTTCATATCACTTCTCACACAATCCATCCATCTTTTCTTTGGCCTCCCTCTCCCTCTCCATCCATCCACATGTAAATTCATAACTCTTTTAGCAACATGCGCTTCATCCCTCCTCTTCACATGACCATACCAAGATAAACGATTTCCTTTCAACTTTTCAGTCACTGGCGCCACTTTCAAACTTCCCCTAATATACTCATTTCTTACTTTCCCTATTTCTAATAACCTCTAAAAAAAGTCTGTTAAGCTTGTAAAAAGAACAAAACAAAGACACAGTTCATGAAACTGAATCCACAAATAAATTAGAGTAAGTATAAGCTGAAGTTAGAGAAGGGCAAAGACTAAAGACCTCGTGTAAACATTTTCACTAGATTATCCTCGGGTTTGGCTTCACCGCAAGAGGTTGTAATTTTGTTAGCTAAGCGTTTAGAGGTGCGTATAATTCAACAATGTCAAACGCCATCCCATAAGGACAGTAACAATTACAACGGTCTATTGATCGCGTCGTTGGGTTAGGGCTGGCCAAAATTTTCGTTAACTTCCAAATATTCTAACTTGTAGTAGACCACAAGAATCTAACTCTAATTTACCTACTTGAAGTGAAGGAGTAGGATTGATAACTTCATTAGACAGCTAGTATATAGATGAGTATGTCAGTAACTTTATCAAAAATTTAAAGAAATTTTCAAATTAGTTAAATATTAATCAAGTTAGAAAACTTTCAAAATCTGGTGGAAGGGAAAACTGTCAATACAAGGATGCCCATTTTGAAATGTGCCGTCACCGCCATTAAGTTACGACCATAGATGTATTTTATATTTCTATTTTTACGACTTACGTGTGCTCAAAAGAGTGAGATATTCTCACCACTATTCCTCAAACCAATATTTAGAATGCTAATTGCTGCTTCATTTAAAAACCAATTTTAATGCTGTGTTCAGAAAAAGATTTCTTTTTAGTGTTATTTGTTGTTTAGGATAAAATTTTTGTACAAAAATAAGGTCAGGCACTCAATTGATGATGGAGATACGAACTTAAAAGAAATAGATGCCTCGAGTGACTCACTGCTATGCTGCCTGTTGCGGGCACAATTACAGTTTGAGAAAAACATCTATATGGCCTACAGATAGTTTTTCCTTGTCTGAGTATTTCGAGATTTTTATAAGAATTAAATGACAAATTGTATAGTGCGTCGCAAAAGAGGTTGTATTGGTAAGAGGATAGTCTCTCGGTATTTGCTTTCCTTCAGAAATAAATTAAATCTGAAGTAGATTTGTGTTATCTGTAAACGATTTGGTATTGGTATTTGTTCTTGTTTAGAATTTATATCGACCAATGAAATGTAACGTTAACGCCTAATCCTCTCCAAGTCCAGAACTTTTAAAACATCCTTCATTGCGACCGTGAACCGTTTCGAGGTCTGTCTCGACCTTCTCATCATCACGCCCCGCTGCAAGAGGATAGGTTTCGAGGTCTGGTCTTGTAGTCGGACTGACATGGTGGCGTTTTTGTACAAACACTTCAGCACTTCGATGTACCGATAGTCAATTTGGCACCGTTGGAGAGACTGCAGTACAGCCCAAGTCTCAATCGAATCAAAAGTTTTCTCGTAGTCCACAAACACTAAGCAGAGAGGCAGGGTATACTCGTCGGTCTTCTGTATAACCTGCCACAACGTATGTTTGTGGTCTACAGTGTTGAATGTTGATGCCTTTTTGGTATCCAGTTTGTTCGGGAGACTGGAAGTCATCAAATCTGCTCGCGAAACTGTTCATGATGACTCTGGGAAACAACTTGTAGAGACTTGGCTCAGAGGCCTGTAATTCTTCTTAAGCACGGCATTGTCGCCCTGAAGAGTACCACCACACCTCTACTCCTGGCCTGGAACGCTTTGGCCAGCAGTTGAAAAGGCTGAATAAAACAAAAACCAACAACTTCTAAATCTATTTTATTAGATATAGTACTTCGCAAAAATAATGACCTATAATAGAATAAAATGTATTTATTTAGATAAAACTTGAAAAATATAATGAACGTTAAGTTAATTATGCATAAAATCACACTAGTTCAGATTTTGATAGAACAAAAATATTTTTCACTCAATTTGAAATTTTTCACGCCAAAGCGAAATTTTTCATATTTTTCATTTCAATGGAAATGAAAAAATAATATGCCCATCCAAATGAAAAGATCAAAGTTTTGTGCGTCTAATTATCAGGTTTAGGTTATTCCTAGAAGCACTACTTTGTTGAATTATTTATATAAAACTTAAGGCGAGTTTCTGAATTGAGTATTCCTAAATGCCGAATTTTCACAGCTTTTTAGGCTAATTTGAAAAATACTCAAATTCAAATGCTTAATCATAAATCGGGGGTTAGCCGCCTATCCGCATGAACGCAATGATCCTACTTCATCTGACTCTTAAAACAATTCTTTTCTTTTATTAGTCCGGTCAATTTAGACATCCGAGGTTACAATAATTCGCACCTAGCTGAAAATTGGCAGGATTGTTCAAAACACCATCATAATAGAAATCTAAAATGTCGTCATCGATCCGACATTATAGGATCACTTTGTTGTCCGTTTTTTCCTTTTGAGGTACGGAACCCTAAAAACGCGCTAAGTACACTTCCTCAAAGGTGGCGTGAAAACGTGTGCATATTATGACGATTACCTCTTTCAACTTTTTGAATCATTATAGGTATCTCAAAAAACGGTGGCTCTTAGGAAAAAAGTATTTAGACATTTTTGTAGATTATCTGATCTACAATTTTTGTCTGATCTAATTTTATGATAAAACTTACCGTTTTGCTGAAAATTGCGAAAAAACTCGTTTTTGTGACCTTTGACCCCGAGTATTTTTTTTTTCCAGGTGTCGGATCGATGAGGACTTTTTAGATTTCATTTATGGTGTTTTAAACAGTACTACCAATTTTCAACTGGGTGCGAATTATTGTAACCTTACCCCTTTTTTTGGTCTAATCTTATGCTATGCTAACCTATTCTATGTTTGTTTTTTTTTATACAATCCAGCGAAAACCCTAACACTTGAATTGCACATTGACCTGAATGCTTCATTTAAGGATGTAATGACAGACAGTGTACCGCATGTAATAACATGTACGCTCCATTGTTTTATTACAACAATGAATAAACCCACGCGTTTCATTTTTATGTTTTTCTTTCTTTTTGATACAAAGTTTCATGAATTTGTAATTCATTTTGTATATTAATGCAGTCCTGCGGGGCTATTTGCGTAACTCTATTGACAGTTCAAGTGATGATCACTTGTTAACAATGTGCATCATTGAACTGTCAAACAGCTAGTTTCGTATTGCCTATCTTCAGTGACCAACTGCAGTGACGTCATTAGCCACTGGTGCCTTTGATAGCCACCGTAACACGTTTTGACAGATGTTATTGTATCGATACTTTTAAAATTGCGATTGTGTAAGCTTTTGAAGCTGTATAATAGTCGATAAAATTTTAGAGTGGTCACAATAGGCACCGTAAATTTTTATAATTCACCACATTTCCACCATAGTTTGTTAGTCACTTGTGTGATACGTAATACCAATTTTATGAAATTGTCAGTTGACAACTAAGTTTAGTGTGCAACGAATGCTAGTTGTCAACTGTTATTGAAAAAGTTAGCCAATAGCCCCCCTGGATGTCTTTCTTGAGAACTGCAATAAGAAATCGAGGAATCGTTGGAAAGAATGAAGGGAGGCCTTTGCCCCAGCTGTGGGTGGTCAATACGGGCTAGCTTTGATAATAATTAATGCAGTGTTTTATAATTTTCTTGGTTTTATTTCTGTAAAATCTTTACACCACATTTTTTTTTTTTGAGGTCGGAATTCATCATCTTTTTCTCACACTAGGAATTACTCATATATCATGGCTGCGGTCGCAAACATGTCAACTCACATCACAAGATTGAGATCCCGGACAAACTGGGTATCAGCCCCCCTAGCCAAGTTACGATCGTTTCGTTTGCGTCGAACGCCTCGAGTAGGCCACGCCTCCGATTCCTTTGTTCTGACGTCATCTCAACGCTCAGTCACGTGGTCAGAACACTCTCGAGGCGTTCGACGCAAACGAAACGATCGTAACTTGGCTAGGGGGGCTGTAGGCTATTCAAATATATAGAATAGAATAGAAATACTTTTATTCGGGACAGACACAGCACAACAGTTTTATACTGTAACACACAGTAAAAAGTACAAAAGTACAAAGTGCGCCGAGCTTGCCCGCACCGAAAGGGTGGCCACCTCAGCATTTGCTGGGCGTTAGACACCCAGCGCTGGTTTTTAGTTGTCACCCCGCAGTGACGCACATACTAGGGTAAACATTTAAATAATACTCGTATGTAATTGAAATACCTAAATATTTATGTTGTGTGTATAATTTTATTGAAATAAAATACATAAATAACTATTTGATAAATAACAACACAATATTATAAAATAAAATTTGTACCACATTGGAAAACTAGAAAATTACTTGGTACCCACAACAATACTCCAATTAAAAAACATAAGCCGCCGCGCGGCGCGATGATCAACGCCATGACGCGTAATCGAGACACCACTGCACCGGCCCGGCAATTAGCCGTCACCTAGGACTAATACCATAATTATAAATAAATATAGGAAGCCAGTAAAAAAGAAAAACTTGCCTTCTAGAAAATATTTCCAAGTGCCAGTAAATCAAACTTGCTGAGAAGAGATATATTTGAATAAACTTACTATGTGATTTTTTATTGCAATTGAAAAGGAGTAGGAAGGAAACAAAAGTGAAGTGAAACCACGAGGTTCCTGGACACAGATGCAATGGGGTCACCGCATCAAGTCCACTCACTAGCTACCCCGCTAGCTACCCCTATATGTTTCGTGCGGGATTCGATTCGGCGTCACCGCGTGCAATAGCCAATCACTACGCCAACCATGCCTTCTGTTATAATAATGTTAATATAATTTATTTATTTTAAGAAATATTAATGTAATGTTTATTGGCGGTTAATGATTTCTTTTATGATTACCTTTATAAAGTTTCTATCAACATAACTATCTACATGTACTCGTAGATAAGAGCTTGAGAGAGAATTTTCACCTTTGTGAGGATATGAAATTGTTTACCCAAAACCACAAATATGCCAGATTTTGATATGTTATGAAGTACCTAGTTCATAATTATACTAGTTTTTTTTTTTATTCTTGATAGGTTCGCGCTTGACCGCTAACTCACCTGATGGAAAGCGATGATGCGGTCGACGATGGAGCGCGCTTACCTAGAAGTAACCTATTCACTCTTGACTTAAAGAGTTGTGGCCAAAGACATGGCTATGCATTTCCTATATCTATTTCCTGGAATCTGAGATCATTTACCATAGTGACCGACGAAAACACGATTTGGAGCCGAAACTGAAACCATGACCAAAATAATATTCGGCTAGTCTTCCAGTTACGGCCGGAACTGATGTGGTAACAGAAAAACTGTCAATAAATAAAAATATACTTCTGACTATATTTCGTGCTTAATTACATTACATAGTTATAACTTTCATAAAATACTAAATAATCGGTAAATCAATGATTACTTAAAAATATTATAACATACATTGTGCCACCGGTACATGGTGGACATCCCACGTATACACACAAAACGTTTTGGGAACACATTCATTGTGTGTACAGCTAAGGAGTGGAATTCCTTGCCGGAATCTGTATTTCCTGATGGCTATAACCCGGGAATGTTTAAGTCAAGAGTGAATAGGTTACTTCTAGGTAAGCGCGCTCCATCGTCGACCGCATCGTCGCTTTCCATCAGGTGAGATAGCGGTCAAGGGCGAACCTATCAAGAATAAAAAAAAATACATAGACGACCGAACAAGTCAATTGTTAGGTATCTATTACAACCGTCAGCTCAAAGACGCTAGTTTTGGTCGAGCTGAATATTCGGCCTTTTGGCCGAATCTGAGGCCCTACCACGAGCTCTTAACGCGATACCTTTGGCGACATAATCTGAACTGCTAAAAGGATAGAGCTACATAGGGTGTATCCAGTGTGTAGCTCCATCTCTCTCTCTCTCGCTCGCACGCTTGACAATTTAACATGGTAAGGCACCTGACCGAAATCGAAACCGAACCTTCGAACGGTCTCCATATTTTTACATCTCATTTACTATCTCGAAAAACTAATCGTACAATTATTTGGATAACGGCCTTTTAATTTGCCAACTGTTGTATCTCAAAATGTCTTAATCTTATTTAACCCCACATGGTCATACCAATGGAACAACAACTTGTTTATTGCTAATTATTATTTCTCTTCTCCGCAAAATAAGTAGCGGTTAATTGAAACTGATTCTAGCTGATTCGATGCGATTCATTGCAGATATATCCAATAAAGACTTATTTTGATACTGCAGTATTATTATTGTACGTACCTACAGCTAAGGAGTGGAATTCCCTGCCAGAGTCGTGTGTTTCCTGATAGCTACAACTTACAACTTAGGGGTCTTTAAATCAATCTCAAGAGTGCTCAGGTTACTTCTAGGCAAACGTGCTCCAACGTCGACATGTTGCTTAGCATCAGGTGAGATGTGTAAGTCCTACTGCAGGTCTTCCTTTAACGGGGGGTAAAATTACAAGTGTTGGTAGCTAATGTTTCCCTTCTAAGTCCTACTGCAGGTCTTCCTTTAACGGGGGTAAAATTACAAGTGTTGGTAGCTAATGTTTCCCTTCTAAGTCCTAAAGCAGGTCTTCCTTTAACGGGGGGTAAAATTACAAGTGTTGGTAGCTAATGTTTCCCTTCTAAGTCCTCCTGCAGGTCTTTCTTTAACGGGGGGTAAAATTACAAGTGTTGGTAGCTAATGTTTCCCTTCTAAGTCCTACTGCAGGTCTTCCTTTAACGGGGGGTAAAATTAAAAGTGTTGGTAGCTAATGTTTCCCTTCTAAGTTCTTCTGTAGGTCTTCCTTTAACAGGGGGTAAAATTACAAGTGATGGTAGCTAATTTTTTCCTTCTAAGTTCTTCTGTAGGTCTTCCTTTAACAGAGGGTAAAATTACAAGTGTTGGTAGCTAATGTTTCCCTTCTAAGTCCTTCTGCAGGTCTTTCTTTAACAGGGGGTAAAATTACAAGTGTTGGTAGCTAATGTTTCCTTTTTAAGTCCTACTGCAGGTCTTCCTTTAGAGGGGGTAAAGAAATAAGTGTTGGTAACTAAATGCTTTCCATGTAAGTAGTACTGCAGGACTTCCTAAAATGGAGGGTACTATTAATCCCCATTAAAAGGGAAGGCGTGGCATGCATAGTGAATAGTTTACCGGAAGGGTTTACTCAACCAGGCAGTGCATGTGTACCTGCACTGGGTAGACTGGAGCGTGTATTGGAATTTACCTGTGTATAACTTGGTATACGACATGTGCATAGGTCCCTAAAGTTTTTTATACATACGGCCATAACGATATTTTTTCTCTATGTTACAGGGTAGGCCGCGAAATCCAAATTTTCGAAAGATTTTTGCAATTTTTAGCTCATTATCGGATAGTATGGAAACAAAATTATATATGCGGTAAAGTTGTATGTATTTACACAATTATACTCATTAAAACTATCATCATAACTTTGTAACTCAGAGACAAGATAAAATATGAAATTTTTACGAGTATTAATATGGCACATTTTAGATCTAAGTTAGAGAGATATTTATACTCCTTAAAACCATTAACAATTGTTTAACATACAACTATAAAAATAAATACGATATAGTTAGTACATTTTGATACAAGTGCAGAAAGTTTCAGTCAAAGCGACCGAGGCGCAATTCGCAAGAGGGCTGCAGTGACAAATTTGCACGTGTATCAAACGACTTTTTTCAATACACTTACGAAGAAATGAATATACGGGGGTTGACCGGCGACTGGTGGGGTTTGACGTGCGCCCAGCCTGATACGATAAATGTAATAAAATTGTGGCGGCGAAAAGCACGCGCACTTTTCTGCACTAGTGCGTAAAATAGTCTATTGCGTGCCTAAAAGCAGTGGGATAAGAACGGGTTTTCGAGTAAGTGTAATGAAAAAAAAAATCACGGTCTACCCTGGAGCGATCACTTTATGGACATATTTTTTACCTTCATTTTGTTTTTCATTTCAGAACTCCGACGATCCAATTACTAAGGAACGAGCAAAATGCTTAGAGGGTACGATTTTAGTTTCTTCTAAAAGCATTAAATTAGATCCTGGTGTGTTAATTGTGTATGTTCATGTTATTTCGTATATTGATGTTAATGATGTAATGCAAACGAAAATATTGATTTTTTAGTTATCGAATGATAATAGGAAGCCACTCGTAGATAATTGAGATGTAGGGTATTGTAACTTTTTAGGGTTCCGTAGCCAAATGATAAAAAACGGAACCCTTATAGATTTGTCATGTCTGTCTGTCTGTCCGTCCGTATGTCACAGCCACTTTTTTCCGAAACTATAAGAACTATACT
The DNA here is from genome assembly GCA_905147345.3 of Mythimna impura. Classification (NCBI taxonomy): domain Eukaryota; kingdom Metazoa; phylum Arthropoda; class Insecta; order Lepidoptera; family Noctuidae; genus Mythimna; species Mythimna impura. The sequence continues at coordinate 20,576,657 of LR990360.1, read as the reverse complement.
GTTGAAACTTGGTAAGTAGATTTATTCTGTGAACCGCATTAAGATTTTCACACAAAAATAAAAAAAAAAAACAATAAATTTTGGGGGTTCCCCATACTTTTATAGAACTGAAACTCAATTTTTTTTTTTTTTATCAATCCCGCACGTGTTGGGGTAGGTATATATGGATAGGTCTTCAAAAATGATATTGAGGTTTCTAATATCATTTTTTTCTAAACTGAATAGTTTGCGTGAGAGACACTTCCAAAGTGGTAAAATGTGTCCCCCCCTGTAATTGTTAAAATAAGAGAATGATAAAACTAAAAAAAAATATATGATGTACATTACCCACCGAAAATTGGTTTGAACGAGATCTAGTAAGTAGTTTTTTTTTTATACGTCATAAATCGTAAACCGCAATTTACCTTTCAAGTTTGTACGGAACCCTCAGTGCGCGAGTCCGACTCGCACTTGCCCAATTTTTTATATATTTAAAAACAGTTTTCTTTAAACGTAAAGTAAGGCACACAATTACACCCCTAGGTAGGGTTACCAACAGCACTCTAATATAGAGTATTGTACTCTGCAGAGGAGGACTTTATAACCTACAAACGCCATAGAGTACGCTAATATACTCTACTTATTTCGATTCTGATTTAGAATTAAGCCACATGAATTTTGCCGAAATAAATTGTGGTTTTATCAGCAATAAATCGCAAAATGGCGGTAAAGAAAACTGTGGCTTCATTGAAACAAGTGTCATTTGTATTTGTACATCTTAGATATATTTAAAAGAAAGTCGTGTTAGTTACACTATTTATAACTCAAGAACGGCTGAACCGATTTGGCTGAGAGTTGGTGGGGAGGTAGCTTAGAACCAGGAGACGGACATAAGATAGACTTTTTTTTTGAGTAGGGTAGAGTAGGGTAGACTAGGGTAGAGTAAGGTAGAGTAGGATAGAGTTGGGTAGAGTAGGATATAGTAGTCAGTTGACGGGAGCGAAGCCGCGGGTAAAAGCGAGTAATATATATATAATTCTTCTGTACGTGTGTTTGTCACCTAACTCTTCCTAAGCGGCTTGACCGATTTGCAAGGAATTTTGTATGTGTATTTAAAGACTTCCTTTAATGGTTTGAAATACAATTGGACCCGGTATAGGTGTCGAAGTTTTTTTTCTGACAAAATGTCAGCTTTCGGGCAAAACAACGTCTGCCGGGACCGCTAGTAATCTTATAGGTACAGCCCCCCTAGCCAAGTTACGTTTATCGTTTCGTTCGCGCCGAACGCCTCGAGTAGGCCACGCCTCCGATTCCTTTGTTCTGACCACGTGACTGAGCGTTGAGATGACGTCAGAAAAAAGGAATCGGAGACGTGGCCTACTCGAGGCGTTCGGCGCGAACGATACGATTGTAACTTGGCAAGGGGGGCAGGTAACAGGTATATTCTTTATTGTCCATTACATTTATAAAGACAGTTGATGTACACAGGCGAGCTTAACCCACAATTTGGTTTTACGATATACTTCCTGAAAAGGATCAAAATTATCTAATGCTTCTGAAACGACCTTCCCTTCTCCTAACCTAATTTTCTTTTAAAGTATCTCTTCACTTTATTGTACGCTAGCTTCTGCCAGCGGCTTCAACCGCGTGAAAATAGGCTTCTCCATACAAAATTTGGACTCTCGTTTCATCCCTTTAGGGGGTGAATTTCTGAAAATCCTCTCTTAGTGTGGGCGAGCACTAAGAGATAAAAGGAAGCTTTGTGCAAAATTTCATACTTCTAGTCCCAGTAGTTTCAGCTTAGCGTTGATATGTCATTCAGTCAGTTTCTCGGAAGTAACTCTGTTTGTTACGTCTTCACGTCTTAGCTGCTAAACCGATCTTAATGGAATTTAACTTAGACCAGCTGGGTTACCATGACATTTAAAGTAAGATTGTTTTATTCTTATTCCATTGTGGGTAAGAGATGGCGCTAGACAACCTGTATAGCTCTGTCTCTTACCCACACTGAAATATGAATGAAACAATCTTACTTTGAACGTCATGGTAACCCACATAGTCTAGGACATCCAATGGAAATTAACTCGAGATACTTTTTATGGTGCTGTAGCCGAAGGGTGCCAACGGGACCCAATTACTTAGCCTCCGGTTTGCGTCCATCTTATCTTTCAGCGGGCTGTATCTTATAAACCGCAAGAGGTAGAAAGTTGAAATTTTCACAGAATTTGTATTTCAATTGCCGCTTCTTCTTTTTAGGGTTCCGTAGCCAAATGGCAAAAACGGAACCCTTATAGATTCGTTATGTCTGTCTGTCCGTCCGTATGTCACAGCCACTTTTTTCCGAAACTATAAGAACTATACTGTTGAAACTTGGTAAGTAGATGTATTCTGTGAACCGCATTATATAGATTTTTCATACAAAAATAGACAAAAGACAATAAATTTTGGGGGTTCCCCATACTTGTACCTACTATTGCTTATTCTGTGCCCATACTTAGAACTGAAACTCAATTTTTTTTCTTTCATCAAACCCATACGTATCGGGTAGGTATCTATGGATAGGTCTTCAAAAATGATATTGAGGTTTCTAATATCATTTTTTTTCTAAACTGAATAGTTTGCGCGAGAGACACTTCCAAAGTGGTAAAATGTGTGTGTGTCCCCTGTAACTTCTAAAATAAGAGAATGATAAAACTAAAAACAAATATATTGTACATTACCATGCAAACTTCCACCGAAAATTGGTTTGAATGAGATCTAGTAAGTAGTTTTTTTTTTAATACGTCATAAATCGTAAACCGCAAATTACTTTTCAAGTTTGTACGGAACCCTCAGTGCGCGAGTCCGACTCGCACTTGCCCAGTTTTTTTTCCTGCCCTTTTCCGTGTTATTTGGGGTTAACGCAACACGTTTTATTTTCTTCAATTACTCTGTCCTGTTAACCGTTATGATGCAATTATAACTCCCTTTTATTCAATCTATCATTCCCTGGTATTCAATTGTATGCAACAGTTAGGCCAACTGTCCACGGACGCGTAGCTTCATAGACGCGTATTCGTTATTATACGCTTGGTGTACGCCTGCTCACTGCTTATATACAATACTATGAAATTCTGTCGACGAAGCTGCAACGACACGACAGCACGACGCGGCGACGTTGCCGTATCCGTGGACAGTAGACCTAAGACTGGAAGCCAACCCCAATATAGTTGAGAAAAGACTAGGCAACTCGATTAACTCTTTTTCTTTTTTACAGATTGCAAAGTAGAACCAATTTACGCCTATTGGAAGGCGTGTGAAAGTAGGGTGACTAGAAAGTTGCTTTACACTGCTGAGACTTGCCACGAGGAAACCATAGACTTGATGGAAGCTCTAGACAAGTGTGTCAAAGACACAGGTTTTCTTCTACTGGAGTAGAACTCTTAAAGCTTAGAGAAAGGAATGATTTTGAATAGCAACTTTTTGAGTTCTATCTGCTTGTTTTCACTCTTAGGTACTGGACTCAACTTAGATACTTAGCTCAGTCGCCTAGTGTCAGCGAAAATTAAACCTACCAAAATTCGAAAACCTAATTGAGTTTTTGCCAGGGTGCTTGTTAATATTGTTTTTTACATTTTCCATTATTTTTCACAATTTTGGAACTAGGACACCAACCGATTATTATACCTTTATGTACTCGTATACCTAAAGTGCATCTAAGGATAACCCCTGGTTAATACAGGTCTATTACAACATATAGAAACAAAAGTAATTATATTAGGGATTTGGAAGGCTATTGTGGACTGGTTACTATGGGGATTATGAATTTGGAGAACTAATTTGGACGGGTTACTATGAGGATTATGAATTTGGAGGACTAATGTGAACTGGTTACTATGAGGATTATACATTTGGAGGACTAATATGGAGTGGTCACTATGGAGACTGGCCACGCGGCCCCGCCAGATCAACGTTGTGGCCACTTGTGGCAATATGGGTTGTGTTATTTTTATTATCATCTTGTTATTCTTATTATTGTATGAACCAATAAATTTAATCAATTTATAATGGATGAAATATAAGTTTTCAGTCACCCTTTTACCATCTAATAATTGTAAGACTTCAAATAGGTACAGGTAAACAATTCCAAGAACGAGACTTTATTAACAACATTTGAATAAACTAGATATTTCATTACAATAAGAATCCTTCTACTGTTTCTGACAAAATGAAGATCAACTTAGGTACAAAGATTATGTATTACGCACAAAATTTTCGTACATAATTTATCACGAGAATGAATGTGAATAACCTAATTTTTCGCGAGTTTTTTTACATTTTATTTTAAATACAAAATAATCGTAATCGTAGCTTATCAATCTTATCATACTACCCTCATTGTGACAAAACTAGTTGGTAATAGTGAAGAACTCAAAGGTACATTGGTAATACAATACATAACAAACTTGTCCTTTTTTTGCTCATATGAACTCAAATTACAAAGGGCCCCACTGGATAGACAAATTTTTCCTGCTGAATTTCTCCTGTTCTGTTAAAAATCCCTTGGAGTTTATACATGAATCGAGACGAGAGGTACATTGGTACAAGTTACGATCAGTAAGTATTATTTTTATTTAAGTACTCCAAGCATAATAGAACCGAGGGTCCCGGTGGATGGACGAGGTTATTAATTGTAATTTCTATCAAAATAGTTGAGGTAGGTACTTATATTGGATTTTGTCAGTAGATTCGTGAAGTACATTGAACAAACAAACCAATGCCACTAGATTTTTCGGTTTAGCTCGAGAGGCCCCGCTGGATAGAAACACATCTTGCTACGTGGCTAATCCGGCAAAGGATCTGAACGGGTACTAGGGTAGGATAATTTTCAAATATCACGAGGGTGAATCTACTGGCAGAAACAAAATAAAACCAAATTTAAATTCTATGGTTATGGATCTTGTTCGCAGGGAAAACTTGGCCATAAATTGCCCAAGACGCAGAATTCTGGAAGGAGGTGTTAGGGAAAAATAGACTTGTATCCAGGTTTATAAATATCTTTTATTATCTATGAGTTTGTTACATTGTTCGCTCTCTCACAGGCAGCTTCCTTACGTGCCATAAGCCATGTGTATTGTATCTATAACTAGCAATATTTTTTTTTAGTATTATTGGACCAAGGAATAAAATTTTGCATACAAACGAATTTCCTCCTAACAAAGTTGAATTTTCGAAAACTCCTTAGTGCTCGCCTACATCTTAAAAGGAAGCTTTGTGCGCAAAAAATTTCGCGTTCCTAGGTCCAGTAGCTTTACGGCTGTGCGTTGATAATGTTGATATGTCAGTCAGTTTTTTCGTAATTATATAGATGAGATCTGTAATAAAAAAAAGTAAGATCTACATCAAGTCTGTTAATTATTTGCCCGTATTGCACTAATAGAAGTGGGAGTTTATTGCAAAGCAGAGGAACACCATGAAGACTATTAAAAAAATAAAAATATTGGAAATGTCATCTAACCAAGAAAATACATGAAAACGATTAAACGATAGGTATTATAACTTAACGAGTGACTTAATAAAAGTAAAGCTCAACCATTACATAACCTTAAATCGATCGTAAAATCCTTGAACTTTATGAATCGAGACTTCAAGCACATAATCTACACGTAAACGTTACAATATATTACTGGTAATAAGGCATTCCTTATTGACGGCTCCGTTATCCTTGGGCGTCTTCATTAGGACGTTAGGATAGGACAGTAAAGTAGGTAGTGTTTTATAACCTTATCGAGATGATGGTGATTACATGATGAGCCTTTATAGGGGTAATCGGTTTTTGAAGTTCCGTATCCGAAAGATGTCAATTCCGGAAAAATATGGATCTCCCATACTAATTTTACGTACGTACGGAAAGTCAGTTTTTTTTGGATATTGTCTATAATTTCCCTGGGGACAACTGTTTAGTTTCATGATCAGAAGTAGTATCTAACACATGATTATCGATATTTGTGTTACAGCCTGTATTATATCCTACGGCAGGACAAAAGACTCGTCTCCCTTTTCGACACAATTCTGTCTTCCGCTGATCTACTCTTTTCAATGTTTTGTATACTTTACCTAAAGAATTAGATAACTATCTAGTTCGCATAACATTTTTTTTTGGTCAGAATTCCCGGCGCTAGTGGCGAAACGAACAAAATATGTATTTTTCGCTTTAGGAAAAAACTCAACAAGTGTCACCTCATCCAATTTCAAGCCATTTCCAGAGATAATATTGACCGAAGGCCCATAGGCAAATGGAAAAATAAAAAGTACGCTCGTAAAATTACCCTAAAGGCACTTAACCCTTTTTATTTTTCGACTGTAGGTAGGTAGGTATATTACTATTGGCGCCCAGTTGGGACTATAACTATAAACTCTATTCTACAGATTCTTTTCTTCATCATCTGCTTAGCTTTTTCCCAACTGTGTTGAGGTTTGCTTCCAGTCTAACCGGATACTGCTGAATACCATCAGTTTCTTCTTTGAAGGAATATTCTTGTTTATATCAGTAAAGTAACGATACAAGGACGTAACCATCCAATCGATCCAATCAAATTACCAATATAGCCGTATATTCGCAATCATTTCGTCGGTAATATTTGAACAAATAATTTAACAAATATTTACTAACAATATCAATATTCAATAACCCTTTGAACAGTTAACTTTGTTGTACAACTGTACAAGTAGGTAAGTCCTATTGGAGCATTTGGAAACCCTAAATATATGAAACCAAGTTATATAAGTAGATACGAGTACTTACCCAACGAATTGTAATGATTTCTGAGAATATGAAACTTTTGTTTTGGTAAAAGGTTTTAGGTTTGATACTGTAAATCTCGGAGCCTGAGGCAAACCCTACATTAGACACAAAAGGGGTCAGAAGTGCAGCTCCACCTTACCAATGCTAAAATGTCTAAAATTTCTTTGTAGAAGAGTGTGAATGGTTCATGATTGATTTAATTAGTAGCATAGAATCTAAAGTATTGAATAAACTAGTTGTGGACTATTGAACTTCTACAACAAATAAATTTTAGACACTTTAAGCATTGGTAGAGTGCAACTGCACTTTTGATCCGATTATACACAAAAATCGGTAAGAGTTGTCGGTCTTTTGAGCCACTATACCAACGTCATAACTTTTTCTTTATTATCTTAAAAGTACGTTGCCCCCCCCCATTATGAATTACTCCTGTACGAACGAACCTCCTGTGCCTCCTGTGTGTCTGGTACAAATAAACGTTTTTCTTTCTTTCTTTCTTTTTCTTTCTTTCTGTATCGTGAGTGCGTTCACTAACATGTAAATTCACATACCTATATACAAGACACCCAGACGACCCGGAACAACTGTCTGTAGGCCATACAAATAATAGGGGTTAAAGTATGAAATTGCCGTTTTTTTAAAACGGGTTGCTTTGAAATGTTTTATCTTTGGATTGACTTGGAATTAAAAGTACAAATAAACTTTATATTAAAGGTACGTTATTCTTTTTTTTAAATTAGGTATTTATTGGTTTCTTTATGTTTTGTATTTTCTGTAATATCGTAGTTCTTATAGCCATGAAAGCTAATAAAAAAAAACGTTCTTATAACACTTCAAAGCAACCCGTTTTAAAAAACGGCAATTTCATAGTTAAAGACCTGATATTTGTTCCGTGCGGGAATCGAACCCGTGACACGTTGCGCAGCAGCTGATCGTTTAACAACTGCCCCAACCGTGCCGTTAAAATTGTAAATTTTAAATGCCAAATTTCAGGATTCTAGGTCAACGGGAAGTACCCTATGAATTTTATTCCTTTGAGAGAGTATTTTTTTATTTCTCATAACTTAGAAGATTGATTTTTTTACAGCTTCAAGGACCGCAGACTTAAGTGTATGGTTTTAATTTCAACTCGATACCTTCACGCGTTCCCGAGATAAAAAATAAAGAGTCTTGACAGACAGACAGACAAACGGACGGACAACAAAGTGATCCTCTAATTCTCTTCCGTTTTTTTTCCTTTTGAGGTACCTGCGGATCCCTAAAAACACTCGACGCCTTTGGTAACATTTACTAATATAAAACGTGACGTTTGAAATGGCTTCATAAAATTGATGGCTTAATAAATTAAAAGTATTCAGTCGCGATTTGAAAGAAACATTTTATTTGGCGGAACGAGGCGCAGATTTAGAACTAACAAATTATAAGTAGGTATATTATGTGAAAAATATGCGCCACATCCGCGCAAAACTAGCTACTAGCAGGCCTTGTAAATTTTCCTCGGTAACTCTTTCGAACGAACCCACAGCACAGCTCTAGCAGGCATCAGCCCTAGCTACTAGCAGGCCTTGTAAATATTCCTCGGTAACTCTTTCGAACGAACCCACAGCACAGCTCTAGCAGGCATCAGCCCTAGCTACTAGCAGGCCTTGTAAATATTCCTCGGTAACTCTTTCGAACGAACCCACAGCCCTGGCAGGCATCAGCCCTAGCTACTAGCAGGCCTTGTAAATATTCCTCGGTAACTCTTTCGAACGAACCCACAGCCCTGGCAGGCATCAGCCCTAGCTACTAGCAGGCCTTGTAAATATTCCTCGGTAACTCTTTCGAACGAACCCACAGCACAGCTCTAGCAGGCATCAGCCCTAGTTACTAGCAGGCCTTGTAAATTTTCCTCGGTAACTCTTTCGAACGAACCCACAGCCCTGGCAGGCATCAGCCCTAGCTACTAGCAGGCCTTGTAAATATTCCTCGGTAACTCTTTCGAACGAACCCACAGCACAGCTCTAGCAGGCATCAGCCCTAGCTACTAGCAGGCCTTGTAAATTTTCCTCGGTAACTCTTTCGAACGAACCCACAGCCCTGGCAGGCATCAGCCCTAGCTACTAGCAGGCCTTGTAAATTTTCCTCGGTAACTCTTTCGAACGAACCCACAGCTCTAGCAGGCATCAGCCCTAGCTACTAGCAGGCCTTGTAAATATTCCTCGGTAACTCTTTCGAACGAACCCACAGCCCTGGCAGGCATCAGCCCTAGCTACTAGCAGGCCTTGTAAATATTCCTCGGTAACTCTTTCGAACGAACCCACAGCCCTGGCAGGCATCAGCCCTAGCTACTAGCAGGCCTTGTAAATATTCCTCGGTAACTCTTTCGAACGAACCCACAGCACAGCTCTAGCAGGCATCAGCCCTAGCTACTAGCAGGCCTTGTAAATTTTCCTCGGTAACTCTTTCGAACGAACCCACAGCCCTGGCAGGCATCAGCCCTAGCTACTAGCAGGCCTTGTAAATTTTCCTTGGTAACTCTTTCGAACGAACCCACAGCACAGCTCTAGCAGGCATCAGCCCTAGCTACTAGCAGGCCTTGTAAATTTTCCTCGGTAACTCTTTCGAACGAACCCACAGCCCTGGCAGGCATCAGCCCTAGCTACTAGCAGGCCTTGTAAATTTTCCTCGGTAACTCTTTCGAACGAACCCACAGCCCTGGCAGGCATCAGCCCTAGCTACTAGCAGGCCTTGTAAATTTTCCTCGGTAACTCTTTCGAACGAACCCACAGCCCTGGCAGGCATCAGCCCTAGCTACTAGCAGGCCTTGTAAATATTCCTCGGTAACTCTTTCGAACGAACCCACAGCCCTGGCAGGCATCAGCCCTAGCTACTAGCAGGCCTTGTAAATTTTCCTGACATCTCTTTGAAACAGTAAGTACCTACCTACCTAAGTACCCTAAGTACATTGACTTGGAGACTAACATTACCTATTTATATTTTATCGTAATAGGAAACTTCCATTTTATATTTCCCTAAGAACCTTATTCGAAAACGATTAATAAATAATTCAATAAAGATATATGAGTCAAGTTAGATACTAATTGCATATTAATAATAACTTTAATCTTAATTTTAAAGGCGACTGCAGGATCATATGTGGTCTTAGTCAGTAAAAGTTTGATACGCCTTTAATCTATTGGATGAAAAAAACTGGCCAAGTGCGAGTCGGACTCACACACGAAGGGTTCCGTACCGTCCGTAGCAAAACAACGAGCAAAAAAATCACCGTTTGTTTTATGGGAGCCCCACTTAAATATTTATTTAATTCTGTTTTTAGCATTTATTGTTATAGCGGGAACAGAAATACATCATCAGTGAAAATTTCAACTGTCTAACGTCAGGGTTCATAAGATACAGCCTGCTGATAGACGGACAGCGGATTCTTAGTAGATAATAGGGTCCCGTTTTACTGTTTGGGTACTGAACCCTTAAAAGTCATCATCTTCCTGGCCTTGTCCCATCTTATTTGGGGTCGGCGCAACACGTTTTTTTCTTCCATTCTATCCTGTCAACCGTCATGCTATCACTAACTTCCTTATCTTTCATATCACTGTTCACACAATCCATCCATCTTTTCTTTGGCCGATCTCCCTTTCCACCCATCCACATGTATACTCATAACTATTTTAGTAACATGCGTTTCATCTCTCCTCTTTGCATGACCATACTAAGACAAACGATTCCCTTTCAACTTTACAGTCACTGGTGCCACTTTCAAACTTCCTCTAATATACTCATTTCTCACTTTATCCATTCTCGTCACACCACACATCCATCTCAACATTCTCATCTCCGCTACATGCAATCTTTTTTCATTCGTCTTTTTCACAGCCGAACATTCGGAACCCTTAAAAGTATAATATTAAAATATCATCTACAGATAATAGTCGTAGTAAGAATATTTCTTGTTCACACGAACGTTTCCAATAAACATAACTGACATAACCTGTTCAGCTTACCGGAAGCGTAGTAAATACAACCGGAAGTACCGCCTGATTGGCTTCTTACTTCACTAGGAAAAGAAAATAGCTATACATATAGGGTGACTGGCAATTAGTGTACGATACTTAAACACGTGATTGTGCTCATGATAACAAACAATTTTTATTATGGGAGCAAAGCCGAAATCGCGAAAATAATATCAGCTGTTCAGTACATTAGGCAAACATAAATGTACTGAACAGCTGATTTTTTTTCGCGATTTCAGGTTTGTTTCCATAGTAAAAGTTGTTGGTTATCATGAGCACAATCACGTGTTTAAGTATCGTACACTAATTACCAGTCACCCTATATATACTTAGACATATTCACCGTATCAACTGGTCGCGTCGGTCGCAGAGCGATCTCCGGCCACCGTAGGCGCGGGTTTGCGGACGAGCGACGAGCAAAGGGTAGCTCGCTGTCCGCAACATCACTTCGAAATTCAAACGGTATTTTAGAGTGAATCCGCCATTATTTGCCCGCGAAATTGAAATTTTAAAAGTTTTTTGCTATTTGGAAAAATGCAAAAATCATTCATAAATTTAAATTTCTCAAGCTTCAAAGGTCTGTACTTAAATTGAGATTTCAAGTTCTTTTTTGAAATTCATGCTCTCACTTGACTAAGGTTATATGCCCCAAAACTAAAACATACCAGATGAAAAAATTAAAAGTCCGGAGAAAAGGCCCGATTTCCATCGAAAAATCCTGAGATTTTTTAGTTTGAGATTTTTTTCACACTGCGGATCTAACTCATGCGTTGCACATCGCACTCAAAGTGGTGGGGGTGGCAGCGGAACCCCCCTTTACCAAAGGAAAATTTATTTTATTTTATTTAACTTTTTATTAAGTTTTTTTTTTATTAATTTGTTTAAGCTTGTTTAACTTTTAAGTGTACCTAAGCTGTATTTTATTGAAAATTCTAAAAATCTTAAGATTTCATGAGATTTGCGAAATCCAGCCGCAATCCTGAGACGAGTCCAAAAATTCTGAAATCTCAGAACAAATCCTGAGATATGATAACCCTACCCACAACGCCTTTTAATCCCAACCTTGAAAATTCCAGTAGTCTATCGACACACAATAGAAGTAGATCCGAAGTGATCTTTACAAAAAAAAAAAATATAACCTTTCTTAATTCACGATCAAAATATAACTTTAATTTCGGAAGTCGGTGTTTCTCGCTATTGTGTGTTTCTTATTTAACACCGACTTCCGATTCCGATCAGATAGGCACCGGAATTCCGTAATTAATCAATCTTCCGGCCATCATCATCAGATCACTTCGATTATACCATTTTCAACATAACTATTCAGAACCATTCATTTATTTGTATTGTCATAGTCGCTTAACTATCTTCATTGTGATATCTATGCGAGTATGAAGTTCTGTTCTGTTGGCCATTTCTGGTCTTCTTCACCAGTTCCACTTCATTAAATGTTACTTTTTGACTGTAAATGCTTAAGTCCTCGATGAAAATACCAAAATGACTAGGTATATGGTTGCCTGTAATATTTGAGGAGTTCCCTCGATTCCTCATGGATTCCATCATCAGAACTAGATTTTGAAAAAAATGAGACCAATCTGGAAACATATCCTTTAAGTTGAAAAAAAAAAATTTGCTATTCGGTCCATAAACAACGGAGTTCTGAGGTAACAAACATAAAAAAAAAACGGAATTGATAACCTCCTCCTTTTTTTGGAAGTCGGTTAAAACACAACTCTACCTCAATAGGTAGTTGTTAATCATCGTAAATAAATAATGGGAGTACTTTACTAAAGTAATTCCACCGAAAAGGTTTGGTGTTTATCCGCAAAAACAAATATAATTAAGTTAGCGGGAAGCCGGGAAATCCCGTTTCGGAAAACCAGAGCCTTTTAGAAACATCTTGCATTTTTATGCTAATTGAATATAGTAGTATGCTAATTGAGTATAGCATTAGTAATAAATAGTCCGATAGTTGGGAGATCAATTCTTTTGCTAGAGATTTCCCCTGTGTTAAGGTCGGAAATTATCTCAAGGCATCGTATCTAGGTAAAAAAAGAAAGAGAAAAAACGTTGATTCATACCTCACACATACAGTAGAATTAAGTATGAAAAAAAGTTACTTTAAAATCTGTGCAAGGTCAAAAAGGCGCCTAACTCAGCATATGCTGCGATATTTAAAACGATAAATAACGCAGCGCTGCCCCCCTAGCCAAGTCACAAACGATAAACGTAAACTCTCAGTAGTCTTTAATAGATTTTCAACTTTATGTTATTGGATATAAAGTTGAAAATCTATTGAAGATTACATAGTATTTTCGTTCGTTCCGGTCGCTAACGCTCAATAGTCTTTAATAGATTTTCAACTTTATGCTCTTAGGTATAAAGTTGAAAATCTATTGGAGATTACTAAGCGTTCACGTTTATCGTTTGCAACTTGGCTAGGGGGGCTGGTATTCTGTTAAGGCCCGCGGTGATGCCACGGTCACACTCACGGAGGTTAAATAAAACTATATAGGTATCGAAACAAAATAACAAACACAAACATTGGAAAAATAATAAATACATAACATTGGTAAAAAGCGTGAATTTATGTTAATACGTGTCATGTGTTAGAGAAATATTTATAAAAACTGGGCAAGTGTGAGTCGAACTCGCGCACTGAGGGTTCCGTACAAACTTGAAAGGTAAATTGCGGTTTACGATTTATGACGTATTAAAAAAAAAACTACTTACTAGATCTCGTTCAAACCAATTTTCGGTGGAAGTTTGCATGGTAATATGTACATCATATATTTTTTTTAGTTTTATCATTCTCTTATTTTAGAAGTTACGGGGGGGGGGCACATTTTACCACTTTGGAAGTGTCTCTCGCGCAAACTTCAATTTAGAAAAAAAATGATATTAGAAACCTCAATATCATTTTTGAAGACCTATCCCACACGTATGTATGGGTTTGATGAAATTTTTTTTTTTAGTTTCAGTTCTAAGTATGGGGAACCCCGAAAATGTATTGTTTTTTTTTTCTATTTTTGTGTGAAAATCTTAATGCGGTTCACAGAATACATCTACTTACCAAGTTTCAACAGTATAGTTCTTATAGTTTCGGAAAAAAAGTGGCTGTGACATACGGACGGACAGACAGACAGACATGACGAATCTATAAGGGTTCAGTTTTTTGCCATTTGGCTACGGAACCCTAAAAATGCAATAAATAATGAACCACAGACAGACGCCTGCACAGGTACTACCGGATTGATATAAAGAATACCAGTTACTAAACTAGATGATAAACAAGGTACCCTTTTTGACAGAGAATAGATAAGTACAGTTCTTGGCCTCACCATGCTCAAATTAGAATCCAAACCTTATCAGCGATCGAGACATAAATTACAAACATAATTCATATATTTAGTAGATATATTGATGGCAAAGCTGCCTATAGAATCTAGGACACGACGAACCTTACATTCAACATTTAGATAACTATGTATGCTATTAGATATAATACCCAATCATAGAACATACTAAACTGACCATCGAATTATTGATCTCTTGTCTATATCCGTCCGTAATAAACACTCCTTCGCGGTCTCACCTTGACATTGCACCTGCAGCTATTAACATTGTTTTACAACTGTTCTGTTCTTGTGGAGGTCAGAGGAAAATGACCAGAGGCTAGAGGCCCTACCGCGAGCTCTTAGCGCGATCCATTTTACGACATATACTGCTGTCAAAACGATGGAGCTATACACCATTAATTTTTAATCAGTACAAATTAGAAAAGGTCTTGTTATTATTTATGTAAAGTCTCAATACATATAATATTCATAAAGAGCAAAGTTATTAGTGTTTGTTTATATCCCAAAATGTCACTCAATTTATGGAAATATTGTACAAGCTATTATTGATTATGAATGAAAAACAATGGAAAAACACTGCGTAGCAATTGTTATGAATAATTGATTCAATTATTCAATCCCATTCAATTCAAATTCTTTATTGCGAACTAAGCGTAGGATGGATTATGAATTTACCAATTATGACAAATTTTCGTGGACAATTTTGGGATTTTGTTTTTTTTTACTTTTGACTACATAAATATGATCAGTAATGGGTACAGGTAGATAGGGGTGTATATGTATGGTGTATAGTTCCATCCCTCTTTGTCGCTCGCACGCTTGAGATTTTAACACGTGGTGGTAAAGCCGCTCTTGGGCGGAGCGAGAGATAGTGTCAGACTTTTACTGACTAAAATCCCACTCCTGTTCCTTCTTTGCCTTCATCCCGGGGCCCCGGGCTTCGCTTTCACACTACCCGTGGCTCCAGTAGGCTTCGGCCCTGCTGGGCCGCAACAATTTGCTGACATCTCCCTGAGGCGGGATAAAGTATTATAAGGTGAACTCTGGAGTCTTTCCAGAGATCAGATTACATATAAAGAATTCCAATAGTACATTTTGATAAAAGTGCAGAAAGTTTGTCATGGCGACCGAGGCTGAATTCGCACGAGCCGTAGGCGAGTGTGTTATGGAGCCGAGGGCTGCAGTGACAAATTTGCTCGTGTATCAAAAGACTTTTTTCAATACACTTACGAAAAATAAATAAACGGGGGTTGACCGGCGACTTGTGGGGGTCGACGCGCGCCCAGCCTGATACGAGTAATGTAATAACATTTTGGCGGGGGAGAACACGCGCACTTTTCTGCACTAGTGCGGAAAACAGTCTATTGCGTGCTTAAAAGCGGTGGGATAAGAGCGGATTTTCGAGTAAGTGTATTGAAAAAATATCTATTTTCTTTCAATTTGTTCGACGCGTTCGGCTCGGATAGCGCTTGTCAACCATGATTGTCAATCACGCGCCTCAACGGCTAATCGGATTAGGACATGGAATACTTTTTATCCCGGCAGTAAGATAGATTGGATAATTTATAATTATTGACTTTCACGAAATCGAAATTTATTTTATGTTACGATCCTCCGACCTTTGCGAGGAACCTTCAACAAACATTTTTTTTTAATTCTTGATAGGTTCGCGCTTGACCGCTATCTCACCTGATGGAATGCGACGATGCGGTTGACGATGGAGCGCGCTTACCTAGAAGTAATCTATTCACTCTTGACTTAAAGATTCCTGGGTTGAAGCCATCAGGAAACACAGATTCCGGCCAGGAATTCTACTCCTTAGCTGTACGCACAATGATATAATCATTTTAAATTGTTCAGTGTGTTTATCTCTACATGGAATATTCGTATCTTTTACATGAAAGAACTTCTTAGAATTTCTTGGACCCGTGGTAAGGTTGACGGCTCCATTTGTTACTTTAATATCGTAATATGGTGCTTATTTTGATTTCTTTTCTCACAATTACGGTACCTACTTTTCTTTTGCAAAAGGAATTGAGGAAAAATGTATAAAACCTGGTTGCTAACGTAAAATAAAAATGTTAACAGCCATAATCCCTCAAACTGGAGCCTGAGAGGCTTAGTTAAAGAAAAACCTACTAAGATGTGAATGATGTGATAGGGACTAGTCTGGAACATTATGGTTGTGGAGTCCCGGCTCTCCTAACATGGAGAGTGGTTGACATGGGTGCTTTTTTTAGTTTGATTACACATTATAAAATTACAAGGAGAAGAAAACGGATAAAGAGGTACAAATGTGTTGCTTATTTCTAAAGAAAAGTTTTCTAGTTGGACATCAAGACTTTGTATTTAAAAGAAGTAGGAAAATTAGCATAAGCATGCTGGGACTCACGCGGGCCCAGTGTGGGTTGGTTGATGTAATATGTCTTCAATTTTTTTGGTTTTAGGACATACCGGTTCCCTCAGGATATTTTCTTCACCGTTTTGAGAACAGTGGTAATGAAATAAATTACACAAAGTAATGCGCCTGGCTAGGTTGAAGCCACGACATCTGCGACTGGTAAGGGCCTGCGCACACTTGAGACAAGACTGTCTTAGACAGAATTGTCTACGACGTCTGCGACAAGACTGTTTTGTCTACGTCACGGCGCACACTATCAAGACAAAACAGTCTAGCGGCGTACGGCTAGTGTTGCCAACTAAGTGGATTTTCCACTAAAACTGGTGGTTTTAACACCCCATTTAATTGCGAAATATTGGTTTTAGTGGCTAGTGGAATTTTCTAGTGCTTTAGTAAAATTCAATTTCTTACTAAAAATGCGATCACTCGGGTGTAAATCAGCACCATAGAATCCATAATTATCAATCTGATACCGACGATGATGATGCAAACAAAAATGATTCGTATGAAGACTAAATTAATACATAGCTGTTATTGAATATTTGTATGTTGAATTACCTACTAATGTTAATTTACCCACAAATGGTATTTTGGTGAACAGATTGTTAATTTTTGTCACTTATTATTAAAGGAAACTAATAACCTATATGCCTACTTATTTTATTTCGTACAACACACATTTTTTTAGTGGGAAATTTTGCGATTTTGTGTGTGGGATAATGGAGATTGGACACTTATAGATTCACTTTTTGACGCGTATGGCTATTTGAGTTATTGTATAATTCATAACTGTTATTTTTATTGATTTTTTACTTAAATTCATTGAAATCATTTGTGGGGTTTCTATTTTCATTGTAAGCTGTTGATCCCCGCATTAACGCCGGCGTTCACGCGCCATTGTCTTACTATTGTGTCTCTAATTACGCACTCAAAAGGTTAATTAGTATTTAATACAATAAATACGTCATTTGTTCCATTATAGTGAAGCGACTCCTTTCTCAGTTATAATCGATCGATTAAACATTAACGTAAATCGTGGGTAAACAAAACAATCTACATTCATCATCATCATCTTCCTGCCCTTGTCCCGTGTTATTTGGGGTCGGCGCAACACGTTGTTTTCTTCCATTCAAAACAAAACCAAACAAAACAATCTACATTCGCAACTAAAAAATATTAAGAGTTGTCATTATTATTTTTCTTTAATTGTGTTAATATTTCTTTCGTAAGAAAGCAATTTCTGGGCAAAAATAAAACAATTAAGATATAATCGATAACGTTATAACGCCGTAGTCTATTGATGTGTCACAACACTATTCGATGAAATGTCAAACAAAATATCGTTCACCGTGTTAACTGCCGGCAAGCCGAGAATATTGTTTTTAGCTTTTCTCTGCCAACAAATATAAATTCGTGTCGTGTTGAGTTTTAGGATTCTTCCACGTTCGCACATCGAGCGATTTGACTCTTTTCGTGTGTCGCTGTGAATTGTTAAAACGTTTTTACGTCCATGGTGATTTGATCTAGTAGATTTAAAACAATATATCGCGCTGTGTTATTGTTCTCTTTTATTAGCACACCCACTGCCTAGCCGCCAAATCAGAGAGGCAACTGATACCATGGTCTGGAGGCAAGGTTTCAAAATGAATTGTTTTGAGATGTAACCTAACCTCAATACTCAAATTATTTTTTTTTTTCAAAAACCCCATAATATATCATTTTGAATTTATCCCTGTTTTAAAGCATGACACTACCCCTTTTTTGTGTCTAATTTTCACTATTATACTGTGTCAAAAGTTGCGCAACCAAGTGTCATAGTAACTTGCCCAATCTCCTTTTTGT
The DNA here is from genome assembly GCA_905147345.3 of Mythimna impura. Lineage (NCBI taxonomy): Eukaryota > Metazoa > Arthropoda > Insecta > Lepidoptera > Noctuidae > Mythimna > Mythimna impura. The sequence continues at coordinate 20,558,282 of LR990360.1, read as the reverse complement.
TAGTGGTTTTCTGGTGGTTTTAAAAGTTGACTCTAGTGGTAAGTTAATGTAACTGTTGGCAACACTGGACGTCTCAAAACAGTCTTGTCGCAGACAAATCTGCGGTGTCGTAGACAAGTCTGCGACATTGTAGACAATTCTGTCTAAGACAGTCTTGTCTCAAGTGTGTGCAGGCCCTAAGTCGGGGCCGTTACCATAGTCGCCCACCACTACTCTATAGGAAAAAGTAGGTATCATACTTATTTCCAAAAAGAAGTGAAGTTTGAAATATTTTAAAGTTATAAATTAATGGATTTTAAATTAATATTAAGACAAGTTACCAACCGTTAACGAAAAAAGTTCGTTTTATTTTTTACAAAAAGCAGCCATTTAATTTATCAAAGAGTATTTACTCGCTTCAAAACGCAGGGCTTTATAATCTGTGGTCGAGATGAAGCTTTTGTAATTTCTTTGATCTATAGACGGTACAATTTCTAATTTATACATTTACCTTATGTTAATTAAGCTTAAATAATTAACATGTCCTACAAGTTACTTTATGAAGTACTTTCTATAGGTTCATAATAATTTCTTGTTTAGGTAGAGGGCTACAGAATTAATTAGGCATCTTAATTATCAATTTTTAATTGGGTCACCTACAATAGTCGGTCGAGCCGTTTAGGAGGAGTTAGGTGACAAACAAACGTACAAAAGAATTATATACATAAAGATATCTTGTTACTCGATTAAACTCTGATGCATCGCAGCCAAATGAAATTCTAGGTACTGGAAAATAGTTGATTTATTTAAAAGAAATGGAGCTAATTTTTTTATCATATTAAAAAAAAAACTATGATCCTTAATCTTATTTTGATTGTAATAAGATTAAGGTTCATACTTTTTTTTTCCTTGTATCTGTATTTTATTGTATAAATTGCCTTTAGTAAGACCATTAAGGCCCTTCGCGTCTACGGCGACTTTTTGTAGCGATGCTGTAGCGCGGTCGCATCGATACAGTCGCGATGCTGTAGCGCGTTAGTAGCGCGTTGGCATCTTTCCTATAGCGCTTGCAAATGCGACTAACGCGCGTTAGTAGCGATGCTGTCGCGCGTTGCGTAAGTCCAATGCCCTATTGTATTGTGTCTATTAAGAATGTTTAGTGATAGCGAATGGTTTAATATTGTAGCCTTAGTGCTACCTGTTATATATCTAAGAACATTCGGTTTCAGTTTCAGCCAGATATTGTCAAAAACTGGTTTCGACCAAAAAGTGGCTTGAGTATACGGCTCCACAGAAGTGACCTACGAGCAATGGGTAACTCGTCGTCCGCCTATCTGGTAAGAACCAGACCCAAATCGACGGTGGGTAGTGTTCCAAGCAAAACTGAAGGGGCCCAATAACGCCGATGTCTGTTATGGCTGCGGGGACGTTTGGAAAAGTGACTTCGACCCTAGAACGCAAAGGGCAACTGAAGAACACACGTGGGTGTTAGTAAACAAAAGTCTGACACGCCCTCTCGTCCATCCTAGAGCGTAAGAAGTCATTGGAGGATTTTTCACCTCAAAAAAAAAAGTATTTATTTATATAGGGTGACTGGTAATTAGTGTACGATACTTAAACACGTGATTGTGCTCATGATAACCAACAAATTTTATTATGGGAGCAAAGCCGAAATCGCGAAAAAAATATCAGCTGTTCAGTACATTAGGCAAACATGAATGTACTGAACAGCTGTATTTTTTTCGCGATTTCAGGTTTGTTCCCATAGTAAAAGTTGTTGGTAATCATGAGCACAATCACGTGTTTAAGTATCGTACACTAATTACCAGTCACCCTATATATTTGGATCTCCAACAAAAGACGCACAGATACATAGATACAATAGAATTCACAACTACGCATGGAGTCCTTTAACGCGTGCTCCTTCAGTTTATAACTAACTGAAAGATGGAAAAATTCACAAAAAATTTCAAACAAACAAGATTAGAAGAATTAGAAGAATTGGGAGTCGGCATCATGTCTCTTGTTGTAAAAACAAATGAATCACTTTTTTTTGTGTACCTGCCTACAATCTTGCTTGCAGGGCCGCCGGCTTTTAGAAAACCTCATGGGTGCTCATGCTCATTTGATGACTCGAAAAAGTGGCGAAGTTTGAGAAGAGAAAAGCTACATCGGTAACTGGCATCTGTAGCCCGCATCGTTAATAAATAATAAATTGAGACAACATCACATACATTGTCCTGGTCCCAAACTAAGGTTCTTCCTTGTACTATGGAAACCAGGAACAACGAAGATACCACAAACACCCAGACCCAACACAAATATCTGTTTCATCAAAAAACATTTGTGTTCGTGCGGGAATCGAAACGGCGACCCTTGCGGCTCAACCGGCGCTCTAAATCACTGCGGTAAACGGGTCGTTGGGTAATGAAAAGAACACCCATCCCTAAAAGGCGATTACTGATCTGTTTCTTGATGTCTATTCCCAGGAGTGCTCGGCACCCACTGTTTATTTCTCATGGGTGCTCGAGCCCCCGAGCACCCACGGAGTCGGCGCCCCTGCTTGCTTGTAAACAAAGCTTGATCACACGACGTCTCGTTATTTACTCTAAGCAAGGTTGACTTGCCGCGATCAACCTTGTGCTAGACAAACGGTTATATAAACTGTTTATATGTATCTAAGGCAATTATATAGGCAATCATATGCCTACTTACATATTAGTTCCGTGTAGAAACCACTGTGGAAGATGAGAGATGAAAAGGCGATTTTCTTACCACTTGGTAATTGGGTAGGTACTTGACTCAATATTTAGGGTTCCGTACCTCAAAAGGAAAAAAAAACCCTTATAGGATCACTTTGTTATTCGCCCGACTGTCTGTTTGTCTGTCTGTCAAGACCCTTTATCTCAGGAACACGTGGAGGTATCGAGTTGAAAATAAAACCATATACTCAGGTCTGCTGTCCCTAGAAGCTGTGAAAAAAATCAAACTTCTGAGTTAAAGAAAAAAAAAGATACGGCAGTTTATGTCGCAAAAAACGTGCATTTCGACACTCTCAAGGAAATCAAAATTCATAGGGTACTTTCCCGTTGACCTAGAATCCTGAAATTTGGTCTATAAAGCAAGGTCTTATAGCACAAGTATAGGAAAAAAATCTGAAAACTGAAAATTTGTAGTTAGTAGTAGTCACAAAAAAACTTTGTGATTCGGAAAAATCTTCGTAACTCAATTCGGGAAATGAACTGTTTTCACAGGTAAGTTCGTACGGAACCCTCAGTGCGCGAGTCCGACTCGCACTTGCCCGGTTTTTTTTTTATTGTTTGTATCAAAAAGTACTTACGACTTTATTCAAAATCGCAAATAGTAAGTTTTCAAATTCAGAAAAATAGAACCTTTTAAATCTAGTGGAAGAAACTGTTAAATAACAGTATAAGGATGCACATACTTGCTGTATTAACATGTAAGCAACTAATTATGTAACTCGGAACAGGTGGGGACCTGGTGACCTGTATTACAGGTGTTACTACCTACCACAGGCACCAGCGCTCCACAACCAAAAGTTGTCAGCAATTGTTCTTAGTATAAGATTGTCTGTATTTTTTGGCTTGTGGTGAGAAATAAACGTTATTTATTATTATTTATTATACTGAAATGTGACGTCACCGCCATTAGGGTACGTGTGCTCAAAGGAGATAGCGAGATACTCCTACCGCGTCTCCATTCTTCCGAAAACCAATATTTGAAATGCTAATTGCTGCTTTATTTAATTAATAACCAAATTTGTTGCTGTTTTCAGAAAAAAATATTTATTTTTAGTGTTATTTGTGGTTTAGTATAAAATATTGTACAAAAATAGGCACAGGCAAAACCCAGCTGTTAGATTAGAGCGCATAAAAGCAAACGGGAAATGTAGAAGGTCATTTCATCACCTAAACTTTTTACTATAAGTGGTTTATTTTTTATCCTCGACAAGTGAACTGTTGTTCTAAGCGATTTATCATGATGTCATTCTTCACTTTAGTGACCGGTACACAACAGGTCACAAAAAATTATCAATTTGAACATCTTAAGATCTCACGTGATCTCACTATTTACGTAGGTACAACTTGTCTATTGTTTTTCGTCGGATTTGAGATAAGTTTAAGAATATTCTCTCTAGATAATAAAATTAGCGTGCACAAAAACGTAAATAATAGATATCCATATAAAAAAAAATATAAAAGGAGAAACTGACAAATCAACGCACAGTCGAAACTACTGGGAGTAGAAGGATGAAATCTTGCACGAGGTTTCCTTTTATGACGTAGGCGAGCACTAAGAGATTAATCTGAAATTCACCCCCTAAGGGGAAGAAACGGGAGTCCAAAGTTATTATGGAGAAACCTGCTTCCACGCGGGCAAAGCTGCTGGCAGAAGCTAGTTTTAAATAAAATATGTAATCACAGTTAATTAACCGATATTTGGACGAAATGATTGTAATTTTAAATGAGAAAAAATAATCTAGGGAAGTGCCTTAATCTTTTAAATAACACAAATATCATTAAATCATATTATTCATGTTAGTGCAGGAATCTACATTGCGGAGACCCGGATGACCATATTGTGAAAAACAGGGTCTACGTTTTATGGCAGAACTTTTTATGTCATAATATTATTTTGCTTCATTTCGCAGAAAATCATTTCGAATACACTCAGTCATACCATAAATTTCATATCCATAATACATAATTGAAAAGCAAAACCATTATATCGCAGAAAATTCACTGTCAGAAATCATGTCTTTTGGCATACATTTTATATCGATAGTCATTAGCTGTGGTGGTAATTAGTATTATCAAAACGGTAACCTAAATACTAATTACAAAACACTGTCGGTTCAGATAGGGTCGACGAGGGCTTCCTAATTCTGGGTGGTTTTAGAAAAAATAACCACAAAGACTAAGGCGGGAGCGGAGCGGAGCTCCCGCCGTCTTCTAACTTAATCCGTCCGTGTCGGGGTGGCCTAAAATTCCGAGCTCGCTGCGCTCGCTCTTGGACTATGATGTGCCATTACATGATATTTAAGACATTCGATGGCACTATAGCAGACAATTCGATTTTAGATAGGTACATTGCACGTAGATCAGAACCATTCGACATCATAAATTTACTTATTTTAATTTTTGATGTTCAAATATGTACTCATACCAAATAATCGGTTACCTATCATAAGTTCAAAAAATATTTGACCAAATTTCATTTCACCAAAACTTTTCAACTATTAGGTAGGGCCTGCGCACACTTGAGACAAGACTGTCTTAGACAAAATTATCTACGACGTCGCAGACTTGTCTGCGACAAGACTGTTTTGAGACGTCCAGTGTTGCCAACAGTTACACTAACTTACCACTAGAGTCAACTTCCACGCTAATTCGCGGCATGGCGGACAGAATTCCGGCAGGATCTCATGGTGGAATGGCGACGGCGACTGTCGCAAGCCAGTGCTGGGCACGCTACAATTATGGCGGGAAGTCCCCTCTTTGAGGAGTGGCTGGAGCGGCAACACGGCGTTCTCACCTTCCACATGACGCAAGTCCTTCCCGGATATGGCAAGTTCGGGAGGTTCCTGCATCGGATTCAGGCGGAAGAAACGCCCGGGTGTCATCATTGTGTGGACCGCCTGGAGGACACGGTGGAGCATACGATGGAGGGGTGCCCCGCTTGGGCGGAGCACTGTCGTGTCCTCGTGGAGGCAATCGGCGGCAGCGACCTCTCGCGTCGGGCCCTGGTTCGGGCTATGGTCCGAAGCGAGGAGGAATGGCAGGCGGTGGCCTCCTTCTGCGAAGCAGTAATGCTAGCGAAGGAGGAGGCCGCACGCGTGAGGGAACGAATGTCCTCATGCCCCAGCCGCCGAGATTCTGACCCCGACTATCAGCCACGGTAGACGCGGGCTTGCGGACGTCGAGCAATGGGTAGCTTGCCGTCCGGCCGTCCGGTAATTGATGGGACCGAGCCCAGTCGTCAACAGCGCGTAGTGATCCACGCGCTCCTCAAGGAGATGTCAGCAAACCGGAAACTGGATTGATTACGAAGCAATATTACACAATATTGCTTCGTAATCAATCCAGTTTATCCGTAGGGTATATAAAATCCTTGTTCTGACCACGTGACTTAACGTTGAGATGTTGTCATTCCCATACATTTGAAGTTTTCTAATAGCGTTAACGATTGTAGATTATCAACTTGGCTAAGCCCTCTGAGTTTTCTTGAGGTCCCTCTATATTTGACCACCAGGTCGATGGCGGACGACCTCTAACTGACCTTTAGACACTAGAACTTGTTAAAACTAAAAATACATACGAAATAATATAACAAAAGTATATGTGTGCAAAAATGCGCCTAACTCAGCCTATACCTACTGCGATATTTAAAAAAAAAATGACAACAAAAAAAGACAATAACTACATGACACACAATTTTATCTGTCCAACCTAGGGAGCGACTAGCGAATAAACCCAGGACGCCAAATGCAACAGTCTCGCTTGCCTCCACTAACCCATCATGGCTGTTAATCTCATCAAATGTTGAAGGAGAAACTAGAAGAACGAGGTTATCGAAAAAGCGATGGAATTCCAATATAATGCCCTTAGCCCTACAATGATATCATCGATTTGAATCCAATAACCTTTCGAAATCTCAAATTCTCGATGGTTCTCTAGGAGAATGAATTCATCAAAGGTACTCGTGTCAGGTTTCATGAGCTAACGGTATTATATTTGTAAGAGTATACTAGTGAGGTCAACGTCTTAGGTAAATATCTTAATGATGATTGATGTTATTTTACGCTGGTATTTTTTAGGGTTCCGTACAGATAGCAAAAACGGAACTCTTATAGGATCATTTTGTTGTTCGTCCGTCCGTTTCTCTCCGCAGACCATGTCCCACCTTCGATCCTGCATCACGTGCCCTGTTACCTGTTCACGTAGGGACCTAATGACAGCATCAGCGGACGGCATTGCCGTGGCCGAATACTGGGCCAGGCAAGGAATTTAACTAGTTTTGCCATCGATACGCTAAGAAGAAGAAGTTGTTCGTCCGTCCGTATGTCAAGACCCTTTTTCTCAGGAACTCGTGGAAGTATGAAGCTGAAATTAATATCAAATAGGTAAGTACTCAAGTCTGCTACCCCAAGGAGCAGTGAAAAATCAAACTTTTAATTCAACGTAATCTAAACATCAGGCCACGTATTGTCCATTTAGGCGCATATTTTGACACTCGCTAGGAAAACAAAACCTATAGGGTACGAGTATATACCTACTTCGAATCTTGAAAGGCATGAAGCAAGATCTCATAGCACAAGTATAGGAAAGTCTGAAAACTGTATATTTATAGTTTAGGAAAATAACTTTTTGCAATTCGGAAAAATCGTCAAGACTCGATTCGAGAATTGAACTATTTACATAGTAACTTTGTACGGGACCCTCGGTGCGCGAGTCCGACTCGCACTTGACCGGTTTTTTGGGGTATTTGTCAGCTGGTAAAATAGGGGCGAATTTGTCGAGAACAGTTGAAAGTACTGTAAATAGAATATTCAATAGCTTATTAAAGTCTTCAGTAATAAATATCAGCTGTTTTCTTTACACGGAGAAGTTAATAACCTGTACAACTTACATATCTAAGGTAGAAAAAAATATCTTCGTTCGTTGAACCTTCTAAGTACACAATTATATATTTAGTAACAGATATTACCAATGTTTGTTCTATGCAACATGGTGATATGATAACTTCAGTAACGGGTTGACGAGAACCTACTTAATTTAAAATAAACTAGAGTCACTAGCGACCTACCCCACCTTTTCTCTACTATAATATGCATGTATTATACACCATTTCTCATAAGTCACTTTTCAATTCTAATCACTTTCTATCAGTAAAAACTACATGAAAATCCGATCAGTAGTTTTTGAGTTTATTGCGAATAAACAGACAGACAAACGCGGTGGATGACTTTGTTCTATGGCTGACAAACTGTCTCAGAAAAAAACTCACATTAGTAGATGTAAATGCATAAAAAAATAACAAATATAAATGGGGTAAATCATTAAAATAAACTAAAAATACAAAGGACCTAATATTGAACCTTGGAGTACCCCCATTTTCACATTTGATCCCGAAGAATTGACACCGCTTATATTTATTTAAACACGTTAAATTACAAAATCCCTCACATACATACATACCTCCGTTGAAAAGGGAGGATCCAAGTCCAACCAGACGGATGTTATGTCTGGTTCGGGCAAAACTGAAGACATGGAAAAATTATTAAAAAAAAAATATATTATTCAATTGTGGTTCTTCGCGGCTCGGGCACTCTTCAAAGCGATCACTAACATTCATGAAAGCGCGCCTCAGAAGTTGAGTAGGAAAGTTGTTGATTTCTTCTCTGTTTTCCTTCAATTCCCCCCAAAGAGCCCTAACCTCACCTTCGGATTTTATCCACTAGGGTTATCTGAAGAGTACATACTTATACAATCTACCATATCTGAAGTGATAAAAGTCATTGGTTGATTAATCAAATTAAAAAAAAAACCCTAGAAGGACGCCTAATTTTGTGGCCCTCAGCATGAGGCTTATTTCTCAATCACTACTTAGATACATTAATTTTATTATAGCTAGACCACTTACAGTAGATTCGTAATTAATTTTAGCAACTCAAGCCATTAGTCAAACTTAGCAACTGTTGTCGCATTTTTTTTTTTGATGGGTAATCATATAATTTTTCCTCCCAGCTTTAGGTGGAGCAAGAGGGCGTGTTAGTTTTGCTGACTAAAACCCACCTGTGTTCCTTCATTTGCCCTTTCTAGGGCCCCGATAACTTTTTGAAACGTTCCCGCATAAATTCTGTCGCCACAATCACAATACGACACAAACACTGATTCATTTCAAAACTATTTAGTTTATCCATTAGTGGGTCGATTTAAATGAAAAATTAATTTAAGACTGATTATTTAATTTTTAACTACTAATTGGTTTTTGATAGCTTCCAATTAAAAGTGCGTGTGCCTACGTGACGAACCTGTATCTACCTTCTCGTTAATCTTTTAGATCATTAACTATATCCAGGTTTAAACCATAAAAAATATACATATAATGTTAGCTTGCTGCCGCTGGTATACTCGTACATATACAGAGTGTCTTTGTGACATCGACAACAAACGAATACCACAGATCCAGAAGATGATTCTAGACCCCCCAATGGTGGAATTTATCGTCGGCTTTTTCCTTACTTATAAAAAAAAAAAATCTGTACTTTTTTAAACTTAAACTGTGTAAAATCGTCATTCGATAATCGTTATTATTCGATAAGCTATTACCTAATTACCTTTCCTAAAACTTACTCTATATACTTTCATCATAATTCCGACCAAACAAAATCTTTTCAAAACAATCTTAAGCCCACACTAAATCCAATTACAGGCTTCGCTGCACACCACTTAGCTTGACAGCCACGCCAGCGCCAACACGCGGCGCGTCCGCTCACGTGGACCTCCACGTGCTGAGTGACCTTCTGGTCCAAATTGCACTGTCACAGTTATAGCTGAGGGTGACAGGACAAACTACTACACTCCGTTACAAGAAGACGTTTTTACTTTTAGACCGTTCTATTGAGTAGAACGAGAATCCGAGACTAGCATAGGTAGAGCAGTATCAGTAAAACCGTAAAGCTTAGCGTCCACCGCGTCGGAATCGGAGCGTACGCAGTATACGAGCCGCGAGAGCCGCGTCTACTGCATTCGGATTTTGCATCGGCAATTTCGGTATTTTCAAAGAAATCGAGTTCGTCTGTGCACGTGTATTCACAGATATTGCAATCATTAGTTGTTTATTATCAGCAGAGGAGAAGGAAAACAAAAGGAAACGAAAGATGTGCCTTCATAAAATAAACTTAGTCAGAACTCGAAGCGATCGGGATCCAAGAATATTTTATACTATCTGGATTGATTACGTCAACCCCAAAAACGTACCGAAGAATACGACACAAAAGGGTATGTTATCTCTTTCTACTAGTGTGTCCATAGACGTAGTTCGAACTACGGGACAATTCTGTTCTAAAGAAGTTCAAGATGTTATTAATACATTTTATAGACTTGTACGTTCAAAAATTATTAATTAATATGTATCGACACTACAGCAATTCAATGCAATAGTCCCAGAGATCAAAATTTTAGAAAAATGTTCACTGCATCTCCTAGGTTCTCCAATTTTGGAAGACAGTTTATCTTTATTCATTGACGATAAAATTAAACGTTTCAACGATATTTCGGATAGACTTTAAAAAATTAACTTAAATTCGGCTTTCAGCCTCATTAGGTATTGCTGTTTTTCTCCAAATTTTATGCATTTTTTTCGCTATTCCCCTTGATGGAAACAACTACATCTCTTGGACGAAATTGATCAAACCATTCGGTACGCTTTAACGTCCATCTTAGGCCCTGGATGACCGAACGTGGCTATAAGCCACGCTACCTATCCGTTTTGGTGGGCTTGGCATCCGTAAAATTTTTAGTGTGTTTACCGACAGTAAACAGTAAATTTATGGTTACCCTAGTTAAAGATAGAGGTAAGAAAGGGATACACTACCTCTTTCCCGTTGTCTTGCTCGGTATACTTTTCACCTTTTGCTTGTCAATAAAAAATATATAAACTTAATTGCAATGAAAATAAAGTACACTTTAGAGTTAGTAATATTGCTTCGTTATCAATCCAGTTTGTCCGAAGGGTATACAAGATCCTTGTCGGGATCCGAATGGCGCATTCACTGCAGATGCAACATCGGCAGAAATACCGATCTCTGGCGCAGTAATGCCGATCCAATGCACGCTGTACCATACAAATCAATACAAAGCAACGAATCCGTCCGCTTTGTACGCTCCGATCCCGACGCAGTGGAAGAGCCGAAGCCTACTAGTCTACATCAGTAGACTTCTGAAACGCTCCGCCCTAGAGCGGGAGAAGTCGTTAGAGGACTACCCACTTAAAAAAAAAACCTTAGATCGGCATTTCTTGAAAGAGTTACCATAACGCGCAAAGTGAACAAGTGAACGCGCTGAAAAAAGATAGTCTACGTTTGTTTTTTTGATTGTTGGAGGTAATCTCTGAAAGTACTGGTCCGATTGCGAAAGTTTTTTCACCGATAGAACGCTGCTTTATTCCCGAGTGACATTATATGCTATATTTTATGTATGCGGGCGAAGCCGCGGGCAAAAGCTAGGTTTTAAATATGTAGGTCAACTGAATGTTGGAATCTACTTATTGATGTATGGACAGAATTCTGAAGAGCTATTAAAATTATGACCTGTCTGAGGGTGTGACTTTAATAATCCTTACAGGGAAAAAATATTACCTGTACCTGAATCATGACAAGAGGATTGGAGGCCATTTGGAATAATGTTGGAATCTGGCCCATAGATTGGATTTGTGATGATGTCATCATCATCATTTAATCAGCATCATTTCAGCCGAAAGACGTCCACTGTTGGTCATAGGTTTCCCCCAAGCATTGCCACAACGGCCGATCCCGTGCGTCTCGCATCCACCGCATTCCCGCGACTCTCACCAGGTCGTCGGTCCATCTTGTGGGAGGCCTTTCAACGCTGCGTTTTCCGGTGCGCGGTCGTCACTCTAGACCCTTTCGCCCATCCGATGATAATGGGTACTTGTAACCTACACTATCGGGTAAACATAATGTGTTCCCGATACTCCCAGAGACGAGCACGCTATAGATACAAGATATAGTCGTGGGTAATTGAAGCAAGGTCCGCGTGCAACCAAAGCGGAATCAATATCAATCAATCCAAGATTACTGCAATCTGCAGTCAGACCGCGTTACAGAGCATGGCTGACTGCCAAACCTGATAGTTCCGCCGTGCTATTTAATTTACTTCATTGCAGAAAATAACTGAAGTACAAACACGTTTTATTACGCTCATAGGCCTCGAAGTCACTTCCTAGGATGTAGATGAACTGTTTAGTAAACGATTTGAAATTATAAACACCTGTAGCTTCGTAAATCCACTGGACTGCGAAAATTATTCTTTACTTACACCATTTTTTTTTTACTCCGCATATTCTCTTCCTTTTTAAGTCTGTGAAACTGTATCGACTGATCGCCAAACTTATGAGGTAGTGGGCAGGGCACATTGCTCGTAGAAGTGATGGTTGATGGGGCCGAAAGGAACGTTCTCGTACTGGAAGACGCAGCGTTGAAAGGCCTCGCATAAGGTGGACCAATAACCTGGTAAGGGTCGTGGGTATTTGGATGCGAGACGTACAGGACTGATCGTTGTGGCGACACTTTAGGGAGGCCTATGGCTTGCATTGGACGTCTTTAGGCTGAAATGATGATTGGACCTATAACTTGACCTGTACCATGACGTTTAAAGTAAGATCTTATTTCCAGTGGCGCTAGACAACCTGTATAGCTCTGTCTCTTACCCACTCTGAAATTAATAAGAATGAAACCGATATCCGTGAATGAAACACTCTTACTTTGAACGTCGTGGTAACCCCTCACGAATGTTTGAAGTTTAAACTGTTAGTAGCTCTATGGTTTTGAACTAAGAAATATGGAAGATTGACTATATAAAAAATAGTTTCTTTGCAAGTCGACAGCAGAAATAGTTACTTAATTATTTTTTTTACCCATAATTTAGCACCCCATTTGCTGTCGCGGACGTATTTGCTTGCATTCAGAGAAAAGTTTAAAAGAACTGTTCGCCAACATAAACAACAAGAAAACTCACAGTCATCGTAAAAACCAGATCAACTAGCGTCTCGTGTATTTAAAGACGAAACGAGATCATTAATCGTCTACATTTTCCGTCTAAACACGTTCAGTAGCAAGAAAATAGCGCCAAAGCCATCACAAGGCGTCAAGTCGTCACGTCGCGCAAAACTGCGATAATTGCTTTTACAAAGTACCTAGTTGTCTCGAGATTGTATGTGCAAAGTAAATAAATGCGGAAACGTTAGAAGGACATGGCGACAAAGTAGGTGTACTGAATTTGGTTCAAGGTTATAAGGAGACATAATGGTCTAAAGGTGACGGTTTACGTTAAAAAAAAAACTTTTTACAAAAAAAATGCAACCGAAATCAATGTAAAAAAAAAAACACTGAAAAGTGCATAATAGTTTTGTCTCTTCGTTATTTAAAACCGACTTCCGAAATTAAAGTTATTTTGCACTTTTCAGTGATTTTTTTTTACATTGAAGTCGGTTGTATTTTTTTTACCATTACAGACAGTTCTATGGTTTGACTAGCTTCTGCCAGCGGCTTCGCCCGTGTGAAACTTAGATTTCTCCATATAAACTTTGGACTCCCGTTTTTTAAGCAGTACTCGCCTACGTCATAAAAGGAAACCTTGTGCAAAATTTCACGCTTCTAGACCCTGCAGTTTCGGCTGTACGTTGATATGTCAGTCAGTCAGTTTATCCTTTTATTTATATAGGTATGAGATTTGTTTCTTTTTAACACGCTTTTATTAGCTTCACTTGTAACTAACTACCTATGTATGTAAGAAAATCTTGGAATCTTAATTTGACCCACTTCCGTCTTCGATTAGGATGAAATTTTGCACACGCTCTGAATTCTGATGACAATACATGACTAGCTAAGAAACTTCATTACAAATCCAATATGGCGGGCTCTCCAAGATGGCGGATTGGCTGTTTGAAATCCACCCCCATGATATGGGTATCAAATGAAAGGGTCAGGAAAACGAAAAAAATAGTCACGTGACTTACATCCAATATGGCGGACGTCCAAGTTTGTAATTTTTAGTGCGTGCTAAAAGCGTGTTTTTTAGTTTTTTAAACTATTATATTTTTTACATTGATGTCGGTTTTATTTGTTTTTTGTAAAAAGATTTTTTGGAAGACAATTTTTTATGAGCGTACACACTAACAATTTTTCATTAGGCCCCCTTACATATTTGGAAAAGTATTCGTGTTTCAACTTCGAAGCATTGTTAAAAGTTCAGATTGCGTGTGTCAGTGTTTCATTTTACGCGTCACGGTAAAGATTGAAAATAGAGTATTTCATATACTTTATTTTTATGTAAAAGTATAAAGTATATTTACCAAAAATTAAGTAAGATACGTTATTAAAAAGCATGGTTGGTAATCCTAGTGTTAAGTGTGCTCTACTTAAGAACAAGGAGTAATTACAGTCAATTTAATAGTTTGAAATAGAGACAAATGACGCTTATAAATAATTCTATAACCTGTGTAGACCCAGACACAGATTTATAGTCATTCAATCAATTTATAAACGGTTGTCGGAAGTGACATTATTACACTTGTATTACCTTTACGAGTCTAGGTTAAAGTTGCAATTTATTGCAAGAATGTCAGGTACAATACCATTTTATATCACGCTTGTTTCTATGTATTTGGACATGTAAGTAGTAGTTAACTTTTATGTTTTATGGCTGTTAGACTATTTTTCTTTAAATATTTTTTTTTTATTGTTGATAGGTTTGTGCCATAACCACCTATCTAACCTGATGGTAAGCGATAATGTGATGGTTGTAAATTATAATAAACAGACCTTCCTAGTTCCTCGTTTCAGAACGTCATGGCTATCCGGATGGTGCGAGGAAACCGTGCGGTCTCACGCGAAGCGGCAAACCTCCTTGCTGGCCTGCCACCATGGGATCTGGAGGCAACAGTCCGTGCACGTATGCACGATTTTCGCACGGAGAAACAACGCCGCGCCGGCGCAAAACCCCGCTGGTGCATGGCAGACAGAGTTCCGGCAAGATCTCATGGCGTTATGGCGACAGCGACTGTCGCATGACCTTCCGCATGACGCAGGTCTTCAAAGGACATGGTAAGTTAGGGAGGTTTCTGCTTATCATTCAGGCGGATGAAACGCTCGGTTTTCACCATTGTGCGGACCGTCCAGGGGACACGGTGGAGCACACGGTGTAGGTGTACCCCTCTTAGGCGGAACACCCACCGTGTCCTTGTGGGGGCGATCGATGGGAGCGACCCCGATCCCAGCTTGCAGTGTTCCTCACGCGCCTGCCTCAAAGAGACGTCAGCAAAACTGCAGGGCTAAAGCCTACTAGGGCCATGGGTCGACTTCCGAAGGGGTTACCCTCCTGGGACGCAAATGGCAACTGAAGGACACAGGTGTGGTTTTAGTCAGTAAAAGTCTGACACGTCCTTCCGCTCCGCCCTAGAACTTTTAAGTTTCTATTAGTGAAAACCGCATAGAAATACGTCACGTGCTAAGGAGTGGAATTCCCTGCCGGAGTATTTGTTTCATGATAGCTACAACTTAGGGGTCTTTAAGTCAAGAGTGAATAGGTTAATTTTTCCTAGGTAAAAGTGCTCCATCGTCGACCACATCATCACTTACCATCAGGGGGCTTAGCCAAGTTGCAATCGTTAACGCTAGTAGAAAACTTCAAATGTATGGGAACGACATCATCTCAACGTTAAGTCACGTGGTTAGAACAAAGGATTCGGAGGCGTTACCGACTGTAGAAAGAGATACGAAACGAATCGGTTGTAACTTGGCTAGGCCTGCAGGTGAGTTCATGGACAAGCGCAAGATTATCAACAATAATAAAAACTGAGTAAGTGTGAGTCGGACTCGCGCACTGAGGGTTCCGTACAAACTTACCTATGTTCAATTCCCGTTTCGAAGATTTTTCCGAATCGCAAAAAAAGTTTTTTTTTTGTGACGTAACAACAAAACTGTTTTCAGATTTATTGTTACGTGTAATACCTGTACTATAAGACCTTGCTTTATGCCAAATTTCAGGATTCTGGGCCAATGAGAAGTACTCTATGAATTTTGATTCCCTTGAGTGTCAAAATATACGTTTTTTGTGGCCGTATCTTTTTTTTTCGTTAATTTTGATTTTTTCACAGCTTCAAGGGACCGCAGGATACTCAGGGTATATGGTTTTAATATCAACTTTATACTTCCACGCGTTCCCGAGATAAAGGGCCTCTCTTGGTCAGGTCTGTCTTGACAGACCGACAACAAAGTGATCCTATAAGGGTTCCGTTTTTTCCTTTTGAGGTACGGAACCCTAAAAGTGTAATATATAACGGTGAAAAATTGCACAACAGTTGTTAGATTGTCGGTAGTTACATGCTATGTGAACATGATGCAAGCAAGGGGAGACATAATGATGATGATTAGCTGATTAGCGTGTGATACGAAACCGTGTCATGCATGGGGGTCCGGAGATTTATGACTTCGCTGCTGAGAGATTTTTTATTTATTTATTTATTTAATACTTCATGCACATAAAGGTACAGAGGCGGACTTAATGCCTTAGGCATTTTCTACCAGTCAACCTTTGGGTGATGCAGAGAAGAATAGTGGTAGGTGCGACAAAAGAAAGAAAAAAAAGAGGTTAATATAAAAAAGATATACAAATGAATCATAGATACAACACAATATAGGTAAATATAATATATACATAATAAAAATGACCTACTAATGACCTACTTACATATTTTTTTGTTTAAACAGCTAGATAGGTAGTACTTGTCGTAGTATTGACATAATATATGACACTAGCTTCTGGCAGCGGCTTCGCCCGCGTTTAAATAGATTTCTCCATACAAACTTCCAACCCCCGTTTTACCCCCTCAGGGGTGGTGTTTCGTAAAATCCGTTCTTAGCGGATGTCTATACCCTATAAGGAACCTGCCTGCCAAATTTTAAGTTTGTAGGTGTTATTGTTTCTGAGATTTCGTGATTAATCAGTGAGTGGTAGGTATTTCGCTTTTATTTAAATAGATTGAAAAACAACGGAATAAAACTTGAAGCTGTAAAGTTATGCGCAGAATCGTCACGATCCTGGTACGTAAAGGGTACCTTCTTCTTCTTTACGTGTCGATGTTCTCAAACTAGATTTTTTCTGACCAGTATTTAGCAACCTGTCCTGGCCTCGTATAGATCCTGAAAAGTGCAAGTGGTTGTGCAGGATAGACAGCATAGCAGGTGAGGCATATCCTGTGCAGCGGTTCCACACTGGCACTGTGTCAGAGATGGAACGAGGAAGCCCCATTTGGCCAGATTGTTGTTACAGCGGCCAACCTGGGTTTGCAGTCGGTTTAGAGATTTCCAGATTGGCCACTGTAGTTCGCGTCCAGGGGAAGATGTTCTGATGGGATGATGAAGTGTGGAGGTGTTAGGTGTTTCTACTTCCACAGCGTGCATCTCTCGTCCTCTGCATTGGTAAAGGTACCTAATTGAAGGACACACCCGTGTTCAAATATTTTTTATGAGTGTTGAATTGGCGACAAATAAATAAAAACTGGGCAAGTGCGAGTCGGGCTCGCGCACAGAGAGTTCCGTACAAACTTACATAAAGTAAATAGTTTAATTCCCAAATAGAGTCTCGAAGATTTTTACGAATTGCAAGAAAAGTATTAATTTTTTTGGTGACGTAAGTACCTAGCAACAAAGGAGATTGTGCAAGTTACTATGAGACTTGGTTGCGCAACTTTTGACACAGTATAATAGTGAAAATTAGAAACAAACAAGGGGTAACTAGTGTCATGCTTTAAAACAAGGGTAAATTCAAAATGATATATTATGGAGTTTTTGAAAAAAAAAAATAAGTTGAGAATTGAGGTTATGTTACATCTCAAAACAATTCGTTTTGAAATCCTACCTCCGGGCCAGGCAATCAGTTGCCTCTCTGATTTGGCGGCTAGACAGTGGGTGTGCTAATATAAAAGAGAACAATTAAACAGCACGACATATTATTTTAAGTCTAGATCAAATCACCATAGACGTAAAAACGTTCTAATAACACACAAAAACACACAAAAAGAGTCAAATCGCTCGATGTAGTAAATCTTAAAACTCGACACGAATTTATATTTGTTAGCAAAGAAAAGCTAAAAACAATATTCTCGGCTTGCCGGCAGTTAACACGGTATACGATTTTGTTTGACATTTCATCGAATAGTGTTGTGACACATCAATTGACTACGGCGTTATAACATTATCGATTATATCTTAATTGTTTTAGTTTTGCCCAGAAATTGCTTTTTAACGAAAGAAATATTAACATAATTAAAGAAAAATAATAATGACAACTCTTAATATTTTTTAGTTGCGACTGTAGATTGTTTTGTTGTTCCACGATTTACGTTAATGTTTAATCGATCGATTATAATTGAGTAAGAAGTCGCTTCACTATAATGGAACGAATGACGTATTTATTGTATTAAATACTAATTAAAGTGAAAATAGAAACCCCACAAATGATTTCAATGAATTTAAGTAAAAAATCAATTAAAATAATAGTTATGAATTATACAATAACTCAAATGGCCATACGCGTCAAAAAGTGAATCTATAAGTGCCCAATCTCCTTTACTGTTTTCAGATTTATTCCTACAACTGTGAATAAGACCTTGCTTTTTGTAAAATTTTAGGATTCTGAAATACCCTATAAATTTTGATTGCCTTGAGAGTATCGAAATATACGTTTTTTGCAACATAAACAGTTGTATCTTTTTTTTTCATTAACTGAGAAGTTTGAGTTTTTTCACAACTTCAAGGGACCACAGACCTGATTATATGGTTTTAATTTCAACTCTATACCTTCACGCGTTTCTGAGATATAGGGTCTTGACAGACCGACAGACAGACGGACAACAAAGTGATCCTTTAAGGGTTCCGTTTTTCCTTTTGAGGTACGGAACCCTAAAAACCGAAGCGAAAAAATATTAGTTTACTATCCACTTATCATACTGCGAATTAGATCACTAATATAAGTCAACCAAACGAACTGATAACGATATATTTTCGAAAGCTTTTGTTAAATAAACAGTTTTTATGGTAAGCTCACCATTTACACATGGATTTTGTTTTGTAAATATAATATGTACATGTCCTTCTATCGATTGGGGGGGAGGGGGGGTTTGACCATAATCCCCCACGCCGGTCCAGTGCGTCCATCCAATGGATGCCAGAGGTACAAGACCGTTCATTGTGGCGACACTTGGGGGAGGCCTATGTCCAACAGTGGACGTCTTTCGGCTGAATTGATGATGATGATGATGATGAATATAGGTAGGGAGGAACCATTTTTCTGACGGTTTCGCAATTTTCTGATGAAAAAACTTGCTTGCGCGGCAAAACTATGGAACGAATTATCCGACAGTATATTCGGTTCGTTACCGTAAAATGGGGTGAATTGAAACGCAGTGGTGAATAGAAAAGAACCATTTTTCTGACGGTTTCGCAATTTTCTGATGAAAAAACTTGTTTGCGCGGCAAAACTATGGAACGAATTATCCGACAGTATATTCGATTCGTTACCGTAAAATGGGGTGAATTGAAACGCAGGGGTGAATAGAAACAAAACTTTGGTTTGGTTTTTACTTTGGTACCAATTATAATTGGCTTCTAACAAAGCATCGATTTATTAGAACAACAATAGTTAAATGCTGCAAAAAATATTCAAATATCGTGAAAATATCCTTGGAAATTTTGTTTCTATTTACCCCTGAGTTTCTATTCACCCCATTTGACTGTACTAGGTTAGACGGTTATTCGGCGCATCTCTAGTACCTACCTAGTACCTACGTTACTACCTACATAAGTACATACAGCTGTACCACCCAATGTGCTTAATTGAAAGGCTCCAGTAACATGATTCGCAGTACAATTGTTCATTAAAGTAACAATCGATGAAAATTGCAACGATTAATCTGTTACCGGTCCGAACTGGTAAATACCAGTTCAATCTAGTTGTTTCCGGTTACAATTAAACAATTGAACGATACCATAGTTGAGAAAACGTGCTGGACTTGTTATGGTAGGATATGACGGGTTTGTCTGCTTTGGGTCAAGATTTAAAAGTTATTTGCGACTGAAATAGTACTGAAACGAATTTATAGTCATTTCACTTTTTTTTTTGGAGGATATCATCAAATAATTTTTCCCGCTCTCAGCCCTGCGTTCAAAAATAACCAGAATAGGGTAGGGTCAT
This sequence comes from Mythimna impura, assembly GCA_905147345.3. Classification (NCBI taxonomy): domain Eukaryota; kingdom Metazoa; phylum Arthropoda; class Insecta; order Lepidoptera; family Noctuidae; genus Mythimna; species Mythimna impura. The sequence continues at coordinate 20,538,285 of LR990360.1, read as the reverse complement.
TACTCTAACCGTTCAAAAATGCTTCGAGTTGCAACCCAGGGTCGTTCTTTTATAACTCGAGTAGCTACCCTAGAGTTAACCCAACTAACTCTAACTCCGAGCAGGGTGGGTTGGTGTAAGCGGCAGGAATGACAGTTGCTTGGCATTGACAGTAGAACTCTACGTTCGCGTTCAAAAATGAACTAACTCTAAACTCATTTTTGAACGCAGGGCTAGGTGGAGCGAGAGTGAGTGTCAGAATTTTACCGTCTAAAGGCCGGGTTCTGAACTGAGTACTTTCAGTTTTTGACATATTCTGCGAAAATTTGACAGGTTTTCAGGTTAAATTAAAGTTTGAGAAATTCTTAATTTCAAATGCTTCATTAAAAAATCGGAGTTCTTTCAGTTACCCTTTGCGTTCCAGAGCCACGGTGACTCCTTCCAACAGTGCCGTCGCAAACGGTAACAGAAGACAAAGGGTAACAGAACGCACACGGTAACAGACCGCAAAGGGTAACAGAACGCAAAGGGTAACAGTACGCACACGGTAACAGAACGCACACGGTAACAGAACGCAAAGGGTAACAGAACGCACATGGGTGGCTTTAAGTCATTATATATAAGTCTAACTCCTTCTAGCTCCACCTGCAGCAGGAGAAGTTCTTCGATGATTTCTCAGCCCTAGAAGATCGGGTAACTTACGAGTATCTGTGCATTTAATTCCGGCCAGCAGCGCCCGGATAGAGCCCCGCTGACCTTTAAATCCATTTTATTTGCGATTTATTGATTGATTTACATATGTTATGTACATTCTGAAGAACATTTAACCAGCATTTTTTTTGTGTAAACATATTTCTAATCAAAGCCGTTTGAAAGGTGTAGGGAAAACAAGCGGAAAAAATATCATGTTGTTAATTTTTTTTTTTTGGCAAAAGTATTAGTCTTACGTAAAAATCATATGTTGATAATGTTGTACATGAATCTACATATAATAAACATATTTTTTTTTTTCAAACTTATTGACCAAGCCGTTACCCCAGCTTCAGAAAGTCACTGTTTTATAGCACTGCTCGGCTCGGGAGTTAGGGCCTTGCGTGTGCTTTCGTGCTTCTTTAAGAAAACAGCCTTGAGCGCAGCGCTGGCCGCAGCGACGAAATCCAAATAAGTACATTGGATTAACAATCTAATGTTTAGGGACTTTGAATTGTTAATCCTATGTACGTAGTGCAGAATAAATAAAATAAATAAATAAAAATAAAAATAGCCTTTATTGCTTTTCTTTTCCTAATACTTACAATGAATATTTACATGCCTTAAAACTAGTTTATAATTTAAAAGGTTCTATTTCCTAACATTTTATTTTTACTTATTTTCTATTTATTTACTTATTTATTTATCGGCAACCGGTTTAGCTTGTCCTTCGACAAAGGCCTCCTCTAAAGCTTTCCATTCTCCTCGGTCTTTTGCTATTCTTGTCCATTCTGGACCAGCTACTTTTTTTATTTCGTCTTCCCATCGTGTCGTCTGACGTCCTTTATTTCTTTTTCCATCTCTTGGGTACCACTCTGTTATTAATCTCGTCCATTTTTCATTTTTATCTCTTAACATATGACCTGTCCATTTCCATTTCAGAGATTTATACACCTTTTCTACATTTTTAAATTTGGTTTTTTCTTTAATGTCATCCAGCCTTGCTCTATCTCTTCTCTTTACCCCGACTACGCTTCTTTCAATGCTGTTCTGACAAACGTTCAGCTTGTTTAAAAGTTGTTTTGTTAAGGCCCATGTTTGACAGCCGTATGTTAAGCAGGGTAAGATGCACGTATTATATACTTTTCCTTTATACTTGATAGGCATGTCCTTATTTTTCATAATTTCGCGTAGTGACCAAAACCTTTTCCAAGTGTTGGCGATTCTTCTATTTATTTCCCTATTCATTGTGTCCTCTGGGGATATCAATTGTCCTAGATAGATATATTCGTTTACGAATTCTATTTCTTCGCCGTTCACTCTGATGGGCACTGGTTGGTTGGAGTTGGTTATGACTTTTGTTTTTGTTGTGTTCATGGACAGCCCTGCAATAGCACTTTCATCTGATAGTTGTTGTATCATTATTTCTAAGTTACGTGGACATTCTGAGAATAAGATAATGTCATCAGCGAATCGTAAGTGGTTTAACTTCTCACCATTCACGTTAAGGCCGTATTTATCCCAATCCATGTTTCTAAATATTGCTTCTAGAACTGCAGAGAACAGCTTAGGTGAGATTGGATCCCCTTGACGAACTCCTCTGTTGATGGGAAATTCCTCTCCTGTTCTATCCAGCTTTATCTGCGCAGTGCTTTTTGAGTAGATATTTTTTAGAATTCTTATATATTTTGCTTGTACTCCTTGTGACTGTAGTGCGTCCCAGATGTATTCGTGTTCCAGAGAATCAAATGCCTTATTAAAATCTATGAATGCCAAGTAATATACTTTATTGTATTCTTTGTATTTTTGTATCACTTGTCTTAAAACATGAATGTGGTCTACGGTGGAATAATTAGTTCGAAAGCCTGCCTGTTCTTTAGGTTGGTTTTCTTCCAGAGAGATAGTTATTCGGGATAATATTATTTTAGAGAACACTTTATATATGTTTGACATTAGACTTATAGGTCTGTAGTTTTTAATATTTCCCTTGTCACCTTTCTTGTGTAAAAGTATTATAATAGCTTTTGTCCAATTAGTTGGGATGTTTTCGCTCTCCATAATTTCATTAAATATTTCCGTTAGTTTTTGGGCAAGTACTGGCATTGTAGTTTTCAAAAGTTCGTTTGTTATTTGGTCTGGTCCAGGTGCTTTCTCTAGTTTTTGTGATTTAATGGCCTTCTCTGTCTCTTCTTTCAATATTGCTGGTATTATTTCTGAGTCTGTCATGGTGTCATGTCCTTTTTCATTTATCTTTGATTTTGTACTACTATAAAGAGTTCTATAATAATCTGTGGCAATTTCTACTATCTCAAATCTTTTGCTTGTGCTTATTCCTTTTGTGTTTTTCATGTTTGGCATCCAATCTTTTTTGTGGTCGAGTGCCTTAAGAGCCTTTCTTACACCTCCAGTTTTTTCAATGCAACTTATTAGGGTATTATTTCTTTTTAGTTTTTTATCCTTTCTAATATTTAAATTTATTTGTTTACTAAGTTCTGCAATTTTGTGGTGATTTTTTCTATTTTCCTTTCTTTGAAGAAGATCTTTTCTCTCCTTAAGTAACTTTTGTGTTTCCAGAGAAATAACTTGTTTTCCTTCTGCATTTGCCTTCCTCGTCTCGACTACAAGTAATTTCACAAATTTGTCATATTTATCTTGGGTTGATAGACTTTCTTCTTCGTTTATGTTTAATGATGATTTTAAGTTAGTCAGAAGAGTGCTACTGTGACCCGTGCATTTTAGTGCGGTGGTGTTTGTTTGATATGTTCTTCTTTTTATGATTTGAGTCCTTGCAAGAACCGCTCTAATCATTCTGTGATCAGTATTGAAATTCAGACTTTTTATAATGGATACGTTTCTAAATAACTTTGGTCTGTTTGACATAACGAAGTCTATTTCATTTTTATGGATTCCGTTAGGTGATCTCCAGGTCCATTTATTCAACTGTTTTTTTTTATAAAAGCTATTCAGGATACTTAAGTGGTTTTGTAATGCAAAGCTAACTATTCTTTCACCATTTTTAGTTCTTTTCCCATATCCGTACTTGCCTATGATTTGTTCTTCACCTATTTTACATTCTCCTATTTGTCCATTAAAATCTCCCATTACAATAATATTCTTATGTGCATATTGAACAACAGTTTGTAAATCATCGTAGAATTTTTTTGTTTTAGCTGTATCTATTTTTTTATCTGACTCTGTTGGTGAATAGGCTTGTATAATTGTCCATTTTTCATGTTTATGTTCTTTCGAGATTAGGTTTATATTAATTAGTGCTATTCTTTCAGAAATTCCTTTTATTTCTTCTATGTTATTAGATAGTTCCTTTTTGATCAAAAACCCGACATCATAGAGTCCTGGCGTCTCTCCTTTGTAATGTAAGATGTATTTTCCATGATCCTCAATTCCTTCGCCAATGCGTCTCATTTCGCTTATTCCAAGAATATCCCATTTCAGCTTATCTATCGCTAATTCCAATTCTATGAGTTTCTCATCGGATTTTAGTGATCTTGTGTTCAAAGAAGCTATGTATACGTCCGAAGGTTTCGAAGTTTCTTTATTATGTTTATAGTGTGTTTCTTTCTTTTCCTTTAGAGGGTGATGGTCTTTTTCCCCCACGATGACCAGTCGGCTTGGGGGAGGTTGGTGATTTAACGTTTTTCTATTTTCTGCTTTATCTTTTTGTTGTTTTTTCCGTTTCCCGATTTCTAATTGCTATTTATTTTTCTGATTGCTAGTTGAAGGGATAGGCTGTTGGTTTGGTTTAACTCTCATTTTTTCAAATGCATTTATTACGTTGCCCTTATAATGTGTGGCAGTCTGTTGTTTCTTTGCTTGGGAGTTAGAACTTGGTGAAGTAGACAATTCTCTTTTCCTTTTCTCGTTTTCGTGACTATTTTCCTTAACTATGAGTTTATCATATTTTAAGTAAGCAATATTTCCTTTGTTTCTTTCTTCCTTGAGCTTAGCTTGTAGGGATTTCCTTTTATCTAGGACTTCTTTGGGATAGTCATCTGTAATATAAATTTCTTTTAACAGCTTTTTGTTTTTCATAACCTCGTCTTTCTTCCAGTTATTAACAAAAGAGAGAAGAATTGGTCTCGGCTTGCCTTCTTTACTTTTCCCTAAGCGGTATATTTTGTTTACTTCGTGGCCTTCTATTGTGACATCTAAATCACATTTGAATATATTGTTTATCTTTCTTAATAAATCAGTGGTAGAGCTCTCAGACTCCATACAGCCGAAGATTATAATATTATTATTTTTCTTTTCTCTCTTTAGATATTCTATCTCTTTTTCTAAATTTTCTATTTTTAGTTTCAGATGTTTGTTTTCTTCTATAATTGGTTCCAATTTTTCCTCCATTCTCTCCATTATTGTGTTGGTTATGGTTTCGCTAAGTTCTCTTGTTTGCTCTTTCATATCTATTTTTAATTTGTCGTACAATAGTTGAAATTGTTCATCCATTTTAGCCTTGTCGACTTTGTGGAATGAAACTTGTACAATATTAGTGTAGTAGTAAATGTTTATCTCTCACTGGCAACCCTACGATGACAGCTGACGAATGATATCCGAACTCGACTTCGACTATTTTTTTTATGTTTTTCCGTCTTACTTTGTGCCGGTAATAATATTTGCATTCATAAATAATTTGATGTTTTCCATAAATCGTTAAAAAAGTTTCGAAATTTGCGGGGCTCGAACTCGTGACCACGTCGTGTAGCAAGTTAGCAACTTATGTAGCTACTTAAACCACTCGACCACACAACACTTTACAAGTGGTGACGAAATTTGTGATCGCTATGCGCTAGTAGATGAATAATGCGCAGGCGACGGCGGGGACAGCGGCGGTTAGCGCGGGAGGTATCGAGAGATCTGCGGGTTGTCGTAGGTCAGGGATGGAGTTCGTTATCAACACTTTTTAAATTTAGAGTTTTTTTCCACAGTTTTATTTTATTATAACTTTGTATTACTTAATCCGATCACCACGGAATTTGCACAGTTCAATAGGTCACTTCACTAGCTTTAAGTCAACAGTATATTATTGTTACAATATCCACTTTTTACCACATTTCTTATTTAAAAACTGAGGAACAACAATAGCAACGTTCCGTCTTCACTGGCACCAACTTAACTCTTCAGTGCAGAATAGCACTGCTTAAAATGTCAGTCGTGCGAGCGAGAAAATGGGATGGAGCACACACCCTTGTATAGCTTCATCCCTTTAACAGTTCAGTTTAGGTCGTAATTATGGATCGCGGTAAGAACTCGTGGTAATATCACGAGTTCGCTATGTTCGCTGAGTGTGCTTTTCAAGTAAAAGGATGCTATTTTGATTTGGACTGGCCTGTTGGTCTAGTGGTTAGTGGCCCTGACTGCTATGCCGGAGCACGATCATTTGTTCTGTGTCTGGGTGTAATTTATCTATAATATGTATGTATTTAGAAATATATAAGTATGTTTATCAGTTGTCTAGTACTCATAACACAAGCTCTGCTTAGCTTGGGACTAGACGGCGTTGTGTGATAGTTGTGGAATATTATTTTCCACAATCATCTTCTCTTAAACTAGAATGACAATGATCACGATTAGGTACTTATTACCTACTTACTTAGCAAACGTCTTTATAATAGTACAATTTGAGACAGACAAATGTTATGAGTACTAGACGTACTCATAACACAAGCCCTGCTTAGCTTGGTACTAGACGACGGCGACGTTGTGTGATAGTTGTGGAATATTATTTTCCACAATCATCTTCTCGTAAACTAGAATGACAATGATCACGATTAGGTACTTATTACCTACTTACTTAGCAAACGTCTTTATAATAGTACAATTTGAGACAGACAAATGTTCCTACGTTTTGTGTCTGCGCACTCAACCGTAACGGAACTACGGTCTTTGATGATTTACTACTTATTATGGCTCTTTTGTTTTACCATAGGCATGTATGTCATCTAACAACTTTGAGATCGAAATAGGGATATGAACGTGTAAAACAAGCCTGGCCTTTTTTTCTTTTTAGAGGTGGGAAGTCATCAAATGACTTTTCCAGCTCTAGAGTGGACCAAGAAGACGTGTCAGACTTTTTCTGACTAAAAACCACTCCTATGTTTCTTTTTTGCCTTTTTCGACGTATGAATCTTAGGGGTGTTTGAATCCTCAAACCCTTATACAGGGTTTGAGGATTCAAACACCCCTAAGATTCGACACCTTACTGGTGGAAAATGAACCCATTTTGACATTTAATGAATTTATTTCGACATATTTGAAATTAATTTTTATCTTTCCTCACTTACTTTTTTTATTTATTTACATAAAATTGCTGTTCCCGACAGGGTTCATGTCCAACCATGTGATTTACAAAAAAAAAGAATAGATTTCGATTTAAATCTAGTAATAAACAATTTTATCACATAGGCAAACAAAAATAATTAAAGACCTCATTGGGCTTGGAACTCTAACAAAATACTTTTTGTAGGTTTAGGCGAAGGAAACTTCACTAAGTCACGTAAGCAGTAGAAAAAATTCTTGCGTTTGCGTATAAACCGCTGTCATCGAAAAATCCCAGGAAACCCAGAAGTTTTGTCATGGTACCTATGCGTAAACCAAGCAAGGAAAAACATTCGCCTCAATAGAGATAACAAGAAAAATGCTATTGCATTCTTAGTAAACACAATTTATCAAGGCTGCATTGCGTCATAAAACAAAGTCCCCATCACGTCTGCCAGTCTATTCGCGATAAACTCAAAAATTACTGAACGGATTTTCATGCGGTTTTCACCAATAGACAGAGTGATTCATGTGGAAAGTTTAGGTGTGTAATAAATGCTGCGGTCTTCCCGTTCAACTATAATTTAGGTGTCTTCAAGGCTAGAGTGAATAGGCTCTTAATAAACTAGTGCGCCTCACCGTCAATGATTGCATCATTGTTTTCCATCAGGTGGGATCGTTGACTGCGATACCATCTGATGGTAAGCACTGGTTTATATCAATTAAAATTAAAAAAATAATAATGCATATTATAGTAGAGTAATGCCGAGTATTTCAAAGATTTCTGACACTTGTTTGAAGCTGGGGCAGATCGCTAGTTTAGGATATAATTAAACTACTTATAAGTAGTGCTTAGACAAGGCTCGATTGTATAACAAGGGGGGTTACCATGACGTTCAAAGTAAGATTGTTTCATTCTTATTTCAGTGTGGGTAAGAGACAGAGCTATACAGGTTGTCTAGCACCATCTCTTACCCACTCTGGAAATAAGAATGAAACAATCTTACTTTAAACGTCATGGTACAGGTCAAGATTTGGGTCCATCTTTTGGATGTACTAGGTCGTGTGCCTCCGATTTTTCTAGCCAGAAATATACTTTTGTAATAAATAGTTTAAGGTGTAGTCCCTTGAACATCTGCCGCATAGGCGACAGTACGAATATCTGTGCATTTTACTCCGGCCAGCTGCGCCCGGATAGACCCCCGCTGACCTTTAAATTCATTTTCTTTGCGAAATATTGATTGATTTACATATAAGCTATGTACATTCTGAAGGACACTTAACCAGCTACTTTTTGGGTAAACATATTTCTAAAGATCAAAACCGTTTGAAAGGATTAGGGAAAACAAGCGAAAAAATATAAAGTTGTTAAATTTTTTTTTTGACAAAAGTATTAATCGCACGAAAAAATTATATGTTGATAATGTTGTACATGAATCTATAATAAACATATATTTTCTTCAAATTTATTAACCTAGCCGTTACCGAGGAGTAGGCTTCAGAAAGTCACTGATTTATGACACTGCTTGGGCGCTAGGGCCTCAAAGGTACACCACGCCCGTTATTTATTCAGCGCCATTTTTAGGGTTCCGTAGCCAAATGGCAAAAAACGGAACCCTTATATATTCGTCATGTCTGTCTGTCTGTCCGTCCGTATGTCACAGCCACTTTTTTCCGAAACTATAAGAACTATACTTGGATAGGTCTTCAAAAATGATATTGAGGTTTCTAATATAATTTTTTTTCTAAACTGAATAGTTTGCGCGAGAGACACTTCCAAAGTGGTAAAATGTGTGTCCCCCCCCCCTGTAACTTCTGAACGAGATCTAGTGAGTTCTTTTTTTTTTTAATACGTCATAAATCGTAAACCCCAATTTATCTTTCAAGTTTGTACGGAACCCACAGTGCGCGAATCCGACTCGCACTTGCCCAGTTTTTAGTTGGAGTTAAAACGGATGGAGGCTACACTGGCGCCCATTAGGATAACGAAAAACAAACCTACAATATTATTTGCTGTCTGCAGTTTAAAGCTATATAATTATTTGAATAGTTTATATGCACACAAAATCCTATACAGAGTTAATTTGTTTGTCTCCAAAAAAATCCTCAGCGTTTTAAGACAATAATGTGATTAGTCAGACAGCACCCACACACAAAATGAGGACCTAGAACGCAATGGGCAACTGAAGGACACAGCAGTGCTACCATGAGCTCTTAGCGCGATTCATTTTAAGACCTAAACTGAACTAAGCTATACAACATTATATTATATTTAGTATATGCGAAACACGTGTCTAGTATTTTCATGTAAAAAAAAATATGTACAAAATTTCATAATTGTATCATGAAAAATCACAGTTATAAGCTTATTATGTTACCTGGTTGTCCGCACAAATATATGGTCACCGGGCCATCCGGGCTACTGAGGAGTTGTTTTGCTCCCGCACCCAGCTGTGCGCTGGCGCCTAATGCCCGCAATGACCTGCCATGACCTGTGTTGTACTTAGTGTCGGTGGTGTCGAACTTGTGTCCTTTTTTAAATATTTTTAGGAAAAAATCTAACATGGTGTAAAAATTATTGGTATCTATTCAGTTACTGATTCTGAACAAACTATATTCAGGTTTCGCATAAACATACTAAAAATAATGTTGTGTCCATCCCTCTTTCTCGCTCGCATGCTCAGTGGCGTAACTATAGGGTGGCAAGGCTGGCAAAATGCCACGGGCCCCTAGCCCGGTAGGGCCACCGGTTTGAGAGGCCTTGAGCTCAGAAGTAAATATACAAATTCAAGTAAAGTATTAAGATTTATTAAACACATTCATAAGAAAAGATCAATTTCCCGTGGTATTTTGCCAGCCTTACCACCTTATAGATATACGCCACTGGGAAGCCCACCTTCAGAGACAAAATATAAAAGTCCTCGTGTATTAGAGAACTTGCCGATTTATTAATAATGAAAAATATTTAATTTTATGTATGTACTTCAGTGATTTATCTAAATTAAATTACAAAGTTGACGATTTTCCTGGGGCCCCATCCTATAATTTTGCCACGGGCCTCAGATGGTATAGTTACGCCACTGCCGGCACGCTTGACATTTTAACAGGTCATGGTAATTCCCCTGGTGTGGTTTTAGTCAGTAAAAGTCTAACAAGCCCTCTCGCTCCATTCTAGAGCGGGAGAAGTCATTGGAAGGTTCCCACCTCAAAAAATAAACTACTCGTGTTATAGCAAATTATACACAACTAGCTTTTCTTGCGGTTTCACTCCCGCCTGTCTCACAGGAACCAGGAAACGTAACATTTCCGTAATAAAAACTAGACTATTGTTCTTCTAGTAAAATAATCGTCTTTACAGGTATGCGGAACAAGGTGTAAAGCCAGACACCTCCATTGAAAAGGAAGGATCCTCCGACCAGTTTAACATAATCGATCACGTTAACGTTGTGTCAAATCGTAGGGGAAAATGCCAACCAAACTTCAATCCCCTTAGGTGACAGAAGAGCTGATGAGATGGAGTATGTGGTCGTGGATGTGCGACCCTGGCGGAAAAAACACGTGAGTGTTTGTCGGATTTAACCGATGTAGGCGGTTAAAATGTTAATAAATAATCTAGAAACATAATAATAATGGCTATGTAATAATATATTTTTTTATATGTGTTTTAAGAAATATATATATATTTAAATGTATATAAAATAAGTGTAGGATAATAATAATCCAATATTTAATACTTTATTATTTGCAGTACACCGCAGACTACCCCCTCTTTTATTTCAAGTTCTTAAAGTCCATAAGGTTGTCTGGTAGATATCGCTGTCAGCGATAAGACCGCCATTGTACCCATAGATTTAAGTTAGGGCTTGTACACAAAACTGCGATGCGATGCGATGCGAATTCGCAACGCAGAAAATTACTACATTACTGTAGAGGGAGCTCGCACATTTTTGCGATGCGACGTCGCATCGCAGTTTTGTGTACGAGCCCATAATTAGTTTTATTGTAATACAATAGAATAGAATAAACTTTAATGTAAACCAAAATAGTAACAAAACTTTTTACACTACCAAAGGGCTCGTACACAAAACTGAGATGCGACGTCGCAACGTAAAAATGTGCGAGCTCCCTCTACTAATAATGTAGTAATTTTCTGCGTTGCGAATTCGCATCGCAGTTTTGTGTCACAGTTAACGCAAGCTAGGTATCTACTGACTACTACTGACTAGAAAACAAGTCTATTGACCTTATTGAAGGTAAACATCTTAGTTAATATAGCCACAGATACAGCGCATAATTTGCAATGCTCAATCATGAACAGTCGATACAATATATTGAATTTTCAATCGTATTTATTAGCGGAACATGTTATATTATAACGCATTCATTTATATCTATACTTCTATACTAATATTATAAAGAGGTCCTCCTTTTTATTTTTGGGTTGATAATCTGTTCTGTGATAAGAGTATTCGCCCATCACACACTCAAAAAAAAGTTTGTTTCCGACTATTTTTAAATGCATTTGTATCTTCATCATCATCAACATTTCAGCCGAAAGACGTCCACCATAGGCCTCTCCCAAGTTTCGCCATGATGACCGGTCCTGTGCGTCTCGCATCCATCGGATTCCCGCGACCTTCATCGGAAATTGTTTAGTTAAATGCATTTAAAAAAAAAATGTCTGTATGTCTATTCTGGCTGATCTCCGAAAATGCTGCATCGATTTTGACGACTTTCACTGATGTTAAAAGGAGTAACTTACTACTCTTCATTTTCCCGTGGGATCGGATTTTTACACTACGGAATACGGCTTCGAAACGGTTGAATAAAATTTAACGAGACTTTCATTGGGATGCATTTATTTTTCCGTGGCGTGGGAACTGACCTAATTCTGGGGTGTCATCTCCGAAATGTATACATATAGGAAATATATTTTTATTTTAAATTATACGATTTCCCTAAAAAGGAGAGTACAACTAAAACTCAACGCGAACGAAGTCACGGGCTAGTAATTACTAATCAATAAATAATCTATAGAACACATTTATTTCGCGATGTGATTGCATTAATTTGGGCTCAAAACGCGTCATGGCTTATCTTCATTGCCACAACGCGTCATGGCTGTTTTTGTGTCACACACACACACACACACACACACACACACAACGCAAAATTCGCGGCGTTGTTGTTTGAAAGAAAAATTGCGTTGTGTCTATGTATCGTTTATTATAAATGTAAAATTTTTGTTTGATTAATATTTTCTAGGAGAAGGTATACCGCAGACTATCCCCTTTTTTACCCGACTGCAAGAAGAGTTATTTAGTTCAAGTTCTTAAAGTCCATCTTAAGGTTGTTTGGTAGATATCGCTGTCAGCGATAAGACCGCCATTGTACCCATAGATTTAATTAGATTTAAGTTTCTGTAAAATTGTTACTATTTTGGTGAACAGTAAAGATTATTCAATTCTATTCTATTCTGTGGGCAATTTTTTCGCTTATTGGGCGATTTCGATCTTTGAGCTTAGGTAACTTATTACGGAAAATCATATCAAAATCCGATGCGTAGTCTAGAAGTATTCGAAGCAAAGAAAAAGGTAGACAGCGGCTTTGTTTTATAGGTCCTATTTAGAGAGATTAACGTCTTTTTACGGAGTTAATGACGGCCGCGGCCTAGACAACAAATTGACGCAGAATTTTGAATTACGAATGTTTTGTTTTTGAAGATTCGTTTCCTACAAAATGTTTTCAATTTTTGAAAATAAGTACTAAGTACTAACATTCAGCTGAAATTATCATGACAGAAAAACAACGCGATAGTGTAGAAAAAAAATTGCATTCGGTTCATACAATTCAATTGACAATGCGATTCTAATGTAATGAATAATAAAAAGGTAAGTATGAATGATTGCTATGTAGTTGAAAGTCTAGGATTTTGATCCAAACACCCGTCTCTTTATATACGATGCAGATAACTGAAACCATACGGGTTCCGGCTTTTCTTTCGGACGTACGGAACCCTAATTAAGATATCAGAGATGATGATTGAGAGAGATCAGGATTTCAGTTCAATAATTAGGTCATTCTAACGTGTGTATACGGCGAAAAGACGAATGCTAATATGCCAAAACGTGTTTTAGTTTTTTCTTTATTATTCAATGTTTTATGTTTTCATGTTATCCAAAACTAAGCTGTTATTTACAAAATAAATAAATAAAACATTGTGTTTAAATAATACTCATTCTAATTTGCGTCATCGCCGCAGATATTTTTAATTTTAGAGAACTACATGTCATGCATGTTTGAAGCTCAGACTAACATACTTTTTTATTGGTCGAGGTTTGAAGTTCGACTTCTCTATTACAGATTTAATTTTAGAAACCATAACAGAACTATTTTGCATCTATCTGTAGTTATTTCATCCTGTTTACATGGCCAAAACATCGTAGCACAACGGAAAATCATAGTGAATCCTATAAATTACACGAATGCATTTGGAATTCTGGATTATAGGCTATAATCCAGAATTCCAAATGCATTCGTGTGAAAACAACCTAGATTGTGTTGCCATTTACGATATTTTTAGAATGCGATGTGGAATCTAATCGTAGACTATAGACAAGGGCATCGGAGTTTCATTTTCATGTCCACTTCTAAAGGGCATTCAACAAGTGACGAAGGAAGGCAGAGGGTTGTGGGGCTTACAACTTGGGAAAGACCACTTTAAAATAAATTTAAGAACAGCGAAATTAATGTCTAGTTATTTTTGTTTAAATTGATTATTCTTATAGCGAATTATGAAAGTTTTAATGAAATTTAACCTGCAGATAGATATTTTTAAATGCTTTTTGTTTTTCGTATGGAATAACCGCATTGTAACTTTGTTCTGATAAATATCTGTTGAAGAAGTGAAGGCGTATAAAACTTATCAAGGTTTTTTAGTTATACTTAGTCTGAAACTAAAGTAAAATAATCCGTAGGTTTAAAAATAAAGAGTCTAATTTATTTACGAATAAAAAGCGCAGCGCAGGCATTTTTTTATTTACAAACATTTGGCGGTCTTATTTATTTAAGAAGGTTACTTAGATATTTCGTGTTGTGGTATGTCCGCGTTAAACATTCATAGAAAACAATAGTTTTAAATGTAAACACTTACTCAGAGGACGTGATACAGAATTCCTTGGCTTCAATTGCAGAATTAACACAAAATAACAGTGCACATTTTCTTCTTCAGAAAAAAAAAAGAAAAACGGCGGGAAAAAAATAGGTCCGTCGCACTTTCAAGTTCAAGCCGACGTCATGCACAAAACCACTGTTTTCTTTTAAGTTTTGATAGTTTATACACTCGGAACACAGAATGTTATGCGCGTGTGATCACAAGGTTTGAATAAACGACAGTGCGTAAACAATATCGTGTTATGAATGCGGTTCTGGCGCGAACGACCGAGGTTATTATCAAAGGCTATTGAACGGAGTCTACAGTAATGTTGAACATTGATATCAGCGCCATCTATGAGGTGTTTTATGAGCTAGCTAACCAAAAGGTTTGAACCATGTTGGAATATTTTTTGAACTTGGGAAAAGTTAAAGATAAATTACAGCATGAAGGTAAATGAATCAGCAGAAACCTTTATCATCATGTCTCGATGCTAAGTGGGCGAATAAACTGGAAGAGTCACGCACGCCTTGCGTTTGATGATTATAATTAATTAACAGCTACCGTTTACTCGCAGTAGTTGCCATGAGCCTCAAAAATAGCTGATGGAAACAATAAAAGCTTCGTTGCTGTCATAGTGTGCTTCTTAGCATAATGAGAGGAATAAATGTGACTGTAGTTGCTAATCTAACGGTCTGCCTATAGTGCACAGGCTCTGTGGCAACGGCAACTTTTGGACTAGGTCACTCTCTCGATTTTGATTTTTTGAATTCTATTATTTCTATCAAGAAGGCAACAGCTCTTCCCAATTGAAATGGATTTTTTATGCAGACTTTCCGATTCTTTGGAACCCTCGGTGCGCGAATCCGACTCGCACTTGACCGATTTTTTTGTCTTGAAGTCGGTTGTATTGTTTTTGTAAAAATGTTTATTTTACATTACTTATATAGTTGTTTACTTTTTTACGTACAGGCCTTTAAAAATAAAAGGAGATTGGAATTAGATCAAAAACGTGACGACCACGGCAAAGCTAAGACCAACACCATATCGTTAATGGTGTTTTGACATGTCCGCTCTGTGCTCTGAGTTTTCAGCCAAAGTTGGATACGCAAGTCACATGAGGACACATCACAGTGCGGCACATCTGCCCCCCTAGCCAAGTTGCAAACGATAAACATGAACGCTTAGTAATCTCCAATAGATTTTCAACTTTATACCTAAGAGCATAAAGTTGAAAATCTATTAAAGACTACTGAGCGTTAGCGACCGGAACGAACGAAAACACTATGTAATCTTCAATAGATTTTCAACTTTATATCCAATAACATAAAGTTGAAACTCTATTAAAGACTACTGAGAGTTTACGTTTATCGTTTGTGACTTGGCTAGGGGGGCTGAGCTCACAACCACCATGAGAAGCCAAGGAATGCGGTCGCTGTGGCCGAAATCGGTTAGATGGCATCATCACCCAGTTAAACCTATATAGTGTGCCAGTTTTATAGCAAGTTAAACCTATAGAATATAGCTATCACAAGTGTGCCTGCAGAAGAAGAGTTCCCTCTATTTGTCCAGGATCTCATCTTGACCATGGGACCGCCTGAGAAGTATATACCTACACTTACAAAAAAAAAAAATTAGAATTTTTCCAACTCTGTCCAGGCGTGTACCTACGACTAATCGAGGAACATACTTATACATAAAAAATAAAGGGAAAAAAAATAATACTCTTTTTTAAAGTCGATTAAAAATAGCTAATGTCACCTATAGAATATAGCTATCACAAGTGTGCCTGTAGAAGAAGAGTTCCCTCTATTTGTCCAGGATCTCATCTTGACCATGGGACCGCCTGAGAAGTATATACCCTTACAAAAAAAAAAAAATAGAATTTTTCCATCTCTGTCCAGGCGTGTACCTACGACTAATCGAGGAACATACCTAATACATAAAAAATAAAGGAAAAAAAATACTCCTTTTTGAAGTCGGTTAAAAATAGCTAATGTCATACGTTGGCACTACGAAAATGGCGGCTGAAGCATAGTATCATAGTATCAGAAACGTTTATTTCAAATAGACCAATTACAGGCACTTTTGAATTGTCAAAATGTCAGTCAGTCAAAAAAAAACAAGTGAAGCTAAATTGCACGTTCCAAAGCGTAGATCTCTATGGAGAAGAACGTGCAAGAAACTCCATGGACACTCTTTTAAATCATATTATGAGTTACATAAATCTTGGTTACATATTTCATGTCGCTTCTAATATGTGAGCACAATGTAGATAAATAAGAATAAAAACTAATTAAAAAGATAGAAATTGAATTAAGCCACTGGCAGCTAAGAGATGACCAGTCTCAACCGACGGCACCCGTTCACGAGCATGACGCGTGCATCAGCCTCACTCAGCTCAACCATTTTGAAGGGAACTGAATGACCCAATAACACGTGCCACCATCAGCGAGACATTTGAGTGAGCATGACAAACTCTCACCTGCCATGCTCGTAATGTCAAACAAGTTGTAACCTAATAAAAATGCTCCATGGTACTTCACATTCACAAAACTTGAAAAAAAAGTGCTTCTACATTATACAATACTATTGTTTCCAAATGCAAAAGGTAATAAATTATCATAAGCTATATTGAAATAAACAAATAAAATAAAATAAGAAAGATTTCGAAAACAACAAAACAAAAAGGGGAATAGTAAGTATCTCTTCCAATAATTAGAAACATATATATTTAAAAAAAAAAAAAACAGAAAACTTAATTTGAAGGCTGTGGCTGTGGAGCAGAACCGGCATTTAGCCAAGCGTTTTTGTCAAGGATATAATCTTCCAGTTTATAATACGCTTGTCTACATAGTGTGCGTTTAATGCATGTTTTAAATTTGGACTCATTTAGTTGTAGAATCTCAACTGGTATTTTATTATAAAATTTTACACAGTACCCCATAAAAGAACTATGTACTTTTGCCAATCTGAATCGAGGTTGATCTAATTTGTTCCTATTCCTAGTATAAAAATTGTGCCTGTCACTTATCTTAGTAAAAAGATGAATATTTTTCCGAACATACATAATGTTTTCATAAATGTATTGACAAGGGACCGTCAGGATGTTTATTTCCTTAAATAGTTCCCTAAGAGAATCGCGTCTGCGAAGATTATATATGGCTCTGATAGCTCTCTTCTGCAGAATAAAAATAGACTCTATGTCTGCAGCCCGTCCCCATAGCAAAATACCGTAAGACATGATACTATGAAAGTAACTAAAATAAACTAGTCGCGCAGTATCTACATCAGTAAATTGACGGATTTTTCTGACAGCATATGCTGCCGAACTAAGCCGACCTGCCAGAGATGTTAAATGAGGACCCCATTGTAGCCTCGAGTCAAGCGTGATCCCTAGGAAAACCGTATCTTCGACGAATTCGAGTTTCTCCTTGTTCAATACTATGTCGGAGTAATTACTTTTAACATTCGGTAACGCAAATCTTATGCACTTAGTTTTTTTTCCATTTAATACTAAATTATTAACAGTAAACCAGTTTTGGACTTGCTGTAGAGCATTGTTTACGTCATCAAGGTTTGTGGAACGTCTATTGATCTTAAAAATTAACGACGTATCGTCAGCAAACAATACAATATGTGGTTGTTTTTTTAATAGATGTGGTAGATCATTTATGTATACTAAAAAGAGGAAAGGACCCAATATTGAGCCTTGTGGTACACCCATTTTGACTTTCAAACCCGGAGAATTGACACCGTTTATCTGAACTTGCTGTTGCCTATCAATTAAATAAGATTTTACCAAGCTGAGTGCAAGTTTACCTAGCCCATAATGTTCTAGCTTTAAAAGCAAGGTTTCGTGATTAACACAATCGAAAGCCTTTGAGAGGTCACAAAAAATTCCTATCGCATCTTGGGCTTGTTCCCACGCTGCAAATATATGTTTTAATAAAGTGACACCAGCATCAGTCGTACAACGTCCTTTGGTGAAACCATACTGCTGATCGTGAAAGATTTTATTGCTGTTAAAATGGTAAAGCATTTGATTAAGCATAACTTTTTCAAACACCTTACTGAAAACCGGCAATACTGATACAGGTCTGTAATTATTAGTGTCATTATGGTCACCAGATTTAAAAAGTGGTATAACCTTACTGTATTTCATTATATCTGGAAAGACTCCTTGGTCCACACACAAATTAAATATTAAAGCTAAGTATGGTGCTATGGTCTCAATTATGGATGTGCATACTTTAACAGACATTCCCCATAGGTCTTCGGTTAATTTAACTTTGATTTGCCGGAAAGCCTTTATGACTGTCAAAGGGTTTATATGTTTGAATTGAAATTCAACCGGACAGCCTGGTAAGTTTGCTTTCAATAAAGCAATTGAAGCTTCAGGGGAGGAATTTAGAGCTTCCGTTGTCCTAAGAGGTATATCGGTGAAATAATTCACAAACTCCTGGGCCACTTCTATGTTAGAGCTTTTGGGACCATGTGAAGTCTCCAATAAAAAATCCGTGTTGCGTACTTTATTCCTACCAGTTTCACTATTAATAACTTTCCACACAGCCTTAATTTTATTGTCTGCCGATTTGATCTTATTGCTAATGTACAGGGCTTTCGCTACCTTGCAAATCTTTCTGAAAAGTTTAGAATATCTATTTACATATTTATTAAAGGTTTCAGTGTTGAAGAATGGCTTAAGGCCGTACAGCTCATATAGTTTTTCCCTACTTACCCTAATACCTTTAGTCGCCCAGTCACTAAATACAAACTTAGGGAAAATATTTTTCGACTTCTTTTCAAATGCTGTATTAAATTCATTGAGTACCACTGAAAAGAAATTATCATAAAATTTATTTGCATCATCAATATCATGGCCCAGAACATTTAACTTATTTTCTAAGTTACTATTAAATTTTGTTAATTTGCCAATTGTAATTGGCCTAAATTGAATTAAAGTTTTTTCCAAGGCTGCGTGAGACTTAAAAGCTACCGTTTGTCCACTATGATCAGACGGAAGATAATTTACTATGGCTTTATCTAAATAGTCACAATTGCAGAAAACATTATCAATACAAGTAGCAGAGGTTGGAGTTACTCTAGTTGGCTCTTTAAAAACATTAGTCAAATTAAATGATTTAAAAAGGCTTAAAAATCTGCTGCTATTTGAATTATTCTCCAAAATATTAATATTAAAATCTCCACAAATAATTATGGATTTGTTACTATCTGCAAGTTTGGTTAAAATATCTTCCATTGTTGATTCAAAAAGACTAAAGTTCTGAGGGTTCGGGGGTCTGTACACGCACACTATAACATGCCTATCCAGCTCAACACAGGACAGTTCAATGCAATGTTCCGTTGACAAGTTAACTATGTCATTACGTTGCTTAAATTTTAAGCATTTTTTTATCAAGATTAGGGAACCACCACGCAGCATTGATTTACGGTTAAAACAACTACCCACAGTATAATTTTCATAACTGAGTAGCCCCTGGTAGTCCTTCAACCAATGTTCACTAAAACATACAACATCAAACTTTGTTCTTTCCAATAACATTTCAATTTCTAATAATTTAGAAGAGATACCTTGAATATTTTGATGAAACAATTTCAATTCATGCTGCTGAGACCCCTTTTGCTGCTTAACTATTTGAGAGCAAGAAGATACCTTATTGATGGTTGGTATAACTACGGTGTTTCTGGTACCCTCTGTTGTCTTATGAACTAGTTTAAATGATCCGGAGTTTGTTCCAAATCTATAATATTATCACCTGGCAGTGAGTTGCAATTAATTGTAGCCTCCACGTTAAATAAAGAATTTTCCAAAGTGATACTTGGAACCTCCTTCGTACACTTCATAAAAGTATTCATAGCAATTGTGCTACCGTTAATTTGGTCCACCACATGATTATTAGTATGATTACTAAACACTGCGGTGTCAATTATACAAGACTTCGACATACTACTTATGTCTGTGTTATTAATATAATAAGCTAATAGCCTTGCTATTGTGTGTCTATAACTAATTGGCAGATACGTTGTACCCCTGGTCGACTTTAAATGGTCAACAAAAATGTTGGTGTCAAAAAACACAAACTTGTCACTATAGTGACTAACTAAAAAGTACATATGTTTGTTAAGCATATGAATATAATTATTTTGTCTATTTGACAATTGTTCAAAATATGGAAAAGCACACAATATTATTTTTTTACATTTTAATTTTAACATCTTAGTTACATAGTCTGTGATATCTTCCTTTTGTACCTTTAAACTATTGCCTATACACACAGTTAAATTAGTAGCATAATTATATGTTTTTCCAATTATTAATTCCATAATATGCTTGTATGTTGACCCAGGTATACAATAATTCTGAGTAGAATAGCTAAGGTTGTTGTTTATTAATTTGCCTAAACCTCTTCCCATACTATCTGAGAACACAACTGAATGATTATAATCCTGACTATTACAGTATTGAAAATCACCAAACTCAGCCTGGTTAACCTGAGATAATTCCTGTCCAAAATCAGGTAAACCTTGTTCAGCAACACAGTCTTGAGAAGAACTCTCAGCCTGGGACGGGTCCTCCGTTGCCTCAGGCTGGCCAGCCTCTAGGTCTGAGACTGTCTGACATGTGCACTGACTCATAACTAATTCATTTGCAGCAAGAATGTGTTCTTTAATTTGGTTCTGAGATTGTACATACTTACTGTAAAGAGAACCGAGTGAAGTTTCAAGTACTTTCATTTCCGACTGTAACTGCTGTGTATCTATTTCATAAATCTTCTTGCTGTCTTCCAATTTAATTTGATAATTATTTAATTTATTTATTAAGTCAACACGTTCTTTCCTAAGTGGAATATATTTGGAAAAGCGTTTATGTTGTTTTTTGAATTGGTGAAATTTTTTAATTATTCGTTTTAGTTTTGCATATTTTTTTAATTTTTTGTGACTAACTGTTAAACTATTGTTATGATTCAATAAGGAATCCTCAGTTAGGTCGATAGTAAGCATGGGATGGGGGTTACAATTGGAGCTTAATAATTCATTATATAAATGGTTAGTTTCCCTAGCCTGAGTACTTTCTTTTTCTTTTTGCAATGTGACAATTTTACTGTTGGCATAATTTAATTTAATTCATCCTGGAGATCCCTAACTTTGCATAAAGCTTCCTCATATAAATTACTACAGTCCCTAAAATATATAATAAAATTGTATAGGAAAAAAATAACAAACCGCGATTTTTTAAGTAGCCCAGCGGTAACGGCTCCGACTTACGAGTTTGGAGATCGTGGATTTATTAAACCCAGGTGCATTACTTTGTATAATTTATTTCATCATCACTGCTCTCAAAAACAGGAAAACATAGTGAGGAAACCGGCATGTCCTAGAACCAAAAATTCGAAGATATGCGACATCCTCCAACCCGCAATGGGCCCGCGTGGTGGATAAAGTACGGCGCATTCCCTCGCCTAGAGAGGAGGCACGAGTCCCAGCAGTGGGAACATTAAAAAAAGCTGACTATTATCTACGTATGTAAATTCTTTTAACAATTGGTTGAACAACGCAGTGGACTATCTTCGAGAGAAGCCAGGCCGAGACATTAAAAATGCCGTTTCTTGACCATATAAGAAACGGCATTTTTTGTCTCTCTCGACCGCCTTTCTAACTTCCGAACGCCAACGTTCGGACAACCAGCAACTAACTTTATGTAAAATAAAATTACAAGTTGAAATCTTAACTGTTATTTATATTAAAGTTCAATACATTCATACAAAAGAGATGCATTGGATCCATACCACTTGCTTATGAACTAAGTTGCAGAACACTTGACAGTAATTGAAATAAAGATTACAGTACTGGGGAAGAATTGATACAGCACATTCAAGTTTTAAGAAAAGACTGTTCCCACACACATTGCAAGGAATCGCCACTCCTAGAAACAGATCAATTGGTTTACCACTGGAACTGCTGAGCACAAACTTCTATCATCTTCATCAGTGGCGTAACTAGGTGACGGTCCTGGGGCCTCTTGTTACGTGGAAAGTTATCAAATAACTTCTGCTCTGGGTTGAGCCGAAGTCAGACTTTTACTGACTAAAACGATTAAATTAGTGTTAATATTGGGCCTGGCCACGTTACCAAGGCGAGACGCAAGAGTGCTAGATAGTACCGCATCGTGCAGTTGTACGGTGCCGTTAAGAATTTCGCGATTCGTTTTAAAGTTTAGGGTTTTACGATGGTGCCTTGTCATATATTTGGACGACGCTGCGCCATTTCACGTTAAGCGTACCTCAAAGTACACCTGGCTACACCAATTCGCACTTTTCTATGCTTCAATCCTATCCCAGAGAACGTGTTGGCGAACGCCTCGTCGACTCCACCGCGTGCGGTCGCACTCCCGCTCTCTTTCTCGCTCTAGTAAATGACGATTCTGAGTGACAGAAAAGAATAGCAGAATAGGAAAGTGCGATTCAGGGCAGCCAGATATAACACTCTAATTTGTATTATTTTTGTACTATTTGGCAACAAATGTATCAAGTCAACTTTCTCGGAAAACTTTCACTGAGGTAGTTTACCGAGATTGTGCCTGTTTCAATTATTCCACATATTGTCCAGTTGTGCAGACACTTAAGATACAAAATTACAGCAATTTTACATCATAATATCCACTAGGAGTCGATTTGCGAATAATTAAAACAGCCAGTCAACTTTACTCAAAGAAATCCCGCCAAAATCTCCTCACATACATCATTGTCTGTGGTAGTGTGGCCAGGCTCTAAGGAAATGCTTTACACAGCCAATTCTTTTTCTAAAACTTCATGTACTGTAGTTAATAATTTTCCCGCACTGAACAATCTGCATAGACTACTAGATTATTTGCCAG
The DNA here is from genome assembly GCA_905147345.3 of Mythimna impura. Lineage (NCBI taxonomy): Eukaryota > Metazoa > Arthropoda > Insecta > Lepidoptera > Noctuidae > Mythimna > Mythimna impura. Next base: position 20,515,291 of record LR990360.1, on the reverse strand, counting down.
CCGCTGTGGCCAGTGGGTTTCTTAACACTAGGATCACTGAGTCACCACGCAGGAACATTTTTGATATGAATCTGTCCTTGTTCACGGCTTTACCCTGAAATTAAAATTGTTTTGTTTGAGTATTTAGCATTTTCACTCTACAAAAAATAATACAGTATATTGTGCACTTGGGTCTGGACTCGTAAGGTTACAGACTTGAAAGTAGTCTGTGAAAACAGATGAAAAATGCAATAGGAAAAATCACAACATTAAACTTTTTCAAATCTCTGCAAAATTATATTCAATGTATTGATGGCAGCATGATTGATTGTTGCTCTAAAAACGGTGAACGAAAACATCGTGAGGAAACCGGCATGTCCTAGAACCAAAAATTCGAAGACATGTGACATCCGCCAACCCGCACTGGGCCCGCGTGGTGGATTACGGCCCATTCCCTCTCCTAGAGAGGAGGCCTGAGTCCCAACAGTGGGAACATTATAAGGCCGACTATGCTATGCTATGCTATTGATGGCAAAGTGGCAATAACTCCTAACTGTCAAAGTCAAAAATTCCTGTCCCAAAATCTTTAGAAGGTAATATTATAAATTGACACATTGGTTTAGTTAGGAAGTATTTCCACAACTTAATTTAATGCAAATGCAACTAAATATCAGCTACGGAGATTTCATAATAAAATTATAAATGCTAAAAAGTTATTTTCTCAAAAAAAGTCATTTAGAAGGTATTGGCACTTCACCGTTGGTATGCTTTATAGTGGATTGATGATTGGAAATATTCTTTTTTAAATAAGGAGTATACTAAAAGTCGTGTTCTTTTAGAACTGTTTTAGGTCAGTGGGTCATCTTAGAGCTTGTTTATGCTGTGACCAAAACATATCAACAATACAATCCATGGTCTTCCTTAACCAAAATGTGAGTTTTTCTATCCAATAATGGTAAGGTTGAAAGAAAATGTAATTTACAAGGTTTTCTCTGCCGAATGATGATATAGTTACAATTTTCTGAATTGATGTGTAAAAATATCAATAATTTCGTTGCAAATTGAGAAATCTAAGTTTATGGATTGAGAGGTTAGACCCTGAACCAGTTTTGCAGAATGGGCAACATAATAGTTTTATAGGGTGACATGGATAATTGTGAAGTAAATTAAAACTAAACTGACTTCATCGCTCTGAGCTACTTTACTGTGTAGAATTTAGTTCAAGGAAATTAAATAGAACTGTTTTAAAAGTATGTAATGGTGTGAAACTTTATCACACACGCCTTGTTTTATTTTTGAAATTTACTAGAACTAAACCAACTAGAAGCATCATCCTTTCTGAAAATCAATACATAACCTCTAAACTCATTGTTCGTATTAAGAATTATACCCGAATAAAGACGACAGAAAGTACGTACATAGTTAAAAGCACTTTTACGTGATAATTTACCTTCTTGCCTTTGCCTAGCCTTGGCACCTCAGTCCACATTTCCTTAACATTCTCAAGAACCATGTTGCAATGCCGGTCAAATGCCTTGACGCGTCCCAACAGCTTTTTGTTATTTCGACAGTTGATCAGAACTTGAGTATTGTTCTTTACTGATTGCGTGAGTACTGAAAGAGGGCCGGTACTGAATTCTTCCTCTTCAATTTTGGATAATTCCTCTAAAGTCATCTCCGAACGTGGCTTAGATGTTGATGCCCTAAAAACATATTAATTTGGGTAAATAAGCGCTTTTGTAAAGTATTCTTCTGCTGTCTAATATTTTTAGGTCTTTTACTTACATTTTGTAGTGGTTCTTTTCTAGTTTATCAATGAATAATCAACAAAATTACAAATCTCGAAAAAATCACAATCACACAACGCCAGAGTATTTTTTTAATATTTGTGACTTTTGCTTTTGTTTTGTTGGTTGACTTGGATAGCAGGTTTTTGCGTTTTGGAACATTAGAGAATTAAAAATTGCCTATAGTTTGCCAGTAACATTATTTTGCAAGTATTGATTATGGAATCAAAGTCTGATGATTTTACTCAATGATAGGCATAAGGGCTTATATTTTTATTAACTAAAATTGATGTTGATCGTTGGTATTCAAAACATTTTCTGCGGAAATCTCCTTCCTTGGGTTTATAATCTTGAAACTTGGCAGAAAGTAGTCGAAATGAATAATAAAGGCTTTCGTTATTAGTTTTTCAGAACTTCCCTCGAAATCAGATTTAAGGGGTGTTTAAGTTTTTATGAAAACATTCTCGCGAATGAAGTCGCGGGCAAAGTGTTATTTGTTTAAAAAAAAAATAATTTAAAGAAAAACAAAAAACCCGACCGCGTAAAAACTAATTTAAAAAAATACGTGATAAAATTAACTTAAATAAAAACTAAAAAGAAAATTTAAGTTAATTTTATCACGTATTTTTTTAAATTAGTTTTTACGCGGTCGGGTTTTTTGTTTTTCTTTAAATTATTTTTTTTTTAAACAAATAACACTTTGCCCGCGACTTCATTCGCGAGAATGTTTTCATAAAAACTTAAACACCCCTTAAAAATAGTTTTATGATCGATCGATGTATCGATTATAAAACTATTTTGTGTAGTTATTTAGTATTACTTATCAGAATTCTAAACTACTAGGCTTGTTTCTTTCTTTTTAGTTTTTATTTAAGTTAATTTTATCACGTATTTTTTTAAATTAGTTTTTACGCGGTCGGGTTTTTTGTTTTTCTTTAAATTATTTTTTTTTATTTTATACTTTTTAGTTACGATTCATTGACTTCGATAAAAGATGGTAAATTTCGCAATCTAGTCATTTCATTGAGGGAGTTAATATCGTGGGGATAAAACGCACTTTCTTGAACTATCGCGTAACTTCAAGTGACAGAGACGATACGCACATTCTGTCGCTGACACTTCGCGATGGGTCAAGGCGATGAATAAAAGTTATTTTTTTACCAAAAATATTTGTTCTTCATGCTTTTTCACTGTTTTTTTTTTTTGTTTATATATTGTTTATACTTGAAATAAAAACTTAAATCAATAAGTAAGAAAATTAGCAAGAATGATTGTTTTGTTAAACAACTTTAAATCGTTATATATCCTAAACTATTATTTAAAATGAAAAATGATAAAAGGAACCTAAAGATGATTTTAAAATACCTATTCAACGACACCCCACTTGACATAGTTCATGGACTTTTTTTTTTTTTCATTTTGACAATATGGCGTCTGGTTGTCGCTGTGGTGAATTTTGATTACTGTCATGTCTTTAGTGACACTCGCAAGGTTAAGACGAATCGATTGACGTAAGAATTATCAAAATCGGCCTACGCATTTGGTCTCTAGAACGCCACATAGAAACAAACATACATACATACATACATACATACATAGACTGATAAACACATTACCCTCCTTTGCGTCGCGCAGTCGGGTAAAAAGGCAAGTTGGTGTCATTAGTTCCCATTTTAGCCACGAACCAAAAGATCCTTGTAGAGCTATAACACATTGGCACACACACAGGCACAAGACTAAATACAATCCGTATCTTTGAAATTTTCCAAGTGAAACTCAGTGGCTATTTTAATTATTCGCAATTTGATTCCTATTGTGATGTAAATGGTATAGTTTTGTGTCTAGTTTTGTGTGTGTTAGTTGTGTATCTGCACAACTGGACAATAAGTAGAATACCTCAGCGACGTTTAATTGACCGGACATGGTCAGTTCGGGAAATTCCTCCACCGGATTCGTGCGGAAGAAACGCCCGGGTGTCACCATTGTGTGGACCGCCCGGAGGACACGGTGAAGCATATGGTAGAGGTATACCCAGTCTGGGCAGAGCACCGCCGTGTCCTCGTGGGGGCGCTCGGTGGCAGCGATCTCTCGCGCTGGGCCTTGGTTACAGGCCATGGTCCGGAACGAGGAGGATTGGCAGGCTGTCGCCTCCTTCTGCGAAGCAGTAATGCTAGCAAAAGAGGCGGCCGCACGCGCGAGGCAATGGCCCTCGCGCCCCAGCCACCGGAATTCTGATCCTGATTTCCAGCCACCGTAGGCACGGGCTTGCGGTCGGCGAGCAATGGGTAACTCGCCTTCCGACCGTCCGGTAACCGTCCGGACCGAGCTGAAGTTTGCTAAGACAGCTAACTCATTAAATTTGATGCCAAATACTGCAAAAGCATTAGAATAATATGTTACATTTTGTCCCCTTATGTACGGTCAAAAGCAAAAGTGCATAGGTACTACAGAAATAAAATCGTGTGAAGCGAGAAATGACGCCATCTAGCGTAAAACCAGATTGAAATGTTGCTTTCGACAACATTACATTGTACTGTTAATAGATGGCGCCGCTGTGCTTCTTATGATTAATGCTTAATGCTTATTTTTGTACTTTCTTTTTGTTTCTTCAAACATTGAAATAATTTATAATTTCTTTTAAAGAGATGAAGATATTAAAATTGAATATCAATTTATAAATATTTCATTATCTATGTGTTAGTTTTCAAACTTGAGAGGGTAGGTTGAATATGGATTTACTTATAAAAAATAACTAGTAGGTAGTATAAATAATACTTAGACCAAAGAGTTATGTCTAAGCTCAATTGGTCGTTCGCTAAGTTAATTTCGATTATCTCGTTCCAGCGCCTTTCATTCAATTTTATTTTTAACCAGGTGTATTGTCTACTTATTTTACCAAAATGAGTAAATATGCATTGTTATATAGATTTAGTAAAAAGAACTCAAATAATTGCTATGCATAATCAAGGTAAAAACTTGTCAGAAGTAGCCAGAGAGACCGGTGTAAACGTAAGTAGTTTTTTTTAACGCTTTTAAACAAAAAACTCCTATAATTATAATAATCATTATTGGATATTATATATTTCTGTTTTATTGTTGCAGAGAAAAACAGTTGTTCTATGGATATGATGATTTGAAGAAGAGGGTTCTTTGAAACACCATCAAAGAGCTGGCAGACTAAAACTAATAAACATGTTGCAGCATCAAACTATGATAAGGGAGTACGAAGAAAACGGACGTTGGTCGACGAACCACTATGCTGGTTCATTTGACACAAGCGTTGACACTGTCCGTCGTGCTCTTCATACTTAGTGAAAAGCTGCATTATCGGAGGCATGTTTTGAAATCCTTGCTTACAGAAAACCATAAAAGGGCAAGATTGCAGTTTGCTTTGGATCACATAAACTTTGATTAGAGTAATGTCATATTTACTCATGAAAAAACTTAAGTCCAGTGAACACGGACGGTTATATTTGTGGCTACAAGATAATAAATAATTATAATACTGAATTAATATTATTTACTCAGTACTTATTCTCTGTATTAACTGGAGACCTTGTTATGTGTGTTTAACTTAATATCCGTATTTAAAACAACTTAAAAAAGCTATGAACACTTGATGTGTTGTTGTGCAATTTTATAGTTTTTAGCCTACATTTTTAATCCTTTTGACCTTTGTGATAAAATTATCTGGTCTTTTGTTTGTTTTTGTTAAGGTTACATAAGCTTCAAACCTCTTTCCAATTTTGGAAACGAATACTTAAGCTATGGCCTCAATAAGAAATTATATATAATATTATAATCTTATTCGGTGATTAATAAACGGTGATTGTTAAATTTGATTAAGAAATTGTAAGAAATAAACATATTATTTTTTAATAGTGCCTTTTTGTTACCTGCATTTTTTTCGTTTTGCTGAGTAACTACCCACTTGAATATTATATTACAAATAATTATCCACTTGTTAGCTTTGATTTAATATTCCTACCAACTTCTTTTGTTTGTTATTCATAACTTACAAAAAGTGTGAGTACTACGTGAGATTTGAACTCATGGCTCATTGATTTACGCATCTATCTGCACATGCTAAACCGCTAGGTCAACATGACTCTAATTTGAACGATGAAATTATGAACTACAATCAGTTGTTGACGACAATGATGACGCATGTGTCTATTATTTGTTAAACTTTAAGTCAAGTTTATACTTTGTGAGATTGCTTTTGCTCGCCACTTAGCTGTGAAGAAACCAACGCCATCTAGTTTAATTTTCGAAAACTTGAACTCTAACGTGCAAGGGAAAATAGGCGTTAAGGTATCCAAGCACTTTTGCTTTTTTTTTATTATTAATGATAGGCTCGCGTTTGACCACCATCTCACCTGAGGGTCACTGTACCTATTTCCTCCTCCATCTCTATATTTATTTCACCCATCATTCTGACCCACACAATGTTTGACCAATAAGCATTGCCTAACGTTTCTAAAATAGTGATGTCATATTAAGATACTTATCATTTGTATACGTACTATAAAATGCAATAGCTAGCTGTAATCCCTTTTCGTCGTTCAAGATGACCTTAGGGCTGACGCTGCGTTAAGCGGGCGCCCGCGCCGTGCGGGCAACAATCGCGCGACGTCGCGCGTGTGTCGTGTGCGGGGGTCCTCGTAGCGGAAACCAGATTATTACCTGCGCAGTGTCGCTAGTTCAACTTGAACGGTGTGCATGTAGTCGTGTCGATGGAGAACTTTAATAAATTAATACGTAGCAAAAAGGGCACGGGGCGCGGCTACCCGCATCGGAGCACTTTTGTATGAGACCGCGCGGGCGCTCTTAAGGATAGGCCCTTACGTATTGGACTACTTGCCGCTGCCCCACCTACAAAGTCGATTTTCTCGAAAACTATTAACCTTTTGACCGCCAGTCATGTATATAAGTCAAGGCAGTGTGTCCAGCACGCCAAGGTCACGACTACATGACAGACATAAAAGCTAATAAATCTCATAAATTGTTTTACTTATTTGTGTTGAGTAAGGATGATGTATGTTGGGTGTTGGAATGTGGATGGATGAATGAAGTTGCCCGTTGGTGCATAGAGCATGCTTTTGCTTTTTTGACGTGGCAGTCTAGTACTATTTTTTTCGTTCGGGTACCAAATAGTGAGAATTGAGTACTAGTAAAGTATATATTTATGTGACATCCACCAACCCGCACTGAACCCGCGTGGTGGATTACGGCCTATTCCTTCTCCTAGAGAAGTCCGAGTCCCAGCAGTGAGAATATTATTAAGAAGCAATTGTAATGGTGGTAGTCATGGATATCTTTTGTATGTCTTCGTGATTCTAGTGTGAGAAAGAGACAGATTTATGGTGGAATTTTTGATAACAAACAAAATAAAACAAGGGACCATTCATGAAATATTTTTATTTATCTTTTTTTCTGTAATAATAAGAAAAAATGAAGTATTCAACTAGCTTTTAGTAACTAATTTTGATATAATAATTCAATATATTTATAATTCACAGTCTTGGAATAAAAATAAAGGCAAATTTTAATAAAAGACATTGCCATTTTCATTCAACGTTAGTTTTTTTTTCCATCTTGCAACACATTACGTAAACTTTTATATTTATTTTCATACAGGAACAAGCTAAGATGCGTACCGGGATCACACTTACATAAATTTCTTTGGTTATATTTACAATATTTATGTACTTTCCCTTTAAAAACTTATTTAAATTATCACAACTAAATATTACTATAGCAACACATTTACGAAAGACAAAATAAATACAATGATCAAAGATCCAATCAATTTTTACTCCAGTACGCAAATATTAAAATGATTAAGTTTTAAATGGAAAGCAAGATTTAGAAATGAAGTAAATGGGTAGAAAAATGCGATTATAAACGTATAGTGTATTCGTGTTGAGAAAATAATAACGCATCGTTGTCACTCAACTTAGCCACGCCACTTGACCAATTATATCATAGTAAATTATATGATGTACACGTTGTAAAAGTCAATTAAAAAAATAATTACCTCACCTATTCGTAAAAATAAGTTAAAATTCTGACGATTATGATTAAATTTTAAAATAATTACTTAATAATGTTATTTGAAAATAATATGTAATAAAATTTATGCTTTTAATATTAATGGTTTAATCTTCTTCTTCTCGAATCGATGGTTTTCTTTTTCCCTCACAGTTTTTGAGCCCAGTAGCTTGCCAGGTATATAGCGGCTTCAGTGGGGTTTTTAGGTCCTCCAGCGTACAGATGTAGGGACATTTTGGGCACTCTAATAGGTGAGCCATCGTCTGGTGAGGAGCAGCGCACTCGCACTATCCCCCATTTTGCCAGGTTGTGTTTGCAACGGCCTAATTGGGTGCGCAGTCTATCGACCGCTTAAAAAATGGTTTAATTTTTACCCCAGTATGAATACACTTTTACTTTGCAGTTTGAACTACACTATTTTCTCAACACGCATAGGCTATAGACAACATTAAATGTTGCCATGTATAGAATGGCCCATACTGGCCATTGCGATTATCCAGTATTAGCCATTGAACATATAACTTTACTGGGTCCTCTTCTGATTCACACAGTTCGTCAAACAGAGAAAATATTACAATCACATATAAAAAATATCGACACACCGCTTTTTAATCAATGAATTTCGTTGTGAAGTTTATGTTACATATGATTGAAAACCACAGAGCTGCCAAAACAATAGAGTTTATATTGCTTTAAAATACGTTTACCCTATGGAAAACTTAAAACTTTTAGGTAGCAAGCACGATTACTTTTGTTGTGCTTATTTTGGCTCACCAGATATAGGTAATGGAGATCGTCCACAATGATTTTTTGCAACGATTACCTATGTAGAGCGTTACAAACGCGTTACATACAGAGCAGCTGCATCGCTACGTTTGGCCGTTTATCGCATTTGCGATGCATACGCGCGATTGTATCGCTGGTGTCTCGCTACTCCATTGATACAAACAACACCATCTACAGGCGCTCGCTCACAGATAGTTACTATACTGCAGCACACGAACTGTATCGATGTTCCTTCGCGTCTTTATCTATACTGTATCAATGCAGAATCATGGTTTTGCGATGAAGATATTAGATGAGGCGACAGCATCGCTACTATATCGCAGTCTTTTTGCGATTGAATCACTGCAAAAATCGACGCCTATAAATATCTGCAATTTTAGAGGCATCGCAGATATATGTACCGTGTGCCTGTACCCTTATATTTAGATTTCTTAGCTGCTCTGCGTTTTTCAACCATATTTGTAAAGAAGAAAGTCTAATTTCCAGCCAAGAAAACTATTGCTTACTAACATTTATCACCAAACTTGGACACTAATAAATATATTGAGGTTCATTTTGCGACGATCCAGCACCATTTTCTTTTGTACCAAGCTGTGGCAGTGATTACTACTATGGACGACAATTATTATGCATCTATTTATTTATAAATTATTGCATTATTCCGATTAAAGCATATAATTGACAGGGACATGGGCAGAATTACATAAAATTATTTTTTATTATTTTTATTCACTTCTCTCTGATAAAAGTTTTAATAGTATCACCACACTTCAGTTTTCTTTAACTGACAGTAACATATTATACGGTTAAGACGTTTATATAGAGTAAAAAAAACCTCCTTATTTATAATAATAGCTGTCTTCTCGAATCCTGCCCATACCGCTATCACAAATACAATCAAAATTATCTGATGTTTAATATTACAAAAATACGTTTATTATTCTATTTTCGGTAAGCATGTTGCTTCGCTGTAGCACCATTTGTATAGTGGAATTAGAACGGTTTATATAAATTATTTATTGTAAAGCATCAACACTCAAGACTAACTAGATTTGTGTTCGACTGTCGCCGGCTGAATGTCAAATTGAAGATTGGTGGGATGAGATCCTGCATGTGTATCAAAAGGCCTTTGAAGTATTACGTAAAAAAGATTTTTCATTTTAGTATAGAACTGCATAGAATTAACTTTATTGTATACCATTAATAGTAACATAACTTTTAAACAAGTTTAAATTAATGGGTACAATGGCGGTTTTATCGCTGATAGCGATATCTACCAGACAATTATTGGATGGACTGAATGAATGAAATTCTTGAAAGGCCTCTGAATCCAAGCAGAAACTGCGAGAGCAATTTTAAATTGTCTTTATAAAGTTTAAGATCAATAACTCTTTTTTGACAATAATTGTAACTAACTTTTGGACTATATGTACTACTTATATACTAAGTTACAATGAAATTAGTTCACTCATTGTAACTGGCCAGTATATATGAATTACTGTAAGAACATTCAAAATGGTGGTAAACTAGGACTTGCAGTTTTATTTATTTCTTTAAAACATTTAAGTAGAACTGCTTCATAATCCAGACGGCGACACAACACATAGACAAAAACACAAATTCTCTATAAATCTCAAACACTATAGTCTTTATAAAAATACGAATTAAGCATTATGTACCATAAGACACTTCTCATTTATCATTACTAACTATAAGGAATAAAACTAACCTAATAATATTTACAGAGATCTCTTATTTATATTTTAATCAATCGTTTAAGAGTACGAGCAAATATCGTGGTAAAAATTTCAAATTTCGTAAAGGATGTTTAATCCAATTTCGGATTTTCATCGTTCGGTTCAGCGCCAACGGTTGAAAATCCAATAGTGCATTGTATGACTTTACGATGTTTGAAATTACCAACATCGTTATGTGCTTGGTACCATATCAACGATGGCTCATCTTGAATGTAAAGGAAATAAAATGGGCTATGTGAAGAACGAACCGGGTAGCTTTTTTCGCAATAGAGAATATGCATGCAATTTTTTTATTTGCTAAATTAATATTTTTTAGCTGTGGTAAAAAAATATTTAAAAAAAAATATCTTCTTCCACAACGAAGTTATAAAACTTCAATGTTGCTTTTATGAAAGAGAAGTCCGACATGGTCTTTGACGTCAAGAGCCATGACACCAGTACGGCCGCCATAGAAAACGCAAGATGCCGTTTTTCCGGGAGAGACAGATATATTTGTTTATAATTGTTATGCTTTCCAACCAACTTTGAGTATTCTACTTTTGTTTATTTATTGATATATTGGTTAGTTAACAAATATTTTTTCATGCATATTCCCTATTCTATTTATTATTATATTATTACTGAATAAAACAACTGTTTTGTCACATACAAAACAGTTGTTTTTGCTACATAACATATGTAAAATATGAGAACGCTTTGGAACCTTAGCAATGTTGGTACGTCACCAAGCTCATAAGTGTGCTACAAACTTAAACGCGTACGATCTTACAGTTTAAGTAAAATACATACAAACATTTAGAAATATACTCTACATTTATGTACAGATATTTCTTACCGTCAAAATTGCGTTTCATTATTACAAAATATGAACACTTTCGTTTTATGCCTATATTCGTAAGAAGCTGAATAAGTAATAATAAAATAATTTCTTCACTTTTTTTCTCGTTCTTTTTAACCTTATTTAAACTCAATTATTTTATATTTGAACATTCTTTTCACATGTTGAGTACCTACATATTTTATCTGATCAATTTTATTCTGCTGTCAATTATGGCTCAAAAGCCCAGATTCCAAACAAAAAATGCTTAGTAGAGTACTACATTGGCATCTGGGCTTTTCAGGCCATATTTAACAGCGATTAAACACTCTTTTGAACAAGCAACTTACAATACTAACCAGCCATTGACCAACCAAACCAAATTCAATATATCAATCAACATACCATTTCGGTTCACATAAAATGCTTCGTAAAAAATCAGATCCTTACATACCTTGTTACGACAAGTCTTCTGTGCTAATGGCCATTTAAATATATTTACAGACTAGATAACTCAATTAAATTACACGCCATTCGTAAAACTACTTTCATTTTTTTGTTACGGCAATCTCTTTGCCTAACGACTTTCTGTTTTCGAATTTCTGCTGTAAACTGGCAACATTCGATGGTTTGGCCGTCAGTTTTGTTTGATTTGGTTTATTGTCCGTCTTTTGGGTGACTGCTGATGGTTTAGGTACTACTTTAGGCTTGTTTTTATTTAGATTGTCTGCTATAGCTTTTACGGAGTCTACTTTTGAAATGGCACGGTTTGTGGGCGGAGTTTTGTCTGTCACTTTGTTTAAGTTAGAATTGGAATTGACTGGTTTAAGTGGAGGTGCGACTTTGTTCGGTTTTTTCGGCTCTGTGGGCGCCGGTCTTAATGGCGGTCGGTTGTCATTCGGTTTTGCTGTCACCACCGGTTTGGTTGTCACTTTCGTCGTGTCGTTTGGTAACTTATTATTGTTAATAACATCGGGAGGCTTCACATTTTTCGCGTCGGGTACTGTACAGCTAGAAACAACGTCTGGACTGTTCATTATTTTCGGAGTTAAGTTCACGTTTTTAACTACTTTGGGTGATTGAGGCACGTTTCTGAATGTGGAAGTGTTTTTGAGAGTGGGTGGAGTCACTTGTCTTGAGAATGTTGGAATTTTAGAATTTGGCCCCGGTAGAGGTGGAGGAGCCTTGTCTTCCTCTTTTGTCTCATCTTTTTTCATAAAGGTGGGTACATTGACAGCCGAAGGATGTAAATACCCACTACTTGTCGTTGACACGTTAGATTTAGCTCCAGAATTGCTATAAACGCTCTCTGGAGTCTTGTAATGTTCCGAATTCATGTACGTACTATCTCTATTGCTCTCTCTCTTTTCCGCCGCGGCTTTGGCCTTTCTTTCTTTCTCTTTCTTTCTTGACAGCGTCGATGCTGAATATATGGACTCGAAATTACGATTCTGTATTTCGTTCACGATCTCTCCTAGTAATCCCATGCTTTCAGTGCTCCCAGAATTTGATGGGATCACTTTTGGAGTGTTATACCCTTCGGGAGGAGGCTGAGGTATAGTTTTGATCGGCAGAGGAACCCCTGGTAAAGGCTTCGAGTGTTTTTCCGGACTCTCTTCAATAACCGCGTAGATATTGTCTGAAGATTCTTCAGCGATGTGTGCTAAAGGAGCTTGTTTTTCTTCAATGCAGTCCACATAATCAACCGACTTAGTCTCGGATTCTTTTGGTATTGGTGGTGGGGTTGGGTCTGAATGACTCGGTAGAGGTGGTGGCGGGGCTGTGGGTCTGCCCACGACGGATAATGGCCTAGGTGCGGCTGGCGCCTGCCTCATTGACCCAAAGCTTTGCAAAGCCGGTTTTTGACTCGCAGGAGCTCTCATACTCTGAGCTCTATTGACAAAGGCTTTAGGATCGTCCCCATCTTCGGAATCAGACACCACAGGCACAGATTTGACTGGTAGCTCAATCTCTTTCTGGAGTATCGGGTTGGATATCTGCAAGTTCCTTAGAGCCACTTTGTCGGATTTTGGTATTTTGACCTGATGATTTGGATTCTTAGGTAAAGAGTGACTTCTTTCCACTGGATTACGTTCCTTCTCTTTAGGCTTATCATGTTTCAGGAACGATGCTATACGGTTTAGTGAAATCCCTTCTTTAACTTTCTTCGGTTCTTCAGGGAGAGGTTTTTGTGGTACCCCAGCGGAATGCATGCTTAGTGGTCTTTTAGGGAAATCTGGGGACATAGGGACAGTTGGGGCAGCTCTTATAGGCCCTAGAGTCTTCGATCCTTGTAAGGGTGATATCAACTCCTTTGCTGTGCATGTAGAAGCTTCTAGAATCGGGCTTGATATCACAGGCCTTGGCGGAGGGTTGGCCGCTGCGGACTGTGTTATTTCTTCAGTTTTATCAGCACTCATTAAAGCTTTAATTTTGTTCTGTACAGTACTATTTGTCCGTTTTACTGAGGGACTCGTCTTTGGACTCGTTTTTGTCGTAGTGGGTACAACTGGAAGTGGGGGGGCACTTCTTAAGACTGGTTTTAAGACTCCTTGAGAGGCAATATTCTGGCTGTTACTTCCACTCCTATGCACAGGCGTAATTTTCGCACTTTTATTTAAACTCTCCGCTATACTTTTCACTGGTTTTGACGCTATTGAAGCTTCACTTTCTTCTTTTTGTTCTGCAGCAGTTTTTTCTATAGGAGTTAGGGAAAAACCTTTGAAATTGCCGAAGAAGTTGACGGAAGGGTTAATATTGCCTGGGGGACTTCGGTCGGAGTCGCTGCGGAGTAAGCTAGAGCTCATATCGTCAGGGTTAGACAGTGTGTGGACATTGACGGGTTGGGCGTTATTTTGAGTGCTGTTTTGAAAGTTAGCGGCGAATTTGCTTGCGCTGCGAGAAATACGATGTTGTAGACTTGCTTTCTTTGGTGATGGGGCCCTGTAAACAGATAATTTCAGATGAGTTTTGAATTATTTATTTTAGAATTGATAAATGTTGGATAGTAAAGTAATTGTAGATTGTAATCATGCTGTCATGCGAAGTTTTTTCTTTTATACAACATGCATATCAGTGTTGTGTGGGAATAATCTGTACTAAAGGTTTAAATTGAAACTTGAATAATTCTGCTCTTGATTCGTATTGATAATACCCTAACAAACAGCAGCGCTGGCCGCAGCGACGAAATCCAAATAGGTGCATTGGATTAACAATCTAATGTATAGGGCCATTGGATTGTTAATCCTAAGTTATTTGGATTTCGTCGCTGCGGCCAGCGCTGCGCTCAAGGCTGTTTTCTTAGAGAATAGCACGCCTGCACTGTACTGAGTTTCACGTAAATATAACCTTTTAACAATTAAATATCATAAATATAATGTTTACAATAGAAGTTATTAAAACAGGAGGTGCCTATTAAACTCTATACGAGATTACACTAAGAAATACTTTTGACTTCGAATAAATCAGAATTAATTTTATTATAATTGTTACATAAAAGATTATGCCAGAGCCCAAACATGCTGTTAATGCCAAAAACATGCACTTAATACTAGGATGCCATGCAACGTTAATGAAAAGCTAAACCAGATCAAATCACTCACCAAAACAATGCAGAAACAACACCAAGTAAGGAGTATGTAAGTATTACCAGCTTTAAAATATACTTTTTTGTAATCAATCGGGGTGTTCTTTTATTAATTCAAATTAAATTGAGATTTTGGAACGCATTTTTTTAATTTTGGAAACCAAAAGCCTGTCTTTATGCAGATCTAAGATTAACGTTAAATAGAGTTATTGTTTTAAGCGTTTCTATGATTAAAAGATCACCATTTTTACAAACTCAAACTTGCAATGTTTGTTTAGAGAAAATTTTGCAAATTAATTTTTAAAAGCTGGTAACACATCGTGCATAGAAATAAGAAGAATCAAACAAGCAACTAATAGAAAAAAAATAAGAGTAATTTATTAAATAGTGAGTTAAATTTATTACTAGTTAAATTATTATGAGTATGTTACAAAGTAAATGTAAAGAGTTTGAGCATTTACAGGACATTTTTTATTTAGAGAGTTTACTTTTTGTTTAAATGAGTTACAGTTTATTTATAATGTTTTATAATGGGTACCTCGGTTTTTGAAAGTTACAAGACCAACATACGGTTAGTAAAACTCTTACTAAAAAAATACATACAGCCTAACATGTAACCAGGGGGTTACTTTTTGAATTCGGTTAAAAACGTCTCATATTAACACGAATTTAAAGTTAATTTAGTGAAAGAGCTTTCAGAAACCGGGGCTTAGTAAAGATGAAAATGAGTACTATAGAAAGAAAAATGAAATACACAGATAGAAAAAAGGAAATAATTGTTCTTCAAGAGTTTATACAGAATATAGTGTTTAGAATGACACTGAAATAAGGGTGACATTTGTGAGTTTTGAGCAGAAATTTGAGCAAACATGGAGCACTGAGACGCCTCGGCGACCGCTGTTAGAGACGCCATTGATAAAACTTTCCAAATAACCTAAGCGTGTCAGTAAGACAAACTGACCGCCCATGAAAATTATAATTTTGTTTAGTCTGTCAGTTTCTTTTTTCTAGTGAACATTGCTTCATAGTAATATAGTTGCTTCACTATTGTTCATGTAATGCGAGTGTGTTCACAAACATAAATTTCACATAAACAAGACACCCAGACCCGGAGCAACTATCTGCAGTAGGTCATACAAATATTATTTCCATGTAGGGTTCATGATTTCTCGACCTTTTCAATTTCTCGGGTCTCGAGAATTCTCGAAAGTCATTTCTCGGGTCTTCCCGAGTTGTCGAGAAATTATTAGTAACCAAAAGGCAAAGGCAAATTGTTTTGTCATCCTATGCAATTCTGTTTAAGCGTGTGACAGACAGACCAGCCCCCCTAGTCAAGTTACAAACGTATCGTTCGCGCCGAACGCCTCGAGTAGGCCACGCCTCCGATTCCTTTGTTCTGACGTCATCTCAAGGCTCAGTCACGTGGTCAGAACAAAGGAATCGGAGGCGTGGCCTACTCGAGGCGTTCGGCGCGAACGAAACGATTGTAATTTGGCTAGGGGGGGCAGTGCTTGCGCTCAACACTACTTCCCCGAACAGGAATATTATTATTATCGGTAATGGCGTCTTTAATCGCTTTCGGTGCAGCGATCCTCAGCTCCGTTTCAATTTGATTTAAAAAAGTTAAAAGTAAGTAAAATCTAACTCTACATCTATATTAATAAGGTCTTAATTAGTATTTTTAAATTCCCATTTTTTTAATATTAATATCATTAAAATACACAGGCCAAAAGTATCACAGTAAATAATATAATGAAATAAATAAATCCCATTCACAACGATTTCCCTAATTAGTTATAACACCACGCACCGGGCGTCGAGGAAGGGCAGACAAGGCCCTATTTCAACCCTCCTAAAAAGGTCCATGGTGGTCGGCCCATCAATCTGGACCCGAGATGGTGGCGCGTAGTGTTCCACGCGCGCCTCTCTTAGGAGGGCCACTCTGCAATATAGGACGAGACCGACGGGGATAGGGTCACAACTAATCCGGGATAACGAAAGTCAAACTGTACTCGCAGCCGCCGACACGTGGACGTGGGATCACCACGGTAGTGTTAGTCAGTAAGAGTCGGACAGATCCCTTCACAAAAAAAAAAAAAAAACCCCAGGGCGGAGGACATCTATGAGGATTTCCACCCCGAAAAAAAAAGGGTCGCTAATCTTTTTTTTTTTATTTATGATAGGCTCGCGTTTGACCACCATCTCACCTGATGGTAAGCGATGATGTGGTCGACGATGGAGCACGCTTGCCTAGAAGTATAGTCTATTCACTCTTGACTTAAAGACCCCTAAGTTGTAGTCACACTAATATCGTAAAGGCGAAAGTTTGTGAGAGTATGTGTGTATATTTTTGTTTGTTACTCCTTCACGCTGAAACTGCTGAAGATATTTGGATGAAATTTGGCAAAGGAGTAGACCATGTCCTGGAATAGTACATTGGATATTTTTTACCCCAGGAGAGTGTTTAAACCCTGGAATTTTCTGGTTTCTAGTAAAACACAAAGTTGGTGCCCTGGAATCGCACGACGGGGTCGCGGCAGACTAAGGAGAAGATGGCTGGACGACTCACCGGCCCACGCTGAAAACCAGCGCTGTGGACTCGTCGCATTTTTGCGTTGTGGACACGGCATTATGCTGAGCGTACGGCTGTTTTGCTCGGACGTGGCGCATATATGTTATTTCTGTTTAATTATGTTTTTGTCTTGCAAAATGTTTGCAATATGTTTAGTTATAAGTTTGCGCTTTTTCCGGCAAATAAAATATTATTCTTTCTTCTATCTTTCTTTCCTAAGGAACTGGCAAGAAGTGGCTCAGAGCCGGGAACAATGGAAGGAATGGAGGGAGGCCTTTGTCTTTGCTTTGGGACAGTATAGGCTAGATATAATAATAATAATGCGGGCGAGGCCGCTAGCAGAAGTTAGTTAGAAAGTAAAGAGAAGCTAAATAAATGCATAATCAGCCTTTTAATGTTCCCACTGCTGGGACTCAGGTCTCTAGGAGACGGAATGGGCCGTAATCCACCACGCGGGCCCAGTGCGAATTGGTGAATGTCACATGCCTTCGAATTTTTGGTTCTAGGACATGCCGGTTTCCTCACGATGTTTTCCTTCAGCGTTTTGAGAGCAGTGGTGATGAAATAAATTACACAAAGTAACGCGCCTGGCTGGGTTTGAACCCGCGACCTACAACTCGTAAGTCGGGGCCGTTACCACTCGGCCACCACTGCTAAATAAATGAAGGATGGAATGTCTGAGGAATAATATGGAAGTAAATGGAGGGAATGATAGCGTGACGGTTGACGAGACGGCATGGAAGAAATCCGGTCAAGTGCGAGTGAGAGACTCGCGCACGAAGGTACGCACGCGTCCGTAGCAAAAAACGATAAAAAAAACACAGTTGTAGTATGGGAGCCCTACTTAAATATTTACTTTATTCTGTTTTTAGTATTTGTTGTTATAGCGGCAACAGAAATACATCATCTAACTGTCTAGCTATCACGGTTCATGAGATCCAGCCTGGTGTCAGACAGATGGACAGCTACATACAGATAGGGTCCCGTTTTAGGACCCCAATTAATATGGCAGGAAAATGATGACAATGATTATTTTCTAAGAATTTTTAACGGTTTTTTTATTCGTTAGTGAATGGGATTTCTTAGTTCAAACTACAAAAATGAATCTATAATTCTATCAATGCTACAAATAATTATGTAAATCTACTTAATCTACTTAAATCTAAGGAGATTTAGCCTCAGTCAAAGTTATAAGTTTTTTATTACACATACAATGCTACAAGATCCCTTTTGGTGCTTGAATGACTGACACCCGAATACTAAAACGCTACTCAACTTTGAGCGGCGCTCAAAGATCATATCCATGACATTTACAAGGATACCTCACCTCACCTCAGATTTTAGTAGCGTTTGAATATTCGGGCCTAAGTCTGGGGGTGCCTTTAGTTGAGTCCGGTGAAATTGTATTAAGAAATCAAAGATGGCGGCATTCCCGTCAAAAGGTCCTTTGATGGCCATAGTGAAGAATTCGGGACATCAAAGTTCTATCAAGAAATATGTTCTTATGGTAGGAATCAGATAAATTTGCAACAGCGGTCATTGACTTTCTTACATTTATTGGCATTCTTAATTTAAAAACGGAAATCAAGACTTTAAAACTGTTTTGAATCGACATTTTATCGTTATCCTTTAAATTTTCTAGTACCTACTAGAAAACATTATGCGTTACGGCCTTTTCACGACTTCGGTCTTACCGACGAGCGACGCGGCATCGATAGCCTGGCGCGCGCCGCTCTGAGCGGCGTCTCGTGGCGCGCTTCAAACATTGTCATACTTTTGTTCTTACCGCTCGTCGCCCCGCACTTAGCTCCCGCTCACAGCAGCAAGGTCGTTAACGAGCCGTTAGGGGTTATAAACTCCTCCAACATCCAGTGCGAGAGCGGTGCTTCTGACCAGACTATGGCAACTTATTAGAGTGCCCAAAATGTCTTTATATCTGCACTCAGGAGGAAATAAAAAGCCACTGATGCCGCTATAAACGTGGCCCAAATACTTGGGAAAACCATCTTGAATCGATGGTTTTCCCTAAGAAGTAATAGAAAACAATCAATTGTTTATTTTTCGGGTTAAGTACCCGCAGACATATTAGGAAAAGGTCTATGTGCTTTATTGCAAATTTATCTGGCGCCTATCATAGTTTTCATAGATTCTGTTCAACCCACAAAGACGTGCGTTTTCATGCAAATCCACAATAATAAGAATTCCCCTTTTACTTTTTAAACCTATGCGATTTGAGATTCCCGCCAACATTGGCATTGTTGCCAACTTGACCAGCATTTGCAAACAAACTTATCTTATTACTAACATTCCCAACATTATGCATTCTATGCTGACTGTTCGCTACCATTTCATTCGTCGTAGACGCCAAACCCTGCTTTATTATAACAACATTAGGTTTATTTCCCTGTGGCAAACTGTCCAAAACCGGTTTCGGTTTGACCGGAGGCCTATTGACTTTGATATCAGTTTGACTCGCGATTTGAATGTCATCTTTGTTGATTTTTTTGACAGGTTTTTTTAGAGGGACTTTAGCTAGATTTTTCTCAGGGATTACCGGTTTTTGTATAGATTTAAGTTCTTCTAAATTTGAATAAACCGGCCCTTCAGGCTGTGGGGGGTCTGTGCAAGTGTTAGTGATAGAATGTGTGCTAGCATTTCTTTTGATACTCAAAAGGTTTCTTAGGGAAGAAGTGCTGTCTTGGAACATGGCGAATTTGCCAGCGAACAGTCGTTTAGTGTCAGGTTTCGTGCACCCGTTACAGAAGTTGGTTACGTACGATTTTCTTGGTTTCTTCCACCAGAGGAGGACGTTGTGTCTTGAGTAGTAGATGAGGAACAGGACCAGCAGGATCGCAGGGATGATGCCGAGGAATATCACGTACATCGCGACCATGAAGTTGCGTTGGACTGTAAGAGACGATTTGAGTTAGATTACGGTTTTATTTTAGCTATATTGTAGGACTAGTTCCTGGCGCCAAATAATTTTGCTGTGTTTAGCCTGAAGCATTTAAGGTGCGTTAAAAAAAAATCCATTCATCACTTAGGTACTCCATTAAAGTTTTTAATTTGTTAAAATAACAGGTGGATTGCGTGTTATGCAATTGCTCCTTTAGGGATTGAACCCAGAACTTTACGCTTTATAGTTGCGCATGCGACTTCCTCAACAAACAAGACGGTAACAGATTAAAAAAACGTTAATTGAAATTTACAACTTGTAGTTCTTATGAAGCTTGATAGATGTCGCTAGTCGCTACCGCCCTCAAATAAGGCTTACTGTCGCTTCGTCGACAGTTGCATAGTTGTGTATGTAAGCTTCACGCAGGCGTACACCAAGCGTATAATGAAGAATACACGTCTATGAAGCGTAAAATTAACGTAAAAGCACTTACTGGTGGGATCAGTGGCTGGACCAGAGTCGTAGGAGCCTCCAGGGCCAGGGAGCGCGCATAAGGGAGGGGCGAAGCCCGCCTCGCAGTGACAGTGACCTAGAAAGAAAGAATGATTATTTGGCATATGAGTTTGGTGAGGATTTCTCTGCTGAAGTTTTTGTTTCCTGATAGCTACCACCTGGTTTTTGGAGTCAAGAGTGAATAGGTTACTTCTAGGTAATCGTGCTCCATCATCCTCACGTCAAGCAAGAGACTATACATAATAAAAAATTAAATGTCGTTTAAATTTGTTCAGAAAATATGCCTGGACAAAACTAGGATCATCAAGACCTTTGAATTGATATTTAATTTTGGTTTTCTCATCTCAATTTTTTTTGTTTTGTACACTTTCAAAATCAAATTTTTATTGACGGTATGATTGACGCAGTGGTTGAGCGATTGGCTGCTGCACTGCGTGTAGCGGGATCCATTCCCATACGGAACAAATATGTATGGCCTACAGACTGATAGTCGTTGCGACTCTGAGTGTTTTGTGTATGTGAGTTTACATTGTTTATGAACGAATACACGATACAAGAGTCATTCTTAGTGTGGGCTACAGAAATCTTAATAATAAGACAATAGAAGTCACAAAGACGCGTGACCAACACATAGACAAACAATAAATACACACTATCGCTTACACATGCATTTTGCATTGTAGCAACAAAAATTGAACTTTTAGCGATATTTTCTAAAACGCATGGTCTCAGGAGTCGCGGCCCCTGTAACCAATAATAAACGTGTGCGAAAAGTAGGGAATGATATTGCGCGCTCACTCACACTTAGCGCACTTGTGTTCTACGAGACACATGCGCGGCGACAAGGTGGGTTACCATGACGTTTAAAGTAAGATTGTTTTATTCTTATTCCATTGTGGGTTAGAGATGGCGCTAGACAACCTATATAGCTCTGTCTCTTACCCACACTGGAATAACAATGAAACAATCTTACTTTGAACGTCATGGTAACCCACCTTATCGCCGTGCATGTGTCTCGTAGAACACAAGACTAAGTGCGCTAAGTGTGAGTGAGCGCGCAATATCATTCTCTGCTTTTCGCACACGTTTATTATTAGTTACAGGGGCCGCGACTATTTTCTAAAACCATTCGTTTTAGAAAATATCGCTTATATTTTAATTTTTGTTGCTACAATGCAAAATGCATGTGTAAGCGATAGTGTGTATTTATTGTTTGTCTGTGTTAGTGGCTCTGCGAAGTAGATAGCATTTCTATTGTCTTCTTATTAAGATTTCTGCGGTGTGGACTAACTTTTTTTTTTTAAAGTGAGAAATCTGCCAATTACACGTATCCATAAAACCTTATTGCTGAATCTGAACCAGAAGATGTTAATAAACTGTTCAATAACAGCACGCAGTACGAGCAGAGCATGAGCCGAGTACAAATTCGTGTAGTGGAGCGACTTACAAGCCGAGAAAGAGCGCGCTTCGTGCGTTTGGTTCGTGCGAGAGTGCGCTTCGCCGTTTGTCGGATTTTTGACGAACACGTCGGGTTTCGCATCACGTTCGAGGACAGTGATCGTTGGAAGCTCATTGTATATACGTCCACACTTGACACCGCAAATAGCGGCTCGGCTTGTTGTCAGCTCCTCTATCTAGCCCACCTTATATTTTTAAAAAAGGCTGTATCTTAGTAATGTCATACCTGCAGAGTTACAGACGCCATGTCCGGAGCAGTTAGAAGGACAGACGGAACTCTCCATCGCAGCTATGGTGCCTCTCAACTCAGACACGGCTTTGCACTCTTGTTTGTAACACATCTGTAGGGAAACAGTTATTATTACTTCATTTATTTCTGACTAGCTTTTGCCCGTAGCTTCGCCCGCGTACATGAAATATAGCCTATGTCACTCAGGAATAAAGCAGCTTTCTATCGGTGAAAAAATTTAAGCAATCGCACCAGGACTTTCAGAGATACCTACTACAAACAAAAAACAAAAAAAACTTTACTTCTTTATTTTTATAATAATATGTACAAGGTGGTCGTGAGTGGAAAGGCCAGGAAGGGATAGTCTAGGACACACAAAAGACGTCCACTATTGGACATAGGCCTCCTCTAAATGTAGCCACAACGACCGGTCCTGTGCGCCTCGCATTCATCGGATTCCCGCGATCCTCATCAGGTCGTCGGTTCACCTTGTAGAACACCTTCCAATGGCTCTACGACCATCTGTTGTGTGAGCAATGTGCTCTACCTACTGTAGCAAAATGTTGGTGAAGTCAATAGTACGGAATTCAGTTTGGCAACGAGACGAAGCGTTGTGACGTACACACCACTTGACAGAGTCACGGCTGAGTTTGCGCGAGCCAGCCAGATTAAAGTTGACGCGGTCCCTTTGTTCGCTCCAGCCTGCCCCTTGCCGCCGTCCCCCAGCGACGCGCTAACTTGAGGTCCGTACCCCACAGCGGGTGCCCGCGAGCATGTAGTCGCTTAGTTTTAAGTTTAGTTAAGTAAGCCCTGGCTGGAGGCTTTAAATTTTCTAATTAGGCCCCCACAGGCAAATCCGGTTAAGCAGTCAAGTCAGTCTATGAGGTTGTCCTCATAGAGTAGCAAGACATAAAAAAGAAGACGCGGTCCTCTATCGGCAGCCGCGTGGGCAACACTGCTCTAAAAACTGTGTTACGGCTCGTTGTGAATTAAACACCTAAAGCCTACATAATTAAAGAATAATTCAGATGCGCTCATTACCCACAATACGTCATATTCTCTGGAAGAGATTCCTACTCTGACCGGCATCGTGAACCGACAAATACATACCATTTCATCGCCACAGATCGCTCCGTCGGGCACCAGGCCAGGATCCACATCGCTCAGTCCCAAGTCTATGATGGCCGTCCGACATGCCATGATTACACCTAAAATGATACGAACGTTTTAATGTATACACTTGGGTCTTCTATATTCGGTATTCAGAATTATAAACTTTATGTTTTACACAACAAGGTTTAAATTAGCTTGCAACCTATTTTAATATGGATGGTCACTTAAAAAATCAATTTAAAATACTTAAACCGATACTTAACAAAGCCAACTAACTTGGCAAAGAATTTAAATTATCTCGAACTCGATTCGACTCTCGTCTGTCACGTAGTTATTTGGCATTATGCTGAACTGAGCCTATTCGGTGCAGCCGTGAGACACACAATGTTGTTTTTATTTATATATACTTCATCGTATACCCAGATTACAATTAACAAAAATGAAACCTTATAATAAAAAACCGGGCAAGTGCGAGTCGGACTCGCGCACTGAGGGTTCCGTACAAACTTACGTATGAAAACAGTTCAATTCCCGAATTGAGTTTAACGATGATTTTGCCGAATCGCAAAAAAATATTTTTCTTTGTGACGTAACTACAAATTTACAGTTTGCAGATTTTTTTCTATACTAATTGTGCTATGAGACCTTGCTTCATGCCAAATTTCAGGATTCTAGCTCAACGGGAATACCCTATGAATTTTGATTTCCTTGAGAGTGTCGAAATACACGTTTTTTGCGACATAAACAGCCATATATATTTTTCCGTTAACTCAAGAGTTTGATTTTTTCACAGCTTCAAGGGACCGCAGACCTGGAGTATATCGTTTTAATTTCAACTCGATACCTCCACTCATTTTTGAGATGAAGGGTCTTGACAGACAGACAGACGGACGGACAACAAAGTGATCCTATATGGGTTCCGTTTTTTCCTTTAAGAGCTACGGAACCCTAAAAAAAAAAACATACAATAAGCGGCCTTATCGCACTCGGCGATTTTTCCTGGCAACTTAGAATGGACAGAGATTGCCTGGACACAAAATGGTGTTGCACTAGGTGCAAATACTATTTAATGATTTTCATTTAATTTTTAAATTTAAGTTTCTAAATACTTCTTTTTTTTATAATGGTTTATTCGAGAAAATTTAACATAAATATTTTCACATATCTTTCTTCATTGTGTGTGTCTGTGTGCAAAATACAAGTATTTTTATTGCTTTCTTTTCTAAATTATGAATTTGAGCACTTACTGATTTTGATTAAAGTATACGTATATATTCTAATCAACAATTCATTTATTTAGTCTTATTTTTTTTTTTTTTTTTTTTTTTTTTTTTTTTTTTTTTTTTTTTATAGGTGGGAAATCATCGAAATGACTTCTCGCGCTCTGGGTGGAGCGAGAGGGCGTGTCAGACTTTTACTGACTAAAACCACACCTGTATCCTTCAATTACCCCTTGCGTTCTAGGACTACGGGTTTCCCTTTCGGAAATTCTCCGCGGTCCTAGCTACTGGGCATTGGCCCTGCTGGGCCCCTACGGTTTGCTGACATCTCTTTGAGGAGCGCGAGGATCACTACGCGCTGTTGACGACTGGGCTCGGTCCGGTTAATTACCGAACAGCCGGACGGCGAGTTACCCAGTGCTCGACGTCCGCAAGCCCGCGTCTACCGTGGCCGGTAGTCGGGATCGGAATTACGGCGGCTAGGGCGTGAGGACCTTCGTTCCCTCACGCGTGCAGCCTCCTCCTTCGCCAGCATTACTGCTTCGCAGAAGGAGGCGACCGCCTGCCATTCCTCCTCGCTTCGGACCATGGCCTGAACCAGGGCCCGACGCGAAAGGTCGCTGCCGCCAATTGCCTCCACGAGGACACGGCGGTGCTCGGCCCAAGCGGGGCACACCTCAACCGTATGCTCCACCGTGTCCTCTGGGTGCTCCGCACAGTGATGACACTCGGGCGTTGCTTCCGCCTGAATCCGATGCAGGAACCTCCCGAACTTGCCATGTCCGGTGAGGACCTGCGTCATGCGGAAGGTGAGGACGCCGTGTTGCCGCTCCAGCCACTCCTCAAAGAGGGAAATTACCGCCATAATTGTAGCGTGCCCAGCACTGGGTTGCGACAGTCGCCGTCGCCATTCCACCATGAGATCCCGCCGGAACTCTGTCCGCCATGCCGTGACTTGGCGCGGCAGCGGAGTTTCGCCCCGGCGTTGCATCTCCATGCGCAGATCGTGCATGCATGCAAGGACTGTTGCCTCCAAATCCCATGGTGGCAGGCCAGCAAGGAGGCTCGCCGCTTCGCGGGAAATCGTGCGGTATCCCCGTATCATCCGGATGGCCATGACCTTCTGGCAAGCGTTCAGCATGGCCGCCGGTCGCTTTTGCAGCGACGGCGCCCACACCGGCGCCCCGTAAAGGGCCATGGACCGAACAATTCCCGCGTAGAGCCTCCGGCAGGAGGCGTCTGGACCCCCAAGGTTGGGCAGAAGCCGCTTTAGGGCAGCCCCGGTCCGTTCCAGTTTGGGAGTCAGACGTCGAAAGTGCTCCACAAAGTTCCACCGACTGTCGAGGACAAGTCCTAGGTACTTCATCGTCGACCCGACGTCGATGCGAACCCCTCCTACCGTTATTTGGGAACCCGGTGGTGGCGCATTCCGAGGGCCATGAAAACACATGGCCTCGGACTTGTGCAGTGCCACTTCGAGTCCCAACTCCTGGATCCTGTCCACGACTGTCGCAACCCCGCGTGTCGCTAGTTCGGCCGCCGCCTGGTGCGACTCCCCCTGCGCCAGGACCAGCGTGTCGTCTGCGTAACAGACCACGCTGACCCCGTCGGGGAGGTCGCCGCGCAACACGTAGTCGTACCCGATGTTCCACAAGGGCGGTCCTAGTACCGATCCCTGCGGAACACCGCACGACATCTCTCGCCGTCTCCACTCTCCCTCGTGACCAGGGTAGATGATAAACCTGTCCTTCAGGTAGGCCTCGATCAAACGACGGAGGTAGTCGGGCACCTGGTGATACCGGAGTGCCCTCCTAATGCTACTCCAGGGCAGGGAGTTGAAGGCGTTGGTGATGTCCAAGGACACCACCACTACGACCTTGCCCCGGGACACCGCATCCCCCGTCGTGAGGGTAGTCTAGAATTGGAATTTTTTAAACATTAAAAATTGCAAAAGACAGTTCCACAAAATGGGCGCCCTTTCTAGTGTTTTAGCTAGGAAATAGTGCGTGAACTTCCAAACTCCGGGCTACTACAGAGTAAATCCTAAAGGATAAACTTAACAGCACTTGTTGCCTGTCTTCGAAATCGAACCATGGACCCCACGCTGTAGGAGTTCTGAGGTAGTTAAAAAGTGTACATGACTAACAAAAGAGTCCGACGACTTTAAAAGAGACTTTGACCCCTGAGTTTGTTTCGGTGTTTCTTCTCAGGGTAGTCAGCTAGGAAACACCGGCGTCGTCTAATTTTAAGAAAAAGATGTCGTGTAGTGGTTAGTGGCCCTGACTGCTATGTCGGAGGTCGTGGGTTCGATTCCCACCCAGGACAAATGTTTGTGTGATGAGCATGATCATTTGTTCTGCGTCTGGGTGTAATATGTATGTATTTAGAAATATAAAAGTATGTTTATCAGTTGTCTAGTACTTGTAACACAAGCTCTGCTTAGCTTGGGACTAGACGGCGTTGTGTGATAGTTGTCGAATATTATAATTTAACATACCGTTGCTGTTGATGAAGGTGGCAGACAGCGTGGCGACAGACTCCATGCCGAACTCCAGTCGCTCGTTGAGGTGCCTGCACTGTAGTGTTCCACATTTCGAGTCTTGGGACTTACATTGCTTGTAACGTTGGTTAAGGCGATCGTAGCCGCAGTTGCCGCTTCTAGAGAATAAATAATGTTTTTATTTTTTATTTATATTTATAAGTTTGATCATACTAATATTATAAGAGAGCAGTGATGGCCCAGTGGTAACTGCACCGGCTGATAAGTTGTAGCTCGTGGGGTTCAAACCCAGCCAGGTGCATTACTTTGTGTAATTGATTTCATCACCACTGCTCTCTCAAAACGGTTAAGGAAAACATTGTGAGGAAACCGGTATGTCCTAGAACCAAAAATTCGAAGACATGTGACCTCCACCAATCCACACTGGGCCTACGTGGTGGATTACGTCTCATACCCTCTCCTAAAGAGGAGGCCCTGAGTCCCAGCAGTGGTAACATTATAAGGCTGACTTTGTTATTATAGCTTATTATAGCAATATTAAAAAAACTGTGATAAAAAGTTTGCTTTTATTTTACAGTTGCACTGTTTTAACCATTCAACGACTTCTCTCGCACTAAGGCGGAGCGAGAGGGCGTGTCAGACTTTTACTGACTAAAACCCACTCGGGTTTTCCTTTCAGAAGTGAACCCATGGCTCCAGTAGGGTTCGACCCTGCTGGGTCCCTATGGTTTTGCTGAAATCTCCTTGAGGCGCGCGTGGAACGCGACGACGACTCGAGCTCGGTCCGGATGGTTACCGGAAGGTCGGACGGCGAGCTACCCATTGCTCGCCGTCTGCAATCCCACGCCTATGACGTCTGGAAATTGGGGTCGGGATCCCAGCGGTTGAGGCATGAGGAAGGCCGTTCCCACACGTGTGCGGCCGCCTCCTTCGCTAGCATTACGCTAGCACTAATGAGTCACTATTTTCTTAAAGCGAATAGGTCATAAATCGGATACTAAATGTATAATACTAACTTGTTCCCTTTAACGTTGGTGCTATTATAACACTGGTCGGGCGAGCTCTCCCCGGTGGTGCCCCACAGCAGCCGGCACTGGTCGCTGTGCGAGCGGCACGAACCCTTCACGCAGTACGCTTTCTGTGCAAAAAATAAATAAATGTAAAGTTCCCGATTGTTTTCTATTTGGTTTAATAACTGAAAAAACAAAAACAGCTAATCTTCTAATATATACCAATCACGTGGAAGTACTTTACCAGACTCGCGGTGCGGACAGCGGCGCGATGGCGGTAACGCGCGCGTTTTACTTGTCCACAGTCGAGCCATCATAACAACGCACACGGTTAGCTCGAATTAGTTTGAGATGGGCCACGCGCTATAACTCACTATGTCGTGAGTAGCCCGCGCGCGTCCCGCGTGCGCAGCCCGCACCGCTTTTCCTACGCTCACGTGCCCACTATGGACACTCCAAACAAGTTCTTATGTTTGAGTTTTCCGCCCCGCACCCGCGTTTGCAGTCTGGCTGAACACTCATAGTATTATCGAACTCCTCCGAAACGGTTTGACCAATTTTTTTTTTGTGTATATTTGGTACTTTTACTCTCCTACCCCATCCCCCAATTTTTCTTTCAGAAATCAGAAATCAGAAACGTTTATTTCAAATAGACCAATTACAGGCACTTTTGAATTGTCAAAATGTCAGTCAGTCAAAAAAAAAAACAAGTGAAGCTAAATTGCACGTTCCAAAGCGTAGATCTCTATGGAGAAGAACGTGCAAGAAACTCCATGGACACTCTTTTAAATCATATTACGAGTTACATAAATCTTGGTTACATATTTCATGTCGCTTCTAATATGTGAGCACAATGTAGATAAATAAGAATAAAAACTAATTAAAATGATAGAAATTGAATTAAGCCACTGGCAGCTAAGAGATGACCAGTCTCAACCGACGGCACCCGTTCACGAGCATGACGCGTGCATCAGCCTCACTCAGCTCAACCATTTTGAAGGGAACTGAATGACCCAATAACACGTGCCACCATCAGCGAGACATTTGAGTGAGCATGACAAACTCTCACCTGCCATGCTCGTAATGTCAAACAAGTTGTAACCTAATAAAAATGCTCCATGGTACTTCACATTCACAAAACTTGAAAAAAAAGTGCTTCTACATTATACAATACTATTGTTTCCAAATACAAAAGGTAATAAATTATCTTATGCTCTATTGAAATAAACAAATAAAATAAAATAAGAAAGATTTCGAAAACAACAAAACAAAAAGGGGAATAGTAAGTATCTCTTCCAATAATTAGAAACATATATATTTAAAAAAAAAAACACAAAACTTAATTTGAAGGCTGTGGCTGTGGAGCAGAACCGGCATTTAGCCAAGCGTTTTTGTCAAGGATATAATCTTCCAGTTTATAATACGCTTGTCTACATAGTGTGCGTTTAATGCATGTTTTAAATTTGGACTCATTTAGTTGTAGAATCTCAACTGGTATTTTATTATAAAATTTTACACAGTACCCCATAAAAGAACTATGTACTTTTGCCAATCTGAATCGAGGTTGATCTAATTTGTTCCTATTCCTAGTATAAAAATTGTGCCTGTCACTTATCTTAGTAAAAAGATGAATATTTTTCCGAACATACATAATGTTTTCATAAATGTATTGACAAGGGACCGTCAGGATGTTTATTTCCTTAAATAGTTCTCTAAGAGAATCGCGTCTGCGAAGATTATATATGGCTCTGATAGCTCTCTTCTGCAGAATAAAAATAGACTCTATGTCTGCAGCCCGTCCCCATAGCAAAATACCGTAAGACATGATACTATGAAAGTAACTAAAATAAACTAGTCGCGCAGTATCTACATCAGTAAATTGACGGATTTTTCTGACAGCATATGCTGCCGAACTAAGCCGACCTGCCAGAGATGTTAAATGAGGACCCCATTGCAGCCTCGAGTCAAGCGTGATCCCTAGGAAAACCGTATCTTCGACGAATTCGAGTTTCTCCTTGTTCAATACTATGTCGGAGTAATTACTTTTAACATTCGGTAACGCAAATCTTATGCACTTAGTTTTTTTTCCATTTAATACTAAATTATTAACAGTAAACCAGTTTTGGACTTGCTGTAGAGCATTGTTTACGTCATCAAGGTTTGTGGAACGTCTATTGATCTTAAAAATTAACGACGTATCGTCAGCAAACAATACAATATGTGGTTGTTTTTTTAATAGATGTGGTAGATCATTTATGTATACTAAAAAGAGGAAAGGACCCAATATTGAGCCTTGTGGTACACCCATTTTGACTTTCAAACCCGGAGAATTGACACCGTTTATCTGAACTTGCTGTTGCCTATCAATTAAATAAGATTTTACCAAGCTGAGTGCAAGATTACCTAGCCCATAATGTTCTAGCTTTAAAAGCAAGGTTTCGTGATTAACACAATCGAAAGCCTTTGAGAGGTCACAAAAAATTCCTATCGCATCTTGGGCTTGTTCCCACGCTGCAAATATATGTTTTAATAAAGTGACACCAGCGTCAGTCGTACAACGTCCTTTGGTGAAACCATACTGCTGATCGTGAAAGATTTTATTGCTGTTAAAATGGTAAAGCATTTGATTAAGCATAACTTTTTCAAACACCTTACTGAAAACCGGCAATACTGATACAGGTCTGTAATTATTAGTGTCATTATGGTCACCAGATTTAAAAAGTGGTATAACCTTACTGTATTTCATTATATCTGGAAAGACTCCTTGGTCCACACACAAATTAAATATTAAAGCTAAGTATGGTGCTATGGTCTCAATTATGGATGTGCATACTTTAACAGACATTCCCCATAGGTCTTCGGTTAATTTGACTTTGATTTGCCGGAAAGCCTTTATGACTGTCAAAGGGTTTATATGTTTGAATTGAAATTCAACCGGACAGCCTGGTAAGTTTGCTTTCAATAAAGCAACTGAATCTTCAGGGGAGGAATTTAGAGCTTCCGTTGTCCTAAGAGGTATATCAGTGAAATAATTCACAAACTCCTGGGCTACTTCTATGTTAGAGCTTTTGGGACCATGTGAAGTCTCCAATAAAAAATCCGTGTTGCGTACTTTATTCCTACCAGTTTCACTATTAATAACTTTCCTAAACTGACTTTGATAAACTATATGGCGGAACAACTTTTGCCGGGTTAGCTAGTATTAATATTAGACTCAGCGATCATCGTACTGTACAGCCAATGGCTTAATAGTCACGAGCCTCGACCAAAATTTTAGGAGATTTTCGTTAGGTGGCTGGATCCAAGGACTCGATTCAGAAAATGGTACTGCTGCACACGGCTTGTATTGTTAGGAGATTATTTTCTCTGGGGCCCTTACTCAGCTTGAACTCTGTTCACGACGGACGGACGTTTTCTTTTCCTATTTTTTATTGAAATATTTAAAAATATAAACGAATGTAAAATGTGGTTATGATCGCATATGCATGGAAGTTTTGTTTATAATTTGACTTAATATCAAAATGCCAACATACCTCTGTCCCCTTCCCGCACTCCGTGGTGTCCATCTTGAAGAAGTCGTCGGGGCAGTACTCCGAGTGCCCCGTGCAGTACTCGGGCAGGTCGCACTCCCGCTCCGCCGCCCTGCATACTGTGCCCGCCGATTTTGGACGACACGTCTGAGAAGGCGCATTTCTTCTTATCAATACCCGAAAACTCACTCATTAGCCGACTTGCGAACGCTCAGCGCAAATTGTTGGACTTAGAATAATAACAATAATAATAATTATTATTAGACCAACATCTTAGGCTTGCGTTAGGCAGCTGAATCAAGGGCTTGATTCAGAAAGCTAGTATTGTTAGGAGGATCCTTTCTCTGGAGTTCTGACCTAACTAACGTAACGTAACTTGGACCCTGTTCCCGATACCGGTGGGATACTATTTTTTATATTTTTAAATGTTTTTTTTATTATTTTCTATTGAAATATTTCAAAAATATAATTTATATGTAAATATTAATTAATACACGGAATAATTTTTAATTTTACTGTTCACAAAAGTAAACAAATGAATGTGTAAATTATCACTGATACAAGAACCAGTTAAATAATATTAGTGCACACAAGGTGGCCCTTTGTGTCTGATCTATCTACCTGAGGTAGATAGATAGATCAGATCGGCTGCGCCGACGCTTAATTATTTAAGCAATTTTGTTCGCGTTCGTTTCGCTTTGCTCGTCGCCGTACCGCATCCACGTGCAGTTGGTGGCTACCTCAATAGAATATCAATTATTTGTTTTATTCGCTTCACGATAGCGTTTGCGTTGAATTGCCAAAGTTGGACACCGCGTAAGAGATAAGACTTTTTACACGGATACGTTTAATATTTTTCCAAGAAAACGAGAGAAACAGCGACTTACCCGTTCATCATCATCATTTCAGGTGAAAGACGTCCATTGTTGGACATAGGCCTCCCCAAGTGTCGCCACAATGTACGGTCCTGTGCGCCTCGCATCCATCGGATTCCCGCAACCCTTACCAGGTCATCGGTCCACCTTGTAGGAGGCCTTCCAACGCTGCGTACCTTTCGACCCCAACGGCCATCGGTTCAGCGAGCAATGTGCCCTGCCCATTGCCACTTAAGTTTCGAGTTAGGTTTGGTTATACTTTAATATTCACCAGTAAATCGCAGCACATGCCAGCCCCGCAGGTGGCGTTAGAGCGCAGCATGCACGTGTCGGGGTTGCAGCACGCGTGGCAGGGGTTGTAGGCCTTAGGGTCGGCCATCTTGCCGCAGTCGCATTGTTCGCCCGGCTCCGTAAACCCGTTGCCGCAGGTTGGTGAGTCGAACAGGAGCTTTGGTTTGTTTCTGAGAGATGTTTAGAGTTTAAAAAAAAACGGGAAGCAAAATGCAGAGAGCAACTGATTTAAAGCCACCATTTGTGCTGTGTTGGCAACTAAAAAAATTGGCTTTTTCATAGCCATTCAATCGGTTAGGTTTGGTTAGAACTGAGACGGTTGTATGGATGAATTTAATAATCTAATATAATATATAAAAGGAGAAACTGACTGACTGACATATCAACGCACAGCCAAAACCACTGGGATTAGGAGCCTGAAGTTTTGCATCAGGTTTCCTTTTATGACCTAGGCGAGCACTAAGAGAGGATTTTCCAAAATTCTTCCCCTAAGGGGATGAAATGTAGGTCCAAAATTTGTATGCAGATGTAGCGACATCTATGGCGTCACATAAGAACTAATCCTGCATCGCGCAATCAAAGTTCTCCGCGCAATTAGAACATATAGAACAGCCCGAAATCATCTATCGGGCAGCAGCCCACCAGACATAACACCCGTCTGGCCGGAGGATCCTCCCTTTTCAACGCAGGTTTGCGGGACTTTACTCTCTGTTCCGCCTACCCCCAAAGAGAAACCAACTTTCACGCGGGCGAAGCCGCTGGCAGAAGCTAGTTATATTATACCTCCGTAAATAAATACGTGTTGCTGCCGCCAATCATATTTTAATTAATAAACAACTGACACTGACCTGCAAAGTCGTAAAAATCTGTCATTAATTTGAATTTCGATACCTTCCCTAGAGCATTCACCTCAATAGGTGTGAGAAAACAGTGATTGATTACGATTAAACTCGTTAAAAAATAAAAGGCCCGTTTTGACATTTGAGAAAAACCCCAGAATGTAACTTGGAAGGAAACTGAAAGAAACAATAAAGTAATAATTAGGGGTCCGGTGTAGTATTAGCTATTTTAGTAGTAGCTACACTACACCGGACAAGCCGTTAGGTAGTCAAAATACAAATGTCAAAAAGGGCCTTTTATTTTTTGACAACTTTAGTCTTTATGGATTATTCAAATACCAAGATCACTCGTAGTTCATTTACATTGTACTTGACATTCAACTATTAATTGCGACAAAGCGACATTTAACTGTAAGATGCACTTCAAAGTGAGTCATTGAACATTTCATTAAAGCGCTGCAACTCGATATTTATTACTTGCCTGACGTAAGTTTAATTAGTAACTATATACTTGCTTCCTGTTACTCAATTCGTTTCTTAGAATACTTTGCATCAGAGATGTTACGGAGGTTAGATTCCGATTCCGAAAGTTCGGAACTTCCGAGTGATTTTGCAACTCCGATTCCGATAAATTTTAATCGGAACTTACTCTTAAAGAGCATAGAATTTATTTTATATCAGACACAAAAAGATCTATACAGTGTTAGTAACTTAATAAATAACCTATTATTTAGTGTTAGTACCAATTACGGTTTGCACAAGAAATTTTACAATCGGAGAGCTGTAGCTCTCCGCTACAATTCTCAGGATGCTATTGCGAACAATTGCGTGAAACCTGTCAGTACGAGGAGTCCAAAAAATTAATATTTGTCGCGCGGGGAACTTCCCTCTCACCGTGCTTTCTGTTGATTACTCTTTCACTTGTTGTTTTGTTTTGTATTAGGAATGTTCTGCATTTCCTTTAAATCAGAGTTTTTGATTAATTTTAATAGTGTTTCTTTTGACGTTTCTGCTTCCGCCTCCGATTTCGGTTCCGATTTCGATAAACCAATTTTTAAAACTTCGATTCCGATATAACCACTACCGTTACATCCCTACTTTGCATATAATGATTTTGTACACAGACATAGTGCAGTATGCTACTGTGATAAGTTTATTTTAGACAAGCTTTTCCACCGACTTCGCTCCTGTGGCTTTAAAATACTCAATTCAGAATTAATTTCAGCTCACCTCAAACAGTAATCCATTCCCCTTTCAAAGGCCAACGCCAACGAATTCAAGCTACACGACGACCAATGTATAGGAGTGACCGAGGTGCTGGATGGACTCATGATACACTTGGCATCTGGACATTCGCACAGCTCATCGGTGTCATGCTCCAGACCGAAGTTATGGCCCATCTCGTGGGCTATAGTGGTCGCTACTAAGCCAATCACTTCAGAATGATTGGTTGCCACTCCGCCAGAGAATTCGAAGGTACAGATGGGTCCCTTCAACGCTTTGCCGACTACACCGTCGTTGAATTTTTGGCGGCTGAAATTATAAGGGTTTTGTTAGTATGATTTAGGACTTATTACATATTTATACTTCGACGTAGTCAGGTTTTTAAATGTGGTACCAAATTCAAAATAGTTGTCTCAATGCGGCGATACACTTGGCGTATAGTCAAATACAAAATGAACTTTATTTTAACTTTTTTTTTTTTGGTGCGTACGCGTACGGCGAGCTGGCCGTCGCTCATCAACCGCAAGCCAGCGCCTACGGTGGCCGGAAATCGCCCTACGACTCCCGACACCCGGGGCGTGAGTATTTCCTCTCTCTCACGCTTTCTGTTACCTCCTTCGCTTGCATTATTGCTTCGCAAAAGGAGGTAACTGCTTCCCATACCCTTTCACTCCGTACCATGGCCTGGGCCGGGGCTTCCACGAGTATTCCAATGACTGTAGTGTATTAATATAGTATATATTTGGACAAATACATTAAGTGTGGGCAAAGCATATAGTAAAAGGTATATTCGAATATATATTTAAAAGTCAACAAACTCACGTCAGCAACTGAGCATTATCGTTCGGTATGTCCTTCACCAGCACAGTTTTCCTGTACCCCAGGAACTTGTTGAGGGTCCTGTCTCCGTTCTCCTCGAGACTGATCTCGTCGGCCTCCGTCCAGACGACCACGCCGACCAGGGCTATGAAGATGTTCAGAGGCGAGTATACCTGAAAAGCGAAGGATTATTTTATGGGGGGTTAATAGAACAGACTTCTTTTTAAAAGAATTCTATTTAATAAGTCAGTAATTTTTAAATTAATAAGTCAGCCACAATTAACGACCGTCTGAATGATACTATCTTAACCACCACATCTTCTATGTAAGCCACTTTCTGGGTAATTTTAATAAAAATAATTACGAAGGCTAAGGCGGGAGCTCCTCACCTGACCTGTCCATGTCGGAGTGCCCTACAATTCCAAGCTCGCGTCGCACATTTTTGGACTAAGGATATTTAGTTGTCGTTGTAAAAACGAATTAGTTTAGGCTATCTCATTTTCCCGTGGCTTACTTAATACAATGAGAAGCCAATAACGTAATGTGTGGCTTGACTATTATAATTTCTCTTATTTTATTGGTAGTAGTTTAGTTTAGTCCGGATAAATGTCGGTTATTGCGAAGTCGAAGCCAAATAAAAAGTAGTATTTGTCCTTCCTCGGGGTTCAAGCTAAATCCGTACCTAATTTTATCAAAACCAGTTCTGTAGTCTAACCGGGAAAGCGTAACTTATTATTATTATGAGCCCGTTGTGTCCCACTGCAGGGCAAAGGCCTCCCTTCCGTTATTCCATTCCTTTCTGTCCTTAGCTACTTCTGGCCAATCCTTAAGGTAGGAGTCTAAATCGTCACGCCATCTCCTTCTGGGCCTACCGCGTCGCCGGCTCCTGCTGTTCGGAATCCAGTCAGTGGTTGCCTTCGCCCAATTTTGTTGCGACATTTTTTTTCCGGTGGGAAAATCATCTTATGACATCCTTCGTTGCCTTTCGTACCAGGGCCGAGTCTTCCTTTCAGAATCAGACCCTTGGCCCCGGTAGGCTTCGACCCTGCTGGGCCCCTACAGTTGCTGACAACTCCTTGAGGCGCGCGTGGAATAACACGCGCCGTCGACGACTTGGGCTCGGTCCAGACGGTTACCGGACGGTCGGACGGCGAGCCACCCATTGCTCGCCGTCCGCAAGCCCGTGCCTACGGTGGCCGGAAATCGGGATCGGAATCCCGGCGGCGGTTGGGGCGTGAGGACCGTTGCCTCACGCGATCGGCCGCCTCCTTCGCTAGCATTACTGCTTCGCAGAAGGAGGCGACCGCCTGCCACTCCTCCTCGCTCCGGACCATGGCCTGTACCAAGGCCCGGCGCGAGAGATCGCCGCCGCCGATCGCCCCCACGAGGACACGGCGTTGCTCTGCCCAAGCGGGGCACACCTCCACCGTATGCTCCACCGTGTCCTCCGGGCGGTCCACACAGTGGCGACACCCGGGCGTCGCTTCCGCACGAATCCGGTGCAGGAACTTCCCAAACTTACCGTGTCCGGTGAGGACCTGCGTCATGCGGAAGGTAATGACGCCGTGTTGCCTTTCCAGCCACTCCTCAAAGAGGGGACTTACCGCCATAATTACGGCGTGCCCATTGTTGCAACATGCGGCAGATGTGACCGGCCCAGTTCCATTTTAGTTTGGCGGCTGAGTTACCTACGTCTGTGATTTGTGTTTTGGAACGAAGTATACTGTTCCTTATGCGATCTGTTCTTTAAGCGTAACTTATGCAACTTTTATTTTAGAGAAATAATTAGGGTTCCGCTGTTCTTGTAATTGTGATCAAACTGTAATGTATTGTTTTCGCGGTTCAGGCGAAAGATTCCAAACTATTTGAAATTTTATTTTAGCTTGTGCTCTGGGGTGTGGAATTGACCAGTAGGGGGAAAAATATAGGTCAGAGTGACTCGTCTTCGAGGAAGTTTTGCACAATTCCTGGTAATGCTTGGCACAGTTTAACACGCACGATGTAACAGTTTTCAGGGCACAAACACCAAATTTCGATTGCAGACGCAACACTTCACAGATCAACGACGCCATTGAATTTGCGGGGTACACATAGAAACGTCGACCCACATACGCGGATAGCTCAGGCCTTTTCACTTGATAGGTGCAAGTATGTGCAGGAAAGGGATGGAAATAGGAATTGCAAAAAAATGAATCTAGGTGCTGTTACCAGGTGCTGTTTTACGAATCTGGCAATGACAAAGTCATGGACACCAGCTAGTCCTCATTAAGAACGTCCTTTTTCACTCGCCTATCGTCAACATCGAGCATGGTTTAAAAGCTTGTTACTTCATCTAACGAAATCCAACGCGATGTTTGACGAAAAGGCAACGCGAAAAAAGAGGGATAACGTCTGAAAACTCTGTTAGCATTTGGTAATTCCGTGATTTACTCGAATATTTTACAAAACTTGTTCCAAAGTTATTGTACAAAACCCCTAAAAGTTTTTGAAAAATAATTGTCGTCATTCAGAATCTTGAATAAATTTACAAGGCTTCTATTGTTATACTTTGACGTTTTTAATTTTTGAGTAAATTATGAAGTGTCAATGTTCATGCAAAATAGTAGATTTTCAGAGATCTTTACTGGATTTAGTTTAACACAAATTTATAAATAATTGATTTCAATAGAAGCCTAGATTAGATAATATCCACAAGATACTGTTTTTCAAAAATATCTAATGAAAAATGTGTAATAACGTCATAATCGTGTAAGAGCGGTTGTATGAAAAACAGTGAAAATGTAGGTCGAGTCTTAAACACTTACCGAATTAATGATATTAGCGACATCCTTCAGCTGGCGGTGCACCGTGTTCAAGTTCTCGCCGTTCGCCTTGTACTCCCTGTTATCAGCCACCAGCACTAGCTCCACGTACCGAGACAATTTGTTCGCGTTATACGGACCCCGGACTTGCGTGTCGTCTGGCGCGTATCTTTTGTGCTGGAAAGATAAAGAAATCATGTTTAATATAATTATATCCTTCGACTCCAGCAGTGGTGACCGAGTGGTAACGGCCCCGACTTACAAGTCGTAGCTCGTGGGTTCAAACCCAGACAGGTACATAGCATAGTCGGCCTTATAATGTTCCCACTGTTGGGACTCAGGCCTCCTCTCTAGGAGAGGGAATGGGCCGTAATACACCACGCGGGCCCAGTGCGGGTTGGTGGATGTCACATGTCTTCGAATTTTTGGTTCTAGGACATGCCGGTTTCCTCAAGATGTTTTCCTTCACCGTTTTGAGAGCAGTGGTGATGAAATAAATTACACAAAGTAATGCGCCTGGCTGGGTTTGAACCCGCGACCTACAACTCCGGAAGTCGGAGGACAGGTACATTACTTTGTGTAATTTATTTGTTGGACGTGAGGAAACCGGCATGTCCTAGAACCAAAAAATCAAAGACATGTGACATTCATCAACACGCACTGGGCCCGCGTGGTGGATTACGTCCCATTCCCTTTCCTAGAGAGGAGGCCTGAGTCCCAGCAGTGGCAACAACAACACAGGCTGATTATGCTATGCTATATTTCGAATCGAACTCCTGTCGTACGACCTAGGCCTGATTCAGAAGCAAATTTTAAATATTATCTGCTGGAGTTTCCTGATAGCTACAACCTGGGGATCTTTTTCTTTCTAGAGTAAATAGTTTACTTCTAGGAAAGCGTGCTTCATCGTCGACCACATCGTCGCTTTCCATCAGAAGATATAGAGGTCAATTTGAGCCTATCAACAGTAAAAAAGGGGCAATATTTGTGAGTTTATTCGTAGGAAATAATCTCTGAAACTACTGAACCGATTCTGAAAATTCTTTCAATAATATGTAGCTGCAGTTCATCTGAGTGCTAAAGGCGCGGCGAAGCCGTGGGCACAACCTAGTTTAACATATATGCTTGCTGATAAAATGCTGAACAGCATCAACATTTTTATAAATAAGGATGAATGATGTTCAAAATTTATTTTCATAAATAATCTGTATTATGAATAAAATTCGTAATGCCTTGTAAGTCTCAGATGCAACCAATCTATTTAGCAGCATGAATTCTAAGAAGATGCAACTCCCACATGATCTAATTAAACTCAAAGATGACACCTTGCGACATAGATACTTAATTAGCTCGTTAAATCCAATTGAACCTCGACTTGATAACCGGTGATTCAACCAGGAATTATTCCATCGTTTAGCTAGCGGTTTCGCCATCGTGAAAGAAGAAAATTAACACAAGGAAAGAATATCGGGGTATCAAAAGTATCAGAAGGGCTAATCCAGGCGGCTGCGGGATTGCTCGACAAGAGTGACCGCGGCCGTGGGACGCAAAGGGCAACAAAGATGCGCTGAAAATTGATAAACATTTCAGAAAACTACTTTCATGCGTGTGAAATAGTTGGCAAATGCACATAGTACGTATTAAAACAGTGTGCGAGTAGGTTACGTAAGGGAATGTATCATAATCAAATCAAAATATTTATTTGCTAGAATATGGTACACTAGCTTCTGCCAGCGGCTTCGTCCGTGTGAAAGTCGGTTTCTCCATACAAACTTTGGACCCCCGTTTCATCCCTTTAGGGGGTGAATTTTGGAAAATCCTCTCTTAGTGCTTGCCTACGTCATAAGACCTGTGTAAAATTTCAGGTTTCTAGTCCCAGTAGTGCCTTGTGCAAAATTTCAGGTTTCTAGTCCCAGTAGTTTTAGCTGTGCGTTGATATGTCAGTCAGTCAGTTTCTCCATTTATATATATATACATGGCGTGCAAATATATTCACAGACAGTGACGTCAATTACTCTAACTTGCTAATTACAGGTTCTATTGTTTTGTCTTTTATATAATCCTTAGCAGTATAATATTTTTTAAATAGTAATACGAGTAGATGGAAAAACATTGTTTTAAACATTGTCAGTGGTGGGTCTTATCAGGGCCGAGCCGACCCCAGCCAGCGCCTGTGTGCGACACCTATGGAGCGTCCATTTTTTTGTTGTCTTTTCCGATATGAATATTTTTTAATTTTTAACTTGTTTGTTTTCCAGTTTTATATAGTGTTTGCCTAAATAGATAAAAATGGTCCGCTTCCGCTTCGCAGCGGAAGCAGCGAAAAATGAAATGTGAATTAAATTTTTACAGATTTTAATTTTGTCACAATTTCAAGAAGTTAAAATATTTTTAAGTAAAGTTTTGAATATATAACTTTCACATATGTATTTAGTAATTTTTTTGTCTATTTATACATACATACATGTAAATAAAATTGAAGTTTATATATCTAGATAATATTTGTATCTATATATTAACGAAATAGCCGATTGTTTCCTAATAATACTGATGTAACCATACAAATGCTATAATTTACAAATAACAGCAACAAGAGTCGAAAATATGAAAAAATATAAGCTTAATCATGTATATTAATCCATTCTTTTCGCTAGTCTTTTTGTGAAATGATAATGTAGTGTTCATTTATTGTAATTCAATAAATGGCTTGGTCCTAAAATAATTTACTCAACTATAAAGAATTTTTTATTGTGTAACAAAGATAATTTTAAAAAATGGCGCTGACATTTCATCCGGCGCCCCTTATGCCTTGGCGCCCGTGTGCGCCGCGCTCTTCGCACATATGGGCAGCTCGGCCCTGTCTTATAAACTACTTGGTAAATTATTGTAAATTGTAATCGACATGCAGTATACATTTTTACCCGACTACGGAGAGTTATGATTTTGACAGACTATGTTTCTTAAATAATTTTAATCTTATTGGTGACAATCGAAGTCTGTCTTTATGCCGTGTTCGGCTATTTGGCCTGTCAGTGTTCGTCTCGAATAAATTGTAGTGTTTCTTAACAAAAACACATATTTCAAAAATATATAAACATGGCAAAGGAAGAAGTTTAACTTTTTGAAATAGTGGCTTACAGCTGTCTAAAAAGTGAGCTCCACTGTACATGCTTGTCAGCTGTAATTTTAACATTGGTTTGGCTTTTTCTTAAACCAAATTGGTCCAAATATAGTCTTAAGAGCATTCATCCGTTAAAACTACGCAGAAGCCAAAATCAATGATTTCCGACGGACAATACAACAATAATGTGTTTAATTTCTAGATAAGATATTGACGTCATATTATTGGGAATTTCATAATCTAGTGTATGTTCCAAAAACATTTTCAAATGATCGTATAGTTTTCCCATTAGAACAGTTCTTATCCAAGCCGTTTTTAAAACTAGCGGTCGACGGTCTACGCAGATGCGAGATAGTAGTTAAACCGTGTATGGTAAACTTACAACATTTTACTTAAAAAAAAAATGATAACATTGACTAGTACATGGCGCAAAAAAAAACACGAT
Source organism: Mythimna impura (assembly GCA_905147345.3). Classification (NCBI taxonomy): domain Eukaryota; kingdom Metazoa; phylum Arthropoda; class Insecta; order Lepidoptera; family Noctuidae; genus Mythimna; species Mythimna impura. Next base: position 20,473,069 of record LR990360.1, on the reverse strand, counting down.
TGCTGTAAGTTTTCATTCAAGAAAAGTAATCTCAAAACTGTCATTTTTAGCCGTTTTTGGAGATATTAAACGTGTTAGTTTAGGATAATATATGAGGCATTTTTGTTTTTTTTTTAGACTTATTAATTGAACGCATTTACGATCTATGACATGGTACAATAATTTTTTAATAACTTATTTGTTTACACTACAATTAATTATTTAATATCACTATATAATAGACGCGAAATCGCGTCAGCGCTTGGTACCGGCCGAGGTCTTTCAGATTTTTAGTCTTTCTATTCTACAGTGATACTAAATAATTAATTGTATTGTAGTGCACATTATTGTTATATTTTCCGTCGGAAATCATTGATTTTGGCTTCTGCGTGGTTTTAACGGATGAATGCTCTTAACATTATAGGAAAATATGACCTTGTCAATAATTATAAATTAATCGTGTAATTTACCCTATATCATAAAGAAATAGGATATAAACTCATAAATGATAATCCAATGACAATACAATGCAATTTAATGACTATCTAATCAAATAACAATGATAATCCAATGCAATTTAATTTAATTTCAATTTTAACATTTCAATTGTATGTAATTTTATGGTATATATTGTCTGTATGTGATTATGTTACTGAAATGAGTCTTTGATACTCGAAATAAAATATATAATAATAATAATAAATTCTCTCCTAATAAGAAACCTATTTAAAAAAAATGTTTAAGGAAGAGTCACTTCTACTAATTAAGCGACACTAATTGCAGAAGACACAGACTTCATTTTTCATTCATTTTTTTTAATTAGGAAATAGCCGACGAAAAATTCCACCACTGGGGGTCCAGAAACATGTACTGGATCCGTGGTATTTGTTTGTGCTTCGATGTCAAGGACACCGTGTATATTAGATAGGTACCGGGTGCGGACCGCCGCGCCAGAAGTAACCATTTTCCTTATTTATTAATAAATATAAATTCTCCCCAACAGTAAAACCATAGGTTCCGATCAAAACCTTTCAGTACCTACGTGCAATTAGGTAGGAAAAACGACAGGTAAATGTAATATCAATACGTAAGCAACTAACAAACTCGTCAGCGATATTGTTTTATTATTATTCATCATTGACCAGCACCTACCAGCGACTACGCGCGTGTGGAAGTAGAAAATAATCGCAAGGCACTAAACTCCTACATAAAAACGTCCTAAATAATCGTAAGGGACTAAACTCCGGGGTATAAAAACGTCCTAAATAATCGTAAGGGACTAAACTCCCCTATAAAAACGTCCTAAATAATCGCAAGGGACTAAACTCCTACATAAAAATGTCCTAAAGGGCAGGACATGATCTACCCGTGTGCCAAACCAAGATGAAATAGATGCCACATTGTACTTCAAATGGTAGGAAATCCAATAGGGCCCCAAACACAAAACTACGATGCGATATCGCATTTTAAAAATAGACCAACTCGCACTGAGCATCGCAAGAATTCGCGAATTTAATTGCATCGCACTAGGGTCACCTGGAAAGATGCTTTGCTGCACGAAATCCCATCGCAGCAATTCGCATCGCAGGTTTCTGAGATGTGGCGTCATCGCATCGCAGTTTTGCGTTTTGCTCTTCGGGCTATATTTCATCGGGACACCATGGCGGCGCGACCAGTCGCCGTTACCAACAAAATATATACAGCTCTATAGAGAGTTACTCAGTGTCCGTGTGGTTGCGCAACCAATTAGGCGGCGCGACCAGCTCGGACGCGTGCACTTAAGGTCCATTTTGATACTGTCTCAGTGTGGTGTAGCGACTCTGGTGTGTGGTTTTTAGCATACGAACACCATGGCGGCGCAACTGGTCGCGCCGCCCTGGTGTCCCGGTGAAAGCCCTTAATGATGATATTGTTCACTTACACGACTGATCCTGCTTTTTTGCTGTTGCTGTTCGCTATGGTACTTCTGGAAGAGGAGTGGATCGTAGCTGGCGTTCTTGGTGACTCCGCCGACGTAACCGCAGTGGTATTCGTTGTTCAAGTCTGCATGGTCGTAGATGTAGTGGTTTGATTGAATATCGGATCCTGGGATAGAAGAAAATCATTAGAAAATGTATTATGTTACTACTGGATTTGAATTAGTTGATAGTAATTGGCTGAGGATCTCCTGGCTTAACTTATGCGTCACGGAGGAGCCCAGGTGCGGAGTTTATTCCGAACCATTTGGTGGGGCGCCCCCTCGAGTAGTGCCGTAACTAGGGCTGTGCCAGCGGTGCCCAGGCACAGGGTGCAATTCCTAGCGCAAATATTTTATATCTGGTCCTTTTTGTTTGTATTGTACTTTTTTCTAGGGGCTTAGTTATAGAAATTCGCACCGGGTGTATAAAATGCTAATTATGGCACTAGCCCGCGGGTCCCTGTATAGAGCTCCTAGCCACATTTCGCGGGCCAGTTTCTTGGCCTTCATCTCTCTGGGGTATTCTTAAACAGCCCCACAAGTTCCGACTGTCAATTGTAGATTTTTGACAGTCTTTATGGGTTAGAAGGTAGACAAATTTAACACAGTCTTGCAAGGAAGTAGCAGTTGCTGAGTTGTGGAGGTCAGATAGATAGTCACTCCATGTGAAATATTGATACATATACATTTGCATCTAGTTCAACTGGAAGCCGACCCCATTGTAGTTGAATAAAGTCTATGCTGTTTGGTGGTAACTAGCTCTGGGATATTACATATGTATGTACATAATTTAATACATATGTCGTAGCCAGATTTTAGAATTGATCACTTCATGATATGGCTAACTAAAACTGGCCAGCCCCCCTAGCCAAGTTACAACCGTTTCGTTTCGATTCTCTTTCCGTTGATCACCTCGAGTCGGCCACGCCTCCTATTCCTTTGTTCTGACTACGTGACTGAGCGTTGAGATGACGTCAGAACAAAGGAATCGGAGGCGTGGCCGACTCGAGGCGATCAACGAAAAGAGAATCGAAACGAAACGGTTGTAACTTGGCTAGGGGGGCAGATCGTTTAACGTTAACGTTTGATGATATGTCAATCCTCGTTTGGCCATATCATTGATGTAGGATTTCTATGATAATAAAAGATCTAAAGAAAGAAAATAGTCCAAACGAGGATTGACAAATCATCAAACTTTAACTTTTCTCTCTGGTCAGTCTGGATCTGGCCAGTTTTACTTGGCCTTATCATGAAGTGATAAATTTCTAAGATCTGATCACGACACATACATAAATACAAAATAGCCTTCAAGAATATAGGTAATCTTAAGCCTTTCTTCTAAGTATATATTTGCGTTCACAACCACTGCCATTTATCAAAAGATCAAGGGTGATAACTAAACTACACAAACGGGTTTGTGATCATTGTTATATCAAGAGATGCTACTGAAATAATTGAGATTAATTGACTATTGCGTTTAAAAGACAAAAAAAATATTGATTAAATAAAAAAGAAAACACAACCACACAACACAAATAACACATTCAAAATCATTTCTTTTTTTATATTTATTGTGTACTTTTAGGGTTCCCAAAAGGTAAAAACAGTACCGTAATCGTAAGACTCCGCTGTCTGTCTGTCTGTCACCAGGCTGTATCTCATGAACCGTGACAGCTAGACAGTTGTTGATTTATTTCTGTATACCTACTAAAAACAGAATCATACAACTTTCTTTTTTTCCGATTTTGCAACGGACGGTACGGAACCCTTCGTGCGCATGCGCGTGCGCCCGTCTCGCACTTGGCCGATTTTTTTAAATATAATAATCTATACTATAGATATATATATATATATATAATCATCAACATATTAGCAACTGTATCAAGGAAGAATTAATCCGTTTCGGAAGCATACCTTCAGCAGGCTCGATGTATTTCATACTCTCTCCATCGTAGACGATCCCTCGGACGCCATGGCAGGTGGACACTGCCACCCTTGAGCCAGGCTTGCCTCGGACAGTCCCTGAGTATTGGCATAAGTCTATATCCTGAAACATGACATGGAGAATTTAGATAAAAAAAAAAGAAAAATAAGGTTAAAAAAGTCGATTGTAGAAAAAATTTAGAAGGGAAGAAATCATTAACCTTTTATCGGCCATAATAGCATAATAAGCATAATCAGCCTTATAATGTTCCCACTGCTGGGACTCAGGCCTCCTCTCTAGCAGAGGGAATGGGCCGTAATCCACCACGTGGGCCCAGTGCGGGTTGGTTTATCGGCCAACGTCGCATATATCCGACAAATCTCGTGTTTATTCCACCAGGGTTGCATATCCACGACAAAATACTCCATCTTGTCAGCTCTTCTGTCACCTATGGGAATTGAAGAGCAAAACGAGATGGAGTACCCAGTCACAAACACACGACCCTGGCGAATAGGACACGAAAACACTCGTCGGACCAAGTCGACGCAAGCGGTTAAAGGGTTTAATAACTCCTCTCTTTTTGGGTGTCTAGCAAGAAGACTATTAATGACCACCAGTTTCGCTTTGCGTTTCAGGGCCGTGCTTTGATATTCTCGGATTTTCTCTACTATAATATGCATGTGTTAGGTATAGGTACACCTAAACCTTCCCCATGAATTACTCTGTCTATTGGTGAAAACTGCATGAAAGGCCGTTCTTGAGTTTGTCGCGATGGGGAACTTTGTTTTATAATGTGTAAGGATATTATAAAATAAAAATATTTAAAGAAAAACAAAAAACCCGACTGCGAAGAAACTAATTTTAAAAAATACGTAAAAAAAATAACTTAAATAAAAACTAAAAAGAAACAAACAAGCCCAGTAGTTTAGAATTCTGTTATGTAATACTAAATAACTACAAAATTTAAATAGTTTTATAATCGATACACACATAAAACAAATCATAAATTCTAATGCAGAACAGACCGACTCACAGTCGGGGCCCATTCAAATTTTACCAATCAAATCTTCCCAAGGGGCCCCGACTGTGAGTCGTTCTGTTACTACATACATAGACTGATAAACACATTACCCTCCTTTGCGTCGCGCAGTCGGGTAAATAGGAGTACTTAAATGCTGGGAAAAATGGTTAAATAGCGCGAAAATCCTTCATATTTTTGTTACTATTCACCCCTGCATTCCTATTCACCCCGTTTGTCTGTACCTACTTACTAGACTTGCCCTGGCCATAAGTCACCACAGATTTAGTGCGTAAAAAGGATGGCGCTTTACGTGTTATTTAGTTCCATCTCTTTCTGTCATGCCTTTGCACTTCTTATTCGTTAGTCATTTTGTGTTTAGTAACATGAATCTGCCATTGTTCTTGTCTCATGGCCTTAAAAAAACCTATGAAGATAACAACATAAAGTTAAGGGGCACTTTCAAACTCATAATCAACCAACCTTGGTTGACCATAAATTGATTTCGCAAGTTCACAGGTGAACGATTCTTACGGTAACCATGGAAAATGATTGTCCACGGAGAAACCATCAAAATAATTACGGTACTAACCGTTCGTCGGGCATCCGGGCTCTTAGTAGCACTACTTACTTAGTGATTGAATAATGAATGTTTTATCCACGTTTCGTTTCATTAGCTTAAAGCCTCAGATACCCTGGGGCAGTGTTCCGCAATCTTTTTGCGTTCAAGTTACATCTAAGGCGGAAAATTTTGGAGGTACACTATAAATGTTTTTTTTTTTTACAGATTATTCATCAACAAAACAAAAATGAGTTTCTGAGAATTTTAATTTTTAGTTAATCGGTAGGTACCTACCGGTTAACGAGCCCTAAGTATCATAAGTGTCAAAAAGAAATGCCCTTGGAGAAAGAATTTCGAACCCAGACTGGGTTTGAAATTCATTCATAGGTAGATCTACATTTTTCCTCCATCTGTCTACTAACTTTATGAAATAAGCGTTTGTTTTCCACCAAGACACACCTACTATTTACCAGTGTATCGCGGCACATACTTAGCGAATCACTGCCCTAGAGGACGAAATACCCCCAAAAAATTGTTGTAAAATATTGGGCGACAAGTTGCGGGACACTGGGCAACGTTACAGCGTCACGTAGATTGAGCTTTGCGCGTCACGTTGAGGGACATTTTGTCCCTTAATGTATCTGAGAGTTTATTCTTGTACCAAAAGAGGAATTAAAGGCTATTCTAGCGGAATTCAAAGAGAGACTAGGTACATGAACAGAGTCAAGTCTTGAAAAAGAAGTGTGAATGTAGAAAATGATTCCTAGATTCCGTTCAGCTGCTTGAGCGTGAAGGAGTTATAAACATACCAATACATAACCTTTATAATATTATATATATGTCGTGGGCCAGATCTTAGAAATTGATCACTTCTTGACATGGCCAAGTAATACTGGCCAGATCGTTTTAAACGTTAAAGTTTGATGATATGTCAATCCTCGTTTGGCCTACTTTCTTAGACCTTTTTATCATAGAAATCCTACATCAATGATATGGGCAAACGAGGATTGACATATCATCAAACGTTAAACGATCTGGCCAGTTTTAGTTGGCCATATCATGAAGTAATTAATTCTAAGATCTGGCCACGATATATGTATATATTGTGCTAAATAGGTACAAAGTATTTTTATCCAACTTACCTCTTTTTTAGGTTTATATACAACAGTCTTGCCGTTCTTCTGGTACCTAAGTACATGGTTCTCTGTGACTAGGTCCTGGTTCAGTCTCAGGTCCAGGACGTACTCCTGCCCGTCTATCGGGACCGTTATTGTCACCTCTGAATGATGTGCACCGCTCTGTAACAGATGTTTTAAGGATTAAGATTTTAATTCGAGGATCTATTGGCTAAATAATATCAGCCGCATAAGTCGATCTCGCCGAGGTCGATCTGTTGATGGGTGACCATTCATTACATACAGAGTCTCTGTCGTGTCTCAGAGAGCATGTTAAGCCGTGGGTCCCAGCTGTTATTTGTACATTTTTGTCAGACATACGGGTAAGGGGTATGGGTACGAGAGGTTCCTGTTTCGGTTTCAGGCGAAAAAACGACCGGGTATCATCATTTTTTGGATCGTCCAGATGACACGGTGGAGCATCACTGTGTCCTTGTACTGACGATCAGCGGAGATGACCTCTCCGGTCCTGGTTCAAGCCTTGGTCCGAAGCGAAAGGAACCAGTCATCTTCTGTTGCGAAGCAATAATGTGAGCGAAGGAGATGGCCGCAACAGTAAAGGAACGTAAATCCTCGAGCCCCAGCCGCTACCATAGGAGAAGCCCGGGTGTTAGGAGTAGCAGGGCAATTCCCGGCCATCGTAGGTACGGGCTTGCAGGCAACGAGAAATGGGTAGTTCGCCGTAGGACCGAGCCCTAGTGTTCCACGCGCGCCTGAAATGAATGTCAGCAAAATCGTAGAGGCCCAGTTGGGCCGATGCCCACTAGAGTTGCGAGAACGTTTGAAAGAGTTACCGTGGCTCTGATATGCAAAGGGCAACTGAAGGAAACCGGTAGGTTTTAGTTAGTAAAAGTCTGACAGGCCCTTTCGCCCCGCTCTAGAGTGACATTTAATGATTTCCCATTTCAAAAATAAAAAAGGGCTAGCTTCTGTCTTTCACATTAGTCTTTTGTTTCTGAGTATTATAACATTGTATTATATCTACTGAATGGACGAACTGATGGACAACGTAAATCGATGTTGAAGGTTTCTGGAGTCCCTACCTAGTAAGTTAAACAGCCTGTATATTACCAGTCTGGCAAAATTTTTTTAGCTCGATCGACCCCTCAAACAGGTACATAAAATTATTAGTCACCACAGAATAATGACCAACAATCTAAGTAATACCAACAGAACCGTTAGAAAACAGCAATATTACCGGTGGACTCGAGAACAGCTACCAGGCTGACAGAGGTCAACAGCATGTCTAACTTCCGTTCTAAATGGTGTTCCGTAGTTTTATTGTAAAGTGATGGTATTTCTTTACGCTGTTACACGCGATGCATGAGCGAAGGTAATGTGAGCCTTCCACTTATGGTAATGCGTTTAGCATTGGGTTTTTAGTTGACACATAAAAGCTTGTACTTGACGGTTTCGCTTAAACCATTACTACATTGTCAGTTATGAAGAAATATAGAAAGAATGTCTCTTTTTATCTCACACGCACAACTTAGCAAAGCCTAATAATAAATAGATAATAAAAAACAACACCAAAAATGCAAATAAAAAACAATGAACAAAAATCTGTGCGAGGCCAAAAAAGGCACCTACGTCAGCATACGGTACGGGCTGGTGTTCTGGTAAAGCTGGTGTGATGCCACGAATACACACGGAAGACGTTTCTTCCTCTAAATACTGCTTTTTTTCCTGTCCTCAGGTCACATCTCATCGATTTCAGATTAAGTCGCGCTTCACGTTCTTTTTTTTTTCGGTGGGAAATCATCACTTGATTTTCCCCACTCTGGGTTAAGCGAGAACGAGCGTAGTTTTACTGACTAAAGCCCACCTAAGTTCCTTCAGTTACCCTTTGCCGTCCAGGCCGCGATAACTATTTTGTGTGAACCCCATGAACACTACATGCCATGTTGTGCCTAATGAACCAGACGACAAAATGAAAAATATGTGTTGTAGAGATAATTTTTTCTAGCCGAAACGAATGTGCCGACTCGGACAAGTTGCACCCTTAGAATGAAAGTGTGCATGAAAGTTATGAAAGCCTTCAAACGAAGGATAATCAATTTGGCCCAGGAAAAAAAAGTGTTGTTACCGAAATGAGACTGTCATCATAACATAATATTATTTTATTATCGATGTAATTATCGGAAGGCATCAGTTTATTTTTAAAAGCAGGAGGAAATTAGACATCCATTTAAAAAAATATATATTTTTGTTTATTAGAACGCTTGATAATATCTTATTTATGAACGCATCCGTAAAGTTAACATTCTTAGAGTAGTCCAAACTTTTTCTAAAGTCGATATCGATTTAATTTCTAAATCGAAATTAAAACCAAGGTTATGTCAACTGATTATAATTTTGTTATTTAATTAACCTTTTGACGTGCGTAATTAGAGACACAATAGTAAGACAATGGCTTGCGGGCGCCGGCTACCGCCTGAGCGTTAATGAATTAATCTAAGATAAGCCACTAACAGAATTTTTGGTTTTTTATTATTTAATAGAATTAAGTCATGAATTAAAAAAAATATTTAGCATCTTAAGAATGAAAATGCCGTAAATCCACCCTATTTTTGACAAACAAGATTTTACTTTTTTATGTAATATTTTAGGCTTGGATACTAAGTGCTTTAACCTTTTGAGTGCGTAATTAGAGACACAATAGTAAGACAATGGCGCGTGCACGCCGGCGTTAATGCGCGGATCAACAGCTTAAGCCATGTCTTCGTATGAATAGTTAATTTGAATATGGATGTAAACATTCTGAGGAATCAATTTTTGAATAATTAAAACAGCCTCCGAGTGGCGTTTCGTAATTTCACTCGAACATATGCCGCCAAAAACTATTTTTGACATCTTTTTGAAATGCTACAGATTACTAATAAACCACTTAACCTTAAAAAACATTTTAATTATTTGCTTCTTTCTCCGTACTTTTAAAAATATATTGAATGCCGTACTTAGTAATGTTCATTCAGGCAAATCAAACGATATATATTATGTTTCATCAAGTTACGTTTTACTAATTTTATATGGTCCAAGCATGTTAGGAGAATGAACATTGGTCTTTACGAGTAATTTTTTATGGATCACTATCATGTTTCTTTTTACTCATAATTCGAGCTCTTTTTCATCACTTTCAGCTAATGGTGTTTTGAGTTACGTCACTTTCAGTCTAAGGATGCGAAGTGTGTAGCACGTACGCCTCATGGAAAAACCCATTAACAATGCAACTATAGATTCAGTCTATGCAGGTCACCCAAACATTGTGCCTTGACTGACATTTGAGAAAAGTGATGAAAATTACATTGGCACGGCTCCAAAATAATTTAATAATAACCGCAACAAAATATATGTAGATAAATATGTTTTAATTGGTGGTAGATCCAGTAATTAAAATCATATCTACATATATTTTCACAGTTCCATGATTCATGATTTGCAGCGATTAAAACAATATTTATGGTTCTAAAACTAGAAATACATAGTTCTAAGTTAATGAAGCTGACAAAGAGATTTATAATGTCTTTGGTTCCTTAAAAAGTAGATTTTCAATCAACGAAATAAGGAACGTAGATTTTATGCGAGTTTCAAAGAGTTGACATATCATGCTTGATGGATTTGAGGCCAGACGAAACCCTGTCAATATTGTTTCTTCTCATCAGGGAATATTACAAATAGAGAGACCTTCTTACAATCTAATGCCAAGTAATATCTAAATACTAAAGAACCGTAGCCTATGCTAGACTCCCTTGGGATAATCAAGCTTTGTTGTTTTCTAGTAAATAAACTAGCTTTAGATTCACTATCTTTTATTTTGGTGGGGAATCATCATGAGGGAGTGTCAAATTTTACTGACTAAAACCCACTTGTGTTTCTTCTATTGCCCCCGTTACAGGGCTGACGGTAACTGTTTCAAACGATCCCCTTGGTGGGCATAGGTCCTACTGGGCCCCGTACTTTTCTGAGATCTCTTTCATCTTTTTTATTTCATCAGGGACATAGTCTATGATTTCAATGTTAAGTAGATGTTTTTATATTGTGTTATAGAAATGTTTGGTTGTCTTACCGTGTCTCTCGTCGTCGATATTTCTCTTTTCGTTCTGCCATGATGTACAATAGGCTGAACCAGTCTGTGCTTGTTGAAATCTAAGGCTGGTGATCCTGAAACAATGAGAACATCATATTAGGTAACTCATTTGAGGTCCTCGTACACTACTAAATAATCGGGAAGATGCTATCTACTAACAGCAACGAATAAATACGCTATTGTGAATAAAATGCGTGGTCGCTGAATACAAATCCAACGGGTGCCAAGTGAAAAAAGTTGTCTGCAATTTTACGATTACTTTTTCACTTTTCGTTTCGGCTGTCATATAGTCAGAATTTTGGCGAGCTATACATTTCTATGAGTGAAGCTGTATTTGTAGCCCTGCTGTCTCCAGCAGTCGCCAGCGAGGCGTTTCGGTGCTGTGAGCTGACAAGATCACACCTTATTTACCTACGGAAGTGGTAGAAGCCAATTCCTGGCCGGAAAGTGTATGGTTAGATAATTATAAATTATATTTAATTATTCATATTTCCCGTTTCCCTGTTAACGAACACGAAGGCGAGATTAAAGATAGAAGCAAAAGGCACAGGAAACACATTCACTTTGCCAATAAAGTGATTCATTAGTAGAATTTTAATTTGCATACACCATTGTACCGTTACCGCGAAGTCTTTGTTTTAAAACCGTGAAGGAATGGTGGATGATGTTGATATGCAGTTTTTCTTTTTAATTTATGCTGTAGGTACTCTATTGTTATCATTTTGATAATCTCTCTAACCAAATGTATCGTTTGATTTATTGTATGGAGGTTCGATTCCAATTCCGAAAGTAAGGAACTTCCGATTGATTTTGCACCTCGGATTCCGATTAATTTTAATCCGGAGTTATATCGGAGGTATAAACAAATTTATATTTTACTTGTGGCGCGGGGAATCTTCCTTCCCCCATGCCTTCTGTCTATTAAGGTCGCCGATCTGGGTGCGTCGGTCTCCATACATTTTACCTATATGGCAACCAGACTTGCAGAGCTACATTAGATCCACGCCACGCAACGTGGCGCTACGTACAAATCAGGCGTAGTCCACGTGTGCTTCGGTCTAGTGTAGTTCTCGCTTTAGTCTTTCACTTGTTTTGTTTCGTCTTTAGAACGTTGTGAAATTTGCACTTAATTTATACTTAAACGAGTTTTTATTAGTTTCAATAGTGTTTCATTGGTTTTTGGTTCCGTTTCCTATGAATCAAATTTAAAAACTCCGATTCCGAATTCGGTTTCGATATAACCGCTTCTGTGACATCACTATAGGGATGGAAACTATGACATCACTATAGGGATGGAGACTCCCTGGGTGTTGGCAGTCGCAGGGTGGACGGCGAGCGATGGGTAGGCCGCCGTTCAATAAGAACTAAGCCCAGGTCGACTGTGGGTAGTATTCGCGCCTCAAAAAGATGTAAGCATGATTAACGGGGCCAGTTAGGGCCAATATCTGCTAAGGCTGCGGGATTGCTCTAAAGAAACCCAGCAGGCCTAGAACGCAAAAGACAACTGAAGGAACAAGGGTGGGGTTTAGCTAGTAAAATTTTGACTCTCCCGCTCCACCTAAAGCGGTGGAACTTATTTGAAAGTTTATAGAGATTAGTTACTTTTTATTTTACTATTATTTTGTCCTGTGCAAGTCACAAATAAATATTTTTCTTTCTTTCAAAACAGATGAAAAACTATCGAAATAACCAGGAACGACCGTGAATCCAATAAAATCTTCAGTCAAACACATCATTAAAACCAATAAACGTTCTATTCTATTATAAGATCGCGACAGGTTTCCTCATAAAGCGCACAATGATGCGCGTGCGCCTATCGCGTTGACCAGTCACGTGGCGGACAAAATTATAGCTAGGTTAGATCAACGACCGCCTTTTATTGCTATACGGGGCGGGTCACTTGATCCGCTCCTGCTTAGAATGGTACAGTTGTACAGTTTCACAAAACGTCAAAAATTTGATTCAATTTAAGTTAATTAAATATGATGTCACCAAAGGGCAATGGAAAGGCTATATGGTTACCGACTTAGCCTGAAGAATCGTCAAACTTGAGTGGCAGGCACAGGCACATTGCTCGTAGATCAGATGGTCGATGGGGACGAATGGTTCTGGAGTGGCGACCACGTATCGGAAGACGCAGCGTTGGAAAGCCTTCGGTTGGCACTTTTCCAGTCTCATATGAGAGGCGAAATAGGCGAGTCAAGATCGGAGACAATTCCTGCCTTTGTCCCGTGTTATTTGGGGTCGGCGCAACACGTTTTTTTCTTCTATTCTGTACTTTCAACCGTCACTCTATCACTAACTCCCTAGTCCCTTTTCTATCATATCACTCTTTACATATAATCCATCCATCTTTTCTTTAGTCTCCTTCTCTCTCTCTCCAACCCTATTGAATGAAAATAAAATAGGGTCCGTTGTAAAATTTAAATGAATAGATACACCAAAAACGACTTTTTCATAACATGGATAGTCTATTCCAGATACGGGTGAATGAACATGTGGAAATAACATTAATTTGGTACAAAAAAATTATCAATTAAGTAGTGCAATTAATTACGGACATGCGTAATAATTTTGGTGCTGTCATAATCCAAAATGGCGGTAGAATTGTGGCGTTAGTTTTTTGTCGGTCTGGGCTGTAACATGTATTAAAAATGAAACCGTTTTCATCCGGTTTTTTGCAACACAGTCATCACTCTCACTTTAGTCCTATTTGTACATAAATTGTAGTCGAATGAGAGCAACATGTTAAGACGAACATGATTGTAATAAGACAAATATACCTGCACAACAAGAGGTTCTTTCTTTTTTTAGGGTTCCGTACCTCAAAAGGAAAAAACGGAACCCTTATAGGATCACTTTGCTGTACGTCTGTCTGTCTGTCTGTCAAGACACTTTATCTCGGGAACGTGTGGAGGTATCGAGTTGAAATTAAAACCATATAGGTACTCAAGTCGGCGGTCCCTTGAAGCTGTGAAAAAATTAAACTTCTGAGTTAACGAAAAAAAAAGTTACGGCCGTTTATGTCGCAAAAAACGTGTATTTCGACACTCATAAGGGAATTAAAATTCATAGGGTACTTCCCGTTAACCTAGAATCCTGAAATTTGGCACAAAGCAAGGTCTCATAGCACAAGTATAGGAAAAAATCTGAAAACTGTAATTTTGTAGTTACGTCAAAAAAAAACTTTTTTGCGATTCGAAAAATCTTCGTAACTCAATTCGAGAATTGAACTGTTTTCATAGGAAAGTTTGTACGGAACCCTCAGTACGCGAGTCCGACTCGCACTTGGCCGGTTTTTTTTTTTTTGAGCTAGGAAATCAACAAATAACTTGTTCCGCTCTGGGAGAAGGAATGTCAGGCTTTTACTGACTAAAACCCACCTGTGCTTCTTCAGTTACCCTCTGCATCTCAGAGCCACGGTAACTCTTTCGATAAATTTCGCAGCCCTAGCAAGACTAAAGCTTACTAAGGCCATGGGTTGACTTCCGAAAGGGAAACCTGAGGTCCTGGAACGCAAGGGAAAGAAGGAACATAGGTGTGATTTTAGTCAGTAAAAGTGTAACACTCTCGCTACACTTAAAGCTGCCCCCCTAGCCAAGTTACGACCGTTTCGTTTGCGTCGAACGCCTCGAGTAGGCCACGCCTCCGATTGCTTTGTTCTGAGGTCATCTCAACGCTCAGTCACGTGGTCAGAACAAAGGAATCGGAGACGTGGCCTACTCGAGGCGTTCGACGCAAACGAAACGGTCATAACTTGGCTAGGGGGGCAGAACTTATTTGATGATTTCCCAACCCGAAACAAAAAAAGCCACGTTAGTATAATATGCTGTTTTTTATGAACATTCAGTAAAAAAAAAATTGAATTAAGATAACCTCAGACTCTGAAGACATTCAACAACAGTGAACTATAAAATAAATAACAAAAACGTCGCGAGCGCACCTCGTTCGCCATAGCACAAAGACACATTGTTGTCGACTAAAATGGTGTCAGTAACACTGTTTGGGCACTTCTCTGTAGATTTTTATCTTTGAAATAAAGAAGCTGTATATATGTTTAACTGTGGAAGATAAAGATGGTTTTTGTTTAGCTCTGACCATGGTCTGTGGACTGTGGTGATAGAAGCAAGTGGTCTAACCTCCGATTACTAATTTGAAATTGAGTATTTCTCAAACTCTATTTTAGCCCGAAAATGTGTTAAAATTTGCCATTTAAGTAGAGTTTTAGACGTGCTTAACTCAAAATACTCAATTCAGAAACCCGCCCTATGACGAGGTGTTGTTTTTAAGGCGGAACCCTTATAGGATCACTTTGTTGTCAAGACCCTATATTTTGGAACGCGTGGAGGTATCGAGCTGAAATTAAAACCATATTTATACTTAGGACTGCTGGCAGTCCCTTGAAGCTGTGATAAAATCTTAAACTTCCAAGTTAACGAAAAAAAAAGATACGGCCGTTTATAATGTAAAAAAAAACTGGGCAAGTGCGAGTCGGACTCGCCCACTGAGGGTTCCGTACAAACTTGAAAGGTAAAATGCGGTTTACGATTTATGACGTACTAAAAAAAAACTACTGACCAGATCTCGTTCAAACCAATTTTCGTTGGCAGTTTTTATAGTAATGTACATCATATATTTTTTTTAGTTTTATCATTCTCTTATTTTAGAAGTTAGAGGGGGGGGGACACACATTTTACCACTTTGGAAGTGTCTCTCGCGCAAACTATTCAGTTTAGAAAAAAATGATATTAGAAACCTCAGTATCATTTTTGAAGACCTATCCATAGATACCCCACACGCATGGGTTTGATGAAAAAAAAAATTTTGAGTTTCAGTTCTAAGTATGGGGACCCCCAAAATTTATTGCTTTTTTTCTATTTTTGTATGAAAATCTTAATGCGGTTCACAGAATACATCTACTTACAAAATTTCAACAGTATAGCTCTTATAGTTTCGGAAAAAAGTGGCTGTGACATACGGACGGACAGACGGACAGACAGACAGACAGACAGACAGACAGACAG
Organism: Mythimna impura; assembly: GCA_905147345.3. Classification (NCBI taxonomy): domain Eukaryota; kingdom Metazoa; phylum Arthropoda; class Insecta; order Lepidoptera; family Noctuidae; genus Mythimna; species Mythimna impura. The sequence continues at coordinate 20,457,343 of LR990360.1, read as the reverse complement.
ACAGACAGACATGACGAATCTATAAGGGTTCCGTTTTTTGCCATTTGGCTACGGAACCCTAAAAATGACACTCTCAAGGGAATCAAAATTCATAGGGTACTAATAAATAAAAAAAATAAAATAAAAAAATTGCGAATCGGAAAAATCTTCATAACTCAATTCGCGAATCGAACTATTTTCATAGGTGAGTTCATACGGAACCCTCAGAGCGCGAGTCCGACTCGCACTTGCCCAGTTTTTTTTAATCAGTTGCTATCTACAAACCTTGAGAAGCAGTTTGCTATGAATATTGAGCGTATGATTTACAACAGACACTTTTAAGTATAGTATAAAACGACATATTCCTGGATCGAATCACGCCGTCAATACGCTTCCAGTTTGAAGTCCATTCAGTGCGTTAGTCAAAAGATTTAGGTACCGCGCACCTGGAGCGCACAGGGCAACTGAAGAAACACAGATGGGTTTTAGTCTGTAAAACTCACCCCCTCTCACCCCACTCAGAGCTGGAGCAGTCATTTGATGATTAACCACTTAAAAAAAATAAGTTCAAGCCCATTACTTATAGCGTTCAGAAGTATTAATCTCGCATTATTTTTAGAATTACTTACTGAATAATAAAATTTATCCATTTTCGTCAAGATCAAGAGTGCAGTAATTGGACCGGATGTAACGCCGTCAGAATAAAATGAAATCGACTTTGACATACTAATTACTCATTATTTAGAACTGAGCAACAAGCTTCGAATAACTTGAACGCTTACACCTGTGGTTCCAAACCTTTTTTGATCGGGAACCACTTTGGTTTCTTTGTTAGCAGAGACTAGAAGTTCAGAAGAAAACTATCTATAAAAATATTATACAGCTGAGGAGTTTGTTTATAAATGCAAGTCTCAGGAACTACTGGTTCGGATTGAACAATTCTTTTAATCTCGGATAGCTTATTTTTTGCCAACGATGCGGATGAAACCGCGGGAGACAGCTACTCTTAATATAATTTAAAAAAATACTTGTAACACAAACTTCAAAACTTGTAGCTCACCTATTCTTTCAAATCAAAAGTTACGTGCATTGTCATAGAAATCACATTTCGGATAGTTTATAATCTGTTCGTATCATACCTAGTTTTCTGTTAGAAAGGAAAGTTTGAAATATATAGACCTTTCATGGACCATAATGTTAGCTCTTGCGGACTATCCGCGGACCACAAGTTGAGAACCAGTGACTTAAATGGACGCTATAGTGCATGGTAACCTTAAAACAATTTGGCATTGAGATCTTAATCATGATATCACAATTACAGATGGCATACAAACTATAGGATGTCCTGCGTTTAGAACAAAGACATTGTTTGGTATGCTAGAGTGAATTCGTCGTTGCTCGTAGATTTGGTTTAAACACTAAAGATTTTCTGATAATGAAAGAGATCGTTAACATTTATTATATTAACATTATACAACGATTGGTTGCTGCGCCGTGTGTCACGGGCTCGATTCCCACACATAACAAATATTTGTACAAGTCTACAGGTAGTTGTTCCGGGTCCCAGTGTCGTGTTGTCACCCGCCCAAATTTGGCACGCAGGTAAACCACGTTCTAGAATAGCAGGATACTTTTATCCCGAGAGTATGTTCCTTCGAGATAGTTTATTTATTTATTTGCTGACATGTAATAATAATAATAATAATAATAATAAATCGTTTATTTGGACCAACAAAGTTTTTCATATTATAAACCCACCAAACTGCGTAACAGTTTGTCGGCGGGATTAGCGCTTGTTTGTAACAATTGGTTCAAATGCAATGCAATTAAATTATATCTACGAGTACATTTTAAGAATACATTAACAAGTTAGTGGGTATTTTCACATCTTTCGGCCACTGTCTTAAGGAGAACCGTCTTTAATTTATTTTTCAATGTTCGTTTACACATTCTGTTATTGTTTCTTAACCAGTCATAAACATTGAAAATTGTAGGCATCAAATACTTGTTGGTTCTTTTACCGTAGTAATTTTTTACTGGTGGTCGCACGAGTTTACGTTCTCTAACGCTTCTAGTGTTATATTTATTTTGCACCCGTATTTTAAATTGTTCCTTATAGTACTGTTCTAGGACCAACAAGTACTCGACCTTTTCATGTACTGGTAGCACCTTACATGTAACAAAGAGTTTTTCATAATTTTCTTTACTAGCAATTTTTGTGTGTGGGAAACACACAAAAAAATGACGGATGGTGATGTAAAACACTGGATATTAAGCATGCATTAAAATTTCATGACACAGTATTAAAACATGCACCCTGTAAGGGCACTGCAAATTTTACATATAAAATTATTAAATTACATTATATTAAATCGATTCTAATTATTATAATCCGCAGGGCAGTTTTGTGGCGAACTGTTGGGTATTAGCGACCCCACGGACCCGATCTCCCGGGAAAATTCTTGTTCTTCATCTCCGGCTTGCCTTTATTGACCGGCCGTAGTGAACACTGACGAGGAACAGAGCTCCCACCTCTCTCTTGCCTTTATTGGCTGGCTTGAGTGGAGATTCGCAATTATTATTATTATTACAATTTATTAATTATGCTAAACATTAGTCAACAATTAGTTACATCTTGTTTTAAAATTAAATTGAATTAAATAATTATCAATTCATTCATTCATTTATTAATTTTAATCTTAGAGGAAATCATTCATCAGTCATTTATTTGTTTCATATTTACGTTGAGGTAAATTAATAAAAGGTCGATCAATTTACAATTTGTCAGTTTTAAATTCCTCAACGGTATAGTAGCCTTTTTTTATTAATAGAGATTTCAACTGTTTCGAGAACGTCAAGTCATTTGGTATGGATTTCAAACATTCGGGTAGTGTATTAAATATATTAGCTAGTCTTGAGTATGGACTTTTCCCGGCAACTTTTAAGTTTGTGAAGGGTAGTATCAGTCTAGTTTTGTTCCGTCGGTTATAGTTTGCATTGAGTTTTCGTCTTTCATGAGAGTGATGCTGACTTTAGTAGCCAGAGCGGTTAGTATTGTTATAAGTTTAGAACCTGCCATAACTTCATACAATTTACACATGCTTGTTTGTAATGGCGACTGAGACAAAGGGTTAACGACATTGCGTTTTGTACATAAACGTAAATTTTAAAGGACATATTTGTCACATTTAATTAAGACTTAGCCACTTATGTCCTAAATGGGTAAATAGCTAAATACCACACGCATTGCGCTCCCGCGAGTTTTGGGCTGGCCCACTTAGACTGAGCTAATAATAAATAGCCTTCCACAAAATAGCGTGATGTGTGTAACATATTTTTTTTCCTATTTTGACATGACAATGAAATCTTTAAGTTCAAATTGTGAAAAGAATCATTCTCGTCGGAACTAACCATTTTGGCTGTCACTCAAAACGTTGTGGTTGTTTTCGTGGAAAAGTTGCACCAAAAAAAGGACTATGAACATTTTATTCTTAAAAAACTTTTTTTACAAAAATATATACAACTGACTTAAAAAAAAGACTAAAAATTGTGAAATAACTTTCAAGTTCGGAAGTCGGTGTTTTAGGTATTGTTATTCCGTTTTTTGACACCGCCTGACCAGCCCCTGTACCATGACGTTCAAAGTAAGATTGTTTCATTCTTATTTCTGTGTGGGTAAGAGACAGAGCTATACAGGTTGTCTAGCGCCATCTCTTACCCACAATGGAATAGGAATAAAACAATCTTACTTTAAACGTCATGGTAACCCCCCAGGCCTCCTTTTGTTTTGGATGTCGGTTACAAATAAAGTGCAAATTGATCAATTGTGCCAAAAGAGTACGATTCTTTATTACATTAGTATCTTTCCAGTTATTCAGACCTTTTTAGCACTTCGTATTTGGTACTAACAAATACTTAAATTATCACCAACGTTACCTTTCATATCTTTTTGGGAAGTCCAGAAAGCGCCAATTACTTAGTTGCTAGGAAAAACAAATCGGGGAGAGCGACTGTCGCAATCCAGCACTAGAAATATCACAATCGCAGCGATAGGTCTCCTCTGTGGGGAGTGGTTAGAGAGGCACCAAGGCGTCCTCGCTTTTCGGCAGACGCAGGTACTCACCGGATGCAGTTGTTTCGGGAGATTCCTGCTTCGATTTCGGCAATAGGGAACTCCCGGGTGTCACTATTGTACGGATTGCTCGGAAGAGTCGGGTGTGGTGGAAATGTGGTAGTAATGCGAGAAAAGAAGGCGGCGAAAAGCATGAGGAGACAATCTTCACGTTTTTACTTATCTACTTTTACTATGATAATATAATTACAGAATAGAACTAAAAAAAATTCTGTCACCCTGTTTTAAGCTTTTACTGCGAGGGCATAATCATAAAATATTATCTTTATCCTGTATTTTCGTGACAAGTTGAGAAATCTATGAAACTGTATTCTTAAAAAAAAACCGAGACTAGTTTCAGTCCCTCATAAAAACATATAGACAATCAATTTTACCTCTTTGTTTTATTATTTTAATTTAATGAGATCAAACAAACATGATGTAAACAAACGTTTATCATGAATGGGAAACAAATAGGTACCAGGAAGCATACGACAATGTTGCAAATCAATTACTTTGTCTATATTTACATACAAATATATTAATATTTACGTACAAAGCGTTTTGGGAACACATTCATAATGCGTACAGCTAAGGAGTGGAATTCCCTGCCGGAGTCTGTGTTCCCTGATAGCTACAACCCAGGGGTCTTTAAGTCAAGAGTGAATAGGTTACTTCTAGGCAAGCGTGCTCCATCGTCGGCCACATCATCGCTTACCATCAGGTGAGATAGTGATCAAACGCGAGCCTATCAATAATAAAAATATATATATATCTATATTTATAAGCTTTTGATAATGTCTCTGAAGTACTTAATATTCTAATTTTTAAGTTAACAATCATAAATAGATGGAATGGAATATAAAAAATTGATATATAAATAGATATACTCATATATCGTATCGACGAATAAGAATCAACGATGGTAAAATAAGTATATTTGCATTATAACATGGAAAGACAAAGACCATTTAGAACACTGATAGCTCTACTAGCTTTTTTTGAGGTGGGAAATCAATAAATATTTTTTCCTGCTCTGGGTGGTGCGCGAGGGTAACTGATGGAACATACCCCGTGTTCCATCAGCTACCCTTTGCCAACAGGGCGAAGATAACTCTTTCGAATAATCCTCAGCCTAATATATTACTAACTAATTTGTTTCATTCCCTGACGTCACTAATAAAGAATTGTTCCACTATTTTGCCACACACCTTTCTCCAAAACGTTTTTAAAGAGAGATAAAACTGTGATCCACATCCTGTTTTGTAGGAACATAAATCTTCTGTTATCGCGCCTTAACAGATTTAAAGAGATTTAATACCGAGGTAAACGTGTGAAAATCAGCTTAATGCGTTATTAAGTATCTTGTTATAAATCTTGGTATATTATGAAGGCACTAGTTGTTAAAACAAACAGAAATAAAAATAGTTCGCTAATCATAGATTCCAGAAATCCAGAGAAACCTATAGGTTTCTATAGGTTAGGGTACCTACTTCTTATAAAAAGTGTATACTATGGTCTTGGAATAACACGGTAAATCCTTCAATATTCTGCGCACAAACTTAGGTAAATTGCAGTTTTGGTGTATGGGAAAATACGAGTATGTTCTTTTAATTTACGATGTTAAGTTGGTTCTTGTTTGCATGAAGTGTTAATTATACATTTTTGACTCACACTTGCCTGATTTTCGATATTAATAATATTAGTTGGGGTTTCGTGACCAACTTATAAAAATGAATTTTTTTGGGCAGTCGTGTAAAAAGTAGTTATAACTTTTGATGAGATCTTACTGTAATATCCTCACTTGCAAATACCTCTATCGCACTGAGGTTTTCATTTGACTGAGAACCCAATTCTGGGTTAAGCTCGCCTTTGTAAACAACCTGTCCTTATTTCTAATTAACTGTACATAACAAACAAAAATGCATTGTCTAGACTGTTATTAGCCAGTACAGCTACGCCAAATCCTGAATTCATCTCCTTAAAAAAAGGTATCGATTATTATGTTATGTAGCCTGCACTGTCCAACTACGGAGCTACTTAATGCTATTTCCTAAGGAAGAGATGATATCGATAAATTTAAAATTATATTACATACGTTAACGTTTCACGCCTCTCCAAAAGCTTAGCTGATTATATTATAAAAACAGCATAAAACATTTTAAACCAAAAATATTCTATCTCAAATATATTCCTTATACGAATATTGGCAATCCAAAAGTTATGGCAGAGAATCTGCAATGTGCGATAACCCTCCACTGCAATTGCAACTTTAAAACTGATTACATAAAGTTCAAAATTGATGAGCTTGCGTTCCAGACTATGCAAATCACACAACCATATTCGATAGTCCTTTGGCTTCATAATCTAATTTGTATGTCGGAAATTGCTATGGCGTTGAAAACCATAGCAATTTGTGCTAAATGGATTTTTTATGGACAAATGTGTGCTATGTGTGTTTCCCACCTCGTGACTAAAATCAGCATGAAATCTTAAAACCTGTGTAATGCTTTAAACTGAAGACTGTAGGGCGGAATATGAAATAAAGGCAATATCAGGGAAATGATAGACGAGATCAGCGTTAAACAGAACAGAATAGAAGAAGATGGAAAAGGCCTTTGCCAAAGTTTGGCAAACAGACGAAGTTGTCGATACTTATCGTAATCATTAGACATCAATATTTTAAAAATTGTAAGCCAGTCTGCTAGGTGGCCATAGTCCTGGAACGCAAAGGATAACTGAAGGAACACGGTGAGTTTTAGTCAGTACCTATAAGTTATTTGATAATTTTCCACTTCAAAAAAAATCTTTTGTTTCTCTGAATAAATTTCTTACATTATAACAGCATAAAACTAGATTATTGTATTCATAATTGTGAAGATTTATCATACTGTATTTCTGCAATCTGCATTCCTATTCAAATCATTTTAAACTTCATAAATTAAAACAAGCATAAATGTATTGTCTTGAACTGAACGACATATCACATTCTTATGCAAAGTACTAAAGGGCCTACACGACACTACTATAATAAACTTAAAATGCAAGTCTATTTATAGCATGCATTTTTATTTTTATATAAGACAGACTGTAAAAACTTTGTATTATATTGTTAAGCCCGCACCACAGTCACATCTTATCAAACAACCCCTATGTCTTGTACAATATAAGTGCTTAACAATACTTAAAAAAACTAACACAAAGTTCTTTTTAATTAAATAACAATACTTAGTAATAATACGATAAGGAAAACTGCATCACCATGCCTACAGTTACAAAAAGAGTAACCAAAAATTTGGTCCAAAAGTTTCAATAATGAGCATGAGCATGCAAATTAAGTCATTACCATTTTAACGAAGGTGCATTTATTTTACATAAACATTTTGGGTATTGATGATTATGAAGATTCTCTTTCAAGAGAGCAACGCCTGGGCATTCGCCTTTTCAAATGCTGCAGTAATCACTACATAGGTAGTATAAAATATAGTCGCTTCCCTCTGTCTGTCTCTATGTATGCTTAGATCTTTAAAACTACGCAACAGATTTTGATGCGTTTTTTTTTAATAGATAGAGTGATTCAAGAGGAAGATTTATATGTATAATACAAGCATAATATAGTAGAGAAACACTGATAATTTTAGAGGTTTGTAATGTGATGTAAATAAACACATTTTTTTGCGCTTACATTGCAAACGCGCTGGCTGAACCCTACGAGATAGATCAAAATAATGTACTAAAGTATTGTACTCCTTAAAAAGGTCTACAATAAAGTCCGCGATGGTATATGTCTATTGCTTAGGGATAGCCCACAATAACCATTTTTTATGGCTTATTAACGAAGTGATTTTAAGGAGCATTAATCCTTATCCAATACAATAAGTACCTTAAATACATTGTGCATATAGTATAGATCAATATGGGTTTACACCATGTAATTTAAATGAATATTTTCAAAGATATTACAGATTTTAAATGCAACATAGCACCCGTGCGAAGCCGGGGCGAGTCGCTAGTTAACAATATTAGAATCTTATTACAGTTTTGTTTACGGAAAACTGTCTCGCAACTTGGTCATACCATAACAGGGCGAGTAGTATACACAAAGACAGAAATAGTTGCTCTCCTAGTCACCTTCTATGTGCAAACGCAATCAACATTCTGAGCAAGATTGCCATAATATTACACTGATTTAGCTTTTAACTCAGGCTGCTGATTATATTGGATTTAATGTTTGGTTTTAACCATAAATCTTTTGTTGACCATCAGCTGGCATGCGTATATACCTATGTTTGTCATCTGACAACTTGTCAGGTAATAAACAGCTTGGCAAAAATGCTGAGAAACATAGTTATCTCTCATGAAGATTTGCGGCAAGAGAGCGTTGAGTTCCAGTCAGCGATAAGTCAAAACACTCAGCCTCATCTTGTGAAGTTGCGACAAAAATAACAAGAAACAAAAAGTTGTTTCATTGCCTGCTTTTGATGAAAGTAACAAATAGATAGCGCCATTAACGCTGAACAAGTTTGGCCGAACGTCTGGCCTCTGGCCTACCAACAAAAAGAATTTGTAAGGAAAAATCTCAAACAGCCAAGTATGCTTTTAATTTAACAACTGGCAACATTTATGTCTCATTTCTGATTTTTATGGACCAGTCAGTGATCGCATGCGAAGGGCAATAAAATTGCAATAAACATCAATAAAATATTAATGTCAAAGACAAATCACTTGGTTTTATTGCGCAAAAGTAAATTGTGTTACACAGTTTTCAATGCCTTGACAAGGAGACCAGCACAAATAGTTTAAAAACTCCAGTTTGACATGTGTCATGTTCATTACTCATATAGTCAACCGTTCATAGATATGGTGAATTGTTATTATTGTTATGAACCTGTTATGTCGGTAAAGGCCTTTCTCATTTCTTCGACAGTTCTCTGTCTTTAGCCAATTCTTGAGGTAGAAGTCTAACTCGTAACTCAATCGTCTTCTGGACCTGGCAAGCCACCGGTCCTTGTGGTTCGGGAACCAGTCAGTGGCTTTTTCGTCCAATTTTTTTGCGACATACGGTACATATGGCCTGACCAGTTCCATTTTAGTTTAGAAGCTGAGTTGCCTACGTCTGTGATTTATATTTTGGAACGAAGTATACCTACAGTTCCTTATCATATGGGTGGTATCTGATTTTAACTCTGAGAAAATTTTGTTCCATTGCTTGCTGGAAAATCCCGAGTACGGGCTTGTGCTGTTTTGTTAATGAATACGTTTTCGTAAAATAAAATAAAAAAGTTGTCCCTCACTAGGAATAGCACTTTTATCGTGGATGCGTTCACTCTAAACTCACATAATTTCCTTTAGTGGCTCTTTGCGTTCTAGGGCCACAGTAATTCTTTCAAACAATCCCTAAAGGCCTAAAACCAATTTCAAATACACCTCACAACTCACGGGAAGGGATCTAACTATTCTTAGACCGAAACTACACGACCCTCCACACTAAATCTATATTTATTCACAAAATGACAGCTCGTTCTTCGAATAAGCAAAATTAATGACAGTTGTTCCGCTACATTTCGGTTTCATGTACTAAATCATAATAAACATGGATAATCTTAGTTTCGAAGTTAGAACATGAGTAGTTTAGATCTCTTTAGATCAGCAGATTGTGAGATTAGCAAACCAATCTGCTTGGTTGAATGGGTAAGCTAAGCAGGAGTGGAGGGTGCATTAGAATAGACTGCGAGTAGCGATTATTTTTATTTTATATATACGTTTGTCGCAACTTGGGCCTGCACGTCCAACTGCTATCACTATTTTTTACGAGTGACTTCTTGCAAGTCACTGAGGTAGCAGCCTGCTTTAACTGGATTTGCCTGTGGTAACCTTAATAAAATTAAAGCCTTCAGCCAGGACTTAAAAAAGCTTACACTAAACTAAAACTAAGCGGTTACACGTTACACACTAAGGGCACACTCTGTGGGGTACGGACTTTGGCTTAGGCCGTCACTGGGGAGAGGACAGCGACGATTTAGATCACGAATCGGGTTTAAACCCGATTGATTATCCATCTCTATAAAATTCTGAAGAATACCAAACCGAAAAAAAAAACAATTAGATTATTACCTAATTGTAATTGCAACGAGTTTGAATTTCCAACTTCCATGGGATATAGGCGCGAATTCACGAATGCGTTAAGTAATAATTAGCATATTTCGAACTGGCTATCATAACAAAGATCAACGCACTTCCGTTCAGATGAGTCACGTTACCGGAAACCACGGAGGACTAATGTTTGGAGTAGCTTTTATGAATACTAAGCAAATATTAAAAACCTTGCTTATCCTGACACCTATGTCACTCCTATCAAGATATATTTTGACATGAAGTTTGTCGAATGTTAAAAAAATGAAAGAAAACATATTTATTTGGTACACAGATAATGTAGGAAGGACTTGAATAGACTGGGTTTGTACCAAATGCTACCCAGGTTTGGGAGTAGTTACTTCCGAATGGTTCCTTACTTTCAAAATTACCTTAAAAAAAATCTTTTAAAATAATTACTGTCATTGTTTAAAATGAGCCAATAGTTGTAATTTTTTATCAATAAACAAAAATTCAACTAAAAATACTTTTTCTAAAAACTTCTCTGATAGATTTTGATGGGTATAATTTAGACGGCCACCAAAAATATTTTTAAGACTCTAAGCCTAGGCAACAAATAAAATAAACAACTCCAAAAAAAATCAATTGACTTTATTATGAGGGCCCTAAACTATATAATATTATGATCCAAAATAAATGAAATAACATCAGAAAAATCACAAACCTTGCACAAATATTATTTTTGGTTCCTAAAATGGATCAACGGTCACCAAATTCTATCCAACTCAAAGATTAATATTACTACCAAAAATCTTACTCCAAAATAGTAAGACGTCATCCAAAATACGTTATTTGATCCCAAACTACTTTAATGTAAGACTAAAATTACAATTGTTTCCCTTTATTTCTTAACCCCACACTCCGCACTCCGCACCCTGCAAAACCGCCACCGGTGCGTGAGGCACAGGCCGCGCGCTCCTCTCACAGTCGTCGCTGTAGCGGCTTAAAACCGTACCGTGCTTGTGAAAGTTTTTTGGCGAAGTGGAAAGATCAACAAGAATTTATAAAATATTTTGAAGAAGAATGGCTGATTATATATATATCGCAATTGGTATTTAGGCATCCTTCCAGGTACTCCAGTAACTAACAATGCACTGGAAGCATTTAATCGAACTATAAAAGACGATCATACCTTACGTGAGCGTCATTCACTGTCGCGATTCCTGGTGGTCGCAAAAGATATGATGACCGAATGGTCTAACAACCACAACCCACCATTACTCTCAAACAATGGACTGAAGCGTATCAATGGGCTAAACTGCCTAAAAGACTACCCGTCAAACAGACAACTGACTCGGCGAAATACTACCGCATACCAGCCGGTGATAACATGGAATGCAAAACTTTCAATGGACACTGGGGAAGCTTCGATGATTTTAAAGATCAGTTTTTCAGTGAATGGGAAGTAATGTTACCCAACCACAGCGAAGATTGGTTAAGCGGTAGGTGTAACTGTCCTACATTCTTAAAACAGTATATCTGTAAACATCTATTGGGTTTAACAATCAGGCTGAAGTACGTGGAACCACTTCATGAAGCCAGAAATATCCCTATTGGCGAGAAGAGAAAAAGAGGGCGGCCAGCTAAATCCAAAAAAGCTTTATTGATCCAATGATTATGACTTTTCTAATTTTAAATTATAAGAACAAATTAATGTTATACCTTTATGTGCCGACGACTCTAATAAAATATATTTTGATTTGACTTTGTTGGTTTTTTTTTTAATAATAATTAATTAACTTCATACAACAATAAGGGTGAGAGGCAGGTGACGCAGGCCGCGCAGTACAGACCGCACAGCGCAGAGCAGGGCAGTTACTGTACGCATCTGAGCCGCACGTGCCTGCGCTGCAGCATACGTAGCTCAATGACGTTCCATGTTTTATAAAATCTGCTCTGCTCTGCGCTGCGCGGCCTGCGTCGCCTGCCTCTCAGCATACGCCATGCCTAAACAAGTGACGTTTGTGTGGGAACCCCAGTATATTTAGTGAATTTCATATAACAATAAATAAGCGACGTACGTTTGGGAACCCCAGTATATTAATTAATATTTGGGAAATATTCTAGCGATCGTTATCTTTTTTAGCCTAGTAAAAATTACCAAATTAGAACTCATGGTATTACATAATTGGTAACAGCTAAGTAGTGACAATATATAATATTTAGTCTAAAGTGTATTTTTAAGGCGTCCATATATTTTTATGACAGACAATAATAGGAAAAAATGGATTTATTTCATAATATTTTAGGAAACGTTATTTGGTGACCATTAATCCATTTTGGTAACCGTTTAGAATTTTTTTGGTTGCGAAATAGGTACTTTTTTGGGCGGTGTTTAAACACAAGCCGATTTTGATGATCTTTGGCTAATATTAGCTCAAGGAACACAAAGCACTATGAATATAATCTGGGTAGTAGTTAGTCCAACTCACATAGTTGCTGGTCAGTGTCCTTTAAACCAATAACATTGTGTGCCTCACAGCTGCGCCTAATAGGTCCAGTTCAGCAAAACGAAATTAACTGTACCTTAAATTAAGTAGGTATATGGATGCTAATCGGTTGTTTTTGTGAGGTAAATAAATATTAAAATACTTAAATATTAATAAATTAGACAAATTATAATATACTTAATTGTATATTAGACTTAGTTATGTAGGTTTGTGCACTGGATCCTACCCTCGAATATGTTCTCTCTCTATTTAATTCAAAGGTTTGCTTTGCTGGGAGAAAACTCATTGCTGAGTTAAGCTCGCCTTTGTACATGAACTGTCTGTATCTCCATATATTATGTTATGTTTTTGTGTACAATAAAGAATTAAAACTTTCAGTGGTACATAGGTTTGTGTAGGAATAAATAAACAATAGATGCGCAAAAATGGGTATCATTTCTTGAGAATTTATTTAGTAAATACTGCTGAGCTAGTTCTGTAACACACCGAGGGGCATTTTCCATAATATATTTTTTTTAAATATAATTTGTCATAAATTCTTTGAAAATTTTTGACATTGATTGTCTGAGAGAAGAAATAATAACATTTTGTATATTTAAATACGAGAGCTAGCTTTCTGCCCTGGGTTTCTGCATCTTAGATACAGAAATAGGTATACTAGAAAACGTGTTGCTATTACTAAGTGTAATGATTTTAAGCATAAGATCGTCCGGTTTAGCTGTAAAGTGCAGTCTTATGAATTCTGAGAAACGAAGTATAACTTATGAGTAATAGGAAATCTGCATGACCGGATGTTTTGCATTATGCAAGTGTGACTATTAGTCAATTTTAACTAAACAGAACAGTACAATACACACACACACTACTACTACTACTACAATAAATGACTACACTACGCTAAGTGTAGCGTAGTGTAGTAATTTATTTAATTTCTTCTTATACAATAGTGATTGTGTATGAAGAAATTAAATGACTGACATTAAAAATTACAAATAAATTATACATATACATAGGTACGTAAAATAGAAACAGATTGCGAATATTTTAATACTTATTTGTTTTTGTACATATTAAAGTGCTCTTCTTCTCTTCTACTATTTAAAACTTAGCTGTAGGTACTTGTCAAGGTCCATAATTGTTTCTGTGTATCAATATTATAATGAAAACATTAGAGATTTTAAATATCTGTAAGTAGGTATGCTTAGGGCCGCTTTCCTTACTGTAAACAGCTTTCTCCCAATCAGCACTGCAGATTATCTGATAATCTGTCGCGGGAAAAGACGGCCATGACAGTTCCACAGATTGCTAATTCCCGCTAGATAGACCATAGATATCTTAGGCCTTTATCTACGGTAGAAAGAATCGATCAATCCAAAACTGTAGGCATTGAATATGAAGTGCGGTCCATAAAATGTGTACAGGCCATTAGTTCCATGAAATAGCTTCTAACTTCCTTTGCAGTTTGCACGTATATCGTGGAGAATTCAATTGTCATATCTTATTTTATGCGAGAACTTTAGTACTTTAGTTGAAGAAAACGCCCATATTATCTGAAACTTTAAATCGAGTGTAATGAATGATTCAAAAGAAAAATATTGTAGGATCTTGTAGCTAGGTGATGGAAACACTTACGAACCAACCACTTTTACAATGGGATCAATAGCTGAGTACGAGCCAAGCATGAATTCGTGTATGTGGACCATGTTACGAACCCCGAACGAGCGCGCGCCGTGCTTTCGACTCGTGCTCGACTGTTTTTTGATGATTATGAAGCGACTCGCACCACGTTTGAGGGCAGTGATTGTTGCAGGTATATTGGTCGTCCACACTTGACGCCGCGAATGACGACGATCAGAGCGTTTTAGTTCCTGCTCGGCTCCTAAGCTTTTACGCACCATAATATTATAAAAATTTCAACAAAAAAACACCACATCCTAAAAGTCCGTTTTTAAAACGCCACAGTGGAAATACCGGTCCTCCGAAACGCATTCGAGGGTTATTTTACATAATAATGCCATGCACCGATCCGGAACCCTCCAATGCAGTTGTGTGACGCGAATTGCCATTGTCCGGGACTTTTGACAGCCAGCCAACCTTAACAGCCTTCATTTACTACACCTGGTTCAAACGATCATGAACTTTGCGAAGTTGTGTTAAAGATTAAGGTGTGTGAAGATGTAACATAGTTAGGTTGCCGTCCGATAGGTCAGTGACATGCGACTTTTAGAACTCTATTCATACGCGTTGCTCTGACATGTAAACTGTGATATTATGAACAAAGTTTAGAAACTAGAGTACTTAATGAGTTGGTAATGGAAAAGTTAAAAACAGGTTTTTTTTTTGTTTGTTTAGCTGGAAAAAAAAACAGATTCCATTAGAAATCTTTGCATTCCAACTCGCTTTTTACACTACAATATGCTAATTTATTCAAACGCAATCACTACTGATTTACTACTGCAGTATGTAGCATAACATTATTCATCGAGCAACGCCCATAACCAAAATATAACGACGATGCAGCTATTCAAACGCAAATAAAACACATCTTTAAAAACAAACAATATCTATGTTTGGACTATTCGAATTTCGAATGAAACACGTGATACCTTTTTTTTAATAACCAGCCCCGGCCAGTGCCTTTAAAAAATAAAATATCAAATGAGTTCGCGCCTTTTTTAACTTTTTTACCACAGAGTATAATAATCACTACGTTCTTTTTTTACGCATGACGCACGGTCTGTGAACTTCCTTCCATTGTGAGAATATCTCTAGAGCCAGTTCGGGTTTGGCCTAATACGGTAGTCAAAAAAAATAAATGACGAACTATTTACGTCCTGTGCAACTTGTACGATGCATGTAAGCTTGAATCCTTGAGGAAAACACAAGTTTTAATGCGAAGAAGAGTTTAAATACTGTTAATAAGTTTTTAAAATAGACACGCGTCATGAAAATTAAAATTCACGAAGCGTATAGCGTTAGAATTTATAATGAATAGCCATATATTCAAAGTGATATTTAAAAAAAACAAACGGTTATCGGATGTATTTTAAAATATTATGAGACGTTATAATGTAATCAATTTACAGTAATAACAATGATTACAATTCCTATACCCGTGTTCACGATAAGGCAATCAGACATTACATCAACTTGTCACCGTTCTCATGGTGATGACATTAAAAGTTTTTATTTAAGCACGTGTGGAAATCGAAAATTATCCCAGGGGAATACCACTCCAAAGATAAAAAGTGTCCTCTATGTTAAATATTATCCAAATCCGTTCAGCCGTTATGATCTGAAGAGGTAAGAAACAAGCAGACACGAGTTGCATTTATAATTTTTAATATAGATCGAAAGAATTACCTACCTAGCATTGTCCTGTTTTATTGTCCTCATATTTGTAATGATGTTTATTGAAATGGGGTACTTAATTAAATTTTTTCCTCATAATTGTCAACGCATGGCAAATTGGACAGTTCAATTTGTTTGTGGGGAAAACCTTTCCTCTATCACTATTGGACTTACTTGCGTATATGAATAGAGGAAAACCAAAGAAACTGACCAGAAAGAAGGAAAATCACGCGACTGTTGGAAATTCATGGAAGACCGAGACATGCTGCATTGTTTCAAATATAAAATAAGTAGGATAGGTAAGAGGGACCCCCTCTCCCCCCTTAAGATACGTACCGCAAGAGTTAGGTACCGTGTGGCCCAGGAACTCAAAGGGCAACTGAAGAAATATAGGTAGGTTTTAGTTTGGCTATGTCAAGGTGGCTTAGAAAAGGATTTTGGAAGAGTTATGGGATGTCTTTGTCTAGTATTTGGGGACCAGTTTATTATAGGCTAAAAAAAAGATGTGAGGAAAAAGAGAATAAAACGATGATCCCTGACTCGGGGCAGTAACATTTTCAATTGGAAATCATGCATTTACTTCTTTATACTTTACCCGCCTACCATCATCATCATCATTTCAGCCGAAAGACGTCCACTGTTAGACATAGGCCTCCCCCAAGTGTCGCCACAATAAACAGTCCCTTTTGTCTTGCATCCATCGGATTCCCGTACCCGTACCGTTCCCGGATCGGAACCCATAGGCCATACCAGGTCATCGATCCACCTTGTAGGAGACCTCTCAACGCTGCGTCTTCAGGTAGGTACGCGGTCGCCACTCCAGAACCTATCGGCCCCAACGGCCATCTGTTCTACGAACAATGTGCCCTGCCATCATCCGCCTACCATGCTACCTCCATATTTTGTATCCTTTACCTTATAAACACAGTAATATAATCCTGTTATTACCGCAGTACAGGTCCAGTGGTACAGGTCGTAATTTACGTAATAAGAGAGAAAGTAAACTGACCAAGTGGTCGACCTTGCCTTAATTAGCGGGTAGCGAAAAAAATATAAATGTGGTAATAATGTTCTACAATCGTGTTCAATTGTTGAAAATATAACTATTAAAATGTAGAATAAAATATTATTTATTTGAGTGTTGTAAAATTTACAGTGCGGAAATTAGGACCAATTCTGAAACTTAATTATTTTGATGCAAATTATTTTTGTTTTTGCTGTTAGGTAAGTTTCACTAATTGAGTAGGTATTCAAACATGTTTCATTAAAAACTAAGCCCCAAAAGACCACAAAATTCTCAGTTGAAAGTTTAAACATTCAACAAGAACCAAATCTAATTTCTTCGCCAATCCTTTAAACCAAAAGCTTTTGAATCTTATGTAAATGAAGAAAACCTCATAATATGCCTAAATTTGCCTAACAACGTAGTTCTACGACGAAATATTTCCAAAACAATCATGGTCAATGACAAAATTTGGCAGCATAAACTTGAATAATCCATAAACAATAATTTATTTTTCTCGTTTCAGAAATACGAAACAAGAACGAGGCCAACAATGATCAAAGACACCATAGACAAAATCCGTTTTGGACATAGGAGTTTGTTTGTCTGAAAGCACCGTTCTTGTGTCCAACGAACAAAAATGCAATTTGTGTTCGGATATCAAGAGGAGTGTGCGACAACTGGGCATATTTAATCGATTCAACATGCTTATTCCATGCGTACGCTTCACGATATAGCCTGGTCGTGCTCGCCAGTATTATATTAAAAACGAGGCTGTATAATCCAATGTCTTGGTCACGTTCCATAATCGATGAAGGTACGATTACTTCTAATTTTAATTTTGATTTACATCAAATGTTGCAGTTGTAAATAATTTAATTGTTGAAACAATCAAACGTTTAATATCTTAATTACTGCTGCTAGTTTAACAAGTTCTTGTATTAATTTGAAGCATAGAGCGGCAATGTTTTCTAAAACGTATTTATACGCTGAATTAAACGGAAAAATGTTTTGATTAAAAATTACATTAGCGAATGACTTTCTCCAGTTTTCTTATCGTGAACGAATCTGGTACAGTCGCCAGTATTGCCACCTGCTGAGATTTATTAGTGTTTTTGCTTTTGTGTACTGTAACACCAATCTCGGGATTGTCATTACCATTTTTCACGAATTGCCATGACCACTTTCCACGGTTATGAAACCAAAATTAATTTTGTTTATCCCGTCGATAAATATGATCATCGAAGGTTTTTATTTTCCTAAAAACCAAGGCTAAAACTATTTTATCCTGAATATTTTTCTGAACCATCTTTAGTCATTTCTTAACACTAATGGCGGTAACCTATTTCAAGTCTTAGTAAGACATTACATTCGTCATGCCTGAATGAAAAATGAACGTGATCGTATTTATACGCTGAATTAAACGGAAAAATGTTTTGATTAAAAATTACATTAGCGAATGACTTTCTCCAGTTTTCTTATCGTGAACGAATCTGGTACAGTCGCCAGTATTGCCACCTGCTGAGATTTATTAGTGTTTTTGCTTTTGTGTACTGTAACACCAATCTCGGGATTGTCATTACCATTTTTCACGAATTGCCATGACCACTTTCCACGGTTATGAAACCAAAATTAATTTTGTTTATCCCGTCGATAAATATGATCATCGAAGGTTTTTATTTTCCTAAAAACCAAGGCTAAAACTATTTTATCCTGAATATTTTTCTGAACCATCTTTAGTCATTTCTTAACACTAATGGCGGTAACCTATTTCAAGTCTTAGTAAGACATTACATTCGTCATGCCTGAATGAAAAATGAACGTGATATATTGGTCATCAAATCCATTAGTTCCGTTTCTCGATATCCACAACATAGCATCATGATATTCATGACTCATACAGACATAACATTAAATGCAAATCTGTTACAGACACGCAGCTTACCCTATTTCAGAAGATTTGGGGCTGTCGGCCATCTTCCCCCTTACCCCCAAAAGCCCATGACGAAAGCCTTCCAATAAAAGAGGTCTGACTCCTAACTTCTTAGCTATTAACCCAATTCCTACTCAGACCAGAGACGACAAATTACAAATTTGGCGCCAAATTCCACGTCAACGTCAATAATACCGCGTAAAATTCTAAGTAAATCGCAAAGCTATTAAAAGATGACTATCAACAAACAAATTATCACCTGTTGTGATAAAACGCGTTGAGCAATATTTTATGAATGAATGACTCACATATTTTCCCGCCATTAGCATCGTTGTTTTTTTTTTTCCATCGTATCTGTTGAGATGTGACAAAGGCGTCACGTCAGTTTGTAGTCATTATGTAAGCGAATAGGCTTTGTTATTTAGACTGGTTTCTTTTGATATGTTTTTAGCATAACGAGGTGCAATTTAACATTAGAAGTTTTAAATTATGCGTTTAATATCAGTAACGTTTGGTCTTTATTATCAAACTTTTGTTTTTCTATATATCTGTAGGAGGAGAAACTGACTGACTGACATATCAACGCACAGTCGAAACTACTGGAACTAAGAGCGTGAAATTTTGCACCAGGTTTCCTTTAAAGACATATGCGAGCACTAAGAAAGGATTTTCCAAAAGTCATCCTATGAGAGGATGAAATGCCACCCACTTTCACACGGGCGAAGTCGCTGGCAGAAGTTAGTCTTTCATATGTTTTATTGTTTTCGAATCTTAACGAATAAATTCTAGCAGAATAATTTTCATAAACCGGAGGTTGTTTACACTAAAATATTTGTGATTTATTGTGAATACAGATATTCATTAGTGTGTTTATTCGATCATTCCCAATAATTATTACAATAAATTAATTCAGAACCTAGGCATTAACAACTTGATAAACATTGCTACAAGTTTTCCTACAGCACATTTAAATAATTAGGTGTATACTTACCTATGTAATATAAGTTCTGTGGTTATCCTGTTTTATTGTAATGTAATAGGTAAATTACAAACAGGCTTCCAGGAAGTAATGACTAATTATTGTAACGTTAATTGGAGCTGATATTAATTAAGCACCTACCTACATATACTCGTAGTTATATGTATACACACAGATGTTGTGAACACCTGCTGGCTTATGAGAGCCTGGTACTTGTACCAAGATATACTTGCATGTACAATGATATAACTAATTAGCTCTTCAATATATTTATCTTTCTTTACGCTTTCCACATTTGTTGTTTAGTCATTAAATAATAAACCAAGCAACACATTTTACTGCGATTTTCACTAATAGAAAGAGTGACTGGCCTGTTGGTCTAGTTGTTAGTAGGCCTGACTGCGGAGATCGTGGGCTCGGTTCCCACTCAAAACAAATGTTTGTGCGATGAGCACGATCATTTGCTCTGCGTCTGGGTGTAATCTATATATGTATATATACACTTCTGGACACATCTATTGGCCCACCTTGTATTTTCAGTTTCGTTTGGTCCTAGCTAAAATTTTATATTAGGTCGAGCAAAAAGTTTTTATGCAGTTTTGAACCTGGCACATTCACAATTTCATTCAATAGTCTTTTTTTGAATTTCGAACACAGAATTTAAAGAAACAAAAGACAATTTGGAGCCTGTTTGTTGATATCAAACAATCGAATACTAAGAAAACTTGGTTTTATTGGTTTACTTGGATTTAATTCTTGAAAAAGTGATTGATATCTTTGGTTTTGCAACAAACATTACTTATTCTTAACATTAAGGTGAGGTTCTATCAATAATCTATGGATACTTCACCTGAAGTCGCCGCCCAAGCTGTGGCACTAATTCAGGCCGGACACAGCCAAAGAAACGTGAGTGCTCAACTTAATTTAAGTCGATCTGCGGTCCGAAATGTTTATCGGAGGTACCTAGAGACTGGCGGCTTTGTTCGTCGCCAAGGAAGGCCACGATCTCGGGTCACAATTGAAAGGCAGGATCGATTCATCGTGATGACCAGCTTGAGAAATCGTCACCTTACCTCCATTGAGATACAAAACCAACTTCGCGACTTCCACGGAGTATCTGTGAGCGCTCGAACTGTTCGGAGAAGGTTAAAAGAACGCGATATGGTACCACACAAGCCGGCTAATGGGCCCAAACTAACGCGAGCCCACCGAACAGCGCGCCTTCATTTCGCACGCAGTCATTTAAATTGGACACAGCAAGATTGGAGCCGTGTACTCTTTTCTGATGAGTCTAAAATTGTGTTACATGGCAATGATGGAAGGAAGAAGGTCTACCGACGTAAGGGAGAGCGTTTCGCACAATGCTGCTTTGAAGAGAGGATTGCTTATGGCGGTGGCTCATGGACTGTCTGGGGCGGTATATCCGCGAGCGGCAAAACTCAACTTGAGGTTGTTACAGGACCACGGCTGCCAACATTAAATGCTGAAAGGTGTACATTCGTGAGTGCTTAGAACCTCACGTGATACCATACGCGGACTATGTGGGCCCAAATTTCCTTTTTATGCATGATAATGCAAGAGCCCATGCGGCCGGCATCGTCAGGGAATATCTTCGGGATGTGAACATCACAGTTATGGACTGGCCAGCCAGAAGCCCAGACATGAACCCCATTGAGCACATGTGGGACGAGCTAAAAAGACGTGTTAGGGCTCGTCAGCCAGTTGCCCAGACGATGCAGGAGTTGAAAACTGCCATAGAAGAGGAATGGGAGATGATCCCTCAAAATTTCATAGAGCGGTTGATAAACTCTATGCCTAATCGTATGAGAGCTGTGGTAGATGCCCATGGAGGCAACACGCGTTACTAAATTAAACCTTTATTTGATAAAACATGTTTTTTATTCAAAAATCAATTGCCTTTAACAAGGCGCATATCCGACTTGTTAGGCGTAGCTCCATGTCGTATGGTATTCTGAATTCAAATTTAAAACAATACGATCGAAAAAGATGGCAAAATGTATCAGGTTTAAAACTGCATCAACAGTTTTTGTTCAATCTAGCAATCATATTTCGGTAGGGGCCATCGAAACCTAAACTCTAAGGTGGGCCAATAGATGTGTCCAGAAGTGTATATAAAAGGAGAAACTGACTTCTTCTTCTTCTTAGCGTATCGATGGCAAAACTAGTTAAATTCCTTGCCTGGCCCAGTATTCGGCCACGGCGGCAGTGCCGTCCGCTGATGCTGTCATTAGGTCCCTACGTGAAAATGTAACAGGGCACGCGCGCACGTAACGAAACTGACTGACTGTCATATCAACGCACAGCCGAAACTACTGAGACTGGGAACATGAAATTCTGCACAAGGCTTCCTTTTATGTCGTAGGCGAGCACTAAGAGAGGATTTTCCAAAATTCACCCCCCGTTTCATCCCCTTAGATGAAACGGGGGTTCAAAGTTTGTATAGAAAAAACCTATTTTCACGCGGGCAAAGCCGCTGGCAGAAGCTAGTTTATGTATAATTATGTGTCATGAATTTAGAAATATATAAGTATGTTTATCAGTTGTCTAGTACTCATAGCACAAGCTCTGCTCAGTTTGGAGATGGCGTATTGTGAAAGTTGTGGAATTAATTATTATTAATAAACGGGGAAGGTTCATGTATGATTCATTCATACATATTACAAGTAAATAAGAACAACAATGTGTCCCGATTTATCACCAAACGATACAACGGCATTGTTCTCGTGCTATCACGGGTTATCAAGTAAAGTTGTGTATTATTTTATACATTTAATTAACAATAAAGAAACTCATTATTTTTTATAAACTTACTAATTTCCTTGTAATTAGTTTTATCGTTATTTTTTTACATATTCAGTTTGTTGTTACGAGGGCTTTTTTTTTTT
Organism: Mythimna impura; assembly: GCA_905147345.3. Taxonomy (NCBI): domain Eukaryota; kingdom Metazoa; phylum Arthropoda; class Insecta; order Lepidoptera; family Noctuidae; genus Mythimna; species Mythimna impura. Next base: position 20,434,478 of record LR990360.1, on the reverse strand, counting down.
TTTTTTTTTTTTTTTTATATTTAACTTAATAATATTAACGAAGTTTTATATAAAAATATAATTTTGAGTATAAACTTTTTTTATTATTGATAGGCTCGCGTTTGACCACTATCTCACCTAATGGCAAGGGATGGTGTGGTCGACGACGTAGCACGTTTGTTTAGAAGTGAACTATTCACTAGACTCCTAGTGCCCCTGGAAACATAGGGTGGATATGTTCCACCAATGTTCAGGAAACATAGAATTCCCGACAGGTAATTCCACTTCTTAAGTTGGGTCTACGCTAGAGGAGCCGAGCACGAGCTGAGTTCGCCGCACGGTAGGGCCTTTTTTGAGGCCTTACCAAGATGTGTTAAAATGTCAGTCGTGCGAGTGAGCGAGAGGGATGGAGCTATTCACCCTATATAGCTATAGAGTTCCAGACGTAATCTAGTAAGTTAAGTTCTTAAATGGGTAACAAGAAATACAAATAGCAAGCACTCAACCTAGCTGACTTACGAATATAGTTACCACAATATGACTCACATCACGTTACTCTTGACATTCTCGTGTTAAAAAAATTGCTATAAAAAACGTATTTTAAATGACATGGAAAAAAAAACTACAGAGTTCGCTTTATTTTTTTGCACTTTTAACGCGTGATAAAAGATTTGCAATGTTATGGAATTTTGCTGCGGGAATATTCGAAAGTCGTGGAACGCAAAGGGCAACTGAAGGTTTTTTAGGGTTCCATACCTCAAAAGGAAAAACGGAACCCTTATAAGATCGCTTTTTTGTCCGTCCGTCTGTCTGTCAAGACCCTTTATCTCGGGAACGCGTGGAGGTATTGAGTTGAAATTAAAACCATATAACCCATATAGGATCGCTTTGTTGTCCGTCCGTCTGTCTGTCTGTCTGTCTGTCAAGACCCTTTATCTCGGGAACGCGTGGAGGTATTGAGTTGAAATTAAAACCATATACTCAAGCTTGCGGTCTCTTGAAGCTGTGAAAAAATTAAATTTATAAGTTAACGAAAAAAAAAGATACGGCCGTTTATGTCTCAAAAAACGTATATTTCGACACTGTCGATGAAATCCCAGAATCCTGAAATTTCGCATAAAGCAAGGTCATATAGCACAGGTATAGGAATAAATCTGAAAACTGTAAATTTGTTCTTACGTCACCACAAAAAAAAATGGGGGGTTGAGAGCTTTGCTTATTTTTGCTGACAAAGGGGAGGGGGAAGTTAATATTTGCAAAAAATCTGCTTCGCAACATTTGAACGGCCCCTAACTAAAGAAAAATGAAACATCTAACAAAAAGTATCGCGCAGATCTTGCGTCTCAGTTTAATCTAAGCAATTCAGACCAGGCCAACATAGCTGATAACCCAGTTAAACAAATGAATTTCCTCGGCCCCGTTACGCAAAGCCACCTGTCAACATTCGGTGCACGTCTTTTAACAAACGCCGGATGAATCAACTAGTTGGTGCAGCGATGTTCAACATTTGTTTTGCTTTTATATAAATTACGAGAAGCTACTTTCGTGGCGAGACGCACAGGACCTATCGTTGTGGCGACACTTGAGGGGAGCCTATGTCCAACAGTGGACATCTTTCGGCTGAAATCATGATGATAATGAATAGCTTCTTTATCATATACTTTTTTTTATGTTGGAAATAACTTTCCCGCTCTGAGTGGAGCGAGACTTTTACTGACTAAAACCTATGTTCCTTTAGTTGCCCTTTGCGTTCTAGAGACACGGTAACTCTTTTGCACATTCCCGCAGCTTGGTCTTTTGATACTAAACTTTAGGAACGAGAGGATAATATGGTTATCAGACCAAGTCTTCTCTAATGGTACTACGGTACGATTCGGTTCTAATAATTAGGATAAACACAAATCTATAATGAAGAGATCGTCTATAATGACGAAATGAATATGAACTTCTTACTACATTCAAATTCCATTGATCGCAGAGAGCGTAAACTTCTGGAGGCCACATGTTTTAGAAGAGACTGACATACACCACCAACTACACCTTCTAAAACTTAAACAAAGCAATTGAAAGCGCTATCCAGGTCGCTTGAGGTGACTACACGGTACTTGGTCGGACAAAATTTAAGTCCATTAGTCACGAAAAGAGGAAGAAGAAGGACAATGACTAACCAAAATGCATGACAATGCAGCGAATGGCATGCAGCAGGTTGAGTATCACTGAGTTAATGAATCAATGGAGATCGCAGGATGTGCGTAGGCGGCGCTTACAATCAACGCGGTGGCGTTTCGAAAGACACGTTTCATTGAGGTCTAGCTTTTGCGAAATTAGCTTCCAGATACTTATCTTCACGCTCTGGTTATTAACGGAAATGCTGTGTTTAAAAGCAATGTTAGGTTGTTCTATTAGCATTCAGGGCTGAATGCCAGAGGGAAAACCAAATACTCCTATACGTTACCACAACACATTCACTGTTTATTCCAGATGCCTAATGCCGTAAGCGTCAGAAGCCCTAGGCCTGATGTCGAGTTTTCCGCTGTCAAACGAGGTAGTAAATACTTGAAGTTAGGTATCAAATAGTAGCAATAAGGTAGTGACGCTTACCAAATGTCTATGCTAACCGTTCCTCCTGCAAATCATAAAGGAGTAGGCAGAACATTTCTGTAATGGAATGCAAACCCACATGTCGTTAATGACATCACTGCTACATCGTCAGCTACTATATTAATCTCTATTGAATCTTCTCTGGCCTCATCAGAAAGCTTATAGTCACCCAAGTGGCAATGGAGAGGGCTATGCTCGGAGTTTCCTTGTGTGATCAAACTAAAAATGAAAATATCCACAGGAGGTTAAAGATATATCGAAGATAGAATCGCCAAACTTAAGTGGCAGTGGGCAGGGCACATTGCTTGCAGAACAGATGGTTCATGGGGCCTAAAGGAGTGGCGATACCGCACCGGAAGACGGAGCGTTGGAAGGCCTCCCACAATGTGGACCTATGACCTGATGAAGGTTGTGGGAATCCTATGCACACGAGACGCATAAGTAGGACCAGTCGTTGCAGCAAGACCAGGAAAAGGCCTATGTCTAGCACTGACTGGACGTCTTTCATCTGAAGTGATGAATGATGATGATGAATGTTCCATTAATCCTTCGCCTCTTAAGAACTTTTTATCTGTTTGATCAAGTATTTGCTACTGTTTATTCATTAATCAACCGTATCAGAACAATCTATACACAATGGCTTGGACTTGAATCAGAGTTGCGAAATTCGCACTATCAGTACCAACCCACTAAAGGGAAAGCTGGTCGCAGAAACAGTTACCTTCGAAATCGACGTATTAAGAGCCTTTGTGCTGAATCAATTCAATAGTACGCTATCGGAGACAAAAAAAAAACAGTTATTGAAAGTAGGTAGCTGATGGTAAATGTGTAAGTAGTATATTATTTTCTTGACCGATTTTTAAGGAAGAACCTGATCTTTTTACTAGGAGCAGCAAAAATGTTGGAGCTTGCCTATGAAGGCGAAAGTTTGTATGAATGTGTACATGTTTGTTACTCCTTCACAGCTCAAACGGCTGAACGGATTTGGATGAAACTTTGCACACTGGTAAACCATTTCCTAGAAAACTTTTTGCGCCAGGAGTATGTTCCCTTGGGATCATTTCGTACTTTCGAGCGGGGAAAGCCGCTGGTTGAAGCTATTGAGAAATATGCGGACTATGTCTTATTTGGAGAAACTATGGGATAGTAAAAATATAATATGAACCATAAAATAACTTGCTCATGAGTCATGTGAACACTTCTAGTCAAAAGCTTAATCAAAAAGTGGTTGTAAAAAACAGGCAATAAGTCGTCAGCTAATCAGTACTTCTCACATTAAGAGCCTGTTTCACAATGTACGAAAAACCGCTACTTCCTAAATAAATTCAAAAATGGAACACAATTCTATGAAATTATCGTAAGTTAACGGAAACTTAATCACAGATGGTGAAACAGGCCCTTAAACACTAAACATACTCAAATCTAATGACAGTTACCAAACCACTTCTATCGGCCAGCCGGTCTTACACAGTTGTTTCTCATGCACCGTGTAATGGAACCGTGACAAGTGTGTGTAATCAGCTTTATCGAGAAAACAAGCCCATCCGATGATACTCGAGCAGTCGAGACTGTTTGATTCGACGCCAGTTTTAACTGTAACTACATCGCGAATGCAACTAATTGTGGACAAGCATTAAGCTCCGTATGATTATATACAACATGACTTATCAAAACCACTCTTTTGACTAAGTAATAAGGTTGATATTCAATTGTGGCGGATGGTAGATATGTCGTTATGACAATTTACAAGTCAGTTGTGAGTCAGCGTTCAATACGACTAGACGTAAGTTCTTGACCTCCCGTTATTGTTTGTGGTTTCACTTACAAACAGCTGTTAGAGACAAATTTATTATTTAAGACTGACGTTAATAATGATCGGGTTGCAAAATCGAGCATCAAGAACTCATCCTGACAACCTGTTGCAGCCGACGATTTAAGTGGTTAAGATTGTCGCAGGATAAAGTCAGTTTGCATTTACAAATATAATGGACACTCATTGGCTAGACGTTTTATGACCTAATGTCTGGTTGGACCGATCAAAACTACTCGTACGTGGACTTTTAATCTTTAAAAGGTCTCTGAGCTCAGTGTCAAATATCGGTCCCTGCAGCAGACTTAGACAAATCGTAGGCGTGGGCGTGCGGACGCCGGACAGCGAGCAATGGGTAGCTCGCCGTCCGGCCATCCGGTAACCATCCGGACCGAGCCCGAGTTGTCGACAGCGCGTAGTGTTCCACGCGCGCCTCAAAGAGATGTCAGTAAAAAAGTAGGGGCCCAGCATGACCGAAGCTTACTGCATGGGTAGTCCGAAAGGGAACCTCAGGGTCCTGAAACGCAAGGCAAAGAAGGATCATAGGTGTGGTTTTAGTCAGTAAAAGTTTGACACGCCCTTCAACTCCGTCCTAGAGATGAAGATGATGAGAAGATTTCCTACCTTAAAAAAAGGCTTTTGTTAGCGTTCCCGCCAAACGCTAAGTACAAAATGTATGGCGATGATATTACCTGTCACGTCACTTGTCACGTGACTTCTCCGCAGGTTTTATTCTAAGCCTGCTGTTGCGCTACTTTAAAGAAACATGGTCTCAACCAGTTTATGAGCCATTTCTTCGGCTATTTGGAGACCACAAGGCTCTTAATGCTCTAGACTTTCAATACAATAATTTCTGATTTAATCTTCGTTATAAAAGTCGTGTAAGCTCAATAAATGTAGGGTAATAAACTTATTTAAATGCTAACCCTATAATCTTATAAACCGGTCTCTTTTCTATTATTGAAGTAGATATTTTATAGTCCTTTATAGCGACCTTCCAGATCTTCACTCGGCTGTAACAAATCATTTAAATTCATGGTTTTTGTCTACTATAAAATGCATGTACTCTACACCTAATCCTTCCTCATGAATCACTCTATTAGTTACTGAAAACCGCATGAAAATCCGTTCAGTAATTTTTGAGTTTATCGTGAACAGACAGGCGCGGGGATGGATTTTGTTTTATAATATGAAAGGAAAACTTGAAGCTCAGGTACAGATAAAATAGAATAAACTTTTTTGTACACTAAAATAGTAACAAAACTTCTACCCAAACTATGGGTGCAATGGCGGTCATATCACTGACAGTGATATCTAAAACAAACTTAGGGTGTATTGTAAGAACTCGAAAAATAAAAGAGGTTAGTCCGCTGTGTACTATATTAAAACTATACCGATAACTCTGGATACTATCAAAGTTTTATATTGAGCTATGGAACAACGACAAACATAGGAACTTCTAGGCCAACTGACCCAAAAATCTACTTAGGTATACGGTTGATAACAGCTGCATTATAGACATAAGGGCTTTGATAAGATTAGTGTCTGCGTTTGGAATATTAGTAATGGCTAGGATCGACACTGGTTTTGTTTCGCGGAACTTAGGATGAGATGAGAAGGATGGGAAATCATTAAATAACTCCTGGGTGGGTTTTAGGCACCCAGATGGTGATGATGATGACCCACCCGAGTCCCTACAGTTGTCCTTTGCGCTCTAGCGCCGCACAAACCCGCTGTCATGAGGCCTTACCACTATGTGTTAAAATGTCAAGCTTGCGAGCAAAAAAAATAAAGTAAAAAAACTAAAACCCGACTACGACAAAAAAAACGATGCTGAAAAAGTATGAAACAAGATTTTACTTTATTTTTATTTAAAAAATTTTGGTGTTAAATTTAACACATGACTTTTTGTCCGCTAGAGGGCGTCGCTTTAAATTTGAGAATATTTTGGAAATGTACAAGTGAAGCCCTTTCAAATGATACCAAACACGGCGTATTTATCTCCATTTTTATTTTTTTACATATTACTTTTTGTCCGCTAGAGGGCGCCATATCGAGTTTTGTGACACGTCACGTAGCCTATGTTCAGCGGACAATTAAGACGGTTCTAACGATACCTCATAATATGTCGAGGTCCGATAAGTAGATTAAGAGCTATGAGGGAACAGATGAACATACATACATACATAGCCAGTCAAAATCATAACCCTCCTTTGGCTTTGCCGTAGTCGGGTAAAAAGAGGGATGAAGCTATACACCCTATAGTGTTTACTAAAATCACTATTTAGGGATTTGGGTTTATAAATGAAACAACCAAATTATCAGTAAGCAGGCGCAACTTCAGAATGACGTCTACTCGTCCTCGGGACCGGATCGAGTGTGCCCACGACGCCACACCTCAGCTGGTCTACATTTAATGTTTATACCACACACCCTATATTGCTCCATCCCTTTAACAGTTCAGTTTAGGTCGTAAAATAGATCGCGGTAGGGCCTCTGAACCGACGGTGATTGGTCAATGATATTTCTAACTTCTTTAAACAGTATTTGTGTCACAAAATCTAGTCCATCTTTAAGTAGGGTTCTTAGCATTTTTTCTCACACTTAACACTTTAATGTATTTGTGTAAGTGACCACTTAAATGTCAGTCTACATTACGGTGGATATAAATTAGTATTCTTAGTGCATTCAACGTAAACTAGATCTCGGGACTTGAGTGAAACGTTGGTATGAAAGTAAGTCTTTGCATGCACCTAGAAAAAAAAATAACTGCAGCAAACTAACCTAGTTAAAGTGAAATAAGTTTATTTTCGCAGACTCCATTGGAGTTAATGTAAGTGTTACATCAGGTACAAGTTCGGAATAGTGCTAATACAACATCACTAAAGGTGGGATCATACAGTTCACTCGAGTGTGTTTCATTTTTCTTTCATTCCATGTTCAAACGGCTTGACTGGAATGACATAGAAATGAAAATTCGTCTTTCAGTTTGTCGTCGAATGACGTCATGCGTCTTGGAATCAGGTGTTTGCTACAGGACTCGAGATGATATGGGCGAATTTGAACGTTCACTGTTCACTTTTCGTTCTTTCGAAGAGGGAGTGAAAAATGCCGAATGCCAACATAAAAATTGTTGGATCAATTCACTAATGAATTCATTCGGCACTTGTAACATTCTATGTTTAAATGTTTCGTTTCGAGTGAAAGATGCCGAATGAAAGACGTGAGTGAACGTAACATGAATTGTCTGATTCCGCCTTGAGCACAAGCATAGGAATGAAAAGGTTGGGGCAACAAGAGCATAATTTCATGAGTAGCTTCTAGAAGCAAGAGAAAAAGAAGCATCGAAGCACTCTCTACTACAATCTATTGAAATATATCTCAGTTAAAACTCCCAAAATCTACAGACCATTATTTTGTACTGAACTAAGCTGTTGCCTGCCAGAGTCTGTGTTTTCTGATACCTACAACTTAGGTATCAGAAATAGTATTTAGATCAGGGATCCTTAACTCAAGAGTGATTTCTAGACGAGCGTGCTCCATCGTCGACCACATCATCGCTTTACCATCAGCCCCCCTAGCCAAGTCACAAACGATAAACGTAAACTCTCAGTAGTTTTTAATAGATTTTCAACTTTATGTTATTGGATATAAAGTTGAAAATCTATTGAAGATTACATAGTGTTTTCGTTCGTTCCGGTCGCTAACGCTCAGTAGTCTTTAATAGATTTTCAACTTTATGCTCTTAGGTATAAAGTTGAAAATCTATTGGAGATTACTAAGCGTTCACGTTTATCGTTTGCAACCTGGCTAGGGGGGCAGGTCAGATAGTGGTCAAACGCGAGCCTATCAACAAAGTTGTCAGATGATGAATTTCTTTATCTTCCATATTTGATTAAGCCGTACTTTCGAATAAAGCGGACATCCCCAGTAGGCCAGGGAAACTAAAAACTTATAATTATGCCCAATTTAAATAGCCATGGTCCGCTGCTTCAGGCGAGACAACTTGGCTTTCGCTGATAATTAGATAAGTACAATACTGTACACTTTCCTACAATTTTCTATAAAGTCTGGCGCACACTATATACCGATGACGAATGGTGATTTTGCGAGACTGCATCATCATCATCAGCTTCCTTTCCTTGTCCCGTGTTATTTGAGGTCGACGCAAAACGTTTTTTCTTCCTTTCTGTCCTGTCACCCGTCATGCTATCACTAATTTGTAAGACTGCATTATTGATGCAGTCTTACATGCAAATATTGGATAAGGAAAAGGATCTCAATATCGCAGAAAAAATAGGACACACCGAATGGAAGAAAAATCTGTGCTATGTCAACCCCTAATAAAATGGGAAAGGAAGGTGAAAATGATTGTTGCCAAAATGTAAAACAGGGACAGGGTTTATTTTAACTGTACACATATACTTTTACAAACTTGTTTTCTATATACTATTTTCATTTTTTTATGCACTTGCCATATTATCTTTCCACCACCCTAAGTTGGCTGCTAGAGAATGCCTAAGGCATTATGTCTGCGTTTGTATCTTTGTGTTGCATGAAGATTAAATAAATAAATAAATCCTTTATCCATCTCTTTGCAAGACAAACAAGGTTACAGACATAGCCTGAAGAATCGCCTAACTTAAGTGGCAGTGGGTAGAGCACATTGCTAGAACATACGGTCGATGGGGTCGAAAGGTCCAGAACCTTTCGACCCCATCGACCGTATATTCTGACTTATGGCGACCGCGCACCGGAAGACGCAGCGTTGCAAGGCCTTCCACAAGGTGGACCGATGACCTGGTGAGGGTCGTGGGAATTCGATGGATGCGACACGCATAGGCCACTCGTTGGGGAGGCCTATGTCCAACAGTGGACGCCTGTCGGCGATACAAAAATATGGATAGAGGATGACCCTAATTTCTCAAAAGCGTTTAGCACAAGTCACATCGCATATACGAACAAATTAAAACGCACGATTAATCGCGAGAAAGGGCACGTATGCTACATGTTACAAGATTTTATTAGACAAGTTAGCATCAAAGTGCGCTTTCAAGTGACGATCAACAGACGATCTATCAACGTAAGTGCGACTTTAACGCCTATTTGACAGTCGTAACAGTCCTTAGGATCAACAATGATAATCGTGTTCAAAAACCATACGTATTGGTACAACCACTTTCAACGATATTGACATACAAGTTTACAGTAACTTATGTGATTCATCTGATTTCAGCCGAAGGACGTCCACTGTTGGACACAGGCCTTTCCCAAGTGTCGCCACAACGAACGGTCCTGTGCGTGTTGCATCCATCGCATTCTCGCGACTCTCAGCAGGTCATCGGTCCACCTTGTGGGAGGCCCTCCAACGCTTAAGTGAATATAGTTAGTATATGTGTAATAAGTAAATGAGTATAACAGTGACCGAGTGGTGTCCAAGGGCTGGAAGCAGAAGTGCTATTGTTGCCATTTCGGGTAGAACTGCGATGTGCCACCAGTGCATGGTGGATATCCGACCCATACGTACAAGTTTTGGGAACTAATACATTGTGCGCATAGCAAAGGAGTGGAATTCCCTGCAGGAGTCTGTGTTTCCTGATAGCTACAACCTGGGGTTCTTTAAGTCAAAAGTGAATAGGCTACTTCTAGGCAAGCGTGCTCCATCGTTGACCACAATTGTCGCTTTCCATCAAATGATAAAGTGTTCGAGCATGAGTCGAAGAAAACGAGTTGTGGATGATGATGACAGTCTTTCCATTTTTTTATTTTTCATCATCGTTGATATTGCCTTGTCTGATATCTATGCTAGTCCCTCATATTTGTCTATCTCCAGTCACTGATCGCCATCGCATTATCGGGCGTCTGTACCAGGCGTTATTATGTACACACTTTCGCAGTTAAGATTGCTTGAATCTAAATGACCGGATAACGTGTCGGAAACGTCTATAATTAGCACTCAATGTATAAAGATTGTTCCGGGGAATAATAATGGCTGAACAACCATTGATTAATATCTAAGGCACGTTTCTTTAAATCAATTCTAAAGGTACAGTACTCTTCAACCAAAGGCATATTTTGGTCTTTGCTTCCCATATTTGTTTTAATTTTTACCTGTTTACTATCATCTTTTTCTGCCCTTGTCCCGTGTTACTTGGGGTCGGCACAACACGTTTTTTTCTTCCATTCTGTCTTGTTACCCATCACGCTATCACTAACTTCCTTTTCTTTCATATCAGTCCTCACACAACCCATCCATCTTTTCTTTGGACTCCCTCTCCATCCATTCATTCAAATGTATACTCATAACGCTTTTAGTACCTAATATGCATTTCTTCCCACCTTTTCTCATGACCATACCAAAACAAACGATTGATTACCTTTCAACTTTTGTCGCTTTCAAACTCCTTTTATACTCATTTCTCACTTTACACATTCTCGTCACACCACACATCCATCTCAACATTGTCATCTCCGCTATATGCAGTCTTATTTCATCTGTCTTTTTCACAGCTCAACATTCTGATCCAACATACAGTATTATATCGACGGTTGAAAGGCTAATTGATCTAAACGACATTTAAAAAGAAAAAAAAAAAGAAAAACAGACTCAAACGACGCCGACAGAGAAAAATTTGCTGATTCCGATTATGTATATAACTTAATATTGGAAAAAATGTTGTTTAGATCAATTAGCCTTTCAACCGTCGATATATTTTGCCTGATAACTAAAATGACTAAATTAAACAGTTATTGTCTAAGCTCGGTTTTACCATTTTGCAAATGTTTTCCTCAATAAACTTAATTAAATCTGTTATTAACAAAGTTTACGTCACTGGTCACACTTTTTTGCATTAAACGACGATTTCAGTAATTTTCCCCATTTTTTTAAAGGTGGGATATCATCTAATGACTTATCTCGCTCTAGGGTGGAGCTAGAGCGCTTGTCAGACTTTTACTGACTAAATTCACACCTATGTTCCTTCAGTTGCCTTTTGCGTTCTGTAACCACGAGTATCCTTTCCATACTTTTCCCCCTGGCCCTAGCAGGCTTTGACCCTACTGGACCCTACGATTTGCTAACATCAAGTAATTTCCCCTGTTTCTACGTTTATCTCAACGGTCATCCGTCCACGGGTAGTGTGAAAGTGAAACCCGGGGCCCTGGGACGAAGGCAAAGAAGGAACAGGAGTGGGTTTTTAGTCAGTAAAAGACTGACACTATCTTCCGCTCCGCCCAAGACGGGTTTTTTTTTTTCATTAGACGATTTTAACACGTGAAAAAAAAACGGTCACCCGTAGCATAATATTATGAAGATGATTCATATACCTACCATCTTGTCATAATATATTTGACCTTGACATTGGTATAGACAAATACCTATAATCATAATGACTGAGCTAAAATATTTAAATAAGAATTCTGTACCCGGTAGTAGGTAGAAAAATAATTTCAGCTCTTTAGACAGTCTTCACCAAACATGACCACTTCCTTAGGTACATAATTTATTGACGTTTGTATAAAACTAAGACCCCCACAGTCTGGCGGTATGTTTGCGAAAAACTTAAAAACTACTAAATGGATTTTCACCAATACACAGAGTGATTCATGAGGAAGGTTTGTGTATGATACATGCGTATTTATATTAGAGAAAAGCCGAGAATTTCCAAGATTGGAACAATTTGCCTGCTGCGGTCTTCCCGTCCGAATATAATTTAGGTGTCTTCAAGGCTAGAGTAAATAGGCTCCTAATACCCTCAATATCTTAATAATTATTATTGAAAGATGACAGATTTCTAACACTCATGCGAAGCGGGGCTGGTCGTTAGTCAATCATAATCATTTCCAACGAGCGACTCATGCGCCGCCAATCATCGTCGAATGGCGCCTAAATTTCGGTGCCCCAACAATCAAAGCACACCAGTCCATTCAATAAAACCTAATCATGCGACCAAATGAACAACAATACGTACGAATAGTATGCCATCCGTATATGGAAGCATGTTATTGAATCTTAAACTAGATTGGAATTCGTTGTACTTGGAAAGATACGAACAGATTTGACAGATGTCAAAGCTAACAGATACAGCAATGGAAGATCGTCTTTTGTTAGAAACTGTTTATAAGTACCTAAAAGTTCAGTACACATTGAATGCTTTCGTCTACTTCAACGATATTCTTACATAATAAAGAAGCAATGGATATAGGCCTTATCGTTAGTATGGACCATCTTGAGAATGCAGTCGTGATGGCTATCACTATTGTAGCTCTACAATAGATGATTTTAAGCACCTGTGAACACTTTGACAATGAACTGGCTCGTAATTGGCGACATTGTGTGAGGAAGATTATGTTTGTATTATGAGAAGCTACTAAATATAGTAAGTAGGTTACATTGTTTATATGTTAATGTAATAGCTGAGATAGAAATGCCGAAACCTGACGCTAGGCATTAAACGGGGGCTAAGACTGCGGGATTTTTCAAGAGTTACCGTAGCCCTAGAAAGCCAAGGAGGAACTGCAACTGAAGGAGGAACAAGGTGGGTTTATGTCAGGAAAAGTCTGACACCCCTCTGGCTTCCTGACGCTAGGAGTTAAACCGAAGCCGAGGCTGGATTCGCCATGGCCCTGGAACGCTATGGACAACTGAAGGAATTCGGCAGGTTTTAGTCAGTTTGACACTCCCTCTCCCTCCACCCACTGCAGGAGGAGTTATTTAATTAATATATCCTTTAAAAAAAAACTGTTACCCAGTTTTTTTTAGTGCGAGTGTGGTGCGAGTGCAGTGCGAGTCGGTGTCGCGCACTGAGGGTTCCGTACAAACTTACCTATGAAAACAATTCCCGAGTTGAATTAAAAAAAAATAATTTACAGTTTTCAAATTTTATCCTATATTTGTGCCATGAGACCTTGCTTCATGCCAAATTTTAGGATTCTAGGTCAACGGGAAATACCCTATGAATTTTGATTCCCTTGAGAGTGTCGAAATATACGTTTTTTACTCTACCTAACTCCTACTCTAACTCGATGGGGTTATTCCGTTGCACTCAGTAGTCCCTATGACCACTATCTGACTCCAACATTGGACCAGCTCTCATATTAATGTATTGTCATTCAAGTTACATAGGTATATCAAATATTAGCTCAATCGGTTAGGGTTAACTGTTTCAAAATCCATTTGCAAGATTCGCTCTAAACAAACATACTGACATACAAACATTGCAAGTTAACTAGAAGCTCATTGTGCGTACAGCTAAGGAGTGGAATTCCCTGCCGGAGTCTGTGTATCCTGATAGCTTCAACTTGGTCTTCAAGTCAAGAGTGAATAAGTTACTTCTAGACAAGCGTACTCTAACGTCGAAAATATCGTCATTTTCGTTGAGACAGTGGTCAAGCGCGACTTTATCAATATTAAAAGAAAACTTGTAAAAAGGCGAAAATAATCTAGAACCATTCAAAAACAACAAAACTCATGAAATCAATGCAAACCGCAATACGGCAACAAAATTGACAAGGATAAAATTAATTAACAGTGATTTCCCTAAATCAGGAGCTCCCCCATTCGACCCACTGACTGACTCATCAATCAGCTAATAAACGTGATTTGTTTAAACACTCCCGTTCGTTATGGTAATTTGTGATGGTAATAAAACCTTGGGCTGACTTCCAATGTAACATAAATAAAGATATCGTGGTCGTATGCTGAAGGCATCGTGATCCTTAAAATATTTTGTATGCTTCACAGAGCGCAAATATTTTTTTTTAGTTTGTGTTTCTATTTCTCTGAATGAGATTGTACTAGCGATCCACCCCAGCTTCGAATATTAGATATCTTTGAAATTATCGGTCATTCTCTACTATAATACGCCTGTATTATTAACCCAAACCTTACTCATGAATCACTCTGTCTTTTGGTGAAAACCGCATGAAAGTAAGTAGTTCATGAGTTTATCGCGAAGAGACAGACAGACAGACGCGATGTGGGACTTTGTTTTACAATATGTATGTAAGGATAAGGATATATTGGTATGAATTCATTATTGTAATTTATATTTTTGACTACACTATCGCATTGGATTGGTCTGTACCTAATGATAGCTGTATGTATGTCTAATAATAAATAAATAATTTTTTTGGTCTCCCTCTCCCACTCCATCCATCCACATGTATACTCATAACTCTTTTAGTAACATGCGTTTCATCCTTCCTCTCTACATAGCCATACCAAGACAAACGATTCCCTTTCAACCTTCCTTTCCTTTTTCCATTTGAGTGAGGATGGAGCTATTCACCTCTATAGCTGCATCCCTTTAACAGTTCAGTTCAGGTCGTCAAATGGATCGCGTTAAGAGCTCGTGGTTGGGCCTTTGAAACTGCACATACGTCGTTTGCTACACAAGTGCATTTCACTACAAATAAGGCTAAAATTGATTAAAAAACAGCTAAATATCAAACTTTTGCGAGTTCTTTCTCAAAAGAATATCTGTCTGCATAACTATGTTGGGGTCTTCTTCCAGACAAATTGAATGCAGCTGTATATTATTTTACATGGAGCGACTGCTTCTCTGACCTCCAGAACCTAGTAATTGGATACCATAATACCCTTCCCTTGGCAAGACTGGTGTCCGATTCCCTGGCATCTGATCATCTGTAATGACTGTCAAAGATCTACAAATGACAAATGCGTGCCTCGTGTACCACGAGGCACGGAGGAATCTCGGTATGTTAAGATGGTCACCGATCCACTAACAGATCTCGCCATTGCTTAACCTAGGATATCGACCCATGTGGGTTTCATGTTGGGTCATTATTTTAGCCACAACCTCCATTCTCAAAAGAATGTGTACAATACAGCGTCACTAACTGCTGTCAGCGACTTCGCCCGCGTGATAAAAGAAAATTATCCCAAGGGAAAACATACACCCAGAATACAAAGTATCCTATATGCTATTCCGGGATATGGTCTACGCGTGTACCAAGTTTGAAATCCGTTCATCCGTTCGAGCGTGAAGATGTAACAAACATACACTCACAATCTTAGCCTTTATAATATTAGTGTGTTATGAGTGACTGACGAAAAAGACGATATCTTGAAACATGGCAGAGCAAGATTGACTTTCTCCACAACGTGCTGCATTACCATCTACAGTGCACTCTGATGCAACACCCAAGCGACCTTTAAGTGCTGTTTAAGCAACGATATATGACTTGGTCCAAAAAGTCAAAGTAATTACACGATTGGCATCTTGAAGTTATTTTGCAGTCTGTCTGAAAAGATGAACA
Source organism: Mythimna impura (assembly GCA_905147345.3). NCBI lineage: Eukaryota > Metazoa > Arthropoda > Insecta > Lepidoptera > Noctuidae > Mythimna > Mythimna impura. The sequence continues at coordinate 20,418,808 of LR990360.1, read as the reverse complement.
GAGATTGTTGCTTAAATAGGAAATGTTATTTAGCTCAGTTAAACATCACATTTGGACATCAGTGCAATATGCTTACTACATACTATATTACAGGTAAACTACACTGATTTTCAAACAAACTGATATTATTACAATTGTAAAAACTGATTCCTGTGTTAAAAAAAAAAATGAAAATAGAACTAGTGATAGTTCTATTTTCATTTTTTTCTTCAGTGCTTTATGATCTTGAAAAGTTAAAATGCTTGCTTGTTTTTCAGAATAACGTACTAGGGGTTGTGTTTTAAATCGATTATTTTACAATCCTTTTATCACAATGCATCTAACAACTGAAGAACAGTCTTAATCAGTCAAAGAGCTAAAAAGTGCGTAGAGTAGCCATAGTGCACCAACCATAAGCAGAAAAATTATATAGAAAGAAAATGGTGTCACCCTTTTTAGTCCAGAAAATGGTCCAATGTCGCCTGTAGCTTCTAGCTAGCCAGCTAGATGTTCAATATCAATGAAGTTAAGATACGAAGTAAAAATGAGAAAAGTACTTTTGTGTCCAAGTAGTACTGGTGCCGCAGTGATCATCATCATCATCATCATTTCAGCCGAAAGACGTCCACTGTTGGACATAGGCCTCCCCCAAATGTCGCCACAATGACTGGTCCTGTGCGTCTCGCATCCATCGGATTCCCGCGACCCTCACCAGTTCATCGGTCCAACTTGTGGGAGCCTTGTGGCCGCAGTGATAGCTCTAATAAATAGATTACTTCTAGACAGCTTTCGATGCATCAACGCTTAACATTAGTTGACGAAACGTGAGGACTCTCTCTCTATTTATTATTTAAGTACTCATCAGTCAGCATAATACATTACACTACAAAACTGATTAAACTCCGTCACTTCACAACCTCAGGTTGAGTTCAAAACCAGCTTGTAGCTCTAGTTGCCTGGTATTCATGCTGAACTGGATATACTTTAGCGCAGACGTGAGGCACACTATTTTATTTTTGTTTCTTTTTGTTTGTAACTTTGATACTTACTGTGTTTGTTGCCAAATAAAAGTATAAGCTTTCTTTAATTTATATTCCACAAGCTATCTACTGCTGTTGCAGTAACAAGTACCATTCGAATTAACAAAATGGCTACTCGCGCTCTGGGTGGAGCGAGAGGGCGTGTCAGACTTTTACTGACTAAAACCACACCTGTATCCCTCAATAAATTACTCTTTGCGTTCTAAGACTACGGGTTTCCCTTTCAGAAATTCTCCGCGGTCCTAGCTAGCGGGCATCGGCCCTGCTGGGCCCCTACGGTTTGCTGATATCTCTTTGAGGAGCGCGAGGACCACTACGCGCTGTTGACGACTGGGCTCGGTCCGGTTAATTACCGAACAGCCGGACGGCGAGCTACCCAGTGCTCGACGTCCGCAAGTCCGCGTCTACCGTGGCTCGTAGTCGGGGTCGGAATTACGGCGGCTAGGGCGTGAGGACCTTCGTTCCCTCACGCGTGCAGCCTCCTCCTTCGCTAGCATTACTGCTTCGCAGAAGGAGGCGACCGCCTGCCATTCCTCCTCGCTCCGGACCATAGCCTGAACCAGGGCCAAAAGTGGAGTAGGTAGGGCTCTCTGTATACTCAAGCCGTTTTCCAAAGTCCCATCTCACCAGCTTCCTTCCAAACCGTCAATTTATAATGCCGGTAAGACTGCAAGTGAACAGTTAACTTGATTCTACATTACTTAACAGTTACGTGTGCAGTGCATTCTTACCTAACCTCCATTAAGGCCGCGAGAATCAATTCACATCGTATGCAGTGCTGCCCTGTCAATCCAATACACTGTATTTTCTAAAAAGCATATGTGAGATTTTTGACGATATACGTTTTTGACAATTAATTGCGTATTCTAGTGATAATTGATGAATATTGTATTATATTAAACATTTTACAGCTAGGTTAGGTTATCTACTATATAGCCAAGTAGTTTTTTTTAGATAAAGATTGAAAGAAAACAATATATTGCAACGAACTTGTGTTGCCAAGACAGAGTTGTCAAGTTTTCCTACTACCAGAATCAGGCAACACACTGTAAAGCAAATTACAGTGTTTTGTCTCGTTTCAACATAAGTAGTTGATGATGCCAAAACATTGTATCCAACTCTTCATACTCTTCTGGAAACTTGTTATTTGTGCATATCGACGTCCTCGAAGATCAGGTGTGGCGTTTATTTTCGGGTTTTTATTACCTTCGAGATGATTATTTTTTAAGATCGATTGTACAGCTTCATCATTTGTATAACCCAACGTTCTCAGAAAAAAAACTTTGCAAACTTTGATATCATTTAGCGTCCATATTAGGGTGTTATGTCTTCGAGACTGGCCTTTTCTTTTCGTGCAAGCTGTAGATAACTTATCAACACTTCTTGACTAATAATCACGGCGTTGCCGGTCCAAGTTCCAAAATTGTGTCCAAATAGACTATCTTCCAGTTTAAGAAATTTTCAAAATGCACAGTTTTTTACATGAACAAGGTGGCAATAATGAATGTTTTAGTCTTTGATTCTCTATAAAAGCTACTGGATCGTTAATTCGTTTAGGTTTCTTTGGAGTTTGACAGCTATCTTCAACCGCAGGCTCATCAATGACACTGGATTCTTCAGGTGTGACACATTTTTTGTTACTTGACGGTTGTTCTATTACACTATGTGCAAAAGAGTTTACTAGAGCATAGGAGGTAGAAGGTCTTGGTGAAACTGAAGGCGGAGAAGATTGTGCTACACAAGTTGAATCATCATTTAAATCGTGTATGGATCTAGCTTCAACGTATTCTTGGTTTTCTGTTGAATTAAATTTAACGCTATCAAAAATATTACGCTTACTCGTGTCAGGTTGGTGAACATCTTCGGAGAAAATAGTTGAGATGTTTGTAGTCTTATCACAAATTAATGCAGGTATCAGTTGGGTGTAAACTCCTTCTCCTAATTCTTCTGAAATACATTCATTAAGTTGTGTGACTCACTTAATGGAATAAGAGGACTTATGAAGCTTCTTAACTCCAAATTATCGCGAACGTCATCTTCATGGTCATTACATAGATTTTCTTTTTCTTCTCTTTCAAGACAATCACTTAAAACGTCGGACACAACAGTGACCGAGTCTGTATTATTGTAATGTTTTATGTTGTTTTTCGATAATCTAATCAGCATTTTACTGATTGGTCCAGATGGAATACCAGTTGAAGTGTGGAAGTTATTGCGAGTGGATGGATGGACGTGGTTGGCTTTGTTCTTCAATAAATTGTTGCAGGAAGAAGCCATACCTGATGAGTGGTACAATAGCTCGTTGGTGCCCATTTTTAAAAACAAAGGATATGTGCTTGAGTGCAACAATTATAGGGGAATAAAGCTAATGTTACACACTATGAAAGCCTGGGAGAAAGTTATTGAAAGGCGACTGAGAGAAGAGAGCGAAGTTTCACAGAACCAATTCGGTTTTATGCCAGGTCGGGGTACAGCGGATGCAATTTTTGCTATACGCCAGCTGTGCGAGAAATACAGAGGTGCGCATAAAAACTTGCACATGGTATTCGTTGACCTCGAAAAGGCATACGACCGGGTACCTCATGAGGTTCTGTGGTGGGCCCTTAAGGAGAAAGGTGTGCCTGGGAAGTATGTGCAGTTGATCCGATCGATGTACAGTCGATGCAGTACCCAAGTCCGGTCTACAGTGGGCACCACTGGCAGCTTCAATGTGGCTGTCGGCTTACATCAAGGGTCGGCTCTCAGCCCTTACCTCTTCCTGATGATAATGGACGCTCTGACGTCGGACATTCAGGAAGAGGCTCCCTGGTGTATGCTGTTTGCCGATGACATTGTGCTGGTTGCTGAAAGTGGCCTAGAGGTCCAGAACAGATTGGAGGGGTGGTGGTACAGACTGGAGAGTGTTGGCCTGAAATTGAGTAGAACCAAAACAGAGTTATTCTGCGATTTCGGCGGTCTCTCCATTCTAGTGCCTTTAGCTCTCGCCAGGACGCCCATACCGATCTGTTCCGACTTTCAGTACCTCGGGTCGCTCGTCCAAGGGGACGGTGAGGTAGACCGGGACGTAACACATCGGGTCAACGCTGTATGGATGAAATGGCGACAGATCACGGGAACAACTTGTGACCTACGGATGCCCCTCAAGTTGAAGGGTAAAATCTACAAGTCCGTGATAAGGCCTGTCATACTGTATGGATCAGAATGTTGGGCTGTGATAAAGACGAATGAAAAAAGATTGCACGTAGCGGAGATGAGAATGTTAAGATGGATGTGTGGTGTGACAAGAATGGATAAAGTGAGAAATGAGTATATTAGGGGAAGTTTGAAAGTGGCGACAGTGACTGAAAAGTTGAAAGGGAATCGTTTGTCTTGGTATGGTCATGTGAAGAGGAGGGATGAAGCGCATGTTGCTAATAGAGTTATGAATTTACATGTGGATGGATGGAGAGGGAGAGGGAGGCCAAAGGAAAGATGGATGGATTGTGTGAGAAGTGATATGAAAGAAAAGGGAGTTAGTGATAGCGTGACGAGTGACAGGACAGAATGGAAGAAAAAAACGTGTTGTGCCGACCCCAAATAAAACGGGACAAGGGCAGGAAGATGATGAATCAGCATTTTACTACGATTCGTATTCATTGCCATAGAGTTATCCCGTAATCACTGTTATCAAAACAAAATAAATATAACAGATCTACAGATCGTTCAAATTAATTTATTTAATACGCAAGTCACTGCGCGTCACACGCACGACTAACTTATACTGAGCCGTCTCCAAAGTTTGTCGAGAAGGTGAGAGTTCTACAACGAGTAAAGAAAGAGCGAGATAGCGATAGTGTTTCATCGAGCAAACTAGGGTGGTTGGTACTCTAAGGTGCGAGTATTTGCGACGGTTAAAAACACTGTATTAATCTCCGTAATTCAACAAAGAGCGTAGCATGTTATGCGTAAATACTGTAAACTTTATTACAGTTTTTTAGCATGTTAAAACCTTAATTTGAACGTCATACAGTGTTTTTTAGCTTGGCTTATCATGTGAAATACGCCTCAAAATGACAAAGTTGGTAATAAGGTATACTAAACAGACTTAAAGAAATTGATTTAGCGTTGTTAAGCGAAAATACTGTAAGTCGACTTACAGTATATTGCTTTGGCACGGCAGAGTGGTTGTAGTAAATTATACTTTAAGATGGTCGCTTTTTCACGGCAAATCAGACACGAAAGAAAGTTTGAAGACTAAATTTGATGGAAAGCGGTGTAGCTGATGGTTTTGATCCGCTATTTGGGTAATTTGTGATCTAGTTTTCGGGAAACGTGATTTAGTTTTCCCTTTAGAAATGTCTTTAGTGATGCACGACTTCAATCAATCTTCCTAGCCTTTCCCAAACTATGTTGGGTTCGGCTTCCAGTCAAACCAAATGCAGCTGGGTAACACTGCCCATCTGACTTCCACAACCCAGTTATAGGGAAAAACGATAAACCTTGGCCAGACTGGCTTCTGTCTATCCGTAACAACTGTCAAAGATTTACAAATGACAGTCAGGACAGGGGCTTACTACGCTTTCCGAGGCGCAAACTTCGTTGTAAAGCCATTATAATATAAAATGAAAACGCTAGTAATAGTTTGTCTGATATCCATAAACAGATGGCTGATTATCACAATCTAGATAAATACTTCAGATTCAGACGACACTTGATAAGAATTCAGTATCAATACGAAATTTTAGTTCGGAATACTCATATATTCTGGCATCTTTTGTACTTTTCTTTGCCTTGGAATTTCGTTTAGAGGTCTTTATCTTCTGCAATAATAAGATTATAAGCCTGTTGTGTCTCACACCAGGGGAAAGGCCTCACTTCCCTTCTTCCACTTTTCTCTATTCTTATCTACATCTCGCCATTCCTTTAGGTGGGAATATAACTCATCGCGCCATCTCATTCTGGGCCTACAGCGTCGTCGGTTCCTGTTGTTCGGGATCCAGTCAGTGGTCCATTCGCACAGTTCTGTTGCGACATGTGGCAGGTATGGTAGCCCAGTTCCATATTATGTTGGCAGTTGAAAAATGCCTGCGTCGGCGAGTTGATTTTTGGAACTTGGAAGGAAGTATATATACTGTTCCTTACGCGGTCTGTGTCATTTTCAAGCATTATCTACCAATAAAAACCTTGGGAGCTGCTGTAATTAAATTTCTAGTAAAAAGAGAAATGTTAGCAAACAGCGTAACCACTTTTGAAAACAAACACAAACGAAATTACTGTGATTCATGTAGCGTGGAGACTGGAGATCTACAATGGTCCAAACTGGGTTAACTGAAGACAATGACAAAATCTATGCCATTGACTTGTCTGGTCAACTCTAGCAAAGAATACGGGCCCAGAACGCGCCCGTTTACGTTAAATTGGGACTTCCTCTGTCCTAGTCTCAGTAAAACAAGAGACTGACAAGGGCCGATGTCTACTGCAAAAGGGAAATGCTCAATTTATAAATTAAGGAACGGTCTTACCTTTATCCTTAAAAGTACTTGTACCAATTAATTGGCCATTTGTGAGGATATAACCAAGAAGATAATGACTAGAAGTAGATATGACTAGGAATAAGACGAAGAATTGATATTGATTGTTTATTGTCATTATGTTGTCTTTATCGGTCCCGGTTGGTATCGGAGGTGCAATAGACAACCTAGACAACTGTGTTTTGTCTATGGTGTGACACAGTTAATGCCCAGTCCACACATGGCCCGACAGAGAAACTTGTTTTTGTTTGTTTTATCTTTTGTAATTTATTGTGCGTCTATTCGGGCATAATAAACCATGTTTTCTTTCTTTCTTTTTCTTTTTGCAATATCCAATATATTATTTATCTTTTTTTTTTTACTCATAACCTGCTGCGGGATTGATCGGAAGAGTTAACGAAGATTAGATGGAGGAAGATGAATTGGCTCTCGCTCCATCCAGATTGGTAACCTAGCTCTAAACTTCTAGAGTCTCATAAAAAGATAAACAATTTTAAAAATTCTTTCATCAGTAGATTGCTACTTTATCAGTGAGTGACGTAGGCATATTATGTATTTTTCAATACACTCGACCCGCTCTTATCCCACCGCTTTTAGGCACGCAATAGACTATTTTCCGCACTAGTGCAGAAAAGTGCGCGGGCTCTCCCCCGCCACAATTTTATTACATTTATCGTATCAGGCTGTGCGCGCGTTGACCCCCACGAGTCGCCGGTCAACCCCCGTTTATTAATTTCTTCATAAGTGTATTGAAAAAAGTTGTTTGATACACGTGCAAATTTGTCACTGCAGCCCTCGGGTCCATAACACACTCGCCTACGGCTCGTGCGAATTCCGCCTCGGTCGCAATGACAAACTTTCTGCACTTGTATCAAAATTTACTACTCTACTTTCACGGGGGCAAAGCCGCGAGCAGTAGTTATTGAAGTTATACTTCTTTTGGCGCGATAGAGAAAAATGATGAGAGTAAATTTTTACGATGCGCGCGCACACCGACACCTAAATTCTACATCGTGAAGTTAGTTCTAGGTGGCATGAATGAAAATTGATAACTATGTTCAAGTTGTATATTCTAGTATTTTTCAGTTAATAAAACCTTTTTTATTTAAATAAAATCTTTTTGATTAATTTTAATATTTATCGTTAATCACTACTGCATTTTAATTTTTTTTTTTCCATACGCCAAAGAAGTATAACTTCTAACGCGTGTACATAAGTACACACACTCTTTTTTTTTTGTGTTGCTCAGTGTTTTTTTTTAATTGTTGATTGGCTCGGGCTTGACCACTATCTCACCTATGTGTAGTGTTATGCCAACTTGTTCGCAGTAAGTCATAAAATCTCGCAGCTAAAGTTGTAACAATCGAAGCTATGTAAAGCTGGATTGCCAGTACAGCAATGGCAGGTTGCCTGAAGCTCTATTTTTAGCTGGCTTTATCACAATTGAAAACAGTTCACGGTCGGTCGTAGGCCTCATGAAATGAGAAAATGACTGCTCATTTCTGGACTTGTGGACTCTTGATGATCACATAAAGTGACGCAATCGTAAACCTTGTTTTCTAACCTAACCTTTTTTTTATGCACCTGCCATGTTTTCTCTTCACTACCCATGGTTGACTGGTAGAGAATGGCTAATGCATTAAGTCCGCCTTTGTACTTTTGTGTTGCATGAAGTTTAATTAAATAAATTTAAAAAAAAAACCGGCCAAGTGCGAGTCCGACTCGCGCACGGGTTCCAAATCTATACAACTTATTTTTACACACTTTACTGTGTAATAATTATAAAGTACTAACAACCCACTCAGATTCGCATGGGTGTCACAAAACTTTGAAATTCTCGGCTTTTCTCTATTATAATAATATGCATGTATTAAACATCTAAATCTTCATCACAAATCACTCTGTCTATTGTTGAAAGTTGCACTAAAATCCGTTCAATAAGACAGACAGACGGTTTTATTTTTTAGGTGGGAAAATCATCTTATGACAAATCCCGTTCTTGGGCGGAGCGAGAAATAGTGTTAGACTTTTACTGACTAAAAACCCACTCCTGTTCCTTTTTTGCCTTCGTCCCAGGGCTCCAGGTTTCACTTTCACACTACCCGACAGACAGACGGTGGAGGCTTCATTTTATATTATGTCTTATCTGATACTGTTTTCCTCTACTTATGTACATCTATATATATAAAAGAAAGTCGTGTTAGTTACATTATTTATAACTCAAGAACGGCTGAACCGATTTGGATGAAAGTTGGTGGGGAGGTAGCTTAGAACCAGGAGACGGACATAGGATACTTTTTTTTTTAGTAGGGTAGAGTAGGGTAGAGTAAGTTAGAGTAGGGTAGAGTAAGTTAGAGTAGGATAGAGTTGGGTAGAGTAGGATATAGTAGTCAGTTGACGGGAGCGAAGCCGCGGGCAAAAGCTAGTAGATAAATAATAAAATAAATAAAAATGTGAATTTTTGTAATACAGGGTCGTCTGCATAATAGATTTCTTAAGTACTTCGAAATACTTGAAACGGCACGAGCGATTTAAATTATTCAATTTAAAACCGAAACCGTAACAAATGCGGGTAGTAACCATTCCATTACTATCCTGTCACGATCGCAGAGGCCCTACTAGAAGCTCTTAATGCGATCCTTTTTACGACCTAAGATACATTGTGCGTAAAGCTAAGGAGTGGAATTCCTTGCCGGAATCTGTTTCCTGATGGCTACAACCCGGGAATCTTTAGTCAAGAGTGAATAGGTTACTTCTAGGTAAGCGCTCTCCATCGTCGACCGCATCGTCGCTTTCCATCAGGTGAGATAGCGGTCTAGCTCGAACCTATCAAGAATTAAAAAAAAGCTATATAGGGTGAATATCTCCATCCCTTTTTCGCTAGCGCGACTAATATTTTAACATGGCATGGTAAGGTCCTTAGACACTAAAGCCTTCAATGACGCTAAACCTTTTAGAGCTTCACCCGAAGCAAAAAGCAAAATAAAATTCAGGTTTAGGGCGTACTAAAGAACAGGTATGCAGTGCATTTGATTAAAATACCAGGATGAAAGTACGTGTTCGCTAGTAAAAATGATCGTAAATGAAAGGAAAATTAACATTTCCAAGGTATTCCAAGTGAATCATAGCCTGTCAAAAATATTTACGCAATTATAGGCCGTATAAACAATGAATTAGAGTTTATAATGCTCCTTGTTTATTGTAAAGGAGTCACTGACCGGGGCAGTTAGGGTTTTCAAGAAGTCTGTGTCATGTCAGGTTTGTTATTGCGCTTTGAGCTGTGAAGTGAAGTTTTTGCCTGAATACGTGTCGAACTAAAAAGTATTTTATTTGATAATAAACTGTATTTTTTGCTGCGATGATTCATCATCAGATCACGCAAAAATGTTTAAATTTTTATCTGTTAAAAGGAGAAACTGATTGACATATAAACCCAAGCCGAAACTACGGGGGACTAAAAGCGTGAAATTCGCACTAGGTTTTCCTTTTGTAATGTAGGCGAGCATTAAGAGAGGATTTTCCCATATTCACCCCCTAAGGGGTTGAAAAGGGGGTCCAAAGTTTGTATGGAGAAACCTCATGCGGGCGGAGCCGCTGGCAGAAGCTACTAGCACAAGATAAAATAAATTTTCACGATGTTGCGCTAACGTTCTAGCCCACACAAATCATATTGATTGATACAGAGGACTTGTCAAGTCAACAAGAAATCAATCAACAGTCCAACATATTGACTACTAGTTCTTTAAGCAAACTTGTCACATACCGGTCAAGCGCGAGTCAACTTGCGTGACCAGTGCCTGTATGTATAACAATTTTAAAGCAGTTTCTACTTGACAACTGTCCCGAGAAAATGGCTAACGAACCGTGAAAACGTTTGAAAATATTGCCTTGTTAAATTACTAAAAAAGTTTATACTTACCTATAGTATTATATGAAAAAGTTATAAGGCACTAATCACACAAGTCATCATCATTTCAGCCGAAAGACGTCCACTGCTGGACATAGGCTTCCTCCAAGTGTTGCCATAACGACCGCTCCTGTGCGTCTCGCATCAATCGGATTCCCGTGACCCTCACCAGGTCATCGGTCCACCTTGTGGGTAACCACGTACCGGAAGACGCAGCTATTGGATTGCCACAAATATTTTTAAACAACCTAATCTTATTTTGATCAGTTTTTGTTATTAAATGTCACTGCCACCGCGATGTGAGATTGCATCTTGAGATTGGACGTAAAGTTTATTGTACGACATTTTATTACACCTTAAGATTGAAAGTGACCTCAAGCCAGTTTTTATTTAATTGATATAAACTAGTGCTTGACTGCGATCCCACCTGATGGTCAGCAGTGATGCAATCGTTGACGGTGAGACGCACTAGTTTATTAAGAGCCTATTCACTTTAACCTTGTAAACACCTAATTGTAAATTGATATTTTGCAATAAACTGGCCCTAAAAAGTCTACTCTCCACTCGTATCAAAACTACACCTTTTGAAGACTTTCTTGTTCATTTTTTACAAACTGCAATTTTTGAGTTAAGTCACTTTAATTCTTAACGCGCGAATTTGGGCTTCTAATTTATATATTTGCAGCATTTCTTTAGAAAGCGCAGACAGCTCGATTCTAAGCACAAATATAAACACAGAAGCTCCCGACGGACCTGTTACTTGAATAGGAACTATTAAACACAGAGACAGATAATAAAAACGTTTTTATTACAAAGTAAATGAAGTTGTAAAAGCCCAAGTCTATTACCGGACATTATAAGCTTTCTTGTCTCCGTACAAAAAAGTTGTTCAGAAGGTGCACAAGATAGTCAATGCCAAACTCCAATAAGTACCACTCGATCAGCTTACAAACAGTTCCACCCAAAACCAGAGTCAAGCACTATTTGTCTGGTATTTATGCTGGACAGCAGCCTTCCCACGAGCTCTTAACGCGACCTAAACTGAACTCTTAAAGAGATGGAGCTATATAGGGTGTATATAGCTCTATCCTAATCTCTCGCTCGCATGCCTGATATTTTAACAGGTCATAGTAAGGACCCTGGACCTATTTGGCGCAGCGCACTTTCTTTTTCTGTTTGGTTCTGATCTGTGCTAAATAAATATATTTTCTTCCTTTCTTCACATAAACCCTTTTTTTACGTGGGAAAGCATCAAAAGAGAGAGTGTTAAAGTTTTACTGATTAAAACCCAATGTTCTTTCAGTAGCCCTTTGCGAGGACCAAGGTAACTCTTTCGAAAAATCTCGAAGTCACACAAATCCTACATTGCTCAATCAAACTTCTCCGCGATTTGGACATATACAACGGCCTGCCAGCAATCACAATTGCTCAGACAGACCAGATGCAATAGCCATCTGGTCAGAGGATCCTCTTTCAAAGGTAGGGAACGACAGACTCGAAACTGTTCGGTGTACCTGTCTTCAAACTTTCAACTAAGACCTGTAGCTAGATTTAACACAATGCTAGAAAATGTCCACGATTGTCGTTTTTTTTTTTCTAGACTTCTGAGTAAGTACTACTACAGAACTCAGGTTGTTAATGGAGTCTTCCTACTCTGAATTCATCAATCCTAACAATGACTGTTTGCAGTAGGTGGCATGCAACCTTCATGAACAGTAAACAAAGTCAGACATAAATCCGGGAAACACTGATACAGATTAGCCTTTGCGGATATTATGGAATAACATCACATGCAGGATAAATTTTATCGAAGGATGCACACCAGGGAATATATTATAACGGATTTGAGGAGATAATGTATTAACTGTGTGATGATTTGATTAATCTGTTTATTCGTAAACAGATTAAGTTGGAACAAATTTACATTACATTTTTTTTAATAATAATAAAAATCCTATACTAAAAAGAACGTTTGCCATTTCCCGCCAAAATTGACAATGATGGCGTCACCTGTCAGCTCCACGTTCAAATTAGCCGTTAATTTTGTTATGGCCGCCAGTTTTTGTCGCCACAGAAATTCCGCGAAGAAGTCGCGCTTAGCCGGTTTTTGTTGATCTGATAAATGTTATAATAAATGCGTATAGATAATTGCGGTGAGGACAGAGAACCGTACTCATTTATAATTATGTCGTATAAGACCAAGCCATGTTTTTCGATAAGATGGTTGAACTGAGCAAAACTTATAGCACACTTTAAGACCTAAACCTGTACCTAGGAAATAGGTTATACAGCAGAACTTATCGTATTACTTGTAAATTTGCTCAGTTTTAAATTATCTCCAGCAGAAAACGTCCAACCAAGCAAAAAAAAATAATACATGAAAGAAATTTAAGAATGAGTGTCTTAGGCACCGTATCTAGTTGCAAATACTAATCAACCGTGTAAACACTTCTATATTGACATATGATAACTGTCACAAATGCGCATCAAAATATTTATGATTCTATTTTTCTGCGCCATTGCATGACTTTAGGCTTAGGTAAAGACCGAATTTTATTTGGAGCAACATCGTCGTTTAGCAAAATTGACGTTTTCTAATACGTATCTTGCACAATCCAAAGGCTGGAACACTTCGATCAAGCTGAGGCCTTCAAAAGACAGCTGCTTCAAAATCTTGCACTAATTTCAACAGTCCATTTAGAAAGATAACGGGTCGGTAGTGTAGCAACACGCATCTGCACATCTTCTGTCCCTTTCATATCCACCAGCTTCGCCGAATGCCTTGTTTTGCTTGCGAGTTTGTTTGCTTATTTTTTTAGGATACCCATGTCATTTGAGAACCTTCGCACCTTTCAATATTTAGGTTGTGGCATCTGCGGGTTTTTTTTTTGTGCGATAAAAGTTTTTATATTCAACTTATTTTTAGACCGTTTGATATTGTGAAAACCAGCATATGATGACCTTCCTTCTTTTTTCCATCGTATTAAATAAAAATAATTAGGACAGATAAAATATTTTAATGGGAAGGAAAACAAGCAACCTCACAATAAAACAAACAATCATCATCAACATTACCGCAGTACATAAAAGTTTCTAGTTAAATAATAAACAAACAATTTATTTCCATAATTCAGCAGAATCAGACTTTAATAACTGTAACAAAGTTGAACGCATTTTAAGTGGGTCTTGTTTAATTTCAATACACACCTGCTCTAACACAATTAACAAAGGCAGGTGTGTCCAAATATAGAAATTCAAGGCACCAATTAATTTATATTTTATGGTAAGTTATAACAAGCTTTGCAAACACCAAAGTGAATGCACTTCTCGAACATGGCAACACAGCATGCTCAGACGCGCTACGCGGTTTTAAATTTAGAAATGCTTTCCATCTGACATCTCAGTGTTTCAAAATTAGAATAGTGTTTGACGGTTCCTTTTCTTGCCTGCCAGTACGAAATCTGGGCACTAAGTTTATTATTTTATTTTATTTGGGTAGCTAACAAAACAATACGAAATATAACGACAGGGTAGATCACGACGAGCCATTTACAAACCTCCACATATAATATGGGAGTATAGTTGAAAATTTCAGTATCAGAAGTAATTGAGATTTTTGAGATATAATATGTCGTGGACAGATCTTAGAATTGATCACTTCATGATATGGCTAACTAAAACTAGCCAGATCGTTTAAACGTTAACGTTTGATGATATGTCAATCCTCGTTTGGCCATATCATTGATGTAAGATTTCTATGATAATAAAAGGTCTAAAGAAAGTAGTCCAAACGTGGATTGACATATCATCAAACTTTAACGTTTAAAACGATCTGGCCAGTTTTACTTGGCCATATCATGAAATGATCAATTTCTAATCTGAGATCTGGCTACGACATTATACAAAGTTTTGTAGGAAAACAATATAAAAGACAATAATGTAATGCAATTATAAAACATTGTTTTTAGACATAACAATGTTTATGGATGCCAAGCTGATTGTAAAGATATCAATTGAGGTATGTTCTTTAAAATACAACAAACTTACTCGTAAGTTTGAATGTTACAACAGAGTCTAACGTGAATTTTAAACCGTAGCAACATTAATGGTTTTGAGGAGCTTTTTATCTGCTTCCAATAAATTTTAATCACCGTTCCATATACGATCGTACAGTATTACATATCAACATGACAACCACTTAAAACATTTCGTGCCGACTATAATATTGGCGGTTACTAAGCATTGAGAACATATTAATGTGAACTAAATCACACTTGTTTTAAATTGCTCCTATTTACCATACGTTCGGACAAGGCCAGTTTATAGATTACTATCTACAATCGTTACTAGAACTTGACCATTCACTTAAGCATAAAGCCGTGTAATTAAAAAGCAAGGATTAAGTACATTACTAGATTTACACTAAGGCCCGTGCCTCACTAGGACGCCATGGCTGCGCTGCACGCTGCCAGTTCGCGCAGCCAAGGAAAATGCGTGCAGTTCTATGGTGTGTACCTCACCTGGCGACTGTTGGTCACGCAGCCAATCCATACATTTTTTTGGCGTCTTGACCTGGCTACGCCGCCATGGCGTCCCAGTGAGGCACAGCTCTAAAGGCAAAATTTAAACAAAATAATAAGATAGATCGAGACCACTCCAAAGATTTGGACTTAAAGTTAAACCAGTTTAGATCTTCTTTGGCAACTATATTGTTATTATTATTTTATTACTATCCCGCGGCTTCGCTCCCGTCAATTTACTACTCTAATAATCATAATGTGTCGGGCAATGGCTTAATAGACTAGAGCCTCGACCAACACCGTAGGAGGCTCGCGTTAGGCGACTGGATCAAGGGCTTGATTAAAAAAACGGTACTCCTGGACACGGCTCGTATTGTTAGGAGGTTCCTTTCTCTGGAGCCTTGACCGTCGGTAGTTTGGACCCTGTTCCCGATACCGGTGGGATATTATTTTTTTATATTTTTAAATGCTTTTTAATTATGTATTTTTAAGAAATATTTAGAAATCTAATAAGTTTTAAGGACAAATAAAGAGAATAATACCTAATAAAATTTATTAAAACACTGTATATTCCATGTATCACAATATTTTTAAGACTAAACAACATTTAGTGCAATAAAGTAGCCCTAGATCCCACACTAGGATACCCTGTGACGTGAGATCTAGTTTTTTTTTTGATGTTCGTGAAAGTATAATAGTAGGTAGTTTACTAATGGTTGTTAGATTACAAAGCTAAACAATTATCATTATCATCATCATTTCATCCGAAAGACGTCCACTGTTGGACATAGGCCTCCTCCAAGTGTCGGCACAATGAACAGACCTGTGAATCTCGCATCATCAGATTCCCGCAACATTTACCAGGTCATCGGTCCACGTTGTAGGAGGCCTTCCAACGCTGCGTCTTCCGGTACGCGGTCACCACTCCAGAACCTTTCGGCCCCAACCATCTGTTCTGCGAGCAATGTGCCCTGCCCATTGCCACTTAAGTTTGCGAGAAATCCGTGAACATACATTAAAAAAAAAAATTGCAAAAGGGATATAAAGTTAAAACAAATACAATTGCTTCTTTATCATTGTCATTGAATATCGATATTCGGATTTTTTTTTATTAGTTTTAGGATTTCTCACAAGATAAAAAATGTCAGATTCAAAAGTCTTTGAAAGATCACCAGTAAATTCAACTCACACCCAGTAAACAAAGTCACATTTGAAATGTTTGTAACACATAAATTGTATCGGTACACTATCTTAGTAAGACGGCTATAGACCGCAATATGGCCGTATCGCGGAAGAGTACCGCTGTACCAATTTATCTCCTCTAAGTATTACAACATACGCAGGATCAAAGTATTAGTATAGTAGGTACTCGTCTTGATCAACAAGATTACATGAGTATCTTTAAAGTTACATCGACGTACCACTTCAAAAAAAAAGCCAATATAGTATTGTCGCCACTATGCGACCGTAGAGCTTCGGTAGGGGATCTTCTACTTGAATAAAACTCTCGGGAGGCTATCACGTTTTACTTATACTTTTCTTCAGGATTCGATATCAGCTCATTGCGCTACAATGGTTATGTCCGAAATGAAAAAGACTAGACATTTCTTTGTTCTACTTAATTTTTAAACCTATTCTAGAATTGCAAAATCCTTAAAAAGTATATTTTACATGCCAGTTCGTTGACCTAACTCATGCGATCTCCTTTCGATATCACAGTAACATAGTATACAGTAATATAGTATACAATATGGCTGTTTTTTTTGAGGTGGTAAGTCATCCATTGACTTCTCCCGCTCTAGATTGGAGCGATAGGGCGTGTCATACTTTTACCGACTAAAACCACACCTGTGTCCTTCAGTTGCTCTTCGTGTAGGACCACGCGTTTCACGTGTTGAGAAATTCCCTACGGTTTTGTTAACAATTTTTTAAGGCGCGCGTGGAACAATACCCTCCGTCGACGACTAGGGCTCGATCCGGACGACGACCTCCCAGGTCCAAATCATCGACGGCGCGTTGTGTTCCAAGCCCACATCAAAAAAATCTCAGCTAAACTGTAGAAGCCCAGTAGAGCCCATGCCCGTCAGAGCCACAGATAATTTCTGAAAAAGATTCCATGGTCCTGGAACGCAAACGGCAACTGAAGGACACAAGTGGTATTTGGTCAGAAAAATCTGACACGCCCTTTCGCAATACCCTAGAGCGAAAGAAGTCATTGAATGATTTCCCACCTCAAAAAAAAAGATAGGTACTGATGGATTATCTAACTTTGTCTACTTATTGATGATTTATGCTAAGATATGACAATAAATTAACGTAAGAAAATCACTTGTACCTGTAACTAACTGTAAAGCATCTCATCACAGACTGCACTGATAACTGTTCATATTCAAGCACAACTAGGTACGTTAAAAACTGTCACATAAGACGGAAGTCCATTTTTCAAAGCCACTTTGCCCTGATTGAAAACTACGGTGTACATCTTCCATGACGAGCCGACTACCTTCCTTACAGGTTATAATAACTAATGACGCTAATTATTGCAAGAACAAACGCGGCGTTTTGCTAAAATCCACGTAACTTCGCACACTCATAATAATGTACTAATTCATTTCACCTCTAAAGTTTTTGAAGTGTAAACAAACGTATAAAACATAAATTTAAGCTAGAGCGATGGACTAGTGTCAGGTTTGTATGTGACACCGGACAATTGAATAAAACTTTTTTTGTTTTAGGTGGAAAATCATCAAATAACTTGTCTCGAACTGGGTGGAGCGAGGAGTGTCTGACTTTTCCTGACTAAAATCCAGACATGTTCTTCAAATTGCCCTTTACGTTCCAGAGCCTTGGTTACTCTATTGAACAATCCCGCAGCCGATATTTCATCTAGTCTCTGTAGGCACAGGTACTTATGTTACTTTTGGTTGGCACAACCCTCTCGTTTCCATCTTCTATTTTCCCTACCTCATATTCATTCACTCTCATTTCTTCCGGACCATCCATCTTTTATTGCCCTTCCTTTTGATCAATTCAATTTTTTTATGATATAAACTGGTGTTTGATTGCGATCCCACCAGATGGTAAACAGTGATGCAATCGTTGATGGTGAATCGCACTAGTTTATTAAGAGCCTATTTCACTCTAGCCTTTAAGACGCCTAAATTATAATCGGACGTTTATATTTATTCTCCTTTTAGCCATATTGTTTAGGTATTCGAGCTTGCGGACGACGAGTAATGGGTAGGTTCCCAAAGAACTTATTTATCTATCATAAATATATATCTACTAGGATCAGAATAAAAAAAAATCGAATGATTAAATTGAAATTTTCATATAACATCAGGCATTTCCGTTTTTATTTCGTAGTTCTCATTACTTAAATAATGTTCGTTAAACATTTCTTCTCTGGCTTCTGACCTTAAGATATCGATTGACCTTTCATGAACTGGATTTAAAACAGAGTTACGAAGCAAAATAATTAAAAGTAAGTCACGCTAATTGCTCAACTTATAATTAGCTACAAAGAGAGGTTTTTGGAAGAGACTTACAAGTCGAAGTGACTTTGTAATTAATTATTATTGAATTAGTGTGAATATATATCCATTCAATACATTTGACCCGATAGATATTGATATAATGATTAAAAGAGTAACCGTGTTAGTTTCTTGTTGGTTCTTCTCTATAGGAAAACCAATTGGAACCGTGCACTAATTTCTGACGTTTTATAAAGTGCAATAAAATAAATCGAATTTTGATGCGCTGTACATCTTCGGTCAGATAAAGCCCATAAACAGCTGGAGCTATACCTCTTTTTTGCTTGCAAGCTTAATATTTCTGCACGACATGGTAAGGTCCCTGTGCTGCGCGTCTAAGCACAGCTGACCTTAAATAACGGCTACACCATTTATAATGATCTGTGTGTCCCTATCCTATAGAGCACCTCTACCAAACCCTTTGGGAACTGCCTGCGTATCGGATGTGCCCTAATTTCTCGTTACCTGTCATTGATATGTCAAAACACATGATCGTTAAGAAGGGTTAACTCAATAATGTATTGCAGCAAGGTTAATAGATTCAAATTAGGTGCGCTACAACTTTTTCAGATTTATTGAATGGTTGAGAATAACAAAACTGTTTATAATAATCCTTCCGACCCAATTTCGGTCACGGCAGCCTACCTCAACAGATATTAGCCAAGTACACATGAAATATTATCGTGCATAAGCGTAGGCGCAAATACAGGTGAACTCTATATTCCTTTAGTCTCATAGTGCGATAGGACGACAATCCGACCAGGGAGAGGCCAACGGCTTTACGTACATTCCGAAGTACGGGGATACCACACCACCAACTTCCAAACTCCAGGCTGCTACTGAGGATTTTCTAATTGAAAAACCCAATAACACTTTGCCCGACCTAGGACCTTAAGCTCAAACGTCACGGATTGCGACCGCTAAACCATCGAGACAGTCAAACTTAGTTTATATTAGTTAAATGTTTAATAACGTAATTCTTAGTTTTGACGGAGGACGCCAACACTTCTCGATTGCTCAAAGACGAATCAGAAATCAAACCTCAACAAGGAAAACGAGAAAATAACACAAAAATAAATGCATTATTCACTCCAACTTTGTTTTAGTGTTAAATTAAGAAATTGCGTCTTTAATGACTAACTTGCATGCAGTTGAAATACCCATAGATAATAACAGCGCAATGAACTTAAGTATGACAAACAGGAAAAAAATCAACGCCTAGAAAAAAACAAATCATTAATATTAATTAATCAATTTGTAGTTCGATCCTCGGCACCTAAGCAGGCCTAGACAATTTCCATAATTCATCACAGCTAGCTCACCATTCCTTCCTTTATTTTTGCTCTGTGGTAGCAAAAACCGAACATTCCAGTTGCCCAGATTCTGCCTGGCTCGGAAAAATAGTACAAGCCAACCGCAAAAAAACCGTTAAAGGAGCAGGGTTTTACAACGCGGACAAAATTTTAAAATGGCTGACCTTTTAACGTTCTTTTGCGATGCCGAGACACTAAAAAGCAATATTTATTTGAGTTTTCTAAAGAACACGATAAGCTTTTTGACTTTTTAAAAGTGAGATAACTTGAGCTATTTTGGGATAATATCAGGATCCGGCTCGAAGGATCAGGTATCGTACATCAGGACAAGTTTATGTTTTCGCGATAAGAATGGTTATTATGTTTTCGCGATAAGAATTGTTATTTCTAACACTTACGGAAACCATTCTGATATACAGGATGACATGGCATCACATTATAATGTGAGTCATCTTAGTCACCCTCCTGAGTCTCCCACTGGAATAATCCCGTGAATCAGAATAATCTCGGTAGAATAAAAACAGCACTAAAAATATGTACCTAGTTCACCGAACTCCGGGACACCTACACCTCCATACTTAAGCCCAGACATACAGTAAATCATGCTAAATAATAGTGCAGCCTAGGAGATCAATGTACGCTGTTTATTTCAGTAACTATGTAATGGATCTTTGTTTACCCATTAAACATGGGTCGCCTAATGTTGGCCATAAGCCAAGAAGTAGCACTGTTTTGCAAGTCTTACCAACTTCCGGATTTTTTCGTCTTTTACTACTGCTATCCTAGTTACTACACTGGTACTTTAACTGCTAAAGTTTGTTCAGATATACAAAAAAAAAAATATAATGATAAAAAAGTGATAAGGCAGGTTTTCATTCAACGCAATTTGTTAACACATATTACAGAAGCTCAACAACAACAACAACAACAACAACAACAACAACAACAGCTCAATTGTGAGTCATTTAGAGCTTTGTTATCAATGCTAGGCTAAGTACAAGTTTTAAGTACCTACTTATTAAGAAATAAATCAAGTGTGTTTGCCATTCCAAGATAAAATGTTTATTGGCAAACTGTACGAGATATTGAAACGCCGGAGAATTTCAAAATACCCGCATAAACCGCTAGTACGAAATTGATGTTGGTTATCCGTTAACACCTCAAACAAAAAAGGCACACAAGCCGGAACGTACGTTATTACAATTGGCAGAAACTTTCACTTCGTTTTGAACTGTCGAAACTACTCAATACTGCGAATTATAGTTTAATCTCCAACCATTAGTCACAGCGAGCTGGTCTAAAATAGACTAATCCAATGACAAAAATGTAGAATATAAATTGCGGCGAACCATCGCGTGCAGATCCTCTTCGATCTAAATTAGCCCATCCTGCTTGAAGTCCTCACTATCCAGGTGTAATTTACAGCCAAGCCAGAAACGGTTTTACTTAGCCCCATTAGCTATCAATTTGCCTAATTGGCCACCTTTTACAGCCATATTTTTCGCCTAAATATGTAACTAAGTAATGGGATCTATCTGTGGGCTTGGTCTTTTGTTTTGTAGTAGAAATACTAATTATGGTAACACTATCCAAATTGGTTCTAGAGCATTTGAGTCACAGAATTGTAAATTGGTTTTTACCAAGGTTGATGTGGATTGGAGACAATAAAAGTGCAGATTGTTAGCAAAAAACGACGGGGTATGATTATATTTGCAAACCCTATATTAGAGGAGTTTCTAAAGCTGCTCGATTTTAATCTAAAGCCCATCAGAAGCAGTGATTATTTCGTCATTAGATGAGAAATAAAGAAACCTAGAGCATGTCTTTTATTTAATATCTAACGACAGCACAAAACGATCATGATATAACTTATATCGTGATCATATTGGACCAGGATATTATAAGTTACTAGCTTTTGCCCGCAGCTTCGCCCGCGTACATAAAATATAGCCTATGTCACTCAGGAATAAAGCACCTTTCTATCGGTGAAAAATTTTAGCAATAGGACCAGTACTTTCAGAGATTATCTCCTACAAACAAAAAAAAACAAACTTTAACACTTTTATAATATCAGATGTTTTATTTTGAGGTGGGTATTTATTAAATAACTTCTCCCGCTCTGGTTGGAGCGAGAGGAAGTGTCAGACTTTTACTGACTATAACGCACCTGTGTTCCTGCAGTCGCCCTTTGCGTTGCAGGGCCATGGCCAACTTCTGTTGACAATCCCGCAGCGATATACGTTTATATAATAATCCATTTTAATTATTTAATGTTTTTGAGCAATGGTAAAATTTATGAATGAAATTTTGCACGTGCGTTAAATTTTCTATCTCAAACACAAGGCGAATTGGTTTTGCATGCCACCTCTTTAGATAGAGTAGAACTAATTTTATTATTGTTTGGTTACTAGCTGACCCGGCAAACGCTGTTCTGCCATATTTTATCAAAGAAATCGAATTTAAGTCTATATCAAAACAAAAATAGAAAATGTGGGCGGGGGTAGGAGAGTGAAAAATATTTACTTTAGAACTTATTAATAATAATAAGAACTTTATTTCAGATTTAGATCTAAACGATACAGGTCCATATTAATGTTAGTAAGTAATTAGGAACTATGTTAGTTATTCTCATACCTACTAAATACATATACATAATCATTAAAATTGGTCGAGTCCTTTCGGAGGAGTGCGGCCATAATCACCGTGACATGAGATATTTGTATTTATTATGACAAAGCTTAAAATTGTAACAATCCTGAAAACTGCAAAGCCTTTTATATCAAATGTTAATCTAATACGATCTTTATAACAAAAGTCAAAAGGACTAAAAAACAATGAAGGTATTCTTAAAAGAGAGTGATGTCAGCTGGTAGCTAATTGAAAGAGGCTTGGCGCCAGTTTTCTGTTTAATCGAATTGGTTTGCGCTTCTTTGGTATTTTATTTACTTTATTAATTCATCTCAATTGTTTCTGAGTTCGTATCGTTTTTCCAGGAAACACATACGGACAAATTATTTTAACCTTTGTTTTATGGACTAATGTCTAAGTCCATAAAACAGGTTAAAATTATACACAGTATCGCTAACATGACGTATGTCCAATGCGATTCTCTATCGGCAAAAATGTCAAAATTCTATAGAAACTATCATCCCGGATTTAACTCCCTTAGGGGAAGAATTTTTCAAAAATCATTTCTTCAGAATCGCACCTTCCTTAAGAAAACATCGATCTTTTGAAATCAGCAGATTAAGCTGTATTATTTACTAAATTTTCGAATATATGAATAGTATAAATTAAAAATAATTGTTTTTACAGACAGAAAGTCCAAACTTAACACAGATTTGTGGTCTAGGTTCATTGACATATACAGGACTTTAATAATTTATCAAGTGTACTACTACTAGTACGCATGTCTTAGGTACGGACTCTCGCCTTATCTAGGTGTCCTCCATAGTAAGAAACTAAATTGTAAACCGGATTAAGCCGTTCAAACCGAATCAAGACGTGTTACTACGACCTTAGCGATTTAAGTTTAGGTTTTTTCTTTCAAGTATCCGGAATCTGGAATCCGGTTCGAAGGACCGGTTTTAAGGTTATCATTTTTTTTTTCTTTTGCGATTATGACTGATGGTATAGGATCTTATGGATCTTTAGCAGTTTTAGATATAGTAAAATTTAAACTTTTCTCTAAGATACGCATTATTGTACACTATTAAGAACTTTTTTGACGAAATTACGACTAAGTCTTCTAATTCAATTTTCAGAAGGCATAACCCAAGTATTACTTAAAATATTGTATCTAGCCTTGTTCGGTAGGTATCTGTTTTTAGGTATATGTTCCCTACCTATGTAAAAATGTTAACTTTTATACAAATATCCATTACAGTATCGTCAATAGTAAAAAAAAAACTGCCAAGACCGTTCAAATTCGATTATTTTCACGTACTTAAAGTCTTAAGTGCATTCTTGGTCCTTTCTCGTCGAGGTCACCAGAATGCATGTGTATGCAAATGTCAAGCCATATGTTTTCGCGGACATATGACGTAGTTTGTGGGACAATGTCAGCAGTACGTGTGAAACGGGAATTATATCGTCTGTCATTGTGTTGGCTGTCTCGTGACTATCTGTTCATAAACAATCATAAGTCGTACATCGCTAACGTTTTGTCTGCTTCTACGTAAAAAGATCTCTGAAGCATAGCTGTTTTTGGTTATTTTGTTTTTATGGTTTGCCAGAATCGCAGGTGTGACAGCCAGTCTTGCATGAAGTATCTATCTTATTAGCTAGTATCTAACTGGATTATGGAGACCTGTTAGTCAGGCGCTTCATGTAAAATAATAGGGGTTAAAGTATGAAATTGCTGTTTTTTTTAAAACGGGTTGCTTTTATGTGTTATATCTTTGGATTGACTTGGAATTATAAGTTCAAATAAACTTTATATTAAAGGTACGTTATTCTTTTTTCGAAATTAGGTATTTGTTGGATTCTTTGTGTTTTGTATTTTCTGTAATATCGGTCTTTAAGACCTAATAATTTTCTTCAGACTTATTTTCGAAAAAATATACTTACTACAAAAAAGTCCCTGAGTTTTCAAGGCTACTCTACCAAAACAATTTCCTTGATATTTCCGATGTAAGACAAGGGTAAAACTCGAACCGCTGATACAGTTCTGAATAAAGAGCCCAACATTATGGCGATTAAGCCGTTTCATTGTCAGCACATAAAATGGCTCCCCTAGCGATATTCCACCACATTTAAAGTCGCAATACATAGCACTTATACATGCTTTCTTTACGTCAACTTACTTTATTTTTAAGGCAACAATAGCCAACACAAAAGGAAACCCAGTAAGCATAATGATGTCACTTCAAACGAATTATGAAAACAAGGTAACCGATCTTTCATGCATTTCACAGTTCTTGTTGATGCAGCTGTTAGCTGTTCTACGTAACTGAAATACGCAATTGTTTCTAAAGCAACGATACAATCATCGATTACTATTACAGCTATAGAATAATAGAATACACGTTTACGCTAATCATTAACACTTGCTGGATTTTCAACTTCCGCGCTAAGCGGAGCATTGTAAAATACAACAGCGCGGTTTTTTTTGGACTTTTAGCGTCTTTTACTTCTGTTAATAATAATTAAGGAGCAGTGGTGGCCGAGTGGTAACGGCCCCGACTTACGAGTTGTAGGTCGCGGGTTCAAACCCAGCCAGGCGCATTACTTTGTGTAACTTATTTCATCACCACTGCTCTCAAAACGGTGAAGGAAAACATCGTGAGGAAACCGGCATGCCCTAGAACCAAAAATACGAAGATATGTGACATTCACCATTCCGCAATGGGCCCGCGTGGTGGATTACGGCCCATTCCCTCTCCTAGAGAGAGGAGGCCTGAGTCGCAGCAGTGGGAACATTAAAAAGGCTGATTATGCTATATGCTATGCTTATACTTTTGTTAAGATTAAATATGTTTTATATTATATATAAAAGGAGAAACTGACTGACTGACATATCAACGTACAGCTAAAACTACTGGAACTAGGAGCGTGAAATTTTGCACAATGTTTCCTTTTATGACGTAGGCGAGCACTAAGAAAGGATTTTCCAAAATTCAGCCCCAAAGGGGATTAAACAGAGTTCTAAAGTTCGTATGGAGAGATCTAAGCTAGTCTTAAATACACTGTCACAAAGTTTGGGTTAAAAGTCCACTAATCAAACATTTCCTGAGGGAGAAGCATTCTTTAAGAGATATTCAAGACATTTCCCAAGATATATCCGTTATTTCACTAGTTTCCTTTGCAACTGGATTCTTTAATGACGTCAACCAACGCGAGAACATTTTCTCTGACACACTGGCTAGTTCACGCGGCTTTGGTACCTGAAAATAGCAGCCCTTTCTATCAGTGAAAGAATTGACAAAATCGGATGAGTACATTTTTGAAGTTATACCTACTTCTTTTGGCGCGATAGAGAAAAATGATGAGAGTGAATTTTTACGATGCGCGCGCACACCGACACCTAAATTCTACATCGTGAAGTTAGTTCTAGGTGGCATGCATGAAAATTGATAACTATGTTCAAGTTGTATATTCTAGTATTTTTATATTTAGAACACGTGTTTCGTAAGAGTACAATTAAACAGTGTGAATAAATAAATATTATTTTGGTGTTTTTATTGATTAATTTTAATATTTATCGTTAATCACTACTGCATTTTATAGTTATTTTTTTTCCATACGCCAAAGAAGTATAACTTCTAACGCGTGTACATAAGTACACACACTCTTTTTTTTTAAATTCTTTATAGTCTTTTTTTTTAATACTTTCAGCTAGTCTTGTACAAAGATAAGTAAACAGTTGTGCTGCTCTATGATATAGTTGGTCCTGTAATACAGTTTATAACTTTTTTTTTTAGTACACTTGGGCGGGAGAAACGTTCTGTCGTTTCTCCCGCCCGGGTGGAACGACAGAGCGTGTCAGACTTTTACTGATTAAATCCCACCCGTGTTTCTTAAGTTGCCCTTTCCGTCCCAGGGCCACGGTAACTCTTTCGAATATTCCCGCGGCCTTCATTTACATATCTAACAAACAAACACAAAAAAGCAGAACAAAACTAAAAATCTATAATTATTATTATTACTTTAGATTTTCTTTGCTCTTTATTCATCTTGAAGCAGTCATTTAGATTAATCCTCGTAATTACTGGTAACACAGACGTGGTCAACGGACATAATCACGTATTCAATTAATAATAAATTCCTCATCTACCCACGCAAACACAAGTAGACTACGTAATTAGAATTTTACTAGCAGTAGTACGAGACGTGTCTACAAACTGCAGCGTTTGCCAAAGATCACACAACGTATGTAAATGACTCATATGTGATAACGTAAACAAGTTTTATTATGAATCATTTTATTTTGCGTAAAGGAAGGAGGTCCACTGGTTTTTGGAAAAAAAAAGATGGAATGAACTTCAAGAGTGTCTTTACAAATCTTATTTAGATTTGTAAAGACACTCTTGAAGTTCATTCCACGGAGCGAGAGTGTAGTAAAACTAAACGAGAATTCACTCGCATGAAGCGAAATTAGGCGTACCATACTCCTTGAAACTTAAAAAAAAAAACTCGTATGTAATAAAGCTTAAACAGGAGCTGTTAAAAAACCCATATGGTTTTAAATGCGCTAATTGGTTTATCAGTAATTAGAAGACTAAGTAAATTAAATAACTGACTTTTCTAGCTTATTCTTGAGCATTGCTTTTATAAGATTTTGATAGAAAACTTCCGTAATGATTTTATTGTAAATTCGACTTATGAATCCTGAATCCCGTCTCGAAGGATCAAGTGTTAAAATGTCAAGCGTGCGAGTGAGAATGGATGATGCTATACTTAACACTCTCAATAGCTCCATCCCTTTAACAATCTAGTTTAAGTCGTGGTAAGGCCTCTGTTTAATAAATTGTCAATTTATTACCCCCTCTTGGTGATGTGTTCCAGCTCTATTGCTTTGCGGTTTTGATAGACGATCTTCCAGCTGGGTCGAAGCCTACTGGGGCCAAGGGTCTGATTCTGAAAGGAACACTCGGCCCCGGTACGAAAGGCAACGAAGGAACAGGAGTGGGTTTTTAGTCAGTAAAAGTCTGACACTATCTGCTCCGCCCCGCCCAAGAGCGGGAGATGGCATTGGATAACATTACTACCGAAAAAAAAAACTCATCGTAATTTACCCTGCCTTTCAGCTTGGGAACACTTTGTAAATAGTTCACAGCCATTATCGACAAGAAAGTTCAGCACTTTTCTTAAACTGTAACACGATATTACATAGGACAAACAGAATATTAGCCCATAACCTATTGAAACGCACACTTTCGATAAACGACTTTTAATGACATGATCAATGACAGAAAAATATAGAAATTATAGACAGTGTTGCTAGTATACATTTTGTTCATCGACTTATATTCTAGCGATAGACAAGCACGTTCATGGAAACTATTTGTCAAAATACTGAAAAGTTAAAACAAAAGTTCGCTGCAGTGCTTTATTGCCATTATGTCGTCTAATAAAACTATTAAAACATACAGCGCTTAGATGGCTTTTAGAGGATACTTTTTCGCGACAAAAACGTCTTAAGCGCCATGAATTTCGTAGCACTTACGCGTTTCGTTCAACACAGTGTAATGACATGTTATTCATATAGATTTTTATACCGCAGAAGCGACACAGGTTTTTGCCTACAATACTTTATTACAATAACACTCTATTTCAAAATTTAACAATAGTCTTCGGTATAAATTATAATACCCGATGATTTACTGACATTTCTTGCTGAGTTTTTACAGTATCGAAAAACGCACGTCGTCATAATTTCTGAAATTGACGGAATTCATTGATATTATTTATACAAAAAAGAAAAACATTAAATAAAATATTCAAAAAAACAAACGGAATAAAATACCATGCAAAGTCTGTGCTCATTAAACCAGTTGTAGGTAAAAATCGGGTTTTTATGGGAGGGAACATCTGCATGTTTTAGTCTATGATTATAAAATGGAAAGGCTTTAAAATCAAATAATATATTTTCTAACATACTATTACGATATTAGAAGCTATTAAATTGTTCGAACAACCAGTAATTTTACTTACATGAGTACAGAATTATTATTTACGTCCAGATTACCTTTGATTTTAATTTATTAGCGCCGCTCTCACACTGCATGAACGTCAAAACTACACTAATGTCATCAAAATCAAGGTGCATAGAAGACACTGCACCTGAGTCGGTTAAAGTGAGTGTACGGCACGCGTAATCTAGTGCGTAGTACATATATATCGATGATTTTGTTAGTGAAATATTATAACATTTCTAAACGTCGTCAACTAATTTGTTCTTCTTTCTTCTGGTTCCTCCCGACTGTATTTCAATCACGGTGGCAAGTCTCAACAGAGATTAGCCAAGTACGCTGGTGATATTATAGTGCACAAGTGTGTACGCAAACACAGGAGTACTCTCTGTTCTTTTACTCTCATAGTCTGATGGAACGGCAATCCGACACAACTGGAGAGAGATCAGATGCAGGGCCAACGGCTTTACGAGCTTTTTGAGATACGGAGGAGTCACACCACATACTTCCAAACTCCGCGCTGCTACAGAGTAATTCGTAATGGAAAAACCCAACAGTACTTTTTGCCCGACCCGTGATTCGAACTCAGGACGAGACCAATGAGGCAGCTAAAACTTCTGCCCCCCTAGCCAAGTTAAGATCGTTTCGTTTGCGTCGAACGCCTTGAGTAGGCCACGCTTCCGATTCCTTTGTTCTGACGTCATTCCAAGGCTCAGTCACGTGGTCAGA
This sequence comes from Mythimna impura, assembly GCA_905147345.3. Taxonomy (NCBI): domain Eukaryota; kingdom Metazoa; phylum Arthropoda; class Insecta; order Lepidoptera; family Noctuidae; genus Mythimna; species Mythimna impura. The sequence continues at coordinate 20,389,644 of LR990360.1, read as the reverse complement.
ACAAAGGAATCGGGAGGCGTGGCCTACTCGAGGCGTTCGACGCAAATGAAACGATCGTAACTTGGCTAGGGGGGCTGGTTCTTCTCGCCGACCAATGTATCACTGATGGCAATTTTAAAAACATCAAAGAAGTGTCAATTCTCTTGTCATTTTTCACACATCCGACCGACACGACAATGTATGGAAGTTAAATTAGGTTATTCATTACCCATTGTTTATTCATACTTGTCGAGTTTGTCGGTTATTAAAAGGCTGAGTGGGTCATGCGAAGTGCGAACGACCGGCGGAATTTATTATGATTGTTTTCGCCCAAGCTCGTTTATTACTGCTGCTATCCTAGTTTATGTTATTCGGGTCGAGCTAGAGAGTTCAACTTTTATCTGAACTTGTATTGTTTGGAATATTTTATACTATGGAACTTTGGCATGCTATATGGGGAATGATTTAATGATGGAAGCAATTAATGTAATGGTACAGAACTCGAAGAATCAACGAAGAATTGAGACAACAACATCACATACATTGTCTTTATCCCAAACTAAGGTTTTCCCTTGTACTATGGAAACCAGGAACAACGAAGGTACCACAAACACCCAGACACAACACAAATATCTGTTTCATCAACAAACATTTGTGTTGGTGCAGGAATCGAACTCGCGACCCTTGCATCTCAACCGGCGCTCTAAACCACTGCGCTAAACGGGTCGTCAAAAATGAATAAAAAAGAATGAATAAAGTACAAGTTGAAGGCTAAATGTGAGATGAGAACAGATGCTAACACTATAATAAATAATAATTTATACACCATAAGCCTTCCATTAGAAAATTCCTTGACATTAGTTACAAAAGAACATAATAATTAAAATCATTTTAAACGCCCTGACTCCTAAACTTGGTGAATGCCCCTGTGGCTTAGAAGTTAGTGATCCTTAATAGCAACAAACCAAATAAAATAAGCAAAATAAATCATTCAGCAGCCATTGTTAATACAATGAATGATGGTACAAAAAAGTTATATTAAAATTGAAGAAAAAATTAAATTACTTAAATAATAACAAAAAATAATAATAATCTACACTGATTCCTATAGCTAGCACAAAGAGACCTAGATCTATCACATCTACATTTATCTATTGATGTTTTTAAAGAACAGAAAGGTAGCTATTAAAGCAAATTTAGTACTTTCTAACTCTTGTGACTTAAAGAATGCATAGTTCCACTAACTGCATCCATAAAACAATATTTACGAACCCACATCCACAAACATTTGGTAGGGGCATTACGAAACCAATGTTGACAATAAAGAAGCAGTAATTTCATAAAACTCATGTTCTATCGGACGTGACGTCACCGAAAGGAAACGCACCGTGTCCTGGCGGGGAAGTCATCATTCCCATATCGTCTCTAACACAGTTACATCCAGAAATACACACCACCAACTGAAATCGATCCTTTGATTCCACAAGAAACAACGAGTAGAGAGATCAACGAAAATTGGTTAGTTCTAAAAACAGCTGTTGACGAAGAGCGTCTTTTAAGTACATATTTTTATTTGTCAGAGCGAGACTCCTTTGGATTTTAATTAAATGAGTTTTGGAGTAGCTAAATGTCAGGAATAATTAAAATAATGTGTGTGGGGAAGAAACAATGAGATTTGAGAGTTCTGATCTACGTGCACCCCACTTTTATGTTTGAAGTAAGTATCTACGTTTTAAAATATCAATTTAAACTTGAAGATCTTAAATTACAAGTGCATAGAAAAGGCGTATTTATTTCATTAAATGATTTTACCTAGATCTATCAAGAAAATAGTTACATTTCCGCAACGATAATTATCTCTTAACACCAACCGAACTGGTCCTTCGAGCCGGATTCTAATTATCGGGGAAACTCAAGAAATTGCGTGTCTGAGCTATCGAGTCGATGGTTGTGATTAGCTAAGTAAAGTCAAGTATAAATTAATGTGTAGGAAGGCCTTCTAAAGCTGCGGTATTGAAAATAAATTCCTGTAGACTGAACGAATTTTGAACATAGCTAAGATGTACCTGACTATCTTCCCCATGAACAGATGATAACATTACCATTTTATTGTTTCCATGCGTCCCTTCATAGCAGGAACATTAGTCGAAACGACATAAGTGCATCAGTCACCGGGCTACGCTCATAAAAGTCTACGACGAGCAATAACTATAAAAAGTTAGTTAAAAAACAAACAGGGGATCGCATCAATGTGTACACGACTCACGCGCATATGCTCTGACGTAAACTAACGCCATATTGGTGCATGGTGTTCCAAATTCAATTTTCTTTTTAGGTATTCTTTTTTTAAAACGTTTAGATGCATTTGGGATATTGAGCGAAAATGGTAAATGAGGCATGTCATTTAAGTTTCCAAAGACGACAAAAACGTACTGACAATGAACTTCTAATAGCGTTCCAGTCCTCAAAATAATGAGTTACAAGAAGAAATGATGGCTAGTATTGAATAATAAGTGGCATCATACAATAGTGGACAAATTAGCATATTATGTATAGCCAATGAATCAGTGGTCAGTCAGTCGGAAACTGTCCATGATTCACGTTGATGAGCAGTGGTAGTGCAGAATAAAAAATAAAATGTCTATTAAACACATCCGCAGAACTCAACAAGGAGGGTACTTATAAATGCTAAGCATAGACTGTGCTTTTGTCCCTTAGACCATTACACTTAGCAGTCGTATATCTATACTTAGAGAAATTATATAGAGGAAAGATTTGTTTGTGAATTAACTCAAAATTACTAGACTTATTTAAAAAAATCTTTCGCAAGTAGAATGCTACTTTATCATAGAGCGACATAGGTTAAATATTTTCTACTTTTACGCAGGTAAAGTCGCTGCCAGATGCTAGTGTTGAGATACACTAGTCAGAAGTATTCTTTTTTTCTGGGTGGAGCGAGGAGTTTGTCAGAATGATACTGACTAAAACCCGCCTGCGTTCGTTCAGTTGCTTTTTGCGTTTCAGAGCCACGGTAACTACATAATATTTAGAACATTTCCGCAGCCCTTTAAGCCTGCACTCCATCGGTTTAGGTAGTTAACTAAACGTAAACAATCTTAATATGTCTTTTTGTTAAAAAAAAAATCGTATAAAAGACATACAAAGATTATTTAAATTTAGTTAAGTAGTTACCAAACATCGGTATAGGTAAATAACAAATTGTAAACATTTTTAGATAAAAACTAGCTTTTGCCCGCGGCTTCGCTCCCGTCAACTGACTGCTCTATTCTGCTCTACCCAACTCGACCCTACTCCACTCTACTCTACCATACTCTACCCTACTACCAATTTTTAATTTTTTTTCTTTCATAAGATCCTTCTCCTGACAATAACAAACACAACAAAAAAAAAAATTACTGAAATCGGTCCAGCCGTTCACGCGTGATTGCGTGACCAAGGGAAATAGGTATTCATTTTTATATATATATATATATATTATAGACAACTTTTAGATAAAAGACATGTCAAGATTGTTTACCTTTAGTTAATTACATAAACAGATCGATGGAGTATAGAATCTAATTTTCGACTCAACGCAACACAATCTAATTCTTCGTTTAACTGGACTGGTCTAATGATAACTTTGAGTTTGGTGAAGAATAAAATGCATAGTAATTAATAACATTTAATGGCACAAACATTTTCCGCTCCGAATACAAATAAGAACTTGGAGCAAACGCTTTATTACAAAGGCGCTGTTCCAACACAGAGGCCCTGCTACGGACCTCTTACCGCGATCCATTTGACGAGTTAAACTGAACTGTTAAAGCGATGGAGCTTTAGCACAGTATAGATATATGGAACAGTACGGAAACTACTTACAAATATTCGAAACGGCACACTCACACAAACATACGCATCAACGAGACTCCTAAGCGTTTCTCGCGGTCCTGTCGGTAGCGAATGCCGCTTAGGAGTCTCGTCGATGCGTATGTTTGTGTGAGTGAGCCGTTTCGAACATTTGTAGGTAGTTTCCGTACTGTTCCATATATCTATACTGTGGCTTTAGAGTGTATAGCTCCATCCTTTTTACTCGCTCGCACGCATGACATTTTAACACAACATGGTAGTCCTGATTAAAATAAAATTATGTACGTTTCCGACAGTGCAGCCAACTACATTAGGCTGGCGTTACGCCCGAGGCCCTTATTGCGACTGTCAGATGGTCAGATATGAGCTTCCCCTTGTAACAGGCAGTATGCAAACGACTGCCATGGCGCGGATAATTTATGAGTCTAGCAAGCAAACTTTTAAGGGTTCGGGTTAATAAACTTTGTAGCGGAATATAATGTGATTTGCGGTTTGTTTCGTGTTAACTGCGGAAGGTTCATAGGTGTGTGTACGTTTTTTAGGGTTCCGTACCCAAAGGGTAAAACGGGACCCTATTACTAAGATTCCGCTGCTGTCAGTCCGTCTGTCTGTCACCAGGCTGTATCTCATGAACCGTGACAGTTAAACAGTTGAAATTTTCACAGATGATGTCTCTTTCCTTTCAAAATCAGTGGGTCATGAGTAGTTATGACTTGTATTGGTGTTGCCAGTCAGGTTAAGATTTTAATGGGTCATGCGAACATAGCCACCCAAAATAAAGTTATTATTATTAATAAACGTGATGTTTTTTTTGCCGTTTTTTTGCTACAGACGTAGACGGTACGAAGCCCTTAGTGCGCGAGTCCCACTCGCACTTGACCCGTTTTTTATTTTTGTTTACTCTTTGACTTCCTTGGCTGGCTCTCGCTTTAAAATTACATTTTCCGATTATTTGAAGGCAATATGATAAACTTTCATTTAAGTACGTTCTTCAGTGTTACTAGACTATGATTTGAAGGTAAACAATGCACCGTAAAAGCGAACGTGACGTACAAACTATAGCACTAATAACGGAAGCAGGTCACACTTTATGATCATGTCTATCTATTGTCGCATACGAAACAATTTCACCACTTCCGCGACATTGCATAACATATTAAAAGTACTCCATTTTAGTGCTCCAGTGCTATATTTTAAAGCTAATTACTAAAAGCTTGCACATTGGCACAAAACATCATACACAGAGAACTCAAAGTGACTAGAGTTGAGAAGAAAGAAAAACAAACGAAGAGATATTGACCAAAATATGCTCAAGTACCCAAACAGGCCAGCAAGGAAGTCTGTTAGGAGGCTGAGGCTCAAGAGAAAGTTACTGACGGTTGACACCAACCACTAAAAATGGTTGCGTAAAAGGATGCAAGCCTAATAATTATGGTATATTATACGTACCAAAATACACCTGATTATCCCTGATGGGCTACCACACGCACAAGCTTCACCACCTGGTTTGCACACGGAGCATCGTGCGTGTGGTTGGAAAAACTCATACAGCTTTACTAACACCAGATAATCAGTTATTTATTAAGTTTACTAACACTGTATGGACCCTTTTGTGTCCGATATAAAATAAATTCTATATTCTTTACAAAACGGATTGCGCAGGGAAAACTGTGGTAAGTAGAGCTGGTGCGTGTGGTGGGCCCATAACCAGCGACCCAAAGGGCCTATTACACTACGCGTTATTCAGACAGTTCTTAGTCTATGTAGAGTCACACAAGAACAAGAGCAACTTACGCCAATGTCGTGTAAAGGAATGAAACGGAACGATGAGATACTTAGATATACATAGACTTAGGCCCGTATTATAGAACTACAATCAAGACTCAAGCATTACGTAAAACGAGTCTCAGTTGGAGTTTTCATTTTAGAACTTGACTTGAGCAGAGAAACTACAATCAATAATCACCTGAGCAGTGTCACTTTAAAATGAAATTTTTTACGTATTATAGAACAGTGCTTGAGTGAGAGTTTTAAAATAAGGACACATTGAGTGGAGCTCAATGTGTCCTTATTTTAAAATCACAATCAGCTCAGAATCTCTGCTTGAGGCCAGATTTGATCTTTGTTTTCGCAAGTGTAGTCGAGACCACGCTTGAGCATAGAATCTCATGGAAATTGTGGATTTAAATCAGAGATCAAAATCTCTACTCAAGCGTAGTTTCGTTTGATTTGAATTTGAGGATAGTTCTAAAATAAACTGAACGCTTAAGTCGAGATTCTTCGCTCAAGCAGTAATCGGTTGAACGCAGTTTAAGTAGTATTTGAGTAAGGTTCTGTAATACGGGCCTAAGACTGTCTGAATAACGCGTAAGTGTAATAGGAACTTTATTGCAACAAAAAATACACTGCCCATAGATTCTCGTCGAATCTTTCGGCTGCGGGATTGTTTGAAAAAGCTACAGCGACCCTGAAACGCAAAGGGCAACTGGTGAAGGAAGAGGAACACAAGTGGGTTTAAGTCAGTATAAGTCCGACAGTCCCTCTTGCTCCACCCAGAGCGGGAGATGTTATTTGATGATTCCTAAGCAAACACCATCTCTGATCTTATAAGGTTATTAATTTGCTGTCACTTCTTAAACCCATCATATTTTTTGGTTTCAGTTCGTAAAACCCAAAAAGCTTTATGACCAATCGATACGAAAAAAAAAATCTCGTTGAATACATAATACCTACACAGTTACTCGTATCTAGGCCCTTTAGTTGACCTGGTTCGAATTGCGGCCAAGATCTAAGTCGCCGATCAGAAGTTAGGTCATTGTGTGTGCTGTGCCTGGCTATTTCGTATGTAACACATTTAGGCATATTATATGAGGCAATTTTTTTTTTATTCAGAAGGAATACTACTAAAGAGTTTATTTGGTTCAACGCGCTTATCTTGGGAATATTGGTTCGAATTGAAAAAAAAAAAAGTTCAGTGATGGATAGCCCTTTTTATCGAGGTTTTTTTAACACGCTTTTATTAGCTTTACTTGTAACTATGTATGTAAGAAAATCTTGGAATCTTAATTTGACCCACTTCCCGGTCTTCGATTAGGATGAAATTTTGCACACGCTCTGAGTTCTGATGACAATACATGACTAGCTAAGAAACGACATCATCATCATCATCTTTATTGAATATTTACTATGATTTATTATGAAAGAAAGCGTGGAGCGTTTATGTAATCTTTACTCTTTTTGGACAAAACGCTCCACGCTTTCTTTCATAATAAATCATAGTAAATATTCAATAAAGATGATTACCTACTTATAACCATTTCACATAGGTAATTATTTATCGTTCATTACGAACTGAAATTGTTTATGTTTACCTGCGATCTAATGAACATTTGGCAAAGGGAAAACTCTTGAGTCATCAAACTAAATGTCCGAATTATTTTGTAATTTTTAGTGCGTGCTAAAAGCATGTTTTTTAGTTTTTTAAACTATTATTTTTATTTCATTATTATTATTGATAGGCTCGCGTTTGACCACCATCTCACCTGATGGTAAGCGATGATGTGGCCGACGATGGAGCACGCTTGCCTAGAAGTAACCTATTCACTCTTGACTTAAAGACCCGTAAGTTGTAGCTATCAGGAAACACAGACTCCGGCAGGGTATTCCACTCCTTAGCTGTACGCTCAATAAATTTAACTAGTTATTTATTGAGTTTAGTTTTTATAGCAAAAGTTTAAACCTTAGATAATCCTGTATTCTTTTGTATTAATGATAAATAAATGAAAAAAAAAAAAAAATGTGTTGTCAAATCGCTGTGTACGTTTAGGTGGAATGTCTACTATGTACCAGTGGCACATAGTGGTCCGATTGTATATTCTATATACAATCAACGTCGCGTTTTTATTTATCATACTCTAATTAAGTTAAGCAGAACTTCGCAACAACGGAACCGGCCGGCGGAAGTTGACGATACTGCTTTTACAAGCATCTCACTTGTTTTCATACATTTCATTCAACTTTTAACCTAGTTATCAACTACGAAAATATATTAATCTTTATACATATATAATTCTTCTGTACGCGTATTTGTCACCTAACTCTTTCTAAACAACTTGCCCGACTTCAAAGAAATTTTGTGTATATATGTATATTTTAGAGGGAAGGGTCCATGGCGCCGCTGTAGGTAACGAATTTTTTCTCGGTCTTATTTTTTTTTCAGACGATAATCCAACTTTCGGGCAAGAAGTCTGTTAGGACTGCTAGATAAGTACAATAATTTCTGCCAGCAACGTCTTAATCTTTTATGGATATGCACAAAGATAGACAGATAGATATATATAAGATAACCCGCGAAATTCACCATTTACTTAAATTTTGTTGACGTTGATTAAAATAATCATATTTAATAAATACGTATTACGCGGGCGTAATACGTATTTATTTAAGGAATCATAATCATTGAAATCATCAATAATAAATCTCTCAGTTCGTCGTACCCCATTTAATGGCTATTTTTCACGAAAAAGTACCTACCTATCACATTTTGATCAACATACAACTTCTCTCTAAACCAAACGCAAAATGCAAAAAAACTTACAGTTTGAACTCAACTTTAAAATTTGAAATTAAGCCCTCCGAATGATGGCTGCTATGGCCCATGCACAATGGTCCATCATGGACATAATTCGAAAACCAAACTCCAATAAATAGAATAGATTCTAGGTATTTATTCACTACTCAAAACAACTTTTTTGCGCATCATACTAATTCCATAATGTCTAACGGTAAAATGACATCAGTAAGTTCAGCAGACGTCTGGCCTCAAATGAGCAACTGTAACAGACGTGATTAGGTTTACCAGATGTCTAGGAAGTCTAATGAGTGCCAATGGCCCAATGGTATATTATAATTTGAAGTGACAACGGATACTTTAACTAAGGATATGGCACTTGTGATTTAAGCATGTGAAATTTCAATTGGTTATTGCATTATCAGAAATCAGAATCTTTGGTACCTTTGGTACCAGGGCTATGGTAACTCTTTCGAACATTCCCACATCAGTTTAACTGAGGTTACACTTGTTGCTTAGTTTGCCGCCTGCAGAACTTCAGCTATGTGAATTAAGCCAACTTGGCGTATGTATGTATGTATGTATGAGTGTACAAAATCTCAGAACAACTATTATATCACAACACCTAAAACAATATCTATAACACCTAAAAACTTAAAATTTGGCAGGTAGGTTCCTTATAAGGTGTAGACATACCCTAAGAACGGATTCTCCGAAATTCACCCCTAAGAGGATGAAACGGGGGTCCAAAGTTTGTTTGGAGAAACCGACTTTCACGCGAGTGAAGCCGCTGGCAGAAGCTAGCTTTAACTACATAAAAATAATGCTGATTGTCAGCCTACATTTATTTTTTGAAGTTTTATTCATCGATGTTTATAGATCAACATTTTGTGTTTATTTACATACCTACAATATGTTTTACACAATTATTTCAAAAACACATAACTAATTAAAACTATATAAACAGTTTGATTAGAATTAGTATGTTTTTTATCAATCCCGTAAGACGACCCACTGACCAATAGTTATCAATAATAGTCACTCTATTAATTAATACAGGTAGAACAAGTCCTGCAATTGCACATAGAATACTTTTTAACTCAGGAATATGTTCCCTTGGGATAATTTTCGATTTTTTCTTGGAATAGAAATTTTGTTTTAAACATTTTGATAAAACCATAGTTTATTGCCAGTTCTTCTACCTAGGAAACAACCAATTAGAACCGTGAACAAGTTTCTGACGTTTTTTAAGTGGCCATGTAGGCGTAAGTGAAATATTTAGAAATAATTTTGAAATAATTTTGATAGGAAACTGCTTAACTAGTTGTGTTTGTTAAATTAATGAATTTTAAGATAATGTCACAATTTCCAATGTATTAATAGGCACAAGATAACAGTTTTAACTAGTACAATTGCATTATACACTCCAAGGAGGTATACAAAACTTATCTAAGAATTTCATGCTACATTAAAACATTTGTTTTAAATATTATACTTTATTTTCAATATGGTTACAAACTTCTAAGTACTTACTGGATTATTTTTACTGATTGTAAAAAGCGGACTGCGTTTGTTTTTAAAAAACTCTTTCAACCTTTACAGCCCCAACCCGAAAGAAGTTTCATTATATATATCACAACAAACATGTAGGTTGGTGATCAATATTTAGAACTTAAAATTTATCCAAGTTGCTAATACATTTTCGTAAACTCTAAGGCTAATAATAAAATCTTAAGACTTACTTAGATCCTGAGCTTCCGCAGTGCCCTTTGTCAGCGATAATAATATTAAAAAATGCACCAAGCACATAACACAAATATTATCACTTAACATTTTCGCACTAAAAGTATTTTGTGACATTGTTAAAACGAAACTAGCACGGTGAGCTAGAAAACAAACATGTTACTTAAAAATAAGTTGCATTATGTCCAAGCAACAAGGCACTGCACATCATACACTTGACCACATCCAGCACAAGCACGGCTCGCTTTGCTTTGCGTTGAGTCCGCGAGTTACAAAAAAAATACAAATTACCATCACTGACAGACAGACGTCACTGCAGGACACAGATTATAAATCTCTAGAGACTTCTTGCCTATGGTAAGCAAAAGCAGAGACCGCACAGAGACCGCCGGCCGACGTTTTCTCTATTCTGAATGGTAATTTTATGCGCTATAATAGTCGTTTTTAATTTGTAGAAACGATTGAAAATGAAATCGCCGTGAGAACCTAGCATTACATTATTATGGTATTATCGACGTACTCACTAAAGGGCCTATTACACTACGCGATATTCAGCACACGATCACACGATATTCAGACTGTCTTATTTTTTGTTCCGAGTAAGACCGGTCTAACCCTTATTACACTACGCGACATTGACTAAGACTGTCTGAATATCGAGTCGTGTAATAGACCCTTTACTGTCGTACAGTCTTAATATCGAGTAGTCTAATAAAGGGCCTGTTACACAGTACACTACGCGATATTCAGCACACGATATTCAGACTGCCTTATTTTTTGTTCCGAGTAAGCCCGGTCTAACCCTTATTACACTATGCGACATCGACCAAGACTGTCTGAATATCGAGTAGTGTAATAGGCCCTTAAGAGTTAGCCGTTTAGTCTGCGCCCAAGCCCGAAGGGAGCGGATGTGTGAGTGCGTTACGTAATGTATGTTTTATTCTTATTCGGTATGCCTTGTCTTGTTTATGTTAACTTTACCACAATGCTTGCAGTAAAGAAAAAATAATATTATTAAGCGTCCTAGCGTACGCACGCGTTGCGTACGTACATAAATATCATAAAGATTATTAGATTATAGAATTACGATCACAGGGTTTAAAAAAGGTTTAAGGGTTAAGTTTTTTGAGGTAGCTTTATTCGAAGTGTACAAAAATTAAAATGAAAAAGCGACCTTAACGACGCGACGTTTAAAAAGAAATTAGAATCTACACTAATAATATACATATTATAAAGAGGTAAAGTTTGTTTTGTTTTGTCTGTAGGGGGTTACCCCATATTACACTACGCGACATCGATTAAGACTGTCTGAACATCGAGTAGTGTAATAGGCCCTTAATAAGGGTTAGACCGGTCTTAGTCGGAACAAAAATAAGACAGTCAGTCTGAATATCGTGTGCTGAATATCGCATAGTGTAATAGGCCTTTAATAGCTAGCTGTCTACGTAGACTATAATTATGACAGTCTGAATATCGTGTGCGGAATAACGCGTAGTCTAATAGGAATAGGCCTTTTACAGTGACCATAAATACTCTTTGACAGTGACTTTCAGTATATTACCAAAGTACTCTGTGACAGTGACGTGAATGACATACGTCAACAATTGAACAATCCATCAAAACAATCAATTATGTATATCAATTTTGATTTTCCATTGTTTTAAATAGTGGCTTTGTTTGTTTTGTTTATTTCTAAGTAGTGAGCAGTGTTTTGGAAGCAATTTGGAATAAGAATTTAAAGTCCAATTGTTTGACCTACTTCAACTCCAAACCAAAACTGTAGTCTGTGACCATAAAGGTTTGCTTTATTGGTGTCTAATACAGTTACATATCCAAAAACACGATAAAAAAGCAAACTTATATAGATTGTCCTAAATACACAGGAACATAAAATCATGCTTGACTTTGAACTGTTATGAGGGTCCATTTTCACTCGCCTATCGTCAACATCGAGCATGGTTTAAAACCTTGTTACTTCATCTAATAGTGCAATCCAACGCGATGATTGACGAAAAGGCAACGCGAAAAAAAGAGATAACGCCTGAAAACTCTGTTAGCTTTCGGTCATTTTCGAGTTAAATAAGAAGTGTCAAAGTTCATGCAAAATAGCAGATTTTCAGACATCTTCACTGGATTAGTTTTACACAAATTTATAAATTGATTTCAATAGAAGCCTAGATAATATCCACAAGATACTGTGTTTTTAAAATATCTAATAAAAAATGTGTAATAACATCAGAATCGCGTAAGAGCAGTTGTATGAAAAACAGTGAAAATGTATGTCGAGTTGGATGCCCTTAATGTTCTCTTCAGAAAGCTTGCATTTTTTACAGAAGTTTAATAAAATTAATAAAATGTTTTTTTAAGGCTGAATCAAGCTACAATTTCATAGGCAGTACAACTTTCGTAACTACAGAAGGAAACCAGCTACAATCTTATTATTATGACGAAAATAAATATTCTCAAACTAGGACAACATTATCTTTTTTGGCTGCAAAGAAAATATGGATGACATGACAGTCAAACTATGGTACCTATTATCAGCCAGTAGGTATATTGTGAAGATAAGAAGCTACAAAACACTCTTTTTGTAGGTGCCATGCCAAAAGAGACTTCTTACAGTGAATGAAGAAATTAGAAATAAAACAAAAAACCGAACAATGGCCAAAACTGTATTGGAGAACTGTAAATCAAGGCTCATAAAGAAAGCCGTCTTTTGTAAGCATGACATTCAAAAAGTATTAATTTATGCTTTATAATACATTAATCCATCACTTTTTTTTTTAATTTTTGTCAAAATGAGAGTAAAGGTATGTGCAGTAGTTAAAATACAAAGTTATAGATATGACAACATTAATATACTCAACTGCATTGTTGGTCCTGTAGATGCAAGTATTGCTTGGCATGTGGGCCTGGGTTAGATTCCCAGGTTGGGTAGTGTTATTACCTATATTTCTTTTTAATTCTGGACTTTCTTAGTAGCCACCCAAAGTCTACATTTGTGTCCAGTTGATGGTATTAGGCTCCCTCTATAACATGGGGCTTAACAGCCTGAATGTGGGTGTACTTAAGTACACCGCTGCTTAATCCTAGAAGAATACTTAATACTCTATTTGTGATAGCATTAGACAGAAATTAAAAAAGGTTGTTTTAGGGTACACTTTGTAGTAAAAGTACATTATATGTACAATGCATTCCAAATAAGAATAGGATCGACGCCATGTTGTGACGTCACGTCATACTGTCAAATCGCAAGAAATTGGGCAAAATTGAAGAACTCAGAGATGAGCAAAATTGAAGAACTGGATTCTGATTAAACTATTTTCGTTCACAGTTCGTAAATAAATTAAATTTTAAAATTTTCTTGTTTTGCTTACCATAATAATCCGTTCCTAGTCCGTCCCTATTCCGTTCCTAATCCGTTCATAATCCGTTCCTATTCCGTTCCTATTCTGTTCCTACACCGTCCCTATTCCGTTCCCAATCCGTTCTAATCCGTCCCTATTCCGTTCCTAATCCGTTCATAATCCGTTCCTAGTCCGTCCCTATTCCGTTCCTAATCCGTTCATAATCCGTTCCTATTCTGTTCCTACACCGTCCCTAGACCGTTCCTATTCCGTTCTAATCCGTCCCTATTCCGTTCCCATAGCGTTCCTAATCCGTTCATAATCCGTTCCTAGTCCGTTCCTATTCTGTTCCTAATCCGTTCCTAGTCCGTTCCTATTCTGTTCCTACACCGTCCCTATTCCGTTCCTAATCCGATCATAATCCGTTCATAATCCGTTCCTAATCCGTCCCTATTCCGTTCACATAGCGTTCCTAATCCGTCCATAATCCGTTTCTAGTCCGTCCCTATTCCGTTCCTAATCCGTACCCATAGCGTTCCTAATCCGTTCATAATCCGTTCCTAGTCCGTTCCTATTCCGTTCCTATTCTGTTCCTACACCGTCCCTATTCCGTTCCTAATCCGTTCATAATCCGTTCCTAGTCCGTCCCTATTCCGTTCCTAATCCGTTCATAATCCGTTCCTAGTCCGTTCCTATTCCGTTCCTATTCTGTTCCTACACCGTCCCTATTCCGTTCCTAATCCTTTCCTATTCTATTCCTACTCCGTTCCTAGACCGTTCCTAGTCCGTTCCTATTCCGTTCTAATCCGTCCCTATTCCGTACCCATAGCGTTCCTAATCCGTTCATAATCCGTTCCTAGTCCGTTCCTAAAAAAAATGATGATAAAAAATACAACCGAATTGATAACCTCCTCCTTTTTTTTGAAGTCGGTTAAAACGTGCGTTAGTTTCGCGGCAGTGCGCGGCCCTGTGAATGTCCTATTCTTATTTGGAACGCATTGTATATTGTGCTTTGTTACAGTTAAGATTGATGCTGAATTTATTATAATCAACTTATATACCAACAGTTACACTTAAATGAACTACCCATCTTCTAAATTTATGAAGCTTTTAATTAAATAAGTTGTTTATTTCTTACTTATACTACTAGTTTCCATGTTAAAAACCTAAAAGAAGCATGGGTTGTCAATACCTGGAACGTTTTATATTTATTGATGATGAGATTTTAATGTGCAATGTTTTTTTTTTTAATGTATTATTAAGTGACATAATTTTAATTTTATTTCTGTATGTAATTTGTATTTGTATGTAATTTGTAATTTATATGGGAATAATTTCCTGAATTAAATGATTATTATTATTAGTTATTTCTATTTGTATGAATGTTAAATAATTATCTTGTTGCCTTTTATTGTGTACAATTCATATGTTTTGTAAGGAGGAAACTTATTGATTCGCCATTAAAAAAAAAAATTGTTCGAAATAAAGTTGTTTATTTAAAAAAAAACCATTTCATTTACCTATATAAGTGTTTAGTACTTACCTTACAATAATCAAATTTATCTAAGTATGTAATGTTAAAATTTTATATTGAAATCAGTAATTATTGAAATTGTTTGAATTTATCTTGAATAAAAATAATAATAATAATAATAACCGACTTCACTAAAAAAAAAACAGAAAAGGATGAAAATAACTTTAATGTCGGAAGTCGGTGTTTCTCGGAATTATTTGTTTCTTATTTAACACCGACTTCCGAAATTAAAGTTATTTTGATAATTTTCTGTTTTTTTTAGTGAAGTCGGTTGTTTTTTTTTTTTGTAAAAAGTTTTTATTTCACACTTTTTAGTTGCGATACACTTATAAACAGAGTGGCTATTTCTCATGACAATTCCAATTAACCCAAAAACTGCTAGGTTACATTGTTTTATTATGAAAATCCTGTGTCTACCTTCCACCTTCCGGCTCCATCATCAGATCAGTTCGATAGTACCTTATAGCCAAAGTGCATCTCATGACAATTCAAATAAGCCCGAACACGGCTAGGATACATTGATTAATTACGGAGTTCCTGTGCCTACCTTCCGGCTCCATCATCAGATCAGTTCGATAGTACCTTATAGCCAAAGTGCATCTCATGACAATTCCTAGCGTATTGTCATAGTCGCTTAACTATCTTCATTGTGATATCTATGTCAGTATGTTCTGGTCTTCATCAGTTTCACTTCATCAAATGTTACTTTTTAACTGTAAATGCTTAACCCTTTATAAGTTAGACGTGATATTTTCACCACCATGATTTTTATTTTTTTTTCGCCGAAATTACGTCCCACCAGCGGTATTTTTCATTCAGGTAAGTTTTATGATTGTCAATAGACATTTTGACAATGACAGGTTTGACAGTTGACATAAATATTTTTTTCATGAGAGCACAGAGAAGTTGTAAAAGTGTACTTTTTTTTTCGACTAGTTTGAAGCAGGGTTTATCTCGAAGATCTACAAATTTCGAAAGGTAAGTTCTTTTATTTATGGTTTACGTGAGCTTCTTCTAATAAAAAATGTAAATATTTTCAAGTTTGCTATACGCGGTTTTGGACAATCTTGATTTTTTGTGGTGGGTTGTATATTCCCTTTGCCCTTCTGCCTGTAAATTTTACGGTGGTTTGAATATTCCCTCTGTCTGTGTGGCGTTCGTTTTTGTGTTGCTTGGTATGGCTTGAAACTCTTTTTTTTTTGCTTTGTTTTAGAAATGGATCGTCACTTGAAGGATTACGAAGTAGAGGAGGCCCTTCAAGACATGTTTGGCCTACCCGATGACCCTGATCAATCGGACGATAATTTAGAATCTGACGACGAATGCCCAAATTTTAGTGTAATCCGCCTTCAGCACATTCTAGAAGATATAGATGACCCTCGTCCCGCAAATTTATTAGTAGATAACATACCAATACCTAGTCCGTCGTCTGTTGATGAACAGATTGATCAGCCTTGTTCGCCTTTACTAGTTCAGGAAGTTGATAATAATCCCGATAATTTCAGTCCAATTCTTGATTCAAACAGAAGAATAACACGTCCTCGGCGAGTTACACCTATTCCCAGTACTTCCAATTTACAAAGACCAGTACCATCAGTACCAGTCCTTCCTGTTATTGATGATTTTTCTGATTCAGATCAGTCAGATACTGAGGAGGTATTATGGAAAAAAAAAACTTTTACTACAGTTAGCAGACCAAATCCTTGTAGCTTTGACGAACCCCGAATGCAACCAGTCCAAGGGTTCAATAGCAAAACCAGACCAATTGTTTATTTTGAAAAATATTTTACCGAGGAAGCATATGATCTGATAGTATGCCAAACAAATTTATACGCTCAGCAACAAAACTTTGGATGGTGGACACCCATTGATAAAAATGAACTGAAGGCATTTTTAGGCATACTTATTATCATGGGTTACCATATTCTTCCGAGCATTGATTTATATTGGTCATCAGACCCAGGTTTTCGAGTGGAAGAAGTAGCTGCAACAATGCCTCTTAGAAGGTTCAAAAATATTATGCGTTGTCTACATATTAATGACAACTTGTTGACCCCAGAGAAGTCTAGCCCAGATTACGACAAACTATACAAGATCCGACTCCTTGTAAATATTATCAATAACGCTTGCCAAATCAACGCTAAAAACTCCTCGTCCCAGAGTATCGACGAGTCCATGGTCCTTTTCAAAGGCAGAAGTACCATCAAACAGTATATGCCTTTGAAGCCCATCAAACGAGGCTATAAAATCTGGTGTCGTTGCGACAGTGCGAGTGGGTACCTATACGAGTTCGACATATATACCGGTAAGACCAATGATGGAGTTGAAGAAGGATTAGGAGCAAAAATTGTGAAAAAGTTGTCTGAAAAATTAATACAACTAGAGGTGAAGAATGTTCACTTAACATTTGATAATTTTTTCTGTGATTATAAGCTGTTGGATTACTTACATGAAAAAGGAATTTATGCGACGGGAACAGTACGCAGGCACCGGGCGGAAATGCCGCTAATAATAAAAAATAAAACAAAGCTGAAACTGCCGAAAGGACACTTCAAATGGAGAGTACAAAAAAATGTTACATTTGTAGTTTGGCAAGACAGTAAAGAGGTACTTCTCATGAGTAACGCGTTCCACCCTAAAGTTGCTCAAACACATGTAACACGAACTGAGAAAGACGGTTCAAAAAAGAATGTACCTTGCCCACTTGTCGTAAAAGAATACAACAAGCGAATGGGTGGCGTTTATCATTTTGATCAGCTGAAAGGCACGTATTCAGTGGGCAGGCGGAGTAAGAGATGGTGGCTGCGACTTTTCTACTTCCTCATTGACACGAGCATAACTAATGCTTTCTTGTTGTACAAAAGCAATAAAAAATGTACGCTTTCCCATCTTGAATTTAGAGTCGGCTTAGCACGAGGATTGATAGGTGGTTTTACCAGCAGGAAGAGACGCTCGACCGGCGGTATGCCATCTTATGTTAGCAGGCGGAAGCTCGCGAATGAAAACCGTCAAAAAACTATCAGTGCTGTCCCCGAAGAAGTACGGTATACCAACGCGGGCGATCACATGCCGTGCCAGTTGCAGTCATACAAGAGATGTAAAATGTGTAGCACTAAAACGAACGATAAACGATCGAAAATTATGTGTGCGAAATGCCAAGTCGCACTATGCATAGCACCTTGTTTCAGTGAGTTTCATAAAAAATAAGATTAGATTTTTGTTATACGTAAAAATACTAATAAATAATAAAAAAAGTGATTTTTGTAATAAATAAAAAAACTAAAATTTTGTTATAAATAAAAAAAACTTGATTTTTTGTAATAAATAAAAAAACTTGATTTTTGTAAAGATGTTTATTTGATATACTACCAAAAAAATAATTGTATATTACTGCAATAAAATAGGTCTAGCGCGAGAAAAGAGCATGCAATAGAGATTAGTTATTGATAGAATCTGACCGGTAAAGGGAATATATTTCCCACCATAGAAATATATATATATACATATATATTTATATGTACATATATTTTTAGTTCTATTATATACCCATAATCATAATAATTATTTTATTTCCACTGTCCACTCCTTATGACCTTTAAAGGGTTAAGTTCTTGATGAAAATACCAAAATCACTATATGGTTGCCTATAATATTTGAGGAGTTCCCTCGATTCCTCATGGATCCCGTCATCAAAACTGGATTTTGAAAAAAATTGGACTAATCTAGAAGCATATCCTATACGGGGAAAAAATTTTTGCAAATCGGCCCATAAACGACGGAGTTCTGAGGTAACAAACATAAAAAAAATTATGATGATAAAAAAAAATACAACCGAATTGATAACCTCCTCCTTTTTTTTGAAGTCGGTTAAAAATAAATGTTGTGCACACCTGCTTCTATGAACTTCTTTTGTCTAATGCAGCAAAGAGTATGTAAAGCTAACGCTTTAGAATGCAGAAGTGAATAGAGGTGGGCTGTGGGCCAGAAAAAATTATATATGATAAACCTCCTGTCTGAATGAAACTAGTTTTTTTACATACTGAATTTCGGCTGTGGTCTCAGTTTTGAACGAAACCATAACATCAGTCGGACACTAAAACCTTTTATTACCTCTAAAAACATAGTGTTGTGCATGGTTGGTATCCATGCATGCATGCATGGTACCTGTTAGAACAAGTTCTCAGGCCTGCTTCCCAAACAAAATCATATATAATAGATGATCAAACGAACTTACCTGTGATGTTCGATCATTATTATACGTAGCTTCGTTCGAAGATATATTATAATTAACCATGCAGCTAACGCTTGCGCTAGGCGACCCAATTCGCAGCTTTTCAGAGCCTAAAAGCAGAAACAAAACGCACCGTATCCGAGCGAGTATCTGTCAGTAACGTCAAATGTCATTCTTTCAGAGTTAGAGATAAATCTTAAGTTTTGCTGGGTAGGGTAGGGAGGGTTCCCTATATCTTCGAACGAAGCTACGTATAATAATGATCGAACATCACAGGTAAGTTCGTTTGATCATCTATTATACTTCATTCGTTCGAAGATATATTATAATTAACCATGCAGATGTTAAGAGTCCACTTAAAGCAAAATTAAGATTTTTAATATCAACAAATATATTTCAGGAACCAAAATCTCTTAGGCACTTATTAGGCTCTTAATATAATGGTAATATGAGACAATCAGTCTTTTTTGACATACTTATACATTTTATATTATATAAGTATATGTCTATTTTTTTTTTATATATATAATTATTTTAAACATATTAAGGCATTTATAAGCAAATATTTTGTTCAGCATTAAGCACAGCATGAGCAAATTCAGATGAATTGTTGGAAATAGGTATATTATAAAATTTTGCAAAAGTTGAAGAACTGTTTGTTCAGCCGTTTGCCTAATTACATCTAATGATACTCCCCTAGCTTTAGCAGTCGACGTGGATGCATGTCTTGTACTATGCCCTGAAAAAACGCTAATATCTATGCCACACATAGAGAAAGTATATATTTTATATATATATTATTATTATTATTATCCATCTACTAATGGTAGACGAAGAAATTGGCTTGTGTGGGTTATTCAAAGAGAGTATTAAATGAGTATTATCTTCCCTAATACTCTTGAGTGTATCTAATGTAATAAAATAAAGTAGTGTCAGGGAAGATTTCAGGTTTTGCCGTGCATTTTCGTTACAGAAAATGGCTCTATTTTTGTATGTTGACTAAAACAATAAAAATAATAAAATAAAAACTAAAATAAAGGTAAATAAGAGGTTCGGTCCGCTGCAACCAGAACCAGATGTTTTTATAGTGTCTAGGATAGAAATGTTTACACCGGTTTCATTAACTATAATATTGGGTATTTTTATAAATCATAAATCTGTGCTACTTGGGCTCTGCTAAGTGCAAACCAATTCACTAACTTTTTAGACAATTTGATTTTTATAGAAACCTTAACATAATCTCTGGATGTGATCATTACGACCAATTTATGAGTCTATTAATTTATTAATTGGTATAGACTGTGTGAATAAGTGAGATCCTATAAGTAACATTGAATTGAGGCATTATTTGGAAGGTAACCTAATGTAACCTCTATGGCTGATGGAAGAACATCATGTCAATATTCTGGAAATTAGTGTAAGGAGGTGTGTAAGATGACACTCTTTAAAAAAGGAATGCAATAGTTTTTTTTTTTATTGAGTACCTATAAAGACTAACAGCTTGAAAAAACTAACATTGTTTTCAATGGTGGACAAGCTTGTGAAGGTCAATATGACATTACCTTTTCATTTTTGCCTTCCCAATATTGGGCTAAATGGAGGAAAGAACACATAAAAGAAATAAATTATCATGTTCAAAGGCAGTAAAAAACATCTAATTAAATGTATTTTGAATCTGGTATCCAGGAAACACAGGCATCACATTTATGTATTACTTGTAGAAGGGAAAAGATCAATCAGTTTGACCAAACTGAGACACAATATACCTACTAAAATGTAGAGATATTCTGTTCCCACTCTATGTTAGATGTATGAGATTGTTAATTGCTCTCTTTGTTGTCTTTTGAATCCATATATGAAGCAAATAGACAAATCTAATTATTTTCACACCATATTTGCTCCATATTTCTGGCTATATTATTTAATTGTTGATACCGTATTCCTCCCATTCGGTTTATATAAGATACAGCAAACTATTATCAATCTCACACAAAATGTGTAAGTGCTCATGTTTAACAAAATAGAATTTTTAAAGGTAAAAAATGTGAAGCAGTTCTAAATAATTTATGTGATAATTATAATTTTTTATCCTTTTTCC
The DNA here is from genome assembly GCA_905147345.3 of Mythimna impura. Lineage (NCBI taxonomy): Eukaryota > Metazoa > Arthropoda > Insecta > Lepidoptera > Noctuidae > Mythimna > Mythimna impura. The sequence goes on along the minus strand of LR990360.1, from coordinate 20,368,272 downwards.
AGAATTCATGGACTTCTGTTATCACTACAATTGCGCCCCCCCCCCAGTTCTTGTTGCATCATTGTAGGTCTAGTTTGATGATTGGATGAATTTTTATTTTGAATCTTAGTTGCCTTTACTTATAACTAAGTATTTATGTTCTAATTTTAGTATAGAACCAACCAACAACAAATGTTGTTGCAACAAAATAATGCAACAGTTGATGTACCTATTAAGTGAGTAATCTCTCATAAGCTAAGAAATTTGTTTCTGTAAATATTTTTAAGGGATTTACAGAAACAACATTTTTTGTATGTGACATCAGTCATTGTGTGTCATATATAAAATCTAAATAATTAACATGATTGGGATGGCGTATTTTGTAAAAGGAGTAATTGTTCCTTGAATATTTTTCAACCTTTTATTATATAATAGTAGGCTAGTATGAATAGTGTAGTGTGTATAGTAGTAGACTATATAGTCTGAACCAATACACAAAAGGTCATCAAGATGATGATGTACATACTGATTTGTGAACTTTTGATCATAGATATACATGTAACTACCACTATCAAAAATGCATAATGTGTAAAACAAATCCCATTTGGGACAGCAATAGACTCTTTTTAAATGATCATAATGAAATAATAGGTATCTCCTGTGATCTGGATTCAAATTTTGCCAAAAGATCTCCTGGGTACACTAGAGCTACCGCAGTGATCTTACATCTTATAAATTTGGATGTGTGAACCAATTTGTTCAGGGGTATAAAGGTTTCAATAAACCTCCCTTCTCCATCCCTGTTGGGAAACCAAAAAATATCTTGGATATAAGTTGATTCCCACACGGTTTCCATGGGGAATTTGTGCTCAATGGCAGTAAATTATGAATGGTTTTATACATAAATATGCATTCATTTTGGCCCCTGATCTTGAAGATCCTGATTGATCACTTGTAAAACCATTTTTGTTTTGAACCGTTGAATTTTGGTTGATAAGTTATGGAAGAAAAAATGCACTTACCGAACATCCACAGATGTGTTTCAAAATTGGGGCATTACCACAAATCCTCTATCAACGAGGAAGGGAATGGGCTAATCTGTAAGCATGACTAACCTCTAATTTCAACCATGAGCCTGTGGTGAAACTTTTTGTGTTCTAGCATACACTGGATGTGTTGCGAGAATTGCTTGGTTATAGTTTAATATGAGGACTGCAGATACTTTCGTCCAGGCCTAGGTATTATTCTTTGCTGGTTGTACCAAGATGGACCATTCCCGTTTCCCTGACGGGTTACAGTTGAAGATTAGGCTGGCTTCATAATAAGCTTGCCGCTTCTGTGGCATGTCTTTAGGACTTAAAATGTTCTCTGTTGAAGTATTCCCATGCAGGTAGTCGTCTCTATCAACATCTTTGACAATATCTTTGTTTATGTGAAGTGCAAATCTATTAAAACTCTTCCAGTATCAATCAACTGGGAAAATTAGTTTCAGCCTATTTATGCCATCATTGCTGTGAAGCTTAGATAGGGTCTGATTCCCAATCCCAACTGATCTGTTCTGATTTAATCTTTTTGTATCAGTATATTCTTGTATTATCAGTGAATTACTGACTGAGGCAATAATCTCTATATTATTTTAAACAGTTATTACACACATTTTTATCTAGTTTTTGTTCATATTCCTTGAGTATTTCCAAAAATGGTATTCTAGATGTGGGTTAAGTCATTCATTAAGTCAGGCCATTAAATCATTTGGTTTTGTAGATATAAATACTGTAATACTTCAGGAAATATAGTAACTGGTTCAACGACTAGCTCAGATGCTAGTTCAGGAAATGTTATACTCAAGTCTATAACAGTTAGGGTTGTGCCTGTTGGAGCCGATGATGATACAACAGATATCTAGTTTAATGTCCACTTCTTGAGGATCATCCTAAATACAAGGTCTAAAAACCTAAAACTATTGACCCTGTTATGGTACCAAAGTGTACCTAGGCAAAGCCTTTCGGATTTTATCAAAAGGTAATGACCATTGTGCATTCATCTCGTAAACACCACGAGTAAGCGGATCACGTCAATGCATCTCGTACATCACCCGTGTCCATGTACCTAAGGGTAAAGATCATCGTGTGTTCATCTCGTAAACACCACGAGTCAGCGGATCGCGCCAATGTATCTCGTACATCACTCGCGTCCATAGGTACAATATTCAAAATCCATTTTACTTGCACTGTAGATAACTTTCCTGACGAAGCTTTTCAGGTTACCCAAAGGTGTGGGGCAAAAAACAATCTCGTATGTTTATGTCGTAAACATCCCGAGTCAGCTAAACGCGTCAATGCATCACGTGCACAACCCGCGTCAGTAGGTATATTCATATTTCGAAACCCATTTGATTTACAGTCTTACACTGTATAATGTACCATGGCAAAGCCTTTAAAGTTATGGAACAAGGAAACCAGCTCGTGTGTTCATCTCGTAAACACCCCGAGGAGTTTGATCGTGTCAATGCATACAATTATTTGGGTTAAGTACGTGAAACTCTTACTTCACTGAATAATCTAATAGATAAATCTATTACTTCACCTGGAATCAAAGAATTAAATAGAGATAGGACAGGTGACGTACTATGTTATCGTCGTTTCGTCCTTTTTTCAAATTTTTCATCATATGAAGATAGTATTTCATATCTTTTCGTTTTGGCATACTTCATTACAAATTATACAAGCACTATGCTCTTATTTAATTACTTAAATTGGTAAAAAAGCAAATAAAACACAACGTAAAACGTATTGGTTGCCGCGCAAACGTATGGAATGACATTTGACGTTACTGACAGATACTCGCTCGGATACGGTGCGTTTTGTTTCTGCTTTTAGGCTCTGAAAAGCTGCGAATTGGGTCGCCTAGCGCAAGCGTTAGCTGCATGGTTAATTATAATATATCTTCGAACGAATGAAGTATAATACCTACATATTGTGTGTAAGGATTGAGAACGACTGCTATGAAGATTTAGTAGAACTTGTAGAAACATCTTGTTATTGTGGTAACAACGTCCATGGCGTCACATAGGATTTTAAAAAATCGGAATTCTGTATCGCATAATTAGTGTTCTCTCCATGACTTCTCCAAACAGCCCGCAATCGCAAATCGCAATCTATCGGGAAGTTGTCCGGATCAGACTTTTTTTAGGTGGGAAATCATTTAATGACATCTCTCGCTCTTGGGCGGAGCGTGACGGCGTGTCAGACTTTTACTGACTAAAACTCGCTCCTAGTTCCTTAGTTGCCTTGCATTTTTCCTTTCAGAAGCGAACCTATGGCTCCAGTAGGCTTCGACCCTGCTGGGCCCCTACGGTTTGCTGACATCTAGAGGCGCGCGTGGAACACTTCTTTTTTTTTTTCGTGTTTGAAAATCATCTAATGACATCCCCCGCCCTTGGGCGGAGCGGGTGATAGTGTCAGACTTTTACTGACTAAAAACCCACACCTGTTCCTTCTTTGGCATTTTTCCAGGGCCTCGGGGATCTCTTTCGCATCACCCTTGGCCCCAGTAGGCTTCGTCCCTGCTGGGCCCCTACGGTTGCTGACATCTTGAGACGCGCGTGGAACACTACGCGTCGTCGACGACTTGGGCTCGGTCCGGCGATTACCGGACGATCGGACGGCGAGCTACCCATTGTTCGCCATCCGCAAGCCCGCGTCTGCGGTGGCCGGAAATCGGGATTGGAATCCCGGCGGCAGGGGCGCGAGGGCCATTGCCTCGCACGCGCACGTGCAGCCTCCTCATTTGCTAGCATTACTGCTTTGCAGAAGGAGGCGACCGCCTGCCACTCCTCCTCGCTCCGGACCATGACCTGTACCAAGGCCCGGGGCGAGAGATCGCTGCCGCCGATCGCCCCCATGAGAACAAGGCGGTGCTCTGCCCATGCGGGGTACACCTCTACCGTATGCTCCACCGTGTCCTCCGGGCGGTCCACACAGTGGTGGCACCCGGGCGTTTCTTCCACACGAATCCGGTGCTGGAACCTCCTGAACTTACCATGTCCAGTGAGGACCTGCGTCGTGCGGAAGGTAAGGACGCCGTGTTCTTTCCAGCCACTCCTCAAAGAAGGGACTTACCGCCATAGTTATGGCGTGCTCAGCACTGGGTTGCGATAATCGCTCTCGCCATACCACCATGAGATCCCGCCGGAAAACCTAGGATAGTAAAGACACAATATGGCAGGAGGATGAAAAAAAGAAAATATTATTTAAGTATTACAAACCAGTAGTTTTTGAGTTTATTCAAAAATAGAAATACCGTAAAAAGGGGCTATTTGGGTTTTTGGGTGGTATTTGGGACGACCCAGAATTTCGAACAAAAATATCGATTACTGTCGGTTGGTGTATGGTAGAATTTATTTTACAAACTCTAGCAACACTTTGATAGTTTAAGTCAAATTGTCATCTGTCAGTGTCAGTCTTTTTCACAGTTTAGTTTTAAATTTTAATGAGAGAGTCAGAGACTAATTTTTCTTCGAAAATTTAAGTACCAAAACATCTTCCGCAGTGCAAAATTTTAGCAGGTAAGAGTGTGAATGTTATAAAATTACGATTATATAAAGTATCACGATGTTTTCATGCTAATTAATAATTTTGTTATGCTTATAGTTTTTTATTTATTATTGAAAATGTGTCTGGGGCTTTTTGGGACACCGATGCGGGGCTATTTGGGACGGTGTCCTAAATAGCCCCCTCATTTTAGTACATTTGTAAACAGCATAGGTATTTTAAATTAGTATATATTAGTAAGGTTTATTGTGGTTTTCAGATAAAATACATTCGTATAATGGTTCGAAAATATACAAGAACATTTAGAAACTTAAGAAATGGTAAACGTTTCATGCCGTACTTCTCCTATACTCGTGATGATTTGAACAAGGCATTATCAGACGTTAAATCTAAAAGACTGTCTACCAGAGAAGCGGAACAGAAATATGGCGTCCCCAAAAGTACAATCAACCGTCATTTAAAAGAGAAAAACTTATTGTATTCAAAACCAGGGCACCCTACATTATTTTCAGAGGTGGAAGAAAAAATATTCGTCGATTATATTAAACATATGGGAGAATGGGGATTCCCCTTAGATCTAATAGATTTGAGGGTCTTCGCCCAAAAATATTTACAAAAAATAGGAAGGACTGTCTATAATCTGAAAGACAATTTACCGGGACGGGATTGGGCGGTTTGTTTTTTACAAAGGCATAAAGAACAGATTTCTAACAGATATGCTGCAAATATATCCTCGGACAGAGCAACCTTAAGCTCAGAAGTGCTTGACGCATTCTTTGACCATTACGAACAAAATTTGGAAGATGTCACACCTGATTGTTTAATAAATTATGACATTTTTAAGCGAGGAAAAAAGTACCCTGAGAGGATCATTAACGCGGCGCTCCGTCTTGGTGAGATATATTTTAAAAAAAAAGGTGCAATATTTTGTTGGACATATTTTAAGCAAATCTGGCGACAAGCAATTCACCATTTCTTTTCTAAAAAAAACTGGAAGGAGTGATAGCACAAAATTTATAAAAACCAAGAAGGATATAGACACTGTTAATGATGACATGATTGTGAAGCCGATTGAGCTGTTGGCGCTGAATGAGAAGGAAACTGAATTCGTCTTTATGAATGACGAAGATATATTTTTTTTTGAATATTGAGTTTGAAAATTGTATTATCCAGTTCCTATCACAATTTACAAACCAATACCGTTTTTTTTGACTGATTTGAATACCGTAATTAATTAGATCCTTCCTAAATGAAAATTGTACAAGGAAAATTAAGACTGATTTTTTTTAGTTATTGTATAAGATTAATAACTAGGTAAGATTTATTTGTTTTGGAAGATGCTTGATTTATAGGTAACATTAATAATACCATTAGTAGAAGTTTACGCTAACTGCTTAAATTTTTATTATTTTTTAGTTACTGTTTTATTTTTTGACTTACTGTTTTGTTTTTCTTTGAGGTATTGTTTAAGATAAATAATAGAGATTTGTTTTGTTTGGAAGAAAGTTTGATTAAATAACGTTATAAATACCATTAGTAGAAGTTTACGCTTGCAATAAAAGTTTTCGAAATACCTATTTTTTTTTTTCTTTCAAATTCTACCAATTCCAAAAAAAGAAAGGATTATTTTACGTGGTATTAGTTATTTTTTGTCCCAAATATCGATAGACTTGTTTAAAGTGACTGTTTCGGCTCATAATATGGATTATATATTCATTTTCCATTGCTGTCCATAATAGCCCCAAATATGCGATATTTGGGACAGACTCATCTTTATTTTTTTTTCAGTTCGTTTTGTAAGTGGTTACTTCAAACGTATATTTACATAAGTAAGAGGTTCTCCAAGACCCATATAAATTTTTTACCATAGAATTCTATGCAATATGAACAAGATTTTTGCTAAAGTATGTCAAAATGTGCCCCGAGTAGCCCCGTTTTACGGTATGTCCTCTTTATAATATTATGAAGTAGGTAGGTATACATTGTATAAAACAATTGTTATCTCAAAAACCTATGTCACCAAATGACCACAAACATTTTTTTATGAACGCATCCATAATGCAATAATCAATTGACCATAGACAAACTTCAACTGGACCATAAAAATATATAATATATTGTAGAACAGTGCTTGAATGCTCTATGGTCCGGGTTTTCCAAAATCATTTATACTTCTCTGCTGCATACTGCATATAAGTACCTATGTAAACGATAACTTGAAATCAGTTGATATCCTGCTTGGAGAGCGAAGCCCGCCCGCCATTTATATAAATATTTATTCTTGTGAAACGTATAGTACTAGTTTATTACATTCAAGAACAGTTGCAAGTCGAAAAATACTAGATACAGTAAGTACATTTTTTACCTTCGATCAACAATATTATTATTTAATTAGGCAAAAATATCTGTAGTAACAGACACTACAAGTTTATTGATTAAGTAATCAATTTGAGAGGTGGTTGTAAGCATCTTATCGTAATCGTATCCTAACATGAAATAGGAATTATAACCTCTTAAATGTCTATAACTGCAATTTACCCATCTAAAGTACATACCTACTTAGGTATATTTTTTTATTTGTGTTAGTTTTTTTTTGTGGAAATTCATCATATACCTAATAAAAATACCCCTTGCGCTCTAAGCACAACGAGAGGTAGTGTGTGTGTGAGTCATAGAAATATAAAAAGAGTTAAACCCACCTGAGTTCTTTCCGTAGTTCCTTCAGTTGTTGTTGTTTCCAGGGTCACGTTAACTCTGTAAGAATTTCGCAGCCCTGTTCGTGCCCTGGGGCCAAGGGTTGACTTCTGAAAAGGAAACCCGTAGTTCTGCAATGCAAAGGGTAACTGCAATCAAGGAACATACAATGCGTTCCAAATAAGAATAGGATCGATTGACAGGTAGTGACGTCACGTCATACTGTCAAATCGAAGAATTATTATGGTGAGCAAAACAAGAAATTTTTAAAATTTAATTTATTTACGAACTGTGAACGAAAATAGTTTAATCAGAATCCAGTTCTTCAATTTTGCTCATCTCTGAGTTCTTCAATTTTGCCCAATTTCTTGCGATTTCACAGTATGACGTGACGTCACAACATGGCGTCGATCCTATTCTTATTTCGAACGCATTGTAGGTGTGGTTTTAGTCAGTAAAAGTCACGCTCAGACACGCTCTCGCACCGCCCTAGAGCGAGAGAAGCCATTGGATGATTTCCCATCTAAAAAAAGTGATGTATGAACGCGTCGTAATTATGCATATTATGAGGAATATAACTTTTTCAGCTTTATATTCGTTATAATAATATCTTAGAACGATAACTCTTAGGAAAAAATAACCTAGATAATGTTTATAGACAATCACATGATTTACAAGTTTTGTCTGATCTGGAGGGGTTGTCAGACTTTTACTGACTAAAACTCAATCCTATGTTCCTTCTTTGCCTTGCATTCCAGGCTGACTGGATGCCGAAAGGAAATAGGTTACTTCTAGGCAAGCGTGCTCCATCGTCGGACACATCATCGCTTACCATCAGGTGAGATAGTGGTCAAACGCGAGCCTATCAATAATAAAACCGCGTGGCGGTTTCTCTTTCAGAAGTCAGCCCATGACCCCAGTAGGTTTCTGTTTTGGTTTTACTGACATTTCATTGAGGCGCGCGTGGAACACTACGCGCGCCGGCGTCGTCGCGGTTGATGACTCGGGCGCGATTCAGCTGATTAACGGACGGCCGGACGGCGATTTACTTATTGCTCATCGTCCGCAAGCCCTCGCCTACGGTGGCTTGAAATCGGAATTGAATTGCGCCTACCTACCTAATATATCTACAAAATGTTATTTCCCAGGCCACCATGTCACACGAGCTGCATATGAGCGGGGTGGTTACCGGCTCTCTGAGCTGCTTCTGCCTGGCGTGCGACGTCCTCTTGCAGTCCGCGCACCACGCCACTGACCACGTGCGAACATCAGAGCATCAGAACAAGGCAGGCGCGGTGCAGTTCTCCGACAAGTTTCCAGATGAGCATATTAAAAAGGTGAGTTGATCAGAATAATGTCCAGTAAAAATATAAAGATCGTATAAAATTACCAAGAATAAGTATGTAGTAGGTACATTTTGATACAAGTGCAGAAAGTTTGTCATGGCGACCGAGGCGGAATTCGCACGAGCCGTAGGCGAGTGTATTATGGAGCCGAGGGCTGCAGTGACAAATTTGCACGTGTATCAAACGACTTTTTTCAATACACTTACGAAATGAATAAACGGGTGTTGACCGGCGACTCGTGCGGGTCAACGCGCGTCTAGACGCGCTCTTTTCTGCACTAGTGCGGAAAACAGTCTATTGCGTGCCTAAAAGCGGTGGGATAAGAGCGGGTTTTCGAGTAAGTGTAAAAAAATAATAATTTTAGTTACCTACACTTTCAATTTCTTTCAACATTCACAGACAAATAGCGCTTTGACCGACATACACAATAAGACACCCAGACACAGAAAAACTATCTGTAGGCCACACAAATAGCGTTGCCAGGCGTCCGGATAAAGCCGGACAGGGTCAGGGTTTTTAGTTGCGTGTCCGGCCAAATTAGGCGGAGTCCGACCTGTCCGGCTTTTGATAAGCTTTTTAAATTAGATATTTTTTTTTAGATCTGTTTTGTCTTCTACTTTATATTGTATCGATAGCGTAAGCGGAGCGGACTAACAATTATAGCAGTCAATATTATTGTTGTTTCATTAAAATTAAAAAATATATACAACATTAATCTTTAGTTTATCAAAACCCGAAAAAAGTTTTTAATAAAAATTGTCGGCCATTTTACTCAAATGTCCGGCTAAATTGGCTGGTCTGACCGGCTTTTCAGTTTGATGACCTGGCAACCCTACACACAAATGTTTGTTCCGTGCGGGAATCGAACTCCCAACATGCAGCGCAGCAACCAATCGCTCAATCACTGCGCCAACCGTTCGTCAGTCAAACATAAATGGCAACATACATTTTTACATATCTACATCGACACTATATAATATTATATAGAGGTAAAGTTTGTTTTGTTTGTTTGTAGGAGGTAATCTCTGAAAGTACCGGTCTGATTGCTAAAATTTTTTCACCTATAGAAAGCTGATTTATTCTTGAGTGACATAGGCTATATAATTATTATGTACTCGGGGAAGCCGCGGCAAAAACTAATAATTTATATTTTTTAATATAAAAACATTTTATATTTAAAATATAAATCACCATCATCATCATTTCAGCCGAAAGACGTCCACTGTTGGACATAGGCCTCCTCAAGTGTCATCACAATGAACGGACCTGCGTCTCGCATCCATCCTCTTACCACAACCCTCACCAGGTTACCGGTCCGCCTTGTGGAGGAGGCCTTCCAACGCTGCGTCTTCCGGTACGCGGTCGCCACTCCAGAACCTTTCCGTCCCAACGGCCATCTGTTCTGCATTGCCCTGTGGGTGACTTTAAGCCTTTTGATGAGACCCATTGGAGCTATATCTCATCATTGACAACACTCACTTTTTTTTTTTTATTCTTGATAGGTTCGCGCTTGACCGCTAACTCACCTGATGGGAAGCGACGATGCGGTCGACGATGGAGCGCGCTTACCTAGAAGTAACCTATTCACTCTTGACTTAAAGATTCCCGGGTTGTAGCCATCAGGAAAAGGAAAAACAGATTCCGGCAAGGAATTCCACTCCTTAGCTGTACGCACTATGAATGTGTTCCCAAAACGTTTTGTGCGTATAGGTGGGATGTCCACCATGTACCGGTGGCGCATTGCCGTACGCCTGGTGGTCCGGTGATGGAACGGGCTAGGCGGAATTAGGTTATGCAATTGCGACGCACACTCCCCGAAATGCAACCGGTAGAAAACCGACAGGCTAGCAACTCTGCGTCGATGCTTAAGACTTTGAAGCCTCGACTCAACGAGTGCATCATTGCCAATGATCCTTCTGGCTCGCTTCTCAATTGCCTCAAGTGCATCAAGCTGGTATCGGGCAGATCCGTCCCAAAGATGAGAGCAGTACTCGCGTAGCTGTTCCGGCGTGAAGTACTGTCTGACCTTCGCGAGGATTCCCAGCTTTTTTGCTGCCAGTTGAGCCTTTGCTTCGATGTATGGCCCAAAGTTGACTGGTCATAGACTTTCGTCTTGAGACACTGATATTGGACGAAAAAAAACCGCGCAGCTTCCCGAGCTCTGCCCAGGCCAGTTGGATTCGACGATTGACCTCTTACTCGAAATTAGATCTACCCAACTGGACCGTCAGTCCCAGGTAAACGTGGTCGTCCACAACTTCGAATGTAAAGTTCCTGATCTTGACAGCAGTGGGTGCTACATGGTTGTTTATCATGATATCACTCTTTCGGAAGGTTAGAGGTCATCGAGCATTATGCTGTGCTAACCTCCTCCGTAGTCTCATCCTATTGGCTACTATGTTGTCCGCAAACCGAAGGTGAGTGATGTACTCGCCATTGACCAGTCCAGTCCAGAACCTTGAATGAAGACATCCTCCATTGCGGCCGTGAATAGTTTTGGCGAAAAATGACGTCTCCCTTCTTCTCACCCCAATGCAAGATGATAGGTTTCAAGGTCTAGTTCTGAAGTTGGACTGGCATAGTGGCGTTTTTGTACAAACACTTCAGCACTTCGATGTACCGATAGTCAATCTGGCACTGTTGGAGAGACAGCAGTACAGCTCAAATCTCGATCGAATCCATCAAGTCCACAAACGCTAAGCAAAGAGGTAGATTATACTCTTCGGTCTTCTGTATAACCCGTATGTATAAAGCGTATGTATGTGGTCCACGGTGCTGAAGCCTTTTCGGAATCCGGTTTGTTCGGAAGGCTGGCAGTCGTCCACCTGCGCGCGAGACGGTTCGTGATAACTCTGGAAAACGGCCCTTAGACATGACTCTAAAGTGAGATGGGCCTGTAATTCTTAAGCAAGGCATTCTGGCATGTCTATTTCTGCGTGTTTATTTTTGAACAATATTTTGTACTACAACAAATAATACTATTAAAGAAATCTTTTTCTGAAAGCCGCGTTAAATTGGTCAAAAAATGAAGCAGCAGTTAACATTTCAAATATTTGTATGGAAGAGGGAATGGGTTCGTGGTGGGAACATCTCGTTATCTTTTTTCTACGTAAGTGAAATGTGATTTGCGTCTATTTCTAGGTTTTATGCAGAACTGCGTATTACCCTGTTGGCCTAACAACCATTACCTACACGTTATATGATGCATAACAGTATAAATACTTTGTATCAATCAGCATTGTGATATTTACTACCTGTTTGAGATCCTCCCCATTCTTCAGTTTTTCCCTCGGCTTGGCCCCCTTGGCTGCTGTGGCACACTCTGTGTGGTGAAACTTTACTATCAGTGAAAGAATTTTAGAAATCAGAATTACTTCTAAAGATAACCTTTTACAAACGTAAAGAAACAGTTGAGATGATTCGATTCATTTGTTTCTCCAGTTCAAACGAGGCTACTACTGCGAGTTCTGCAACGTTCTGATGCCAATTGCGTCCAAAGTCAATGTACATATTACTGATGAGGAACACAAGCACAACAAGGGAGTTCTCCTGCTGAAACCGCTGGGACTTGATGTAGTGGCTTTCAATAACGTTCTTATTGACGAAAAGGCTTGGCACGGATTGATTGAAGGAGTCTGCTCACTCTGTAACGCAGAGTTCGAAGATGAGAATGAACATAAGGCTGATGCAGAGCACTCTTTGAATTTGGTTCTGAAACCTATTCAGTTTGGAGCTGATGATGCCGTCTTTCGACATGTAAGTACAAACTAGAAATGCTATGTTAAAATGGAAAAACTTCAATTAGACCTACCTACATATATCTACAAGCGCGGTAATATTATCTATACAGTATTGTAACTCGGCCGTATCTTTGAAATAAATGCCTACAGCCGCGCGGTACGTAAACATCCGATAGGGTTGCCCGCACTATGGCTGCCCGCCTCCAGCATTTTAATTACATTTGCCTACTTTGTGTTTCCATTTAGTTTTGTGATTGTAAATATACTTTTTTATATAAACAAATAAAATACTTTGTGAATTGAATAGGAAGTGTTCAATATTTGCGACCGAAAAATATTTGCGCCTCGACTGAGACGTACCTACGAAATGATTTATTATTAAATTTTAAAGTACAAAAATCCGCATTCTAAAGCTTAATTAAAAATTGTTTTGGGAAACATGGACAAGGTGGAAAAAAAACCGTGCTACAAGTCTACAATTCTTTTACACCATTCGCGCCCAGTCTCATTACAGTTAAAATTTGAAATAAACTCATTTTTTCTTTAATATCTTTAAGTTTTACAGCTGTTGCAGTTATAAACAAAGAACAAAATAGAAATATAATGTTTTTTTGTCGAAGTTATAGCCAAATTAGTATCGCAAGGTGTTATTTTTCAAATAATATTTTTAATATTTATTCTATAGAACAGTTTTATTCTGATACTTAGGGTAAAAAATGGTTCAAATTGTGTCGACCCCCTTAACGTTGGACCACTATTTATGCCACACCCAGTTACATGAGGGAGTTTTACCACCTCTAATAATCCCTCATTATTTCTTATTTGTGATTTAGTGTTTTGATTAAACCTGATGGTACCTACCTACACCAACAGAACTTCCTTTGTATTTTCAGTATTGAACTAAAACAACATGGACTTTAAATAAAGAAAAGTTTATTCGTCAAGTCTAATTTCCTAAACCTAATTATTTTTATGATTTCAGTTAGACAACACAGCAGTCCAATGCTTGACATGCAACAAGTTGCTGGCTCCCGGCAGGATGAGCAAACATTTTGTCGACGCAGAGCATCTCGAGCTTTACGCGAAACGACGCATCGAAACTAATGGAGCATGCCGAGGAACCGAAGCTGAAGGAATTTGCCAAGAAAAAGCAAAAAACATAACTTTAGTAACAGAAAATGATGCTGAAATAAAGAATTTGAAGATAGACAACGACGTCAAGAATAAGAGAGAGGATAACAATAACAATGAAAAATCACCGACTGAAGACAAATCTAAAATTCTTGAATCTATTGCCAAGTACCAAACTAAAGGTATCAACATCAATTTGGAAACAGAAACAGCTTTCTGTAAAAAATGTTCAGAAGTTGTAACATTTGGTTTCAATGAGATAGAAAACCACATTGACGACCATTCGTCCGCTACAAAGGTTGATTCCGACTTGCTATACCCATCAAACCTAAATCAACATTTGAATCGAGTCAATATTAATGACAAAACAACACAACCTTCTGACGATCAGCATAATGATGAGGTAAAGGAAACCTTAAAAACTCTACGAGAAAATATCCTAAACAGTTCCTCAAGTGGGGAAGATAATGACACCAATTCAACATGCTCAGTTGGAGACTTTGACAATCCCTCGACAGAAAACTACGAAAAAGATAGCCAAGAAGAAGAAGCAAGGGACTTTGCAAAAGCAAATAAAATAACTTATAACATGAATAATAAGCAATATTTTTGTCGCATTTGTGAAGTACGTCTGCCGGCTTCTTTAAAGTCACTGAAAGAGCACGTGGATGGAGCGCATCACAATAGACTCGTAGCCTCCTCTAAGTCTTCTTTAGCGCAACTTAAAACTCCAGGAAAACTGTTAAAGCAGAAAACGATAGAATTCATAGATGCGTCTTTCAAGATACGAACATTCTTTTATATTGCCTCAATGATAAACGAGAATTATTGCATTCCATGGAATAGTTTGTATTTGATATCGGAGAATGATTCAAGAGTGAGGTGTTTTGTATGCGACATCAACTTGCCGCCATATTTGGACGTTGAATACCATATGAGGGCATTTCAGCACCTCGACAGATGGAAAGAAGTGCCAGTCATAGTATCGGAGAGAAACGAATTCATCAGAGAGGTATAGTGAATCAGTAATTTAGTCTATAGTAATTAGGGCTATCAACCCGGGAGAAAATCACGGGGAAAATATCGAAAATCACGTCGATTTTCCGCATTCGAGACTCGAGACTGATACCTCCAGTATCAGGGATAACGAGACTTTCGATACTTACGTAGATTTTAAAAAATCTACTAAACCAAATACTGCACACTGCACGGTACGATGCAACACTTAACAGCAGATGCCGTTTTGAATTTTTGTCTTTAAAAATTAGATTTCCAGAAAAGCTCTCTATGTGTATTAAAGAAAATAGGCAATAGCTGTTTGCGCATCGCGTTGGCTATCGTCTTGCGGAAAAGATCCCGAAAAATCCGCAGTCTCCATGGTGCGGATTTTTCGCGCTTGAATAAATACCGGGCACTTATAGAAGGCGCAGTCTGTGTCGGTCAGGTTGGCACTGGCACATTTGTGTCAGTCGAGTCAGTATTTATTGGCGTATATGCAGCAACCGAGGTAGGTATCTGGCGCTTGTGTAGCAGTCTGGGTATTTTCTGTGGGCGCGTATGTAGCAGCGTGGGTCGAGTTCGTGTCTTCTTTCGTCTAGTGCTAATTCATCCGCCGGCCGCACAGAAGGCGCGGCGTCAATATGCAGGAAAGTGTATGTCTCAGAATACAAAGGAGGCTGACCGACAAGTCGGCATGGGACTCCCTGTTTTGGCCGGGTAGTTATTTTTCTTATCTGCTGCATGGTCGGACCTCCTCTGGGCCGACGGGATACAAGGATGAAAGGAAGAAGCGAGTTCGGGCATGGGGAGTCATGAGATTGGGGTACTGGGTTATCACTAGGCTAGGATTTAGCGTCGGGAAACTTCTCTTGTCCGGAGTCTCACACGGATCACTTCAGGTGGGGGATCGACTTTAAGCAGTAAGGAAGCCGGAATTGGGTTATCTGGGACCTGCCTAGGTGGGCTCGGTTGTTTGAGAAGAAGTGCCTGGCGCTCTGGGCCGCTCCGCCACGAGGGTAAAGTGTACCTCCGCGTCGGATCGACGCAGCCTGCCCCGAGTTGTTTCTATCTATGTATCATACTGTGGGTTTTGTGTTTTTAGCTTTTTTAATAATATGATGACTGTAACATTACAGGTTCGTCCCGGGCTGTATCACTGCGGGTTTTGCAACCTTGTAGTCTCTGGTTGGACCGATATGAAACATCACCTGGAGTGCTCCGACCACCAGAAACTTAAAACTGTTTGGGAGTTCCGACTGAGGCGGCATATTTCTGAAGTACAGCAACACAAGATGCGAGAACAAATGGAGTCCATGGCCATGAGGAGATTTTTTAATATGTTTAATTGAAGTTTAAGTCTAGCTTACTGCGAACTTGATTGGAATTAGTTGATAGTTTTATTATTATATTATTTTTTATTTTACCCTGTTTTATGAAACAACTAATGTGGAGAAAAACTAGAGCGCGAACGTAGGGCGTTGTCTATGAGAGCGATCATGATAGCTTGTGCAGGTTTGCTCGAAGAAACTCACACAGCCAACATTCTTTGGGGATGCAGACGGAAAATATTTTTCCTGTCTCTTTTTATGTGTCATGAGATGAGGTGATGACTGGAGCCAGAAGTAAAACTCCAACTTGCGGTGAACAATATGTACCTATTCACTAGCCAGCGGCTTTGCCCGCGAGAAAGTTTATTTCTCTATAGAAACTTTGGACCCCAATCTCATCCCCTTAGGAGGCGAATTTTTAAAATCCTCTCTTAGTGCTCGCCTACGTCATAAAAGGAACCCTTGTGCAAATTTCACGCTCCTAGTCCCAGTAGTTACTCGGCTGTGCGTTGATATGTCAGTCAGTCGTTTCTCCTTTTATTGGCTTTTATATATCGTATATAGATAAACATTGGTAGTCACTAATATTAGTGAGCCGGTAAAACTATGTAACCGTAAGCTTGGAAGATCGGACTATAATGACAATATGGTAAATAATATAGTCCGTGTTTCGCGACGCTTGAAGGGTTTTGCCCTTGCCCGAGAGAGCTGCGCTAAGGGTAGCGCTCCAAATAAGTACTCGCCTTGTGTTACCACTATACCACTTAACTTAATAATATTGACTTACAAATTAACATGCTACACTAAATCTAAGGTGCGTTCATATACAATTAATACAATATGTAACGCCACAACCAGTGGCGGATTTACAAATTTTCAAGGCTATACAGTTTTTGCCGCCCTTGCCTCTACAATTTATTATCTCCTGCATTATTTTTAAGACTTAAAACTATCCTGACTACCTCACTATCACTGTTCAAGGTTTTTTTAAGTTTTTTTTAGAATTCCAATTGAATTTTTCTACTCTCGGAATGTGCAATGACAAGTGACAGAGGAAAGTCATAAGCAAAATTTGTTGCAGACTTCTATCTGTGAGACATCAGAAACCCGTCATGCAAAAATCTTTTTGATTTCTGAGGTAGCAAAAAAAAGAATTCGGTCCCCAAATCTGCCGCCCTAGGCTCAAGCCTTCTCAGCCTGCTGGTAAATCCGCCACTGGCCACAACTCGTTTTCAGAGCGTATTGCACCTGTTTTTATCAAACACTGTGCAGTGCAGTGCCCGACGAATCCAATACAACAATGTCAACAGCGTCGGGGATGTTCGCCAAGTTACAGTGCTTCTTTGCGACGATGCGGAAACTGTGCACATCCTTGGTGCGCAGGGTACCCACCACAGTGACGGATTAAGACTACTTGATGCCCTAAGCAATCTACGCCTGTGGGCCCCCCTATCCATACGTCAACTAGAATCGGTCTTTAAATCTTTACCACCTAAAAACATTAGTTTTTAGTAAAATAAGGTGATGAGATGTAAGTGTAACGTACCTTAGAAGTGGAGTAGGTGTGACAACAATAAAAACCAAAGCATAATTTATTCATTAGGGGTTAAAGTATGAAATTGCCGATTTATACTGAAAAATTGAAATTCGTTTTTTTTCATTTAACATATTTATTTATTCAAAATAATTACCATTATTTAAACATTGCTGCCATCTAATAGGAAGGTCATTTATGCTTTTGTGATAGAACTCTGGTGATCTAGATTCGACAAACTGTGTGAAAGCATTTTGTACTGCCTCCTTAAAAGAAAACTTTTCATCAAGTAGAAAATTATCCAAATCACGAAAAAAAAGGTAGTCCGTTGGAGCAAGTTCTGGCGAATACGGAGGGTGACGAATGGTTTCTGATTGCAGTTCCTGTAGAGTTAAAATAGTTTCTCGTGCTGTATGAGGTCTCGCGTTATCATGCAGCAATAATGGTGAAGATTGATTCATGAGTCGGGGCTGTTTCACTGCTAGTTTTGCTATCATTGTTCGGAGTTCGGCACAGTAAATATCTGCCGTTATAGCTTGACCAGATCGGAGAAAGCTATACTGAATAACACCATGCTGAGACCACGAAACAGTTACCATTACCTTTTTATTGGTAATCTTTGCTTTAGGACACTGTTGCGGCGTTTGACCTGGTGTCAGCCATTGCATTTTTCGCTTACGGTTATCGTAAAGAATCCACTTTTCATCACATGTCACAATTCGATCCAATATTCCTTCATTTCTACAACTGTTGATTCAACAAGGCAACACAAGTTTCAACACTCGTTTCTTTCTGCAGATCGGTCACATCATGAGACACCCATTTTTCATATTTTTTTATTGTTGGTAAGATAACGTTAAATCATGTCGCTAATTCCTGGGTAGTTTGGCTCGGAACGGCTTCCACCATCTCTTTCAATTCATTGTTATTCACCTGTGTGGGCGGTCTTCCACGTGGTTCGTTCTTCAAATCAAAGTTTCCATCACGAAAGCGTTAAAACCAAAATCGCACGGTGCGTTCATTAGCAGTCCCCTCTCCAAACGCAACATTGATATTGCAAGCTGTTTCTGCCGCGTTATTTCCGCGTCGGAACTCGTATTCAAAAATCACTCGAATTTTCGAAGTATCCATCTTTCTTGTCTAAGCTGAATAAAAAACAACTGAAAGTCGATAATCGAATGTTGCACATTTTTTAACGGACTTCTAAAAAAGGAGAAGGTTATCAATTCGGTTGTATTTTTTTTTATGTTTGTTACATCAGAACTCCGTCGTTTATGGACCGATTGGCAAATTTTTTTTTCCCCTTAAAGGATATGCTTCCAGATTGGTCCCATTTTTTCAAAATCCATTTCTGATGAATTCAAATTCACATCCACATAATACACTGATGTCATGAGATGCACTTTGGCTATAAGGTACTATCGAACTGATCGGATGATGGAGCCGGAAGGTAGAAGGTAGACACAGGAACTTCATAATAAAACAATGTAACCTAGCAGTGTTTGGGTTGATTGGAATTGTCATGAGAATAGGCAATCTGGTTATAAGTGTATTGCAACTAAAAAAAGTGATATAAAAAATTAAAAAAAAAATATTCGGAAGTCGGTGTTAAATAGAAACAAAAAATACCGAGAAATACCGACTTCCGAAATTAAATTTATTTTGATCCTTTTAGTGTTTTTTAGTGAAGTCGAATTTTTTTTTTTTGTAAAAAGTTTTTTTTTAAAAGAAGAACTTCATAGGTACTATGTGAAAAAAGTTTCACTCAAAAATCTCAAACCATGAAGGTTTTATATAAATTCGAAGTACCTATTACAATAAAACGGCAATTTCATACTTTAACCCCTTTTATTACGTATGCATAGAAGCCGGCCAATTACTCAAAAAACGAAACATTTGATTGACACAGATTTGCGGGGGCGCCAGGCGGGGGGGACCGCGGGGTAGGGGTGGTTTGTGATTGGCTGATCGCAATTCCGGTGCATTTGAATTGCCGAATGCACTAGCGGGCAGCGAGTGGGCAAGCGTGAGCGGGGTTATGACTCTAGGTCGGACTCTATGTCAACGTAAGCTGTTGATCCCCGCATTAACGCCGGCGTTCACGCGCCATTGTCTTTCTATTGTTTCTCTAATTACGCACTCAAAAGGTTAAAACGCGCGAATTTTCAAATTAGTCCTAGAAACTTTTTTTGGTGTATTTTTTGGTGACATGAGAGTGTAACGTGAAACCCTAAAAACGGATTTTTATTTGTGCCTCTTCTGGTGCCCCCCTAGACGTGATGCCCTAGGCAATTGCTTAATTTGATTAAGGGTTAATCCGTCACTGACCCACCAGCTACAACACACTCCAGAGAATGATGGCTGAGAGGTTCGACTATATACATTAACCATTGTTGTATGCGTAATGTAGTGACAATATAGGTATTATTATTAGATTATAATTTAATCAAATCAATCATTATTATAATTTTAATATAATGTACATATTTTTGTGTGTTTATTATTTGTTTCTGTTTAATTGTAATTTGTAGTACTTACTAATGGGAATAATTTCCTGAATTAAATGATTATTATTATTATTATTATATGGTTTTCTCTTCATAAACTTACTTAATATGTTTAATATTGTAACTAAAATAGGTTTCCACAAAACCCTACATTATAAGTCACCAGGTTTCCTCCCGCGGCCAGTGGCGTAGACCAACAGCCCTGGGGCAAAAAAATCCGGGGCCCCTGATTTTACGTGAGAAATCTTCAAATAACTGCTCCTGCTCAGGGTGGTGTGGGTAGAAGTGTCTGACTTTTACTGATTAAAACGAATTACCTACACCCACAATTGGGTTTATATATTTAGAAATTTTAAACATAAGGATAACTCTTATGCACAACAGAACTTAAGCTACTCATAACGTAAATTATATTATACTTACTTAAAACTTAAAATAAACTACACAAATATGTGCAAAAACACAATACATAAACAAACTATACAATAAATAAAAGCTTTACATTACATATTTCTGGGTCATAATGACAGGAAATGTTCCCTAACTCTTCCCCTGAAAACCTCCAACGAGTGAGAGTGGAAGAGAATTCCACAAGCGCACAGATCGAACAGTAAAAGATCCTCAGTAACGACGTCGTTGCCTTTCATTCCAGGGCCGGGTTTTTCTTTCAGAAGCGAACCCATGGCCCCAGTAGGCTTCGACCCTGCTGGGCCCTTTAGATTTAGGCTCGGTCTGGACGGTTACCGTTACCGGATGTTCGGACGTCGAGCTACCCATTGCTCGCCGTCCGCCATGCGCAGTCACGCAATTGCCGGGAGTGTCTCCAATGGTCCACAAGGCAGGTAGGACCTATTGTTGGAGGCAACAGTCCTTGCACGCATGCACTATCTACGCGTGGAAATGCAACGCCGGGGTGAAAATCCGCTGCCGTGCTAAGTTGCGGCATAGTGGACAGAGTTCCGGCGGGATCTCATGGTGGAATAGCCACAGCGACTGTCGCAACCCAGTGCTGGGCACGCCATAATTATGGTGGTAAGTCCCCTCTTTGAGGAGTGACCCCTTCGGCATGACGCTGGTCCTGACCGGACAACAACCACCAGATCAGTTCGGGAGATTCCTTCACCGGATTCGTGCGGAAGAAACGCCCGGGTGCCATCATTGTGTAGACCGCCCGGAGGACACGGTGAAGCATACGGTAGAGGTGTGCCTCGCCTTTGCAGAGCATCGTCGTGTCCTCGTGGTCGGTCTGCTCGGTAGCAGCGATCTCTCGCGCTGGGCCTTGGTACAGGCCATGGTCCGGAGCGAGGAGGAGTGGCAGGCGGTTGCCTCCTTCTGCGAAGCAGAAATGCTGGCAAAGGTGGTGGCCGCACGCGCGAGGCAATAGCCCTCGCGCTCCAGCCGCCGGGATGCCGATCCCGATTTCCGACCACCGTAGGCGCGGGCTTGCGGACGGCGAGCAATGGGTAGCTCGCCGACCGAGCGCTTTATAGCGCTTTATATGAAAACTAGCTAATGGCCAAACGTTCGCGTAGCGGAAACTTGAATTTCTCCGAAGTTTATGCATGCACTAGTTTTATTCATACATACACAATTACACACAAATACACACTAATTTTTGGACACATCTCTTTTCTTCTAAAGTCTATGGATTAAAAAAAGTTCCGCCAGGACAACGTTCGCCCAGCGGAATCAGTTTTTGGTGAATTTCTCCACAATGGTTGCGTGCACAAATTTTTTTTTACCATACACAATTATACGACGTCATACACTAAATATCTGCATAATTAAAATCTTTAAATTCAACAACATTCCGCTGCGCGTACGCACACCCTAAGGATATGGCCCACGTACAATGGTCCACGTAGGACTAAGTGCGGAAACCAAACTTAAATATACGGGTAATACAAAAGCAGAGGTCCAAGAGTGGTTTATAAAAAATAATGTTACAGTCGATAAATGTTGGACAAAAGCGCAATTAGTTATACGAATTTATAAAAAGACACAAAAGTGACCCACAGTATGAAATATAGCAGCTATTATTTAATGAATATGGGCACGGGGTTCTGCGTTTACCGCCGTATTATTGCGATTTAAATGCCATAGAAAAGATTTGGGCAATTGTGAAGAGACGTATTGCAGAGAAAAATATTGATCAAGCTCCTAGCGAAATAGCCTCAACTACTGAAGCGGCAGTCAATACTGTAACTTCAGAAGAATGGCTGCATATAAATATGTCTGTATATTGAAAAAATAGAGGATAAATATTTTGAATCCGATAGGTTAATGGATCTCGAAATGGATAAAATAATTAATTTAACGGTGCAGGGGCGCCGACTGCGTGGGTGCTCGGGGGCTCGAGCACCCATGAGAAATAAACAGTGGGTGCCGAGCAACCCTGAGATCAGACGTCAAGAAACAGATCAGTAATCGCCTTTTAGGTTACGTATAAATTATAACATTTCTTAATAATAAAAACTAGTTTCATTTTTATATAATGGTTTAATTTTATAGCTTTGTCAAACAATTAGTGATTAATCACGCAGTATGTTAGTAGGACATTTATTTATTTGTCAGTCGATCAGTGTGCATTTTTCTTCTCACTTTTGGCCACTTTTTTGAGTCATCAAATGAGCATGAGCACCCATGAGGTTTTCTAAAAGCCGGCGCCCCTGTAACGGTGACACATCAGACTCTTCTGATGAAGTCTCAAGTGTGACTCTTGACGAAGATGTTCCAATGGAAGGGTTTGACCCACTGCAGGACCATTGTTATACCAAATAAAAGTACTGCGAGATATTCATTATATGATTTACAAAGTTCTCATGACTTTTTTTTAATAATTACCTGTGCAAAGGAAAATAACCTATAGTCGATTTGTTTAAATACTTGCTGAAAAGAATGTAAACAGTCTTAACATGTTTTTGTATCTAAAACTACTGTTTAACTATAAATTACTAAAAAATAATTATAGCTACATTGTTTACTAATCTATAATTTTAGAACGTATTATAATATAACAACATTTTTGTTATGCGAGACATACCAAAATTGTTTACTTTATTTTAACTAAGTACTTAAACAAATGTAGTATGGCCAATAAATTCTTTAAATTATTGATTAATATTAAATATTATTATTTTGAATTGTTTGAGAAAGAATGTTTTTAATTATGTCAGGGAAAATAGATTAGTTAGGCTGGCAACCAGGGCTTTGAATAACGCTAAAAATTTGGTATCGTTACTTTCATCGTACGAAGGTAACGTTATTATTAGAGGTAACGTTATGCGTGGTAACGGTACTTGAGTGAACTTTCACCGGTAAACTGAGTAACGTTATAGATGATTTTATCGATAAAAAGTAACGTTACCATGGCCCAAGGTTTGATAACGTTACCAAATGCGTTACTATAAGTACCGTTAAATAACGTTATTTTGTTAAATCTCTTTGTTTCGTCTAGATTAATGCAGTAATTAGTTTGATCACGTATTCCACAACACTTCTACGATGCAACATTTTTCATTATACATAGAAACTAGGTACATTTATTCTATTATAATGTCAAAAAGTATACGTGTAAGTTTAAAAGGATACACCGCGCCGCAAGCGTGCATTATGTAACGATAAAAGTATCGATACTTTGTAACATTAATTGGTAACGTTATTTAATAGATTCGATACCAAAGTATCGTTACCCGTGTTACCGTTAAAATGTTAACTTTATGAAAATAACGTTACTTAACGATACTTATAGTGTGAATTTGGTAACGTTAACAAGCCCTGCTGGCAACATTACGAATATCGCGTAGTGTAATAGCCAGGCCCTTTGTGAACGCATCCATAACTCAAAAACCAATAGACAAAATTCACCAACCATAGAGTACATTAGTGCTCTATGATGTTTATGGTCAGGGTTTTCCAGATATTTCGACGTCTTCATTTATTCTGTTGTTGATAACACAGAGCTGTGATAAAATATTCATTCGTGTGGAACTTCAAGTATTGAGCAGTCATCCATTTGAAGAGCATTTACGAAGCGGCAGAATACTTTTACTGTAAGTGCAAATTGATGATTTTAATTACACTGGTCATTGACATAGAATCGATATTTGTTTATGTACAAAGTATAATTGCTTTATTGTATTGATTTTGAAATATCTTTGACGTGACAAATTTTTCTTCTGGTGGTTTGGTATATCACTGAAGATTCGGTTTACTGTAGCAAGCACATCAGGACAACTGACTTTCTTGTTAGAGTAAGTATCTCTTTTACACTGTTGTTGTCTCAGATCAAATAAAAAACTATTTTTGCTTGATCTGAGGTTGTTGTAAAAATCTAAAATTTCGTTTTTAATTTTTAAAGTAATATCACCTTGAAAAGCTGTCAAAAATCATCAAATACACTTTCTTTATTATTGCTTTTTAGGATCAGATAACCTTGTAAACTGAAAACACATCGAGATTCCTACTTGAAGACATAAGATCTAGACAAAGACAAAACAAGGTACAATAAAGGGGATAATATTTTCCCCTTAAGATACTTACTTAACAAAAAAAAAAAAACAGTTAAAACAAAAGAAAAATAGGTACCTACAAGGTACTAATTAAAGTAGGTAGGTAGGTACCTACCTGCTTTTTGTAATGTGTGTTGTGTAGGCAAGTGCTATGCGTTCCAAATAAGAATAGGTAAGTCAATAACAACGCCCAGTCCAGCCCAGTCGTCAACAACGCGTAGTGATCCTCGCGCTCCTCAAAGAGATGTCAGCAAACCGTAGGGGCCCAGCAGGGCCGATGCCCGCTAGCTAGGACCGCGGAGAATTTCTGAAAGGGAAACCCGTAGTCCTAGAACGCAAAGGGTAACTGAAGGATACAGGCGTGGTTCTAGTCAGTAAAAGTCTGACACGCCCTCCCGCTCCACCCAGAGCGCGAGAAGTCATTTTGATGATTTCCCACCTAAAAAAAAAAAAGTCAATAACCTCGATCTGTCAAATGTTGAGTGAAAAGTACGGTTTGCAAAGAAAACTTATTTGCGTAGGTATCAATAAAGGGTTTTTTTTGCTTTGTATTACTGAGTCTTAGTTAAATCTAGGTGAAGTAAAAACGTTATTGTTTAATCTAAATATATTAAGTCATAATTAGTTAAAACAAAAAACAAACAATTTTCTTTGTTATTTTAATTGTTAGGAACAATATTCGCCTTGTTCTTTCATTTCCCACTACTCAGACACTTCACACAGTGACGCAGAGATGAACAAAACTGAAGAACTGGATTCCAATTGAACTTTTTTCGTTCACGATTCGTAAATACTTTAATATATAAAAAAATTCTTGTTTGGCTCACCCTACCCAATTTCTTCAATTTGACAGTGTGACGTCATAACATGGCGTAAAAATCGATCCTATTCTTATTTGTTACGCATTGTATAAACTGAAAACACATCGAGGTACCTACTTAAACAAAAGACCTAGACAAAATAAGGGAATATTAAGCTATTGGTAACAAAAAAAAAACAGCTAAAACAAAAGTAAAATGTATGTAGGTACCTACTTTTTCTAACGTGTTGTGTTTACACAACTTTCTTATGCCCCGTTTACACGTGGGCCCAGCCTCGGCCAATCGCCATCCCTAGCCTTTGTGTATATACGGGGAAACCCCGGGCCGAGGCTGGGCCCACGTGTAAACGGGGCATTACGTTTCAACTTCCCAACGTTCTTACCTTTTACACAGTAATGGGTTAGTACAATTCATAAACATTTGTAAGTTTTAGGCATTTCGGATGTAAACATTGAACATTACCTATTTACTTATTAAATAGTGATAGTTTAGATAATTTAGTGATTTGCTAATTGTTTATTTCCATTAACTTAATTTGTATTTGTGTTACATTATAGCCATTACTAGAAATAAATTTATCGTTATTAATTAAGTTTTTCTAAAAATCGTGAATCACTTTCAATCACCATTAATCCTTTATTCGCTTTTCTTTGTCTGAA
This sequence comes from Mythimna impura, assembly GCA_905147345.3. Lineage (NCBI taxonomy): Eukaryota > Metazoa > Arthropoda > Insecta > Lepidoptera > Noctuidae > Mythimna > Mythimna impura. The sequence continues at coordinate 20,342,470 of LR990360.1, read as the reverse complement.
CTCATAAATTATACAAAAAAGTCGTGATTATTCCCAGTCCAAGGGCGGATCCAGCTTTGGCGCCAGGGGGGGGTCACTTAGTCATGGTCAAGTCATAAGAAGTTGTGATTTAATTTTGATAATAATAGATACGGGTAAAAATACATACATTAATAAAATACCTACTATTTTATCGATGTATGTACTGTACTAAAAAAATACCTATATTTAAATAACAAAATCAATTTTTCTCTAACGTCTTCTCCCGAAACGTGTTATCACTCCATCTACTTCAACGGCAACGAAAAAAGCATGTGGCGAACTCAAAAAAATGGACTGCCACAAGGTAGTGTTCTAGCCCCCTTGCTGTTTAACGTTTACACTAATGACCAACCGGTGAGCCCTAACACAACCCGCTTTCTGTATGCAGACGAACTGGCTTAACTTGCCAAGCCACTGATTTTGAGGAGATTGAGGCCAACCTTACCACAGCTCTCTCAGATCTTAGCCAGTATTATACTGCTAATGCGTTTAAAGCAAATCTCTCAAAAATGTGCGTCTTTCACCTTTGTAACAGACAAGCGGATTGAATGCTCAATATCTCATGGCAAGAGGTACCAATCATTCATAACCCCCATCCAAGATATCTCTTCATCACTCTGGATAGGTCTCTCAACTACAGAAAGAATTGCGAAAACGTTAAGCGGAAGGTGCATACGAGAAACAACCTGATACGTCGCCTAACATACACTAGATGGAGGCGTCTCCCCAAATTCTGCGAACAACTGGAATGGCGCTCCGCTTCTCCGCTGGTGAATATGCCTGTCCAGTATGGAGCCACTCCGCCCACTCTAACATAGTGGATACAGCACTTAATGAGACGTGTCAAATTGCCACTGGTTGCCTTATGCCGACTCCGGTACGAATGCTGTATCCACTAATCGGCATTGCACCCCCAGAAATTCGCAGGACTGTGGCTAGCCACATAGAAAGAACGAAACAACAATACGACCCTCGCCATTCAATGCACTATTACAGCTCGGTGCCCCTGAGACTTAAAAGTCGTAAAAGTTTTGTTGTAAGCGTGAGCCCATCTCAAAGTAAAACCATATGGCTTTACTTTGAGATGGGAGTGATGCTCTCTCCTGGACACGAGTTGCAATTTGAAAAATGCAAAGTTGGAAAACTCTAAACAGACTCCGCACGCAGGTTGGGCGCAGCAAAGACAATCTCCACACATGGGGATTCCTGAACGGTTCCGACCTTCAGTGTTTGTGCAGTGTCTCTCCACAGACCAAGTCCCACCTTCCATCCTGCATGACGTGCCCTGTTACCTGTTCATGTAGGGATCTTATGACAGTATCAGTGGACGACATTGCAATGGCCGAATACTGGGCCAGGTAAGGAATTTAATTAGTTTTACCATATTCGACACGCTAAGAACGTACGACACGCTACGTTTTTATGGACATGGAGAAGTGACATGACAGTCCAGTTAGACATTCGACCATTAAAGCTTCTAGCTATAATTTGATTTTTCGTAACGAGAGAGATCTTCCCGCTGTCGCTACACTAACATGTAGTGTAGCCATAATACATAAAAAAAAACTTACATTAGGATACGTCTCAAAATCAATATTTAAAATAAGGTCAGAAAACTTCTATTGATAAAATATTTTTATTTAATCTTTTCAAAGAACTCTCCACCAACCTCTATACAGAGTTTCATGCGTCTGAAACAATTTTCGAAATATTTTTTCCAGTCCGCTGCAGACACCTCTTAAACGGCCTTCTTGAACGCTGCTAGCGCGTCTTCCGGCGATGAAAACTGTATCGCTTTCGGCAGATTTTTTAATTTAGGGAATAAAAAGAAGTCACACGGTGCCAGTTCAGGACTGTAAGGACTGACTGACTGTAAGGTGCCCCAAGACTGACCGGTGCGGTATCCAGGAAGTCCCTCGTTTTTAGCGTTAAGAGCGCGGGCGCGTTGTCATAGTAAAGCAATACCCCGCGGAGCCCGGTGTGTTCGGTCGCTTGTTGCTCATTGAAGACAAATCTCCTGGCGGGCATTTTGTGGTATACCATTCGGCGTTGATGCTGCTTTGGTCTCGTAATGGAATTGAAATCAGATACCCAGTCAAAGTGAAGAAACTAGTGATCAAAATTTTCCCTGTGCTTCTCGATCGCTTCACTTTCGTAGGCGTTGTTTCGTTTTGAAACAGCCAAACTGTCAACTGACGCTTTGTTTCTGGATTGTATTGATAAATCCAGGATTCATCACCTGTCACAATGTCGTAAACGCGCCGAGACGAGCCTGCTTCAAATTTTTGAATCATATCACGGCACCACTCCACACGGGCCTGCTTCTGAGCTTCAGTGAGGTTGTGCGACACCCAGCGGCAAACTATCCTCCTCACACGAAGGTGCTCGTGTAGAATCTTGTGAATGCTTCCCGAACCAATCTGCTGAATCTCTTCGTATATAATTCGCCTGTTTTCTTGAATAATTTCTTTACTGCCAGCACACTTTCTTCCGTGACAGCTGTCGTAGGACGACCACTTCTTTGTTCATCCCCCAAAGTAAGGCGACCGCGCTTGAACTCGCTATACCAGCGGTAGATGCTTGCTTTTGAAGGTCTTTCATCCATAAAAGCAATTTGAAGTCGATCAAATGACTCATCAGGTTTTAGGCCACATTTAAAATCGCGAACGAATAATCCAATTATCAAAACATTTTTTAAATGCCGTTTCCGGAATTGAGTTCAGTTCTCGCCGTGAATTCTCTTTTACCGATTGAAAACGGGTGCCACGAAGTGATAATTTGAGTTTAGGAAAAGAAAGAAGTCGGCTGGAGCCACATCTGGTGAGTATGGTGGTTGCTCGATGGTATTTGTTGAGTGTTTGGTCAAAAATTCGTTCACAATGATAGCCTTGTGCAAAGGCGCATTATCGTGGTGAAATAAAACAAAATCCAAGAATTTTCTTTCCACAAATCTGGCCTTTTTCGTCGAATTTGCTCTCTTAAATGCCGCATAACGCTCAAATTATATTTTTTATTTACAGTTTGACCTTTCGGCAAGAATTCCGAGTGCACAACACCGCGATAATCAAAGAAAACAGTCAACATGACTGACTTTTGATCGAATTTGGCCTGGTTTTTTCGGTTTCGGTTCAGTTGGAAGGCGCCACACCGAAGCTTGTTGACTAGTTTGCATGTCCAACTCGTAAACCCATGTCTCGTCACCAGTAACAATGCGTTTTATGAATGTTGGGTCGGAATTGACTCGTTCTAGCATGTCCTCAGCGACTCTCATGCGATTGAGTTTTTGGAGAAAATTCAGGTCTTTTGGGACTAGCCGAGCGGTAACATGTTTCCTATCCAAATGATTAGTTAAAATGGTACGGATCGACTCGTGAGAAAACAGAAAGTTCGGCGGCTATCTCTTTCAAAGTTGAATGAGGATTTTCAGTCACTATTTCCTTCATTTTTGCGATGTTAACTTCAGTTGAAGACGTTGATGGCCTACCAGAGCAAGGCAAATCTTCCATCACATTTCGACCGCTTTTGAACGCTTTGTACCACTCATAAGCACGTGTTTTTGATAAAGTCGATTCACCGTAAGCCTTCTGCATTTTCAGTGACTCCGGATACGAAATTCCATTGGCGATGCAAAATTTAAGACAAACTCTTTGTTCAATGTTTTTGTCCATTATGAAATTCGCAATACACACTAGATATGGTATAACTAAAAACAGCACTGTATTTAATATAAATAACAGATGCAACTCAAACTCCGCGCCAAAATGGAAAACAGTTGTGCCAATCTACCAATAACAAAAAAGAAACAAAAATTTGAATTTGGAACCATAAACAAGTTCCCAAACAATTCCCGATACTTTTCTGTCTGAATGTACTTTTCTATATTTTTATATATTAAAAAGCGTACATTATGGAGGGCCAAAATTCACGTAAAATAGCAGATTTTCAGAGGTCTTTACTAGATTAGTTTTACACAAGTCTATGTTTTGATTTTTATAGAAGCCCCTAATACCCACGAGATATCTGTATATCCAAAATATCTGGAGAAAAAAAATGTACCTAGGGTTGGCCGCTCTTAAATTAATTAAATATTGAAGGTCCTTACATAAAATCTATAATGTGACAAAAAATTACATAAAAACATGTTTTACAATTTTAATCAGTGGTCCACCTAGGTTCTGGACCCAGCCCAGGGGGGGGTCATGACCCCCATGACCCCCCCCCTGGATCCGCCCTTGTCCCAGTCGTTAACAGTGTTAACGAGCGGGGAATACCCCTTCGGACTACCTACTTCAGTAGTCCGAAATTCTGCTTCACACAGAATCCATAGGAATGTGTAGTTATAAAACAAGAATAAAGATTTTGAATAGAGATTATGGTTATATATTATATTATAATAGCTTCTGGCTGCGGCTTCGACCGCGTGAAAGTAAGCTTCTCCATACCATACAAACTTTTGACAACCGTTTTAGCTCTTTGTGATCGAAATAAATCATATTCGTACCATATATGTCACTATCATACATACTTATTAAGTATTGTTGTTTTTTAACGTGAGAAGTCATAAAATGACTTCTTCTGCTCTGGGTGGAGCGAGAGTTAGTGACAGACCTTTACTGACTGAAACCTACAGTGTTCATTCAGTTGCTCTTTGAGAGGGCTGCGGTGAATCTTTCGATCAATCCACAGCCCTGCCTTTTTAAATACATACTAGGTAGGTACGTAACTTATATAATAATAACTTGAGACTAAAAATGCCAATGCATTCCACTACGTTTCTGAATAAGTCCTTTACTGTCCTACTTGTCCTTGTAATTTTTAACCGACTTCAAAAAAAAGGAGGAGGTTATCAATTCGGTTGTATTTTTTTTTTTTTTTTTATCATTTTTTTTTTTTTTTTTTTTTTATGTGTTTTACCTCAGAACTCCGTCGTTTATGGACCGATTTGCAAAATTTTTTTTTCCCTGTACAGGATATGCTTCCAGATTGGTCCCATTTTTTTCAAAATCCATTTCTGATGATGGAATCCATGAGGAATCGAGGGAACTCCTCAAAAATTATAGGCAACCCTATGGTAATTTTAGTATTTTCATCAAGAACTTAAGCATTTACAGTCAAAAAGTAACATTTGATGAAGTGGAACTGATGAAGAAGACCAGAAATGGTCAACGGAACTTCATACACAAATAGATATTACAATGAAGATATACATAGTTAAGCGACTATCACAATACAAATAAATGAATGATTCTGAATAGTTACGTTGAAAATGGTATCATCGAAGTGATCTGATGATGATGATGGAGCCGGAAGGTAGGCACTGGAACTCCGTAATTAATCAATGTAACCTAGCCGTGTTTGGACTTATTAGAATTGTCATGAGATGCACTTTGGCTACAACGTACTATCGAACTGATCTGATGATGGAGCCGGAAGGTAGGCACAGGAACTCCGTAATTAATCAATGTATCCTAGCCGTGTTTGGGCTTATTAGAATTGTCGTGAGATGCTCTTTGGCTATAAGGTACTATCGAACTGATCTGATGATGGAGCCGGAAGGAGGAAGGTAGACACAGGAACTTTATAATAAAACAATGTAACCTAGCAGTATTTGGGTTAATTGGAATTGTCATGAGAAATAGGCACTCTGTTTATAAGTGTATCGCAACTAAAAAGTGTGAAATAAAAACTTTTTAGAAAAAAAAAATAACCGACTTCACTAAAAAAAACACTAAAAGGATCAAAATAACTTTAATTTCGGAAGTCGGTGTTAAATAAGAAACAAACAATACCTAGAAACACCGACTTCCAAAATTAAAGTTATTTTGATCCTTTTAGTGTTTTTTTTAGTGAAGTCGGTTATTTTTTTTTTCTAAAAAGTTTTTTTTGTTTTTTTTTCTGTTTGTAGTATCTGTTATTTGTTTATTGTGTAAATGTACCACAGTGTTGTCTTTTTTAACCCAAAAATTGACTGGTAGAGAATGCCTTGTTGCATTAAGTCCGCCTATGTACCACTACTAATAATATAATATAATAATAATATAATATTCCACAACTATCACACAACGCCGTCTAGTCCCAAACTAAGCAGAGCTTGTGTTATGGGTACTAGACAACTGATAAACATACTTATATATTTCTAAATACATACTTAAATAGATAAATGACACCCAGACACAGAACAAATGATCGTGCTCATCACACAAACATTTGTCCTAGGTGGGAATCGAACCCGCGACCCTCGGCGTAGCAGTCAGGGCCACTAACCACTAGACCAACAGGCCTGTCATGAAGTTTAAATAAATAAATAATATTATTTCAGTAGACAGTAATATTAAATATACTTATATGTATTTTACTAATATTTATATACCACTTAGGTACTGTGGCACAGTGGCAGAAAGAAGAGACACTTATATTTTTATAACACCTAAATTGTACCTGTGTGCACAAGTAGGTACTTATAACTTATTTAATTTGATTTGATCTTTTTTTTCATGACTTCATTTTACTGCGATCATCGATGTTTTTGTTTGCCCATTCCTTACATAATATAATTTGGTGTATATTATTTTGCCCTTTGGTTTTTGCTAATCTAGACAAATAAAGATAAGTAACCTATTCCTTACTTTGATCAGTACCATTTAAAGCTTAGGTAGGACTAAAAAAGGATCCTATAGTTTTCATAATTATTTAAATTAAGTTAAGTATTGTAAATAACTGACTGGTAATAAGAACTGCAGGAAATGTGTCACTTAGTAAATGAATCATTTAAAACAAAGATCCGTAATGAGTGTGTCATACGTATTCTCGTATTTAAGATAACATAATTGTGGGTTCAAAAGCAACTCCACGAAATTAAAGTTTACGTACATTTAACAAATAATATAGAAACTTGGATGAACTGTCAGCTTAATAAGGAAATAAATGGAATCAACTAATACTAATTGACTCTTTGGTTTGTCCCGTGGTAAGGAATAGTAATAAAATTTTAAAAAAATAATAGAGTTTGCCTGTTGACATCCCAAATTGGTATATTTAGTTTTGACTTCATCACCAATTACATATATCACTCGCATTTTCCTGCACGTTCATTTGTATAATTCGGATCACCTCAGAGCCTTGAAAGACGTTTACCGTTTACTGCTTGTCGCAGGCTTCTTAAGATTGTCTGCTCTCAGAAGTTTGTTCTATCACAAAGGTAGACGTCAGATTTTGGAATAACGTGCATTTAACCTTTCTACATTTATTGAGAATACTGGGCTAGTGCGAGTCGGACTCGCGCACTGAAGGTTCCGTACAAACTTAAGTACCTATAGAAAAATTTAAAAAAAAATCCCAAACTTAAACTCAATTTTATTTCACAAAGGCATCTAGGTACATGGGCACTTATAAAATGTCAGATGCTAGCGCACATACTCTCGGGATAAAAAGTATCATATAACTTGGATGAACTGTCAGCTTTATAAGGAAATAAATGGAATCAACTAATACTAATTGACTCTTTGGTCTTGGACTTGGCCAACCCGTGTGCTAAGTAGATTTCATCCAAATGCGTTTAGCCGTGGGGGCGTGAAGGAGTAACAAACTGACAAACTTTCGCCTTTATAATATTACTGTGATATAACTAAAGAAATCTAAACAAAGGATCCTACTTTTTCCATGAAAGAATGTTAATAGATACTGTTGTTTAAGCTTTTCATAAAAGTAATTAGCTCCTATCGTCATTAGGTACCATTTAGAAGCTGTCGTTTGTGTTTCATTATAAGTAAATTATTCAAAATTATCATATAGATTGTATTTCCTATTTCTACATAATGTCATCATTATCTGCCCAGAGTTATTCCATGTGTCATGATGCCCCAATGGTTAAGGCACCCACTTCTGATGCATGTGATAGAGCGTTTGAAAACGGGCAAGCACCAATGTGAATTTTTCAATTTATATGTTATTATCCACTGTTGACACTTCGCGTGACCCAAGGGCTGGCTTTTGCTTCGGTCAGAGATTAAGCATTGCCATACAACGTGGCAATGCCGCCAGTCTTTTGGGCATACTTCCAGTCGACAGCGATGCGGAGGAATTTTTTGACGCCATATTTTAGGCAGGAGTTTTGAGTGTTAGAGGGTGTTGGGGTTAATAGATGGACACCAAAGCAAACACGGTTTTAAGGATTTGAATAATAACTATTTATTAATTCTTTACTTTATATTGGAAGGTGTGTTTCAGTAATATTACGTGAGACGTGTGCTTCTAAGCAAGGCTAAAGGAATACAGTAACTGTAACCATACTAGGGATTTCAGTCAAGTGCTGACGAGGGGCTCAGACCGATTAAATACAATATTTTTTGGTTAGAAAGAGAAAGATCATAGTGTTGAAGTAGGATGGATTTGTTTTTGTTATATTCCAACAGAGGGGACCTCAAGAAAGCCCAGTTGCCAAAATTAACAACACAAGATAGAGCTACTTGGCGCAGGAAAGTGAGGAGACCCGACCCCCCCAAATAATGGGACCAGGGAAGGAAGAAGAAGAAGAAACCCGCTATGAGACACGGTATATATTCTCTTCTAAGCATGGATTTAAATAAAATAATTTATTGGAAATAATAATCATGACTTACGCACTTAAAACAGTTGGTAGGAACATAGGGACTGGTTTTATTAAAGCTAATATAATAATAGTCGTAATACTGATTACTGTGTGAGTCACAGAAGCCGTAGTTAGTAGGCCGACCAGTCAAGCCAGCCACGATGTCTCAGTCTGACCGCGATGACTCAGCTATGAATAGGAAATAAGTATTTACGTAGTCATAACAAAAGAAAAATATTCTAGGTATCATCAATAAACCGGTTATTTGAGAAATGGTCTCGGAAACAGACTACTTTCTTTTTTTTACATTTTGTTTAAATTGGCACTTAAAACTTAATAAACGTGATTAACAGACTAGAGAATCTAAGTACCTAATAAAAAACCGACCGACTTCCAAAAAATAAGAACTACGAGAAACCAAAACTAGAAACAACGACTGTTTCTAGTTTTGGTTTCTCGTTTTTCGTCGCCGACTTCCGTAGATAAAATTATTTTTTAACCGACTTCAAAAAAAGGAGGAGGTTATCAAATCGGTTGTATTTTTTTTTTTTTTTTATCATTTTTTTTTTTTTTTTTTTTTATGTGTGTTACCTCAGAACTCCGTCGTTTATGGACCGATTTGCAAAATTTTTTTTTCCCCTTATTTCTTTATCATGTCTCTTTTTTGAAAGTTTGTTTTAATTTATGTAGAAGACTTTTTTTTATTTTTCTCTTTTTAGATTTATTTATCATCTTAATACCCATCCGAATTAGCTCAATAGTTTTTGAGAAAATCGCAAACATACATACACACTTCATAGGGATCGAAAACAGAACCTTATCTCCTTTTTAACCGAATTCAAAAAAAAGGAGGAGGTTATCAATTCGGTTGTATTTTTTTTTTATCATCATTTTTTTTTTAATCTTTGTTACCACAGAACTGCGTCGTTTATGGACCGATTTGCAAAATTTTATTTTTCCCTTATAGGATATGCTTCCAAATTGGTCCCATTTTTTTCAAAATCCAGTTCTGATGATGGAATGAATCCATGAGGAATCGAGGGAACTCCTCAAAAATTATAGGCAACCCTATGGTAATTTTAGTATTTTCATCAATAACTTAAGCATTTACAGTCAAAAAGTAACATTTGATGAAGTGGAACTGATGAAGAAGACCAGAAATGGTCAACGGAACTTCATACTCAAATAGATATCACAATGAAGATATAGTTAAGCGACTATGACAATACAAATAAATGAATGATTCTGAATAGTTACGTTGAAAATGGCATCATCGAAGTGATCTGATGATGATGATGGAGCCGGAAGGTAGGCACAGGAACTCCGTAATTAATCAATGTATCCTAGCCGTGTTTGGGCTTATTAGAATTGTCGTGAGATGCTCTTTGGCTATAAGGTACTATCGAACTGATCTGATGATGGAGCCGGTAGGAGGAAAGTAGACACAGGAACTTTATAATAAAACAATGTAACCTAGCAGTATTTGGGTTAATTGGAATTGTCATGAGAAATAGGCACTCTGTTTATAAGTGTATCGCAACTAAAAAGTGTGAAATAAAAACTTTTTAGAAAAAAAAATAACCGACTTCACTAAAAGAAAACCACTAAAAGGATCAAAATAACTTTAATTTCGGAAGTCGGTGTTAAATAAGAAACAAACAATAGGTACCGAGAAACACCGACTTCCGAAATTAAAGTTATTTTGATCCTTTTAGTGTTATTTTTTAGTGAAGTCGGTTATTTTTTTATCTAAAAAGTTTTTTTGAAGTCAGTTTTTGGGCCTAATTGTACTACCAATACATAAAATGCCCGATCACTCTCCGAATCCCCATTTTTATTTTTTGGGTAGGAATTCGGAGACGAAAAATCATCAAATAATTCCTCCCACTCAGCGTGAAGTGAGAGGAGAGGGAGTCTCAGACTTTTACTGACTAAAACCCAACTATGTTAATACAGTTTTCCTTTCCGTTCCCAGGGCCACGGTAGACCAGGTAACTCTTTCGAACAGTCCTGAATCTTCGACTCTTTTAAAATCTCTGATAACATGAGACATTTTTTTTTGTATGAGTAGATACTTACCGACACGTTGGGGAGCAGTGATGGCCGAGCGGTAACGGCCCCTACTTACGAGTTGTAGGTCGCGGATTCAAACCCAGCCAGGCGCATTACTTTGTGTAATTTATTTCATCACCACTGCTCTCAAAACGGTGAAGAAAAACATCGTGAGGAAACCGGCATGTCCTAGAACCAAAAATTTGAAGACATGTGACATTCACCAATCCGCACTGGGCCCGCGTGGTGGATTACGGCCCATTCCCTCTCCTAGATAGAGGAGGCCTGAGTCCTAGCAGTGGGAACATTAAGAGGCTGATTATGCTATATGCTTATGCTATGTTGGGGAGCATGAATTTTCTCTATGTTGTGATATGTTTGCACTAGTAATGTAATCTAATTTTACTCCTATTCTCTAGCATTGGTTAGCGTTTATTCATGAAAGCTTGGAAAGTGTTAGAACTAGTCAGTTTTATGGGTCTACAATAAGGTACCGCAAAAGCTGATAATCATCCGCAGCCAGGCTTCAACCACTGCTGAGCCTCTCTTTATCATAATCTATATATATAAAAACTTTTTAGAAAAAAAAAATAACCGACTTCCCGACTTCCGAAATTAAAGTTATTTTGATCCTTTTAGTGTTTTTTTTTAGTGAAGTCGGTTATTTTTTTTTTTCTAAAAAGTTTTTTATTTCGTTGTCACTTGTTTTCTTGCTATAATTATTTGGTATGTATGTATTTAAATATGTATTTTAGTGTTAAGTATGTTTCTTTTTTTTTACCTACTTAGTTTCTTTTTTTTTCTCACCTTTTGTTTAGCTTATTTTGTAATGCACCAAGTGCAACCCCATTTTATGTCCTGACAATCTCTTTCCATACCAGGTTGCCTGGAGGAGATCGCGGAATGCGATAAGGTTTTTAATATAAGGCTCTTATGTATGTATCATTATTATTATCTTGGTGTGCAATAAAGTATATATAAATAAATAAATAATACTAATTCACCGTTGCAGTGCAGATTAGGTTGATTTCAAATGAATTATTTAAATCGGTATTTTCATAGTTTTGACGACACAGTCAAGCGATGTGTTTAGAGCCCAGGTCAGGCATTTTTGTCTTTTCGATATTGAGGGTTCCGTACCTCAAACGATAAAAAAAGGAACTAACTAACTTTACCTCATTATAATATTAGTGTACCTATGTTATTTTTGTTTCGATTTCTATTCGATGGTATATACAGGGAATAACGGAAAGTTTGCTTATTTTCGATATTTAAAGACTACTAAGAAGAACTTCTTATTTACGTTCTTTGATAAATACCCTATAAATAAAACGCTCAATATTTTATGATCTAGACTATGTGGACGTCGGCGTTTAACCGAAATGGCTCGAAATCACGCGCGAACGCGGCGTTCGCTTGGGGTTTGAGTGTGCCCAATAAACGATCAAACTTAACTTCATAAACGAATTACGCTTATACGATCCAACCAAGGATCAAACAAAGTTTAACTCTTTGTTAGTCCTCAGCTAATTTTTATTTGGCTTTTTAGCTATTCTCCATAACGGCAAGACGACTGAGAATTAAGATATTATTTGAGAAACACTGCCGTTGACGTTCAAACTTGTTCGTTGTGTAAACTGTTTGATAAACGTGTCAAACAAAGCTGCCTATTATCAAATAATTTGACAAACAATTTGATCGTTAGTAGAGTGCTTTATTTTGTAGTTATCAGTTTGTGGTTCGGCGGTCTGCAGTAGTACCTAAGTAATGAGATAATAATAAGTACATAAGTATATATACGTGTATGGTACGCATAATCTAATTGTTTAAAAATCATTATTAATTTCTTGAGTGATTAGTCAAGGGTTCTTGTTAGCTCGTTAGCGGAACTCTAAAAATCTGTGACGGGTGACGTTACTTTGTCAGAAACGGACCGATTCCGATTAGAAAAAGGATGTTAGTGTATAATGTAACAGTGTAAGTGTAACTGTTCTCATAGAATTTCTAATCAGAATGACCTCATAGGTATATAGTCAAACTTAAATAAAAATATAATGAAATACTTTGTTCCGATGTGGGAGTAGTAACGAATGTTTGTCGTCGATTCAAAGAACATTACATCTCGCCTGTATTCCCTAAGGATTGGGCAGAGGTGTACCGTGAACCAAAGAACATTGTACATATATTATACGACCACAGTTTGTCAATTATGCCTAAGTCCAACATAGTAAGGGTTTATGTTCTATAGCAAATACGTACCTACATACTTTTTTTTAAATTTTGTATATATTTGGGTGTACAAAAAAAAAAAAACTGAACTTAAAGTTGAATAATAGATATTTATTTATGTTTGTTTACCGATTTCTCGTTCAATTGTGGACCAATTTTGAAATTTATTGTTTTTTTTTTTTGTAAAGAATATACTCGCGAGTTGGTCTTATGTAAACATTGTCATGAAGATCAATCATTTGTTACGTACAATTGATGACTGACTAAAGAACCTTCTCTTTCTTCAGTCAGTCATCAACTGCAGAGGGTATAACCTCCTCCTTTTTGAAGTCGGTTAAAAACGGCGTGAGCTTTGACACGACAGATGTGAAAACTTCGTCAAGGCACAGAATAAGTAATAGTACCGTAAAATGGGGATACTTTGATCAATTTTTAACTTTATATGGCTGTAGCATTCTCATTTTTAGCGAGATTATTATTATTTAAAAGTATAATAATCGGTTTTTTGTGTAGATTTGAATAAGCTAATTTGAACATTTATAGGGTGACTGGCAATTAGTGTACGATACTTAAACACGTGATTGTGCTCATGATAACAAACAATTTTTATTATGGGAGCAAAGCCGAAATCGCGAAAAAAATATCAGCTGTTCAGTACATTAGGCAAACATAAATGTACTGAACAGCTGATTTTTTTTCGCGATTCCAGGTTTGTTCCTATAGTAAAAGTTGTTGGTTATCATGAGCACAATCACGTGTTTAAGTATCGTACACTAATTGCCAGTCACCCTATATATAAAAAAATTAAAAAGTAAGCGATCAAAGTTAAACCGTGAGTGGGGATACTTAGATCACCCATGTTTTTACTATGGAATTTGAAAGTACCTAAGTAGACCCGAAACGATACTACGGAAAAAAATAATCGAAAAAATCGACCGGTAATTTTTCATTTTATAAGCATTTTAATGCTTTAGGGTACATAACTTTGATCATATAAATAAAACAGATTTTACTCTAATCAGTCTTTATTTTACGACTTAGGAACATAAATTGTTTTTACTTAGAAATAAGCAATAGTTTAACTATCAAATCAAAGAAAATTGTATTCTAATCAGTTCTTTTTTTTTCTTTGCGGCGACTCTTGTCGAATATTCGTCCTTGTGCTTTTTTAATATAGAATATGCCCAATCGGGGCCTGGGAGATTATTTTGGAATCTAGCAACATGTCGGCCTTGTCTGTCTAAATAAGCTTTTGCTAAAAACCTCAAATCAAGTGCGGTTAAAGGATAACCCCAGTCAGAACATTTTGCTGCCGCCTTCAACAGAGATTTTTCTTCGGTATGGCTAAAAATAGGTTGTGCACCTGGAGTTCTAGTAGTTTCCTTTATATTTATTATACAGAGTTCCAAAGGAAATATCATATTCTCTGGATGCAGCCCGTAAACACATAGCTCCTCACTACTCTTGACAAAGCTTCATTTAATAATTCGTCACTGTAGTTTATATATCTTCTCGTTCCGGGTTTTTTTTTTTGTAATCTCGCGGCATGATGTTTCTGAAGCAATAGATTAATAATAATATATAAACAATCGTAAGAATCGGATAAAAGTAGTTAACCACACTACACTCTTACTTTAAAACGTAGGGTTACTTTGATCACCGATCAATCTCACCCAGCCTGTTGATCAGTCACCCCGCGTTAATTTTTTGCCAAAAACACAAGCAAATTTTGAGGTTAGGAAATCACAATATTTTTTTATAGTTCACAAATTAAAGTTAAACTAACCGAATATAAATTGCATTATGCCTATATACAAAGCGAATTAGTTACGGACAAAGTTTTGCAGGCTAAAAAAAGATATTAATATGTAGTTACTCACCTTTTCAATTGTTTTATGCAAAACGAGCCGCCGCACTCGCCTATGCTTCTAAGGGAAAGATGGCTGACGATCATTGTTGCCAACACAAAAAAAAAGTGGGCTAGTGCGTGCCGTTTTCTCAATATTTGCACATAAGTTTCTAAAAGAAGTTTCGATCAATGTCGCCCCGCGATTTAAAGTAACCCCATTCTACGGTACCTACAAGTGTCAAGGCTAGTGTTGATTCTATCTTTCTCGCTCCCTTTGTCGACTCGAACCGACGATACCCGAATGAGCGTTATTTAGCCGAGCGTGACGGTTCACTCTCATAAAATGCTTAGTGCGCCCCAAAGAGTAAAATAATATAGAGGTGCGCCCGAAGAAGTTTAATATTATAAAGCTCAAAATAATATTAATTTCGGAAGTCGGTGTTTCTATAACAGTTTTGTTTCTTTATTTAACACCGACTTCCGAAATTAAAGTTATTTTACACTATTTAGTATTTTTTTACATTGAAGGCGGTCGATGGTTTTTTTTTTGTAATATGGTTTTTTATTTAATACTTTTCAGTTGTGGACCCCTCAGCCAAATTTAAATACCTTCCACCTTTCGACTCCATCATCAGATCAGTTTGATGGTACTTACCAAAGTGCATCTCATAACAATTCTAATAATCTCTATAAAAATCTTTTCTTTCTTTCTTTATTTCTTACTTTCTTTCTTTCTTTCTTTCTTTCTTTCTTTCTTTCTTTCTAGGCTAATACTTTGTTTTATTATAGAGTTCCGGTGCCTATTTTTCGGCTTCATCATCAGAGCAGTCGGTTAAAATTACTAGTCTAACTGCCTACTCACGACAGATATCTACAAATAGTTTTTTTGTCCAGGCCACCATGACATACGAGCTGCATATGAGCGGGGTGGTCACCGGCTCTCTGAGCTGCTTCTGCCTGGCGTGCGACGTCCTCTTGCAGTCCGCGCACCACGCCACTGACCACGTGCGAACAGCACAGCATCAGAACAAGGCAGGCGCGGTGCAGTTCTCCGACAAGTTTCCAGATGAGCATATTAAAAAGGTGAGTTAGTTAGAGTAGCATTCGGGTGCGTTTTTGTCCAAACGTACAAAATACAGCGACACCGGCTTTTTTTTTCTTTGGCGGGAAATCATCTAATGAAATCTCTCGCCCTAGGGCGGAGCGCGAGGGCGTGTCAGACTTTTACTGACTAACCCTCGGTTTCTGATTTAAGCATTCGAAGTTGAGAATTACTTAAACTACTTTGCCCTGAAAACCTGTCAAAATTTGGCAGTTAAGTATGGTTTGAGACGTTCTTAACTCAAAATACTTGTAGCGACATCTATGGCGTCACATAAGAACTAATCCTGCATCGCGCAATCAAAGTTCTCCGCGCAATTAGAACATATAGAACAGCCCGAAATCATCTATCGGGCAGCTGCCCACCAGACATAACACCCGTCTGGCCGGAGGATCCTCCCTTTTCAACGGAGGTTTGCGGGACTTTCATTCTGTTCCGCATACCCCCAAATACTCAATTCAGAAATCCGCCATAAAACCTACTCCTGTTCCTTCTTAGCCTTCATTCCATGGCCCCAGTAGGCTTCGATCCTGCTGGGCCCTTACGGTTTGCTGACATCTCCTTGAGGCGCGCGTGGAACACTACGCGCCGTCGACCACTTGAGCTCGGTTACCGGACGGTCGGACGGCGAGCTACCCATTGCTCGCCGTCCGCAAGCCCGCGCCTACGGTGGCTGGAAATCGGGATCAGAATCCCGACGGCTGGCGCGTGAGGGCCGTTCCTTGGCGCGTGCAGTCGCCTCCTTTTCTAGCATTATTGCTTCACAGAAGGAGTCGAAACGATACCGGTTTGGCCTGCGTGAAAGTGGATTTCTCTATACACACTTTTGACCTCCGTTTTGTTTCCTTAGGCGGTGATTTCTGGAAAATCCTGTCTTAGCTTGTGTGCGTGCCAAACTGATCAACGACAGTTCAGTGGTTTCAGCTGTGTGTTGATAGATCAGTCAGTCAGTATCGGTTGCCTTTTATATTTATAGAAGAAGACTAGCTGTTACCCGCGACTTGGAACTCGACTGGTCTAGCTCTTTCCTGTTCCCCCGGGAACAGGAACCATCTCGGGAGTCCTTAGAACAACCCACCAACGTATCCCAATCCTCTCCATGACACACATAGAGTATTAATGTAAACATAAACACACTAAATCACACAAAGAAGTGGCTCAGAAACGGGAACAATGGAAAAAATGGAGGGAGATATTTGCCCAGCAGTGAAACAGTATAGGATAGATATAATAATAGTAAAACTGTCGCTGCAAGGTTGGATCAAGGGCCTGTTACAGAAGGCAGTCTTACTCCTCGATACGGCTCGCATTTTGAGGAGGTTCCTGTCTCTATAGTCCTAACCACCGGTAGCTTGGACCCTGCTCGCGACCCTGACGGACTATAACTATTTTTATATTTTTGTATGGTTTAAAATTGTGCAAAAAATTTACGGAAATAGTACATTTTGATACAAGTGCAGAAAGTTTGTCATTGGGACCGAGGCGGAATTCGCACGAGCCGTAGGCGAGTGTGTTATGGAGCCGAGGGCTGATAAATTTGCACGAATCAATCAACTTTTTTCAATACACTTACGAAGAAATGAATAAATAGGGGTTGACCGGCGACTCGTGGGGGTCGACGCGCGCCCAGCCTGATACGATAAATGTAATATAATAACATTGTGGCGGGGAGAGCACGCGCTCTTTTCTGCACTAGTGCGGAAAACAGTCTATTGCGTGCCTAAAAGCGGTGGGATAAGAGCGGGTTTTCGAGTAAGTGTATTGAAAATGAATAAACGAAATAATAATAAGTACAGTCACATTTCCGCTCTACAGAAATGACCTTGCGGCATCAAGCCGCAATTCACTTAATTACGGGAACTACCCTGTTTGCCTAACAACCATTTAAATCGGTATAAATGCTTAGTATCAGTATTGTGATATGATATGTACGAGTACCTATTTGTATTTCTCCCCATTCTTCAGCTTTCAATCAGTGTTTTTTTTTCGAAATCGGATTTTCTCCTAGAGATAATCTTTTACAAAATAATGTATTTATAAACAGTTGAGATGATTCGATTCATTTGTTTTTCCAGTTCAAACGAGGCTACTACTGCGAGTTCTGCAACGTTCTGATGCCAATTGCGTCCAAAGTCAATGTACATATTACTGAAGATGAACACAAGCACAACAAGGGAGTTCTTCTGCTGAAACCGCTGGGACTTGATGTAGTGGCTTTCAATAACGTTCTTGTTGAAGAACTGGCTTGGCACGGCCTTATTGAAGGAGTTTGCTCACTCTGTAACATAGAGTTTGAAGATGAGGATGAACATAAGACTGATGCAGAGCACTCTTTGAATCTAGTTTTGAAACCTATTCAGTTTGGAGCTGGTAATGCCATCTTTCGTCATGTAAGTATGTTATGAAAAACTACTCGTAGTATAATATGTAGAAATTTTCTGTTGAAGTTGAAAAACTTCAGTTGGACCAACCTACATATTTATATAGGTACAGTGTATTTGTTATGGATAGCAACCTCTGTCAACCCCTAATATTCCCTTATTATAACTTATTTGTGTTAACCTACTTCTTTCAACAGAATATCCTTACATAGTGTTAGATAATTATAAAAACAAAACAAAGAAAAGTTTAATCATCAATTCTAATTTCACAATGAAATGAACTATTTATTTGTATGATTTCAGTTAGATGACACAGCAGTCCAATGCCTGACATGCAACAAGTTGCTAGCTCCCGGCAGGATGAGCAAACATTTTTTCGACACAGAGCATCTCGAGCTTTACGCGAAACGACGCAACGAAACTAATGGAGCCTGCCGAGGAACCGAAGCTAAAGAAAACTGCCAAGAAAAAGTAAACAACATGACTTCAGTCACAGAAAATGATGACGAAATAAAGAATTCTAACATAAACACGGATGCCAACGAAAAGATTATGAAAGAGGATACGAATAACGATGAAAAATCACCGACTGAAGACAAATCTAAAATTCTCGAATCTATTGCCAAGTACCAAACTGAAGGAATCAACATTAATTTGGAAACAGAAACAGCTTTTTGTAAAAAATGTTCAGAAGTTGTAACATTTGACTTCAATGAGATAGAAAACCACATCGACAACCACACATCTGGTACAGAGGTTGATTCCGACTTGCTATATCCATCACACCTAGATCAACATTTGAATCGAGTCGATATTAATGACAAAACGACACAATCTTCTGACGATCAACAAAATGAGGTAAAGTACACCTTAAAAGCTCTAGGAAAAAATGTCCAAAACGATTCTTCAAATGATGAAGATTATGAGACCATTTCAACATGCTCAGTTGATGACTTGGATGATCCCCCAACAGAAAACTTTGAAAAAGATATCCAAGAAGAAGAGATAAGGGACTTTGCACAAGCAAATAAAATAACTTATAACAGAAACTTTAAGAACTCTTTTTGTCGCGTTTGTGAAGTACGTCTACCGGCTTCTTTTAAGTCCATAAAGGAACACGTGGAAGGCACCAATCACAGAAGACTCGCAGCTTCCTCTAAGCCCTCTACAACACAACCGAAAACTCCGGGAAAACTGACAAAGCAGGCAACGATAGAATTCTTAGATACAGCTATCCATATACAAACATTCTTTTATGTCGCCAGTATGATAAACGAGAAATATTGCATTCTTAAGAATAGCTTGTATTTAATATCGGAGAATGATTCAAGAATGAGGTGTTTTGTATGCGACATGAATTTGCCGCCACATTCGGACGTCGATGACCATGCGAATTCGACCCAGCACCACGACAGGTGGAAAAAAGTGCCTGTTATAACATCGGAGAGAAACGAATTCATCAGAGAGGTATAGTAAATCAGTAATTTAGTGTTCAGTAACCTTGTATTCCACATAACTTTTTTCGCATTCTTTTCAATAGGAGCTATAATTCCCTAGTAGACCCTTCAGTGGGTCGCGACTTCGCGAGCGAACATTGGATACTCTCTGTAAAGCCGATGCCTAAATTATAGACATTCTTTTCATTGAAAAAGAACTTGTATATTTTCACTTGAGCAAATCGGTTTAACTTTTTTTTTCTTAAGTAAACAGTTTATCATTCAAATGCATCGTCAAAACATAGTTTTTCATGGAAGGCGAGAGGGTGAGTCCCGATTTGGGAAGTTTTTATTAGGTGGGTCATGTTTCAATCAACTTATGAAACTAACGAGTTGGGGACCGCACCAATTTTGTTTGGGTCCTGATGAACCCAAACAGACTCTTCGCATAATCAACATTTTATAGAGACAATTCTATGGAAAGTGCCTAAACCGAGTCAGTTTAACTTAATGACTCGAAGAGATAATTTCTATCAGTTTTCTCGTTCCACAACTCCACAGTTCAACATAATCTTGTTTCCATCTATGTATTTAGGTAGCTTATCGTACTGCTATTTTTTTTTGTTATTAGTTTTTTTAAGCTATTGCATAGCTTCTATCGAGGGCCTTGAGCGCGGGGACCGAATCCAGAAATTCCGTAACGAAAAAAACCTCACGCTCCCCACTCCGACGGGCACGGAGGTGTGGCTTGAAGGAGGTGTGGCTTGAAGGCCGTGCATTGTCTAACGTCGTTTCTTTTCGGCAGTCTTCGACACGGTGTTTGTGTGCGTGCAACTAGCCGTATTGTACGACTCTACATGCTATGCAATAGCTATACCGCGGCAGTCCCCGAGTGCCACACGTATTTTTTAATATGATGTTGTCTTAACATTACAGGTTCGTCCCGAGCTATATCACTGCGGGTTTTGCCATCTCTTAGTCTATGGTTGGACTGACATGAAATGTCATCTCGAGTGTTCAGAGCACCGGGAACATAAGACTGATTGGGAGTTTCGAATGATGATGCATTTGCCTGGCGTACAGCGGGAAATAGGGCGACAACGAATGATGAGGACCATATCTATGATGAGATTGTTCAATATGTTTCATTGATACCTCTGAGTAACTTACTGCGAACTTGATTGACATAAGTTGATACCATAATTTTTTATTAAGTATAATATTTGTAATTTTTTTATGTTAACCTATTTGTTGATAAATGCTGATCTTTTAACAATCGTATAGTTATGGTACTTTAAGTACTTACATACTAGCTTCTAACGTACAATTTCTACAGCGCAGACCGCTCTAAAGCTAATTTTTTAAAGTTTCGAGGGAAATAGAAGCGGTTGTGTAGTGATGTCACCCACGATATTGAAATCTCATATTTGGATGGAATTTAAATTACAAATGAACTCAATAGCTCGTCTACCATACAAATTAAACAAGTGTTTCGTCGTCACTTCACTTTTCTTTAATCCGTCTAGTCGGTGCAGTACGTTAGAGAGCAGTAGGCTCTTCAAGTACTTGTCCTAGCTTATTCGTACATATTAGTTTAGAACATTTATTAGTTATTAGTATTCTTATATCGAACTATTTTTTTTTCCCAAATTCCCAAATTAACCCAACTTCTTCCAGGTATTCTTTTCTTTTCGAACTACATAATTATTTCCCTATTATTCTGATATATTCTTTGACTGCTTAGTTTCCAGCTCTGAGGCCCTACTACGAGATCTTATCGTGATCCATTTTACGACCTAAGCACTGTTAAAAGGATGGAGCTAGGACTTGCTTGCTAGTTTTCTCGCTCGCAGCCCACCGTATGTCCCCTGGCCACAGTGAATTGAACCCTGTTTATCGTTGCAATGATTCAGAAGTCATGTGACTTCGCGAGTTATGCCACCTCTATAGGTGCCAGGGGCCTCTTACCATGACGTGTTAAAATGCCAGAAAAAGGGATGGAACTACACCCTAGATAGCTTGATCCCTTTAACAGTTCGGTTTAGGTCAGAGCCCGTGGTAGGACCTCAGGTGACACAATCCGTTCGTCTCGCATCATTCGCGATTCAGTTAGACCGGCTCTTTTAATTCTTGAAATTTTGTTTTCTTTTATTTTATGGTCTGTGCTCACCACGTTTTTTAAACGCGCCGTTGACGCGCGTTATTGCGATACAGACGCGATACGCACGAGAGTCTGAGGCAGCCTGTAAAGCGCACCGTCGACGCACGTTTCTAAAACTTGCGTCAATGGCGCGTTTAAAAAACGTGGTGTGCACAGGCCCTTAATCTTATCTAATCTTAGTACCCTGTAATTTCTTTACGACTTGATTTTTGATTTTATATAATTCTATTTTATTTTTATTTGTGAGGCTTATGTTTTAATAAATAATTTTCTCTTTACAAAGTTGCTTAATGCTAAACCTTAAAAATTCAGAAACCGAGGTTCAACTTTTTGAGAGACTGGAGCCTAGGTTTCCATGAAAACGTAAGTATATCTGTACGTATCGTATCGTCATCGTGTCGTAACGTAAGTGTAGTAGCAGTGGTGTGTATCAGGTCTGTCTTGCGGCTAGAACCCACTATAACCTACAAATATTGTTCGTCCGTTTCGGCCGCGCGGCCATGGCGAAATTTAAAAAAAAAATACCATGTCAATATTTTTTGTTGTATGTTTTACTAATTTTTACGAATTCACCTCATGGTTTTGCAAAAATCGTCAGACCTGGCGATTTTTTTTCAGCGAGATATCGGTGATATGATAACATGTCTTTCACTGTTTCAATCGGCTCGACCGCGGTTTTAGTGTAATAAAAAAACCCCTGAAACCTAAAACCCTAAAATATAAACTTAGGATTATTTTACTACTACCATACTTTTAAAGTTTTTTTCGAGTTAAATCTGTTATTTACCTAAACAGAGAGCTTAGCCAAGTTGATAATCTACAATCGTTGACGCTAGTAAAAGACTTTAAATGTATAGGAATGTGGTAACGGCCCCGACTTACCAGTTGTAGGTCGCGGGTTCAAACCCAGCCAGGCGCATTAATTTGTGTAATTTATTTCATCACCACTGCTCTCAAAACGGTGAAGGAAAACATTGTGAGGAAACCGGCATATCCTAGAACCAAAAAGTCGTAGACATGTGACATCCACCAACACGCACTGGGCCCGCGTGGTGGATTGCGGTCCATTTCCTTTCCTAGAGAGGAGACATGAGTCCCAGCAGTGGGAACATTAAAAGGGTGATTATGCTATGTATAGAAATGACATTATCTCAACGTTAAGTCACGTGGTCAGGACAAAGGAAGCGGAGGCGTTACAGACTGTAGAAAGAGATTCGAAACGAAACTGTTAAATCATGATCAAAAATAAATTTCTCCATGGTACACAAAATAAATTTGAAAAAAAATATAGGTACATTACATTTGCACATAATTATGTAGCTCAAATCTTGACATTCTTTGCTTGTTTCGGAAGCTTCCTCGTACTCTTGTCCTATTCTCCAGAGAGTCGATGGTAATAAAGGAGCTGGATATTGGCCTGTTGACAGCAGATCTAAGCCATTTTACAGTCCATATACAGTTCTTGTAATGCTCTGGACAGCTGCTACTAGTAAGTTACTATATTGCTCAAGGCTGTATAATTTTGGGTCCAAAGAACAATGGTCATTCTCCTAACATGCTTGGACCATATAAAATTAGTAAAACGTAACTTGATGAAACAGGTATATCGTTTAATTTGTCTGAATGAACATTACTAAGTACGGCATTCAATATATTTTTAAAAATACGGGGAAGACTAGTAAATAACTAAAATGTTTTTTAAGGTTATGTGGTTCATTAGTAATCTATAGCATTTCAAAAATAGTTTTTGGCGGCATATCTTTGAGTGAAGTTACGAAACTTCACTCGGAGGCTGTTTTAATTATTCCTCACAATGTTTATATTCAAATTAACTATTCAAACAAAGACATGGCTTAAAGGACTTAGTATCCAAGCCTAAAATATTACATAAAAAAGTAAACAATCTTGTTTGTCAAAAATATTCGATCGATAAACGGCATTTTCAATTTTAAGATGCTAAATATTTTTTTAATTCATTTAACTTAATTCAATTAAATAATAAAAAACAAAAAACCTGTTAGTGTCTTATCTTAGATTAAGTAAATAGCAAAATTATAAACAGTTGACATATCCTTGGATTTAATTTCTTTAGATTTAGGAATTAAATCGATATCGACTTTAGAAAAAGTTTGGACTTCTCTAAGAACGTTAACATTACGGATGCGTTCATAAATAAGATATTATCAAGCGTTTTAATAAAAAAAAAATTTTTTTTTAAATGAATATCTATTTTCCTCCTGTTTTTAAAAATAAACTGATGCCATCCGATAATTACATCGTTATTATATTATGTTATGACGACAGGTCTCATTTCGGTAACAACACTTTTTTTTTTCCTGGTCCAAATTGACCATCCTTCTTTAAAATTATAAGAGCTAAATAAAACCCCTGTACAAAAAATATAATAGCCTCGAGTTTTCAAAAACCCTATGGTTCAGTGACTGTCCAGCTAAGTGTGCTGCTTGGCAGTAAGTCGGTCTACCTTGATCTGCCATGAGACTTTGACACAGTCTCCATCTCACAAATACTCAAAAATTTGGATGGAGTCACAGGTATTCTTCTAATCTATCACAAGTCTATCTCACGGATAGAAATCAAATAGATAGACGGAAAACTGAACCGTGACGTTTCTATCGATTTTGGTGTGCCTCAGGGCGCGCATACTTGGCTCAACTGTGCTTCTTGTGTATATTAAAGGTGAGCGTTTCAACCGCGCGGCCATAACGATAGATAAAAAAAACTATGCCAAGATTATGTAAAAATTTGTAAAAGTTGATTCCCTAAACCATAAATTTGTCAAAGTTATGGTTAAGAAGTTACAAGGGTTTGAATGTGGCCGCGACATTGAAGCACGGAGAACCGCGCGGCCACGGAGATCTTTAAAACTACGCACTGCAGGGACCTGAAATTTAGTTAAATAATAGATTTAATTTGTAAAAAAATTGAAAAAATATAGAAAACAATTCCTAGGTTTATATTTTAGGAGCTTTAAAGCAAAAACCCTATGGCCACGCCATCGAAACGGTGTCAAACATATTATCGTCGATATCTCGCTGAAAAAGCATCGCAGAGGTCTGAAGTTTCTTGTAAAACATAGATTCGAATTTGGCGAAACTTCTAAAAATTTTTAGTCTTACAGCTCCTGAAATATAAACCTAGGATTTTTTGTTGTATTTTTAGAAGTTTCGACCAATTCGAATCTATGTTTTACAAGAAACTTCAGACCTCTGCGATGCTTTTTCAGCGAGATATCAACGATAATATGTTTGTCACCGTTTCGATGGCGCGGCCATGGGGTTTTTGCTTTAAAGCTCCTAAAATATAAACCTTGGAATTCTTTTTATATTTTTACAATTTTTTTACCTATTTAATCTATTATTTACCTAAATTTCAGGTCTCTGCAATGCGTAGTTTTAAAGATCTCCGTGGCCGCGCGGTTCTCCGCGTTTCAATAGCGCGGCCACATTCAAACGCTTATAACTTTTTAACCATAACTTTGACAAATTTGTGGTTTTGGGAATCAACTTTTACAAATTACATTATCTTGGCATAGTTTTTTTTATTAATTATCGTTATGGCCGCGCGGTTGAAACGCTCACAAAGAATGAATAAATTGAATGGTTGGATATCTCACTCATACGCACGAAACGTTTTGGAAACACATTCATTGTGCCTACAATATAGTAAATAAACAAGGGGTTATTTAATTTATCTAAGACATTAATTATGGGTATGGGAATACATTATTCATCAAATAATGTTATCTTACAGGAATTACAAGTGTTGTGCAAAGTTATCTATTAGGTTCTCGCACGGGTACTCAGAACCAACTCAGTGTACAGCAGCGTAGCTAGGCGTGGGCGCAGTGGACCCTCGCTCATGGCCTCGCACCCAACGGAGCACCTCGCGTGTGCGAGGGCTGTTTAAAAACGGGTTTTATTTTATTATTTATAGGCTCGCGTTTCAATACTATTTCACCTGATGGTAAGCGACGATGTGGTCGAACACTGGGTTGCGACAGTCGCTGTCAGGTTTTTGAATTTATGAAAGAAAAAGACCTCGCTGATGCACCTTTGCCTAAGTCTAAGTTAGTCCATGCTACGCCTCTGTCAGTATATTCAATGTACTCTGTGCTCAGAAACATAGCATTTTCAGCTACTGAGTAATATATAGGGATATCTTAATAATCTGTGATTTATATGATTGTGACAAAAAAACACTTTTTTGCAAAACCTCCGCGATACTTTTCAAGTCTCGCTTAGGTATACATTGACGTTGGCGATACGTGTTTTTCACTGTTTCAATAGCGCGCCCATGAAATGTTGAAATGGTTTTGATCTTACAACTGTTGAAATATAATACTAGAATTATTTGTTGTATTTTTACAAACAAAATTTTGGCAGTTTAAAAGAGACACCATGGCCACGCCATCGAAACGTACATTACGACGTACATGCATGGATTTATATATTTTTTTTAGGTGGGAATCATCAATGACTTCTTTCGCTCTTAGACGGAGTGGGAGGGCGTGTCAGACTTTTACTGACTAAACCCCACCCCTGTTCCGTCTTTACCTTCGTTCCAGGGCTCCGGTGTTCTCTTTCGCGCAACCCATGGCCCTAATAGGAAGATTTTACTAATTATAATGTCGTTGAAAAAAGTGCAGTTTTAATGAGCCGCAGTGCCGTAAAACCGCAGATCTGCAGACGCGATTCGTTGTCACTAATACCATTAACAGTTCCATGATGGAACTACTGAAGCTTTTTTAAATCACTAGGTAGTTCCATTTTAAAAGAATCTGGAAATAATGGAACTAATGTTGAATTTTATTATCACTAGTTCCACATTATGTTTTATTATTTTAGGCACTTGTGAATTTTTTTAAGGGTAGAAAAACACTAGAGGTAACATGGCTATAAAAAAAAAACCAAAAGCGACCGGAACCGGAGTTTTCCAACTTCCTCAAAAATTCTCTAGTTTATCCTCTTGCTAGTGATGTGCCACATGCCATAAAACTCTTTTTATAACTTTGCTAGAATTGTGAATCAAGTCACATAAGACTAATATTCAAAATTATGATTTAAAAAATATTTTTGCTTAAATTATACCTAAAAAACCTATTAAAAATGTTATCTCACTCTTATAAGGTAAAATCTGTCTCGTATCTCTTTTTTCGTGGGTTTTAGTAGAAAAAAAAAAAATTGCATTTTTAACATTTATTTCATAATTTTTACAAATCCTGTCCAAATTGTTGGCCTGTGTTGTAAATGCAGGCCCAACATCTGATTCGTATTTCGACAATTGTTGTACGAAGTCGTATTTCCTCCTTAGTTGTAATGAAAGCCATTTCAATGCGTTGTTTGCAAGTTAGTCTTATGTGAATCATCCACAAACAGAAGTTTATAAGGGTCTGAAATGATAGCAAATGAACCCTCCCGTCGACCATTTCAATTTGGCACACGATGCACCAAACACCCTGTAAGTATATATAGAATTTATATATAATATGTATATATTTTTAATAATTGATTTTATTGAATATGATTATTATAACAACTAAGTGTTTTTCTACCCTTAAAAAAAATCACAAGTGCTTAAAATAATAAAAAAAATAACTAGTGGTACTAGTGGTAATAAATTTCAACATTAGTTCCATTATTTACAGATTCTTTTAAAATGGAACTAGTGATTTAAAAAAAACCTCAGTAGTTCCATCATGGAATCATCATTCCAACGAACCGCAGCGCATGCGGGAATGAGTCTGTGTTATTTAATTACCTAATAAAAAATTAAAAACATTATAAAAGTCTCGAAACGATCATAATTGCACATAACGCACCTTGATGGTGCGTTTAAATGTGGGCCCAGCTTCGGCCAATCGCCATTGTATAAACGGGGTTTACACGTTTATACAATGGCTAGGGATGGCGATTTGTTAAGGCTGGGCCCACGTTTAATCGCACCATTAAGGTGCGTTTACACGTGGGCCCAGCCTCGCCATTGTTTAAATGGGGTTTCCCCGTAACACAATGGCTAGGGATGGCAATTTGTTAAGGCTGGGCCCACGTTTAATCGCACCATTAAGATGCGTTTACACGTGGGCCCAGCCTCGGCCAATCGCCATTGTTTAAACGGGGTTTCCCCGTTTACACAAAGGCTAGGGGAGACGATTGGCTGAGGCTGGGTCCACGTGTAATGCCCCATTTACACGTGGGCCCAGCCTCGGCCAATCGACATACTTAGCCATTGTGTAAACGGGGAAACCCCGTTTAAACAATGGCGATTGGCCGAGGGCCTGGGCCTACATGTAAACGGGGCCTAAACCGGACATTAGACAAACCATGGACGTATAATGGATAATACGTCCATGAGACAAACTTTACCATAGAGTAGATTAGTGCTCTATGGTGTCTATGGTCTGGGTTTTCCAGAGATTAATTGGCATTCACTCACACAGGTTCATTCATTCATTCAAGTGCAACTCTCACAGTGCCAGTGGTGAGTAGTTGTTTAAATTTCAAGAAGAAGAACAGTTAAACATTTACGAAGCGTCAGAAGAATACTAATTGTAAGTACAAAGAGATGGTTTTAAAATACTTTTTTGTCCGTAACATGAAAATTCATTATCTTTTAATTACTGTTAGTTTCAAGTTTCAACTGTCTAACACTAGAACCGTGGGCGTCCCAAAGACCCATTCCTATGTTCTTGCTCTCTCTAGTTTTACGCATAGAATCGCAAAGTACAAGATTGTGTAATACGTCATAATACAAATATTGTATTATCAGTTACCAGCTTCACTTGTATTAGGTACCGTCTCTCCATATTACTGTAGCAAAAATAAAATAGCCAAAATTAATATTGATATTCCGCGCTTCTAGGGATAAAGTGGCTTGGAGAATGGAACTTCAGATGGTTTAGTCTAGGTATATTAGCACTGTGAAGGTCTTTGTGATTTTCTGCATTAGGCACGTCAGGATAATTATATGACTTTCTTTTTAGAATATAAGTAGGTAGTTCCGTTTTTAAATTATTCGAGTTTCAAAAGTAGTTTTACCTCGAATCCAAACTTGTCAAAATTATTCAACGACTTTTTCGATGTTAGGTAGGTACTTATAGGTACAATACGGTCGACGAAACTTGGCGAGCCTGAACATAGGCTCTGCGAACTTTAGCGCATGTACATTCGTAAAAAAAACTGTTCTTGACATTAATTTTCTTAAACGAAAATACGAATAAAAATTTACTAATACAGGGGCCAAGTACAAAGAAAATAAATATTAAAACACTTTGAGACAGAAAGCTACAAAAATAACTTATGAATTAAAGAAACAAACCTAAGATTACACAAAAAGCTTTACAATATAATAATAACAACCAACGAAAACTTGTCACCGCCTGTGCTCAAGACAGAGACACGGACACGAAAATAACACCAATGCTAACGTGCGAGTTAGACATATTACTGCCTACCGAAAACTGCCGAATAAGCATGAAGCTTTACGAAGTTACCGAAGAGTGATGTCCAATACGCATGTCTGAGGGTGTTGTTTAATTGTATTTTTTTTTAAATCGATTGAAATTATGTTATAAAAATATATTTATATTCAATTTTCTTTGGAGGTTTAAAGTATTCTCAAACAGTCGTTATTCTAGTAGTAATTTTATAAATAACTGATATTTAACTAAATCATGTCTTTCAACCAAGAAAATAAAATTGTATTAGTTTTTTTTCTTTCTTAAAGTCGAAACCTCGTTTACTAACGACAACATTCACTATGTTTGTAAATCTATTTCGTTCAATATCTCATAAAAACAAAAATTAATAAATTCCAAATCGATAAAAATCGATTGCGATATTTGATTGAATAAAGGGTCGATTGTGTTTTCATAGAGTCAATCTCTAGCGTAGACCTCCGCCCCGCGCACGTCGCCTCATGCCACCATTTGGTTCCTAAAAAACGTTCGTGCGCAGCCTTCTGCGCAAAGTTCGGGCTCGCCAAGATACGTCGACCGTATTGTATTATGTTTAAGAATCAATTTTATTAACCTGTAAACTTAAACCATCTACTTTATTGAAAAATGTTACACTTAGAATATAATAAAAACACATTTGACCAAAAAAAAATTCACCGACTTCACTAAGACAAAAACATTAAAAGGATCAACATAACTTTAATTTCGGAACTCGGTGTTTCTTGGTATTGTTTGTTTCTTATTTAACACCGACTTCCAAAATTGAAGTTATTTTGATCCTTTTAGTGTTTTTTTTAGTGAAGTAGTTATTTTTTTTTTGTAAAAATTTTTTTATTTACGAAATTTATATTTAGTTACGAATTACGATAAAAAAAACATATACTTAACCGAATTGATAACCTCCGCCTTTTTTTTTGTAATGGGGGTAGATACCTAAGTAAGTACCTACCTATTTTAAAGTAATCACATTCCTTGTTGCAAAATTTTGTA
Source organism: Mythimna impura (assembly GCA_905147345.3). Classification (NCBI taxonomy): domain Eukaryota; kingdom Metazoa; phylum Arthropoda; class Insecta; order Lepidoptera; family Noctuidae; genus Mythimna; species Mythimna impura. The sequence goes on along the minus strand of LR990360.1, from coordinate 20,312,188 downwards.
CACCAGTGATAATCTTTGAAACCGTATGCTTTCAAGATCAGATTACAGTTAATAACTACCACAGAGTACCTTTAACTACCCACTGTACTGTGCCCGTGTTTGTGCCCGTGTTGGATTCTCTGATTGGATGAGATCTTGGAGCGGACCATTCAGATTCTGATTCTCAGTTGCTTAAAATTTTAGTATATTTTCTTGTAAGTATTTAAAGATCGTTCGTTTTATTTTATATATTTTTTGCACTTTTGTTTTAGATGTTTTTCAAACATAAGTAATAATAATAATATAATATTCCACAATTATCACACAACGCCTTCTAGTCCCAAGCTAAGCAGAGCTTGTGTTATGGGTACTAGACAACTGATAAACATACTTATATATTTCTAAATACATACATATATAGATAAATTACACCCAGACACAGAACAAATGATCCTGCTCATCACACAAACATTTGTCCTGGGTGGGAATCGAACCCACGACCTCCGGCATAGCAGTCAGGGCCACTAACCACTAGACCAACAGGCCAGTATGCATCTGTAATAGTGATTTTTTTGATTGAGGTATCGTCGCGTTTCAAATTAGACTCAAATCACTTGACTTGCGTCTTACAACACTTGATTCAATTGGACGTCTTAACCCTTTAAGGCGTATAGTGCCTTGAACATCTGGCCGGAGTCAAATGCATACAAACACGTACTGCCGCCTGCGCCCGCATAGAGCCCCGCTGATCTTTATTTATTTATTTATTTATTAAATACTTTATGCACAAACGTATAGCGGCGGACTTAATGCGTTAGGCATTTTCTACCAGTCAACCTTAGGGTGATAAAAGAGAGAGAAAAGGCGATCTTTATCTTTAAAATCATTTTCGTTGTGAAATATTGATTGATTTACATATGCTATGTGCATTCTGAAGAACACTTAACCATCTACTTTATTGTGTGAACATTTTTCTAAAGAGCAAAGTCGTTTGAAAGTTTTTTTTTATTACTAATAGGCTCGCGATTGACCACTATCTCACCTGATGGTAAGCGATGATGTGGCCAACGATGGAGCACGCTTGCCTAGAAGTAACCTATTCACTCTTGACTTAAAGACCCCTAGGTTGTAGCTATCAAGATAGACACAGACTCCGGCAGGGAATTCCACTTCATAGCTGTTCGCATTATGAATGTGTTCCCAAAACGCTTTGTACGTATGGGTGGGATGTCCACCATGTACCGATGGCGCAACGCCGTACGTCTAGTGGTCCTAATATAGAACAGACTTGTGGAATTAAATTTTGCAATTCCAACGCACACTCCCCGAAATGTAATCGATAGAAACCCGACAGGCCAGCAACTCGGCGTCGGTGCTCAAGGCTTTGGAGTTTTGACTCGATAAGTGCATCATCACCGATGATCCTCTTGGCTCGGTTCCCAATCGACTCCAGGGCATCAAGCTGGTATTTGGCAGACCCATACCAAAGATGAGAGCAGTATTCCATACACGATCGAACTTGCGCTTGATAAAGGTTGAACAGCTGTTCCGCCTTGAAGTATCGTCTCACCTTAGCTAATATCTCCAATTTTTTGGCAGCCTGTTGAGCTTTTCTCTCGATGTAAGAGCTGAAATTGAGGGTAGACGACAACGTTACCTCAAGAAGCTCAAGGCCGTCGATTATAATTATCGGCACGGTTACACCCCGGAATGATGGAGCTGGGTGGAATTGACTCTGTTTGGCGGAAAAAAGACACTCCTGGGTTTTAGCAGCATTAAACTTGACCAGATTGGCATCGCCCCAATCGGATATTGCCTTCAAGGACAAGTTCAAGCGTTCAACCATAGCCTCTCGGAAAGACTGGGTCTGTGACCCACTAGCACGTGCATCGGACACGTATCTCTCAGCAACAGTGCTATCGTCTGCATACCCAAAGGCACCGGGTTTAAGAAGGACGTTTATGTCCAGCAAGAACAGTGTTGCCGAGAGTACCGACCCCTGAGGGACCCCGGCATTAATATCCATTTGACCGGACGAGCAGCCATCAATAACCACACAGAACAGTCACACAGACCAGTGGGCTGACCGAAGGAAGGAAGCTTAGCAATAAGGCTATCATGCCAGACTCTGTCAAAGGACTTCGAGATATCAAGGGAGACTGCAAGTGCTTCCCCATGCTTCTCGATGGCCTCGCTCCAGATGTGAATGGCATACGCTAGAAGATCCCCAGTCGTCCGATTTCGGCAAAAGCCATATTGACGATCACTGAGGATGTCATTAGCTTCTAGGTATGCCAGGAGCTTATTATTGATCACTCGTTCCATACTCTTGCAGAGAAGGAACGTTACCGAGATAGGTATGTTGCCACTTTATACGTATTTAATTGTATTTCCTCTATTTTTATTTATTATTGTTATTTCCATTTATGACTTTGTCCTAAAATTAATTTTGATTTATTTTACTTAGATCTATTAGCACAGAATACCGTTACCGACGTCTCAGTTAGTCGACACATCACTGGCCTACGCTGAAAACCAGCGCTGTGGACTCATCGCATTTTGCGTGTGGCCACGGCATTATGCTGAGCGTTCGACCGTTTTGCGCAGACGTGACGCATATACAGAATATTTTTTTTTTCATTAAAAAAAGTTTGTAATCTGCTGTTTACGTCTTTTCCGCCAAATAAAATGTTTTTCTTTCTTTCTTTTTTCTTTCATCATTGATAAGAGCTCTGTCGGACACGATGTAAGGCGAGACATCGCGATTTTTGGTCAAGCCTATCAGTGATTTCGAGCCCGCGACTAGTTCAGCCTTAAGGCGTATAGTCCCTTGAAGATCTGGCCGGAGTTAAATGCACACAAACACGTACTGCCACGTACGCGCATATAGCCCCGCTGACCTTTAAAACGATTTTCTTTGCGAAATATTGATTGATTTACTTAAGCTATGTACATTCTAAAGAACACTTAGCCAGCTATTTTTTTTTTTGTGTAAACATATTTCTAAAGATCAAAGCCGTTTGAATGGAGTAGGGAAAACCAGCGTAAAAATATCATGTTGTTAAATCACTGCACTTCTCGGGTGCTAGGGCCTTAAGGCGCTTGCTCCCATTTCGTACCATGAAACAGTGACTTTCTGAAGCCTACTCCTCGGTAACGGCTGAGTCACGGTAATATTATCTATACAGTATTCCAACTTCATACAAACGGACGAAACGCGAGCTATACCTACGCGCCTCGATCTCGAGGTGCGCTCGGGATGCAGACAGTCGCGTCTGTGCCGCGCGATTTTTTCAATAAAAATAAGTTCAAGAACATATTTATATATTTAATATGACGAGTAGGATATATTGTGCTGTTTTTGGTTGCATGAATTCTTCATTTAAAACCAAACATATAAATTGTAAAGTAGCTGCAGGTATCTACATATAACCAAGTAAAAGATATTCCTTTTTCTCCACCTTGTCCATGTTTCCCAAAACAATTTTTAATTAAGCTTTAGAATGAGGATTTTTGTACTTTAAAATTTAATAATAAAGCATTTCGTAGGTACGTCTCAGTCGAGGCGCAAATATTTTTCGGTCGCAAATATTGAACACTTCCTATTCAATTCACAAAGTATTTTATTTGTTTATATAAAAAAAGTATATTTACAATCACAAAACTAAATGGAAATACAAAGTAGGCAAATGTAATTAAAATGCTGGAGGCGGGCAGCCCTATCGCATGTTACGTACCGCGCGGCTGTAGGCATTTATTTCAAAGATACGGCCGAGTTACAATACTGTATAGATAATATTACCGTGGCTGAGTTTATATATTTATATATAACAGTATCAACATAGGATTTTTTCGTATGACTAACAATTTAAAAAAATATATTTTTTTGCATTATGATATTTTTTAGCTTGTTTTCTCTACTTTCATTTGGCTTTGATCTTTAAAAATATAACACAAAAAGAAATACTGGTTAAGTGTTCTTCAAAAGATACATAGCATATGTAAATCGGTCAATATTTTGCAAAGAAAATTGTTTTAAAGGTCAGTAGGGCTCTATGTGGGCGCAGGCGCGGCGTACAGTATGTGTGCATTTAACTCCGTCCAGATTTTCAAGGGACTATACGCGATAACGGCTTTGACGGGTTGTAGAACTATTTGGCAAACGGAAAAATCCTGCCACATAAACTTGGAGAATTTACTGATGGAGGGTAACCTTTTTTTTTTTTGTAAAATCATATTCAAGTACCTACTGAATGAACAATAAAATAGAAATGTCTTCAAATAGCCATGGTAAAACAATAGAATGTGGTGACGCGTGTAAATAGCAATCACCTGAATGGTTGGTGTTTTAAGACTACCAATATGGCGGTGAAATTATGGTTGTATTACACAAAATTAAATCCCTGCTGACGATTCCCGGATGCACCTACCTCTACAACAACGATAGCAACTTATAACCCACGTACCTTGCTAATCCAGTGACCCCAACTCGTCGTCAGGAAAGCGCTTCATCCACGGACGCGTGGTCTGTCTGTGAGCTGCCGGCCGGCGAGCTAAATCTTCATCCATCCACCGGTGGGCTGGTCAGAACTCGTGAAACCAACACTGCACTTTATGGTCTTAATGTCTCACAGTAGCAGATACACTTATTACAGGAGAATTCTCAGGTTTTCAACAGATATGGGATTTTTACAGCGGAGCGGTTTTTATTCGACGCAATGTCGATTTGCGTAGCGGACACAACTGTTTTGTTAGCGGGTTAGACGCCATCTAGCGGTCTTTAGCGAGCGTCTCAAGAAAGCATTCGATACGTCACCAGTGGGCGTTGCGGTCGTAGATATTGGTGAGGGAAATCGTCAACAGAGACTCAATTAACTTAGAGAATGCGGGAAAGATAACTAATTTATATTATTTATTCTCTAAAAATACATATACCTTAAGAAAAGGCATTGACGCTTCACCATGCTCCCCCCCTTGGAAGGACGCAAGTGCTTTCAAAGGGAAAGGTTAAAATTGTAAAGATTTACTAACCTAGATCATGATCGGAAAGTCTAAGCTTTATGACTAAATGCGGAAAATAAAAATCATTTAGAATACTAATCCTAAAAATGCGGAAAATAAAAATCATTTAGAATACTAATCCTAAACCTTAAAAAACTACGAGTATCGTTAAAATGAAATTTTATTGCGTTGGAATAGGATATAGTTTTGTGACAGAGCCTTTAAAATTACCGAACCTTGTCCTCACCATTGCAACGCGAGCGACATTGTCAGTCCCTTTATAAGGATGCGGTTTTAATGGTTTTACATTGGCTTCCCACATAGCGCCAAAATGTGGGGAGCGAGGTGGAATCATTTTCCACTTAATGCGGCGAGTTGATAACTCATTTAAAAGAGATGAATTGAGGTTTGACCTCATTAAGAAATTATAAAGTTCATCCAATTGAGCCTTAGCACCAACGAAATTGGTAGCGTTATCCGAATAAAGACAGGATACTGGCCCTCGACGCGAGATAAAACGTTCAAACGCGGATAAAAAGGCGTCGGTAGCAAGTTCAGAGACTAACTCTACATGGACAGCCTTGGTTACCAAGCACACAAACAAGCAGATGTAAGCCTTTTGAGCGTGTTGACCTCTGCGACGAGAGAGAGTTATGCGTATGGGACCAGCATAATCCACTCCAGTATGGACAAAAGCCTTTGATTCCGATACACGGTACTCAAGAAGGGCCGCCATCATTGGAGTGGGGTGCGTCGGATTAACTCTAAAGCATGTGTTGCATTGTCGCAACTTGGACCTAATGACAGTCCTGGCATCTAGTATCCAAAATCGCTGTCGTAAAATAGACATAAGTAGCCCTGGCCCAGTGCGACAATTCATCACATGGTAATGACGAATTATCAAATCCACAACAGGATCATGTTTGGGAAGTAAAAAAGGATGCTTAGCATCAAAGGGAAGGCATGACTTTGAAAGTCTTCCCCCAATGCGTGATATACCCTCTTCATCTAAAAAGACAGATAAACTGCCAAGTTTCTTTGGCAACAATTTACCACATATGATGAGATCAATGTCATCTGCGAAATGAACAGATTGCACAGCACGGATCATAACTCGTTCCGCCGCTGACAATCCCTGCGGCGACCGGGGTTCACAACGAACCTTCGGTCTAGCGAATTTAAGTATATAATAATGCGGACTGTCCGAGGCCAGCTGTCGCACAGTGCGCATAGCTAAGTAAGGACTCGACTTCAGTCTAAAAGGTAAGCGGTCAAAAGCGAATGTCAACACAGGATCATTCACACTGAATCGACACAAAATGCGTAGGTACTTACGCTGCTCAACAGGTGCGCAAATTCGTAAGTACATCTGCTTAATATCAGAATTGATAGCGATAGAAAATAATCTAAAAATGATTAAAAGAAGAAACAAATCTGTTTGTAGATTCGGACCAATATGGAGTACATCATTTAAAGATAAACCGGTATGAATCCTGGCACTCGCATCCAATACGACGCGCGGCATCGGCTTGTCTGGCCGAACGACAGCGTGATGAGGGATGTAGTACCCGTCATCCGAAATGGCGGATTCGTCGACTGGACTTAAGTATCCATTATCTATGTACTCTTGGATCACTGCGTTATAATTTTCCCGCAACGTCGGCGATTGGCGGAGTTTTCTCTCCAGCGCAACCAGTCGACGGTACGCGGCGGCACGGGAGTTACCCAACTCGCTGGGATCCTTACTAAAGGGTAACGCGACAGTATAACGTCCCGCATCGCCACGTGACACGGTCGAGGAAAAAATATTCTCACATTCGGTTTCCTCAGGAGATAAAAAACGTTTATTTTCAACTTCTTCCAATTCCCAGAACTTTTGTAATAAATCATTAAGGGCTAATGCTGTGAAAGAAGAGCTAGGTAAATTTAAATTATCTTTACTATGCGGAAAATCACCCATAAGGACATACCCGAATGTAGTCAATAATGCGGGTGGCGCATTTGAACCTAAGTCTACCCTATTACCCAAATAAATATACGGAAACAGTTGAGCGCCTAACACTATGTCAATATCTCCTGGAATATTCCAGCTTAAATCAGCGAGCGGAAGCGAGTGGAAGTCCACATGACAATCCCACTTAATATGGTGCGAAGGTAGCTGATCCGTAATACATTCAACTACTAACGCGTAAATAGTATATTTTTGATGCGGGTATACGCGAGACTCGATATCTAGATTCACATAACCTATTATCGGCCGCGACACAGAACCAACTCCTTTGACAAAAGAATTGTTCAAAGGAATTATTACTAAGTTGAGTTTTCTACAACAATCTGTAGTTATTAAATTATTTTGCGAACCATTGTCAATTAAGCACCTAACTATTGTTTTATGGCCCGAACTATTATTGTTAGCGCGCGCATAAACCTGAGCGGTCGACAACAAGACTGCCGACTTAGCCCTCGTATCTGCAGCCAATAATACGGCCGTGTTATGGGTCGGACATGTTTGAGCAACGTCACCCGAACCACAAGACGCCGCGCGGGGCGGGAGGAACGCGGGGGGGGCAGTGGCCAGCGGCACAGCCAGGCTGGACGCGACGGCTACATTGCAATTCGTCGGTTTAACATCAGCTACATGCGATTGTTTATTATTTTTCTCAAAATGTAATAAAGTATGATGGCGTTTTTTGCATACGTTACAGACTGAGGTCGACTTGCAATTACTCAAACCGTGCGACGTGCTCAGACAATTTACGCAACCATATACGGATTTAATAAACTCAAACCTAGTTCTAGGAGTCAACGCGGATTGAAACTTAGCGCACTTATACAAATGAACATGAGCGTTATCTTTACAATACGCGCAGACGGAGCGGGGCGGAGCGGGCGCGGTAGGATTAGGCGATACACTCACAACAAACGCTTTCGTTTGCGTGCGAGGCTCGCGAGATGCGGGACTATGAGGTTTATTATAATTATTTTTCGCGTTCGAATGAGATAAATTCGAGCGTGCTAATATCTTAGCCTGATCTTGAACAAAGCTAATTAACAATTTAGTTGTAGGTATTTCAACATCGCGAACGGAAAGTTCAAACGATTGACCAGTCTGTGAATCTATTTTTCTCATAGCGCAATGCAAGAGAATAAAATCCGCAAGAACCGGAATACCGAGTTGTTTCAAGGCAGAAATACTTGCACTAAATGTTTCAATGAAAGAATCGAGACTATTTGCGTTACACAAACAACTTTTTAAATCTAATATATTATTTAAATAGTGTATACCTAATGTACGTTTATCCTGGTATTTATTAACTAAGCTGTCCCATAGAAAATGATAGGTATCAGCCGTAGGCACAATACCGGCTGTAATCTTTAACGCGTTATGTGTAAGTCTACCCACTAAATACTGCACACGCTGCGAGTCAGTCAGCTGATCATTGTCATGAATATTCGACTTGAACGACTCATAGAAAACAGGCCAATTCTCAGGTTTCCCGTCGAAAGATGGCAATGCAATCGGAGGCAGGTTTATTTTTAGTGGTTCAAAAAGCGTTTTCGAATTACTACATTGTGATAACTGAGATTGACTACTGTCGATTTTATTCCTAATACGCTTAATGCGAATAAACAAATCTTCAAAGGATTCTAAACAAGCATAGTCGGGACTCGAACCAGGTTTCAAATTAATGTTTATGTGGTTAATTTGATCGACATAAGATTCAAATTTGTCACGAATGTCGTCAATAGTTTCCGATTCAGTCATAAAACTTTCACTATTTCTCGTATCGAACGACGAAATATTTTTCGATAATTCATATAATCGATTAAGGCGTTTGAATAACAATCCTTTCTTCTCATGAAGGATAGTCAGTAAATCTTCCGGCTTTAATTGTTTCTCAGTCATTTTGTTAAGTTAATATCAAGAGCAATATCTAAAAATATGCGCGGGTAAACTTATCAGGCGGTTAGCAATCGTAAAGTATCCTCCCGCTCTGTGGCGGTATCTGAATAAAAATCACTAATACGCACAAAGCCGAAATGATGTGAAACTACCTCCTATTATATGTTATCAAAGTGAAATACGTAAAACATTAAATTCTATGAAACAATATTGACAGATTTACCAAAACCTACGTAAAATCTATTGTCAATTATGTTTATGTTATAGCGGAAAGCGGTTTATAGGCAAGAATAATTTACCAAAGGTTTACGTAAATATCTATAACCTATATATACCTATTACGATTTTTACCAAATATTACGTAAAAATCTAACTAGGGAGCGGTTACCTGGTTATCTATCCGGCTCGAAGGACCAAAATAATTATGGTGACGCGTGTAAATAGCAATCACCTGAATGGTTGGTGTTTTAAGACTACCAATATGGCGGTGAAATTATGGTTGTATTACACAAAATTAAATCCCTGCTGACGATTCCCGGATGCACCTACCTCTACAACAACGATAGCAACTTATAACCCACGTACCTTGCTAATCCAGTGACCCCAACTCGTCGTCAGGAAAGCGCTTCATCCACGGACGCGTGGTCTGTCTGTGAGCTGCCGGCCGGCGAGCTAAATCTTCATCCATCCACCGGTGGGCTGGTCAGAACTCGTGAAACCAACACTGCACTTTATGGTCTTAATGTCTCACAGTAGCAGATACACTTATTACAGGAGAATTCTCAGGTTTTCAACAGATATGGGATTTTTACAGCGGAGCGGTTTTTATTCGACGCAATGTCGATTTGCGTAGCGGACACAACTGTTTTGTTAGCGGGTTAGACGCCATCTAGCGGTCTTTAGCGAGCGTCTCAAGAAAGCATTCGATACGTCACCAGTGGGCGTTGCGGTCGTAGATATTGGTGAAGGAAATCGTCAACAGAGACTCAATTAACTTAGAGAATGCGGGAAAGATAACTAATTTATATTATTTATTCTCTAAAAATACATATACCTTAAGAAAAGGCATTGACGCTTCACCAGAATGCAAACGCGATTTTTAAATTATGAGCTTTAAATAAATATTCTCTCTGCCTGTAAAATCGTTAATACACCATTAATTTTTAATTAGTACAAAAACTTAAAGGTCTTATTAGAAAGATCTAGCTGCTCAGCTGCTGCTGTGTTCTCTGACTGACGAATTTTTAACTAGGTAGGTACTTTAAAAATCTTAGGACTATTCAGATTCAGTCTTGTACTAATCCTCTTTCAATCTTTAAATAAGAAAAATAGACACATGAGTAATTCGTGCGGAACTCTAAAAATCTATGACGGTTGGTTCACGTTACTTTGTTAGAAGTGGTCCGATTAAAAGGATGTTAGGATAATTGTGTAACTGTTCTCATAGAACTGCTGCGCAGATTGAGCTCAAAGGTGCGTATTGTAACTTAAATACTAATACAGTCGAAAGCTTTGTTTCGATGCGAGAGTAGGTGTTTCAGTCGTCGATATCTACTAAGAGGCGTGATTTTAGAAAATAGTACCTATCTATTTTGTAGTGATGGCAGGGGCGCCGACTCCGTGCCCCGTGGGTGCTCGGGGACTCGAGCACCTATGAGTAATAAACAGTGGGTGCCGAGCACCCCTGAGAATAGACATCAAGAAACAGATCAGTAATCGACTTTTAGGTTACGTATAAATTATATTATTTCTTGATAATAAAAACTAATTACTTAGTTTCATTTTTATATAATGGTTTCATTTTATATTTTTAAGTGAGTAATTAAGTACGCAGTATGTAAGTAGGAGATTTATTTATTTGTCGGTCGATCAGTGTGCATTTCTCTTCTCACACTTCGCCACTTTTTTGAGTCATCAAATGAGCATGAGCACCCGTGAGGTTTTTTGTAAGCTGTTGATCCCCGCATTAACGCCGCGCCATTGTCTTTCTATTGTGTCTCTAATTACGCACTCAAAAGGTTAAAGCCGGCGCCCCTGAGTGATGGCCTCTGCGCTGCAATGACTATAAAATTTTCTTGGTGCGCTCAGTGCGAGTTGTAGGAGCCACGTTAGGCTCTCTGATTGGTTAAGAGCTTGGAGCGGGCCAATCGGAGCGCTGAACGTGATAGACGCGTAACACAAACTCGCACTAGCTAGGGCACACTGTACCTTAACACGGCTTCGTTAAGACGGAAACTACCTACAAATGCGAAACGGCTCACTCACACAAACATACGCATCGACGAGATTCCTAAGCGGCATTCGCTACTGACAGGACCGCGAGAAACGCTTAGGAGTCTCGTCGATGCGTATGTTTGTGTGAGTGTGCCGTTTCGAATATTTGTAGGTAGCTTCCGTACTGTTCCTTAAATCTATACTGTGGTTAAGGTGAACCACACGCCCACAAAATTGATAGGTACAGAAGTCAATCTTATGTACAGATCCCGGCATTGATCTTGAGCGCTGACTTTAACTTGCACAGAAGTATGGGGTCCAGCACACGGTCATGCAAGCGTCAATCAAAATCATCAATCATGAATGAAGCTTGACTGACGGAATTTTATCGCCATACATTTTTCGTCATGCAAACGTCAGTCATCGCATTACACGGTAGGTTTTTCGTCAGTCAAGATATTTGACTGTGGCAAAACTGACAGCAAAACCTATCGTGTAATGGACCCCTATAATATCAGGTCTCTTTGGTGGTATGAAGTGAGACGCGGGGGCGGGGAGTGTCAGTGATTGGCTCGCCGCGCATCGCATCATAGACGACACTCGTGATTGGTTCCCTGCGTTTGCTACAAGTACCTAACGACGGCGAGTACACTTCTGTGCCATTAAATTTACTCGTGATTTTTAATCCATCTATTTTATTTTTATTAGTGTTTATTATGTCACCAAAAATGGTTTAGTCGAGAACGCATAACAGGCACACAGAGAAAGTTCCTTTCAAAAGTAGGTAAAATGTTAGGAATTTCTTTGTAGGGGTGTTACAAATCTTTGAAATTTTCGTCTTTGCTACAATGCATACCTTCCGGTAGAAATTCTCTAAAAGATAATGAAAACCATATGAAAATCTGTTGCATGGTTATAAGTAAACGGAAAAACAAACACAGCGACTTTGCTTTAAAGTAAACTATTTTTTTTTTTTTTAACTTTTACCTTCAACCAGAATTAAGAAGATAGCGGGTAAAAGAAAAAATAAAATAAAATAGGTGTACGTTTTTTTTTGCAATAAGTGTACGATGCGATGCGCAAAGCGATCCCGACTCTTTCGCCGAGCGCTCAAGATCCGTGCCGATACTTGTATGTACTTCACTTTTCATGCCTACGCTCGACTCGAATCATTACATAAATAAAAAAAATATTTAAAAAATAAAATAAAAAACCCGACTGCGAAAAAAATAACTTTAAATAATAACTGAAAAGAAAAAAAAAACAAGTTCAGTTCAGTAGCGTAGAAACCAATTTAATTAAAACAAAACTGCAACAATCGGGACCCATATTATAATGATTTTAGTCTAGATTATTTTAATGGGTCCCTACTGTTGCAGTTTTGTTTTAATTAGTAGTTTTATTATACCACTAAGTATGGCCACAAAGTCATGTCCGCTTTCTTTTTCGACGCGCGGGGCTGGTGGCCACTGAGGTACTTACCTACCTAAGTAACTGTTCTGCGCTGGTTCCGATCGGGTTGAGATATCGTGTCCGTGAGCGATGTCTGTGTGTGCGTTGCTCGAGCGCGCTTTGTATGTAGATTGACTTCTGGTACCTATCTATTTTGTGGCACGGCACCTGATTGCAGCACCATTTATCTTTACTGTGGTGGCAGCATGTTGCCCGTCGACCAGATTATATCCTCTCAAAATACTACACTGTGGTAGGTGTAAAAAATTAACACGTTCAGTGCGGCATGAGGTCTAACGGCCTGTTCACAACTTCGGTCTTACGACAGATATCTACAAATACCTAGTTTTTTTATTGTCCAGGCCACCATGACATACGAGCTGCATATGAGCGGGGTGGTCACCGGCTCTCTGAGCTGCTTCTGCCTGGCGTGCGACGTTCTCTTGCAGTCCGCGCACCACGCCACTGACCACGTGCGAACAGCACAGCATCAGAACAAGGCAGGCGCGGTGCAGTTCTCCGACAAGTTTCCAGATGAGCATATTAAAAAGGTGAGTTAGTTAGAGTAGCATTCGGGTGGGTTCTTGTCCAAACGTACAAAATACATCGATACCGGCTTGGCACGCGTGAAAGTGGATTTCTCTATACACACTGTTCACACTTTCTTTTCAATCAGTGGAATTTTTTTTTATAATCAGATTTTCTTCTAGAGATAATCTTTTACAAACGTAAAGAAACAGTTGAGATGATTCGATTCATTTGTTTCTCCAGTTCAAACGAGGCTACTACTGCGAGTTCTGCAATGTTCTGATGCCAATTGCGTCCAAAGTCAATGTACATATTACTGAAGAGGAACACAAGCACAACAAGGGAGTTCTCCTGCTGAAACCGCTGGGACTTGATGTAGTGGCTTTCAATAACGTTCTTATTGAAGAACTAGCTTGGCACGGCCTGATTGAAGGAGTTTGCTCACTCTGTAACGTAGAGTTTGAAGATGAGGATGAACATAAGGCTGATGCAGAGCACTCTTTGAATTTAGTTTTGAAACCTATTCAGTTTGGAGCTGGTAATGCTATCTTTCGTCATGTAAGTACAAACTTTGTTATGGAATTCCAAGTATCTTTTTTTTTACTGAATTTATATTTTGAAATTGCAAACTTCAATTAGACTTACTTTCATTTACAGTTTACTAGCGACCCGCGTCGGCTTCGCACGGGTGCAATGCTGATACCAGCGCAACCGCTATGGCCCTGCATTTTAAATCTGTAATATCTTCGAATATATTCATTTAAATTACATACTGTAAAGGGCCATATGATTAAATGCACAATGTATTTATGGTACTTAATTGAATAAGGATTAAGGCTGTATTGCTTAAAATCGCTTCGAAAAAAAAGCCATTATTTCTCGTAAAAAGTAAAGGATAGAAAATGGTTATTGTGGGTTATGCTGAGATACTCGTAGACATTTTTGTAGACCTTTTTAACCGACTTCAAAAAGGAGGAGGTTATATGTTCGGTTGAATGTATGTTTTTTTTTTATGTATGTTCACCGATTTCTCGATCAATTGTGGACCGATTTTGAATTTTTTTTTTTATTTAATGGTTACATATGCTTCCGAGTTGGTCCCATAGAAATATTGTTATGATCTGATCATGAACTTCGAAGATATGGAACAGAACTCCTCATAGGATCACAGCAGAACCGTCGTAACAAGCAAAATTGCTTTGTTTATACGCGTAGTCGATGACTGACTGAAAGTGGAGGGGGAATATATCGAACTGATCTGATGATGAAGCCTGAAGTTAGGCACCGGAACTCTGTAATAAATTAATATAATCTAACCGTGTTTGGGGTTATTAGAATTGTCATGAGATGCACTCTGGCTATAAGGTATTTAAGTTTGGCTGAGGGGTACTTTTTAGTGGTGGTACCATAACTAAAAAGTGTAAAATAAAAAACTTTTTACAAAAAAAATACAACCGACTTCAAAGTAAAAAAAAAAACACTGAAAAGTGCAAAATAACTTTAATTTCGGAAGTCGGTGTTAAATAACGAAGAGACAAAACTATTATAGAAACACCGACTTCCGAAATTAAAGTTATTTTACACTTTTCAGTTTTTTTTTTACTTTGAAGTCGGTTGTATTTTTTTTTTTGTAAAAAGTTTTTTATTAAGGTATACAATACTGTAATACATTATTTTGATCTATCTGGTACGGTTCAGCTAGCGTATGCAATGTAAGCGTAAAACAAAAGTGTTTATTTACGAAATCACATTAGAAACCTCTAAAATTATCAGTTTTTCTCTAATAAATTATGCATGTATTATACATATAAACCTTCCTCTTGAATCACTCTATATTAAAAAAAACCGCATCATAATCCGTTGCGTAGTTTAAAAGATCTAAGCATACATATGGACAGACAGCGGGAAGCTACTTTGTTTTATACTATGTAGTGATGCACGCAAGCAGCAGGCTTAGAGCCAGAGTGAGTAGAGAGGCGCCACAGCGTCCTCACTTTCCGCCTGACGCAGGTCTTCACCGGACCTGGGTTTTTCTTGAGGTACCTATTTCTGCCACAAAGAGATGTCAACAAACGGACGGGGACCAGTAAGGCCAAGGCTGAGATAATGGTGGCGCCTTACACCAATTACTTTGGGCGGAAATATGAAAATTAAATGCGGTAATCCCAGGATGCAGGGATCTGGTTCAAAACGTTGGAAAAAATAGACTGAACTAATAGCGGTTAAAATGCGTATGTACGTGACCTTGCAATTACACGCGACACGAATAGGATGACGAAAATTAGGCTTTGAGTCAAAAAGGAAAATTAGGTTAGGAGCACGCACACGTCGCACACTGACTTGGATTTCTTCCGTCGACCGAAGGCTGGACCTCCCGGATTGATCTTTCCGGAGTAACACCTGATATGTGTCGTCACCCATGCACAAGACCTTATTATAACTTATATGATATGATTGAGTGTTTTTTGTATGATTTCAGTTAGACGACACAGCTGACCAATGCCTAACATGCAACAAGTTGCTAACTCCCGGCAGGATGAGCAAACATTTTGTCGACACAGAGCATCTCGAGCTTTACGCGAATCGACGCATCGAAACTAATGAAGCTTGCCGAGGAACTGAAGCTGAAGGAAACACAGAAAATGATGACGAAATAAAAAGTTCAAAGATCGACTACGACGTCAATAAAAAGATTAAGAGAGAGGATACGACTGACGCCGAAAAATCATCGACTGAAGACAAATCAAAAATTCTCGAATCTATTGCCAAGTACCAAACTAAAGGAATCAACATTAATTTAGAAACAGAAACAGCTTTTTGTAAAAAATGTTCTGAAGTTGTAATACTTGATTTCAATGAGATAGAAAACCACATCGACAACCACACATCTGGTACAGAAGTTGATTCCGACTTGCTATACCCATCACACCTGGATCAACATTTGAATCGAGTCGATATTAATGACAAAACGATACAATCGTCTGCCGATCAACATACTGATGAGATGAAGGACACTTTAAAAATTCTACGAGAAAATGTCCGAAACGATGCAAATGAAGAAGATGACTTGTACAATCCTCCTACAGAAAACGATGAAAAAAATAGCCAAGAAGAGGCAAAGGATTTTGCAAAAGCAAATAAAATAACTTATAACGAGAACAATAAGCAATCTTTTTGCCGAATTTGTGAAGTAAATCTGCCGGTTGCTCTTAAGTCAATGAAGGAACATGTGGAAGGCAACAATCACAGAAGACACGTAGCCTCCTCTAACCCTTCTACAACACAACCGATAACTCCGGTAAATCTGTCAAAGAAGGCAACGAAAGAATTCATAGAAACGGCTGTTGAAATAGAAACATTATATTTTAATGTCTATGTGATTAATACAAAATACTGCATTCCTCGGAATAGTTTTCTTTTGGTTTTGGGAAGTGGTTCAAGAATGAGATGTTTCGCATGCGACATGAACTTGCCGCCATTTTTGGACGCTGTGGATCATGCAAGCAAACTTCAGCACCTTAACAGGTGGTATATGGTGCCTGTCATTACATCGGAGAGAAACGAATTCATCAGAGAGGTAAGGTCTTGTTTCCTACATAACCTTTTAAATCGATTTCCAAAATAGGAGGAGGTTCTCTTTTTTCTCTTGTTCAGCAATATCTTCGCCAAATGTTAACCGATTTTGATGATTATTTTTTTGTTTGGAAGAGTTTTGTTGTCAGTTTATAGGTACTGGTGGTCCCATGTTGGCGTTGTCCACCCTTTCACGACACCCAGTGTGTATGGTATGGGGCGGGAGAAAACTCGTAGTCTTCCTTTTCCTTTCCGCAACCTTCTTCTGCGAGATGACATTCTCACAGAAGCTGATCACCGCGTCCCAGGACACAACACTGCCGACCATGGACCGAACTACGGTCGGCAGTGACAGGTCGCTTCCAACTTCTGTAACGACGGCACGCCGCGGCTCCTCCCATCGCTGCGACACACTCAGCCAGCGCATGCCACGCCATCCATATCCTCCGGGCAGTGCACGCAGTGATGGCACCAAGTATCCGGCTCCCTGTTTATGCGACTCTGGTACTTCCTGAAGCAGCCATTCCCCGAAAACACCTGTTTCCCGTTTTCAGTTGGGAGCCATACTTCCTCCCGAGCCAGCTATCGCGCACCGGCCCGAACGCTTCGATTGTAAACCAAGTCAGTTCAACCTCAAGGCCGCAAGAGGTCTCCTATTAGATTTCTCGTTCTAAAGGTCTTCCACAACCTCAAACTCCTACAAAATTTTGTTTTCCTCTATGTGTTAAGCATTAAGGTACCTTATCGTGCTACTGGTTTTTTAAGTTTTTGATTCCACCTTTTTGAAATATGATGTTGTCTGTAACATTACAGGTTCGTCCCGGGCTGTATCACTGCGGATTTTGCAACCTCGTAGTCTCTGGTTGGACCGACATGAAACGTCACCTGGAGTGTTCCGATCACATCCAACATAAAACTGTTTGGGAGCTGCGACTGACGGAGCTTATGCCTGACGTACAGGAACACATAAGGCGAGAACAACTGATGAAATTGATAAATATGTTTCATTGACGCCTCTGAATAACTTACTGTGAATTAGTTGATACTATAATTTTTTATTAAGTATAATATTTTTTTGTTAGCCTATTTGTTGAAACAAGGTGAATTATGTGGATAAAGGCTGATGTTTTAACAATCGTATAGTTGTGGTACTTTAAAGTACCTACCTACTAGCTTGTAACGTACGATTTCCACAGCGCAGACCGCTCCGGAGCACATTTTCCAATGTGACGAGGGCAATTGAAGCGGATGTGTTGTGATGTCATCCACGATATTAAAACCTCATTTTTGTTTCGAATTTAGGTAACAAATGAATCTAGATCTGACAAATAAGTATATGCTACGTGGTTCAATTCCTTTTCTTTCCTCTGACACATATTCGAAACAGTTTTTCGAATTATTTATCATTCATTGTCTTATCTTATCATATTGATATTATATATATTCTTTAGTGCTACTAAGTTTCAAGCTCTGGCCACACTGAAGTGTATCCTGTCTATTGTTACAAAGATTCGAAAGTCACGAGACTTGGGTATTCGCGCCAGTTTGAATACCTATACACAAGTTGACAGTCAGTTTGTCAAGCATCATACGCTTCAGTTTGGCTGGCATTTTATATTTTTTGTTTACACTCATTTTAATCTAATCAAATTTTCGTATCATCTAATTTCTCTATGACTTGATTTTTCTTTTTATTAATACTTTTTCTTATAATTGTGAATCATTTTTATTAAATCAATTAATTACAATATAACGTTTCTTTTTCTTCACAAAGTTACCCTTTAAATAAAAACCGGTATTTATTTTTGTGACAGACTAGTGCCTGAAATAGGTTACCATAATATCAGGCTCGAAACCCGGTATGACTTACAACCTACAAATAGTTTCACATCTTTGAGTACTGTACTGTCTAAACGGGGTAATGCAGGGGTGAATAAGGACAAAACTTTGAAACTTTTCTTGTTACATACTTTAATATTGTTTGCAGCATTTATGTGCTCAAATTAAATTAATTATAATTAAAAAACAAATTGTTGCGTTGTTACAAATTAATAGTTTAGTAGGTACCAAAGCAAAAAAAAAATGTTGGCCTCTATTAGTGTTGCCTTACTATCGATATCCTATCGATAGGTTGTCAATACTATCGTGACCTCGAAAAATAGTCAGAATATCGATAGCCCTATCGATACTATTGAAATTTTACAATACTATCGATATTATCGATAGTATCTATGCAAGAAATTGAGCAATACTATTGATAAAATGCAATACTATCGATAGTATCGATACTATTGGGTATAGATACTATCGATACTATCACTATTATGGTGTATTTTACTGCCATCACTGTCGATACTATCGATAGTTTTACTACATCGATATTTACCCAAAGTTCAATAGTATTGCACCGGAATTTTAGTCAACATTATTAGTTCACGATTATTATTAAGTAAATATATCAACAATATAGTCGGCAATTATTACTTTATGAACTTACAACTTAAAACAGCGTTGTAAAATGGTAAAACCGTAAAAAATGCCTTCATCTTAAGTGTAATAATTTATTTATTATAAGTAAAAATATACAATGTTGTAAGGATTATTACTTACCCATTTAAGCTGTTGATCCCCGCATTAACGCTGGCGTTCACGCGCCATTGTCTTACTATTGTGTCTCTAATTACGCACTCAAAAGGTTAAAAAAACAGTCACTGACAAAGATAATATTATTAATCAGTAAATTCGATGGTTTACTTTTTTCTGCATAAGTCACTAATAAAGGTTTGAATCCAACACGATACTATTGAATATTGGTAAAATATCGATGTAGTGTTGAGATGGTGGTCAAACGCGAGCCTATCATTAATAATAATAAAATAAAGTAGTAAAACTATCGATAGTATCAATACTATCGATAGTATCTATACCCAATAGTATCCATAGTATTGCACTTTATCAATAGTATTGCTCAATTTCTTGAGGTATTCCGTGAAGCACACCCAAACGAAGCACATCCAGACGAAGCACACCTAAAGTATTCCACTTAGCACACCCGTAGGTGGGCTTCAAATAAAAAATTAAAATAATTAATTTCCTATTCCACGAAGCACACCTACGAATATATCACTCGCATAGTGCGGAGACTAAGAAATAAAAATGTCGATAGAAGAAAATATTTATTATTTAAAAGACTAACTTAAATATCCAACATCTTTCAGTTTCATTATAATAATGTGACACAATATTTGTCATTTTTGTAATCTTACTATTTAAAATCACAGATTGTTTCATAATTATCTTTCCAAAAAAATAATTATTTTCTTAACTATTTTTCTATTATTTTCCTTTTTTGTGCTCTTAATAAAATCACAGATTGTTTCATAATTATGCAATAAAAACTTGGACAAATATCAAAAACATTGTAAATATAGTTTTCTATAGAGATCTATGTTGATGTTTTCTTATAGCTCCCTTTTAACTAATAATAAAATATACTCTAGTTTTATGTAAAATCACAGACTGTTTAAAATCACAAATCACAATCTTTAAGATTCTTAAATAATCTTGAAGGAAGGGGCAATTTAGTATCTAAACTTATCAATTAAATAAATTATTATTAATCAGAATCTTAATTTCTCTAGACAATGTCCAACTGAAATTAAGCAATTTTTATAATCTTTTATTGTGTTTTAGATTATATTATTTTTTATTTCAGCATGTTTTTGATGATTTGAATAACCTATTTTTACTCTAATTTCAGTATAAATATTGCTTTTTTTTTGGAAGCAATCTAATATTTTTGCCAGATTTATGGCTCTGTTTGCGGTTTGCGGAAACGCTCGGCTAAATTCAGGTTGGCTCGGGAATTCAGTTGCGAGCGCACGCGTTGACTATTAGCGCATCATGTATACATCTTATCTATGGGATTTATTTAAGAACATTATGAAAATTACAAGTATTGTATCACGTTATTGTAATGAAACTGAAAGATGTTAGATATTTAAGTTAGTCTTTTAAATAATAAATATTTTCTTCTATCGACATTTCTATTTCTTAGTCCCCGCACTATGCGAGTGATATTCGTAGGTGTGCTTCGTGGAATAGGAAATTAATTATTTTAATTTTTTATTTGAAGCCCACCTACGGGTGTGCTAAGTGGAATACTTTAGGTGTGCTTCGTCTGGGTGTGCTTCGTTTGGGTGTGCTTCACGGAATACCTCAATTTCTTGGATAGATACTATCGGTAGTATCGATAGTATTTTAAAATTTCAATAGTATCGATATTGTGACTATTTTTCGAGGTCAACTATCGATAGTTAGGCAAGCCTAGCCCGTATTCTCCCCTGGATCTCTGTTCATGAACCCCGTTTATAGGGCATGATAAAAAATGCAAGAAAGCTCAACATCTTGTTAACATCGAATGAATATAAGAAAAACGAGTAAGGGCTTAAACTGCGTAAAGCGAACGCTCGCGACGGGTACGGGTCGCGTGACGTCGAGCGTGTGTTCACACACTTCACAAGGACGGTCCCCGTCGCGAAAACCGGATTATTACCATACCTAAGGTACTCTGTGATTATTACCTACGCAGTGTCGCTAGTTCCAGTGTCGATGAAGAACTTAATATATATAGCTTTTGCCCGCGACTTCGCCCGCTTACATAAAATATAGCCTGTCACTCAGGAATAAAGCAGCTTTCTATCGGTAAAAAAAAATTTAGCAATCGGAACAGCACTTTCAGAGATTACCAAACAAAAAAACAAACTACCTCTTTATAAATATTAATTAAATAATTAATATATATTATACAAGGGCTTATTAGAAAAGGTCTTGTTATTATTTAAGTAAAGTCTCCATCAATAATATTCAAAAACAGCAAAGTTATTAGCGTTTGTTTATATCCCAAAATGTCACTCAATTTATATAAATATTGTACAGGCTATTGATTATGAATGAATAGGTCGTTGGAATCAATAAATGACGATCAAAATGGAAAAACACTGTAGTAATTTCTAGTAGCAATTGTTATGAATGATTGATTCTAATAGGAATTTACCAATTATGACAAATTTTCGTGGTCAATTTTGGAATTTCGTTTTTTTTTTACTTTTGTCTACAAAAATGTCAAAAATATGATCAGTAACGAGTACGGATAGAGCACCATTTTTTTTTGTACTAATTAAAAATCTTAGTCCCAGTAGTTTCGGTTGTGTGTTGATATGTCAGTCAGTCAGTTTCTTCTTTTACTTATATAAGTATATAAAAGATGTACGAATTATGGTTTCACTAGCTGGTGGCCACGACTTCTTCCACGTCAGACTGCAAACTGCACTGTACCATTTGGTCACAAGTTCAAGAAGTTTTGCGCGGAGCCCTAATTCCTTTTCTATACTAATACCTACTATAAAGAGGAAACTCAAAAACCACCTACTGGACCGATATTAAAAATTCTTTCACCAATAGAATGCTACATACTTTATCAATCAAATGAGTGACATAGGGACGCGGGCGAAAACGGTGGGTGAAGCTAGTCTAAAATAAAAAAAGCCTAAATTACCTATTCCTTATTTGCTAACTGTTAGTGATCAGTGCAGCCGTTT
This sequence comes from Mythimna impura, assembly GCA_905147345.3. Lineage (NCBI taxonomy): Eukaryota > Metazoa > Arthropoda > Insecta > Lepidoptera > Noctuidae > Mythimna > Mythimna impura. The sequence goes on along the minus strand of LR990360.1, from coordinate 20,289,937 downwards.
CGGAGAGTAACCGGAACAAACAACAATTTTTAGCGGCAACGCCAATGGCATCCTAAAGGTATTTGCGGACAGGCTGGATGGGCCTACAATGGGTAGCTCTAGCAAGCTGCATGTATTGCATGGAGCTTGATAAACCATTCTGACTAGATCGCCTGATTGTCTATGTAATTGTTTTTGTGATGACCTATTAGCAGTTAAGTAAATTTATCTGTAGGTACTAACTCACTATGGGCCTTGATGCCTGAAAGTTTTTTTTTAATTAGTAATATTAAAATCTACTAAAAATTTCAATTTTATTTATAGTTAGGTATAAATAATAACAGCAGCAGCTGAGGACTAAGGGGAAAGACTGGACCGACTTAGGATATTCTTGTTTTGCTCTACCTGGAGACATTGGAGACTGTATCAAGTAGTATAATAAAATATTTTTTTTCTGATTATTTAGATGGTTCAATTCCCGCTTTAGGTAAGCATGTCGAGAAATCTGTGAATGAAGTTTTGTTTCTGTTTAAAAATAAAAGAATGTTTCCTTTGCGTAAAGTACCTAAGTTATTACCATCGATATAATGTACTACGAACTAGATTACGCGTGCCGAACACTCACTTCAATCGACTCAGTGTAATCCATACACCTTGAACATTAATTACACTATGTTGAACGAAACACGTTTTTAAGTGCCACGAAATTCATGACGCTTAAGACATTTTGGTCGCGAAAAAAGTATCTATCCTCTAAAAGGCTATCTTAGCGCTGTATGTTTTAATAGTTCTGTTAAACGACATAATGCCAATGTAGCGCTGCAGCGAACTTTTGTTTTAACTTTTCAGTATTTTGACAAATAATATCCATGAACGTGCTTGTCTATCTCTAGAATATAAGTCCATGGTCATTACCAAGATTCAAGGTATTCCCTTCTAGGGCCCATAGAATTTTTCCTCCCTATATCCAACTGCTGCCAGAAACTAGTCATTAATAAAATACTCTCTAAGAGAAGGAAAGAATCACCATGCGTTAATGAAACAAAATATATTTCAATATTGTTTTAATCAATCTTAGCTTTGCCCCCTTTTATCATTATATGGGTAACAAAGTAAATAAAGTCTACTTACTATTTGTCAACTTAAGTTTAACGCAGTACAAAAAGGAATAACTTTTAGGCAAGATAAATACACTTTAGTACATGGCATGGTTGAGTGTTATACCTGTCACTGTCATATAACTGTCATACTACAAGTGCAAGACAGAGACGGAAACATATCTCAAGCCCAGCAAAGAGAACTGGGCTGAGCATTACTGACACTAAATTGACTTAACTTTAGAAAAAGACAATAACAACACTCGTGTTTATTCCGCCAGAGTCGCACATCCACGACCAAATACTCCCATCTCGTCAGCTCTTCTGTCACCTATGGGGATTGAAGAGCTAAACGAGATGGAGTACCCAGCCGCAAACACACGACCCTGGCGAATAGGACACGAAAACACTCGCCGGACCAATTTGACACAATCGGTTAAAGGTTTAATGGCAAGTAGAGCCGATGTCGACTATTCTGCCAATGTCTAAAGTAAATTGGAAAAGCAAGTGTGTTTATATGAATACAGTTGAACTTGATGGGTTATTACTTGACTGGAGTCCAAGACCAGTTTTTATTATTTATTTATTTAACCTATGACGTGGCCCAATCAGATTATAGAAAGAGATAAGAACTGACAGCAAGATCGCTTGGCCTCTCTCACACTTTCTGACTGGATTAGTATGACAGTCAAAACAGGGAATGCTTAGTTTAGGCTACTATAATGTGCCAATGTTATAATTATTCCGCTTTGAGAGGGAGACGGTGCTATATAGAGTTCATAGCTCTATCTCTATTCAACAGTTTTCAATAGCCAAGTCTCTACGTCTATGGGTTGAGCATTATCCCTGTCACTGTCGCACAACTGTCAAACTGCAAGTGCCAGATAGAGACGGGTATATATCTGAGTCAAAGCTCGTGCTAAATGTATATTTATCTTAGCCTTAGACTCGGCAGAGTCAGGTGATGGCCAGCCACACTTTTTTTCAATACAGATACAAAAAATGCTATGTAGTGAACTACTTTTATGCGCACTTTTTAAACCTTCGAGCGTCTATCTTCTTATACCAAACGCAAAAAAAGAAAACAAGGTATTTTGAACTTGTTTATGAACCTAAAGGAAGTTAAAATATTTGCATTATTTAGGTAATACATAATATACCTTAATTTCTAATACAAATAAAGTCCATTTTGTATCAACGAAGTCATTCGCTTATTTTGGCTTCCACGCAGTCTGGTAAATAATAAAAATATGCTCGTTCATAACCCGGAAGTTAATTAGGCACAATAAGTTTTAGAGAAGAAAAATTTAACCTACTATCTGGAGCAACATCTCTGTCAATGATTTTTTTTTGGTGAGAAATCAAAATCTTCTCCCGCTCTGGGTGGACCGAGGAGAGTCAGACTTTTACCGACAAAAACCCATCTGTGTTCCATGCCCGAGGTAACTCTTTAAAAGAATACAGGCGGTTTTTAGTCGGTAAAAGTCTGACACGTCCTCTCGCTCCAACGACAGCGGGAGAAGTTCTTAGATGATTTCGCACTAAAAAAAAAAATATATTATAGTAAAATTTGTACAAAACGATGAGTTGAAATTAAGATATTTCATAATTATATGAACTAGCAATTGTTATAGTGCAATGCAAATAACTACCGTAAAATAAACTATCATTTAAATACTCATTGTAAAAAGTGCGCACAAAAGCAGTCATATTGCAATCCAGAGACCACACACACCTCACACACAACCTCGAAAATATAATGATAATTTAAAGTCACAATATATACAAAAACACCTAGTTTTTCCGCTGTCACATCACAGATCAATTAGCAAGGTATTGGTGAATTATTTAATAATGGCACAATTGTTAAAAAAAAATTAGTGGTTATGAATTGTAATTTACCACTGTATTATTGTTTTTAATTTATTTATTTTTGTTCTTTTTGACACTAGGACGACGTTTCTTTAGCAAAATGTCTACAATGCGTTCCAAATAAGAATAGGATCGATTGCCATGTTGTGACGTCATGTCATACTGAAGAACTGGCTTCTGATTAATTCATTAACGCTCAGGCGGTAGCCGGCGCCCGCAAGCCATTGTCTTACTATTGTGTCTCTAATTACGCACGTCAAAAGGTTAAACTTTTTTCGTTCACAATTCGTAAATAAATTAAATTTTAAAAATTTCTTGTTTTGCTCACCGTATTAATTATTCGATTTGACAGTATGACGTGACGTCACAACATGGCAATCGATCCTATTCTTATTTGAAACGCATTGTACTGTGCGATGAGTGCGAGTTTTTAACGTTAACGCGATCAAAACGTGTGCCGCGTTTGGCTTTCTGATTGGTTAAGAGTTTGGAGCGAGCCAATCGGAGCGCCGAACGTCATAAACGTGTCAATCGTGTTAAAAAACTCACAATTATGTTGTAAAATGTGTCTTATAATATTGATTTCGTATCAATATTTTCATTGTGAGAAAAATACCTTTTGAAATAAAATAACCCATTTTATTTCAAAAGGTATTTTTCTCACAATGCTACATTCGCAGAATATCTTTATTTTTACTTAGAATAAAATATAGTCAGGTTAAAAAAATATTGTATTTTACAATTTCTTGTTTTGCGAATGCACATTTTGCAAAGAGCCATTTTGTGTCTAAGCCCTAAATATTAATACACTGTTGAATTTTCAATTCGAATGACGAAAATCCGATAGCATGTTCTTATTTAGAAATTCATTTAGCTACAACCTAGTGTTAATGAAAACATGTGCCATCCCTAAATAATACACCACAACACAAAAAAAAAACGAGTTATTTGGCTCTAATCTTTGAGCAGCGTACTTTACCATACAAAACAAATTAGATACCTACTAAATCACAATTTGTGTTGAAAACTCGTGAAAATGTAACAATATTGCGTAACCAAATGGTATAAATAACAATATTACGTTGGAATAACGTATGTCGTTGTTACCCTGGCAACAGTAAACCTTAAACTATTTGGACTCAGTTGCACTTATTAACAAGTCAACAAGTTGCATAACATTGTTGTGAACATTATTTTGTGGTATTGAAAACATTTTTCAAACTAATACTACTGATATTATAAAACTGATAAGCTGTTTCATGTCTTATGATGATTGTTAAACAATCAAGCATAAAACAAAAGCTTCTGTATACAATGTCACAAATAAAAACATTGTTTACAACAATGTTTTGCAACTTGTTGAAATGTTGATAGGAACAAGTGACACCATCAAATACCCAAGCACTAACAAACCCAGGGTGTCATCTACAACATTGTTTTTACAATGAAATCATACTCCAATAAATATTGTACTCCCTTCAAATTGAAACATATATATTGATATTTTTTGTTTCAAACCAGACCATGAGGGCTTACACTATATAGTATATCTTTGGTCAGGAATAAAAAGTTTTTGTTAAGCAAGTTTTGTAAAACACTCTCATAAAGTAGCCTTGTTTACATGAGTTAGGTACTACAAGCCAAAAATGTCCATGCAAAGTTCCAGGAAATGTATTGAAGAGTTAGGCTCCATACACACACACCACAACCACACCACATTGCAGCGACTAAAAGTGGTTACAATGCGTTCCAAATAAGAATAGGATCGATTGCAATGTTGTGACGACACGTCATACTGTCAAATCGCAAGAAATCGGGCAAAATTGAAGAACTCAGAGATGAGCAAAATTGAAGAACTGGATTTTGATTAAACTTTTTTCGTTCACAGTTCGTAAATAAATTAAAATTTCTTGTTTTGCTCACCATAATAATTCTTCCATTTGACAGTATGACGTGACGTCACAACATGGCAATCGATCCTATTCTTAGATTAAATACCTATAGACGTAGCTACCTCGTGGCCGCACATGAGACAGCACTATAAGCCTTCAATGAGGTTATTACGTAAACTTTTCCTTAAATATGACCACTGAAATACACTAAAAACTTAACTATTGGAGTCTATTTATCATACATACACTAAAACTATTACTTTAATTGCCGAAATTATTCTAAAAACATAAAAATTTACTTGAGTCGACTTCTCAGTGACAATGACAGGCCTTTGTTTGGCTAACTTTTTAAAGTTCGCCAAGCAAAAAACCGGCCACGTCGAACGAGACAGAGCATGTTATGTTTTGTCTCAATTTTCTTACTTATTTCGTATATATGCTTCTCACTTCCGCACTTCCCTACAGTCTCATGGCTACATCTAGAGGTATATAATCTAAGATCCTATTCTTATTTGGAATGCATTGTACGTGTGAATAGTGTCACTGCAGCTTCTTGCAGTTGTGTTGTAGTAACTACAAATGACTTGAGCATTTTAACAATTTTACTATAATTAATTTGCGATGTCGCTGATGGTTGCATTGTGGTTGCGATATGGTAGCGGTGTTGTCGATATCACCAACACGGTTGAGTTCGATGACAAAATGTGGTCAGTGTGACTGAAACTATTTATTTTTTATAAATAATAATAGTGCCCAACGTGTTTTTGTTGGGGTGTGATTGTGGTACGTCTGAATAGACCCTTAATCAACTGGCGATGTTCGATTGAGAAACTATCCTCAAGTCTTCTTTTTAATAAACAAACAATACCATTTCACTGGACTTAGTTCCAGAAATGTGTATATCAACCATTTTTAAAAAGAACATAGTCACAGTTTACGTTTCTTGCAAGAATAGGTTATCTACCCCATAATTATAAAAAAAAATGTTAATTAACCTTTTGAGTGCGTAATTAGAGACACAATAGAAAGACAATGGCGCATTAACGCCGGAAAATATATTTTAAAAATATATTTTCCGGAAATATTTTCGCCGGAAAAAATATTCTAAAAAAATATAACTTTTTATTCATTTAGCTGCTGATTTAATAGTTGCTATTAACATACTTTCGTATATACTTCTTAATTATGGAAGAGAAAAACCATTCCTGCAAAAATCGTAAATTGTTGCTTACAATGTTTTTCCAGAAAAGGCTCAATATAATTAATATTGGTGATTATAACAACTACATTTGAGAGCATTCTACTCATTGGACTTAACATTTTTATGTGAACTACTTTTTGCCAATTTTATTAGAACATCCATAACTAGAAACAGAATGCCACATCAATCTTTATTGAAACTAAAATTTGTCATACGAAAATGCGATCATAGACCCACCTGGCAGCCGATAGCCGTATTTACAAGTTGCTTCTTTAAAATGCTGCCTCGTTCACTTGACGTACAAAAAGTACCGTATTTTATTCACATAAGCACTTGAATCACTGGCTTATTAGTTCAAGTTCACATTGAATCACTTGGTGTTCAATAACGGTGTGTCCATGTTAAACTTGTAGACGTTTTGGCAGATGGTGTGCAGCGCTTCCGGCGAGTCGTAGGGCGTGGACACGCGGATGCGGCGCGTGCGGCCCTCGCTGTACACGTCCACCACGCCCCACTGGCGCAGCAGTCGCAAGCAGTTGCTGATCGCGTCCATAGATACGGCCTCGCCTGGGAATTCAAAAAATTAATAAATAAAATCTGTTTTATTTGAGATAATATTTGGTCCAAAATATTGTTAGTGGTAAAGGTGCGTCCAGATCTGGCGAATCCGCCGCTCGCGAGCCGCTCGCGAACTGCGCGCGTGAATTCCGTGTTCGTACGAAGCGCGCGGCACAAGGGCCGAGTACGAAACGAACGTACTCGAGTTAGAACCCAGTGCCCCAGAAGATGTGTAGTGTTGCCGTTGCCATGCGTAAGGAAAATTAGCGAAGCGATGCGGCGCCGCAGCGTAGTGTGAAAACCGTTTGTGAGCGCGTGCGCAAACATCGCAGACGCACTACAGTAGCGTGGGAGCCCCACCAGCATCCTAAACGCGTTATTATATTATATTCGGAGAGAGTAGATAGCCCGTTGCGTGTAGTTGACCCAGATTGCAGGTGTACCGAGTTTGGCAGAGTTATCTTTACCTCTAAACTACACTTCGCAAATCAGCGTGCGAACACGTTACAACGAACTGCCATCGTCTATCTTTCTCTATCTATGTCTCCATCATCTTTTAAGGCGACACTAAAAGACCTTGAGCGAACCAAAGAGGAGCTAGGCGTCACTCCCCGCGCATCAAGATTATTCGGATAATATTATGTCCTTTATTTACACAATATTAATAAAAACAGTATATCAAAAGATTGGTAATTGAATTATCTTTTAGTTTGTGAAAGTTTCATAAAAATACACCCATTGGTTTTTGTCTGTGTTAGGCATAACTTTGAAAATAAATCACACCAAGTTCTATAAAAAAAAAAAATATGTAAATATTTGTATATCAAATTATTAGGCAAATAGTCTAGTTTAATATATTTTTTTTTCAAAACATACGGACTAGCCGTTTAGACGTGATCTTGGATTTAAAATCATCAAAAATCATATATCTACCCCTTACTACCTAGGTGACCACATGGCCGAGGTATTTAAATTCACTCACTCTTCAATTCTCTTCAAATCAAGAGCAATTTTTTACGTTGTTTGAATGTCAACTCTAAATAAAGAAGTAAAACTTACCGTAAACCATTTTGTTGTGCGTGAAGTCTTCTGTGAGCGAGTCGAGGGTGTTCTTGACGACTTCCTTCATGGAGCCGGGCGCCAGGCCGCGGCAGGTGGCGGCGTAGGCTTCCAGCACCGGCCGCAGCGTCAACACCAGCCTTCGTCTGGGAAACCACATCATGATACAGTACAGGTATATTTCAAGTATTCGTTTTTTACGTTTCTCGTTTTGAGCTTGTTTTCTTATTTCTATGTTATTGTAATATTATTTAAAAAAATATTTTATTATTTTAACAGGATATCGAAATCACTTTTACACGTTGTTTTCTTAAAAAAGTTAGATGGAGTCGACATTTTCTCTACTATTGAAAAGAAATGACGTACTAAATTCAAAGAAAAAAGATGTAGGAGATGGAACTGAGCAGATTCAGGGGACACACGGTTTCTGACGGCGCGGGTACATGATATTGGATACATAAATTCCAATTGCGCGGGCACATGACTTCCGACTACGCGGAACATGACTTCCTACAGCGTGGACACAAGACTTCCGACTAATATAATAAATAAACACAATAGGTTACCTCTCCGCGACGGCTTCAGGCTGGTCGGACACGGTGTAGGAGATGCGCTGCGCGGGGTCGGGCCGCTCGTACTCGTCGTCGTCATCTATGCGTCTCGCCATGCGACGGGACCACTTCTCTTCTTCTAGGTCGATCTTTGGCTGTGAAAAATAATCTATAATATTAAATCGCAATATAAAAGAGACATATGGCTTTTGGAAAGGAGGAGGGTTGAGATAAGAGGCATTTTTCGACCATCACACAGTCAAAAAATATTTCCCATGGTATTGCTTGTGGGGTAAAATAGGTTGCAAAAGAGCTTTGACAGCTAGTATTTACCTTTTCCCTAAGTATAAGCTGGCTGGCTTCCAGCGCGTCCACCGCGTCGAGCATGCGCTCCTGGATGCGCTGGCACGGCGCGCACACGATGAACTCGTGGCTCAGCACCTCGCACAGCTGCAGCGACGCCGCCAGCAGCTCCGACTGCCGGACGGCTGGCGATGCTGACGAGCATACGAGGCTTTCTAGGGCAGTTGCTGGAATGAGAAAAAAAACGTTGACTATTGACGAAGTTATGTCAACCCAACCGCACTGCGCCCGCATGTTGGATTACGGCCCGCTCTCTTTTACAAAAAGAAGGCCTCTGTCTTAGCAGTGAACATTTTTTTTTTTGCTCACCGCTGCCTTCGCGACGGATCAGACCGCGGCCGAGCATGTCCAGCTAAGCAACAAATGGTACTCACCGACAATGGCAGCCGGGGCGTAGTGCGCCACGACGGCGTTAGCGTAGTAGGCGAGCTCCAGGGACGCCGCGATGGACGTGTGCGGCCGCACCACGAGGCGCTCGCCGTCCAGCTAAGCAACAAATGGTACTCACCGACAATGGCAGCCGGGGCGTAGTGCGCCACGACGGCGTTAGCGTAGTAGGCGAGCTCCAGGGACGCCGCGATGGACGTGTGCGGCCGCACCACGAGGCGCTCGCCGTCCAGCTAAGCAACAAATGGTACTCACCGACAATGGCAGCCGGGGCGTAGTGCGCCACGACGGCGTTAGCGTAGTAGGCGAGCTCCAGGGACGCCGCGATGGACGTGTGCGGCCGCACCACGAGGCGCTCGCCGTCCAGCTAAGCAACAAATGGTACTCACCGACAATGGCAGCCGGGGCGTAGTGCGCCACGACGGCGTTAGCGTAGTAGGCGAGCTCCAGGGACGCCGCGATGGACGTGTGCGGCCGCACCACGAGGCGCTCGCCGTCCAGCTAAGCAACAAATGGTACTCACCGACAATGGCAGCCGGGGCGTAGTGCGCCACGACGGCGTTAGCGTAGTAGGCGAGCTCCAGGGACGCCGCGATGGACGTGTGCGGCCGCACCACGAGGCGCTCGCCGTCCAGCTAAGCAACAAATGGTACTCACCGACAATGGCAGCCGGGGCGTAGTGCGCCACGACGGCGTTAGCGTAGTAGGCGAGCTCCAGGGACGCCGCGATGGACGTGTGCGGCCGCACCACGAGGCGCTCGCCGTCCAGCTAAGCAACAAATGGTACTCACCGACAATGGCAGCCGGGGCGTAGTGCGCCACGACGGCGTTAGCGTAGTAGGCGAGCTCCAGGGACGCCGCGATGGACGTGTGCGGCCGCACCACGAGGCGCTCGCCGTCCAGCTAAGCAACAAATGGTACTCACCGACAATGGCAGCCGGGGCGTAGTGCGCCACGACGGCGTTAGCGTAGTAGGCGAGCTCCAGGGACGCCGCGATGGACGTGTGCGGCCGCACCACGAGGCGCTCGCCGTCCAGCTAAGCAACAAATGGTACTCACCGACAATGGCAGCCGGGGCGTAGTGCGCCACGACGGCGTTAGCGTAGTAGGCGAGCTCCAGGGACGCCGCGATGGACGTGTGCGGCCGCACCACGAGGCGCTCGCCGTCCAGCTAAGCAACAAATGGTACTCACCGACAATGGCAGCCGGGGCGTAGTGCGCCACGACGGCGTTAGCGTAGTAGGCGAGCTCCAGGGACGCCGCGATGGACGTGTGCGGCCGCACCACGAGGCGCTCGCCGTCCAGCTAAGCAACAAATGGTACTCACCGACAATGGCAGCCGGGGCGTAGTGCGCCACGACGGCGTTAGCGTAGTAGGCGAGCTCCAGGGACGCCGCGATGGACGTGTGCGGCCGCACCACGAGGCGCTCGCCGTCCAGCTAAGCAACAAATGGTACTCACCGACAATGGCAGCTGGGGCGTAGTGCGCCACGACGGCGTTAGCGTAGTAGGCGAGCTCCAGGGACGCCGCGATGGACGTGTGCGGCCGCACCACGAGGCGCTCGCCGTCCAGCTAAGCAACAAATGGTACTCACCGACAATGGCAGCCGGGGCGTAGTGCGCCACGACGGCGTTAGCGTAGTAGGCGAGCTCCAGGGACGCCGCGATGGACGTGTGCGGCCGCACCACGAGGCGCTCGCCGTCCAGCTAAGCAACAAATGGTACTCACCGACAATGGCAGCCGGGGCGTAGTGCGCCACGACGGCGTTAGCGTAGTAGGCGAGCTCCAGGGACGCCGCGATGGACGTGTGCGGCCGCACCACGAGGCGCTCGCCGCTGCCTTCGCGACGGATCAGGCCGCGGCCGAGCATGTCCAGCTGGGCAACAAATTCATTCAAACTTAATTGGGTATTATCTTGGGTATTGAGCATCGAATTACACAAAAAAGAATATAGACAGTATCAAAATTGGTTTTTAAATGAAGTAGCAATAAATATTTAAAAAATAATAGGTTTTTACCTATGAAAATGCCGTTTTTTAAAACGGGTTGCTTTGAAGCGTCTTTGGTCCATCCAAGTACTGCGATATTACAGAAAATACACACAAATAAACCAATAAACACCTAATTTCGAAAACAGAATAACGTACCTTTAATATAAAGTTTATTTGAACTTATAATGCCAAGTAAATCCAAAGATATAATACTTCAACGCAAATCGCGCGCGCTTCGCTTTATCGGCTATCTCTTTTGTATACACTTTGACGTCACATTTCAGTTTGTGCATTTTTATTCTGTTTCTGTCAGTTTTCCCTTCCACCAGATTTGAAAGAATTCTAACTTGCGCACGAGGAGGACAGAGGACGACGCGGAGACGGTAGTGAATACCTGGCCGGTAGAGTGTGATGAAATGCGCAAGCATTCCAGAACGCTGATCAAAGATAACTGCAGATTATCGTATGGTTTTAGTCAGTAAGAGTTTGACAGACTCCTTCGTTAGCCGTAGGGCGGCCGACATCCATAAGGATTTTGCTTACTAAACTATAACAAGTTCTCGTGTATATTCGTAACAAGTTGGAATCATCACAACATTCATGTTTTCCAAGTGTCTATTTGTACCAATTGTTTGAGTATGTTCGAGTATTTAGTTTATTCATTTAATTACCCATAAATTATATATCTAATATATAAAATTCTCGTGTCACGGTGTTCGAACTTGAACTCCTCCGAAACGGCTCGACCGATTCTCATGAAATTTTGTGAGCATATTGAGTAGGTCTGAGAATCGGCCAACATCTATTTTTTTTTTTTTTTATTTATATGGCAGAACAACGTTTGCCGGCTCAGCTAGTAATTTTATAGTATTTTGGATTTTTTTGTATATTTTTTCTTTGTATTCGGTTTATGTTTCTCTATTTCTGCATTACCGGAATGGATGACTGGAAAGAATTGCCTAACGGTTTAAACACAAAACTACAATGCCACGTTGCATCGTAAAATTCTTCGAGGTCGCACGTCGCATTGCACATTATATGGTCGAAATCGCATCGCATCGCTCTAAGGCATTAAAATCCGCCTCTGTACTTTTGTTTGCACGTATTAAATAAATAAACAAATAACATTTCTACACCTCCTACTCAATAATACCCTTTTATATGTCATACGACCATCACTAAAGCAAGTTATTCTGTCCCAAGGGATTTAATGTAGTTTGGGCATTCTCTAGGGAATAATGAGATTTGAATTTGGCCAACAAAAAATAAACTGCAGTTGATTATATGCTTGTCTTAATCTATACATATAAAATGCTTTGTCCTGAATGACTGACGGATCAACGCACAGCCTAAACCGCTGATCGTAAAGGCCTGAAATTTGGAGGGTATATTCTTTGTATAACATAGAATTTTTTGAAATTTTACTCCCAAGAGGGTGAAAAAGAGGGGCAAAGTTTGTAAAGGACAACGTGATTCCTCGGTCCAATCTACTTCAAATTTTGCATGGACAGTCTTTAACAGAGTTAATTGAAGACGAGATATTTATTTTATAGAAATTCATCCCCTAACGGTTAAAAAGGAGTAGAAAGTTATTTTGGGGGTGATTTGCTTCGAAGTTGATATCAATACTCCTTAGTACTTTTGATTTATAATAATATTACATTTCATTTTGACACATGTTTGAAAACTCTATCTGCTTTTAGGGTTGAGTAGGGTGGATTAGGGTGGAATGGGGTGGAGAAGTGTGGAGTGGGGTGGATTAGGGTGGAATGGGGTGGAGTAGAGTGGAGTAAGGTGAAATGGGGTGGATTAGGGTAGAGCAGGGTGGAGTGGAGTTGGGTGGAATAGGGTGGGGTGGTGTAGAGTAGAATAGAGTAGTCAGTTGACGGAAAAAGGCGGCAAAAGCTAGTCTACTAATAAAAGTTAGTACTTACAGCTTGTTTCACAGCCTGCCTCGCTTCTCCAGTGTATCCTAGATCCCTTCCTTCAGCAGCTAAAGCAGTTTGTCTAGCCGCCACGCTGGCCGTTAGTGTGGCCAGGGTGGCGCCACGTCGGGCCTCCGTTAATAGGACGTATGAGATCACGTTTGTACACATCAGGGCGGTCGCTTGGGATGCGTCTGTAAAGAAAAATGAGATATTTATTATATTTGGGAAAACAAACAGTTAATCGTAAACAGTTTTGTCTTAATAGTAGGGGAGGCCGGGATGCTAAATTTGCAGTTACTAAAGCGTCATGGGGACCTATTGGATTGTGAAGATTACGTTCTAAAATGAAAAAGTCTATGATAGGTGTCCATTTTAGGGGGGGGGGGGGGGCGTGCAAACGTCGACACTGGTCTTTTAAGTATGTATATAAAGTTTAAAATTATTTCACGCAAAAAGTGCTCGCCGCGTCGCTGCCATTCCAGTGTGACTCGGCCCTAAGAATTAAAAAAAATGTAAAAATAGTCACATGGAAATTGACACACTTGGGTACTAAGAGAGAATTTTCCAAAATTCACCCCATACGGTTATGAAATCCGTATGTCCAAAGTTTGTATAGAGAAACGTACTTTTGCGCGGGCGAAACCACTGGCAAAAGCTAGTATTATATAAAAATGAATCCCTATTTCCCTTAGTCACGTCATTACTCGTGAACGGCTGGACCAATTTCGTTGATTCTTTTTTTGTTGTGTATGCTAATGTCAGGAAAATGTAAGGTTACCTAATACTAAACGTGTTCATAGCTTCCGGTTGGTATTGCGGGTATATTTAACAGCTTTGTAGCGTTGTATTTGTCCTATTTAGTACTCACCATAGACTAGGTGTCTGCCGATAGCCTCGACCATCATCTTGTGGTCAGTGCTAACATCAGCGCCGTATAGCGACGAGTGGCTGTGGTTGTACAGGATCTGTCGGTCTAAGTTCACGGCTAGGTTGTTGTTTGGTGGCGTTAGGGAAGACTCTATGGGAGACTTGTAGTGTTGGTATTTCTGGAATGATGTTACTAGTTCCTGTGAAAAAGAAATAATCATTAAATTAATTAAAAAATATGATATTACTGAAAATCAGTCGAGGAATTCTACTCCTCCTGCTGATAGTCTGTACTGGCTCTAAATGTGCCAATTGGCACACTCATTTAGAACATAAGAATTGAACGCAAAAGCTGAATTTTAACTTAAGACATTACAAAGTAATAAAAAAACAAGGTTCCTTAAAAAAAAATACATTGGATAAATTTTATAATACAATTAGCAATCCGCCCGAGCTTCGCAGGGGTGTAACAAATCCTTGAAGTTCTAGGTTTTCCTCTATTATAATATGCACGTATTATACATCTAAACCTTCCTCATGGTTCGCTCTGTTTATCGGTGAAAACTGCATGAAAATCCGTTCAGTAGTTTTTGAGTTTATCACGAACAGATAGATGCAGCAGGGGACTTTGTCTTATACACCTTTAAAAGGATAAATATAAGAATAGTTTTAAATACAGTCCTTCCACAGTGTTCTATCTGATCTAGCATCAGTCATCAGTAGTCGTGTGTGTCTGCAATATTATGCTACTATTAAAGATATCTTCCTGCATCGTTTTAGAGCTAACTTAACACGTTCGCGTAAGCATCTAATTAAAAATCATGGTATAGATAGAGGATGTCATAATATGACGTTGCATCATTTCATAAATATATAAAGAAAGAAAGAAAATTAATTACAACACGTTTAAGACGTTGCTCATAGGAACTTGTTAACATGGATTTGATACGCAAAATACTCGCTTTATACGTGGAATTGCGGATACATATACAACATTGATTGAATGACCTGGTGAGGGTCGCGGGAATCCGATGGATGCGAGACGCACAGGAGTGGTCGTTGTGGCGACGCTTGGAGGAGGCCTATATCCAACAGTGGACGTCTTTCGGCTGAAATGATAATGATGATGTTGACAACATTGATTTGAGTAGAAAAACACACAAACCTTGAGCGAGATAGGCTGATTGAAGTCCACCCTGATGCTGCCGTGGTTAGTGTTGAGCGTCCTCCAGATGCCGCGCAGCGCGGACCAGAAGGTCTCCATCTGCTTGGGCATGCCGAGCTGTTCCCGCACGAAGTTGCCGTCCACCAGCTTGTCGTAGTTCAGCGTCGCGGGGACTAAGAGCGCGTCGTCGATCGTACCGTCTAGGTATGCGTCCATTATGACGGAGAGTATGCCCGCTTGAGGAAATAAAATTATGTTAGAGTTTATACCGCTACAATTGGTGTAAAAAGTCGAACGTCCATGGCTACGTAAAATGGACAGACATGAAAAGGTTCTCCAGGTTTTTTTCGTCTTTCTTTTTTATAGGAAATCATTAAACATCTTGTGTGGAAAATCTCTAACGATTGCGACAAATGTTTGTTACAGAACTAGGTAAATATAAACATGTTAATAAAACCTAAGGGTGGAGTCCTGGTGTCCTGAAATACAGGCCCCAAGCCGACTGATGCTTAAACTATTAAGCAGCAGTCTCCCACAATATGCTTACTGTATCTAATTTTACCCTAGAAACTGTAATTATTATGTTTGTGGCGAGAAAATAAATATTATTATTATCTTCTCTCGAATGGAGTGAAAGTGTACTTACACTGACTAAAACCCACCCGTGTTTCTCTAATTACCCATTGCGTTAGAGGGCCGCGGTAATTCTTTAAAAAATTCCCGTAGGAGGTTCGCCACGTGCGCTATGCGGTTTATTTGTTTGCGTCAACCCTATGCAAGGGATAGTTTATTAATAACGTGAGGCTGGTAAACCCTTAAGAGGGGAAGGGAAAGTGCCGAAAAATCATGAAATATCACCAGTGATGTAGTGAGATATAAAGAATATTAATTTTTGCTAAACCGAAAAAACAGCGCTTGACTCGCCATTGCCAGGTCACGATTTCATACGATATAAAGTAGACTTAATTTTAGGTAAGGTGAGGAGAAGTAAGTCTACAACCTCACCAGGGAGGAGAAGGGATTAATAAGTTGCTAAAAAAAATCACATAATTAAAGTTATTTACTCTAATAAAACTTTAAGCATTAGTAAAAAAAAAAACAAGACACTACTAAGGTAGACTTGATGCTTTAGGTATTTTCTACCAGTCGACCTTAGAAGTCCTTAGAGGTCATCAGCTGATTATCATCGTATGGGAGGTACAAATTGTTTTTGGGAATTGACTATGACTTTCTTGAAAAAAATTGTTCATCTGCATGGGCAGAAGCAGTTCTTAAAATATAACTACACTTTTTCGTTAAATCTATATCTATCTATATAAAAGGAGAAACTGACTGACTGACATATCAACGCACAGCCGAAACTACTGGGACTAGGAACATGAAATTCTGCACAAGCCTTCCTTTTATGACGTAGGCGAGCACTAAGAGAGGATTTTCCAAAATTCACCCCCAGTTTGTAAAGAAAAACCTAATTTCACGCGGGCAAAGCCTAAAATGTCAGAAGCTAGTCATGTATAAAACCTAAAATTTTCTAGAAGTCAATGTGCCATATACAAAATTACTGCAATAGTTGCACAGCTGGAAAACGTTCTATGAATAAGATCTACAAAAACTAGCATAGCACGAAACATAAGATCACATCATCACACTAAAATTGTGTTCATGTAGAAACATACCCATTACATCTGCATAAAGTGATCCAAGTACGCAAGAACATTCGAATACATTCATTAGAACAATATAATTAGACAAGTGGCAAATGGCTTAATATAGAAAATATAAATAAAAATAACTTTAAAGTCCCACAAGAAAACTATGAAACGCATTGTGATGTCATATGTACCATGCTTTTGAGCATATAGTACCCGAAGAATATTCTCGATTTTTTCCTGAATTGATACTAAAATCGTGTCTATTAACCTTTTGAATACCGTAATTAGAGACACAATAGAAAGACAATGACAGAGCGAACAGCGTTGGCTTGGGTTTAATGAATTAAACACTTATTGATAGGCGTTTTATGGGACCCCCTTATGTAATTTTGACGTTTATATAAACTGCTGATTATCAGCCAAATTTACATGTAATTATAATTTTAATTTTGACCTTGATAATCACTTTATCACAGACTAAAAGAAAATAGTAATACCTTTAGGTGTCTGTGGTTTCCCGGTCCTAGTGCGTCCTCCTTCGATGAAGAACTCTAAATTGTTACCGGCCGATAAACTGTTTAGTATGTATGCCCTGTAAAGGAAATACACGTTGAGATATCATACAACTAGAAGGGAAACTTTTAAGGACAGTGTTCAACGGCCTTATGGGCCTAACAAACGGACAAACTTCACCACAGTTTTGCCTGCGCAGATCAGTTTGTACACGGAAGGAACACCGTGTAAAACTGTATGAGTTTTGACAACCACACGCACGGTGTCCAAACCGGCCTACGCAGGCAAAACTGTAATGAAGCTTGTGTTTGTGGTAGTCCTATTAGTGTGTGTTTTTAAACGTGCTTGATCACTCGATGGGGAAGCCGACCTTCATACCTTCATGGAGGCAAATTCAGGAAAAATTAAAATTTTATCAGCCTAGGGTCGTTTAGGAACAGTCACATGTGGTTCCACATTTAAAAATTACGTTAAGGCCGTGCCGTGTTCCCACTGTGTTGTGACGACAGATAACGTGTAGTTTTAAATGTCGTGGCTTATATATTTAAATAAATGGAGATGTTCACATATAGGACGAACCGATTACCTGTCGTCTACGACTTTCTTTGCGGTGACAACAGATTGTTATGATAGTGGGAATGGCTAGCACGACAGTCGTTAAACGATGAAAATTTGTCAAGACTAAGCTGTGACGGTAAATAATGTGACTGTGTTGCGACTATTCGTCGTGGCTACGACAAACAGTGTTATAATGGGAACAGCTACAGACGATAGTCGTCCGACGATATATTAACCGTTACGACATAATGGGAAAGCGGCCTAACTCAAACGTAAACGTTGATTTGAAACTGGATAGGCGCCATCTGGATACAATGATAGTAAGCAGTACTTTTTTTCCATGCGATTCTATAATTCATGTACAAAGACGAGCTTAACTCATGAGCTTTCTCCTAGCAAACCTTTAAATAAAAGAGAGAGATCACATTCGATAGTAGGATCCTAGTGCACAGGATAAAATAATGTACATAAATAAGTCTAATATATGAAAAAAAATTATGCATATTAATATATCATAACATATTTAATAAAGTCCCCCACCGCGTCTCTCTGTCTGTAAGTTCGCGATAAGCTCAAAAACAGCAAATTTATATACGGTTTTCATCAACAGACAGAGTAATTCATGAGGAAGGTTTAGGTGTATAATACATGCATATTACAGTAGTATCATGTGTATGTTAATTATGAAAGGAAGTGCTCTTTGATTTTGTTTTTGAAGACATCCAAAGGAGGCCTGTCGCGAAGGGTCTTATAAGGAAAGTCTTATTACCATTGTAATAAAGTATACATTGGAATAACAACTGTAGCATACTATTCCGCTTACCTAAGAGCTGACTTGTAGGTAGGATCTCCATGGTATTCTGAACCTTCCACTCTTCGCCTGATGTAGAACGCACCACAGCCTCGTAGGAACCAACTAAAACAATATTATAACACTATTAAACTATGCATGGTTCTCATATGATTTGACCATTACATGTTTGCTGTATGAACTTTAAAAGAGACTTTGACCCCTGAGTTTGTTTCGATGTTTCTTCTCAGGGTAGTCAGCTAGGAAACACCGGCCTCATCTAGTTTAAACTGACGAAAAAATTGACGTGTAAAAAGGTTTAAAAAAAATCTATTTGTAAAATAAATATCATTTATCATTACGGGCAATAGTAATTCGGAAACTGGAAAGCAGACGACCGGAACAAGTTTTGTTTTGTTCGCTGATTTTGGTGGGCTCAGTGAACTTGGGAGTTGTGCTGTTGAGATCAGTTGCCGAGACAGACACAACATGCGTTTGGTTGGATGATCTTCGCTTTTAAATGGACGTTTGCGGGGCTCTGCACCCCGTTCCGCATACCTCAACCTCCGCAAGCGAGCAGGAGGATGTGTCAGACTTTTACTGAGTAAAAAACATAGGAGTGGGTCCTATGTTCCTTCGTTGCCTTGCGTTCCAGGGCTCCGGGTTTTCCTTTCAGAAACGAACCCATGGCCCCAGTAGGTTTTGGGCCCCTAAGGTTTTGTTGACGCTTCCTTGAGGCGCGTGTGGAACACTACACGCCGTCGACGACTTAGTGGACAGCTTAAAGTTGGCAACTACAATAAAATTAAGAAAAAGCTAAATGACAATCTATTACACTCACCCAAAGAAAGGTATCCTCATATTATCGCCGGCGGCCACCAGCGGCGGCCTCAGGCCCGTGAGGTAGAGCGTGAAGGTCATGAGGATGTAGTCGAAGTGCGAGCGGTGCAGCGGCACGAACACGAGCGGCAGGCCGGCCGCGTTGGCCTTGCGCAGGCGCTCCACGCCCGCCACGCGCGTGCCGCAGCCGCCGCCCGCTACGCGTCGCACGGCTTTGTGACATACCCACGCTACGAATCTGAAGCGAAAATAACACTAGATTATGTGACTAGGAGATAAAGCAATGTCTGTAAGTTGCGGGCGGCATGTTGTATTCCGGACCAAACGAAGGTTGTTAAGGTTTAATCCCGAACGCTAGTAAGGGATTTACATAATTAACTCCCAAGCATTGCGAGGGAGTTAATACAGAAACCTGAGTGAAGTGTCAAAGTCAAGATAAATACAACTTTATCCCCGTGTTAGATACTCTACTTTTTACACCATCTATATCAGTAAAAAAATAATTATAATATCAAAAAAAATATACCTATCAGTAATCTCATAGTAAAAAAATTATTTCAACTAGTCGTTTTCTATAGAGAACATCAAGTTATTGATTCCAGTGTTACTATATCAAAATCATTCGTAATCATTATACTGTTAATGTCCATGTCACTGAAAAAATCACGATGAAACTGTTTGTCCTACTTATATGCTCTCAAACATCGCATTTAATAAACCTCTTAAGCTTAGGACATAAGAGACTCACGAAACTTCAGCCGAACACCGTAAGTTCATAAGCAGTAGGATCAAAATACCTTGATTTTTTTTTTGCGCTTGATAAAAGGAGATAGGCACTGAGGGTTTAAATTTTTAACCAATGACTTTGTTTCCAAACTTACTTGAGCACGTTATTAGACATGGCCGAGCTGATGTCCTGCACCACCTTCATGGCGCGCGCTTCCACGCGTTGCCGTATGCTGTCATGCTGCGCGTCCGCTTGGCCGTTCTCATTAGCTTTACGTAGCTCGTCTTCTGCTGCTTCGTCGATGGCGCTCTGGAAGCTCTCGTCTTTTATCACCTGGAATGATTTGAGATAGAATCAATTATTATTTGTGAATGGAGAATAGTAGAATTATAATAATTTTATTATTATTATCATTTGTGGTAGTTTTACCACGTTATAAAATATTATTTATAGTTCGCTGATAAGTCTAGAAGCATAAAAATATTATTATTAATGCTAGTGGTTATTATTTTTTAACCGACTTCAAAAAGGAAGAGGTTCTCAATTCGTCAGATTTTTTATATGTACCTCGATTACACGTACACGCCTGGACGGATTTGGTAAATTCTTTTTCTGTTTCAAAAGATATACTCCCCAGGTGGTCCCAAAGGGTCCCAATCTGATGATAGGATCCAGGAGAAATTGAGGGAATCCTTCTAATTTCATAGGCTCACTTGTAAGTGTTAAGTATTCTATGTACCTTAGTATAGAACTTGCACACTGTTTATGTTTAGCTGAGGATACCACAGCAAAAAAAAAAAATACGAGTAAATTCTTTTTAAGTATAAAAAATAAAAACAACTAAATTAGAGACCCGGACGATGTCATCCATTCAGGATGACGCCCCTTTATCTTAAAGCTTCCCTTAAATCCTCGTGTCTAAGCAAATCATGTTAGTGAAATACCTAGCTTTGTAACTGTGGTTAAATATCATCAGACAGTCTAAAAAAATTGTCATGAAGTCAGTTCAAAATAAAAACTCAACAGTACACACGCACTTTTAATCAAGAAATCGAGTCAAGCAATAACTATTTTGACGAAATGCTTTCATATTTTTTTTTAATATGTTTAGATAAGTACACTGCGGCACTATTTAGATCAGTGGTGTAGCTAGAACACAAAAATCCTGGGGCAAAAAAAAAAAAACTGAGGCCTCTTTTTCTTAGATTTCGAAGATTTGGCTCTTTTATTTAGATTTCGAAGGTGGGAGAATTTTTCTGTAGTTCAATAAGGGGTTTGCTAATCAGGTTTTGGGTGCCCCCGAATTTAAGGGCCCCGGGGCACTGCCTCGCCTAGCCCTTCGGTAGCTACACCAGTGATTTAGATTCTAACAAAGATGTTCATAAAATAATAAAACATTTCAAAACAACACCAACTCACATTAGGAACAACATCCTTATAGTCATAACTGAACAGGTTACAGCACTGTGCCAGGTCGCAGAGGTAGCGGGACACTACGCCGCCGTTCGCGAAGTTCTGACGACCGATATCCAGGATGTTGATCACCGCGCCCGTGTCCTTGGCTTTGGGTTCCTGCCATGATTCCTGAGAACAAAGGAGACGATACGTTAGTTTAAATTACTTCAAAATATTTTGTTTTATTCTATGTCCTTACTGTGACGTCTTAAAACCATCATCATTCTGTTAAGAGAGAAAGAAGAAGCTAAATAGTAGAAATACGTTATACCACTATTCCTTATTCACGATTTGATGGCAGTGGCACTTCGTTCGTAGTACCGCTTTTTTAGTCTGTGCCAAATGTATTTCTATTTATTTTTCAATACACTGACAAAAACTCGGCTTTTATCCCTACCGCTTTTAGGCACGCAATTTACTGTTTTTCGCATTAGTTTAGATAAGTGCGCGAGCTCGCTTCCACCACAATTTATTATATTTATCTTATCAGGCTGGGCGCTAAGCGACCCCACGAGTCGCGAGTCAACCCCCGTTTGTTTATTTTTTCGAAAGTGTACTGAATTTGTCACTGCAACACTTGGCTCCATAACATCCTCGCCTGCAGCTCGGGCGAATTCCACCTCGGTCGCAATGACAAACTTTCTCCACTTGAATCAAAATGTACTATTTTAAGCCTGTAGATATGGGCAGAAGTTATGAGGTGTGTACTGTGAATAGTACCTATACCACATTTTATTGGGTAAGTTCCATGTAGTTACACACTCATATTTTGAAAAGAAGTTTTTTTTTAATAAGCCTTATTAATTAATAAAAAAAACTTCTTATTAATTAATAAGCATTAATGATCCATATCCGTCAATCCGTGATGGAGTAAAAAAAAATCACAAAGTTAAATACTAAGTTTCGGTAGTTTTGAATATTTGTACTGGCAACATAGAAATATATGTGGTAACATTCTAGCTGTCACGTTAATTTTATTATGTTGGCACAACTCATACACGTTTGTGCGCCAAAATAATCTCATTATGTGATAAAGAAATAGAATATCTCAGTGAATCATCAAGTATCATCTCGTGTTATTTATCAGATCAATAATTTGTGAAGAATTTCTCTTTAAGTATAAATAGTACGACACAATTTCTAATAAACTGATGTGCACTTAGACTTTCTTCGAACTTATAGAAATACGAGACAAAAAGTCTTCTGGAATATTTCTGTACCTACATAATCTCAACTTTCTCAAATAATCAAACCAGAAAATTAATCGAACTTTTAAAGCAAAATTATATCATATCGCCAGATAGTCTAAAACACATTATTTATGTACGTATTCGATAGTCAATCTAGAGTTTCACACATAGGCACCGTTAAATGTTTTTTGGATCAACTTCATTGAAGAGGGAAACTCCAAATTGCAATAAATGCACGACCGGTCCTGAGCGTCTCGCATCCATCGGATTCCCGCGACCCTCACCAGGTCGTCAGTCCACCGGTCGCTGTTCTGCGTGCAATGTGTCCTAGTAGATAATGTTAGATTCATGAAAATCAGCTGTAAAATGCCACGCTCTTCCACTTGACTAAGCACTTGCTGTTACCTAAGTTGGTTGTTGGTGTTACACAAATACGGCATTGCCAATAGCATTGCAGTTTAGATGCCAAATGTGCCTATAAAATACCTGATTTATGAGAAAACACGTTTGTTATTGTTATGTTGGGAACTGTCTACTGTGGGTTTAGTTAGTTACTATTCTAGCTATTTCCACTGTGAGCTGTCAGATAATCATCATGTCATCTAGTGCGCCTCACCATCAATGATTGCATCGCTGCTTACCATCAGGTGGGATCGCAGTCAAGCACTAGTTTATATGAATTTAAAAAAAAAAAAAATATCCAGAGCTGCACGATTGTTCGTAAGAGCTACCGCGGCGCTCGAACGGACTACACATACAAAACACTTACATGAATGGCTGGTTCTCATTCGTAACTTTTCGGCTTTTGACTGATTATTACTTTCCGATGTATTAGGTATAACTTATAATTGTAAAACTAGCGTGAGAATCCTTCCTTGCCAGAGACGCCTCAGGCGTCAAGTCGCAGGAAGATTTCCGGCCACCGTAAGCGCGGACTTGTGGACGGCGACCCATAAGTAGCTCGCCGTCCTGTCATCCGGTACGGACCAAATTGACGGGGCAAGTTAAGGCCGACGCTTGCCAGGGCTGCGGATTGTTCGAAAGAATTACGTGGCCCTCGCAAATATGGGCAATTGACAGAATATGTATGAGTTTTAGACAGTGAAAGACTGACATTCCCTCTCGCTCCAAACAGAGCGGTAGATTTTTTTAAGTTTTAAGTTTTCCTACTTAAAAAAAAACAAAGCTATATTAGTATAATAAAGGAGAATCGTTTTTTAATTTGTTAAAACCGCTGCGCTGATATCTGGGACTACCAGTCGGATTAGAAAAAATCTTTTGAATGGGATAACCAGGTTCATGACGAATAGTATAGATAGACTATGTAACATCATGCTACGACCTAAGGAAGTAACTAAAGACGTGGGTGAAACCGCGGGGTACAGCTAGTCAGATAATAGGCTTGCTAACTAATCAATTTCATTTTTAGTTACTTAATACATTTTACGTTTTTTGTTAATGTTGTAAAGGGGCGTATCATGTGTCAAATCGCTTGTTGCTAAATATTTGGCCAATGGCAAGTCATGGACGCTTATTGTGGCGCCAAATACCATGTCAATATTCAGAAGTTTTGAACAATGTCTTGTATTTTTAGTATTTATCTAATTTTATAAAGAAAAACTTAAATAAATCACCGGAAACAAACTGTTTACTTTGCAGAGTTATAATTATTTTATCGATTAAGTATTTAAATTAATTCACAGCCCACATATCGTATCGATGCCTACAGTAGGCGTCTATGGCTCCTCACTCATTTAGTGTGCCATTAAGTAAATAAGTTACTATTATATGTTAAGCAGTTGAACAAACAGTGAATTGTTACGAACAACTTGCAAAGGTCGCCTCGTCACACATTAGCATAGTTTTCGCGTATGCCACGTTTTGATAAAAAAAAAAAGTAAATTTGTTCTGACAGTGACATAGATTGATAATCTTGAGATAAGGCTACATGACTCTCATGATTATGTCAAAAAATTAAAAATCACACCACATGGTATCGTTCGAGTAAAATTATGATAACGTGAGATAAGATTTTAATCTAGCTTTAAACAATCGTGTATTATTTTGATTTAAAGCATAAAAATGGACATACGATTACAAGTAAGTTATTAAGCCAATCGAGGACTAAAAACATGCTGAAGTAACGTAAATTAAAACTAAAACCCGACTACAGAAATTATTATTCTTAATTAAAATGAAAAATATGATTTATTTTGTAGTTATATATTTTTAATCTCATTTTATATTTTTTTTTTCAATTTCATATTCTAGAGGATAGATTTTTTTTTAAAAGAAATATAACCGACCAAAAAAGTTACCAACGTTTAAAAGAAATTTAGCGCCAAAAATCCGCCATTTTGTCTTTTTTAAACTTTTATGTCAACTATACACCTGGGGTTTTGAGATGACTCTAACGATATCCATTCAGCCGTTTGGAAAATACGAGGTAATAAAGATATTTTAGAAACATACATACATATAAGATACACGCGAAAAACATAACCCTTCGTTGGCAGTCGGGTAATAACGAAGTGAAACGTGTCACTATAGCCATACGCTATGGGTTATCGACCTGTCCTTGACTTTTAATTACGTAGAAGCTGAGTGATAGTTGCAAATTGTCGAATCAACAAGTTTTTTGCGTGTTTGAAAAAATGTGTGAGGTCTACGATAGCAGTGATATAATCAGGAATGTTTACAATTTTTTATTAATAACTAGTAACCCGACCCAGCTTAGCATTGGTTTTAGAAATCTTCGAATTTATCTGCTTTTCCCTAGAGAAGTGTTGAAGAATGGAGTTATCCGTGAATCTAAGAGCGCGTATGCTTCCCCAGTAGTGTTGGTACAAAAACCTGATAATACATGGAGATTTTGCGTAGATTATCGAAAATTAAACGACAAAGTGGGTAATTACTGTTTCCTTGACTAAACGAGAAGTGAAAACTGACCCCCTATCAGACACCACGATGAACAATTTATAAACCTACATGCATTACATACACGTAAACCTTCCTCGTGAATCATTCATTCTGTCTATTGGTGAAACCCGCAGAAAATTCGTTCAGTATTTTTTTTAGATTATTTCGAATAGACAGACAGACAGACGCGGTGGTATTTTGTTTTATACTTAATAAATATGCAAGGAAACTACATAAGTACCTAAATAATAATATTAAAGAAAAAAAAACAATTTAGAAAAAAATAGTCTTTATTATTACATCATACTGTTCAATGTCACAAAAAAAGAGACGTAATGCGAAAACGCGAAATGTCGTAACTGCAAAAATGGTTTAGCCAAAATGACGTAGTACACACTTGTACGGCAAGAGATGCGACACACGCAGGAAATAGAGAAATTTTATATTTATAACGAAAGATCAGGTGGTCGGGCAACAAAATTGTTTATCTCGTATATAAATAAACTGAGTGGAAGACAAGTTAAATGTACACGTGTGGTACAGATAAGGACGCATGTGTATAACACGGGAAGGTTGAGAACAATAAATAAAATTTACTTGACAATAGGTATTGTAATGAAGAGTGCACTTAGTGTACATGACGAAATGACTGTAGTTTTAAAAGGGTTTAATTACTGACTAACATCAGAACAGCTTGACCATTTTAATTAAAAGAATTTTGTATGAAGCGTCCCGAGCCCTTGTATTAGGGATCCAATTACATACAATTTAAAATGTATACTTTAAAATGAACATAATTAAATTATAAAAGCAGCTGTATTCATCAAGTGTATCTGCACTAAGAGGAAAGACATTCCATTGTCAACGTCAAGATAGACAATTAGGTGTTCAAAGGCGCGGAATTTCGTTGAATAATCGAATACAAGGAGGATTCAGGGAGTATCGATAATGAATCGATTGTTTAATCGTATCGCCGCGGAGAGGTCGACGCACTAGCCGCGCGGGCGCCGCGCGCCGGTTGGTCGCCGCAGAGTCACGCCACCGCGCGCCCCGCTTTGTGTTTAAATTTAAAATATAAAGCAGCCATTTTCAAGAGTCACTCGACCAACGATGAATGAATGAACATTGTCAACATTGAAGCTACTTGTTGCCATACTTTTGTTATCTACTTCTTTTATATAAGGTATTCGGTCATTTGTTAGTAGAAGTATATTAAAGGTTATCACCGGTATCTCGCACGGCAACGTATGAGTCAGCTGTCTTTTAATAAGACCGTTTATAAGTAAGTCAATAGCTATATTGCACTGCGGAATTCAATTTCACATGTACATTGAAAGAATTTGGAATCCCATAACTCCACGTTTTAAAGCACGTGTTACTTTAGACGTTGTTTGGTTTGAGACTTGAGAAAAATGATGTCACCTCGTATGATTATTGCAAAAATTAGACACTCATAGATATATCAGATCACTCACAGAGATTATCTATGTGATTAAAAATATTTTAAACAGTTAAATTGTTTTAGTCATAGCAATAATCAGGTTAGGCCAAAACTCGTGTAAAATCAAAAATAAAGTTTACTTTAAATAGAATGGGTTAACGATAGGGAAAGAAACTCTTTTTAGCACTCTTCCGGAAGTTTTAGTGTATATTTGGCAAGGTAAAATACATATAGGAGAATTTATTTAGGAATGCGATACGCACATATCAAACTATCTTACTAGTTACTGATCCTTTTCCGCATTATGTTAGGGTCTAAACGAAAGCTGCTAAATACAAATTAAATTTATAAATTCGGTACAAAATTTATAAAAACTCTTCATGTGGTTACCTAAGTATATCATTTCTAATTTAAATAATTAGAAAATATTTCAATACAATACAATAACACAAGATAAATTATGAAGGTTAATAAACACACGTTGAGGCCGTAAGGTATGTAGGTACTTGTACTAATACGAGTTATATGAAGAAAAAATGATCAACAAAGAGGTTTATAAAAACAATCATGGAATATCTGCAATATAACATGAGTCAGTTATTAAACAGTAGTAAACGTCTTTCAAGGTTGCCGCAAGAATCGCCAAACTTAAGTGGCGATGGGCAGGGCACATTAGTTGGCCCCGTTGGGGCCGGGATGGCCTCCTACAGGGTGGACCGATGACCTGGTAAAGGTTGCGGGAATCCGATGGATGCGAGACGCACAAGATCGTTAATTGCGGCGACACTTGGGGAGGCCTATGTCCAACAGTAGACAGTGTCTATCGGCTAAAATGATGAAACGTCTTTCGCCTGAAGTGATGATGATGATAATGAGTTATTAAAAAATAACTAAGTGGAAGCATTTTTCTGTCAAAAATTTTGAGTATTTACGAGTATCAATCATTTCATTCATTTCATTTTCATTAGATCTTACGCATCTGGAATCACTCATTTCCATAGTTTTATCTAGTTTATCTAGTTTCGGTATCAGGGGACGGTGTATTTTTACTGTGTCACACTTTGCTCTGTTACCCAACTTTTCAATAATTTTTATCTAAATTTATAGTTCTCATAATAAGAGATTTGTACAGCAGCGTAAGAAATAAATAAATCTTCTAAAAAAAATATCAGGCCACAAGCCAAGTAACGAATTTCAGTTGGCTATACTGTTGTTGGCTTAATGCATCCTAATCAGACATATTAATAAAATGTATATTTCCAAAATATACATTTTATTATATTATTATATCTAGCCTACACTGTCCCACTGCTGGGCAAAGCCCTCTCTCCATTTCACCCATTGTTCCGGGCTCTGAGCCACTTCTTGCCAACTCCAAAATGTACGTATCCTACCTTGGTACGTTTTATGTCATCTATTTTAGTCCAATTTGTAATTTGCAATCATTTCCGTGTCAATTAACTTATCATTACTGTTTCCTCATAGTATTTCCGATCCACGCAAACTTTCTCAAACATTACCGTCACCAATAGAAAATAGAGTCATTAAATTAATTATCTAGGACTAACCTCGAATTAAATGATAGACAGAGGAAACGCCAAGAGGGAAAATTAAGAACAATAGTTTCCAGTCTTCAAGCCTTGATGTAAGTTTTGTGTAGCATACTGACGAGTTACGACCTCAGTGGAAAAACTAACATATCTACAGGGCTGCACAAAAGTATCGGGAATGGAATATTTCCACTGTTCCTGTCATATTAAAATCTTTTTAATTGAAAACTCCTTGGTTTTAAAAATCGAATACCATTTATTTATTTAAAAAAGATTCTCGGTCTTGTCACAAGGTCTTGTCAAACTTGTTTAGTCGTTGAGAAAATGGAATTGACTCGAGAAAATTTAAGAGCGATGATTTATTATGAAAAACATTGTGTTGACCGGATGATTTCTGCATTTGGTGATGAAGCCCCATCCAAAACCACAATTTACCGCTGGTTTGCTGAATTTCAACGTGGACGTGTCAAGCTCAGTGATGATCCCCGTCAAGGTCGTCCAAAAACTGCAGCTGATTGAGGAAGATCGACATGTAACATACCGCGAAATTCAGGCAACTTTAGACATTGGCATGAGTAAAATACAAATAATCTTGCATGAATAATTAGGTGTAAAAAAGTTGTTTTCCCGATGGATACCGCATTCGCTCTGTGAAGAGCAGAAAGCGGCTCGCGTTACTTGGTGCGTCAGAACTCTCGACAGATTCCACGCAGGATCCTCAAATGTATACAACATCGTATCAGGTGACGAATCCTGGATATACGCGTACGAACCCGAAACAAAAAAACCAGTCACTAGTTCGAAAATGAGTTAAAGCCAACAAAAATTGTTCGTTCACGGAGTGTTGCAAAAAAAATGGTGGCCACGTTTGTCTCCAAAACCGGCCATGTTGCGACTATTCCTCTTGAGGGACAAAGAACGGTTAATGCAGAATGGTATGCTAGCATTTGTTTGCCACAGGTCGTTTCTGAACTCCGTAAAGAGAACTGCAACCGCCGCATCATCTTCCATCACGACAATGCGAGTTCTAGTTTTTAGAGCAAGAAAACATAGAATTATTAGACCATCCGCCGTACAGCCCCGACCTAAGCCCTAATGATTTCTATAATTTCCCTAAAATAAAGAATAAATTGTGTGGTCAGAGATTTTCATCACCTGAAGAAGCTGTGGACGCCTACAAAACGGCCATTTTGGATACCCCAACTTCCGAATGGAATGGTTGCTTCAATGATTGGTTCCATCGTATGGAAAAATGTGTCAAATTTCGCGGAGAATACTTCGAAAAGCAATAAATACATTTTTAAATTGTAATGTTGTGTCACTTCCTTGATTCCCGAAATTTTCAGTGCCGCCCTCGTAATAGGGACTGATAAAAATATAAAACTACAATGTATGGTTTTCTTTAGAAAATTTCTACTGTAAATAAAGAGAAGCATAATAATAGCATAATCAGCCTTATAATGTTCTTACTGCTTCAATCTCCTAGACAGGAAGCAGACTCAGGCCTCCTGTCTAAGATACAATGGGCCGTGTTGAGGATGTATCACGTTCCCGCATTTTTGGTTTTTGAGAGCTGTGGCGTAGTATGACGTACAACAAGTCGGGGCCGATACCATCGTTCTCTCTTGAAAAGAGTACTCAATAGTTTATCACCTCTTACTTGTAAAATCTGCCGGCATTCGGCGAAAAGTAATATCTACATATTATTTCAAATTTGTCTCTAGAGTATAAGATTTTAGATGTTCAATTATATCTTTTTAACAATCTGTATTTGTAGGTCAAAAATCAGAAACGTTTATTTCAAATAGACCAATTACAGGCACTTTTGAATTGTCAAAATGTCGGTCAGTCAAAAATAAAGTGCAGCTAAATTGCACCAAACATAGATATACAAACTAGACAGAATTTGTTACAGGAACCGACCCTTTATGATACAGCTCTTTATTCAATTCACGGCTAGATTGTCAACAGACATATTGTAATATTATATTATCCCAATTTTATTGGGGTCGGCAGGCACATTACGTATGTCTTTTTCTTTCATATGTATGTCTGTTTAAACTCATTCCTTTCCTTCCTAGTCCTATAACCAAATATAATTATCTTTGGTCTACTTAAATCATTGATCCCTGCTCCTTTTTTTTATTTATTAGTTTTATATCACAAACACTTAAAAGCAAAATTACGAGATGTTTATTTCAAAAGAAATGTCTTCAAGCAAATCAGAGCGACTGAAAAATTGGGTGAGAGATGTAGACACAGTGTAGTGTTATTTTATTTGTAGGCAGAAAGGGAAGCCCAGGGTCCTGGAACACTTGGTAAAAAATAAGGAACATACGAGTGGGTTTTAGTCAGTAAAAGTATAACACGCCATCCGCTCCACCCTAAAGCGGGAGAAGTCATTGAATGATTTCCCACCTAAAAAAAAGTGTATTGTTATTTTGACCGGTCTCAGTACTGCGATCCGGTAATAACCAACACGCTTAGATTAGACGTTCTCTCCATGTAAGTTATTCCTCAGTATAAGGCTACTACGACCGTCACCCGACCTTGTCCGCCAGTTACGTGACTCAACGTCGATATCTTCTGAACTTACACCTGCTTTAATTCACGATAGTGATTTAATTAGAATGCGTTTATTTCCACTTTGAACTGGATAAGAACGTGTGATTTATGAAAACGTGAATATAGGTTTTATTTTATTTTTATTGTACGTTATAAAGTAATGTTATTCAAACCTGTCTGAAAGATAAAGGCTATTTAAAATAATTGGCTTTTTGAAAGTCTCCTTGATATTTTTTTTTTAATTTGGTGCTATCATCCGATGACTTCTCATGCTCTTGGGCGGAGCGGGAGGGTGTGTCAGACTTTTAATGACTAAAGCCCACTCCTGTTCCTTCTTTGCCTTCGTTCCAGGGCCCCGGGGTACACTTTCGTACCACCCATGGTTGATAACTAACAGCATAATTATTATAGTTGTTTGTGCACGATCCACCTGGCGATAACAGGTACAAATTATTAGTAGAACTTCCAGCATTGGACAACAGTAATATCAGGCAGGAAAAACAGTGCCACCAGGTTTGCACCTTGTTTTGTTGATTTACTGGTCTATTCGAAAAACCAAAGTGACTGTGTGAAAGATGATTATTGTTATAAAGGGTGTGAGATCTACTTATTGAGAAGGAGACTGGAGAGTATGGAAGACATTTTACGTCGATATCATATAAATTGGCATGGGCTGCGGGATTGTTCGAAAGAACGTGGCCCAGTAATGCTGGGTAATTGAAGGAACACTCTTTTTTCCCTCGCGCTCCACTCAGCCTTCGTTGTCACTAATACCATCAACAGTTCCATGATGGAAATACTTATATAGTTCCATTTTAAAAGAATCTGGAAATAACGGAACTAATGTTAAATTTTATTATCACTAGTTCCACTTTAGGTATTATTTTAGGTAGGTAATTGTGTTTTTTTTAAGGATGAAAAAACACTAGAGGCAAAAAAAAACACTTGCGATAATTTTGAGGGGTGGAAAAATATTAGAGGCATTTAAATTAGTTTTTATAATAATTTGTGATTCCCAACCCTACGAAAAAACAAAATGAATTGGTACATAAGCAAGAGACAAATTGACAAAAGTCGACATTATTTCGGCTAACCATAGGTACGTTTGCGTCAATAACCCGAATAGCTAACCGAATCCTTTAATCCAAGTACTTAATAATCGTAATCAAAATAATCCCAGCTTAAACACTATGAATGCAGATATTGTGATAAGTTTGTTTTCACCATACATGTGCTTGTTATCTTAAAAACGTCATTCAGTAACGTGAGTTAGGTCTTTGGGGGAGGGCAAATAACTTGACGGGTCAAGAGTGAGATATCGTAGATGCTTAATTAATAATATTATTCTGATTATCATAAATATTTTCTAGTTAAATATACAAACATTGGAAGCCACGACGCGGACGCCTACTACGCACAGTATCTGATGCTGATGTATATATCGCAGATGCTTAATCAATAATATTATTCTGATGATCATAAATATTTTCTAGAACATTAGAAGCTACGACGCGGACGCACGCCTACGTCGCCCACTACGAATATCGTAAGCGACAGTTTGCGTTTTATTTATTATTTGTAAATAAAATTATAAGTATTTCTTCTAGTCAACAAATCGACCCTTTTAGGATGAATTTCGTAAGCGACAGTTTGCGTTTTTTTTTTTTAAATTCATTGTAAATATAATTATATTACAGTATTTCTTCTAGTCAACAAATCGACCCTTTTAGGAAGAATTTCGTATGCGACAGATTGCGTTTTTTTTTTTAAATCATTGCAAATAAAATTATAAGTATTACAGATTTTTTTTTCTAGTCAACAAATCGACCCTTTTTAGAAAGAATTTCGTAAGCGACAGTTTGCGTTTTTTGCAGAAAGGGTATGGTATTTTTTTTCATAGTTAAAAAGTGCTTGGTAACATCTTTTAAAAAAAATATATGACTTGTTACTCTTACATACAACTACTGATCTATTAGAATAGTTCCTATCAATGTTGTCATAAATACATTTTAATCGGGAAAAGTAAATCCCTTTCTGCAAAAAATGCATACTGTCGCTTACGACATACTACCTGATATGCTAGAAATACTGAAAGCTACGCCAAAAGATTTGAACCAAAGGAGGATTCTGGTAAAAACGTATTTTCACGTACTACGTTTACACAGTTACGGTTTTTTTTTTTTCAATTTACAGGTTCTGACAAAATGTACATGGTACGATTTTTTACAGTTCAATACAAAATTTTGACATTTGCATGACGAAATTCCCTCTCCTAGAGAGAAGGCCTCTGAGTCCCAACAGTGGGAACATTATAAGGCCGACTATGCTATGCTGACGAAATTATGATTGTGAATATATATAAAAATGAATAGCTGTTCGTTAGTCTCGCTAAACGGAGAGAAAATATGGCATCACTTACGAAAAAAAAATCGCATACAACGCCATCTCTAATTAAAATGTCATTATAAAATGAATTATGCTGTCCTGGTAATGCCAGTAGATGGCGTTATCTTTACTATTAAGCGGTACGAAGTTCGCCGGGTCAACTAGTTGTGAATAAACCACTTAGCAGACCAAGAAGGAGACGGCGGGATTACTTAGGCGTCTTCCATGGCAATTGGCAAGAAAAGGGCTCAAAGCCTAGAACAATGGAAGGAATGGAGGGAGGCATATACCCAGCATATACCCAGCAGTGGGACAGCATAAACTAGAAAAAAAAACCACTTACTAGTTTTTCAGTTCTACTTGCTAAACCTACAAATTTTGACATTGTTATATGATGAAATTATTGTTGCAAATAAAAATAACACCTCAATCTACTAAACTAAACAACTGTTGCATTATGCAATCGGTACACTTTTGTATATTTTTTGTAACTTTTACATAACATACATTGGTAAGTTACGTTTGATGAGCA
Organism: Mythimna impura; assembly: GCA_905147345.3. Taxonomy (NCBI): domain Eukaryota; kingdom Metazoa; phylum Arthropoda; class Insecta; order Lepidoptera; family Noctuidae; genus Mythimna; species Mythimna impura. The sequence continues at coordinate 20,255,909 of LR990360.1, read as the reverse complement.
ATACATTTTTTTCTGCGATCTTTGAATGGTGGGTTTTTATCCTAGGTTTTTTTTTCACATAGCCACTTATAAAACGTCAGAAGTTAGTGCACGGTTCTAATTGGTCGTTTCTTGCGGTAGAACTGGCAAGAAAAACCAAGGGTACTCTTAAAAAAAACTGGCTAAGTGCGAGTCGGACTCGCGCACTGAGGGTTCAGTACAAACTTACCTATGTAAGTAGTTCAATTCCCGAATGGAGTCTCAAAGATTTTCCGAATTACAAAAAAGGTTTTTTTTTGTGACGTAACAAAAATTTACTGTTTTCAGATTTATTCCTATACCTGTGCTATAAGACCTTGCTTTATGCCGAATTCCAAGATCATGAGTCAACGGGAAATAAGTACCCTATGAATTTTGATTCCTGAGTGAGTTTGAGTGTCGAAATATACGTTTTTTGGGCTGTATCTTTTTTTTTTCGTTAACTTAGAAGTATGATTTTTTTCATTTCACAGCTTCAAGGGACCGGTTTTAATTTCAACTCGATACCTCCACGCGTTCCCGGGATAAAGGGTATTGACAGACATACAGGTGTACAACAAAGTGATCCTATAAGGGTACCGTATTTTCCTTTTGAGGTACGGAACCCTAAAATCCATACCAAAATTGTTATAAAAAAATTGAAATCGCAGCTCTATAAGCGCGGTTTTCTAGATTGTCAGTGGACTTTGCTATTTTAATTAATATCGTTTAGGTACTGTTAATTAGATTGTCATTTACATAACCTCTTATCGCTAGCACGATAAAAATATGGCAGACTTCGATCCTGTCAATGGCTTACCCTTGAATGTATCCTCTAAGATAGCCTAATAAGTACTAATTTCATGTAATACCTAGCTGACAACAGATTATGTGTAATACAAACAAACAAGTTTATGTAATAGGTAGATTAGACTCATAGATCTTAGACTAATATTATGAAGAGAATCTCAGGAACTAAGTACTAGTTCGAATTGAAAAAGTATTTTAGTGTTGAATAGCCCATTTATGGAGGAAGTGTATAGGTTATACAGATACCGGCACGGATCTTGAGCGCTGACTTCTACAGTTCTACTTGAGCAGAAGCATGCAGAAATGAAATATCGGGTCTCTTTAGTGGTATGAAAGGAGATGCGGGGGCGGGGAGTGCAATCCTTGTACAGTGATTGGCTCGCCGATGTTGTACGATGCGCAAAGCGATCCCCGCTCTTTCGCCGAGCGCTCAAGATTCGTGCCGCTATCTGTAACATCACGCTACAACCCACGGTAGTGGAGCAGGAACCAAAGAAGCAGGTAGAATTGCGGGGGACAGTTTGTAGTATACACATTTTATAATTGGTTTCTTTCTCTAGGCACTAGTCTGTCTTGGGTCTTCTCTGGTACAAAGGACAAGTACCTATCGGATAAAACGAAATATTTTAATTTAAAAAAATTCACTGGCATTTTCATAAAAAGTACTTTTATTGGCAATTATTTTTTTATTTTTTTATCAGATTTTCATAAAAAAATGCGTTGACCCTTTTATGAACAAAGAAAAAAGAAACAAATCTTCGTATTTTTAAAGATATCCTTTTATCGTACAAAGCTACGTGCCAAGGACTAAAAGAACAACGTGCACAAACACAAATGTAAGTAACAAAGCATTTTGTAAAGGAAACATATTGTTTAATTTACATCTTTGTTTTACACGGAAACACATCCTTTGTGATTAACACGCACTTTTTGTTTTGAAATACTGTATCAATATTATATTAATATTTGTGACAAGCTCTGTTTCCCGACGGAAAAATATTAAGGCGTATAATCCCTTGAACATCTGGCCGGAATTGAATGCACAGATACTCATAATGCTGCTTAAGCGGCAGTACAAGTATCTGTGCATTTAATTCCGGTCAGCTGCGCTCGAATAGAGCCCCGCCGACCTTTAAATCCATTTTATTTGCGAAATATTGATTGATTTACATAATATATGCTATGTACATTCTGAAGAACATTTAATAGTTCCTATCAATGTTGTCATAAATACATTTTAATCGGGAAAAGTAAATCCCTTTCTGCAAAAAATGCATACTGTCGCTTACGACATACTACCTGATATGCTAGAAATACTGAAAGCTACGCCAAAAGATTTGAACCAAAGGAGGATTCTGGTAAAAACGTATTTTCACGTACTACGTTTACACAGTTACGGTTTTTTTTTTTCAATTTACAGGTTCTGACAAAATGTACATGGTACGATTTTTTACAGTTCAATACAAAATTTTGACATTTGCATGACGAAATTCCCTCTCCTAGAGAGAAGGCCTCTGAGTCCCAACAGTGGGAACATTATAAGGCCGACTATGCTATGCTGACGAAATTATGATTGTGAATATATATAAAAATGAATAGCTGTTCGTTAGTCTCGCCAAACGGAGAGAAAATATGGCATCACTTACGAAAAAAAAATCGCATACAACGCCATCTCTAATTAAAATGTCATTATAAAATGAATTATGCTGTCCTGGTAATGCCAGTAGATGGCGTTATCTTTACTATTAAGCGGTACGAAGTTCGCCGGGTCAACTAGTTGTGAATAAACCACTTAGCAGACCAAGAAGGAGACGGCGGGATTACTTAGGCGTCTTCCATGGCAATTGGCAAGAAAAGGGCTCAAAGCCTAGAACAATGGAAGGAATGGAGGGAGGCATATACCCAGCATATACCCAGCAGTGGGACAGCATAAACTAGAAAAAAAAACCACTTACTAGTTTTTCAGTTCTACTTGCTAAACCTACAAATTTTGACATTGTTATATGATGAAATTATTGTTGCAAATAAAAATAACACCTCAATCTACTAAACTAAACAACTGTTGCATTATGCAATCGGTACACTTTTGTATATTTTTTGTAACTTTTACATAACATACATTGGTAAGTTACGTTTGATGAGCAATACATTTTTTTCTGCGATCTTTGAATGGTGGGTTTTTATCCTAGGTTTTTTTTTCACATAGCCACTTATAAAACGTCAGAAGTTAGTGCACGGTTCTAATTGGTCGTTTCTTGCGGTAGAACTGGCAAGAAAAACCAAGGGTACTCTTAAAAAAAACTGGCTAAGTGCGAGTCGGACTCGCGCACTGAGGGTTCAGTACAAACTTACCTATGTAAGTAGTTCAATTCCCGAATGGAGTCTCAAAGATTTTCCGAATTACAAAAAAGGTTTTTTTTTGTGACGTAACAAAAATTTACTGTTTTCAGATTTATTCCTATACCTGTGCTATAAGACCTTGCTTTATGCCGAATTCCAAGATCATGAGTCAACGGGAAATAAGTACCCTATGAATTTTGATTCCTGAGTGAGTTTGAGTGTCGAAATATACGTTTTTTGGGCTGTATCTTTTTTTTTTCGTTAACTTAGAAGTATGATTTTTTTCATTTCACAGCTTCAAGGGACCGGTTTTAATTTCAACTCGATACCTCCACGCGTTCCCGGGATAAAGGGTATTGACAGACATACAGGTGTACAACAAAGTGATCCTATAAGGGTACCGTATTTTCCTTTTGAGGTACGGAACCCTAAAATCCATACCAAAATTGTTATAAAAAAATTGAAATCGCAGCTCTATAAGTGCGGTTTTCTAGATTGTCAGTGGACTTTGCTATTTTAATTAATATCGTTTAGGTACTGTTAATTAGATTGTCATTTACATAACCTCTTATCGCTAGCACGATAAAAATATGGCAGACTTCGATCCTGTCAATGGCTTACCCTTGAATGTATCCTCTAAGATAGCCTAATAAGTACTAATTTCATGTAATACCTAGCTGACAACAGATTATGTGTAATACAAACAAACAAGTTTATGTAATAGGTAGATTAGACTCATAGATCTTAGACTAATATTATGAAGAGAATCTCAGGAACTAAGTACTAGTTCGAATTGAAAAAGTATTTTAGTGTTGAATAGCCCATTTATGGAGGAAGTGTATAGGTTATACAGATACCGGCACGGATCTTGAGCGCTGACTTCTACAGTTCTACTTGAGCAGAAGCATGCAGAAATGAAATATCGGGTCTCTTTAGTGGTATGAAAGGAGATGCGGGGGCGGGGAGTGCAATCCTTGTACAGTGATTGGCTCGCCGATGTTGTACGATGCGCAAAGCGATCCCCGCTCTTTCGCCGAGCGCTCAAGATTCGTGCCGCTATCTGTAACATCACGCTACAACCCACGGTAGTGGAGCAGGAACCAAAGAAGCAGGTAGAATTGCGGGGGACAGTTTGTAGTATACACATTTTATAATTGGTTTCTTTCTCTAGGCACTAGTCTGTCTTGGGTCTTCTCTGGTACAAAGGACAAGTACCTATCGGATAAAACGAAATATTTTAATTTAAAAAAATTCACTGGCATTTTCATAAAAAGTACTTTTATTGGCAATTATTTTTTTATTTTTTTATCAGATTTTCATAAAAAAATGCGTTGACCCTTTTATGAACAAAGAAAAAAGAAACAAATCTTCGTATTTTTAAAGATATCCTTTTATCGTACAAAGCTACGTGCCAAGGACTAAAAGAACAACGTGCACAAACACAAATGTAAGTAACAAAGCATTTTGTAAAGGAAACATATTGTTTAATTTACATCTTTGTTTTACACGGAAACACATCCTTTGTGATTAACACGCACTTTTTGTTTTGAAATACTGTATCAATATTATATTAATATTTGTGACAAGCTCTGTTTCCCGACGGAAAAATATTAAGGCGTATAATCCCTTGAACATCTGGCCGGAATTGAATGCACAGATACTCATAATGCTGCTTAAGCGGCAGTACAAGTATCTGTGCATTTAATTCCGGTCAGCTGCGCTCGAATAGAGCCCCGCCGACCTTTAAATCCATTTTATTTGCGAAATATTGATTGATTTACATAATATATGCTATGTACATTCTGAAGAACATTTAACCAGCAATTTTTTTGTGTAAACATATTTTTATAAATCAAAGCCGTTTGAAAGGAATAGGGAAAACAAGCGAAAAAATATTATGTAGTTAAAAATTTTTCATTGGCCTGTATTGAATTGGTTGTCTAAAGTAAATATATAAATATCACCAAATGGGAATGATTTCATTTTCAGTTTTAATAACCGTGTAACTGTGAAGAACACAAATGTTGACGCAATTAACAAATCTTTCTCACAAAACAAACTTCAAGTTCACAATAACTGGACTCGTTCGAGGCATTTACGCGATTGTCCGAAGTCTCTCGTGCATTGTGAGTCGACATACATAAAAAAAAAAACCTTGTCTATACGGGTGGCGTGTTACAACATTACATCTTCAGGTCATGGGATGTGCCTAATTAAGGACAGCGAGAATACACCGAAATGTCCTCTTATGGGCACAAGATTTAACATGTGTTTTAAAATACTGTGTGAGTTTTATAAATAATGTGATTTTTTGTTTACAGGCAATTTATTTTTATTGACTGCGTAGATGTCTGGAGAACGGAAAGTATAATTACAGGTACAGCGGGCACAAAGTAGGTACTTACTTACCAGTAGGTACAATATAATTTCGGTGGTTAACTCGGTGTTTGAAGGTCGTAAAAAAAGAATCATTTTCTACATGCGTGTGTATATGTGTGCTTCCGGACGTCCCCTCATAGCTCATAAACTGCTCGACTGATTTTGACACATCTGTTTTGTCATTTGATCCGTTCAATCATACTGATATCCCGCGTGTCAAGGCCGTCATTTTCCGCACTATTTTTATTGGATTATATAACGATAAATTATGTATTTGGACGAAAATATTCTGATTATATTAGAATTCGTCAGCGAAAACTAGTATGTTGAACTGAATAGAAGTTTACGATGCCTACAAAGGTTCTTGACGTATTCTACAAACTAACATACAAAGTCATTGTACTCGTCAACAACTAAATTGTGCAAATATCCCTTCATTCTTCATAGCATGTGCCTGAGTGAGGTCAATGTACGAAATCGCGGCAAAGTGGGCGTGTCTATGCGTAACGGTAATCGAATTATTCATAGACGATCTTGCTAATAAATATGAATAAGCATTATCTTGTGCATTCATGGACCTGTTGAGCCGTAAATACGTTTTTGTGAGATTTTTTTGAAAGCCTACAGGAATTATAAAATTAGCTGGAAAACATAAAATGCAAGAAAATAGGTTTGCCGCTGGATAAAGGTGTGGGGGAAAGGTGGCTTAGATTTGAGAGAAAATGGTTGATGAAGTGGAGTTGGTGGCTAAATATTACTAAAAACAGCCGCACTGGCCGATGTTCAATGATAAGCAACCATTGCCTAAGTCGGTCCATGGTTGGGTGACCATTAGAACACAACGAGATTCCTCCACAGTCCACAGCTCCTCAACGAACTAAGTCAGCTCTCGTTTTGAACCAGAGAAAGGCAGATCCGTAGCGAACTAGGCAGTTCGCTCTTTTAGTTCGTCAGTTCATGACTCGAACCCGAGAGATACAGATCGTTCACTCGCTTGCTAGTTTCATAGACCAGGCAACTGAACGAACGCTAAGGGCGGGTTTCTGAATTGAGTATTTTGAGATAAGTATGTCTCAAACCGTACTTTAATGCCAAATTTTGACAGGTTTGCAGGCAAAAGTAGAGTTTGAGAAATACTCAACTTCAAATGCTTAAATCAGATATCGGGGGTATGAAGCGTATGTTGTGCAGTGAGTAAGTAAACGGTAATAGCGATACGACTAGGTAGGGCGATGCTGCGCTCTCGTTCACTCTCGCTTCTACAATTAAGTCGGTCATATCAAATGAACAAACGAACTAAAAAGTGACGGCGCGCTCCAACAACCTAGTTTTATTTATTTCTTTATGCACACAAAAGTACAGAAGTGGACTTAATGCCTTACTTAAGGCATTTCCTACCAGTCAACCTTTGGGTGATGCAGAGACAAATTGTGGTAGGTGCAATATTAAGCATTACATATTATAACAAACTATATGTTATACAAATATATACCTATATACTATAAATACAATAAACATAATATATCTATAAGTACTCAAACTAGAAAAAAGGAAAAAAAAAGAGAATACACGAATCTAGTGAAACAATTGTTTCAGACAAATAATAAGAAAACAAATTAGCGCTGTGACGATATTACTGCCAACTTCTTACGAATGTCCTCCCGAACCTCCACGTTGAAGGTCAATCAACCGATTTACTTCAAGGTTGCCTTCCTGTTTTACTGAAGGGGTGCATTCCAAAGAGAAATAGCATTGAACATGAAAAGAATAGTGAATAAAGTCAGTACGGTGAGTGGGACAATGAAGTAGACGGACTAGTTCAGTCGCGAACTATACAAAACTAATCGGAAAGCACGTCAACGCACGTCGTGGGTCCCGGCTGTAATTGGTAGATTTTCGATAGCCTTTATGGATAGTCCAGAAGCCAGGAAACTCAGTTACTGGGTCACACGATTCTCCTAGATATAGATAGACCGTCGCTTCACGTAAAATACTGGTACTCTGTTGGATGCGGTTAGACACGAGACCAAACCCTGTATCGCTAATCAAAGAGTAGCGACGGAACTTAAGGATACAAAGAACTAGCATTCAACAGTCATAGCAATGGCAAGATCTTTCTAAATTAAATTCAATGAGTCATAATAGTGTTGTTTTGAAACAAATGCTAGTGTGAGATTAACACCAACACACGCTCTGAAATTAGATGACATAACAATGTGTTACATGTACTTGATCTCGATATCATATTTTTTGCGGTTGCAAGAGCAACAGAGTAAGTGGAGACGAGAGAAACAATGGATGGACCGTGTGAAAGATGATAATGTGCAGAAAAGGGGGCGACTACTGAGATAATGACTAATAGAGAAATTTGGAAAAAGGAGGACATCGGGGCTAAAATAATATCAGCCATATGCACGTTAAGCAACCCTTGACGAACTTCATAGGTTTAAGTGAGCGAAAGGGTCATGCCTACCCCAGGATGTATGGCTGCCATGCTGCATGATAGCGCCAAAAAAACTAAGCCGTTGCCTATAGTTTGTAGATCATTGACAGTCGTTACGGATAGTTTGAAGCCAGGATATCTCACGTCAATCTTACGAAGAGGTATGGTGTTACCAATTACTGGGTTGTGTAGGTCAGATAGGAAGTAACTCCATATAAAACACTGGTATCCTGCTGCATGTAGTTAGACTGGAAGCCGGACCCAAATCAAATCAATGAGCTGAGTGGGGCTGATGCACGCGTCATGCTCGTGAACGGGTGCCGTCAGTTGAGACTGGTCATCTCTTAGCTGCCAGTGACTGAATTCAATTTCTATTTTTTTTAATTAGTTTTTTTTTTTAAATTTTAATTATTATTACTTATCTACATTGTGCTCACATATTAGAAGCGACAAGAAATATGTAACCAAGATTTATGTAACTCATAAGATGATTTAAAAGAGTGTCCATGGAGTTTCTTGCACGTTCTTCTCCATAGAGATCTACGCTTTGGAACGTGCAATTTAGCTTCACTTGTATTTTTTTTTTGACTGACCGACATGTTGACAGTTCAAAAGTGCCTGTAATTGGTCTATTTGAAATAAACGTTTCTGATTTCTGAATCAATTGCGACAAGGACAACAGAAAACTGATGATGATGAGGATGACAGTCCAGACTCAATGTAAAAAAAAAGTTATATGACGTGTATTCATAGGTTTTTATTGTAACTATGTTGCCTAGCAGCTAATGTTATATAATAATGATTTAATTAGATTTGATAAGTGAAAACGAGGTCAGGAGATTATCAAATTAGACAGACAGTTAGCTGCAATTAAAACATCATTTGATAAGAGAGACCAGGAGAAGCTGACCCAGGTGAGCAGTTGTGGGCTAGTGGTAACGGTCTCGACTTAGAAGTGTCATGGATTACAATCCAAGCAGACGCTTTACTTTTTGTAAATTGTTTAGTCACCACTGCTCCTAAAACGGTGACGGAAAACATCGTAAGGAAACCGGCATGTCTTAAAATCAAAAATTCAAAGAGACCAAAATATGTGTCCTTAAATGAAGCAAACTTCCCTTAAATCAAATACTATAAATGATGTGTTTGGATTTGAGTTTTAATGATATAAGTATTTTGATGAAATCAGCTATACCTACTGCTAGAGATAACAGAATTACTGAGCTCATTAAGAATCACATTAATATAATATAATATAATATTCACACAACTATCACACAAGGCCGTCTAGTCCCAAGCTAAGCAAAGCTTGTGTTATGAGTACTAGACAACTGATAAACATACTTAATTTTTTCTAAATACATACATATTAAAGATAAATTACACCCAGACACAGAACAAATGATTGTGCTCATCACACAAACATTTGTCCTGGGTGGGAATCGAACCCACGTCCTCCGGCATAGCAGTCAGGGCCACTAACCACTAGACCAACAGGCCAGTCAAAGTCACATTCATCTTCAGATTGTGATGTTACTATGTTCATGATCAAAGGACCAAAAAATTACATTGCTGAGATACAGAATTCATTACACTAAAATAAATTTCGAAGCGCCTAAGCATGAATCCTTGACCGTAGTGTTATTCATATTTATCATGAAATTCCTATAGATACTAGGATTTATTTTATTTGTGGTCGGTGAAACACGTTTTCATTTTCCATTTTCCCCTGTCAACCGTCAGGTTCCCTCATTCAGGCAATGTTTGTTTTATTAAAAAGAGACGTCCACTGATGGACATAGGCTTCCTCCAACGAACGGTCCTGTGCGTCTCGCATCCATCGGATTCCCGTGACCCTCACCAGGTTATCGGTCTACCTTGTGAGAGGCCTGAAGAATCGCCAAACTTAAGTGGCAGTAGGCAGGGCACATTGCTCGCAGAGCAGATGGTTGATGGAGACGAAAGGTTCTGGAGTGACTACCACGTACCGAAAGACGCAGCGTTTGATCTTACGTACTCGTACATTATAGGCTCTAGCCTAAGTTAAACCAATAGTAGAGCTGTACCTTGACGCCTCGTCTTTGGAATGAAGGCGAAGCGGGTCGGGTCTCTTGCATTCACACCACGCACGACCACGTTAGTACCGTAAGGTCGGTATTACATTTGTAAATTACAAAGAGTTATAAAGAAAAATCGAATGGAAGGTTCACTTTGTACAACAATTAGAGCATTTAAAATCTCCTTAATGTTTTTCTCTGTCCTTAACCTCATATCCACCCAATACAAATCTCTATTACCCGGCCTTGGGCCACCTGCATCCAACCCTGGCCTGCTACTTTGACTAAGTCAATAAATTCTTAAATTCATTCTTTCAATCACAACAGACCATGTAGACTAAACAGATTTGTCTAGAAATATGAAATTTTGCCCAAGGGTCACTTGTATAGCTGAGGTTTCAGGCATGCAGAAACGATTTTTAAAAGATAATTCCTTAAAGAGGTTAAATAAATGATACAACTTAGTACAGAAGTCCATTTTTTTTGCGATGGGAAATCGTACACGGTTGTTCATGCATAATAAAAAGTTGTGGAAACAAACTATGAAACAAAACCACTTAATACTGTTATGAGAACCAACGATTGTTTACGTTGTACATCGATATTTTGATTGTATCGTTTTATGAGACTCAATTTGCCCAATGCATCTGATGCACCTATGCGAGACGCAAAGTTGTGGCGTCACTTGGGGAGGCCATGTCCAACAGTGGACGTCTTTCGGCTGAAATGATGACGATATTATTAGATAACATTTCCTTGCCTATATTCCAGTTTATTTAGGGTCGATGAGCCTCTTTTTCCATCATACTAATATTATAAAGGTGAAAATTTGCGTGTTTATGATTTATTACTCTTTCGCGTTCAAACGGATTTGGATGGATGCATCGGTTATAATTTACAAAGGTGAGAAGTACTAATGTCACACGGGCGATACTTAGTGTTTCAATATATTATTCGTCATCTCAGTACATCCATTTCATCTTCCCCCTCCTCTTAAAGCCATTCATGTTCATATTCAAATGTTCCCTTAATTTTATTTCATTTTTCTGGATGACATGCTCCATGATAACCGTACACGACTTTTTAGTCACTGTCATGAAGCTTCTGCACATTTTTATCGTCTGGGTTACATTGCGAAGTTATGCGGTCCTCAGCGAATAAGGACCTCAAAATCCAAGTCATGCAAAGTATCTAAGCAATAGATCCGTTTTGAACCCATAGGGTAATGAGATGGTTGAGCTTACTACCCAATACTGAACCGCAAATTGCAAAAAAAAACGTACTAAAATTAAAATTTTGCGAAGCATTCACCTTCAACATCTTGAGAATTGATGCCGAGTTGCTAGCCTGTAAGTTTTGTATCGTTTACATTTCGGGGAGTGTGTATCGGTAATGTACAATTTAATTCCTGCAAGCCGGAACGGGCTTCAGACATTATCGGACCACCAGACGTACGACGATGCGCCAGCCGTACATGGTGGACATATAGCACCCATACACACGAAACGTTTTACGAACACATTTATTGTGCGTACAGCCATAGATTAGGCACAGCTAAGGAGTGGAATACCCTGCCAACCTAAGGGTCTATAAGTGAAGAGTGAATAGGTCACTTTTAGACAAGCGTGCTCCATCGTCGAACACATCATCACTTATAATCGGTTGAGATAGCGGTCAAACGAGAGCGAAAAATAATAATAAAAAAAACTGATGAAAAGTGAACTTTTTGGGAAAAATAAGCATGATGGTACGTTATATTTCTGCTTAAATCAGTTCGATTGCAATTTCACTGTCTAGAAAACCGCCGATACGGGAGATTCAGCTGTTTAACATCTATAACCTCAATTTCATTACTGCCATATTATAAATATTTCAGGCACAGTCGGTAATGTCGGTATTAGACGTTGTAAAGCGCGGTTACGCCAATTGCTTCGGCTTTTGATTAGTTTATGTAGTATGAACACTATGAACAATAGAAACGGTGGACACATATGACTTGTTCTTTAGTATGTATTTGTATTATGCACAGATCTCTTAGTGTTTTAGTAAACGCGTGATGTAAATTGAAGGAAATGTAAGGGATTTTTTTTTATAATTGTTGTTTTATCCGATCCCCACTCTCTGCATTTTCCGCTCTAGTTGGAGTGAGAGAGGCTTAGGCGCAAAACGTCTCTTTCGCAAAAATGTCTTCTGTTCGTAAAATTCCTCTTTCGCAGAATGAATCTTTCTTACAACGCCATGTAAAAAACATGTAAACATTTATTCCGAATTGAAAAAAAAAACACTTTTTTTAAAGCTGACTGAAGTTCCTAACGTGACATTTTGCGAAAGAAAGATTCTGCGAAAGCGGCATTATGAGAAAGCGACCTTCTGCGAAAGCGACATTGTGCGAAAGAGACATTTTACGACCAGAGACCTTACCACGAGTTCTTAACGCGATCCATTTGACGGGTGTATATTTCCATACCTCTTTCTAGCTCGTAAGGCTGACATTTTAACACGTCATGTAGACATTTTGCGAAAGAGACGTTTTGGGCCTAAGCCGCGAGAGGGAGTGTTAGACGTTACTGACTAAGCGAGGTACTTACATCCCTGCTTAGCAATTCGGGACAAATCGTTATGACGTTGTAAAAAAAATCGAGGACGCGATACAATATGGAACAATAAAAGACATTTTTAATAGTATGATGTCAATGACCGTTAACAATAACATTATCTCTGATAAGATAAATATTTTGCCTACTGTTAAATGAAAGATATTCAATAACAACTAGGAGAAAAAAACAAAGATCAGTTGAATAGTAAACACAAGTTCAGAACACGGAGCGGTAACGTTGCGGGTGATTGCACTACTTATGATTTTAATAGACCAGGGTACTGATATGGCGGACTGCCAAAAACTTTGGCCGTTATGTTTACCGATTTTGGTTCTGCAAGTGACCGCTAGAGGCGCTGAAAAATTTGCCATACAAAAATTTAAGGCGTCATAATAAGTTGTTTTAGTGTACAATATTGAATCAATAGACAAAGAGCGAATTTATTGCCGCGCATAAACAAAACGGATGTGCCAGTTAGGGACCCGTTATCACTTATCAGAAATTATGATTATCATGAGATATAGCCTTGATCATATAGGACTCTAGGTACTGTGATATCTAAGGGGAACGCATGACAAACGTACCTACCTTGTTATGCGGGCTGCTCGATCGAATATACTTTTAAAAGGTTGTGAAAAATAACATAAAAATACAGTTGAAGTATATGTTTGTAATATCAAAACAACAGTTTTTAGTAAATGCATATGAAATTATATTCGTCGACACCTATAATAAAAACGCATTTTTTTTGCTAATATCCGAAACGGCTGGACCGATTTTAACGGGACTTTCACTGGTAGATAATTGATGTTATAAGGAGTAACTCAGGCCACTTTTATGTTATAAAAAGAAATAGGGTTCGTCCGTACTGGTAAATCCTGTCGCACTGCCAATTCTTTTCTTTTTCTTACTCCATTTCGCACTTCCAGCCGTTATGATGGCTCCTCTGTCACTGCAGCAGTGCGTTTATGGAACTTTCTTCCACACTCCTTACGTGACAGCCTTTCTTACTGGATGTCTGACATATTACATAAATGTGTATATATAATTAATTATATATTTATGTATTATGTATGTAGGTATATTTATGTATTATTTGATCCGTATTATTTGTAATTTTAAAATTGTGCCCTGGATCCCACCCTTTATTGTGATCTCCCTCTATCATTCAATGGTTTGCTGGAAGAAAACTCAACTTTTGAGTTAAGCTCACACATTTGTACACGAACTCTATTATCTACATAAATTGTAACTTTTCATGGTGTACAATAAAGAATTAAAGAGGGTTTTGCGCATAAAAAATCTTCTTGAAATTGTGACCAAATTGCATTGTGTTGTTTTACGAAACTGACTCGTTTATCTATCAATTTAAGTCAGCACAAAATCTTTCGTGAAATATAATCTTATGGCCTTGTCCTGAGTTGACATAGTGTATCTCAGGACATGATATTTTTAATTAATCTACACTAATATTATAAAGAAGTTTGTTTTTTTGAAAATACTGGTCCGATTGCTAAAATTTTTACACTGATAGAAAGCTGCTTTACTCCTGAGTGATATAGGCTTTATTTTAAATACGCGGACGAAGCCGCGGGCAAGAGCTAGTTATTATTATTTTGCTATCCAAGGTATAAAAGACCACCAGGGTCGCGGGGTTGTTCGAAAGAGGTACCGTGGTCCTGGAACGAAAAGAGCAATTGAAGGAAAACGGGTGGGTGTTAGTCAGTAAAAGTCTGACACTCCCTCTCGCACCACACGGTGTTGGATGAAGTCATTTAATGATTTGTCACAAAAAAGGGTACTTCTAAAATAAATGCATGAAAAGAACAAAAGCGATGAAAGAATGCAACTTTTTATCAGTAGGTAAAAATCTACCGGATATTGAGATTTAAAATGTGTAGATACATATATTTGCTGATTTTTTTCTTTACGATCAATCACCGTCTTAAATTTTCGCACGTAGAAAAAGATATCTTTACTATTCTACTTATTCATGTACCTACTTAAGTTATAATCTAATCATTGAACCACATTCGGTAAACAGCCTATTTTATTATTACCTACATAATAATCTACATTGAAAACATTAATCCCTTTGATAACATTATTGCTACATCCTATTTGGTAGCTAATGAGATATGTTACTGGCCAAACCTGATTTTAGGATGAACCCTCGATATTAGTCCAAGAGCGAGCGAAGCGACCTCGGAATTTTAGGGCACCCCGACAAGGATAGGTTAGAAGGCTAAGGCGGGCGCAGAGCAGAGCTCCCCCCTTAGCCTTTGTGGTTATTTATTATATAACCATCCAGAAATTAGAGCCCCGCGCGTGTAGGTAGGACTGGTTTGACCTAGGCGAAAGAGAACCTACTTCTTATAGTTATATTCCCATCACACTAATAATAAAAAGCGAAAGTTTGTGTTTATTACTCCTTCACGCTGAAATGGTTGAACGTAATTTAATGAAATTTGGCACACGGGTAGACCATGTCCGGGAAGAACACATACTTTTTATCCCGGGAGTATGTTACGTCGGTATAATTTCCTACTTTTACGCGGGCGAAGGCGCTGGCAGGAGAAACTAGTACATTATTAATTATTATTGTTATAATATTATAGCTAGCCCGTATTGTCCTTCTGCTGGGCAACGGCCTCCCTTCATTCCTTCGATCACGGTTTCTCGCTTTTCTCATTTCAATTTTTAAGGAAGACATCCAGGGGGGCTATTGCGTAACTCTGTTGACAGTTCAAGTGATGATCACTTATTAACAATGTGCATCATTGAACTGTCAAACAGCTAGTTTCGTATTGCCTATCTTCAGTGACCAACTGCAGTGACGTCATTAGCCACTGGTGCCTTTGATAGCCACCGTGACACGTTTTGACAGATGTTATTGTATCGATACTTTTAAAATAGCGATTGTTTAAGCTTTTGAAGCTGTATAATAGTCGATAAAATTTTAGAGTGGTCACAATAGGCACCGTAAATTTTTATAATTCACCACATTTCCACCGTAGTTTGTTAGTCACTAGTGTGATACGTATTACCAATTTTATGAAATTGTCAGTTGACAACTTTACTAAGTTCAGTGTGCAACGAATGCCAGTTGTCAACTGTTATTGAAAAAGTTAGCCAATAGCCCCCCTGGTCGTCCCGCCATTACTAAGTACCTACGTGTTGAATAAATTAAATATAACCTTTGTAACAAGTCATTTTTTTATCTTGAGGTTATCACTAAGCGACAAGTAGGTATTAATTATAATTAATGCCTTATGATAACTGATATGAACAGGAATTAAGATCTTAATCTTAATTCCTGCTCATATCACTTCTTATGGCATTTCAGGACGAAACTGTCAAATATGATTCTCGATATAATAGGTAGATAACTTGATTAAAATCGATTTATGACAGTATCATTCTGGAATAAAGACCCCCCTCCTTTATTTAAGCATTTAATCTTGTCTTTGAAATCTTTTGTATCGTTTTTCGAAAATTCATAATCTAAGCACATTTTTATCTCTATGGAAACGTTTTAATTTTGATACGTAGGTAAGTTGTATAGAATTTATTATATGTTTGATTGATTTTATATATATATATAGATCAATTCATGAATCACACATCGTGAAAAACAAAAACATGTATTAAATGATTGTACGGCACAGATAATACATACCTTTGTACCCAAAACCAAATAAAAAAAGGATTTTTTGATCTGGTACACAATTTATTTATTAATAACTATAATATTAAGAAGACATTTTATTTTTTCTAATCTCGTCAAACAGTCATTCTTATGTAAATATATCACGTATGTATAGTAAAACTCAACTAGCACCTCTAAGGCCATAAACTGGTGTCACTGACCTAAGCCGCAGCCGATCATTTGGCGAATCGTAGGCAAGCTTACGAAGGAATTATTCGGCAAACATCAGTTAAAACGTATTACGTAGATTATTTAGACTTTTTTTTATTAATTTAAACCTATCCTGCTTGCTGGTTTGGTTGTTTTTAAATAAAGCAAGAATTTGCTTATATTTCGTAGCAGCCTAAAAAGCCCAAATCTTATAGGGAATTTGCACCATCAATTTCAATGCAAAAAAAAGCGTGAGGTGGCTAAGGCTGTATGCATTTCGACTGTGTGGGTTCATCACATTTTACATGAATATTTGGAAATGCAAAAACTTTACACTCGATCGGTCATCGGTGCAACGATTGCTCAACGTCGACCATAAACGCAACCGTGTGACATCTTCAAAAGTGTTTGGGCAGCTTGGGGCTAATTAGTCGCAACCCGAACGAATTTTTGCGTAGTTTCGTAAAATGTGAACGAAACATGGATTCATCACAACACTTCAGAGACCAAGGAACACTCAGTGGATTTCTACGGGTGAATGTGCACCAAAGAGAGCAAAGGTATCTACACGCGGTGTAATTCACATCGGCTACCTTGAAAAGGATAAAACTTTCAGCGGCAAATATTATTCAGAACTTTTGCACAGATTCATTATTTTAAATGCCTATATTTGCCGAAGAAAAGAGTGTTCTTCCATCGAGACAATGCACGGGTATACACGTGTGGAGTCACCATAGCAAAAATCCAGCATATTTTCCAGACCTAACCTCAGTGACTATATCCTGTTTCCAAATCTGATCAAATGGAAGGTGATTTGGGTTTAATGAAGAAGTCATCACAGAAACACACCTATTTTGAGGACTTTAAGAAAACCTATTATTTTGATGAAATAAAAAAATCAGAGAAACGGTGGACTAAATGTATTGAGCTAAAACGCCACGTTGAGCATAAGCATAAGCATAAGCATAATCAGCCTTTTAATGTTCCCACTGCTGGGACTCAGGCCTCCTCTCTCCAGGAGAGGGAATGGGCCGTAATCCACCACGCGGGCCCAGTGCGGGTTGGTGAATGTCACATGTCTTCGGATTTTTGGTTCTAGGACATGCCGGTTTCCTCACGATGTTTTCCTTCACCGTTTTGAGAGCAGTGGTGATGAAATAAATTACACAAAGTAATTCGCCTGGCTGGGTTCGAACCCGCGACCTACAACTCGTAAGTCGGGGCCGTTACCACTCGGCCACCACTGCTCTAAATCTGAATCTGAATATGAGCAATAAGACTGATTATCGATGATATTTTTTATTGTCAACAATGACTGACTTGTCACAGTGCTTTCGGACCTAAGGACAACACTCACTTCCTAAAGGATGCATAAGGACCAAAAGAGCGTCTGCTGAAATCACCAGTGACCGAATGTGGGCACTGAGCAGTAATCGAATTGCATTTAGCTCGTCATCAAGTGAATCCTTTTAAGAGGTGACGTAACCTTTTCAGTTATTTGTCGCCCACGACTATCTCTTCCGACAATAATAAAAGTTATGTCAATGACTGCTAGTAAGTGTGGAACAGTTCAAGCGTGTCCAAAGACGTCCATTACTGGACTCAAGTCTTACTAGAACGTCGCCACAGCGACAGTTATGCTCCTCACATCCAGCGCGGACTACAATGTCCAACATGTCAACATCGGTCCACATTATCGGAGGGTTCCAAATAGAGTTGCTGACACTTGAAAGAACATTTTATTTTCGAAAAATTCGGAGAATTTATTGCGGGCCGAGAGCTCAGGAGGATGATTATCCATACATTCCCGGAAGCGTCCGGGCATATCGATAGTCCCAGTTTATGTAGGGTCGGTACATCACGTACAGCTCTTTTTGTCGTCATCGGTAAAAGAGGAAAGTATTGAGTTACCACTCCCATATTATCTTCCACAGAATTTATACATCGCTTCATTACTTTTGTTTCTTTGGAAAGCTTCAGCAGGCCTAGCCAAGTTACGACCGTTTCGTTTCGAATCTCTTTCTACAGTCGGTAACGCCTCCGATTCCTTTGTTCTAACCACGTGACTTAACGTTGAGATGATGTCATTCCCATACATTTGAAGTTTTCTACTAGCGTCAACGATTGTAGATTATCAACTTGGCTAAGCCCTCTGGTGTATGTAACGATAACATTCAAGTACCCAATAGTGTCATTTAAATTCAGCATCAAACGTCACACATAAAACAAATTCTAGGTCAAGAAGACGGATAACCTTTAACGAAAATAGATTCACAGCGAGCATTTGTTCCGGTCGCTCACAGGGACGATAGAGTTCCCTTTATTAACCTCGAGTAATTACAAGACAATTAATTGGCTTCTTCATGATCATCATCGTCTGGTCAAACTGATAAGAAATATGTCGCGCAATTTTTATGAGATATTCATCAAAATCTGTGACATAAGTCATACGTGCTAGAACTTCTTAAGGATTCGAAGAATACTCATTTGCATATACGCATCATGTTAGCCTTATATTGCGGGATTGTTTAAAATAATTACCTAGGCTCTGGGACGCATAGGGATAGTGAACGAACATGAGTTGGTTTAAGTTAGAAAAGATTGACACACCCTTTCACTCCACCAAGAGCGGGAAAGTTATTTGATGATTTCCCAGACGAAAAAAAAAATGCTAGTCTTACCTGCCGTGCTATTCTGTAAATGGTAAATCATTTCGAAAATCATTTCACAAATCATCTCGAATGTCACACTCAGCGAATTGTATTTCAGAATACCAAATCCTATAGACAAATTTGTAGACAAACGTCAAAATACTCAACCGTTTTAGTTCCTCTCACTTTGATCATCACTCAGTGGCGCCAGTGTCGAATTCACTCCATTTCAGAATACGAAACTTTAATTTCACATGATTTCACTGCGGATTCAGAAGTGATTTCGCAAATAAACTTTTCAGAATAGCAAAACCGATGGCGCTAGACAACCTATATAGCTCGTCTCTCACCCACACTGAAATAAGAATGAAACAATCTTACTTTGAACGTCATGGTAACCCACCTGGTCTTCCGACTTAAGTACGGGTGGAGTATGCTTCAGCATATTTTACTAAGAATTTATTTTTAGTTGGAATTACTATGCATTTAACTATAATTGTAATTTTCAAAATATTAGGGTAGGAAATACAATGCCGTATACCAATGGACTGCATTTAGTACTCAGAAAGATTCTGTCGCCATATCATATGACTATAAACATGGCTATTTATGACTTTTTAAATAAAATTATGACTAATATTGATAATAAGACACCTGTTTGCGCTGTGTACTGTGATATGACACAAGCCTTTGATTATGTTGACCACAATATCTTAAGAAATAAACTTGACGCCTACGGTATAAGAGGTAACATTTTGGACTTGTTAAGCACTTACCTAACAGAAAGAAAACAATTTACCGCTATTACAAAATTAAATTTTAAAACTAAAGAAGAAATAACATATCTGTCTAAAGAACGCACAGTATATTTTGGTGTACCACAGGGCAGTGTATTAGGTCCTCTACTGTTCTTAATTTATATTAATGACCTGCCCAAAGCTATAAACTTCCCAATATCACTTTTTGCTGACGATAGTACGGTAACAATACAATGTAATAAACCTGATTCATATGAAGCCGAGGTCAATAGCGCGGTAAAATTAATTATTTCTTGGCTTGATAATAATAATTTAAGAATTAATCTTAACAAAACACAAATAATGCATTTTGGCCATAAAAAACCTATATTAAAAATGAATGTCCAATATCAAAATAACAAAATTCACGATGTAGATAGTGCAAAATTTCTAGGTTTAATAATTGACAGACAACTTAATTGGAAGGATCACATTGAAGCGCTATGTAAGAAAATTAGTAGTTCATCCTATGCCTTGTATAAACTTGCCCCTACTGTTTCCATAGATGCACTACTTACAGCGTATCATGGCCTTGTAGCATCTGTATTAAGATACGGTATTATATTCTGGGGCAACTCAACTAATAGAGAAACTGCTTTTAAAGCACAAAAGCGGTCTATCAGAGCCATGTTCAAACTACAAGTTACGGACAGCTGTGAACCATTTTTCAAAAAATATAAAATTCTTACACTGCCGTCTTTATATATTTATGAAATTGCCTTATTTGTCAAATTAAACTCACACCTGTTTCCTAACTTATCCGACACTGTGAAACGTAACAGGCGGAATGATATGTTACGCGGACGCAAAGCCAAAACAGCTCTAATGAGAAAAAGTATATTTTGCATAGCCCCACAAGTGTTTAATAAAATCCCAAAATCGATTAAGGACTTAAATTTAAATGGGTTTAAAAAGGAACTTAAATACTTGTTGTGTAAAAAATGTTATTATAATTTAAACGACTATTTGAATGATACTTTGACATCCTAATTGAATTGTAATTTTATAATTTTTGACATCTCTCTCTAATAATTTTAATATTTTTATAAATTTTGACATCTCTCTCTAATAATTTGACATTAAATATTAATTTGAATTTAATCCACATTATATTTTTAGATGACATGCCATAAATTGTAAATTTTTGTTTCGTACTAACATAATAATAACTCATTACTAACATAATATTTTTGTTTTTAAAAATGTATATGTTCCTACCAAATATTTGCACGCCACTCGTGGCAGAATGTGATGAGACCATTAATTTATTTTAAGACCATAATTATGTACCATATTCTGACGAAATAAATGAATCTTGAATCTTGAATCTTGAATCATATTGCTTTATAAAATCATCAGTTCTTATAGACGCATTATGATTTTGTTTTGTGCTAACGGAATGTATATTGTGTATTGTCTTGGCTATGTTATTGCCATCAACGATATGACCATCAGTTGTTATAGATGTTAACCGCCACGGACTAAGGTCTTAAAATGACTCGTCAAAGGAAAAGTCCTTCGTTATGTATGATATGTGTCAATGCGTGCCATCATATGCATGTCCGAGTAAGGACTCGGACATGCATATGATTACATTGTAGTTGATTCATTGATAGCATCGCTCTTTCCGGTGTTTTGATGCAGGAGAACAGTTTGATTAGCATTTTCAGGTCAGATAGGACCTTATATCAGCCTGTAATGTTTCCACTATTGAGTTTCGTGCCTCTTCTCCGTGAGAGGGAGTTTGTTGCTATGTACTATGCACATTGCAGCTACGTGGCGGAGCTACAATTTTTGAAAGGATATACCGGTTATCTATTCATATAATTTTCTTACACTGCACTGAAAACTTTATAAAACTTTTATATTGTCAAGAAGCCTTCAATTAATTTGCAGCTAACATACATAGATATATGCTAACATACATAGATATAAATAAATAAATAAATATATGGTTGTTTAGAGGACTTTGCGTTAAAAAAAGCACGTAAAGTACCTACATTTTATATTTTGTGCAAAGAAACACTAGCTTAGGGATCAGTGCAGGTCTCATGAAAATAGGTTGACGGATTTACCTACTGATCTCTTTGATATCGATATTAAGCCTACAGAGCAGGCTGCAGTGAGTCTTTGCTTTTAATAATCTAAGTTGGTCTTGCAATTGCTGTTATAAAAATCGCTAAACGTCATATTTGGTGGTAATCTGAATTCTGAATCAAGCCCTTGATATTATTGGCAATAAAAAATAGATATCTGTTTTGTTGTTTGTTTACACAAATTCACAGTGACATGAATTGTCAATCTGGTTAAGAAGATCTTCAAAACAGGCACGGTCATGTGGAAACGAGATGCTGGCAAATAGTTTTCAAGTAATAGTTTTAAACTAATGTGGCACATATTTTATGCTATAATATTTTGTTGTTAATTATAATAGCAGAGAGAGAGCAGTGATGGCCGAGTAGTAACGGGGGGGACTTACGAGTTGTAGGTCGCGGGTTCAAACCCAACTAGGCGCGTTACTTTGTGTAATTTATTTCATGACCACTGCTCTCAAAACGGTGAAGGAGAACATCGTGAAAAAACCGGCATGTCCTAGAAAAAAAAAAAATGGAAAACATGTGACATTCACCAATCCGCACTGGGTCCGCGTGGTGGATTACGGCCCATTCCCTCTCCTAGAGAGAGGAAGCCAGAGTCCCAGAAGTGGGAACATTGAAAGGCTGATTATGCTTATGCTTAATTATAATAAACTGGTTATTTAAGTATTTTAATAAAATTATTATCTAAGTACACAAGCATAAATATTTAGTTAAAGTATATATTTTATTTACTCTCGTCTGTGTGTCACTGCGGAGTGCCAACTGATAACCAGCGCTGGGTGTCTGACACCCAACAAATGCTGAGGTGGTAAGTTGCTAACCCTTTCGGTACGGATGCGCTTGGCGAAATTTTACCGTATCGTTCTTTACTTTTATTCACTTTTACTTTAGTGTTTATTACCGTTACATTGTGTCTGTGTTGAATAAATGGTTTTCTATTCTATTATTTACTTTATTCATCTACACAAATGTGTTAGTAGCACAAAAGATACCAGTATCAAGTAAACTTACAAATAATGCGTAGTTCGTGTTTTACACATGGCCGATCGAACAAAAAACTTGCGGAAGACATTGCTCTTTGCGTCGTGATAATGATAACGGACAATACACTTTGTACTGCGTATTAATGAATCAGCTCACATAATGTCTTTGTTTAAAACGAAATTTGGTTTATTTACTACAATAATGTTATCTTTTATTAAAAAGTGAAATACGGTCCGTGCCTTTAATAAAAGGAGTGAATTAACAAAGGCTTTTGCAATAAGTGTATAAAGAAGTAATGATAATATATTTTAAGTATTGTATACATAAAAGCATTAAAAAAAAAATCAAGCTTGGAAACGATCCGGCCCGAAGGACCCCGTTTAGTTTTATATATCTTATTGACCTGTGCTTTAAATTTTTAAGCTTATTATAGAATCACTCTTTACACTAATATTATAAAAGCGTAAGTTTTTATGTGTGTGTGCTTGTTAACCTTTCGTATCGCCGGAATTACAGACACAATTAAAAAGCCATTGTGTCCCGCGTACATCTGCGCTCTGGCATACAACAGGTTAATCTTTGACGCTCAATCACTGAACGGATTAAAATGTTTGTTTGACACACGGGTAGGCCATGTCATGAAATAGCATATAGGAAACTTTTTATCCTGGAATTATGTTCCCTTGGGATCATTTTCTAGTTACATACGAACGAAGCCACTGACGGAAGCTAGTTTAAAATAACTTTACTAACAATAACTTACATGATAAAATAACCTTCATTACATGGTTGTTATGATGGCTCGATAACGTTATACACGCAAAATACATACATACTAATAAAAGTAACATTATTACAACTTCAAATACGCCAAGTCTGTCTGACCAAAATAACTGAAACATGAGAACTGAATTGTAAGTAATTTCCTGATTTTTAGTGTTACAAAATAAATAGTTGCGATTTAAAATATTGGGTTCAAGGCAAATGGTAGCAAACAGGCAAAAAATAGACAGGTAACTGAGTATACTTAAAGACTGCTACTTTACTTGTTGTAATGACTAAAAAGATCGCTTGATAAAAATAAATTTATTGCAGTATTTGCTCTGGTGTGGAACCTTACCCAGAGGACTAAGTCATTTTTAGTTATTAGTTAAAGTTTTGGTCCATGGAAAGTGTCTGACACTTATGATACTGCTTTAGAATAATATTCTACAAAACATATATTATATAAAAATCAGCCATAAAAAATTAAGTTAAGTAACTCGTTATTTTTAATTCCATTTCTCATCTGGTACCTGCTCAGGGGCCCCAAGGGGGAGCTCCACAAGCACACAGGTATTCAAAGCACATGAGACGCTACTGAGAACTTAAGGTTTCATCCATGTGAAAATAAGTTATGTCAGACAGCTCTGGGATCTTAGTTTAAATGTAATCAGGTCCCTTGAAGCTGTCTAAAAATCAAACTTCTCAGTTAACGGAAAAAAAGATACGGCCGTTTATGTCGCAAAAACGTATATTTCGATACTCTCAAGGGAATCAAAATTCATAGGGTACTTCCTGTTGACCTAGAATCCTGAAATTTGGCATAAAGCAATGTCTTATAGTATAGGAAAAGGAATAAATCTGGAAACCGAAAATTTGTTGTTACGTCACAAAAAAAAAAATATTGCGATTCGAAAAAACCTTGGAGACTCCATTCGAGAATTGAACCATTTACATAGGTTATTACAAGTTTATACGGAGCCCTCAGGGTGCGAGTCCGACTCACACTTGCCCAGTTTTTTTTTTGCTTATTTCGGTTACAGTAACCATATATTTCTGTTTGACTATTGACTACGCGTATGTGCTTTAATTTGGTAATTATAGCAAAGGTCTTTAGATAAATAAACTTACCCTAGAAACTGGCGCACATCTTCCACAAGCCAGACCAGCTGGCGGTCTCGTCTGTGGTTCAGGAGCGGGCACTACGGGTCCTTCCTTTATTCTGAACAGCGAGGATCTGCGGCACTGCTGAAAATAGTTTTTATTAAGTAGCTATACTAATTTATTTAGTTATCTACTGAACGACTTCAGCAACAACTATACCTCGTTCAAGAACTGTCAGTTATATTCCGATACAATGATGTCATTGACAGTTATTGAGCGTGTAGAGTGATGGAGCTATACACCCTATACAACTCCATCCGTTTAACCATTGTATAGATATATGGAACAGTACGGAAACTATCTACAAATGTTCGAAACGGCTCACTCACACAAACATACGCATCGACGAGACTCGCGGCATTCGCTATTGACAGGACCGCGAGATACGCTTAGGAGTCTCGTCGATGCGTATGTTTGTGTGAGTGTGCCGTTTCGAATATTTGTAGGTAGTTTCCGTACTGTTCCATATATCTATACTGTGGTTTAACTGTTTAGTTTAGGTCGTAAAATAAATCGAGGCAAAAAGCTCGTGGTAGCACTGCAATAACATTAAAAATTCGATTGGTGAAATTAGATCTAATTCTGTCTAAACGGGAGGAAGCGTGGGATTGAGAAAGATGGAATAAGGTATTTATCCAGAATGATATACTGGTATAATTTTTTACTGTGGTATTAAAAGCGGATGCCAAAAAGAAAGTAATAAAAACAGTTTTTCCTCAGATTTATTAAACTGGTAAAGTAGCAGGCAGAGTATATTAAAATTGTAACAAAAATATTCAGCACAGAATTAAATGTAAAAAGAGTGGAAGAGTCATTTATCTTCTCTAAAAGGGACAACCATTCCGCATCAATTAGCATATTTTCTCATTTTGACGAACTTAAATAAACATCATCGAAATCTGAGTCATTTAAGTAAATTTTTACAGACAACAACACACAACGAACTGACGAAAACTTTCGCGGAATCAGTGGGAAAAACGTGATTTAAGAAAATCTAATGAACGATATGACTAACGTACATGCAAATTATCCTATCCATAAATTTGTTTATCGTCAAAATGAATCTCTCTGAAGAAATCACAGCTATTTTTGATGAAACTAAACACGTGAACAACATCGCAAATGAACTGTTTTCCAGCTCAGACTAAGATGCTAAAAATACAAGGAAAACCACGTGTAAGACGCAGGTTAAAAATATAAGTGTAATTTAGAAGATTATTGCAAAAATACTTCGCAAAAATGCCGAATTGTTGGTGTTAAAACTGTTTAACTATTTCGTGTCGAATAGGCCTCGGATATCACAATAATAATGAATATAATGATATTACTTCATTCGTAACTAGTGGTTAACGTAACAGATATGAACACTCAATGACAGAGCCGTTTGAGTTTACTGATGACTGTTGCCACACTCTTTGTGGCAGAAACTGGGACTGAAGATGCCAAACGGTATAACAAAATTTTGTTGATTGAGATATAAGTTGTAACTGTTGCATTAGACTGACGAGCAAATGATGATGATGATGATAATGAAAAAAATGTCGTAGAAGGATGGATTGCCAAATAGTTAAAGATAAGTAAGGTAAAGGCAAAACATATGGTTAGTGTTTGGATAAAATTGACTCACATGCGACAGTGTGTAATAAAAACGGCAGTACATGATAATGACGAAAACCAACTAGACGATTCCGAACTAAACAAAAC
This sequence comes from Mythimna impura, assembly GCA_905147345.3. Lineage (NCBI taxonomy): Eukaryota > Metazoa > Arthropoda > Insecta > Lepidoptera > Noctuidae > Mythimna > Mythimna impura. The sequence goes on along the minus strand of LR990360.1, from coordinate 20,229,266 downwards.
TGTCAGAAAAAATAATCTAAGATGTCTTATCTAATTGGTAAATACAATTACTTCAATTGTCACATGACACGAAGCAAATCTAGCTTTGAAGATTAATACAATTTTGTTACAGTTATCATTTCATGGCCTGCGCGATTTGACGTTTCAGCTCTTTACCAAAACAAGTTTTGATAAGCAACGAGTTTTTAGTACATATATCATTACAACAAAGGAAAGCGGAAATTATGAAATGAATACTAATACACGAACGACTTGAATTGAATGGTTTTGCTTCAACGGAAGCAGTACTAGTAATCCAAACATCTTTAGTGGAACCTTTATTTTAATGTATGATTGACTTTAAGGAAATTAAATTAGACGCAGAATAATGATCTCTATGCTTGCGTCTCGATGGCAATCAATTGTCCCATTTATTTACAAATAAAAAAATGTGCAACACAAAGGTTCCTAAGCGAACTAGTCTGAGGCATTCTCTACTAGCCGACCAAGGATTGTCGAAAGATGGATATAGCAGGTTCATAATTCCCAATCGTTTGTGGAGCAGCACCATTAATTTTTATAGATTTTACCACAAAACAGTGGAAAGCAGTAATGTGAGTATTCGACCCATACCAAAAGTAAAAAAAGAATACTTTTAGTATACTTGATAGATCATATCACTTCTTGGAAAATATAAGCGCACCACTGGCGAGACAGGTATAGAAAGGAGGACAGTAGATAATGATGTTCATCATCATCCGCCTAGCTTTTTGCCGACAATGCTGAAGTCAGCTTCCAATCCAACGAAATTGATACTTTAGTATACTTGTCATACTGTACGATGACGTCTAGGAGACATCAAGTGCACATTAAGGTCTTTTTTACATAGCATGGGTAAGATGACAGTAGGACGAGTTTATTTTTTTTCGGTGGGAAAGTCATCTTATGACACCGCTCTTGGACGGAGCGGGAGATAGTGTCAGACTTTTACTGACTAAAAACCTACTCCTGTTCCTTCGTTGCCTTTCGTACCAGAGCCGAGTCTTCCTTTCAGAATCAGACCCTTGGTCCCAGTTGGCTTCGCCCCTGCTGGGCCCCTACAGTTGCTGACATCTCCTTGAGGCGCGCGTGGAACAATACGCGTCGTCGACGACTTGGGCTCGGTCCGGACGGTTACCGGACGGTCGGACGGCAAGCTACCCATTGCTCGCCCGCGCTTACGGTGGCCGGAAATCGGGATCGGAATCCCGGGGGCGGTTGGGGCGTGAGGACCGTTGCCTCACGCGATCGGCCGCCTCCTTTGCTAGCATTACTGCTTCAAGCAAGACGAAAGTAAGCCTTTAAGATGGGAGAAAAGGATAGGTGTATGAATCCGACAGTTGTCACTCGCACTATCCTATAGAAATTTTAGTGTAGTAGGTAAGAATAGCATAAAGGGCAGTAGATGATGATACGAAGGGCAATGAAGATCAACAACAACATCGTTGTCAACTCACAATAATTTCAGTTTCAAACTTGGCATAGTCTTCTGATTGTCGTTTTCGCGCCCGCACCGCTTGTCGCAGTGAACTGCTCGTGTCTCGGCCGCACCATCCTCCGACGCGTTCGCCAACCACCTCCAGCATGTCGGCAACGCGGCTGTGGACAAAGAAAAGGAAATTAAAAAAATAGTAAAGCACATAACGCAGCAATTGATGGCAATAGACTTGTTACATGGAATAAAAACGTGATTGGCGAAATGTGGGTGTAAGTACCTATATACAGTAAACACCTCAGCTTAAATCTACAGGTATGCTGTGTTGTTATATTACTATAGAACAACGGTAAAAAAAAGATTAGGTTTTTGACTTCAAGTTGAGTCATTGTACCCCAAAAGTTTTGCCACGCCCACTATGGGTTGAGAATTTCATAAATCTAAATTATTACGGTACTTAAATGTCTTGAATTTGATGAGTTTTTTTTTTTAAATCTGCTATACACTAGAAATGACTTCTGTACCGTGGATACGTAGGCCATATAAATATTTGTTCCGTGCTAGAATCGAATTCGCGACACACAACATAGCAGCCAATTGCTCAACCACTGCGCCAACCATGACGACAATTTTGGCATGGATATCGATAACATCAGAAAACATAAATCTATCGATCAACTGGTACTTTTGGTTCTGTTAGTGTTTCAAGTCCTACGTTTAATTCCTTTATATCTTCGGTGTTAATCATCACCTATCTAAAAGTAATTTCATTAGCTTCATTTCTAGCTTCAGAAAGACGCGTTTCGTTTACCATTTCGCTTGGGTCAACAAGTCCACTTTTCTAAACTTGAAGTCAATAACCCTTATCTTTTATGACGTAAAAGGCTGTTAACTTATCATTTTACGAATATATAAAAATTGATTTCACAAACACGCACCGATTACTAATCGTTTCCGAACATTAATCAGTGAAGTTTTATTATAATCGGAATGTAACACGTGATTTTTTATGATAACACTCTTAATTATTTGTACTGAAGTTCGGAACGATATGTGCGTAGGCTAATATTCTGTATCTCCATAAGCGTTTGACTTCGTCATTCTTTTGTTACCTTAAAGCATTGTTCAAGGACGCTTTCTTCTCAATGTTATGGGTAAACGACCAAAGGATCTTAATGATATAAAGGAGATATAATTGAACTTTGCCTTAAGATAGAGTAACTTGCATCAAACAAAGAACTAGAGAGAGAGAGAGAGAGAGAGAAGCGTGCAAAAAGGTACACTAGGTACAGTTTTATAATCAAAATAAAACCTGCAAAAGTGAAACTATGTCATCTATTCAAGTATATCTTTAACGTCAAAATATGATGGCTAACTTGAAGAAAATCAAAAAGGAAAACATTTAAAGTTAACAACAATAATAAGACTAATCCGGATATCCTTTATTAAATTGTTAGATTTCCTTTAAACCAAATGGGTTTTCGCATCCATCGGACTCCCGCAATCGTTACCAAGTCATCGGTCCACCTTGTAGGAGGCCTTCCAACGCTACGTCTTCCGGTACGAGACGCACAGGACCGTTCGTTGTGGCGACGCTTGGGGGAGGCCTATGTCCAGCAGTGGACGTCTTTCGGCTGAAATGATGATGATGATGATGAAATGGGTTTTATGTTAGATGGCACCATTATTTATACGGTTATTACGAAAACCCTAAGAGACGTTTACAACCACAAGAATACATCAGGAAAATAACAATATGTCATATACATTGACTGTATTTCTTTCATTTTCAGATCGTAAAATTTTAAATAGCGTACAACATAAAAATAACTATAAAGTCTTCGGAAATACAAAAAGTTATTTAAATATCAGAACGTTGGACTTGACTATTTGTCTATGGCGCAGCAGATATACGCCAAGACATTTTCAAGATCAACAGTTTCGAGAATGTGACACACCAGAGTAAAGCCCAATATGTTTTTTTTTTACAGAGCATGGGTAGGATGACCGCAGGACGAAAATATTCATATTTAAGATGAGAGAAAAGGATAGCTACATTGTATGAATCCGACAGGTGTCAAACGCAATAGGCCATCATATAGTAATTGTAGTGTACGTTGAGGATAGCCAAAGCATTGACATTAAAACACTCATCGATGTATTTACTACTGAGAGAAAAAGGAATGCGGTCCTAAGGTTCAGCAAGTAGATTCATTACATACCAAGACAGGAACACAACCGAGAAAATTTATAACAGAAACTATAGGCACTGCAAATAATGCATAGTCTAGCATATTTGCATTACACGAACCTTTGTTGTTTCTTTCAGTAAATAAATTAAAGTAAATGAACCATAACCTTTCTCAAGGCACAATACGAGAGGCGTTTGAAGAGTTTTTACCCTTTTTCACATTACCCTTATTTTAAAGCTACATTTATTAAATAATAACGGCAGGTATGAAATTTCATTCGTTTAGTTTGTTTTCATCATATAGAAGTCGGTTAAAAAGGAGAAACTGACTGAGTGACATATCAACGCACAAACGAAACTACTGGGATTGGAACGTGAAATTTTGCACAAGGTTTCCTTTTATGATGTAGGCGAGCACTAAGAGAGGATTTCCCAAAATTCCCCCCCTAAGGAGTTGTAACGGGGGTTCAAAATTTGTATGAAGAAACAGCTATTTTCTCATATGACCATGTTACCATTCATCGACTGAATAAATTCCTGTTCTGTTTCCTTTCCGTTCCGAAGTTTAAGCAGATAATGTATGAACACTACTTTAATGTCTTCGTTAAGCATCAATAAATGTACTATTATCACAAGCCATTACAGTTCAAGAGTCATTGGAATGTCCTGTATTATTGATCGTGTCATATAAATATAGCAACTATCTGTCACATTATATATATATACGTGTTGTTATTGCAAGGGGCGCGAGAATATTAATAATTTATTTTTCAACATATTGCCTCCGACTTGAAAATACTTTTTCCATCGTCCTACCAACGTTTCGTTCGTTTTCGTTTAACACCAAAGATTTTAGGTGTATATTTATATAATATATACATCTAAAATCTTTATCAGCCCTAAACAGAACTGCATCAGCAGAATATGTTTGACGTCTTCATTTGTGTAAAATACGGATGTAGGATAACAATTTAATCCACGTGATTTGATATTTCAGTGAACTCACATTATCCTGGAAAAACAAAACTTTTCTCCTAAGCAAACAATTATCAAAAGTGAGGTCGTTTTTCTTTCATGTCTTCTCTTTATTATTTGCAGCCGATTGCGATAGTAAGCTTCTCCACTTATTCCAAGTTATCTACTATAATTATCCTCTTTGAAACCTAGAAAATTGAGGCCACTAATTTTACGGCAGACAAAACCACTCTTCCTTTTTTGCAGTACTAGATCCTGGTGTTCTGAACTGTTTAAATTGTACTTTTGTCTCTAAAGTATAGTAATTAACCAACATGGTTTCAAACATGGTCATAAATTTAGAAATTAAAGAAAAAGGTTACCGTCGCAAGACATGGTTATCTTTTGAATATAAGACTAGGTATATTGTATTAAATAAAAAACTTTTTACAAAAAAAATACAACCGACTTCAAAGTAAAAAAAAACACTGAAAAGTGCAAAATAACTTTAATTTCGGAAGTCGGTGTTTCTATAATAGTTTTGTCTCTTCGTTATTTAACACCGACTTCCGAAATTAAAGTTATTTTGCACTTTTCAGTGTTTTTTTTTACTTTGAAGTCGGTTGTATTTTTTTTGTAAAAAGTTTTTTATTTTACACTTTTTAGTTATGGTACCACCACTAAAAAGTACCCCTCAGCCAAACTTAAATACCTTATAGCCAGAGTGCATCTCATGACAATTCTAATAATCCCAAACACGGTCAGATTACATTAATTTATTACAGAGTTCCGGTACCTAACTACAGGCTTCATCATCAGATCAGTTCGATATATTCCCCCTCTACTTTCAGTCAGTCATCGACTACACGTATAACAAAGCAATTTTACTTGTTACGACGGTTCTGCTGTGATTCTATGAGGAGTTCTGTTCCATATCTTCGAATTTCATGATCAGATCATAACAATATTTCTATGGGACCAACTCGGAAGCATAACCTTTCAATCAAAAAAAAAATTTTCTAAATCGGTCCACAATTGATCGAGAAATCGGTGAACATACATAAAAAAAAAAAAAAAAACATACATTCAACCGAACATATAACCTCCTCCTTTTTGAAGTCGGTTAAAAATGGATTAAATCGGAAGAAAGTTAAACACTGGAAATGACAATAATATATGCATATTAGAATGCATACACCAGCAAAATGAATTAATTGCTATACGCTTATCTTATACACTTCTCATCAGAAAAATCGAAAAACTTCAACTAATGTAATGTAATTTAATAATTTAATTACTTCTACTAATCTAATATGTAATATAATTTAAATGCTTATACTAATTTAAATATGATTTTCATGATTTTATATGCACTTAAATATAATGTACTTATTATACTGTGTTTTATGCTATACTGCTTGCAATGTTGTCTGTTCTTAATTTAACTATCTCTAGAGGAACATTGGCTCCTAAACAGGCTCTTGGCCTAGTTTAGAAAGCAGCCGTGCTATTCTGTAAATGGTAAATCATTTCGAAAACCATTTCACAAATCATCTCGAATACAACACTCAGCGAATTGTATTTCAAAATACCAAATCCTATAGACAAATTTGTAGACAAACGTCAAAATACTCAACCGTTTTAGTTCCTCTCACTTTGATCATCACTCGGTGGCGCCAGTGTCAAATTCACTCCATTTCAGAATACGAAACTTTGATTTCACTGCGGATTCAGAAGTGATTTCGCAAATAAACTTTTCAGAATAGCAATGCAGCAGTTCGCGTTCTTTGTGCCTCAATGTACAACATTTGTTTGTAACTGAGTACTAAATTATTTAAAATGTTAATGTAGAAATAAAATACGAAATTATATTATATACATATTATTAATTATAATTTCCTTCATACTCCATACAGGGTAAAAATGACTTGTTAAACAAAATACGAAACCTATTAAAATTTAATTTGAATTTAGAACATTAGGATTTGAAAACCTCATATTATTCACTATTAAACGACATTTGACATGTATTCTTAAATATACACATTTTTCTGATGATCCTTACAAAACATAAACTTGCAAGGTGTTTTGATTTTTCTGATGAGAAGTGTATATCCGGCGTAAATAGTCATATACGTCAGATATTTTTAATACATTTTTTTTTGTTACTATTTTGGTGTACAATAAAGTTTTATACTATTCTTCTATCCTATTCTATCAATGAAACTTTGTAAATAAACGCAAGACAATCGTCACTGTCGTAAATATTTCTTTAAGCACGATAATCATTTCCTTAATCTGTGCCTACGACTAACATACAATTTTCATCGACATACCGATTGGTGTTATTTTTAACCGACTTCAAAAAGGAGGAGGTTATATGTTCGGTTGAATGTATGTTTTTTATTTTATTTTTTATGTATGTTCACCGATTTCTCGGTCAATTGTGGACCGATTTTGAAAAATTTTTTTTTGATTGGTTGGTTATACTTCCGAGTTGGTCCCATAGAAATATTGTTATGATCTGATCATGAACTTCGAAGATATGGAACAGAACTCCTCATAAAATCACAGCAGAACCGTCGTAACAACTAAAATTGCTTTGTTTATACGTGTAGTCGATGACTGACTGAAAGTAGAGGGGGAATATATCGAGCTGATCTGATGATGAAGCCTGAAGTTAGGCACCGGAACTCTGTAATAAATTAATGTAATCTAACCGTGTTTGGGATTATTAGAATTGTCATGAGATGCACTCTGGCTATAAGGTATTTAAGTTTGGCTGAGGGGTACTTTTTAGTGGTGGTACCATAACTAAAAAGTGTAAAATAAAAAACTTTTTACAAAAAAAATACAACCGACTTCAAAGTAAAAAAAAAACACTGAAAAGTGCAAAATAAAGTTTAATTTCGGAAGTCGGTATTAAATAACGAAGAGACAAAACTATTATAGAAACACCGACTTCCGAAATTAAACTTTATTTTGCACTTTTCAGTGTTTTTTTTTTACTTTGAAGTCGGTTGTATTTTTTTTTGTAAAAAGTTTTTTATGTTGTAAATTTTACTAACACAATTTATAATAATATGATATCAATTATTATGCGTACTCGTACTATCTAGTGGACTACTCATTTCTACTATGTCATCAGTTTTTTTTCTTTACGCAGTGTTTCGTAAAACTTACGTTTCTTTGTTTTTATATCACAAAGTACACTATGTTTATAAATAAAGTTTCAGACAGAATTAAGGTCATTAACATCAACCATGTATTTTATTCTTGTACTTGTTTTCAGATTTTTATTTATCATATACGAATATGAGTATTGCTTATATTATTTTCATTATCTAGACATTTATTTCCGAACAAAGTTCATAATACTGTTTCGTTAATTAATTTTATTAAATGAAAACTAACAATGACTTTTACAATTTAACATCTGGTAGATAATATGGACGTGACTTGGAGTCGATGACGATTCCAAACATGATGTATATGGAGGATGACCTCTAATAGAAGTATAAAATATCTGGTATCCATAAAAGCATGAAACAGTGACAAATTGAATATACTTTCAAATACTTACAAAAACAGTAGAACTTATCATGAAATTTACTTGCCATCCAGGAATGCAAAGAAATGCTCACGCAAGCACTATCAACGACATGGATTTCCGCGACATTATAACTGTTTGACTACGATTGACCTTTAGATAAACCAATTAGTGCAACTGCAGCAACTTTTTAATTAAGTAATTTGTATAGCAGTAAAGAAGGCAATCGCTTTGTACGATCGTGGGTAGGCTTCGAGAGAGAGTATAGCAACAAGAAAGAATGAAAGAAAAAAAATAGAAGTCTAGGGACCTAAGTATACATATTTAGATGGTTTTTTTTATGTATAATCACATGGGCAAACTTAAACTATGAGGTATAGTGAAAAACACTCGATAAGTTTCGTGTCCGATTTTAAAAATGTATCATCGGATAAAGAATCCAACTTCTTGATTTTGGAAATACAAAATAAATTACTATTACATCAATTGTATTAATAGTGTCTCTAATAAGAATAAAATTCTAGAAAGTAATAACATATGGCAAACTTTATCCTGTAGGTGTACCCTACAGGGTGAAATAGCTGAACCACAGGGTACAGGGACAGACACTAATGTGTATGTAGTTTAGCTAGTTACTGTACTTAGCGTACAATTAAGAGCGTCCTTTTCGAGGTACATTTTCATTCAACCGCTCTTACTTGATTATGATGTTATTACACATCTTTCTCTAGATATTTTGTATACACAGCTATCTTGTGGATAATATCTAGGCTTTCATAGAAATCAAAACATAAATTTATGTAAAACTAATTTAGTAAAGACCTCTGAAAGTCTGCTATTTTACGTGAACTTCGGCCCTCAATAATGTACTCATATATTAAAAATATAAAAACATACATCAATAGATAATCGAGATTCTGAATGATGACCATTTATCTGAAATTTTTTTAAAGGTTTGGAACAAGTTTTATGAAATATTCAAGTAAATCACAGAATTATTGAATGCCAACAGAGTTTTCAGGCGTTATCTCTCTTTTTTTTGTATTACCTCTTCATCAAACATCTCGACGATGAAGCAACAAGCTTTTAAACCATGCTCGATGTTGACGATAGGCGAGTGGAAAATGACCCCTTAACCTTTCCTTGTATAGGTTTACTTTATTCATGAAAACACAATTGCCTTTAAATTTTACTACTTTAAAAACCTATTTAAGTTGTCACAATTTACCCAAATTAACGGTTCCGCTTGCGTTCTGTTGTAACTGTTACCTCGTGTTTAATTACTTTGATTACATTTATGTCCTTTTGTGTATTGTTTCACACAGCTACTTAAATGTATTTAGTTACAGCATCTAAAATAAAACAATTTTGGTAGTTTAGAGCCTCCGTTTCTTAAATTATACAATACACTATATCAGACTTTAAAATCAGTACCTTCAATAGAAAATTCATTTTTTTTCGATATAATAATTTAAAGGAATGAAAACAACAATTTAAGTAATATAAATAATAATTCAGGCAGTTCAGTCAATTAATGAACTTATTCCCGTTAAACCAGAAGCTATTGCTGAAGAATACACACCTGGATGTAAAGAACCAGTAGAGGATAGCCGTGAAGATGGCGAGCTCGGCGGCCCCACTGGCCACCCGCACGTGCTCCACCATCGTCCACACGCTTATCATCGTATCCATCTCGCTGCTGTTGTGCACCGACACTACATCACCAGCCGTCCAGTTCCACAACGCACTTACTTCCACAATCTTGGACGAAATCTTCACTAATTATATTTCTCAATTTATAGATTTCACTTAAAACCTCGGAGATTTACGTAACTAATCTTTATCGAGTTCTAAAAAGATATCAAATAATCGATTTCAATTTCTTTGCGAACGGTGGTAATACGTGTTACCTCCTCGAAAGTCGGAATTGTATTGACAGTGTCGCCTTGCAGATGTCACCATGTGCACTCACTGACCTATGTCCGTTGATTTGTCCGAAGCGTTTGCACTAACGTGATATATATCGACGGCAATAGTTTCAATGTGATACCGATATGAAAACAGTAATTAATAACGACCTAATTGCTTGGTGATAAACTAATGAACTGTGATCGGGCAAAGTAACCGCGTGAAGCAGATCACGATTGATATGGATGGCAAAATTCGCACTGGCAACCAGTAGGGAGCGAGTACTCAAAGGACAATGAAGGGGGACAAATGGTGTGGGGATTGAACAAATAAAACTGTGATACAGTACTTTAGTGCTAGATAAATATTACGTGTGGTAATGATAGATTGGGTGTTATCAAAATGATGATTCCAGAACAACAAGCTAATACTATCGATAGAATCGATAAAGAATAAAATTAAAGTAGGTAATCAAGACTAGCACTTCCACTGATACTACAGAATAAATCGTTTTTGCACAAAGATGCGAGGTGTGTCCTGAGCCTGACATAACAAACCGGTTGGAGAAATGGAAGGTCGAGACCAAGAGCAAAAAGTTCAGGTGTCACAAAATAATATTTCTTCATAAGTAAACTTGTGGATTCGGGCGTGGAAGATAACGTTCATCGAATGGTCATTGTGTGATGCGTGATATTGTTTAATCGAGTGTCAAATAGTCAAGAATTAAACAAATGACTTGTATGATGAACAATCGGGGCGTATAAAAATTAAATCCGATTGCGAAGGAATTATTTTACATACTTGGTATAGTTTCTTATAGAAGGTTCACTTCAGAATCCGCAAAAGAACTTAGTCCAACTATTTATTGAATTCGTTTTCTAGTTAAACTTGGAAGTAATGTAAGCAGTGAATATTTTAGGACTTGACTATTGAGTACTGTCACTTGCGCAATGATCGTATGTGCTACTGCTTTAAATAGGTTTATAATTAATGGAATTTCGGAAGAATTGTTTGAATATGTAGCGTGTGACGAATTTCCTTGTCATGCGTTTATTTGTCATAACAATTTGTTACTATACTGATGCAATCTGCTATGATAATTGGGGTATTATCTATCAATTTTGATCTTTAAAGTGATACATATGGGTCCACATAAAAATGTTTGTTACTTATTGGAGATTCAGCAACAAGAATATGGAAAAGTAATTTGGCTAGAAAGGGGATGAGTAGATGACCATTAATAGACAAGTATGGAAGGAGATATGTTACATCGACCGCAAATAAGGATGAAGGCAAGAGAACGATGCTGATACACTGATTAAAATCGAACCATTTTTTTTTACACATGGCTAGAAACATTTTAAGAACTTTTTAGCGATAAACTTCTCTGCTGTGATGGACATTTATCTAACCTCACCTAACACGCTGTTTTAGCATGAAGCTTGGTATGAGATACCCTTTGATATCCCTTGGCTTTTACCCTTTTTTATGATGATCGACGTTGAAGTACTCATTTCAATATTATGAGAAGGCATTAATTTTTCTCATTACCACAAACATTAACTAAAGTAGTCTAGCCAGACTCCTTTTGGACTACATATTTTTGCCCGTTCTTTAATTTTGTCTTACGTGACGCATTGTATGAAACATGTCTGTTTACCAACTATCGTAGGTGTAAATTGAAATTGTAAACGAAAGCATTACATTAGCTGCTCACTTAGTGTTACCACAATAGAATGAATCAGTCATTGTACGCAAATTACAATTTGTACAGATAGATCGTCTGATTTGATGCAATCATGTTTTATGGGTCAAATTGAATTTCCTCTATAGATATCAATCAACAAATCATTTGGTAACTGAAAAATCAGGTATTGCAGTGTATGAGGTAAATCACTGAGAATGTTCATTCGCATTTTGCGAAACATTACAATTGCCAAAAAGAATCATCGAGTCGAAACGGCAACTTTACTATGACTATGAAGTTATGACAGCTAAAAATACTTGACTGTATCTATCTAACAAGGTTGAGACAAGTTTATATTTTTATCAACCATGGTATAAAATAAATAATAATTGAATAAAAAATGTTCTATAGAAGATAAGTTATCTGACAATCCAAAGCACATGGTAAGTTGTTTGCGGTCCCAAGTTCCAATGTTTAATGCGAATCGTCAGAGGCAAAGAATTCTTGCTTAAAAATACATGACTTGAATGAGAATGAGCACCGCGACTCCGCGAGTAGCAAATAAGGTATAATCTTAAAAGTATATAAATATGTCATGTGTTTGTCAAGTATCTTCTCATTTAAGGTCTGTAGGGTCCAAAGTTTGAATAATGGCACTGCAACCTTTTACAGACATCGCGTCTGTTTTGTTGACTATAAAGAGGTTTTTACCTTTTTTTAACAATCCGGTTTATATTTTTCTGTCTGTTGGCACTTTAGTAAGCCTACCCATTATCCATTGAAGACAGTCGTGCAACCTGTTCAGAGCTATAAACAGTTGTCACAGTAGCTTCACTTTTTAATGTTACTATTTATTTTGTAGTACCCTCGCGTAAATCAATCTTTATTTTTTAAATTATAATTCAACATTAGAAGTTTGATGAAATGTTTTATCAGGCCGCATTGTATTAGTATGTAGTATCGTTAAAATTTCACACACCGCACCAACGCTGCGGTCATGTAATGAATGCATAAATAATTGTTGATCAAGAAAGCGAAAATTCTACGGAAGCGGTCACAGTAATTGGAATGAAAAGAATACATAGTGCCATGAGGTTTTCATGGAAATGGAACAGTTTTCTTTGATCTACAGATATTGATACAAGTATTTGGTCAACCAACGATCGAATTACTAAAGTGTGTATGTGGTAGGTTGTTGTGACTTAGTTGCGGGATTTTTCGAAAGTGTTACTGCTGCCCTGGAACGTAAATATATATATATATATTTATTTATTTATTCAAGACAACTTTGGTCCACATAATATTAGGGGTAGTTAAATAAACCACTTAAATATCACTTATATCTCTATTCTCTCTTCACTTATATCTCTAGTCTATTTAGTAAAGGGTAGCTGAAGGAACTCAGGTAGGTTTTAGTCAGTAAAAGCCTGACATTCCCTCTCCCTCTTTTCCTCGAATTATTTGATAATGTCCCACCAAAAAAGAAGGTTATATGACATTTGACTACTTTACTAATTTTATTGAAACAAATGAGAGCACACAATTCGCTACTTACAGTAAACACTTTTATAGGGAATATAGGTCCAGCCATAAGAGAAAGGAGCGTAAGTACGTTGATGAAAGAAGAAATTTTAACAATTTCACACTTCAGTAAACAAAGTATATGGACGATATAACCGCTCGAATTCTATGCATCTTTATGAATGAGGTAAAACGAAGCAATCAGGTCGAAACTAATGTATGAGTATCATGCGGTCTGCTTACTATTATCATTCAGTTCTCAAATAACCATTTCCAGCAAGCATTGGATAGGTAGCCCGGTAACAGTATCGTTCCAATACCGACTAGCTGACTGTAGGGGTGTCATTTAACAATTCCAAATAACAGCTCCGACGTTGGCACAGAAAGTGAAATCGACATGCAAGCATGAATGCTCGCGAATACTAGTGTTGTGAAAAACTACATAGGTTGTTTTCTATGCAAAAATTACTTTTGGATACTTTACCAAATATTTTTCCTCAAAAAATATAACGTTACGCTTTGGAATGTAAGAAGATTTGAGTAATAATTAATTAATTTTGGAGCACTGATGTGACTTGTAACAAAAGAATGCGAATTTTTATATAACACAATCGTGATCGAACATAAAAGGGTTCGCGGACGCGGTACGTGTAGTCACGCGCGCGGACGACGCAATACTGGGGCCGGCCGAGCAAAACGCCGCCGCCGCGTGCGCACATCAGACGACCAATCGATCCTGTAGTAACAGTGATTGAGTTTTAACGCGTAAAAGAAATGGGAGCTCAAATGTTGGCTTGACCCTCCGTGCTTTTCATGGTGGAGACCACGGAACTAAATCATGTTATCATATCCTCTCTTGCTCAAATCTTAATTTACAGAACTTTTATCCCGAAAATGTTAATCAGCCATCATCTGTGTTAGTCTCTGTCCTTAGCCATAATGTTGCCTATGATGTTTCACATTATTCTAAAATATGTAAATACTATGGTCTACCTTTTTTCTAATTCACGTTTTCCACTATCCTTTTAAATGAGGGTATTTTGAATAGGCAATTTAATAGATTATTATAAATATAAGTGATATTTAAGTGGTCTGATAAAAAGAATTCATTTTCTTGGGAACCTAGTCATGGCATGGCAGATTGCGCTATCGTTAAAATAATATCCATTACGACGATTTATCACATTTGTGTAAAAACATAGGCAGAAATACTAGACAGCGAGCTTGTCATATTTGGAGTTAGTCAAGAAAAAAAAAAACTGGTACAATATGACCTTTGACACTTTATCTTTGGACATAAACAAAACAGAACATCGTATGATTCGCGAAAAGTTGCCGAATTATCTTGCGATTGACGATAAGTAATCGAATGATGATGTTAGCCGTATCATTGTTACACTAATGGAGGTGTCCAAGGATTTTGATCACGTGCATATATCATAGAATTCACAAGGAAACGAGTAAATAAATGCAGAAATTAACTTAGTAGATTTATTTATTTATTTAATTAATTACAACGGTTAAACAACCAATTACAGTAATTAAACAAAAACTTTAAGTTAAAAACAACATGTACTTTCATTAATTCCTCTCACAGTACTTCTGACATACCAATAAAATCATCTTCCATTCATCTGCAAACAGATCGTTTGTTGGATAAGAATCTGGTTGGATAAGATGTACTTATAATGATAATGTAAAGTATCTGGATAGACATACAGTTTCATAAATTGGTCAGTCAGTTATACTTTCTACTCGAGATTCAAGAGTAACTAGGATGAAATATTCAGGTACAGAATCAGATAACCTCGTCCAATACATTCAAGGGCAGTAGTCCCGCCACCATCTTTTTTACAACATCATTAGCTATTTTCGTGCCGTGCTATGAGGGAATAAAACACTGCAATAATAGTATAGATTTCAACGAATTTGTCTAATAAATTCAGTATATTATTAGTAACTATTCTGAATCGATTCCCATTCATCTAATTTTAAATACAAGGTGTAGTACTGCATGAAAGCCGAGCAAAATATGTGAAGAGTTGAATGTTTACAGTGGGTTTAGAAAACATCTGCGTGGATAATAATGGGAACACTGAGACCGGTTGTTACGGACACGAGCATGTAATTTAGAATCACTAAATATAAGCAACATTACGTCATTCACAGACGCGTAATGTATGTACATAGGCGCTGTACATAATAGAGAGCAAGCCTATCAGAGGCCAGACTATTGTCCAATCAGCTACTGGGATAGTATATAAGGCTATGTACTGAGTTCTTAGAAGTACATAATGCGGTTCTTAGAAGTAAATAGTACAGAAAAACCGTTAAGAATAATCTGGGTTTCTATTGGTAGAATACAACGGGGAAAATCACGCCACTATTGATGACCAATGGTGTGCTTGCCGTATGCGGGGGGTCGGGAGGTGAACGTCAGCCGGCCTCAACAGGATTAGGAAATAGACTAGAGGAAAAGGGACTCTCTCCCACGACTTGCGACCGGCTGAAAAAGTACTTAAGCTGCACTTTCGTTGAAGACGACGTTCTCTCTCTGCAGTTCGACTCGAAGCGTCACAGCGACAGTTTGTCTTGGCACCCTACGCTCCTGGAGCGGCCCTAGATTTCCAGATTTCCTAAGTTATCTAACGTATTAGAGTCAGTGAAGTATTGTAAAGTAACTGTGAACTATTTGTGAGTTAGCGTCACGCGTATGTACGTAAAGGACTCGATATTTACACGTGTTATGTGAAGTCTGTATTTTTATACGTGTTAAATAAATTGGCTGAGGCCTTTCAAGCGTGACCATTGTGTTGTGTAATTATTTACATCCTCTGCCCCCAACAGAGGAACTTTGGTCCTTCGAGAGCCGGATATTGGTCCTTTGGTAAGGAATATCGAGCGGCTTATTGTGCGTCTTTGGGGAGACGTGAAGAAATACAGTTGGGTGTCGAAGATTGAAGAAGGGAACGCTTCAAGCTCGAACAGGAACGCTGCAAGTAAGAATAGGAACGCGGCAAGTTACGTTTCGAAGAAACCTATTTTCAAGAAAGAAGAGGAAAGCTTTCAAGATTGAAAAGGAACGCTTCAAGTGGGAAAAGGAACGCAGCAAGTCACGTTACGAAGAATACCTATTCTGAAGATTGAAAAGGAACACAGGAACGCAGCAAGTCCGACCCAGTAGGTGCTTAGGATTGTCGCCACGTCGGGAACTTCGAGCCGCCAGCGTCGTGTCGAGCCGTCGTGTCAAGTCATCGTGTCAAGCCGTCGTGTCGAGCTGCAGAGAGGGATCCACGGGTCCTTTACGCCGTCGCGTCAAGAACCTTTTAAGCGGGTGGACCGCGGCTCAGGTACGTGCCACCTAACGGTGTCAAAGGTGCGTGCCTGAGTTAACGCCGTTTCAAGGCGGTGCGACATATTGTGCGGTGTCGCCAACCAAACGTGGTTGAATAGCACTACTGCGCCTGTAAGGCTGCGCACGTTGCGAGGGCCGGACTGTAGGCACTGCCGAGGCAACCGGTCGTTCCCACCGGTTGCTGAGCACCTCGTAGCGCGTGTAGTTCTCTGCAGGGTAGTCCCCACCTTTCCATTTCCTGCACATTTTCCATCCCTGCCGGAGCATATCCCTCTCATAGGGCCCTCCGGTAGGTCTGATAGGGCCGCTAGGGCATTGATAGAGCTAGGGTGCCAAACGAGGAGGAAGGATGCCGACTACAAGAAGCCAGAAGAACGAAGATACGCAAGCCCGCGTGTTTGAAGACCCCCCCGCGTCACCGTCGTCCCGCGCGACAGTATTATCACGCGCTAACCCCCGCGTTACGATTCCCGCGTCTGTACCAGTTCCTGCAACAGTGCCTACGAACGCGCCGACAGCCGAGAACACTACGATGGATGCTATAACGTCAGCCGCCGCCGCGACCGCCATCCCAGCGCCCGCGCCCGCCGTTGATAGGATAAATAGTAGGTCGCCCGTCCAATCCGTACGATCGCGCCAATCCACCGCTAGTGCTGTACTGCGCATTAGGCAAGCAGAATTACATGCTGAGGAGCGCCTCGCCGCGATACGCCGCCAGGAATTGCAACTCGAAGCCGAGCTGGTAAAGAAGAGATTAGCGATAGATGTAGCTACCATTCGCGAGGAAACAGATCGAGATAGTGATATAGCCCAGGACGTCGCGGACACCGATAATCGAATCGATAATTGGCTGCAATACGCGCAGCCTACGGGGGACGAGGAATTACCATCGCTGACTCCGCCGGATCAAACGTCGTCAGCGATACGCGCACCCGCCCCGGTTCACATACGGGGGGAGGAAGCTGAGCGCGCCCGGGGTAGGCAGGAATTTACGAGGCCGCGTACGCCACAGTATGAGGAGCGAGAACGCGCGTACTTTCCGAGAGAGGAGCCGCCCCGCGTAGATAATAAGGAGCCCCGCGAACCTAGGTTCCGATCACCGCCTAGGTCGCGACATAAATCTAAATCTCGATCTCGATCTCGATCCCGAGATATCGATAAGCTAGCCGACGCGTTAAATAGGATGACACGTTATCGACCGCCGCCGCGTCAAGCGATAGAGTTGCCAATTTTCACGGGAGCGCCGCACGAGTGGTTGCTGTTCAAGTCAGCAATGCGAGACTCGACACGAGAGTATGGATTCTCACGAGGAGAGAACTTAGCGCGCCTACGCAACAGCCTGAAAGGTGAAGCGAGAGAGACCGTGTCCGCGCTACTTTGCACCGCTGCTGACCCCGCCGTGATAATGCATACACTCGAACAGTGTTACGGACGTCCCGAGATTATAATCGACAAGTCGCTCGACGAGTTAAGAAAATTACCGCGACTCGGTACGACGGCCGCTGAACTCAACGCGTTCGCGATAAAGCTGCAGAACATCGTCAGCGTGCTATCGTGTCTGGATGATAGGGGGTACCTACAAAACCCAATGCTGTCCAGACACGTGGTAGAGAAGCTCAGCCCACACATGCGCGCGCGTTGGTGTGATTACGCCCAAGAGCATGGTAGTCGCGTGGAAGCAGAGATCGTTACGCTGTCGCGCTACCTAATGAGGGAAGCTGATCGGGCCGTAAGATACGCGTACTCGTCGACCGTGACTACGACGTCAAAGGAAGCGACGCGTCAGCAAGCTCCCGCCAGAGCACAAGCGGTCATTAGGAGGAATAAAGCGCGCGTACCCGCAACGTACGCCGCCGCCGAGCGACCTGGCGAGGACGAGAGAGAGAGGGCTAAGAAGACGTGCTTGTGCTGTGGCGAGGGACATGCCACGCCAAGCTGCAAGAAACTTGGTGACATGACGGTCCAACAAAGATGGGAATGGGCCAAGGAAACTGGAGCATGTTTCAAATGTCTGGCGAGTAAACATCGTCGATTCAAGTGTACCGCGAGGAAGTGCGGAGAGCAGGAATGTCGTAGATCGCACCATAGGCTACTCCACACCGCCGACCGAACGTCGGACGCGGCTAGCGCCTCCACCAACTGTGGGACCAGGAGCGTGAGGGAAGAATCGGCGACCACCGCATCTGCCCATGCCGGCAGCGAAATGAGCGCGGTGTTACTCAAAGTGTGCCCAGTAACGTTGCGGGGGCCTAACGGTAAGGAAATAGAGACGCATGCGTTACTGGACGAGGGCTCCACTGTTACGCTACTCGACGAAGAGATAGCTAACGAAATGGGCGCAAAAGGAATTAAGCGAGCGTTACGCGTCCACGGGATTACGGCCACGCGACAAGAGAACGACAGTCGTTGCGTGGAAATAGGAATCAAGGGAAAACGCTCAGAGTGTTTTAACATACGCGCGCGTACTGTTAAACGCTTAAATATAACCGGTCAGACCGTGAAAGCGAGCTATCTACGCTGCGAGCACATGAAACGTATACCTGCACGTGACGTGTGTTACGAGAATGCGAAGCCACGCCTATTGATAGGCGCCGATAATTGGCATTTGATAGTGTCGCGAACTTTGCTCACGGGACGGCAGAACGAGCCAGCCGCTTCACTTACGCAGCTAGGATGGGTGGTACACGGAACGGTACCACGGCGCGTAACTGAATTCGAGGCGAGCAGCGGGACAGCATTGCACGTGCACCCACAGGAAATATCCAAGGATTGCGAAGAGTTAAAGGACCTCACCACACCGCATATCTCGATCGACGCTCAGGGGATAGTTTACCAGCCGAGAACAGTGCTGGCAGACGAACGGGCGCAGGATATTTTCACGAAGACTGCTCGGCTGGTCAACGGTCACCATGAGGTAGGATTGCCGTGGCGGAGTGATGAGCCACACCTACCACCGAGTCACGATATGACCTTTCGTAGACTCGACACCATTGAAAGGAAAATGGATAAGTCAGCTGACTTCAAAAAAGCACACGTGTCACAGGTCAATGACCTCAAGGAAAAAGGGTACACGAACAAAGTAGCCGATGACGCAACTCGGCCCGAAATGATACAACTGGAAAGCGACAGCAGATGGTCCACTGGTCCCCTCTTCCTGGGCGGACCAGAACACATCTGGCCAACGGAGATCGCGCAGGGAGAGGGGGGTGATGAGATCGTCGCGCACATAGCGCGCATCACCAGCCTCGTCGACACGACTCGTTTCTCGTCATATGAACGATTACTACGAACGACTGCGTATGTCCTGCTGTTCGTCGACAAATGCCGCAAACGCGCTACCCACTTGACGTTGCGTCACAAGCAGGAGGCCGAGCTGCTACTGATAAGGGAGGCTCAGAGAGAGTGTTTTCCAGCGGAAATAGCGCGACTCGCTGTAGGTAGGAGAGTAGACAGGACCAGTCGACTCTACCGATTGGACCCGATTTTTCAAGACGACGTCATTCGTTTAAACGGTCGCATAAATGCCGCGAACGTTTCTCAAGATAGGAAGTGCCCACCCATCTTGGAAGGCAAACATCCGATGACGTCACTATATTTACGTCAGATTCACGAACGGGATCATCACGCGGGACGTGAATATATAGTGAACAAAGCGAGGGAACGCTTTTGGATTTTAAAGGTTCGACCGACAGTGCGCGCACTGATAAGAGATTGCGTGACATGTAAGCGACGAAGGAAGCCGCCAATACGGCCCGTCAAAGGGAACTTACCTATTGAACGATTGGACACCCACCTGCGGTCGTTCACCCGTTGCGGAGTAGACTGTTTCGGCCCAATGACAGTCACAATAGGAAGACGGCATGAAAAACGATGGGGTATGTTGTTCACCTGTCTTGTCACGCGAGCAATTCATATAGAGTTGTTGCCAAGTTTGAACATCGATTCAGCTATATTAGCGCTAAGAAGAATGGCGGCTAGGCGCGGATGGCCTAAAACTATGATGTCCGATAACGGGACTAATTTTCGAGGAGCCGATGTTGAAATCCAACAGGCATATAAGCAGTGGGCGAATGACCTCAATGAATTCGCAATTAAGCAAGATATGGAATGGCGGTTCATTGACCCCGGGGCCCCAAATCAGGGCGGCGCGTGGGAACGACTAATAAGAAGTGTAAAGTCGGCATTGTCGGCCGTGTTGAAGGAACGCGCACCAAAGGAGGAGGTACTTTCCACGTTGCTAATCGAGATCGAGCACACCGTCAATTCGCGACCCCTCACACACGTAAGTGTTGAACCTGGCGACGAGGAGGCGCTCACGCCGAACCACTTCTTATTAGGCTCGGCTACTGGACTACCAACCACAGGGCAGTGCGACGTCGCCGATCGAAAGACATGGCGCGCAACACAGGCGCTAGCGGACAAGTTCTGGACTCGTTGGATAAACGAATACCTACCAACGTTGACACCGCGCGGCGACGTCCGAGATTCACGCACGCAACTCGCACCGGGAAATATAGTAGTCATTGCGGATGGTCAACTGCCGAGAAATGTATGGCCATATGGGAAGATAGTGCGCACCATACAAGGACCTGATGGTGTCATACGCAGCGCTGAGGTACAGACGCGTGGAGGCGTTTTCAGACGCCCAGTTAGAAGGCTCGTTGTCCTGGCCGATGGAAGTTAGGCTCGCGTTGCTACGCCGGGGGGAGGCTGTTACGGACACGAGCATGTAATTTAGAATCACTAAATATAAGCAACATTACGTCATTCACAGACGCGTAATGTATGTACATAGGCGCTGTACATAATAGAGAGCAAGCCTATCAGAGGCCAGACTATTGTCCAATCAGCTACTGGGATAGTATATAAGGCTATGTACTGAGTTCTTAGAAGTACATAATGCGGTTCTTAGAAGTAAATAGTACAGAAAAACCGTTAAGAATAATCTGGGTTTCTATTGGTAGAATACAACGGGGAAAATCACGCCACTATTGATGACCAATGGTGTGCTTGCCGTATGCGGGGGGTCGGGAGGTGAACGTCAGCCGGCCTCAACAGGATTAGGAAATAGACTAGAGGAAAAGGGACTCTCTCCCACGACTTGCGACCGGCTGAAAAAGTACTTAAGCTGCACTTTCGTTGAAGACGACGTTCTCTCTCTGCAGTTCGACTCGAAGCGTCACAGCGACAGTTTGTCTTGGCACCCTACGCTCCTGGAGCGGCCCTAGATTTCCAGATTTCCTAAGTTATCTAACGTATTAGAGTCAGTGAAGTATTGTAAAGTAACTGTGAACTATTTGTGAGTTAGCGTCACGCGTATGTACGTAAAGGACTCGATATTTACACGTGTTATGTGAAGTCTGTATTTTTATACGTGTTAAATAAATTGGCTGAGGCCTTTCAAGCGTGACCATTGTGTTGTGTAATTATTTACATCCTCTGCCCCCAACACCGGTCTAGTTATTGAAACGGAAACATTTCAGCGTACTGTGGTTTTCTCGAAAGTTTTTGCTTTCTTGTATCCAACTAACAACCTGGTTAGTAATTATTATTTTTTAGAGGATAAAATAGAATAAATTTTATTGTACACCAAAAAATTAACACAACTTATACATTAACTTAAATCTATGGGTACAATGGCGGTCTTATCGCTGACAGCAATATCTACCAGACAACCTAGGATTTAAAGTTTGCAAGGTTAAATACTAGCGAAATTTTAGAAGTATCAGAATCTTATCGTCACTCTTCTCACATTATCGCGATCTATTTGAGGTCGTCGTAGTATATCTGCTTCCAAACAATTTTATTTGCCGCCAACTCAATATTCAACTTGTTTCTAGTCCTATCATCAATCATCAATATTATATAAAGGGAGAAACTGACTGACTGACATATCAACGCACAGCCGAAACTACTTGGACCAAAAACATGAATTTTTGCACAAGGCATCCTTTTATGACGTAGGTGAGCACTAAGAGAGGATTTTCCAAAATTCACCCCCTAAAGGGATGAAACGGGGTCCAAAGTTTGTATGGAAAAACCTATTTTCATGCGGGCGAAGGCTGGCAGAAGCTAGCCTATAAATATAAAAGGGGAAACAGACTGACTGACATATTAAGGAACGTAAAATTTTACAAACGGTTTCCTTTTATGATGTCGGCGAGAAGGGGATTTTGGATATTCAACGTGTAAGGGGGTGAAAAGGTCGCGTGAACGACCGCGTGTCTTTCATACATTCAACGATTTTTTGGACTTCCAATATCCTTATAAGTTGGCGGTAAGTCCCCTCTTTGAGGAGTGGCTGGAAAGGCAACACGGCGTCCTTACCTTCCGCATGACGCAGGTCCTCACCGGACATGGTAAGTTCGGGAGGTTCCTGCACCGGATTCGTGCGGAAGAAACGCCCAGGTGTCACCATTGTGTGGACCACCCGGAGGACACGGTGGAGCACACGGTGGAGGTGTGTCCCGCTTGGGCAGAGCAACGCCGTGTCCTCGTGGGGGCTATCGGTGGCGGCGATCTCTCGCGCCGGGCCTTGGTACAGGCCATGGTCCGGAGCGAGGAGGAGTGGCAGGCGGTCGCCTCCTTCTGCGAAGCAGTAATGCTAGCAAAGGAGGCGGCCGATCGCGTGAGGCAACGGTCCTCACGCCCCAATCGCCGCCGGGATTCCGATCCCGATTTCCGGCCATCGTAGGCGCGGGCTTGCGGACGGCGAGCAATGGGTGGCTCGCCTTCCGACCGTCCGGTAACCGTCCGGACCGAGCCCAGGTCGTCGACGGCGCGTGCTGTTCCACGCGCGCCTCAAGGAGATGTCAGCAACTGTAGGGGCCTAGCAGGGTCGAAGCCCACTGGGGCCAAGGGTCTGATTCTGAAAGGAAGACTCGGCCCTGGTACGAAAGGCAATGAAGGAACAGGAGTGGGTTTTTAGTCAGTAAAAGTCTGACACTATCTCCCGCCCCGCCCAAGGGCGGGGGATGTCATAAGATGATTTTCCCACCGAAAAAAAAAAAAAAAAAAAAAATATCCTTATAAGTTATAACAATACACATTCATACTCAAGCTTTATGAGTATTCATGACACTTTCAAGAACCAGAACTTTGTGATGACAATTAACAAATTGAATACTATATGAAGCAGAAGAGTTTTTTGTTCGTATAAACGCGCTAATCTCTCAAACTGCTAATCGGTTTGATAGAAAATCTTTCGGTATGGGATAGCCAGGTTCATCATGATAAATTATATAGGCTGTATACTATCACGCTTCGAGCTAAGACTCACAGAAGTGGAGCAGTCACCAAAGACACGGCTGAAACCACTGGGGCAGCTAGCAATATCATAAAGGCGTTTTTATGTATGTGTGTGTATGTTTGTGATTCATGCTCAAACAGCAGATCGGTTTTGGAAGAAATTCAGCACAATGGGTGACCATGACCTTTTAAATCTTCTTCTTCTTTTCGTGTCGATGTACTCAAACTATTTTTTTTCTGAACAATGTTCTCTTGGGATAATTTTCGACTTTCACGCGGGCGATACTGCTGGCAGATGCTAATATTTAATATTGCCCAAATTAGTACCGAGAAATTAAAGCGTACTTCAAAAATATCAAGAAGAGTACCTATTAAAATTATCAATTCTTAAATAAAATGTTTCCGGGTGTCACCATTGTGTGGACCGTCCGGAGGACACGGTGGAGCATACGGTAGAGGTGTGCCCCGCCTGGGCAGAGCACCGCTGTGTCCTCGTGGGAGCGATCGGCGGCAACAATCTCTCGCGTCGGGCTTTAGTACAGGCCATGGTCCGGAGCGAGGAGTGGCAGGCGTTCGCCTCCTTCTGCGAAGCAGTATTGCTAGCAAACGAAGCGGCCGCACGCGCGAGGGAACGGCCCTTACGCCCCAGCCGCTGGGATCCTGATCCCGATTTCCAGCCACCGTAGGCGCGAGCTTGCGGACAGCGAGCAATGGGTAGCTCGCCGTCCGACCGTAGGGGCCCAGCAGGGTCGAAGCCTACTGGGGCCGGGGTTGTGCGAAAGATAACCCCGGGGTCATGGAAGGAAGGCAAAGAAGGAACAGGGGTGAGTTTTAGCCAGTAAAAGTCTGACACGAACACCCCCTCCGCCCAAGGCCGGGAGACGTCATTACATGATTTCAAACCTAAAAAAGAAACTATAATGTTTAGACTCAATAAAAAAGAAAAAGTATTCACTAATATTTATTATCTGTCCTAATAGAAAACTGCGTAGTTCGAGACTGCTAATGATAACCTTCTGCTCACTGTAGAATACGTATTTGTTACTCCACATGACATTCCGGTCATTGTAAGCTTATTGTATTAAAGTATTTTATCCATCAGAATAGCTGCATAACAAGTTAATCCATATTTAATTTTAGTATGATTATAAAATTATTTATTACTGATTATCTTAAAGACAATTTCGATACAAAAACAAATACATTTCTTATCCTCCATTGACAATAATTTTATTTGTAGACAATGTAATAAAATAAACAGGTTATTGTATGATAATCAGAATGAAAATACAGAGGACGTCTGTCCAAGGTCTTTTATGAGGATCATCGACGGCGCGTTCTGTTCCACGCGCGCCTCAAGATGTCAGCAAATCGTAGGGGCCCAGCAGGATCGAAGCCTACTGGGGCCAAGGGTCTGGTTCTGAAAGGAAGACTCGGCCCTGGTACGAAAGGCAACGAAGGAACTGGAGTGGGTTTTTAGTCAGTAAAAGTCTGACTCGCCCTC
The DNA here is from genome assembly GCA_905147345.3 of Mythimna impura. Classification (NCBI taxonomy): domain Eukaryota; kingdom Metazoa; phylum Arthropoda; class Insecta; order Lepidoptera; family Noctuidae; genus Mythimna; species Mythimna impura. Next base: position 20,203,895 of record LR990360.1, on the reverse strand, counting down.
TCGCTCCGCCCAAGAACGGAGGACGTCATTGCATAATTTTCCCAGGCACAAAAAAAGGCCTTTTATGAGGATGAGGTTGCTAGCTTAACTGTGTGTGACGGTCTTCAAAAGATTTTTAAGAAAACCCAAATGATGGAGAAGACTGCAAAATGAAAGATAAATTAGGCACTGTGTGTCAGATTCAAACTTGACCTGGGGCTTTACCCAAACGTTTCAGCAAAAAAGAGGGATGGAGCTATACACCCTATATAGTTCCGTCACTTTAACAGTTCAGTTTAGGTTGTAAAACGGATCACGTTAAGAACTCGTGTTAGCACTCCTGTCATCCTGGCCAGATTATTTAGAATTTTTTAACAGATTCGTCGAACTGTGTAATTTATTTTATCACCACTGGCTCTTAAAACGGTGAAATATCGTGAGGAAAGCGACATCTTCTACACCAATAATTCGAAGACATGTGACATCCACCAATACGCACTGGTGGCAAGAAGTCAATTCAAGTTAATCCACCGAATACGGTCCATTCCCTTTTCTAGAGCGGAGGCCCGAGTCCTAGCAGTGGGAACATTATAAGGCTGATTATGCTTATGCTATCGAATCGACCAAGTATTTTTGTTTTGCCAGCCCAAGTTCGAAGTGATAAACCATAAAAAAAGCCGGATTCCGTACAAACTTACTGAAAACAGTTCAATTCCCGAATTGAGTTCCGAAGATTTTTCCGAATCAAAAAAAAAAGGTTTTTTTGTGACGTAACCACAAATTTACAGAATTGTGATTTTTTCCTACACTTGTGCTATGAGACCTTGCTTCATACCTTTCAAAATTCTAGGTCAACGGGAAGTACCCTACGAATTTTGATTCCCTTGAGAGTGTCGAAATACATGTTTTTTTGCGACATAAACGGCCGTAACTTTTTCTTCGTTAACTCAGAAGTTTGATTTTTCACAGCTTCAAGGGACCGCGGACTTGAGTACCTATATGGTTTAAATTTCAACTCGATACCTCCACACGTTTACGAAAAAAAGGATCTAACCCTTAAAGCCAAATAGCAAAGTGTTAATTACGTAATAAGTTATTAATTTTCATAAATAAACCAGACACAAAAATTATTTTTTCTTTTTTATGCCGCCAGCGCCATTACAAAAGAAATAATGACATGCTTGCTGTTGTAAAGATTATGAATGGTATTTGTTACAAGTTAATCACCTCAAGGTAGAGATCAGACGGTAGTCGTTTCATAATTATATATAATTGCCTATATAACCATATTCAAATCTACGACTGCAAAGACAATGATGAAGGGAGGATTATGAATATCCAGCTTTTGCCAGCGGCTTCGTCCGCGTGGATGTTGGTTATTGCGGTAGCGAAATCGAAGACAGATAAAAAGTAGCATATGTTTATCCTTGGAGTTCAACTTTCCTCCGTACCAAATTTCATCAAAATCGGTTCAGTTGTTTAACCGTGAAAGCGTAACAGACAGACAGACAGACAAAGTTACTTTGACATTTATAATTTGTAAGGATATATTCGTTAGCTTTTGTCAATACCCAGAGCGAGAGGAGTTATTTGGGGTCATAGCGCTCTTTGGACCTGGACCGAGGTCCCAACTTCCACCTATAAAAATAATATATTTTTTAGTAGTATTTTGGGACCGCAAATGAAATTAATACAGTTTTTTTGGTAACTGTACTTTAATTCTTTTTTCCTTGTGGTCCCAAAATAATACTAAAAAAATATTATTATTTTTACAGGTGGAGGTTGGGACCGCAGTCCCGGTCCATAGAGCCTCACGACCCGTTATTTGATGACTTCCGACAGCTAAAAAAAAATGCTTTTGTCGATTCAGAACATTCGTTAAAACTACGCAGAAGCCAAAATCAATGATTTCCGACGGACAATATAACAATAATGTGTTTAATTTCTAGATAAGATATTGACGTCATATTATTGGGAATTTCATAATCTAGTGTATGTTCCAAAAACATTTTCAAATGATCGTATAGTTTTCCCATTAGAACAGTTCTTATCCAAGCCGTTTTTAAAACTAGCGGTCGACGGTCTACGCAGATGCGAGATAGTAGTTAAACCGTGTATGGTAAACTTACAACATTTTACTTAAAAAAAAAAAAATGATAACATTGACTAGTACATGGCGCAAAAAAAAAACACGATTGCTGTAAGTTTTCATTCAAGAAAAGTAATCTCAAAACTGTCATTTTTAGCCGTTTTTGGAGATATTAAACGTGTTAGTTTAGGATAATATATGAGGCATTTTTGTTTTTTTTTTAGAATTATTAATTGAACGCATTTACGATCTATGACATGGTACAATAATTTTTTTAATAACTTATTTGTTTACACTACAATTAATTATTTAATATCACTATATAATAGACGCGAAATCGCGTCAGCGCTTTGTACCGGCCGAGGTCTTTCAGATTTTTAGTCTTTCTATTCTACAGTGATAGGTACTAAATAATTAATTGTATTGTAGTGCACATTATTGTTATATTTTCCGTCGGAAATCATTGATTTTGGCTTCTGCGTGGTTATAACGGATGAATGCTCTTATGTATGAATTATTCTAATTTGTTCTTGTTTTTTATTTAAATTTCATATTTACAATTTATAATTTTAATTGGTATTTTATATTTGTAATTTCTATTACTTTTTAACTAATATTTTTAATTGTAATTGACATTTTTAATTGTAATCGAAATTTTACATTTATAATTTTTGATTTTATTTGAGTTTTTATATTTTTATTTGTATGTCAGTATAGCAAAACATAGCAAGAACTTACATTACATAAAATATCTTTAATGTATACATATGGTTAATAACTAAATGATTCTGATGTCATGCCTATGATGAAGACCGAGCAGATATATTTTATTCTCAAACATACTTTACTATAAAGAAAGTCTTGACATTGAGATAACCGAGAAAGCCTCTACGATATAGAATAGAAGTCTATAATATAAGTCCATCAGTCCGTGTAGTTTTATGATAATAAACTTTATGAAATAAGTATATACTGTAAATGAGAGCAAGCGTGAAGAGTAACATAACCTAGACGAGATAACTTGAATTAAAATAGCTCGCGTAATTGAAAAGGTGTGTATTTTTTTACGTGTTCTATTAGCAAATAACTTCTCCGGCTCTGGGTGGGGCGATAGGGAATGTAAGACTTTTTCTGACTTAAACCCACCCTGAGCCTTCAGTTGCCCTTTGCGTTCCAGAGCCGCGGTAACTGTCTCGATCAATTCCGCAGTCTTGAAAGGATCACCTCTGTACCTATTTTTCTGTTTCCTTCTTCTTATCTTTTATTTTGTTTTTGTGTGTGTACTAGACCTGTGTCGATCACGATTGATCGAATCTTTTTGATTCGATCGCAACCTGTACCCGAGTGATAGAATCACGAATCTCAAAAGCACCCGATCTTATTTGACTCGATTATCAGGTAACAAAATAAGCCAAATTGGACTTTATTTTCATATACTTATGGTAACTAATTGCGTGCTCGTACAATCGATTGAGTCGTTCGTCACAACATGACGTAAGAAGCAAAATGTCTTCTATCTCTTTCGTTTACATACATGATGCAGTCACTTTCATTCACCTCACTCTTTCTTCAAAAGAAAACCGGTTTGTATAGGATGGCTCGCGACACTGTCGATCGCGTGATTGAATTTTGTTTGAAGAGATCCAATCAGTTGCACTGGTAACTTATGACCCGCGAGTCGCGACACGTAATCTAAAAATCGGATCGCGACGCAGTTATTCTTTATGAACTGCGACCCAAATGATCGAAATGATCGAATCTTTTTAACCCGATCACCATACGAGTGGGTCATGATCGACCCGGGTTACGATAAATGATCGATCGACACAGGTCTAGTGTGTACATAAATCGTTAAATAAATAAATAGTTATATCAAGGAATTAACAACACCACGTTTCCGAAAGGCTGGTCAAGGAAAATCGCTGACAAATCACACCACATACACATCATTTCAGTCGAAAGACGTCCACTGTTGGACACAGGCCTCCCCAAGTGTCGCCACAATTAACGGTCCTGTGCGTTTTGCATCCATTGGATTCCCGCAAGCCTTACCAGGTCATCGGTCCACCTTGTAGGAGGCCTTCCAATGCTGCGTCTTCCGGTACGCGGTCGCCACTCCAGAACCTTCCTGACAAATACTAGCAAACAGAAAATTGGAATAAACAAATTCTATTTTTGGTAGGCTTGCGCTTGACCACTATCTCACCTGATGGAAAGCGACGATGTGGTCGACGATAGAGCACGCTTTTCTAGAAGAGGCCTATTCAGTCTTGATTTAAAAACAAAAGAAAACGGAGCTACCTATTCTAAATTCAAATGCTGTACTATCGTATGCTACATTCTTTTTTAGGAACAAGGTCATGTCAAATTCTGACACATGTTACATAAAACCACGCCATTTTTGCATAGAGTTTGCACACTACAGTCACCACGATCTTTTCAGCCTTTATCTGCATCTAAATTTAAATATCTTGTCATACTTGTTGATTGATTGTAACCAAACGTAGCTAACAAACTGCTCAAAAAAAACTGGGCAAGTACTAGTCAGACTCGGGCTTCGGGTTCTGAACTACAATATACCTTAAATTTTTAACTATATTTTAATTTTATTATTTACCTATTGTTGTAGCGGCGGCATTAGAAATACACATTACTTACGGTTTATGAGATACAGTCCGCTGACAGACGGACAGGCGGACGCAGGGACAGCGGAGGCTCAGTAATAGGGTCCCGTTGGCACCTTTTGGGTACGGAACCCTAGAAAACAAACTAATATCCATGTGGCTAGCCAAGAAACGGCCACAAACAGCCACAATGGGTCAACGAGATAGAATTACGAACTTCAACGGCCGCCGTCTCTTCCGGTTGATCTAGGTCGGTGCTGTCCATTATAAATTATAGTGAGCTATTTTTGGGACGTGGTAAAAGACTACCAATTTACTATCAGTGTCTTAAGCCCTATCAATTTTTAGTTCAAGCTTGATATTTCGCAACACTGCGCTACAAAACGCAAATCGTTGTTTTTTTTTTAATGACATTAAAGTAGTGCTTGACTGCGATCCCACCTGATGGTAAGCAGTGGTGTGGCTGAAAAATCAGGGCAACTTAAATGGGACTGGGCAGGACTTGTCAGTCGCATACCAGACGAGCTATGGGCCCGTAAAACACAGGATTGGTGCCCCCCAGACAACGACACGGGGCCGCGGCAAACCACAAAGGAGATGGCGGGATGACCTGGATGTGTTCCTTAAGAATTGGAAAAAAAAAGTGAAAAGTCGTGATCATTTGAAGGAATGGACAAAGGTTTGCGCAAAGGCCTCCCGCCTTTGCCCAGCTCTGGGATAATATGAGCTAGAACCTAATAATAATAAAAATCGATATTTCGTAGGTTTTAGATTGACAACTTTAATTTTCTGGCGATCTAATGAGGCTGACCCTCATTTTTTCTTCAGATAATAATTACAGAAGGCAATCAGAGCTGCTATGCCAGCCCAGTAGGGCCGATGCTGGCTAGGGTTGCTGGAACGTTTGAAAGAGTAATCCTAAAACGCAAAGGCAACGGTGGGTATAACCCACCGTTGTCAGTAAAAGTCTGACACACCGTCTGACGCATAAAATGATTACATACCACAAAAAAAAAAAATAGTACCTATACCGATAGTTGCTCATGCGTCGTAATTCAAGTTATTTGAACTTGTAGTTATGTACAAGTATTTACAAACAAAATTAACCTCTCGTGGCAGCGGATCATACATTCGTGTTCTCATGGTTATTTACAAGGTTAACAAGATTAAAAAATCTGATTTTTCGTTTTATTTTATGTATCGATTTTAAGACGAATGTAAATGTTTAATTTATTCAGTCATCTAAATGGTTTGCCCTAATTTTTAGGGTTCCGTACCCAAAGGTTAAAACGGGACCTTATTACTGAGACTCCGATGTCCGTCCATCACCTGACTGTATCTCATAAACCGTGATAGTTAGACAGTTGAAATTTTCACAGATGATGTATTACTGTTGCCGCTATGATAAAAAATACTAAAAACAGAATAAAATAAATATTTAAGTGGGGCTCCCGTACAACAGACATGTTTTTTTTTGCCGTTTTTATAGATAATGGTAAGGAACTCTTGGTGCGCGAGTCCGACTCGCACTTGGCCGGTTTTTTAGATGAATGTGTAGGAACATTGTAAGTGTGATAGAAACGTATGTTGTGAAAGCGATTTTGTGTGTCAGCGAGATGGTTTTGACTGGTGATCGGCAGTTACTGCGTATTGACCGATCGGTACATTTGTGTGACAAGCTTGGGGTTAAAATAATTAAACAGTATTTCACCGTCTCAAACAAAATCTTTTATTGGTGTCGTAGTAACTAGATACTAATACTAGGTAGTAACTAGACATAATAACTAATAGAAGGTTCCTGGGGGTAACGCAGTAGGTATACGGACCTTCCTACGAAGCTATTTATTCAGTCAACTAAATGTTTTGCCTTATCTATATATATATAAACTAGCTTCTACCAGCAGCTTCACCCGCGTGATAAAAAGTTTCTTTATATGAATCTTGGACCCCGTTTTATTCCCCTAGGGGGGCGAATTTTAGGAAATTCTTTCTTAGTGCTCGCCTACGTCATAAAAGGAAACCTTGTGCAATTTCACGTTCCTAGACCCAGTAGTTTCGGCTGTGCGTTGATATGTCGGTCAGTCAGTTTCTCCTTTTATACATATAGATGAATGAAATGTTCGTTAGTCTCGCTAAACAACTAAATACACCACTACCTACTACTAGATATACATCACACACAACTCATTACACCAAAACCTCTGTTTTAAAGTTAATTTGTTTTATTTTTATTATTCAACCTGTTATGTTTCATTGTTTATAATACAATAGCCTTGTTATTAAATATTTAAAAAAAAATATAAGTTCCCAAGATACAGGTTCTACCCAGTTTAGGGACCATTGTCCAAAAATAATTGATTTTCAAAATAATTACATGATCAAATACAGATTATACACGGTGTCTTTGACATCGACGCACAAACGAATACCATCCATAATCCAGTAGGTACATGACTCTGGAGTTCTGGACCCCCCTGTGGTTTTTTTTTTTTTTTTCGGTGGGAAAATCGTCTTATGACATCCCCCGTCCCGATAGTGTCAGACTTTTACTGATTAAAAACCCACTCCTGTTCCTTCGTTGCCTTTCGTACTAGGGCCGAGTCTTCCTTTCAGAATCAGACCCTTGGCCCCAGTAGGCTTCGACCCTGCTAGGCCCCTACAGTTGCTGACATCTCCTTGAGGCGCGCGTGGAACAGCACGCGCCGTCGACGACTTGGGCTCGGTCCGGACGGTTACCGGACGGTCGGACGGCGAGCCACCCATTGCTCGCCGTCCGCAAGCCTGCGCCTACGATGGCCGGAAATCGGGAACGGAATCCCGGCGGCGATTGGGGCGTGAGGACCGTTGCCTCACGCGATCGGCCGCCTCCTTTGCTAGCATTACTGCTTCGCAGAAGGAGGCGACCGCCTGCCACTCCTCCTCGCTCCGGACCATGGCCTGTACCAAGGCCCGGCGCGAGAGATCGCCGCCGCCGATCGCCCCCACGAGGACACGGCGTTGCTCTGCCCAAGCGGGACACACCTCCACCGTGTGCTTCACCGTGTCCTCCGGGTGGTCCACACAATGGTGACACCCGGGCGTTTCTTCCCCACGAATCCGGTGCAGGAACCTCCCGAACTTACCATGTCCGGTGAGGACCTGCGTTATGCGGAAGGTAAGGACGCCGTGTTGCCTTTCCAGCCACTCCTCAAAGAGGGGACTTACCGCCATAATTATGGCGTGCCCAGGACCCCCCCTGTGGTGGAATTTCTCGTCGGCTTTTTCCCAATTAAAAAAAAACCGACGAGAAATTCCACCAATTCAATTTTCAAAATAATTACATGATCAAATACAGATTATACACGGTGTCTTTGAAATCGACGCACAAACGAATACCATCCATAATCCAGTAGGTAGATGACTCTTGACCCCCCTGTGGTGGAATTTCTCGTCGGCTTTTCCTAATTAAAAAAAAGTCAGTACTTCTATAAAATTTAAACTGTGTAAAATCGTTATTCTAACCAACCCAGATGATATTTTTAGTAAAAATAAAAAATGTAATTATAAATTAATTAATTAAAATTCATCGGGGTAGATAAGCCCCGCCTAGGTAGAGCACCGCTGACTGTGTCCTCGAGGGGACGATCGGCGGCAGTGATCTCTCGCGCCGGGCCTTGGTACAGGCCATGGTCCGGAGCGAGGAGGAGTGGAAGGCGGGCCTCCTTCTGCAAAGCAGTAATGCTAGCAAAGGAGGCCGACGCACGCACGAGGGAACGCCCCTCACACCCCAGTCCCGGGATTCTGATCCCGATTTCCAGCCACCGTAGACGCGGGCTTGTGGATGGCGAGCAATGGGTAGCTCGCCGTCCGACCGTTCGGTAACTGTCCGGACCGAGCCCCAGTCGTCGACGGCGCGTAGTGTTCTACGCGCGCCTCAAGGAGATGTCAGCAAACCGTAAGGGCCCAGCAGTGTCGAAGCCTACTGGGGTCATGGGTGATGCGAAAGAGAACCCCGGAGCCCTGGAACGAAGGCAAAGAAGGAACAGGTTTTAGTCAGTAAAAGTCTGACATGCCCTCTCGCCCCGCCCAAGGGCGGGAGATGTCATTAGATGATTTACCAAGTACAAAAAATATCAGAGTAGATAAAATCGTTATTCTAATCAACCCCGATGACATTTTTAATTTTAAAAGTAATTTATTTACTTTTTTCACTAAAAATGACAGAAAACGATTAAAAAACGTAGATTAAAAAAAAATAGGTAAAAACGGACGAATTCCACTGCTGGGGGGTCCAGAATCGTGTACTGGATCCATGGTATTTGTTTGTGCGACGATGTCAAAGACACCCTGTATTACTATTACTATCTAGTTGTAAGGTATTTTTTGTAAGCACGAACAAGTAAATATTATTCTTATCTCTTTGTGTTATCCACGACTTGGTATATACCAAATATACATATATAATATAGTATACTTGGTGCACATCAAGTCGAACCCTTGAAGATGAAGCTTTTTTATGTGAAAAACTCTATTTTAAAAACAATGAATATCACAGATAGCCCTCTGTGCAGATGATGCATGGAGTCAGAAGAAACTGTCGCGCATGTGCTCCTTGAGTGCACAGCCGTTAGCGAGATAGAACTCGGACCTTGGGAGCACCGAATTCACTGATGGACGCCCTGAGCAAACTGAAGAGGCTCATCTGTTTCTGGAATGAGGTGGGCTGGTTGGAGTAAAGGCCGCCATGGCCCACGCACAATAGTCCGATAAGGACTAAGTGCGGAAACCAGACCACAAAGATAAGATAAGATTTTAAAAAAAAGTTGCATCTTCAAGGCTTCTCTTAATCTGTTTTAATATGCACGTGTCTGTGAAAAATAAATATCTCTTCTCTTTTAGATTTCATCTACAGTAGTTATGGTGTTTAGTTCAGTTAGAAATGGAACTGTTATAAATAAACTAGCGACTTTGCAGCTTCGTCTACGTTAGATTCGTATTTCATCAGGAACGCCATTTGGTCACATTTCAGTTTTTTTTTTTATTGTAGCCCAATTTCTTTTTTAAATAAAAGTATCCTAAGTTACTCCTTATAGCATCAGCTATTTATCAATGAAGGCCCCGTCGAAATCGGTCCATCCGTTTCCAATATTAAGAGAAACAATCAGACAGGCAAATTAAAAAAATGCATTTTTATAAAATGGACATTAAGTCAAAAAATTGAAAATGTTATGATGATTGACATGATTTTACAAACATATAAATATAAAATCAATTTGAAAGGATCAAAAGTCTCTCAAGACCTTATCCAGGCCACTTAACACCTCTTCACCAGAGCTTCAATATTGACATGAATTAACCAGTAGAGTGCCCATGTGCTAATAACGATACGATATAAAAGAGTACACTGAACACAAATGAACTCATTCGTGCTCTTTTATCGGTGGACTTTGTGTCTGTCTGACACTCTGACCACGAGTCCAGCTGATGGACAAGTGGTGGAATATTTCCGAGCATTGAGTTGTAAAACACAAGAAATTATTTAATTGACCAAGAATAAGAGAACACTAAATCCGGTGACTAAAGTGGTATTTCTGCCTTATAAAGTTTTGTAGACATCCGTATCAAAAAACTAATTTTTTGACAATAAATCGTAATTAGTAGCTGGATTAAATATTTTCTACACCTTCATTTAATTCCTTGGCTAGGTGGTTAAAATCCTGATGTTGAGGCCTGGCCCAAGTCATAGTATATTACGCTCATTGAGTGAGCACAACATTTGATGTTCTAATGTTTTTTTTGAAAGATCTTCTTCGTCATTTTGCACACTTTCGTCTCCAAAGACCAATAGCTTCACGGGAATATGTAGTGACCCTTCGCGAAATTTCTTTAAGAATGGGTGAGTAGTTTCAATGTTTTTAAATGAAGTCATCATCATTGTCTTGTTATTAATTCCTACATATTTGGGGTAGACGCAACATGTCTTCATTTTGTTCAAAGTCAAGGCAATAAAACTATTCATAATAATAATATAATAATATTCCACAACTATCACACAACGCCGGCGCCCGCGCCGTCTAGTCCCAAGCTAAGCAGAGCTTGTGTTATGGGTACTAGACAACTGATAAACATACTTATATATTTCTAAATAATACATATATAGATAAATTACACCCAGACACAGAACAAATGATCGTGCTCATCACACAAACATTTGTCCTGGGTGGGAATCGAACCCACGACCTCCGGCATAGCAGTCAGGGCCACTAACCACTAGACCAACAGGCCAGTCAAAATTAGTAGTAATTGATTAGTTTACACCGAAAAAACTCGCTTGACTATAGTGCTCTATAGTCTAGCTAGGTACTAGGTCTAGTACTAGGTAATAGAAAAACGAGAGCATCTAAAACAACTTAAACAGGATCCCCAAAATCGACAATAAGGCAACTCATGGCAATAAACGACTTAGCCTACTTTTCCAAAACCACCAATTTCCAGTCCAAATATTAATAATAATTTTATTTCGGACACAAAATTCAGTAGGCTGTTAGTAATATACAAAGAAAAAACTTATTAGAAAAATATATTAGCAAAAACGCAGAGCATAATCCTTTCAATTTCCAGGGATGCCGTGCAAGTGGTCATAAATGGCGTACAATTGTCATCTCGACTCTCCAATGGACCGGCAATTGCCTCACACTAGTGTAATTGGTGGTCTCGAACGTTCCTGTCATGCAACATCGAGGGCTGGCCGATATTAAACACATTATACATTGCGGTATAATGCTGGATGATTGGTATGGATTATAGGAGCGAGGGGAAAGAATACTGATTCACGAGAATCTTAGCTTTCAGTTTACATATTATGTAATGTCAGTTGGGGTAGCATTATACAAACAAACATACAGCTATCATTACAGATATTCAATGCGATAGTGTAGACAAAAAAATATAAATTACAATAATAAGTACCTACTTTCACCATTCAATTCAATCATTATACAAAAACTATTAATCATGAGCATAGCATAATCAGCCTTATAATGTATTGTTTACACTGCTGAGACTCAGGCCTCCTCTCTAGGAGAGGGAATAGGCCGTAATACGCCACGCGAACCCATTGCGCATTGGGGGATGTCACATTGGCTTGGGCAGTGTGTCATCTTTGCGATTGGAATATTTGCATCTGAATCACTGAAATATTCCGAAACAATAATATGAATCATTTGGAACATCGGTTCAAAAGATACAAACGGAACATTTGAAACATCAGCTCACAAGATACAAACGGAACATTTGGAACATCGGCTCAAAAGATACAAACAGAACATTTGAAACATCGGCTCACAAGACACTGACTGTTATGATTCGTGATCTGTTACGTTGCTCCATACACCAACAGTTTTATAGTTCAGTTCATTAAAATTTACACTATTTACGTTTTAATTTGAATTTTAAAAAGACTGCAGCAGGTCACTTATAGTAAAGAGTGTTTCAGTGTTCGAATTGTTCCCAATGATGCATTTAAAACATTACTGCTGTTCAAATCTTTCGGAATACTAAAATGTTTCGGAACAGTGAGTGAACGGTTCTGTAAAGAGTTACACACGCCTAATGTCACATGTCTACAAATTTTTCATTCTAGGACATGACGGTTTTCTGGTGGCGATGAAACCAATTATAGAAAGTAATGCGCCTGGTTAGGTTTTCAATCCGTGGCCTAACGGATACAGTTGCGAGTGTTCAAGAGAAATAAAAAAAAAACCATTTCTGTTACGGTATTCTGGGTACATGATAAAATCAATCAAGCATATAGCAAATACTTTGCGTCACACTGCATTTCATTATGTATAAATTATGATACAAGTATTTAATATATTATTGGATCAGCATACCACAAAGCAAAGTATTTATGCACTATCATAAAAATACTTAATGAAACAAAAACTAAGCCAACTCTCTAAGCCAACCGAACAAAAGGAAAAGCATTGCAAGTATTGAAATTGTATAAAGACAATCAATTTTATTTGCACAGCCTGTAAAAGACATTCTCAGGAAACCTAGAATAAAAAAATCGAAGACTTATCGAGCATTTTTAGGAAGAATAGTCTAAGCGACAATTTATTTTGCTCTTTTTGTAACCCCTTTCTGTCAAAAGCGCCAACTGTCGCTTACGATGTTGTTTTTCCTTTCGTACCTAATTAAAAAGTATTTATAATAATAATGTGTTCATGATCAGTTCTTCTCTTCTTAGTCGCTACACTCTTGCCAGTGGTCGTAGTCATCATTGTGAATCACAATAAATGATCATCTTGGTAATACGGCGCCATTCTTCGCGGACCGCAGCTTACCGGGTACATTCGTAAACCGAGCACTTAATTGCGGCCTTGATCTGGTCTGTCCATCTCATTGGTGATCTACCACGTGGCCTAGTGCCTTCAACATTTCCCTGCACGAGACGCTTTTTGGAGTCATTACCCACGACGAGATACATGTGTTACACATGATCAGTAGTTATATGAATAAGAAATCATATTTTTTATTTTGGAAAACTCATTAACACTTTTTAATTAGGGAAGGGAAAACCCATTCTTGCAAAAAACGTCAACTGTCGCTTACGATGTCTATCTAAAAAGGGTTTATGTGACAATCCGTACTGTCCCCGCGTAGTTCGTAGCGTAGTTTAGTCTATTTCTCACAAGAGAAACGATTATTTATACTATATTGTCTGTCTAGACATACCTATAGACCGACAAAGATATCAATCCACCTTTTATTTGACTTGCACCTTGTCCATTTTCCCACGTATTACTAAGAGAAAATAAACGTTTAATGAGACTGTAATTTCTTCACCACCGGAGTCACGGTACTTTCACGGCGTCATGATCTTTAATTACTATGGTTTAACTCGTTGAGTAGTGTAATTAGAGACACAATAGTAAGACAATGGCGCCCGAAAGCCGGCGTTCGTGCGGGGATCAACAGCTTAAGGACTAGAATGGTGTGTGCGGTTTTGCGAAACTGAATAATTGCTAGCGTGTGGTGTAACAGAGCCACTGTGTCTAATGATGTTAAATTGGCACCTTCAGGCTTTTTAGCGTTCCCTGGTAACGAAGCGAAACGTGTGTTCATTTCTTTTGTACTCCTTTATAGTCTTTTTTTTTTAAATTGTTATAATATATAACATAGTGGTGCAATCGTTGATGGTGAGGCGCACTAGTTTATTAAGAGCCTATTCACTCTAGCCTTGAAGACACCTAAATTATAATCGGACGGGAAGACCGCAGCAGGCAAGTTTTCCAGTCCCTCGATGTACGCGGTATAAACGACGAGGCGAAAGGGAGTACTAATCTTGATTTTGACTGGCCTGTTGATCTAGTGGTTAGTGGCCCTGACTGCTATACCGGAGGTCGTGGGTTCGATTCCCGAAGGACAAATGTTTGTGTGATGAGCATGATCATTTGTTCTGTGTCTGGGTGTAATTTATCTATAATATGTATGTATTTAGAAGTATATAAGTATGTTTATCAGCTGTCTAGTAATCGTAACACAAGCTCTGCTTAGCTTGGGACTAGACGGCGTTGTGTGATAGTTGTGGAATATTATTATTATTATTATTATTTTATTTATCTCAGGACCCTGAGGTCCTGGACCTTTGGGAGGCGTACGAGGAGCCGAAGCCAACTCGCAGAGGCCCTTTAGATAATTATAAAGGAACATGATACCAACCGACGATTATCCCTGTACGCGCTATGCTAGTGCACCCAAGGACAACCCCCGGTTATTGAAAAACTGTTGCGACATATGGAGAACAAAGATAATAGGGCTATGGTTTTTGGAGTCTTAAGTGGACTGGTAACATGGAACTATGTCAAGACTATGGCCCCTGCCTGAACAACGTTATTAATATGCATCGAAAAAAGGCAGGGGGTGACTTGCACACTCAATAAATGGGCCCCCAAAAACGGCTGCTAGCACGAAGTGACGTAGCAACAAGAGGGCAACATATCCTGAGGTGCTTGAGGAGTGGAGAGGTATACCACGGCTATCAGGACAATCCCGGAAGTACGGTCAAGATCCCTACCAGCACCTTACTGGATTATACATCCTTCTCCCGAGCACGTTTGCTCTTGCGAATCTCCACTCAAGCCAGCCAATAAAGGCAAGAGAGAGGTGGGAGCTCAGTTCCTCGTCAGTGTTCACTACGGCCGGCCTATAAAGGCAAGCCGGAGATGAAGAACAAGAATTCTCCCGGGAGATCGGGTCCGTGGGGTCGCTAATGCCCAACAGTTCGCCACAAAACTGCACTGCGGATTGTATCTCTCTTAGTCTGGCCCCTCACCCTAGGCATATTACGGCAAAGCA
Source organism: Mythimna impura (assembly GCA_905147345.3). Classification (NCBI taxonomy): domain Eukaryota; kingdom Metazoa; phylum Arthropoda; class Insecta; order Lepidoptera; family Noctuidae; genus Mythimna; species Mythimna impura. Next base: position 20,188,862 of record LR990360.1, on the reverse strand, counting down.
AACTTTACCGATACAGACCTAGGGTATATTGGAGCACGCAAGCCCCACCACGACGTCAACGTAGAGATACGGCGATAGGGTTATTATTATTATTATTATAATCACACTATTTATAAAAGAAAAAGTTTGTATGTATGTGCGTTAGTTTATTACTTCTTCACGCTCTAATGGCTGAAAGGATTTGGATAACATTTGGCACACGGGTAGACCATGTCCTGGATTAATTAATTTTCTACTTTCGCGTAGGCGAAGCCGGTGGCAGACACTGGTATTAAATAAAATTAAATATAGTCTTTTTTTAACTTAACTTTCAAAGAGACAGTAATTACTCGATTTATGTGGAATGGACCAGATGTAAGTCTAAATTACAAAGCCCGATGGAAATAATAATTAATTTAATTTAAATTTGTTGTAAATGCGAGTAAAATATGAGAGGAAAAACCAGCCTAAGAAATTCCAGAAGCACATTATGGAAATGCCAAAGAATACCGTAGATAGATGTGAACTAGATCACAATCGAGGCATTGATTACATTCTCATTAATAGCAAGAACAAAAGAGTCAACATTACAAGCCATTAAATTAAATAATATTAAAATAGTTTAAAAAACTAAAAAACACGCTTTTAGCACGCACTAAAAATTACAAAATTGGACGTCCGCCATATTGGATTTAAGTCACGAGACTATTTTTTTCGTTTTCCTGACAGCAAACTCTTTCATTTGATACCCATATCATGGGGGTGGATTTCAAACAGCCAGTCCGCCATCTTGGGGAGGCCGCCATATTGGATTTGTAATGACGTTTCTTAGCTAGTCATGTATTGTCATCAGAACTCAGAGCGTGTGCAAAATTTCATCCTAATCGAAGACCGGGAAGTGGATCAAATTAAGATTCCAAGATTTTCTTACATACATAGTTAGTTACAAGTGAAGCTAATAAAAGCGTGTTAAAAAGCAGGAGCATTTAACGATAAGAAGACATAAAGCAGGACCGACATAAAAAAAAACCTACAGAACCATATGAAAGGAAGTAACAAATTATCTTTGTTAATACAAAACGTGCGAATAAAAACCACAGGTGGATGATAGAACCTGTAAATCTAAAGAGGACAGGTTTATATGGTACGCTATTACCTATGCGTTACTCTTGGGAGGCCGGTAGATGGCATGGCGGGTAATTATAACCTTGGAAACTGTAGATAATACCCTATATAATATTATAATGGTAACTTAGGCAGCTCAAAAAATACTCTAAGTATATAATAATAATATTATTATAGAGGTGGAAAATCATCAAATAACTTCTCCCACTCTGGTTGAAGCGAGGTGTGCGACTTTTACTGACTATTACCCACCTGTGTTCCTTCGGTTGCTCTTTTCATTCCAGGGTCAAGGTAAGTTGTTCGAACATTCCCGCAGTAGTATACTACTCCCGACTCCGGAAATAGGATAGTCAACATTTGTAAGTGCTACATTATATCGACCCTTTTTATTAGGGAGAATGTCGTAAGCGACTGTTTGCATTTTTTGCAGGAATGTGTTTTGGGTTTTCTCTGCCATAATTAAAAAACTTTTTATGATAAAATTATTTATAAAAAATATATAACTTATTATTCATGTAACTACTGCCATAACAGAATAGTTGCTATTAACATAATTTTTATAAATACTTTTTTTTATGGAAGGGAAAACCCATTCCTTCATAAAAGGCAAATTGTTGTTTACAATGTTTCTCCTGAAACGGCTCTATATTATCAGGGTAGACAGCAACATAATATTATTATGTATGTATATAAAAGTTTCGCATACAATTATCACAGGGAGTTAATTAACCGGATTAGCACCTGCGCGGTCTTTAATTAGCGTTCAAGCGCGAACTTAGAGATATCTATCGAGATCACTATAAATAATCTAATTAGCAATGGTCGGAACAGATATAATACTTTACTATCTTCCTCATCAGAAAAAAAAGAAGAGCGTTATCGTACATGTATCCGGGCTATTTTCAAACTAGTCCAGATATCGAACGCAGGTGCTATTCAAGCAAGCCTAGACCATCAAGATTGTATCTCGAGAAAAATTGCAAACGATGAGTATGAAGAAACTAATTAAAGTCACTTTGACTTGAAGGAAGCCAAACAAGTTTTTTTTTTTTTCAAGTTAATTTCCTTGCCTGGCCCAATATTCGGCCACGGCAATGCCGTCCGCTGACGCTGACATAAGGTCCCTACGTGAACATAGGTAACAGGGCATGTGACGCAGTATGGAAGGTAGAACATGGCCTCCGGATAAACGCCGCTAACAAAACAGTCACTTTCGTCTGATGCAGTCTAGAATTAGTTAGGATCTGAAGAGATCTTGAGAGGATCTGAAAGGTCTGAAAGATTGTCAAAAATTGGATGAAATTGACCAAGAGACATTAGTAGCATATGCCACTTAACCATATACCTTTTTCTTATTCTTTATTGCACCAGAACATGAATTCAAAAAATCTACTTGCTCCGTGTGCCCAACTATGTTCGATTTTAATGTACATTAATTTTTTATATATAAAATAGATCTTTACACACGCATATTGTAACATAAATCCACGCCTTTTGTGTTTGAGCTCGCCACAATCATGGCGGTTGTCATTGATTTTTTTACTATTAAGAGTGGCCGGTGAGGCGCCACGACGTCTTCAACTTCAGCATGACACAGGTCCTCATCGGACATGGCAAGTTCGGGAGGTTCCTTTAACAGATTTAGGTAGAAGAAACTCCCAAGTGTCACCATTGTGCGGATTGCGATCGCCCGTAGGACACGGTGGAGCATACGGTGGTGTCTCGCTTGGGTGAAGCACCACCCGTGTTCTCATGGAAACGATCTGCGGCGGGCCCTGGTTCAGACCATGGTCCAGAGCTGTGTTTAGTTTAGTTTCTTTTATTTACTTCTTTCTATTGAACGTTCCGTGAGTGTGTCCGTGGCATCATAGCGGACCCAAGCAAAATACCAACGCTGCGTTATTTATTGTTTATAAATATGATGTAGGCGCACTTCACCTAGGTAGAGTAACCATGGAGCTTCTTGCCGGTTCTTCTCCATAGGAAACGTCCAATTGGAACCGAACACTAGCTTCTGGCATTTTGTAAGTGCCCATGTAGGACTATGTGAAAAAAAACCTTTTAATTGTATTGAAAATGTCTTCTGGTATTTCTAAAAGCACCAACCCTTCTGCTACTTGGTAAAGTAGCAGAAGGGGACCCTTGAAATCAGCGTTACTGGTTAGGTACAGCTGCTGTAGCCCTGCGGTCATAAATCATTTGTTTTAATCTCACATTGAAATGTGGGCTTAGTTGGAAAGCCCAAAGTTTAACTTCAAATATAACAATGATTAATTATTGCTATCTAAATCCCCCTGGGCTATTATCCTGTCTCTAGGAGATCAAATATGATTAAAGGAATTATCAGAGACCGGCACGTGATAAATAGGAATAATTTTATTAATAATATAAACATTTCTAGATAAAACATTTACTAGTTGACGTCAATAGGTTGTTTGCGCGCGGATTTACACGAGACTTGGCTTTCTTTATGCCTACCCTGGATTTAAAAAGGTAAAATTTTTGATAAGATTATTGGTTATTAAGATAGGAAAGTAGTAATACCGCTCATTGTACGTTATCTTGTAAAAGGTTATTCGCGGTTGCTCTAAAGGTTGATAAAATGGAAACAAACAGAAATTAAGGATAAATAAATTGAGTTTCAGCGAAGAATTTATTTTGTCTTCCTTTATATTTGAACGCATTTTAGGCCACCTTATTGTTCTTAACATTGTTCGAACAAAACTCTTCTGGGAAAGAACTTTATCAATATTTTTATAATTTCTGAGCAACTTGAAAATAGTCCCACTTGAGTTTTTTTATAGCTTTAATTAATAAAAATGTTAATTTCGATTTGATTGATAATTATGGTTGGCCGGACTTTGGACCGGATTGATACGACATTGAGTTGACCGACAACCGCCGACGACGGCCGAACATTCCTAACTTCCAAAATAGTACGAGTGTTCGCATTCTGCGTACTAATTAAATGTAAATACTTACACTAGTATTAGCCGTCTGAGGCGTCAGTTAGGTAGCTAGTCTTTCTGTGTAAAATTTATGCCATCAAAAACATAACTTATAAAAAAACCAAGTCTCGCAACTCAGTTCTACTTACCGTAAAAAGTTGAGAGATCCGTGTAATACCAAGTCGGTTAATTTATTCAGTCCCTACATAGGGGAACTTTGCAACATCTTATATTGAACATATCAATATTACAAATCTTTTATGTTTTAATTCATTAACGCTCAGGCGGTAGCCGGCGCCCGGAAGCCATTGTCTTACTATTGTGTCTCTAATTACGCACGTCAAAAGGTTAAATAATTAGATTGACTTAGCAATCGTATGAAAACCTGTAAATGTATGTCACAAGTAATACATATTATATTAAATTAGATTGTTTAGTCCGTATTACAACTTTTTACGGTAGAACTGAGTTGTGAGACTTGTTTTTTTTTTTACAAGTTTTTGATGGCATCTCATTTTTTTTTTTTTGTAGATTCCTTTATACATATTCTACATATACAGGTACACTGATTCATTCACTGCAAATGTAACTTTGTAATCCTATACTTATATTTATATGGGATTACAAAGTTATTTATGCAGTTGGTGTATTTAGAAAACTGTACCGATATTGAAAAATATTTTAGTTTTTCATTGATTTATACACTAAAGACTAATTGTATTCTAAATTTGAAGTTTCTGTAAGCTACAGTGCCTTAGAATTTTGATGATCAGTCAGCCAGTGAGAATTCTTAAAATACTGGTTCAAATTGAATGAAATTTGAAATATACCGTTTTTATACAATGCCTGCTTGGTTACTGGAAATTCGGGCTTCTAGTTTTATACACAACGAAGTTATAAGAGGTTGAAAATGGTTTGAACTGTTTCGAAAAAAGGATGGTACGGCCGCGCCGCTTTTTTGCTCGCCTTGGTGGGGAAAAATATTTTAGTTTTTCATTGATTTATACACTAAACACTAATTGTATTCTAAATTTGAAGTTTCTGTTTACTACAAGTGCCTTAGAATTTTGATGATCGGTCAGTCAGTGAGAATTCTTAAAATACTGGTTCAAATTGAATGAAATTTGAAATATACCGTTTTATACAATGCCTGCTTGGTTACTGGAAATTCAGGCTTCTAGTTTTATTCACAACGAAGTTATAGGGGGTTGAAAATGGCCTGAACTGTTTCGAGAAAAGGATGGTACGGCCGCGCCGCTTTTTTGCTCGCCTTGGCGGGGGCACTGCCATGCCCCCAGATCTCTGGATAACATTAGAATATAGGCTAATCTCTGCCGTTACTTGAGTAACGGAACAATACTGGCCGGAAAACTTCACTATTATGAATATGGAATTGTTGATGAAAGTGGAGAGGACAATAAATTCGAAGGACTGCTTATGTGGCAGATATTAAGGACAGAAAGGATGTAATTGCAGAATTTGATGCGGACTGGTAAATTGGAGAACATATGCGATGCTGCAACGACTCGAAATAGACAGGACGACATGTGCATCTCGTTTTCCAACGCAATACTGCATATTACAGTCAGCCCCGCTTGGGCGAAGCACCGCCGTGTCAATACAATCGGCTGAGGCGACCTCTAGCGTCCGGCAATGGTCCAGGCCATGATACGGAGCGAGAGAGAATGGGCAGCAATCACTTCCTTCTGCGAAGCAATAATGCACGCGAAGGTTTTGGAAAGTGTGAGGAGGAGGCCTCATGCCCCGGCCTCCGCAAGACATGCTCAGGGCGACACCCAACCACTGCAGGCTCGGCCTTGCGTACGGTGAGTAAAGGGTAGTTCGCCGTTCACTAAGGACCAGGCTCGAGCCGACGACCGCGCGTCGCGGATCGTTCACTCAAAGAGATGTTATCAAAATGGACTGGACCCACTAGTGTCAGGACTGCTGGTGTATTTGGAAGAGTTATCGTAGCCCAGGAACGCAAAGCGCAACTGAAGGTACACAGGTGGGTCTTAGTCAATAAGTCTGATACTCCCTCTCGCTCCGCTCAAAGAGGAAGGGGTTATCTGACGAAATGATGATCTCCCGCTAAAAAAAATAGAAGTATGCGCATTGGAAGATTTGGAAGTACAAGACAAACCGGTAGCATTGCTTTAAAAGTAAATGAATGGAAAAAGGAAGGATGTAATGGAGTGGATTTAAATAAACATGATAATTTTATCTGCAAGGTTGCTTAAACGCTTACCGAGATTCCTGCGTGCCTCTGAAAGCCGTTTGTCTTAGCTGTCATTTATAGATCTTTGACAGTCGTTACGGCTAGTTCGAAGCCAGGAAATAGTACCAGTCTTGCCAAGGGATATCTTGTTACCCAATTACTGGGTTCTGGAGATCAGATAAGACAGTTGTTCCATGTAAAATACTCGTACTCAGCTGCATCTGGTTAGACTGGTAGCTGACCCTAACATTTAGTTGGTATTTTTTTTTTTGGATAATTGAAAGTTGGATCAGATTAAAGCTCTATGAGTACCCAAGCTGACTAAAGCCAAGAAAATAAAATGACAGTCAGTAAGGTAAGGGCTACCGCGGCTCTAGAACACAAAAGGCAACTTGAAGAAACACAGGTGAGTTTTAATCAGTAAAAGTCTGATACTCTCTTTCGCTCCATCCAGAGGAGATTTGGTGATTTCCCACCGAAAAAATTGTAAGTAAGGCAAAGTGAATCCAACAAATTAAAGGCCGTTTTTTGGCCCATCTATCTATATATATAAAAGGAGAAACTGACTGCCTGACATATCAACGCACAGACGAAACTACAAGGATTAGGACCGTGAAATTTTGCACAAGGTTTCCTTTTATGACGTAGGCGAGCACTAAGAGAGGATTTTCCAAAATTCACTTCTTAAGGGGTTGAAATGGGGGTCCAAAGTTTGAATGGAAAAACCTAATTTCACGCGGGCGAAGCCGCTGGCAGAAGCTAGTCTTTCTCTATGACTCTCTCAATTAGCTTGTTATAGTTTCTAACTAAGCTTACAGCTATGGCTTCGTGTCGTGTGTGTGCGTGTGTCGTGTATCTTCACAGGCTCCAATCCAACCAACAATTCGCTAGCAGTACCTATATCAGAATTATCACAACCGCGCAATCCCACGCACCGTCATGGGGCCACAAATATTACGTGCAATATTACTTCTAATCTAAAGTGCTACAAGATTAACAATACTTTTGGTAATCGCCATTTGGGTACGCAGTTTTTTTTTTTTTGAGAACTTACGAAGAGAAGATTTTTTGCTACAATATTATTATGATAGTGCAGCAAAAAGTTAATATCTCTTTTTGCTTTCTTAAAGCAAAATAGGGACTTTCTAATTTTGTATGTTTTCATCTTTCCAATTTCTTTAAATCCTTTACCACACTAATAATAGATAAAAAGCTAAAGTTGGTGAGTGTGGGCTATTTTTTTTAGATGAGAAATCATTAACATGGCTTCTCACGCTCTAGGGCGGAGCGAGAAGGAGTGTCAGACTTGTGAAGGAGTGTTGACTATGTTCCTTCTTTGCCTTGCATTTCAGGACCCCGGGTTTTTTTTCCAGAAGCGAATCTTTGGCCCCAAGAGGCTTTGACCCTGCTGGGTCCCTACGGTTTTGCTGACATCTCCTTAAGCTGTTGATCCCCGCATTAACGCCGGCGTTCACGCGCCATTGTCTTACTATTGTGTCTCTAATTACGCACTCAAAAGGTTAAGGCGCGCGTGTAACCCTACGCGCCGTTTATGAGTGTAAGTGTGTATGTTTGTCTCTTGTCTACTTTTTTCCCTGGGAATATGTTCCCTTGGGATAATTTTCTACTTTCAAGCGGGCGAAGCCGCTAGCAGGACCTAGTCATTTTACAAATCCAATTTGGCGAAACGGAAACACACAACAGAACGTAAATAATCACGCCGAAAGATAATTTACCATCTGATCGTATCTGTTTAGATATTGTTAGATAAATTGCTTTATTTATCTACATTAACACATTGGCAGTCATATTTCATCATTTTCATTGACTCAGTGTTTACAGGGCATAGGTTTATCTTGGCAATTCATGGTTGCAACTGCAATGCTTGCACTTGGAAGTTTTGATATCAACAATGTTACAAATCTGATAAATATTAATTATTTAATGTCGTGTTTAGTGCATTGAAATAAGCTCCATTAATAGGCAAGCAAGCACAAATAAACGTACGGTTGTCCCTGGTTAGTCACTTCTGCTAATATTTTTACTTCGATAGCTCATGACGTATGAATTATTTTTTCAATTGCCAGAGAAGAACGAAATGTGGTGTTTGTCTGACTAGCAAGATAAATAATTGTAGACGCCATGTTATTTATTAGGTGTCAGAACTATGCGGTTAGAACTGTGGGCAGTGTTTTGGTCTATGGTATATATATAGACTGGCCTGTTGGTCTTGTGGTTAGTGGCCCTGACTGCTATGCCGGAGGTCGTGGGTTCGATTCCCACCCAGGACAAATGTTTGTGTGATGTGCACGATCATTTGTTCTGTGTCTGGGTGTAATTTATCTATATATGTATGTATTTAGAAATATATAAGTATGTTTATCAGTTGTCTAGTACCCATAACACAAGCTCTGCTTAGCTTGGGACTAGACGGCGTTGTGTGATAGTTGTGGAATATTATACCTATTATATTATTATATAGTTATATAAGTATTTATTAGTTTAATTTAAGATTTCACAAACTCTTATTTCTACTTACTATTGTCTACATCTCTTCTAATCACTCCTTACGCAGGTCTGCTGGAAGAAATTTATTTTTGTAATAAGCAGTGCCTTTGTCCAATTTTTTACAATAAGATATCTTTTTCTATACATTTGTGTGTACATAAATTATAAAATAAATAAATAAACGGCCCTGGGGCAAAAAAAACTTTATTTTACGTGGGAAATCATCAAATAACTTCTTTTGTTCATAGTGTTAGAATTTTACTGCCTAAAACGAGTTGCCATAATTACGTATGTTTCAACGTATTTTATTTAAATTTCGAAGGTGGGAGAATTTTTCTCTAGTTCAATATGAGGTTTGTCAATCAGATTTGCCCCCTTCCTCTAGCTTGGGGGCCGCAGGGCACTGTGCCGCCTAGCCCTTTGGTAGCTTTGCCACTGACTGTGGTGTTTTAGTTGGTAAGAGTCCGATGTATCACTCCGTTCTGCCCTGACGGAGAGTACACGTTACAATTATTTATCTACATAAAAAACAAAATGCTTGCCAGAGGGATGGAGGTACATATTTCGCAACAGAATAATAAATCCTTTTACACTTTCAAAACGTAGTATGGACTGGATACACACTGTGTAGAAACAAAATGTAGAAACTTATGATAAATAAAATAGGAAACTAACATTGTGTGTCTCACGGCTGCATCAAATAGGTCCATATCAACAAAAATACTAAACAACTAGGAATGTGGCCTAGTTGCTTGACGCTGGTTTTCAACTGAACCTTATTGAGAGTGTACAGCTAAAAATTAGTTTAGTTATTTAGTTATGTAGTTTGACATGAGACCCTTTTACAATAAATCACCTGGTGTACCAGAGAGATATATGGCTAAGGCACGGAAGAAGATGGAAAGCGCAGACCCCTAATTTTCAGTAAAAGGTTAATGATTTTAAAACGAAAGAATAAACAGAAAATTTCAGCTGTAAATAGATAGTCTGAAACTGAAAACCATTTAAAAATAAGTTGTCTACAAAAGATATTTCGTTATTCGTAATGTCTATGCGCAATGACGTCTAGCGTTATTTTTAACTTTTTACGCGGAATTTTTTCAGAACATAATATTTTTAGTGTAAATATGTATTCGGAGCAGATTATGTGATCCTTGTGAACACGCGACTGATGAGGTATATCATCACCAGTTTCACGGAAAGAATGTACAACAGTACATCTAAGTTACAACTACTTGGTTTTTTTTAAATGAATTATCTAGTGCTTGACTGCGATCCCACCTGATGGTAACCAGTGATGCAATCATTGATGGTGAGGCGCACTAGTTTATTAAGAGCCTATTCACTCTAGCCTCTAACGTTAAATATGTTTATTGTTAAATTCTGTTTGTCCCAATTTAATTTTCGGTTTTCTGTTGTTTTCATTCTGTTCTGTTTTGTTTTTTTTTTTTTTTAATGTTGTTTAATTATTATTAGCCAAAAAAAAAGTGTGCTGTCTCATCTGACATCGTGTCCGACAGCGATAGTATCAAGTGAATATTTAAACTAAATATTTATTTATTCGCTCAAATATTTTTTATTGTAATTAGTATACTTATTATACATATTTATATATTTAAATGAATACTTACATTAATTTTCGTATATTTTAACTTTGTTTTTTATTCTTGATAGGTTCGCGCTTGACCGCTATCTCACCTGATGGAAGGTGACGATGCGGTCGACGATGGAGCGCGCTTACATAGAAGTAACCTATTTACTCTTGACTTGAACTTCTTACAGTAGCACCAGTACCTACCTCGTATCTATTACTTAATGAAAAAAGCTACCAAATCGCTGTGTTTATATTTCTACACGATAATACGGCTAGTCGCCAAAAAAAAAAACGGTACAACAAATAGAATTCGGTAAGAAAAACAAAATTCTAAGCATCAACGTAAAATCACCTGATACCGCACCCACTCATACGAGTGTAGTACATAACAACAACGCTATCGATGTGTGTGCACACAACTATGTGTTTATCACACAAGTAAACAGTTGTGTGTTTACAGCCAGTGCGCGTGCACTTCGCACTAACGCATTCGTATATATATCGCCTTCACAATTTACATGAAGCCGTTGGTCCCGCCTGTCATTTGTAAATCTGTGACAGTCGTTACAAGTAGTCAGAAATTATAAAATCTATTTTTGACATGCTCGTGCTTGATCACTATCACACCTGATGTTAAGTGATGATGTGGTCGACGGTGGAGCACGCCTGTCTACAAGTAACTTCACTATTGACTTAAAGACAGGTGGCAGGGAATTCCACTCCTTAGCTGTAGGCACAATGAATGTGTTCCCAAAACGTTTTGTGCGTATGGGTGGAAGGTCCCCACTCACAAGTCCTCGTTGATCCATGACATATAGGTACTGGTACGGATTTGCATCAAATTAGACTGAAAGTCGAACCTAGGATTTTGGGAAAAGGCTTAAGAGGCAAATTCTTATGACGACGTCCACAAAAGTGAAAAGGACCAGAGAAGAACCGCTTGGTATTCATTTCATTTTCATAAAAAATTTACAAACTGCTTGGCATTAAACTTACGCTAAAGAAAGTGGTAAAGGCGTGCGACAAAAAAAACTGACCAAATAGTATGCTCGTTGTTTCATAAGCTATTTTAAGAAAGAATGCAGACAGCAACAGTCGCAATGCGCAAGCTATGAAAATGCAATTATAGCATGCCGATATTAGAACAAATGCAGTAACAGCACAAAAAACGGCAATTTCGGCAAAAGCTAAACCTACAGCGTTTTTCCCACCTTTCTGCGTCTTCTGCGTTCTCAGTTTCCCATAGCATAGTAGATACACTATCAGAAATAAAGATATCCGCAGGACAACCAAGGTTACCGACTCAAGGTACGAGCTCACTGAACATATGGTCGATGGGGACGAAAGATTCTGGAGTGGCGACCACTTACCAGGAGATGCAGTGTTGGAAAGCCCTGTGCGTCTCGCATCCATATGGGACTGCGAGACGCACAGGACCGGTCGTTATAGTGACACTTGGGGGAGCCCAATGTCCAACAGTGGACGTCTTTCGGCTGAAATGATGATGAGTAACTACAGAACGTAGACTACAGAATTTCGATAGAATGTCATTGGTACATCAAACACTTAGCATAGCAAAGTAAATATGTGGTTTAATTATTCTCATTCAAAATTACATGACTAATTAAGTCTTCATCTTCATACATAGTCAATTGACTATTGTTTCGAAATTGAGTAGACGAGTGAACTACACAAAGTCCTATTTAGGTGACATAGATACTGACTACTACGCCTTTTATTTGTAAACTATTGCCTTTGGAATCTAAATAAGGAGGAAAGTAAACAAGCAAACATTTTTACGATGAGCAACGCGAAGGTTGAAGGAAAATAAGGAGGAACTTTACGAAGATGGTCAGCAGAAGTCCGAAAAGTTGGTTTATCCCAAGAACTTTGTCAAGGCAATGCCATTGATCGAATTCGATTAGAATGCGGACTGCGTATTCGTGATCCTCATTGTCGAGAAGATAAGAGTTTTATGATACGAGTCTTTCGCAGATTTACATGTCGCAACTTAAATGTTCTATCCATGTAGTCGAAAATATGCCATGCATTACCGGGGACTAATCCTCACTCCAATGAAGTTCAGGCTTAATTTCAGCACCTTGCAATCAGCAAGGCTGAGAACTAAGGAAATGTCTGTATATAAATCGATATCGATTAACTTGAGAATCACACTTGCGTACACCAAGCAGCAGTCTCTAAACCAACTATTCTGATAAATTCAAGAAGCCCCTTTAAAAACCTAGGAAGATTTCGACTGATTCACGATGATGGTAACAAAACGATGGTGTCATGCAAGACACATTACGGTGCAACATTAGCGGGTATTTCGCAAATGATCGCGGTGCGCGTACGCCGCAATCTTCCGCCCTGCGTCGGTGCATTGCGAAACGTACTGCTCACATGTCGCACGATTCGTATGGCGTAGTGCGTTAGGGATGCCTGCTGGTTGGCTAGAACAATAGAAGAGAATAGTGAACATAATATCACACATAAAATCACAAAAGATTTTGGCAGATGACCCAACAAAGACCGTTGATTCGTTGACTCTATACTATGTAGATATATCTAAACTTACCCAAACATTGTCCTTAACCTAACTGCTTCCAAGTTAAAAGAAAAAAAAAGGTCCAGGGTCGTCGGATTAGAGGATATCCGTCACCCTATCAATCTGGACCCAATATGGTGGCGCGTAGTGTTCTACGCGCGCCTCTCTTAGACGTACAGAGGAGTCACTCCGCAATACGGGATGACGACGGCAAGCGGCGGGCCAGCACTAGTCTGGGACAGTTGACTTCACACCGCACCCGCAGCCCCCGATGCAAGTGTGAGAGGGAACAACTGGATGACTATAGTCAGTAAGAGTCTGAAAGACCTTGGATGCGCATCTAAGGGCGGAGGGTGGCGGACATTTATAAGGTTTTCTCCCGAAAAAAAAGACAAAGAGGGTAGTACTATCGATAATAGATTGAAGACAAACTATCAAAATGTAATATTGAATCAGTACAAACTGCATAAAATTACAAACCAGGCAAGACAGCAGATTCAAGAAACAGTTTCCATCATCAAAGTAACACAATAGCTAATGTTATGATAACAAAACTGATAATACGTAAGCAGCAAAAATTTTCTATATATTATCTGCGACCTGATGCAATAATGACATATTTCAAATAACATAAACAATCTTTAGTTTATTTCGATTTTAAGTTAAAAATTATTGAAACCCAGGCGTAAACCTCTTTTGCGGGATTGTTTGAAATAGTAACCACGGCTGTGGAACGCAAAGGGGCAACCGAAGGAAAACAGTTGGGTTTCAGTTAATAAAAGATTGAAACTGCCTCTCCTTCTACTCAGAGCGCAGGAGAAGTTATTTGATAATTTCCAAACAAAAAATATATAAAAAAGAAAGCATAACCCTATCTATTGTTATGCAGATTGTGTAAATTCATAAGCAATCGGTATGAATAATGTTAGTTGACAAAACAAATAGGAAACGTACCTCACAGTTATTGATAACTAGACGTTAGTCGAGATTTTACTCGTATCCTAGGCACGCAGGCACGCAAGGCAGCTGTGTCTAGCTTAGGCAGAGATGGAATTAGGCGTTACCCTGCATCCGGAAGCCCCAAAAATCAGGACCCGAGATGTCGGCGCGTAGTGTTCACCACGTGCCTCTTTTAGACATAAATGGCAGTTAACACCTTACTCTCCACTATGCCGAGGTCCGCGGACAGCGGGACAGCACTAGTCCAAGGCGGAAGTCACACAGCGACCGCAGTCCCCGACTCACGAGAAAACACCGGGGGCGATTTTAGTCAGTGCGAAACTGCGAATCTGACATATCTTTCCGCCCACTCCAGGATGGGGAACATCCGTTTCCACTGCGAAGAGACAAAAGCTGGCGTTAACACAGCCAAAGTGATAAAAAAACACCTCGAGGATATAGTCAGGATGTCAGTTTCTGACGGACCCCTCCGCCATCCTTAAGATGGAGCACTTCAATGAAGATTTCCACAAGTAAAACACGGTGTTGAAATACTTCAGAAAATGGTCTGCTCATGGACCCGAAGAAAAAGAATCCTTTTTTTCTTCGTGATGAAGATCAGTTCCTGACTAATCCTGACCTCAATCTAGCAGAATGATTCGTAATGCATGAGGTCCACGATGAAACAAGCGAGCCCTGAAAATTCCTGTTCATGCTAGCTTTGAAGGCTAGTCGATTCGAGAGAAGGTATTTGATATTTTTCTACCCAATAAAAAGGTTTAACTATGTAAACAAATGCAATTCAAATATTCAGTAGCGGTCGAGTGTTTTATTTAAATTATTTACTAACAATACCTTCTGGAACGAAAGCGATACAGTGCAATATGCCCTTGTTATTTTGAGTATAATGATTAATGTTATTTAAATAATGCTTTGGTTACAAAAACATGTTGGTATGTTAAAGCTGTTCTTCTAAAATATTGACCCATAGGTATTAATCATTTACTTACTTGAGAGAATTAGGATTACAAACACTGTAGACCGATGAGATACCTAATTGGATCTCTGGATGTTAAATGTCATTGGAAATTCGATCTTCACAAATTCAACTAATTGAGTAACCGACAAACGTATATACGAGTAAGGTATTTGCACATGAGTAGCCAATTTAAGAGGATCTATAGAAAAATGCAGGCTGGGTTGCCATCTAAAATTCAGACGTTTTAGCAAAACGATGTAATGTTTAAAATGGGTCATCTGCTCTGGAGGTCTTACCAAATCCTTGCATACAAATATACCACGAGCGCGTAACGCCTCGAACCTGGCTTAGCCCAGACTGAAGCACAAACCTTTTGGCAGATCAATCCACCCGGCTTTTCATCGAAGATCGAAGTATTTATGCGTTCTGGATATTCTAAAATCCAGACGTATTTCATGTGACCTTACAAAATCGGTCATCACCCGAATGGAATATACATATATTGGAAGGTTACTTGTCCATTAACCAATTAATCAAAATGCTAGTGAATTGGAATTAAAATATCCGTCTTTATTATTTTATACTTTACTAAACAGCAAGATAATAAATAACTTTACTAAACAGCAAGATAATAAATAATGACTATAATGAGGACCATAAACTAAAAAAAATTGCAGCCTGAAATGGCATGGCAATGGCATTTGATAAAAGGCACCAATATTTATTACAATATATCACACAATTTATCAGTTAAATAAAATTTAAGTGTAAGTAACAAATTGATAATAAAATAAAGTTAATGTTAGATTTTACGATCATTTTTATTTTTAAGACCAATTGTTTGTTAGAGAAATTTTATCCTGAATAATAATCCTATTGATTACTATAATAAAATAGCGAGTGTTTGTTTTTATTTTAATTTTAGTTGGTTCGAGTCCCGGGAGAGGTAAGCGAGTTTAAGAAAATCTTTGAATGCAGTTTTGTTTCTTTTTAAAAATAAAGGAATGTCTCCTTTAAGTAAAATGAGCCAACTTAAGGATTTAAGGTAGTTTCCCTCCAGGGCCCGACTTATTTTTCCACACTGTATATGGATAATGAAGTTAATCCAAATTATGAACATTCATTGTGCGGATAGCTCAGGCATGGAAGATCCTGTCGGAATTCGTGGTTCCTGATAATTAGGTATAACCTGTATGCGTCTCGGCAAGAGTGCTCCATAGTGGACCACATCACCGCTTACAGAAAAAAAAATGGAGATCTTTGCTTGCATTCAAAAAATATTTTTATTAAACGTTGATGCTGTTTCGTAATCATCAAAACCGTCTACTCTTGTCCTTATTTGATGTTACTTGCGCTACATATTATCTTTTCTTTCATATTCATTCCTCACACTCCTCTGCCTCTTCGTCCAATCATCCACAATAAAAAAAAAAATGTAAAAAAAATCATTTCTTTTCGTTTACATCAACGAAATGTAATCATCATCATTACGTGTACACCCCAAAAACATCTAGGAACAATGTGCGCTGAGAGTTGTTTTAAATTACGTTAACGTGATCGAAATGTTCGCCGCGTTTGGCTCTCTGATTGGTTAAGAGCTTGGACCGGGCCAATCGGAGCACCGAACGTCATAGACGTGTCAATCGCGTTAACGATAAACAAACTCACACTAGGCACTCTGAATGCTCGTCGAATTGGCAAATAATGGCATAGTTTGTAACTGTAGTTTTTGTACGGACTTAATATTATACATTTACATATGTTAGGTTTTGTTTCTGATAATAAATAGTACCTTAAGTTTTTAAAGATAATTGTTAAAATGAGTCAAAATTGTAAACATTTTTGTTTCATATAAACATTATTGTTTTAAGTTATATCTAAGGTATGTTGTATAATTTCTATTGTTTGGGAATGTTAACTGATATCGTGGACCAATGGGAAAGCGCGACGCGGCTGGGCCGCGGGGGTTGTTTTTGGCTACGTGCGTGGGCGCAGACGGGACTCGCCTCCGTGTCGCCGTCTGGGACACTCGATTGGAATATTCGTTGAAAGATTGTGAATTATTACTTAGTTGTTTGTTCTTGATGTAATTAATAAAGCTAAGTGAACAGTTTGAGTTTATCTTAATATAGTCCTCCCAGTTGAAATAGTTTCCCTCAAGATTCGAGACCGCTTAGGCAACGAGTTTTATACATAACTTCAACTACAGTTAAAAGAATGATTAATAGCTCTCAGTATAGCACATCTGAATTCATTATTAATTTTCCAATGTCAATACATTGGAAAAGGGGGTCGGCCTACCTGGCAAGAACCGACTTTTATTCTGGGATATCATCTAATAACTTCTCCCACTCTGGATCAGCCCTGGCATCCGCCCTACTAAGCCCCGTCAATCAAGCTGGCTTCTCTCACGATGCGTCTTCGTCGACCCGGGCCTGATGCTTACCGGACGGCGAGCGGCAGCTCGCATGCCGTCCGCAAGCCCGCGCAGAGGGAGAATATCTGGAATCTCACGGAACGCGGATATGACCTAGGCGAAACTAGCACAGACCAGAGAATTATGGCACTTAAAGGAGTTCTGGGGCCTAACCATGACGAGTTAAAATGTCAATCTTGCGAGCGAGGAAGACGGATGGAGCTATACACCCTATATGTATAGCTCCATTCCTTTAACAGTCCAGTTTAGGTCGTAAAATGGATCGCGTTAGAGCTCGTGGTAGCACTATAGCACTGCTGTACTTAGCAGTGGATTGAATAGGACTATCAATGTTGATAATATAACTCAAACCAATAAAGATACAGTCAACCTGGGTAACTTTGAACACTTTTTTTAAATTATTATGGATACTGAAAAAAAAATTTACTGTTGGACTACGTTAAACAGGCTTTTAAGTGTTCTTTTGTGCTCAAATTCATAACTATATAACCAAAATGATGGTTTAATAAAGAAATGTTTGAGAAAATAACGTTTTAGTAGCCATTCAAAGTTACAACTAATTTTGGCTAACTTTGAATTGAGTTTTCTGGGATAACGAAAATCCTCTAAAATTCTCTATTTATTTGATTTGGGTAACATTAAACTACTCCAGACAATAAAAAATGATGATGATGACCCCAAACAGAAAAGGCGCCAATTCTTTGAAAATTGGTTGACAGTTGTCAATTTTATGACACATTTGACATTTCAAACATTTAAACGTTCCGTTTCACTTAACTATTCAAGTAATCATTCTAAATGCGTTAAGAGAAAAAAAGAAGAACCTTCAAACAAGTTTTATTCAAAGTTATATGGAAATTCAAAATTACCCGACTTGTACGTACATTTGAGAATTTACGAATTTACAATATTTGCTAAAAGAGAACAATACTGATGAAGTGATGACCTACCAGATTGCAGATAAATCTTTATAAATATTGTTATCAAAAAAAAAAAACGCGCGCAAATGCTTAAATTAAAATAGGCCAAATAAACATTGCTATTCTTAATTAAAACAGAAATATGTAGGACATAGAACTACACAATACCGTAATAATTTCTGCAGATCTCTAGTTAGATAATATTTGCGTCATATTGCGGAGAAATACTGGCACGAACACTGAGCATGCTTGACCTAAGATAAAGGACCTATATACGCACAAAACGTGCCATTAAAACAAATATGTACCTTAGGGTTCAATGGTCAGTAAATATTGTTACAATTTATGATTGTATTGTTTTGATTGAGTTACTCTTACTACAATATTTGATTGTACTTGCATTTTCTAATCATGCTTCATAACAGTGAACACGAGAACGATCGCAAGATGAGCGATGTTAAAGGTCTTTTTGACATAGTATGGGTAGGATGACAGCAGGACGTATGCATCTTTAAGATGAGAGAAAAGGATAGGTTATGTACGAAGAATTGCATTTGCTTGTTCGGTAAGGTCATGTGGAGAGGAGGCATGAAACGCATGTTACTAAAAGAGTTATTAGTATACATGTGGGTGGGTGGAGAGGGAGACGGGGACCAAAGAAACGATGGATGGATTGTGTGAAAGAAAAGGGAGTTAGCGATATAGCCTGACGGGTGATAGGACAGAATGGAAAAAAACGTGTTGCACCAACCCTAGATAACATGGGACAAGAGCAGGAAGATGATGAATTGCATCAAATTGGCTTTTTTTAAGTGGTGTGAAGGCCTGTTACAAGTTAGTTCGATGAAGTGATGTTGGCCGCCTAAATTGCTGAATAAGCAAGGGTCTGGTGGAATTATTTATTTAATCTTCATGCAACACATAGTACAAAGGCGGACTTAATGCCTTAGGCATTCTCTACCAGTCAACCTAGGGTGGTGAAGAGACAATATGGTATGTGGATGTGGCTACGTTTGGAGGAGGCTAATGCCCAGCAGCTGAAATTATTATATTATAGCAAAACGGCATTAGGGCTGACTCCGAGGATCTGCCAGGAGGTTTAAAGTTAAGTTTAAGTAGGCAACAAACTCCCGCAATAAAAAGTATCCTGATCATCGAAATCTGTTCAACCGTTCAAGCGTGAAAAAGTAACAAACATACACACACACTCTAACTTTCGCCTATACGAAGTCTTAGTTATAGAAGTTCGCCAAGGGCACGTATCCTTAACTCCTTAGATACGTCTCATCAAAATTACCGGCAACTCGACGAGTCCCAATGAGATGACTGATGACTTGATGACTTACATTCGAGATCGCGTGATCTTCAATTACTGCCGACAATGCCACTTATACCAAATATTTCCTGCGCACATTTTAGTGTAATTAAAATTATTTCGCGGAATTTTCAAGGGATTCGAAGTAATGGACTTAAAAAATGGCAGATGGTTTGTCGTGTTGCATTTTTTTATAAGCCTTACGACTAAAAACCGTGTATCGGGCTACGGCATTGTTCGTAGGAGTCTCCGCTGCCCTAGAATGCAAAGGGCAACTGAAGAAACTGGTGGATTTTAGTCAGTAAAAGTCTGACACTCCCTCTCCCTTGCCATTAGGTGAGATAGTGGTAAATCGCGAGTCTATCAATAAAAAAAAGTGAAGTTATTTAACGGCGTCACGACCTTCCAAAAAAAGGATAAACCATATCGTTTTTTTCGTTTTAGTGTAACATTGATTTTATTGTAAGTGGCTACAATTAGGAAGTACTAAAACTTTTGGGGTTAAAAAGTAACTTTGTCTTAAATTCATTGAATTTAGAAGCTTGTTTTGTACATGAGTTCCGTAGAGAACAAAAATGATCATTTTTTAAGGAGTATTTTTGATAATAGGCTTTGCCACATGGCTAGTAAAAAAATAAAGATGAAGATTTGTAATGGTGGCTTGGCCCAGCTTGTCTATGATCTGTTAATGAAATTTTAAATAGGAGAAAATTTAATTATTGTACTGTACTTTTAAAACTGAGAAATCAGAACCATCTAAACAAATATTATAAAAAGTTAATTGCTTGTAAAGGGTATTCTTTAGAAGTACTGATTCAAGTTTCTATATCTTAGAACATTTTGAATTTGGAATATTAGTGTCATCATTATCTTGCCCTATAACCCATTTTTAGGGTTCCGTAGCCAAATGGCAAAAAACGGAACGCTTATAGATTCATCATGTGTCTGTCTGTCCGTCCGTATGTCACAGCCACTGTTTCCCGAAACTATAAGAACTATACTGTTTCAACAGTAACTTGGTAAGTAAATGTATTCTGTGAACCGACTTGGTAAGTAAATGTATTCTGTGAACCGCATTAAGATTTTCACACAAAAATAGAAGAAAAACAATAAATTTTGGAGGTTCTCCATACTTAGAACTGAAACTCAAAAATTTTTTTTTCATCAAGCCCATACGTGTGGGGTATCTATGGATAGGTCTTCAAAAATTATATTGAGGTTTCTAATATCATTTTTATTTAAACTGAATAGTTTGCGCGAGAGACACTGCCAAAGTGATAAAATTTGTCCCCCCCCGTAACTTCTAAAATAAGAAAATGATAAAACTAAAAAAAAATATATCATGTACATTACTATGCAAACTTCCACCGAAAATTGGTTTGAATGAGATCTAGTAAGTAGTTTTCTTTTAATACGTCATAAATCGTAAACCGCAATTTACCTTTCAAGTTTGTACGGAACCCTCAGTGCGCGAGTCCGACTCGCACTTGCCCAGTTTTTTTTTAGGTTGGTAGATAGAGATGGATGGTTGGTCAGAAAATCAGTCAAGTGGTTCTTCATTTATCACATTTTTTGTAACAAATGAATAGTAGGGTAGAGTAGGTTAGAGTAGGGTATAGTAGGGTAGTTGGGGAGAGCAGAATAGAGTAGTCAGTTGACGGGAGCGAAGCCGCAGGCAAAAAAAGACTAGCTCGGCTGCGCTACGGAAAAACAAAGTAATTGCAGTCAAGCAAAATTATCAGGAGGAGGAAAAAACCGAAAATCACAAATTTAAAACGTACTGGCGACAACTTCAGTACTTTTATTATTTCATAATTTGTAAAATAATTAGCTCTATCTGTTTCAAAGCAATTTTTTGAGTAATTATTGGTAACTTTCCTTTATATTGAAAAAATTTTTTTTTTATAGACATAAAATTAATATTAAATAAAAAGAACAATTCAGTAAGAAAGTAACTACAATCACTTTCTTTTTTAAATAATTTTAAAAGAGATGGACAAGTTAAGTTTTAGTTTTAATAACAAAGCAAATGCATTTAATGGTTTTTAACAAAGACAATGAAGCCATTTAAAAATTAATATGTCTACTATAAGATTTGTTGGCTTTTGCTTTTTATGAATCACATAATTTGTAAGAATTGTAAAAACTAGTTCATCTTAGGATTTATTAAGATATTAAGTGTCACTCAAGGAATAGGGCATGTATATAACGGTTACCTAAAATAAATTCAAAAATCATTGATATAAGTTGTAATCATTTAATGAAGTTTTAAATAAAACAAAAAATAAGATACAAAGTACATATTAATCAAAACAAAAAAATAAATAGGTGTTACATAATAATTAAACAAATAATTGCGTAATAAGCGTCCATAATAGTTCTCGAATGTAAACTGCGGCTATTTTGCATTTTAAACATTTTCCAAACAAAACACACAAGAATCATAGCCTCGGCAAACTTACCCTGGTCACCAGGGAGAGTGGGAACGCCGAGAGATGTCGTGCGGTGTTCCGCAGGGATCGGTACTAGGGCCGCCCTTGTGGAACATCGGATACGACTACGTGCTGCGCGGCGACCTTTCTGACGGGGTCAGCGTGGTCTGCTACGCAGACGACACGCTGGTCCTGGCGCGGGGAGAGTCGTACCAGGCGGCGGTCGAACTAGCGACACGCGGGGTTGCGACACGCGGGGTTGCGACAGTCGTGGGCAGGATCCAGGAGTTGGGACTCGAGGTGGCATTGCACAAGTCCGAGGCCATGTGCTTTCACGGCCCTCGGAACGCGCCACCACCGGATTCCCAACTAACGGTAGGAGGAGTCCACATCGGCATCGGGTCGACGATGAAGTACCTGGGACTCGTTCTCGACAGCCGATGGGATTTCGAGGACCACTTCCGACGTCTGGCTCCCAAACTAAATCGGACTGGGGCTGCCCTCGGGCGGCTCCTGCCCAGCCTGGGGGGTCCAGACGCCTCCTGCCGGAGGCTCTACGCAGGAATCGTTCGGTCCATGGCCCTTTATGGCGCACCGGTATGGGCGCTGGCGCTGCGGAAGCAGCCGGCGGCCCGGCTGAACGCATGCCAGAGGGTCATGGCCATACGGATGGTGCGAGGATACCGGACGATTTCCCGCGAAGCGGCGAGCCTCCTTGCTGATCAGACACCATGGGATCTGGAGGCAACAGGTCCTTGCACACATGCACGATCTGCGCATGGAGATGCAACGCCGGGGTGAAACTCCGCTGCCGCAACAAATCGCAGCATGGCGGACAGAGCTCCGGCGGGTTCTCATGGAGAAATGGCGACAACGACTGTCGCGACCCAGTGCTGGGCACGCCACAATTATGGCGGTAAGTCCCCTCTTTGAGGCGTGGTTGAAAAGACCTCACGGCGTCCTCACCTTCCGCATGACGCAGGTTCTCACCGAACACGGTAAGTTCAGGAAGTTCCTGCACCGGATTCGTGCGGAAGCGACGTCCGGGTGTCGCCACTGTGTGGACCGCCCGGAGGACACGGTGGAGCACACGGTGGAGGTGTGCCCCGCTTGGGCAGAGCAACGCCGTGTCCTCGCGGGGGCGATTGGCGGCGGCGATCTCTCGCGCCGGGCCTTGGTACAGGCCATGGTCCGGAGCAAAGAGGAGTGGCAGGCGGTCGCCTCCTTCTGCGAAGCAGTAATGCTAGCAAAGAAGGCGGCCGATCGCGTGAGGCAACGGTCCTCACGCCCCAACCGCCGCCGGGATTCCGATCCCGATTTCCGGCCACCGTAGGCGCGGGCTTGCGGACGGCGAGCAATAGGTGGCTCGCCGTCCGATCGTCCGGTAACCGTCCGGACCGAGCCCAAGTCGTCGACGGCGCGTATTGTTCCACGCGCGCCTCAGGGAGATGTCAGCAAATCGTAGAGGTCTAACAGGGTCGAAGCCTACTGGGGCCACGGGTAGTGTGAAAGTGAAACCCGGGGCCCTGGGACGAAGGCAAAGAAGGAACAGGAGTGAGTTTTTAGTCACTAAAAGTCTGACACTATTTTTCGCACCGCCCAAGAGCGAGATTTGTCATGAGATGATTTTCCCACCTAAAAAAAAAGCCTCGGCAAACTTATGACACGAAGTTGTAACTGACAACTTGACAAGTTTAATTGTGGGAAAAGTAACATTTGAAAGGTGCGTTCAGAAATGTGATAAAACCGAGTATTGTCAAATAATTTAGACATTTGAAATTTTGAAATAAACGACAGCATATTAAAAACCAAGTAAATGGGATATAGTAATAGCTTGAATTGATTTACAATAAAGAAACAAAGCAACTGTTATTCAGTTGCTTTGTTTTACATTTGTCATTTTACTTGCTTTATTTTTACGTTAACAAATTTACCATTTTGGCCATTTTTAACAATTCAAAAACAAAGTAAAGTTGTTTGATTTTCTTATAGCTAGATAAAGGGGCTAAAAAAGAAATTTATATCAAACGAAAAGCCAATTAAATCATTTCACAACGTAAAAACAATGTAATTGACGTGCAATTACTTTGTTTTTGCTTAGACATTGTGGTTTACTTTGTTTTACCGTAGATATGTTGGACAAGTACCTGCAGTTACTTTATTTTACAAACTTTTATCTCGAAAAATAAAGCCTTTTCGATGATTCTGTGAATGTAGCAGTGTCCGTTATAGGCAAAATGTTCCAAATATGTAAAAAAACTGATTTTGAAAAATACGTTAGTTGCTTTGTTTTTCCGTAGCACAGCCGAGCTAGTCTTTTATATACGGATCACACTAGGCGTAAGCAAAGTGCATCATCTTTGAGATTGGAACATTTGCATATGAATCACTGAAATGTTCCGAAACAGTGATATGTGGTCAGTCATTTGGAACATCAGCTAAAAAGATACAAACAAAACATTTGAAACATGGGCTCACAAGATAAAAACAGAACATTTGGAACATCAGCTCATAAGATACAAATGGACCATTTGAAACATTGGTTCACAAGATACAAACGGAACATTTGGAACAACGGCTCAAAAGATACAGACACTGACTGTTACGAATTGTGATCTGTTATGTAGCACCATATACACCGACAATTTTATTTAATTGAATTTTGATTTGAGAATAATTTAAAGATGTTTTTAGTTCAGTACATTAAAATTTACACTATTTACGTTTTAATTTGAATTAAAAAAAAAAACTCGCTTACAGTAAAGAGTGTTTCAATGATCCAATTGTTCCAAATGATGCATTTAAAACATTGCTGCTGTTCCAATCTTTCAGAACAGTGAGTCGGTTCAGTAAAGAGTTACACACGCCTAGATCACACAGTCACATAGAGATTTCTACTTTCTTTGTATGAGGCTATGTTCAATAGTTAGATCATCTTTGTCTAGTTAGAAGAATGTGGAATATTTTGCTTTTATTTTTTTTATATAAATATAGAAGAATATGATTTCTTGTTTTAGGTTTGATGTTTTATGCATAATACAGACTTCATAAAACATAAAGATCAGTATTTTGAAGAAAAACAATATAGGTAGGTACTGTATTTTTCTGTATAGGTAATGTTTTCCAGTATTGTAAAGATTTAAATGAGGAGTTCTTCAAATAGTTAATTTATATGCTACAACAAAATATGTTAAAAATAAGTTAAAAGATAGCATAAGTTATGACAGGATATTTATTATTATAAGTGGGTAAATCAACAAATTGTCAAGCAACACTGAACGACATCGTTTGCGCAAGAAACATTGGATGCCATTGTTGTTTTTCTTTCGCATAAAAGTTAAAACAATGCAATCGAAGAATATCACAGGAAAATAAGGAAAAAACGAGATCCCGGCACTTTATTAATCATAACATGGTATTCTGACAATAAAAACAATGCCGGAGATTCAAGGCTATCCTTCACCATGCGTTGATGGCCATGCATGGCAACGAATTTACATTAATACATCAAGTTAACAAGTAACCTCAAAAAAAAACATAAACGCGGTTTGCTACCGATTTCTAACGCAACAATGTATAGAATTGAAACATAATGGCTAAGGTCAGCATTCAAAAGATTATCACAAATATAGAACGTCTATAAAAAGATATGCAACCTGCCGGGTTTTTATGAAAGAAAATGAACTTACCTCGTCTTTTATGATGCCGACAAATGCACTACACTTCTTGCTTTATTTGAAAATAACTAACTTGAAGTCACATGAAGTTTGTTCTGAACGAAAATGAATAAATGAAGAAATTAGTTTCAAATTTCGCACCGACAACAAAATATTTGTGTAACTGAAAGTGAAAATATTCAGTATTGCAAGTTTTATTTAAAATACCACCGACTTGAATATAATATTTTGTAATTATATAAATTATAAAAAATATGATCTTTATATTTTTTTAAATTTACCTAAAACAGAAATACTTTGAAAAGAGTATCGTTTTTAAAATTAATTTAAATATTCGTTTTTAATTTTTTCTTTATTAGATAGTGTCAAAATTCTCCACTGAACACATTTTTTATTACCTAGTTTTGGCAACTTTAATGTAAGGTCAAACTCAAAACGAATGACAATTTATTGTCATTGTCACTCACTCCATTTGACGAAGCGTTTCGTTTTTCGTTGAATTCTCTCAATTCATGTATGTTCACAAAAACGTCAAAAACATATTTATTTATTATATTACAACAACAACAACACAACATAACATAAGATGGCTTCTGGATATAACAAATTCAATCTAAGAATTAAATAAGAACAGAAAGTCACACTATAATCAGCGTAGTTTTCAGCTGTAGTTAGAACTTTATTGTTTCCAAATCTAACCCATTTTCTGCGTTTATAAGAAAATTTCAACACGATTCATTTTAAGCATACATGTAAAAACTGAGCGGCATTAGCATAGAATTTAGAAATAGCTTTATCGTTCTGATCGTTCTGTTTATCTTGCAATACTTACTGTATTAAGATGATTTCTAAACATAGTGGGCAATTTATATATAAAAAAAACATTTTCAGATAAATATTGTTCAAATAGGTACACAACTGTAACGGAATGTTTTGGCGATGAAGTCATCGCCTGTCAAAATTTGTCAAAGTTTATGTCAAAACAAATTAATTTCATTTCCGAAATATAAAATAGAACCAGTTTGGCTGTTTAAAATGGGTCTTTTTGGGAAGTCTCCAGAGAGGAATCCGAAGGAAATGGTACATTTAATATCCAAATCATGGAAACCGATAAATATCAATAGTAATTTTCTTAATAAAAATCGCAATGTTTTAGGTAAACGAGTGGTGCCATAAAATAAGGAAAGAAGGATATAACTTAGATAGACAAATAAGAGGTAAGTCATACATCTTTTATACTAACGCTAGATTGTACTAACTAGACCCCTAAGAAGACCTTAAGTTCAACAACAGAGATTAACCTATATTTACGCTTGATAGAAATGCCAAAAACTTATTTATGCATTCAAATGAGCCAAGGTCAAGACTTTGTCATGAGCTTCTTATAAATGAGTACTTTTATAAAAATTCTTGATCAGATATAAATTGAAAAATTTTTCATGATGTAATTATTTTAAATTTAATACTAGCTGCTGTCAGCGGCTTCACCCGCGTGATAGTAGAAAATTATCCCAAGGGAACATGCTCCTGGGATACAAAGTATCCTATGTACTATTCCAGGAGATGGTCTACCCGTGAAAGAGTAACAAACATCCATACATCTATACATACAAACTTTCACATTTATAATATTTGTAGGATGAACCCAGCTGGCACCCCTTTAAAACTATAATATGGGCTGAATTTTTTCTTTGTAAATAAAGTAAAACTTTTAAATAAAAATATGATTAAAGACCAAAAAAAAATAATTTGTGTAAGTAGGTCAATTAGTCAGGTCAATTTATTTAATTTTGTTCAATCTTTTCTGTTTTGTTATTTCTTTAGCCATACAAAGAGAAGAGGAGAAAATAAAGCGGTCTCTAAAAGAAGCTGCAGCAAAGAGTGACAAACAGGTGTGCACAATACTGGCTAAGGAGATCATCCAGTCTCGGAAAGCGATCAGTAAAATATACACAAGCAAAGCTCATCTCAACTCTGTACAGATGCAGATGAAGAATCAATTAGGTACGGTATACGGACTCATTATCAACTATGCATGGTTAACTGTATATCTTTTAGCCGCACGAAATTGCATTGCATCGCAGTTTTGAATGAGAGAAATTATTCGAGTTTGGTGCAGCAAATGTTCCATCTCTGTCTCTCTATCCTGTCATCTTTCTAGCCATATAGTTTTTCACACAGTCAATCTTGTATATTTTTGGATGGCTTTCTTCGTAGCATGTTCCTTTTCCAAACGATATGTGAAACACGTTTAACCTTAGAGTGCTCACGCTACAAGTATTTTCCCACCCACAGAAATCAAATATTGTTATTTTCAAAACTATGCTAAATTTAAGGTCAAACATAGTGTAACATTTTCTTTTTAAGTAGGAAATCTTTCAATGACTTCAAACACTCTTAAGGTGGGAATGAAAGGGTGTGTCAGACTTTTACTGAGTAAAACCCACACAAGTCCTTCAGTTACTCTATGCATTCTTCATGTCAACTTCACTCTTTCAAATGTTTCTGCAGCAGCTTTGCTAGACCTGCATATTTAATTAAAACCTGCTTCCTCTGATAGAGAGGGTGTCTGTAAGTATCCCAGCAGTTGGAAAATTTATTTGCTAAAATTTATTTTATTTTATTTGCTATTTTTTTTTTATTTTGTTTATGAACAATTTTTAATATGTAATTGTATGTTTACAGCTACATTAAGAGTTGCTGGATCATTGCAGAAGTCAACTGAGGTATGTTATAATTATTATTTTTTATTAAATTACGAAATAATTTTTCATCGCTTTTAAATATAAGTTATTTGTAGAAACCTTTCAAATTTGGTGGAAGGGAAAGTTTTCAAGTAACAGACTATGGATGCAGACACTGAAATGTGACGTCGCCGCCATTAGGTTAAGTTTGTACAAAAGAGATAGCGAAATGTTCCCACCACACCTTCGCCCTTTTTATACCAATGTTTAAAATACTAATTGCACACTGACCTATTACCAATACAATACAATATCATCATCACCATCATTTCAGCCGGAAGACGTCCACTGTTGGACATAGGCCTCCCCCAAGCGTCGCCACAACGATCGGTCCTGTGCGTCTCGTTATCGTCGTCGCTGGAATCCGATGGATGCAATACAATATACAACAATATAAAGCAATGTCGCTTTCCGCGTCTGTCTGTTTATCCGCTAACTCCTATTAAACTACGTAACAGATTTTGATGCGGTTTTCACTAAAAGAAAGAGCATACATCTGAGAAATTTTTGTGCATAATTTGCACCGGTGCAAAGTCGGGGACCCGTCTCCAGGCCATGCCAAAATATGCAATGCAAAAAATAGCATTGACATTCATAGCTGTAGTTTGCCAATCTAAGCTGATACAGCCGAAACGTGTCACTGTACACTCATTACAATCGACAATATAAATGACGTATAGAAATTTGCCTAAGCAACAGCTGTATAAACATTGTTTTATGAATATGTTACCTGTGAAAACATTCTATGAAAAATAATCATCTGATATATATATATATACAACGTGTAACAGAAACGGTATAGTCATATGAAAGGGTGTGCTACAGACCATCAAACTGAAGTACTTTCTCCATGTGACAACCATCGTAATAATAAAAAAATAATCAGCTGCTCATACATTTGGTCGAGTAGGTATTTTGTATGGGGCAGTTGATTATTTTTTCGCGATTACGATGGTGGTCCCATGGAGAAAGTTCTTCAGTTTGATGGTCTGTAGCACACCCTTCCATATGACTATACCCTTTCTGTTACTCGTTGTATATATATTCAATTCCCATAGGTGACAGAAGAGCTGGCGGGATAGGTTTTTGGTAGTGGATGTGCGACCCTGGCGGAATAAACGCGAGAGTGTTTGTCGGATATATCCGACGTAGGTGGTTAAAAGGTTAAATGCTACCTACGAGATATCTCGTAGAGGATATGTTCGCAGATGCCACATACGAGATATCTCGTAGGAACTCTACCTATGAATGTGGGTGATAAAAAAGCAGACAACAAGTTTTCTCGTAGATGGCCTTTAATGAAAGCATTAATATTGCTATTCCCTAACCTGTACGAGATATCTCGTATACGATATTTCTCGTATGAACTGACGATGTGTGGTGGGAACTGAATTTAAATCCAGTGTGCTAAATCGCTCAAAACAGTTTCGCCTCAACAAATTTTATTAATACAGTCTATAGACGCTAACGGTGAACCAATTTTAATGTATATGTCTGTGTATCTAAGAGAGCACCTTCTTTCAATTTCTCTTTTATCTTCTTTTAAGATTCCACCATATTTTAGGACTTTTCTTGATGTTCTTTTCATTTTCTTTTTTTTTTTAGTTAGGATATCATTCAAACTTCTTCCACACTAGAGTGGAGCGCGAGGACGTGTCAGACTTTTACTGACTAAAACCGTACCTGTGTCCTTTAGCTGCCCTATGCGTTCTAGGACCACGGTTGTAGCAACATCTATGATGTCACATAAGAACTAATCCTGCTTCGCGCAATTAAAGTTCTCCGCGCGATTGGAATATATAGAACAGCCCGAAATCATCTATCGGGCAGTTGCCTACCAGACATAACACCCGTCTGGTCGGAGGATCCTCCCTGTTCAACGGAGGTTTGCAGGACTTTACTCTCTGTTCTACATACCTCCAAACGGTCTTATCTTGAAGTTCAGTGTGCCCCTTGGCAAGGGCCCTCTAACGACATCCATTGCATCCTTTGTGTCCTTTTCTACAGTTTTTTTTTAAGTTATTTATAAGCTCGCCCTTGACCATTAGCTCACTTGGTGGTAAGCGATGATGTGGTCGATGATAAGGAATAGATTACTTCTAGGTAAGAAGTAACCTATTCCCTCTTGACTGAAAGGTCCCTAGGTTATATTAGCTATCAGGAAACACTGACTCCGGCAGGGAATTCCACTCCTTAGCTGTACGCACAACGAATGTTTTCCCAAAACGTTTCGTGCACATGGGTGGGAGGTCCATGTACCGGTGGCGCAGCACCGTGTGTCTGGTAATCCGATAATCGAAAGGGCTTGGCGGAATTAAGTTATGCAATTCCGACGCATACTCCCCGAAATGCAACTCGACTGAAAATCGGCATACGAGTGCATCATTACCAATTATCCTCTTGGCTCGTTTCTTAATTGATTCTAGCGCATCAACCAAAATGGCAGATTCGTCCCAAAGATGAGAGAACAGTACTCTATACACGATGGAACTTGCACTTGATATAGTTTTAGTTTTGATCTGCTGTGACCTGCTTGAGTGCCCTCTTATGATTTTCTTAATTTGCCAGGTAATGCAAGCGATGCAGGCGCTGGTCCGTCTTCCAGAAGTAGCAGCGACAATGCAGGAGCTCAGTAAAGAGATGATGAGGGCGGGCATCATTGAGGAGATGCTTGACGAGACCATGTCCAGCATGGAGGATGAGGAGGAAATGGAGGAAGCGGCGCAGAGTGAGGTCGATAAGGTAAATAATAATATCATTTGTTTATGCAAGTAACTCAGACTCATGATTAAACATAACACCAACAAACAAACAACATTCAAATATTGAACACACACAGTTACAATCGCAACCGACGACTGGTAATGATCTAGTATTTATTAGTTCTCTTTTTAAAATAAAATTGGCTCCACACTAGGTAGGTATGACTCCTCTATCGTTGGTTCGTTCACAAACTTGTAAACTCGCATACACAAGACACCCAGACCCTGAACATCTATCTGTAGGTCATACAAACATTGTTCCGTTTGGAAATTGAAACCGCGACACGCATGGCAACAGCTAATCGTTCAACACTGCACCAACCGCGTGTTTTTATAGAGTTGAAGGTTTTTTCAAAAGATTTCAAATTCACTCGAGAGGAGGCCCTAAAACTAACGTATTGTCATAATTCAAACTTCTATGTTGTATTAAGGTTCCAGAAAAGATCAAATACAGTAAAGCGCCTGCTTGAGCTTAAACCCACAAATTACAACTCGTCATTCGGGTTCAGCACCACTGAGCCACCATTGCTTTCAACTACCAAAAATTACTTTAAAGTGGTACTTTTGATCTACACGTTTTGTGAATTTCATGTCTATAGATGTACAAGTTTCTGTACAATAATCTTTTTGTCCACTATCCAGGTGCTATGGGAACTAACACAAGGCAAGCTGGGCGAAGCACCGGCGCCGCCCACAGCAGTAGCAGCAGCACCCTCCACCAGCAAGGAAGAAGAGAACGTACCGGAACCCACTGAGAGTGAACTAGATGAGATGGCGTCCAGGCTAGAAGCGCTTCGGTCTTAGTGGAGCGGGGATTTTAGTCACAGGTATGTGTTTAAATCAGGGATGTTATATGTATACGAAATTTCGGAGCCCAATACATTGGTCCGACCAGATCCACACCACTCTTGACTCTATGATATACAATACCCTTTACACTCATACGAATATCATACGAGTGAAAGTGATGAAGCAGGGAGGTCTTGACCCTCAGCATTGAGGAATATGACGCAAGGAGCCCCATATTAAACCAGCTTCGGATACGGTTACGGATATGATATTGTTTCGGATTATCCGCAAGTTTCGGATAGTTTTGACGCTTATAACTTCCAAAACTATATTGTTTTACTGTTAGATAATGACGAATCTGTTTTATTTACCTATTTTGTTTTATCCCCTATTAGATAGAGCGCCGATTGTACATACGGCTGTACAACTTGAATGACCTTGAAAAGCGCTTAATTGTATTATACACACGGGTGTACGAAATTTATTCGGCCGAAAATTTTGGTCTCTATATCTTCGTTTTTCCTGGAAAAAACCTGAAAAAGCTTTTTTTGGTGATTTGGTGACGTAAAAACGCGCAATTACGTAATAATAATAACGATAGAGGAATAAACTCCCAAACAGACAATTAACACCTCGTATGAAGGAATGACAAACTAGGGCACTCTTAAAATGATTAAGAACATTACCCTAATTATTACTGGCCTCTTTTCCTGTTTTAATATGGTCATCCATCATTTACTTACGTTAGCAAGTGAAAGTAATGTACAAATAAACAGAACCTTTATAAAGTGTTTTTGTGTACACAAATATATATAGGTATATACTACTATACTAGCTTCTGCCAGCGGCTTCGCCCGCGTGTTGGTAGGTTTCTACATACAAACTTTGAAGCCCCGTTTTATCCCTTAGGGGGTGAATTTTGGTAAATCCTCTCTTAGTGCCCACCTACGTCATAAAAGGAAACCTGTGCAAAATTTCACACTCCTAGTCCCAGTAGTTTTGGCTAAGCGTTGATATGTCAGTCAGTCAGTTACTCTTTATATATATATATAGATTATACTACCGAAATATCGTTGTATAATGTAATAGCATGTACATTTTACATTGTCCGAACATTTAGATAATTAATACTATCAAAGTGCGCTATCTCCAAACTAGACTATAATTAAGAAATTTTTATTCCAATTAAAAGATCATAAGGTTAATGAATTAATTATGTCTTATGAGTAATAATATTAATGAGTCATGTGCCATTATAATGCAATAATTTTGATAACATTATGTCAACGTGATCCGCACGTGGTTTGGGAACACAAAGACTTGGAAAATAGACTGAGTGTGCGGCCTATCCAGCCCCCCTAGCCAAGTCACAAACGATAAACGGTAAACTCTCAGTAGTCTTTAATAGATTTTCAACTTTATGTTATTGGACATAAAGTTGAAAATCTATTGAAGATTACATAGTGTATTCGTTCGTTCCGGTCGCTAACGCTCAGTAGTCTTTAATAGATTTTCAACTTTATGTTCTTAGGTATAAAGTTGAAAATCTATTGGAGATTACTAAGCGTTCACGTTTATCGTTTGCAACTTGGCTAGGGGGGCAGGCGTGAAGCCCTCAAGCGTCTAGTTGTACACATTCGCGATATTGTGTTTGAACAATTCGCTATCTCTTTTGTACGCGCTTAACCTAATGGCAATGACGTCACATGTCAGTGTGTGCATCCTTTTTCTGTCATTTGACAGTTTGCCCTTCCACAAGATTTCAAAAGTTTCTAACTTACTTTCGTGACATCGGCTCAGTTGCCATAAGGAAAAAAAAAAAAAAACTTACTTTCGAAGACATTTGATAAATTCTTTCGATTTCTGAAAATTATTTAGATGGAGCAGGAGTTATTTGAAGATTTCCTAACCCCAAAAAAAAAAAAACAATAACACACGCTTTTTGTGTATACTGTCGCAGCTCTGCGACGGTAGACTTCGGTAGGGGATCTTCTACTTGAATAAAACTTTTAGGAGGCTATCACGTTTTACTTATACTATTCTTCAGGATTCGATATCAGTTCATCGCGCTACAATGGCTATGTTCGAACTGCAAAAACTAGACATTTCTTTGTTATACTTACTCAATTTTTAAACCTATCCTAGAACTGCAAAAACCCTTAAAAGTATATTTTACAAGCCAGTTCGTTAGCTATAAAAAACCCAACTCAAGCGATCTCCTTTCGATATCACAGTAGTAAGCACGTCGCCTTTCTGAAGAATATCTCCAATAAGATCTGTACCTGTTTCATTATTTTAATAATGCATTTTCTTTTCAGATACGTGTCTATGTGTCGGAAACAAGAGTCGAGAAGGCTATTCCAAGCCATCAGGTCGACAAATGCCTTAAGAACAATGTAAATAATTGTTGTTGTATGTATGTAATTAAGTTTGTACGACCGTACTAGAGATTTACACAATGGATAATAATTTTATTATAATGTTTTAACTTTAATAAACGTCGAGACTTTGTTGTAGTTGCGGTTATGAAATGTGCGAGAAAGACGATATTGTACTAAATATTATATTTCGTATGTGGTTTTTAAAATAACTATTGCGATAGTGGTAACGTATTCCCTCTCAATTAAACACCCGAGGAAGCCTAGGATGAAAGTCCATGGGTTTCGGGAAAATCCAAGCTTTAAAGAAAATTTATGTTTAGCAAATTAGGTACCTACTTGACTTAATTTTTTTTATTGTTTGTATCAAAAAGTAACTATCTAAAATCGTAAATAAAAGTGTAGCGACATCTATGGCATCACATAAGAACTAATCCTGCATCGCGCAATCAAAGTTCTCTGCTAGATTAGAATATATACGACAGCCCGAAATCATCTACCGGGCAGCTGCCCACCAGACATAACACCCGTCTGGGCGGAGGATCCTCCCTTTTCAATGGAGGTATGTGGGGCTTTACTCTCTGTTTCACATACCCCTAAAATGGTGACCCCGACGTGATTATTGTGAACTCTGAACTTAAAATATAACTGTTACTGTGAACTTTTGATTTTTAGTTGTGGACGATACCTACAAAAGAAATTTTCAAATTCGTTTAATATTAATCGAGTTAGAGACCTTTTAAATCTGGTGGAAGGGGAAACTGTCAAATATTAGTACAAGGATGCACATGCTAAAATATGACGTCACCGCCATTAGGTTGCGTGTGCTCAAAAGGGATAGCGACATATTTCTACCACGCACCCACTCTTCCTCAAACCAATATTTGTAATGCTAATTGCTGCTTCATTTAATAACCAATTTTGGTGTTGTTTTTAGGAGAAGATTTCTTTTTAGTGTTATTTGTTGTTTAGTATAAAATATTGTACAAAAATAAGCACAAAAAATAAAAAACTATGTCTGTATGTCATTCGAAAGAAGTGAAACCTTTATCAAGGCGAGGTTAATAACACAAAATCGTAATCGTTCGGTTAAGATCGGCTGAAGTCGGCCGAACGTTACATAACCGAGCGTTACGGCACGATCTCATTCAATATTCACAAATAAAGTGCTCCAGCGTCCGTAAATAAGTTTTCGCGCCCGTAAATAAGTTTTTCACTTCAATAAGATAAAACTTTTTCTAGGGTGATTATTATTGGCATTAGGTCACACTATCACATCCTGCCAGAAATATGTCAATTTACCAGTCATCTTCATAAGGGTTACCTCACTCTGAAATGTAATGCGTTGTGACGATGCCTCTTCAAGGACAGTTGTTTCACACTGTAAGGCAGCACCGTGCAACGTACCGCGAAACAATGGTTTGTATTCGATTTCGTTAGACGCAGCACTAGCGAAACATTCGCAGCACAGGCGAAACCTCGCCACTTGGTGTAATTTTCTTTTGTCTTGATTCTTTCACTGAAGTGTGTACCTTTTTTGTAATAAACAAAGTCCTATATTGTAATGCTATCTTAAAAAGTGCAGTGGCGTGCCTAGGGTTTCAAAATAAGGCAAGCCCAATAAAATTTTAACCGATTTCAAAAAAAGAAAGTTCAGTTTTCGACTGTAGGTACCTACGTATGTATCATCGCAATTTTCTCACAAACTACTGATTAGGTACAATAAATTAAAAGCCCAAAAAACAGTCATGAATTTCATTTATAATTATATCTGAGAATCAAAGCACAGTTGTTTTCTATGACTAACATCGGGGGTTTCGTCAATAATAATTGAAACAAATTTTGTTTGCCTAACTTCGTAATCGATGCAAGTTTGCATCACATCGGCTACGGAATGAATAATATCGTTTTGAATTTTGTTAGATAAATAACTCGGCCCCGGTTTGTCACTTTTCTAATGCTGCATATGCTTTTCTAAAACGACATCGTATTTTGAAATTAACGAGACCAGTTCTAAAAAATTGCCTTTATTTTTGAATATTTAATTTCGTTATTTTAAAAAGTCGCTAGTTTTTATTGTTGCTAAATCTTAAAAAAAGTTTCCAAACTCGTTAAAAATCTCCAAGATCTCACAACGTCGCTAAAACGGCAACACTGCAGAGTTGGCAAGATGACAAAGTCACGCATACGCGAGCAACTTCATACGAATGCAACTTCATACGAATGCCCGGCTTAAATCTTCCATACTGATCGATTTGTAGTCGCATAAAGTTCTAACTCGTTATACGGCACATCGCTATAAGTGCGAAAGTGACAGAGATAGTATTTGAAAGCCCGGTAAAAGCCGGTACGTGTAAGCGAGATAGATATAGCTCTCGCGTAGATGCTGCCAATGCGAAACTCTGCGCGCGCTGTGTGTAGTGTGGCATAGGTAGATACTTTGTGTTATTTTGATAAGAATTAAAGCGCGCGAACTTTTAAATAGTTCGGGTTTGATATTGATTCTCTATCGAGCATTTTAGTAAGGCATGCCTGGCTTTTCTGCTTGTATGAAGGTACCGCCACTGAAAAAGTGTGTATAGGCTTCCGTCTCGGCAAGAGCGGACTCAAGTCGTGTCATCTCGCTCCCACATTTTATGACCGCAGTCAACATGAATATGTTCGTTAAGTATAGAGCTGATGTGTAAAGATTTAAAGATATCTTGAGCTTATTGTGACATATTAAGTAGTTGAATGCAATAGGGGTCTTCAAATGCATTGCCCCAAACTACTTTTTTTTAAGTGTTTTATCAGACAATAATGTACCTAACCAAACCTAAAACACTATTGCATCACTGCTTACCATCAGCTGTGATTGCAGTCAAGCATTAGAAACTAGTTTATATCATTAAAAAAGCTAAATGTTTGCCTACAGTCAGTCTGAAATTGAGTACATCGATACAAGAAGTATGAATTAACGTAAGAGACATTTTGACGTTTTGCGTAAAATACCCTCACATCAATCATCGTAAGGTACATTTTTACATTTAACGTAAACGTCCCATAAGTTATTTCATATGTCCAGTATCGATATTATTATGTAAAAGGTATGCTCAAAAAGGTAACCCGCGAATTTTTTTGAAAAATGATTTGAAAAATTCTTTCGGTTTATGATTTTGGATATGTTACTTTTTATCCGATTATGGAGGGTTATGATTTTGACAGGCTATGTATGTATGTGAGTTTGTTCATCTGTTCCCACATAGCTCCTAATCTACTTATCGGAACTCGACGTATGAGGTATCGTTAGAACCGTCTTAATTGTCCGCTGAACATAGGTTACGTGACGTCTCACAAAACTTGATATGGCGCCCTCTAGCGGACAAAAAGTAATGTGTAAAAAATAAAAATGGAGATAAATACGCCGTGTTTGGTATCATTTGAAAGGGCTTTACTTGTACATTTCCAAAATATTGTTCAAATTTAAAGTGACGCCCTCTAGCGGAAAAGAAGTCATGTGTTAAAAAAAATGTTAAGATAAATACACCGTGTTTGATATCATTTGAAAGGGCTTCACTGGTACTTATCAAAATATATCATCAAAATTCAATGTGGCGCCCTCTGGTGGACAAAAGTTTACCATTATTAATTAGAAATTTTAAATTTAGCTTTTGCAAATGGTATAGAAGCACAGTGATTTAACACCAAAATAATTTAATTAAAAATAAGTAAAAAACTAAAACCCGACTACGACAAAAAAAAACGACGAAACTAAAAGTATGATACAAGATTTCCAGGATGCTGAAATAAACAAGGTAAAAAGAAAAGCCGTAGTCACACGTTATTAAAGTGTTTCGGTTGTTACCTATAACGTGTGACTGCGGCTTTTCTTTTTACCTTGTTTATTTCAGCATCCTGGAAATCTTGTTTCATACTTTTAGTTTCGTCGTTTTTTTTGTCGTAGTCGGGTTTTAGTTTTTTTACTTTTTTTTTTTAATAAAAACAATGAGTTAAGTTCCCAACTGGCATTTAAATCTTTAAAATCAGATGAGAGTTTCGACCATTTTTTTCTACTTAATCATTTTCCTTCCTACCCATATTTTTAAAGAACTCAAAAAGTAATTTATTGTTTTTTTTTTATATTAGTAGGTACAAATTTTGCACGCCTTTTGGTGTCAAGAAGTTGTTGTATTATACGATTATAGAAGCGAAATTGCTTAAATAAATGTTGCATAGATATTTAATTTGCAATATTATTAACCGACTTACAAAAAGGATTATCTGTATAACCCCGTCTGTTTTGTATTTATTGTAACAAATGTATATATTCTACATTAGCTCTGTACTATATTTTACAAACAAACATGAGATCTTTAGATTTATACACTAGTCGACCAAATTATTCAGTTAGGCTACTATCAGTTGGATGCGAGAATATGTAAAAGAGTTACCAAGGAACTTCAGTTGCCCTTTGCAAGCTAGGACCACGGTGACTGTTTTAAACACTGCCTTAGCCCAGAAGCCCTACCACGAGCTCTTAACGCGATCCATTTTACGACCTAAACTGAATTGTTAAAGGGATGGAGCTATATAGGATGACTGGCAATTAGTGTACGATACTTAAACAGGTCAATAATACCAAATCAGAGATTTTCAGGTAATTACCAGTCACCCTATATAGGATGTATAACTCCATCCCTCTTGCTCACACGGCCGACCCTGGTAGGTAATGAAACAAGGCTTAGACCAACAACCAACATATTCCACGTAATGTTGCCTGTCTCATAACTCGCAAGGAATTGGTTAATTGATGAAAGATCCATTAATAAACACATTGAATGCCACCTACGAGATATCACGTAGACGATTTTTTCTCATATGATACCTACTAGATATACCGTAGGACCTCTTTGGCTGTAGATGGCCTCTAATGAAAGTATTAGCATTGCTGGTGCCTAAGTACGAAATATCTCGTATACGATATATCTCGTATATGGCCACTGTTGGTTAACTTGATCAATAGAGACGCCAGCTACGAGATTTCTCCTATATTCAAATAGACCAATTATAGGCACTTTTGAATTGTCAAAATGACGGTCAGTCAAAAAAAAGTTAAGCTATCTATGATGATATGATGTATGGTGGGAACCGTATTTGTCTCTCTGAAATTCTTGACATTGAAATGTTGTTAATATTTTTAAAGAAAACATTATTTTGGTCGACTAATAAATATGGGATTAACATTAAATATGTGCATTATTAACTTTCTAAGTTCAGTTGTGATATATTATTATTTAATAGCTTTTCTATCGCTACTTACGAGTGCTGTTCAGCGAGCGCTGAGCTTCTGTTGAGATGTGTATGTCTACTTCAGTTATTAGTATTAAAATGCACTAACTATTATAAATATATGGGTTTTATTTACAAAATTTCCTATCCTTATTAACAGTTTCCGTTTACATTATGGAGTCTCTTGCATGACATGGAACTATATTTTCTGTTCATGTATGTATACTGTACTTCTTTCGAAATAAGATTTTTTAACCGACTTCAAAAAGGAGGAGGTTCTATGTTCGGCTGAATGTTTTTTTTTTTTGTATGTTCACCGATTTCTCGGTCAATTGTGGACCGATTTTGAAAATTTTTTTTTTCGATGAAATGTTATGCTTCCGAATTGGTCCCATAGAAATATTGTTATGATCTGATAATGAACTTCGAAGATATGGAACAGAACTCCTCGTAGGATCACAGCAGAACCGTCATAACAAGTAAAATTGCTTTATTTATACGTGAAGTCGATGACTAACTGAAAGAAGAGGGGGAATATATTGAACTGATCTGATGATGAAGCCTGAAGTTAGGCACCGGAAATCTGTAATAAATTAATGTAATCTAACCGTGTTTGGGATTATTAGAATTGTCATGAGATGCACTCTGGCTATAAGGTATTTAAGTATGGCTGAGGGGTACTTTTTAGTGGTGCTACCATAACTAAAAAGTCTAAAATAAAAAACTTTTTACAAAAAAAAAAAATCAACCGACTTGCAATGTAAATAAAACACTGAAAAGTGCAAAATATCTTTAATTTCGGAAGTCTGTGTTAACTAACGAAGAGGCAAATATATTATAGAAACACTTTCCGAAATTAAAGTTATTTTGCACTTTTCAGTTTTTTATTTACATTGAAGTCGGTTGTATTTTTTTTTGTAAAAAGTTTTTTATTTTAGTGTCTAATTGATATAAACCTTTTTTTACTGTCTGTTCAACCGATTTTGATTTCTATTACGTTGGTGGCATGATCAATTGCGGCTGCAGTAAATGGTATTGTAACCACTTTTTTGCTTTTAATGCCATCCTTATGCCGACAGAATAGAATTCAAAATCAGTTGAACGGAAAGTAAAAAAGGTTATTGCGAATGGAGTGTAACTTCATATAACGTCAGAAGCTAGTGAACAGTTCCAATTGGTCGTTTTCTATGAAGAAGAACCGGTGAGAAATTCCTATGGTAAGTATGGTAACCTACACTTATTAGAAAAATTCTAAGGAACTTAGACTTAGAACTTAGATTGGCCTGTTGGTCTAGTAGTTAGTGGCCCTGACTGCTATGCCGGAGGTCGTGGGTTCGATTCGCACCCAGGACAAAATGTTTGTGTGA
This sequence comes from Mythimna impura, assembly GCA_905147345.3. Classification (NCBI taxonomy): domain Eukaryota; kingdom Metazoa; phylum Arthropoda; class Insecta; order Lepidoptera; family Noctuidae; genus Mythimna; species Mythimna impura. The sequence continues at coordinate 20,147,935 of LR990360.1, read as the reverse complement.
TGAGCACGATCATTTGTTCTGTGTCTGGGTGTAATTTATGTATAATATGTATGTATTTAGAAATATATAAGTATGTTTATCAGTTGTCTAGTACTCATAACACAAGCTCTGCTTAGCTTGAGACTAGACGGCGTTGTGTGATAGTTGTGGAATATATAGGGTGACTGGTAATTAGTGACCGATACTTAAACACGTGATTGTACTCATGATTACAAACAACTTTCCCAAAGAAACTTTTTTAATTTCTCATTAGTTTTATCACAATAATATAACAGCTGTTTAAATACGCGCGCGCGCCTGTGACCGGCGACCGCTCAGCTGTTAGCCGCGTGACGCCGTCGTACCTACAATAGTGATAGAACACCCGCGCAGCTTGCAAACCCATAGGTGTACGTACCTAATCAGTGAATGTACCTACAAACTAGTGAGCAAATTAAAAAAATTTCTTTGGGAAAGTTGTTTGTAATCATGACTAAAATCATGTGTTTAAGTATCTGTCCCTAATTACCAGTCACCCTATATACAACGTGTTAATGAAATAACCCAAAACCTCGGACACCCCAACCGATTTTTATATTAATAGATTGATATGACATATAATTATTTATTTTTATAAATTATAGTAAAAGATATTTGTAAATGTTGTTGTCGCGCTACTTCTTACAGATTCGTAGCTCTATCGCCCGGCTCGCCAGCTCTAGCGCCCGCGCTGTTTGTTTACATCGCGTTGGACAGTAGTGTACAGCGTCGTTGAAAATATTAGAGGCGGCATGACAAATAATTATTTTTTGGAAAAAAAATAACCTATATTAAAAATTATTGTAATCGATTTTGCTGCCGATTCTAAACAAACTAGTTTCAGGTTTTGGGTTATTTCATTAACACCTTGTATTTATTATCTTGACGGAGATGAATGGGAAAGTTATATAACTAATAAAATATAAGAAGCCCCTTCTTATTTTTCCCATTACATAATTTAACTTAGTTTTTCGATTCCCTGTACTGTTGATGTTGATAACGTGATAACGATCTTCAAAGTCAACCACTACTGATAGCTTCTTCAAGTGCAGGTGATAAGTCGATGGCACACCGATCACAGGGTCACTGTCAGTACTTATCTGATAAATCCTCGATTCCCACTGGATTATTTATCATTGATTTTATTATCTTCCATGTATGTGTTGCCCTCGTCCATTCGCACTCCCACTCTCTATCTCACTCTATTAAATGACGGTACTTAGTGAAAGAAAAGGATAGAAGCCTAAAAAAGTGCGATTCAGTGCTGACAGATGTATATCAAACCTTATCCGACCCCGCCCATGTGTTTTGTAATCAATAATTCTTTAGATACGTCGAAAGAGTACATCCTTTTCTTACATCGAGGGATTTCAGATTTATGGAACCCTACATCACAATAATATATTTTTTTATCTAGTATTTAGAGGCTTCAGTGCACTCTGGGTGACTATGCCAGCCTCATGGGATCAATCCTATTGTAGCATAATGGGCATCCTGCAAGCTGCGATAGCAGACTGCAAGCCACCCATTACTCTACTCTATCCCCTACTCAATCTTCAAATATAGTTAATCACTCTATACTCATGTTCTTTGCCCCTCTCTATCCTTTCTCTTTTTCATACATCGTTTTAGGAAAATATAAATACTCTGCTTCTTCAGACATTGGCTGGCTCAGAATCATATTGATTCCACCATTGTGGAGATCGATATTTGGTAACAGGCTCCTCCTCAGTTCGCGATACTGGTCACATTTCACCATCACATGAATGATATGTTCGGGCACCTGACATGTATCGCACAGTGGCGATGATTTAATCCCCATTAAATGATAAAATTTGTTCAGTGGAACATGACCAGCCCGCAACCTGAGAGCAGCAACCAATGTCTCCCTGGAGAGGCTGGCAATCAGACTAATATTAGAAAGGCTAAACTTTGTGTGTATATGATACTTTTTTCCACGGGAGAATATTCCCTTGGGATAATTTTCAATTTACGCGTGGGCGAAGCCGTTGGCAGGAGTTAGTATCTAATATTTATTTTTAATATAAAGGTTTTATTGAAGTTATTTTGAACAAAGAACCCTTTGGCAAAAGTGGAGTTTTGTTGTACAAAGTACTATAGAGTCGAAAGCCCCGATCTCTTTTATTATTCTATAAGTCCTTGGCATCTTCTCGTAGGTATGAATAGTTTATTTTTTACCATTAGAATATGGATGTAGACATTATAATGTTTTTCGTAGTATTTGGTTGCAAACGCATAAAGTCCACCTTCCCGGCAAGCTTTGCAAGGTAGTCAACACTGCAATAAAATTCTCAGCTCCATTTTACCGAGATCGAACGTGTTTCAATGATTCCACATATAAGTCCAGTTTAGCAGACACTTGAGATAGAAAACTACACCAATTTTAAATCACAACATTCGCTAGGAATTAGACCTGTGTCGATCACGATTGATCGAATCTTTTTGATTCGATCGCAACCTGTACCCGAGCGATAGAATCACGAATCTCAAAAGCACCCGATCTTATTTGCCAAATTGGACTTTATTTTCATATATTTATGGTAACTAATTGCGTGCTCGTACAATCGATTGAGTCGTGCGTTCAATCACACAACATGACGTAACCAGCAAAATGTCTTCTATCTCTTTCGTTTACATACATGATGCAGTCACTTTCATTCATCTTACTCTTTTTCCAAAAGGAACCGGTTTGTATAGGATGGCTCGCGACACTGTCGATCGCGTGATTGAATTTTGTTTGAAGAGATCCAATCAGTTGCACTGGTAACTTATGACCCGCGAGTCGCGACACGTAATCTAAAAATCGGATCGCAATATTCAGGACGCAGTTATTCTTTATGAACTGCGACCCAAATGATCGAATCTTTTTAACCCGATCACCATACGAGTGGGTCATCTCATAATCGATCCGGGTTACGATAAATGATCGATCGATTCAGGTCTACTAGGAATTTGCGAATAATTAAAACAGCCACTGAACTTCACTCGAAGAAATCCCACCAAAACTCTTCCAGCACTTGATAACTATGAATATCAAAGGAATCCTTATATTATTACAATTATGAAAAAAACTTTTTACAAAAAAAAAAATAACCGACTTCATTAAAAAAAACACTAAAAGGATAAAAATAACTTTAATTTCGGAAGTCGGTGTTTCTCGGTATTGTTTGTTTCTTATTTAACAACATCAGATCAGTTTGATGATACCATTTTCAACGTAACTATTCAGAACCATTCATTTATTTGTATTGTCATAGTCGCATAACTATCTTCATTGTTATATCAATGTGAGTATGAAGTTCCGTTGACCGTTTCTGGTCTTCATCAGTTCCACTTCATCAAATGTTACTTTTTGACTGTAAATGCTTAAGTTCTCGATGAAAATATCAAAATCACTATATTGTTTGAGATTGCCTATAATATTTGAGGAGTTCCCTTGATTCCTCATGGATCCCATCATCAGAACTGGATTTTGAAAAAAATGGGACCAATCTGGAAGCATATCCTATAGAGGGAAAAAAAAAATTTTGCAAATCGGTCCATAAACGACGGAGTTCTGAGGTAACAAACATAAAAAAAAAATGATAAAAAAAAATACAAACGAATAATAACCTCCTCCTTTTTTTGAAGTCGGTTAAAAATATTATTATTATTATGCCCGAAAGCCCAATCTCTTTTCTTATCTTATACAACCAACCAGTATTGCCATATCCAACCAAAATCTACTAAAGGGTGACCACAATAAAAATCTAATTTCTTTGTAATAATTGGCTATAAATATATTTCATATAATACTATAACAATAATATCTAAAGTATAAGTACGGGTATCACAGTTAGTTACAGCATCTTAGAGGACAGGTCGAGTTCCAGTTGCATATCTTGAATCGATTCCTTCTTCAACAAAGGCTTGCGATCACTTTCTTTTGTCTTTTTTGTGTTTTTCTTGTTTTTCGTTGATCTGGAACAATAATTAAAATCGTGAATATATGGACTTAGATGTTTTTATAATGTGGGTACTTGGGTGGTTAGAAACGCATTTTCTACGATCGATTGTTGCACACTCCTTTTGCTTTGTTTACATTTAGAGTGAGTTGTACCAAGAGCTACATTGTAATTTCCATCAAATTTCATTTTAACAGTAACATTAACAATGACCTTTACGTATGTTCTTTTTTATACGTTGCTCCTATGAAACTCTGTCGACAAAGCGGCATCGTTGTGCCATCGTGTCCTTACCGCTTTGTGGACACTAGGCCTTAGCCTGCGATGCAATGTCACATTCGCAACCTTGAATATAAATGAATACTGCCGATGGGGAAAAGGTCTGTCACATGATGATGACTTTTCTATGTGAGAAATCCAATGACAACGCCCTAGGGTGGAGAGAGAGTGTCGACTATCTCTGACTAAGGGCCGACGCTACGTGTGCGCGGGCGCCCGCGGTCCCATACTGCAGGGCTCCGTGGCGGCGCCGCACGCCCACCCTCGCGAGCAGCCCCGTGCCGCTACGTAATAATACATTAAAGTTCTCCATCGACACAACTACATGTACACCGTTACAGTTAAACTAGCGACACTGCGCTGGTAATAATCCGGTGTCCGCGACGGAGACTCGAGCACAGGACACACGCGCATAGTCACGCGACGAGTGCCTGCTTAACGCAGCGTTGGCCCTTAAACCACACCTGTGTCCTTCAGTTGCCCTTTGCGTTCTTGGACCACGAGTTTCCTTTTCAGATTTTTTTCCCCGTGGCTCTAGAGGGCATCGTCCTACTGGGCGGGCGTCCTACTGAGCCTCTTCGGACTACTGACCTATTGATGACACCATCGGGGTGGTCCATCATGCGAATGATGTCAGCCTGGTCGGAGGAGTCCAGTGGCGCGACGGAGATGTCTCTCACTGCTCTGAACTTGCCGCAGTTGTTGAGATGCTCGTTCTCCAGGCGGAAGAAGTTCCAGATGAATCGTCTGGAAAAAAAGAATCGTCGTTTATACCGCGTACATTGAAAGACTGGAACAATTTGCCTGGAGCGGTCTTCCCATCCGATTTTTTGTCTTCAAGGTTAGAACGAATAGGCTCTTAATAAACTAGTGTGATTCACCATCATCGATTGCATCATTGCTTCCCATCAGGTGGGATCGCAGTCAAGCACTAGTTTATATCATTTAAAAAAATATATAATAAAGGAATGATAAACAGGACCAACCGTATATCAATAGCGATGTTTAGTATCCATTACCGATGCTCAATAAATGGATGACAATAATCAAAGCACGAATAAAATATCTACTTTATTTTGACGAACGAGATTAATTCATTAACCCCAAGCGAACGCCGGCGTTCGCTCTCTCATTGTCTTTCTATTGTGTCTCTAAATACGGTATTTGAAATGTTAAACTGTATTTTATTTATCTAACAACTAGCTTGTGCCAGCGGCTTCGCCCGCGCGAAAGCAGGTCTCTCCATAAAACTTTGGACCCCCGTTTCATCCCTTTAGGGGGTGAATTTTGGAAAATCCTCTCTTAGTGCTCGCCTACGTCATAAAAGGAATTTTTATTAAGGAATTTTAGGATTTGACGCTTCTAGTCCCAGTCAGTCAGTTTCTCCTTTTATTTATATATGTTACCGGCCAAACTAGATTTTAGGATAAACTAGTTTCGCCTAGGCCAAGCCAGTTGTCCCTACACGCATTTCTGGTTTGTTATAAAAAAAAATAACCACGAAGGTTAAAGCGGGAGCTCCGCTTCGCTCCGCACCCGCCTTAGCCTTCTAACCTAACCTGTCCGTGTCGGGGTGCCCTAAAATTCCGATCTCGCGTCGCTCGCTCTTGGACTAAAACTGGCTTGGCCTAGGCGAAACTAGTTGATCCTAAAATCTAGTTTGGCCGGTAACATATACATAAATTATTAATGTACACGCTCGTATTAAACTGTGGGTACCAATTAAAAGGATTGTTGAGAAGAATACGAAAAACAAATTTGTTATAAAAATTGAGTCGAAAGTCGAAAGCCCGATCTCTTTTCTTATTTTATACAACCTACCACTGTTGCCATATCCAACTAAAATTCCTACCACAATAAAAAATCGCATTTCTTTATAAGAATTGGCGATAAATATATAAAATCTACGTCACAATAAAACCAATACGGCCGATTTTTTTATAAATTGTTTTTTTTTTTTACGTTCTTTTTTTATGTATAGGCTCGCGTTTGACCACAATCGCACCTGATGGAAAGCGATGATGCGGCTGAAGATAGAGCACGCTTGCCTAGAAGCGACCTATTCAGTCTTAACTCAAAGACCGCTAGGTTATAGTTATCAGGAAACACAGACTCCGGCAGGGAATTCCACTCCTTAGCTGTTCTTTTAAATGTTATAATTAATATTTTTATTCACCTGAACACTTCAAGTGGCGATAGTATGGAGGTCATGGTCTCTGCGCTGACGTAGTTGTGCTCTGTTACTACAAACGATATCGTCCATATGAAGCGCAGCACGAAGTCTTCTATTATCGCAAAGTAGTAGAACTGGAAACAGAAGAGTTTTTAGTTAAAAAGGGTGGTTAAAGTTGATGTTTGGACGAAAAGGGCAGATTTGTTTAGGCATTGCTTGTATAAACAAATCGTACCCTTATTGCAAAAACCAACTATCTGCAATTTTTACTCAAATTAAAGTTAAATCCATTCATCCATTCGTCTCATCAAGATGAATCTACAGGTAAAACCGGTTATTAGCTACGACACTTGTTTACAAAGATAGCTTCGGCATTAAGTAAATAACCTACAAATTTGATTGAATATAATAGTAATAACATAATATAATAATACAAAAATGTTGGTGCATTTAGTTGGTTTTTGCAATAAGGGTACGAAATAAAGATATTTCCGACAATGTAATATAGCTTCTATTGACATAATTGACACGAGTATTTGAAAAATAAATGGGCAGTATGTTTCCCGTGACATCCACTACTCCGCACTGGGCCCGCGTGGTGTAATACGTTACGACCCATTCGCTCTCCTAGAGAAGATGCCTGAGTCCCAGCAGTGGGAATATTATAAGGCTAAATATGTTATGTTATTCTCCGTGCCTCAGTGGCAAAGTCCTAATACAAAGCGATCATCATCATTCACGTTAATAATAACTACATAATAAGTTAACGTAAGTATAATAATAAGTTAGAGTTAAATTGCTTATTAGTATTTTAGGCTAGATTGTGATCAATTACTAAGAAATTTGTTCTTAATAATGAAGGCAATGCGAACGGCAAACAATGGGTAGCTCGCCGTCCGGTCGTCCAGTAACCGTCAGGATCGAGCTCGTCGACGGCGCGTAGTGTTCCACGCGCGCCTCAAAGAGATGTCAGCAAACCGTAGGGGCCCAGCAGGGTCGAAGCCTACTGGGGCTACGGGTTGTATGAAAGAGAACCCCGGGGCTCTGGAACGAAAGCAAAGAAGGAACAGGAGTAGGTTTAAGTCAGTAAAAGTCTGACACTCACTCCCGCTCTGCCAAAGAGCGAGAGAAGACATTGGATGATTTCCCACCTAAAAAAAGGCAAAACAAAACATTCGTGTTGGGCCATACAGAATATAGCAATAATTTTATTAATTTATTTATTAATGTAATTCAATAATTTATCAATAATTTTATCAATGTTTCAATAATTTATTTAATCTAATGTATTTAATTTAATTTATTTATTATGTTATGACAATTTTAATTTTATTTAATTCTATAATATTACTATGGGTTAATTAATGCCTGAAATAAACGATAAATAAATAATAATAAAAAAATATAATTACTGAAATTAATGTAATACACTAAAATATTCAACCAGTAACTGTACACTATTATAATAGTCTCTTTTTGGAACAGTTCTTTTCCAGCATCCGACTATGAGATTAATTCTTAGGCCTATAGACACTCTTCTCAAGCCGGAACCATCCATCTGGTTTAGGCATCACACTATAAACTTTGCATTTCACTCGGGGACCCGCTTGCTCCAATGGCTATGAGGTCGGAATTAGGTAGAGTTAAACATGTACTTACACCGATTCCATACAGCGAAAGAAGAAAGTGTCTCAAATCTCGAGATTAATTTTAAAGAGCAGACTTTTTTTTATGACTCTTATCAAAATTATAGCAGAAAAAAAAATCTTCGTGCATTAATGACGAGGATGAGGAAGTGTATAAAGGAGAGGTCAAAAATGGGCTATCATTCCGAAGAAATTTGAACACCTATGTGTTATACCTTTTATGAAAGCTTATTTATTACGCTACTCGATCATGATTAAATATGAATTTTTTAGTCCTCCGTTTTTGTGAAAAGCTGAAAAATGTTTTAGTAAAAACTATTATTTTGATGATTATTTGTTCCTACGCAATAGAATTATTTAAAATGTAGCTAAAATTGCCGTATCTATTGAATACCTTAAGTTTTTATTATGATTTCAACTGCCGTTTTATGAAATAAAGACAAAACATAAGTATGATCATGATAATGCAATATCAAAACGTGTCGAACGAAGATCAAATCCGTAAATGTCAGATTGACATTTTGTCAACTTGACGTCTGACGTTGAAATAAACACACAGATACACTATACGTCATTGAGATACACACACCCTGATACAAAGTTATACTGTCACGTCGTTGCTAACCCTATAAAATGATTTATAGTGATACAAGTTTATATCTTTTCCACTTAACTTAAAAAAAAACGGAGGACTGAAAAATGTTATTTGAAGCTCAAAAAAATCAAGATAATTACGCTCTTTCAGCCTGTTTATGTCAGAATGCTGTTCAATTTTTTGATTATTTTTAGCCCAAGCTCCATACATTTTTTGAACGTCTCCTTTGTTAACCTTACCTCAGTTGACGTAGAGATCTTTTGCAATGAAAAATACTAATAAAACTTGTATGTTAATTATCTTTGTTTTATTTTTCTTATCTATCTCTGAGGTTTTTATTATTACATATTTATTTGTAATATTGTTGGCCACACGGGATTTTTTATTAGAAATCCCGGGAAAATCCATATTAATATCAACATTTCGATGCAAGTACATGAACAACTCTACCTAATTCCGACCTCTGGTTATCACTCACCCCTGGACTATACACGATCTCCTCTCGCAGGAACTTGTTCTCAGCGTTGGGTCCGCAGCTGAAGAGCCCCCAATCCATCTTGACGTCCCACGTATACGTGTAGAAGGAGGACACCAGCTGGCACGCGAACCACGCGTAGAGGAATGGGTTGTCGTACGAGTCCGTGTAGTTACCTGGAAGATGGATAGATGTCGTTTATTTCGTAAACTAATTTAACAAGTTTTAAGTTAAAAACATTTTTTTTTCATAGCATGCTATTATCGCTTTGTATAGTACTCATCAAGACTATTCTGAAGAGTTCAAACACAATTTGTGGAGCTAGGATGCGTTAGACTTTTATTGTCTAAAACCCGCTCTTATGTTCCTTCTTTGCCTTGCGTCCCAAGTTCCCTTCTGCGTCTAAGTAGTTCCGATGGCCACTATCCGGCTCCATCATCAGACCAGCTCCTTAGTTGGGTTATACAAATACTGACAAATGCACTGACTGGACTGGTCGATTCAAATCTGTGTGGTTCTTTCCTCAAATATTCCGTATGATTTGACCATTACATGTTTGCTGTAAGGACTTTAAAAGAGACTTTGACCCCTGTTTATTTCGGTGTTTCTTCTCAGAGTAGTCAGCTAGGAAACACCGGCTTCATCTAGTAAAAATTGACGAAAAAATTGACGTGTAAAAGTGTTTTTTAAAACTTATATTTAGTACCAAGCGTTTTCGGCCAAGTTAAATAGGTATACCAAATTACAGCACGATCGATTAGGTGTGACAGTTTCTAAATCCATTTGCAAGATTAACCCTAAACATACAACAAATTTAAAAAAAAAAACTTGTAAAAAAAATATACATATTATTTAAAACTAACAAGAAGACACAAGTCCAGTTTGAACAAAAAATTAAACGTTCAAAAATCCCGGAATTTAATCGTCATGTAGTCAGGAGGTATTATCAATCCTTTGTTACTAAGACCCGTGCCTTACTGAGATGCCATGGCGGTGCTGCCAATTCGCGTAGCCAAGAAAATGAATGCAGCTCTATGGCGTTTACCTCACCTGGCCACTGTTAGTAGTCCTGTCTGTAGTCAACCATACATATTTTTGACATCATGACCTGGCTACACCGCCATGGCGTCCAAGTGAGGCTTGGCACTCTTAGGCTCCTCGCCCACGGCGACTTTTTGTAGCGATGCTGTAGCGCCTTAGTAGCGCGTTGGCATCTTTTCTATAGCGCTTGCAAATGCGACTACGCGCGTTAGTAGTACAAAAAGTCGCCGTGGGCGAGGGGCTATACTTCCACGTCTATTTTGACCTTTGATTATTATAGCTAGCCCGTATTGTCCCACTGCTGGGCAAAGGCCTTCCTCCACTCTTTCCAACGATCACGGTTCCTCGTTTTCTCATTCCAATTCTTAAGGAAGCCATCCAGGTCGTCCCGCCATCTCCTTCGTGGGCCCGCGTCGCTATGTCCGGGCACCAATCCTGTGTACTGCGCTCCAAAACGCAAATCATTGATGTCGCTCAAAAGGCTGGCCAACTTTAATGGAACTTAAAGTAAATACTTACTACTATAAATAGTCCTAAGCGTCGCAAACAGTACCACGAAGAACGTGGTGGAATACTTCCCAGCGTTCACCAGATGCGGGAAGGCCTCGCGACTGTCCCGGTACCGGCGCAGACACTGGAAGAAACGCGTCCAAGCCGGGACGATGTTCACGAGCGCACGGGTTATTACGAACCATTGCGCTGTTTCGAAGGTCACTGGAAAAAGAAAAATATTATCTATATATGTCTATAAAAGGAGAAACTGACTGACTGACATATCAACGCTAAGCCGAAATTACTAAGACTAGTAGCGTGTAATTTTGCACAAAGCTTCCTTTAATGACGTAGGCGAGCACTAAGATAGGATTTTCCAAAATTCACCCCCTAAGGGGATGAAACGGGGGATCAAAATTTGTATGGAGAAACGTACATTCACGCGGGCGAAGCCGCTGTTAGAAGCTAGTTGCTTTATAAATCCACTAGCTGACACGACAAACTTTGTTCTACCATACAAATTATCAAAGAAAACATGGGGGGTGGGGGTAGGAGAGTAAAAATAGCCTATGACCTATTCTCAGACCTACCAAATATACATAAAAAAATCATAATACAGTTTCTGAGGAGCATGGCCTTGTAATGTTTCCACTGCTAGGTCTCCGGCCACCCCTCTACGAGAGGGAATGGGCCGTAATCCACCACGCGGGTCCGGTACAAATTGGTGGATGGCACATGTCTTTAAACTTTTGGTTTCTAGGACGTGCCGGTTTCCTCACGATGTTTTCCTTCACCATTTTGAGAGCAGTGTTGATGAAATAAATTAAACAAAATAATGCGCCTGGTTGGGTTCGAATCCGCGACCTACAACTTGAAAGTCGGGGGTATTTACTACTCGGCCACCACAGCTCATAACTGGTCAACTAGGCGTTTATTCCACAACTTTCACACAACATGATCTAGTCCCAAACTAAGCAAATCCGAGCTTGTGCTATGAGTACTAGACAACTGATAAACCTACTTATATATTTCTAAATACATACATATTATAGATAAATTACACCCAGACACAGAACAAATGATCGAGGATTACCGACATAGCAGTCAGGGTCTAAAGTTTGGAATTAATATTTGAATAGCGTGAAATAATTTGCTTCTTTTACTTACCATTCACATTAAACCAGTCACTGCCCGTGGTGTAGAAGGCGATAAGATAGTGGAAGTCTAAGAAGGCCGCAACGAACGAGTTCCACTGGTCAGCCAGCCAGAAGTCCGCGAACAGCACCGGCATAAACGGAGCCGCTAGGATACGGCCCTGGAACAAGAAATATGGAAGTTGAAACAACACTTTTCATTTTAAAAGGCAGCGGCTTCGACTGAACATTAATTTACGGGAACGTACAGACAATTGGGTACCCCTGTCACATTAAATGTGGTGACCATGGAAGCCACACTAATACTACTAACTTGCAAACTGGCATGTTATACTTTTAAGGTTTATGGTAAAAAAAGCATAGTTGTAGAGATTCGAAACATAATTGATTAGAGATGGTCAAACAAGAAAAGTTTAAGCCAATGAGATATTTTATTTAGATAATGTAAAAAGAGCGCTTCTAATACTATAATCATAATTAATTGAAATAGAAGCCTTTTCATTTGCGTTCCCATATCACAATGCCTTAGAAAAGGGGGGTGTGACTGTCCGTATTACCGGAATAAAGTGATAGGACCATAATAACCAACATATAGTCCAGGTTATAGTCTACCTGTATGTCATTTTTTCCCAAATCTGTTGAGGCACTAGGGCGTGATTAATTAACAAACATAAAGACTAGCATATTTATAAGACCTTGAGCCTGTTTAGGGGGGTCTGGAAGAAGGTGTTATCCACCCTTCTCCAACGTCCGGGGCGCTGGCGTGGGAAGAGAAAGCATTTGTTATCTCCCTTTCCGCAGCCACCTTTCGTGAGATGAAATTCTCGTAGTGGGAGATCACCACATCACAGGACTTTACACAGCCGACAATGGAATGAACCACGGGCGGCAGCGGCAGTTCGCTTCCGACTTCCGAAACGAGGTCACGTTGCAGCTTCTCCCATGCAGCACACTCGGCCAGTGTATACCACGCCGTGTCGTCTGCACAGAGGCCCCAGTGTCATTAGGAGGCCAACATCAACCACATATTTGAAGACATAACGCTTGTTCAAATATGTGGTTCTCTTGTACTGCTCGCTTACTCCCAGAGAGAGGAGACCTGAGACCCAGCAGTGGGAATGGGAACATCATAAGCCTTAATTAAATTTTAATACTAAGGTAAAGGCTCGAGGCATTTGTGGTCTCATAGCATTAGTTCGGGTCGAAATTATCCAAACACATAATTGGGAAAAGGCAGACAATGAAGTTTATTTATTTATTTAATTCTTTATTCACACAAGAGTACAGAGGCCGACTGGACACCATGGCGGCAAGACCAGTTGCGAAGTGTCAGACTGTTACTGACTAAAAACCCACTCCTGTTTCTTCTTTGCCTTCGTCCCAGGGCCCCGGGTTTCACTTTCACACTACCCGTAGCCCCAGTAGGCTTCGACCCTGCTGGGCCCCTACAATTTGCTGACATCTCCCTGAGGCGCGCGTGGAACAATACGCGCCATCGACAACTTGGGCTCGGTCCGGACGGTTACCGGACGGCCGGACAGTGAGCTACCCATTGCTCGCTGTCCGCGGTATCAGAGTTCTCCGCGCGATTAGAATATATACAACCGGCCTAATTCAACTATCGGACAGTTGCCCAAACACAAGACCCGTCTGGTCGGATTATCCTCCCTTTTCAACGGAGGTTTAGTTAGGTTTGCTTCAAATGACTTCTCCTGCTCTGGGTGGAGCAAGAAGACGTGACTTTTGCTGATTAATACCCGCCTGTGTTTCGAACAATCCCGCAGCCCCAACATGCACGATAATAACCCCTTCTCCTAATAACGTTAAAATAAATATTATGATAAAATCTAAATTCTAATTTAAACCTTGAAACAATGACATAAGACTCAAATAAATTTAACATACATGTCGAGTATTAAAAACAAATTCCTAACGTAGCCTGTCACAACACATTAGCTCCATTCAAGTGAAATAAACGAGTAATTGAGAACTATTAAGAAGTCAATCGTGTATGTCTTTGTCGGCATTACTGAGCGATTAGTACAATGAGACTGGAACGAGTTTAGTATACAGCTGTTTCTTTCAAAGGATTTAGTAAATTTCTTGTTTAGAATTTTTTGACAAGGTTGGTAAACTATAATAATAATAATAAATTATTTATTGCCCAAAGAAAAGAAAATACATGACTTGTTACATTTATGTTTGAGTTCTTTTTACATATTTTGTGAATAATGTCCCCCCCCTATGCTAGGAAAGTCCTGTGTTATAGGAGACAACCATTCGTTCATTTTTACAATTACCAGAATTCGATAAACCAAACGTGTAACAATAACAATAATTTATATACGTGTGAGCACGCTAGTATGTATGAGAAAGTGTGTGTGTGAGAGGTAGAGTGTGATGTTGTGTGTGTGTGTGTGTGTAAGTGATGGTATGAGTGTGATGGTGTCTGCGCGTGTGTATGATGATTATATTAAAGATTTATGTGGATGAGGGTAAAAAAAACCTTATAAACTCTGGTTGTATATATTACAAGGTTCTACCGGCGGCATCGCCCTCGTCAAAGTAGGTTTCGCCATACAAACTTTGGACCCCCGTTTCATTAAGTAGGGGGTGAATTTTGGAAAATCCTTTCTTTATCTTTGCATAAATCATAAAAAGAAACCTCCGTGCATAATTACAGCATTTTAGGTCCAAGGAGTCAATGAGTGAGTTAGGACTTTTCCTTTTATATATTTTACTAGCTTTTGCCCGCGGCTTCGCTCCCGTTAACTGACTACTCTATTCGCTCTATCCTACTCCACCCTACTCTACTCTACTCTACCCTACTACCAATTTTTTAAATTTTTTCTTTCATAGGATTCTTCCCCTGACTATAACAAACACAACAACAAAAAAATAGTGAAATCGGTCTAGCCGTTCCCGCGTGATGGCGTGACCAAGGGAAATAGGGATTCATTTATATATATATATATATAGATATATGTATATAAATATATAAAGAATGAGAACATTAGTACAAGTTCTATTTAAAACACGATTTATGTTATGACGCCGACCTCTAACTAGCTACGTACATGTGTATGAGAATCTCGCAACTGGATTTTCACCTACTTCCAGATGTCTCATTAATGTTGTTTAGTCTTTACGTTGCGAGAACTGCGACAGTATGATTTGTTTGACGTTTATGACCTGATGTATGCCAATTAGATACAACATTTCTTGTCAGCCCTTGTAAAATACACTATAGTGGTTTCTGAATATTATCATCAGCCAGTTCTAAGCCAGTGGTTCTCATAGTTGGCTGGATTGACCGAATTAAAACATCCCAAATCAGAACTCATATATTTGCTTACAAGCTGTCCAAGTAAGTTTTTTTTTATTGTCGATAGGCTCACGCTTGACCACTATTTTACCTGGTGGAAAGCGATGATGTGGTCGATGATGGAGCACCCTTGCCTAGAAGGTAAACTATTCACTCTTGACTTAAAGAAACCCAGGTTGTAGCAATCAGGAAACACAGACTCCGGCAGGGAATTTCCTACAGTTATGCTAAGTTAAATATTAATTCCGTTTAGTGAAAAGGAGGTTTAGACGTAGCGTTGGAAGGCCTCCTACAAGGTGGACCGATGACTTGGTAACGGTTACGGGAGTCCTATGGATGCGAGACGCACAGGACCGTTCGTTGTGGCGACGCTTGGGGGAGGCCTATGTCCAGCAGTGGACGTCTTTCGAGTGAAATGATGATGATGATGATGATGAAAAGGAGGTTTTAGTAGTTTAGATGTCGGCATTTCAGGGCGTATCTAACATTTGCTCGCGATCCAACAAAAGGGTCGCGACCTATAGTTTGAGAAATACTGGTTTAAGCTTTCCCCAACTATGTTTTTTTTTTCTTTTAGTTGGGAAATCATCCGCACTATGGCGGAGCGCGAGGGCGTGCCTGACTTCTACTGACTAAAACCCACTCCTGTGTTCCTTCTTTGCCTTCGTTCCAGGGAACCGGCGTTCTCTTTCGCACAACCCATGGACCCAGTAGGCTTAGAGCCTGCTGGGCCCCTACAGTTTTGCTGACATCTACTTGAGGCGCGTGGAACACTACGCGCCGTCAACGACTCGGGACGGTTACCAGACGACCGGACGGCAAGCTATAGCTCTATGACCTGATCTATTGCTCGCCGTCCGCAAGCCCACGCCTATGGTGGCTGAAAATCGGTGTCGAGATCCCGAGGCTGGGGCGTGAGGACGGCCGTTCTCTCACGCATGCGGCCCCCTCCTTCGCTAGCATTACTGCTTCGCAGGAGGCGACCGCGTGTCATTATTGCTCGTTCCGTACCATGGCCCGGTACCCAACTATGTAAAGATTGGCTTAGAGACTAACCGAATGAGACAGAATAACATTATTATACATGAAGCATTTACCTATCTGACCCTCACAACCTACTAGAAGATATGATACCTCTTGCTAAAGTAAAATGAGTATAGAAGCTCATAAGTTAATAATAGTAATAAAAGCTGGATAAACTGGCCTCTTATTCGAAACTCTGTACTCTGCTAATTAAGAGTGTTCGGTTTAAAATATCTTTATTCCCATTAAGATACCAATTGTCACTTACATGAGAACATTAAAAAATGTAAATAAGAAGTAGTAATATTGTCCCAGTGTGGGTACATGAAAAATACATTATTAGTTGTCAACAAGTTAAAGGAATTGGATTCTGCATTCCTAAGATAAAGCGGTTGCCCAAGTTAAAAGACGCTAGTCTAGTGCCATTTAAAAATAAGTTGTAAGATGATAAAATGACATTAATATAGTCACAGTATAGATATATGGAACAGTACGGAAACTATCTACAAATGTTCAAAACGGCTCACTCACACAAACATAGGCATCGACGAGACTCCTAAGCGGCATTCGCTACTGACAGGACCGCGAGTAACGCTTAGGAGTCTCGTCGATGCGTATGTTTGTGTGAGTGTGCCGTTTCGAATATTTGTAGGTAGGTTCCGTACTGTTCCATATATCTATACTGTGATATAGTGTACCGCTATTGTAAATATGGTTGATTAATTTGTTTTTAAAACTACTTAATGAAGTGTTGCCACCCATCACTATCGGAATAGTGATACATCACAATATAATATTATAAAGGCGAAAGTTTGTATGAATGTGTATGTTTGTTACTCCTTCATGCTCAAACGGCTCCTGCCAGACCCACAGAGAATTTTTGAAAGGAATACCGAGGTCCTCGAACCCAAAGGTCAAGGCGTCTGACACGTCATCTCGCTCCACCCTTGACAGAGAGAAGGCATTGGATGATTTCCCACCTCATAAATAAAAGAAAAAAAAAAACCACTCAAACGGTTGAACGGATTTGAGTGAATTCGGCACACGGGTAGACCATGTCCTGGAACTAAACAGCACATAGGATACTTTTTATCCCGGGAGTAAGTTCTCTTGAAATAATTTTCTACTTTCACTCGGGTGAAGCCGCTGGTTAATAGAAGCTAATCTTCTATATATAGGGTGACTGGCAATTAGTGTACGATACTGAAACACGTGATTGTGCTCATGATAACAAACATTTTTTATTATGGGAGCAAAGCCGAAATCGCGAAAAAAATATCAGCTGTTCAGTACATTAGGCAAACATAAATGTACTGAACAGCTGTTTTTTTTTTTTAATTAGTGACCGATACTTAAACACATGATTGTACTCATGATTACAAACAACTTTCCCAAAGAAACTTTTTTTATATTCTCATTAGTTTTATCACAATAATAAAACAGCTGTTTAAATACGTGCGCGCGCCTGCGACCGGCGACCGCTCAGCTGTTAGCCGCGAGACGCCGTCGTACCTGCAATAGTTATAGAACACCCGCGCAGCTTGCAAACCCATAGGTGTACGTACCTAATCAGTGAATGTACCTACAAACTAGTGAGTTTATAAAAAAAGTTTGTTTGGGAAAGTTGTTTCGTGTTTAAGTATCGGTCACTAATTACCAGTCACCCTATATACACCCTTAGTTTTAATTAGTACAAAAAAAATAAGGCTCTGTCCGTACCTGTTACTCTTTACGATCATATTTGTGTAGTCAAAACTAAAAAAATAAAATCCTAAAATTGTCCACGGAGTTTTTCCATAACTGATAAATTCATAATAGAATCAACATTCATAACAATTGCTACTAGAAAATACTACGTGCAGTGTTTTTCCATTTTAATCGTCATTTATTCATTCATAAATCAATTGCCTGTACAATATTTTCATAAGTTGAGTGACATTTTGGGATGTGAACAAACGCTCATAACTTTGCTGTTTATGAACATAATTTTTTGAGACTTTTCTTAAATAATAACAAGACCTTTTCTAATAAGCCCTTAAAGTATTTGTATTAATGAAAAAAAAAAAGTAAAAAACTAAAACCCGACTACGACAAAAAAAAATGACGCTGAAAAAGTATGAAACAAGATTTTCAAGATGCTGAAATAGACAAGGTAACTGGAAAAACAAGAATAGAACAAAAAGAAAAGCCGTAGTCACACGTTATAGGTAGGTAATAATCGAAACACTTTAATAACGTGTGACTAAGTACAAACACGGTATATTTATCTTAATTTTTTTTTAAACATGACCTTTTGTCCGCTAGAGGGCGTCACTTTATATTTGAGCAATATATTGGAAATGTACAAGTGAAGCCCTTTCAAATGATACGAAACACGACATATTTATCGTATTTTTTTTAATACAATACTTTTTGTCTGCTAGAGGGCGCCACATTGAATATTGATGATATTTTTTGATAAGTACTAGCGAAGCCCTTTCAAATGATATCAAACACGGTATATTTATCTTAATTTTTTTTTTAAACATGACCTTCAGTCCGCTAGAGGGCGTCACTTTAAATTTGAGCAATATATTGGAAATGTACAAGTGAAGCCCTTTCAAATGATACCAAACACAGCGTATTTTACTCCATATTTTTTTTTAACACATTACTTTTTGTCCGCTAGAGGGCGCCATATCAATTTTTGTGACACGTCACGTAGCCTATGTTCAGCGGACAATTAAGACGGTTCTAACGATACCTCATACGTCAAGTTCCGATAAGTAGATTAGGAGCTATGAGGGAACAGATGAACAAACTCACATACATACATAGCCTGTCAAAATCATAACCCTCCGTAGTCGGGTAAAAATAGGGGTGTATAAAAACGAAATACCACTCACTGAATAATCACGAAATCTCAGAAACTATAACACCTAGAAACGTAAAATTTGGCAGGTAGGTTCCTTATAGGGTGTAGACATCCGCTAAGAACGGATTTTCGGAAATTCACCCCCTAAGGAGATGAAACGGGGGTCCAAAGTCTGTATGGAGAAACCGACTTTCACGCGGGCGAAACCGCTGGCAGAAGCTAGTCAATACCTACATATAATAAATCTGTGGAAGTGTTAAGTTGTGCGCGCATCACGTAAAATGTACGAAATCGATGTTGATAATTTTTATACATTAAAATTGTGTGTAACTTGATATATTACTTAGGCTTTGTTTCATCGCAGTCGGTTGACTATATCGAAAGATATACTTACTACATTCATTGACTGATAGGCAGTAAAAAGTTCTCCGGGTCAGCTAGTAGAATATAATATACACAAAAAAATATAAGACTTAAAAACTTAGAATACTTACACATATCCTCAAAAACCAAAACCGTGCTTCATGTCGGAACACCTTCAGCGGGTTCATGAGAAAGGCCACCATTATAATCACCAAAGCGAGCGGATTCACAAACGGCGGTATACTCAAACTCGCACTGTATATAAAACTTAATATGCTTAAAGCCCATATAACTCCAAAAATGGCCGCCAACTCCATCAAGTGTTGTTCAGAAAGGTGATTCCGGGGGTCTAACTCGAAGATCAGTACGTGGTTGACACCCGAAGATCGCCATCCATATACATTTATGCCGATTAGGAATATAAACTCGACTAATAGGAATGGGCCTCGGTACAGTCTAAAGGCAGTCTTGAAATTTTCCGTGCCACCCTCGTGGAATAGTGCTGAAACAAATGCGTGAGTTGGTATTTATTTGCATAAATTGTAGACATTGCAGGTGTATAATCTAAGTTATGGCATAAAAAAAAAATTAAGGTTCATCATCACTAATAGCCCGACTTCGCCCACAGCTGGGTAAGTTCTCTAATAATACAGCTTATGTTTTTTCTTCTATATAGTACCTAAGTCTTTTTAAAAAGACTGCGGGGTCGAAACAGTTACTGCGGCCCTAGAACGCAAAAGGTTACTGAAGGATGAAGGAAGGTGAGTTTTAGTCAGTAAAACTCTGACACTCCCTCTTGTTCCAAAACAATAAAGGCCTTTATAGCAGAAACGAGAATTAACAACACAATATATGAACACGAACTGTGCATTAGAGCTTTGATTTTCAATATTAAAACTTATTTTTGTATTAAGATAAAATGACAACTACAACTCAAAATTGGTTGTAAATTTGCTCAAAATAATAAAGAACACTATTAAGTAATCATTAAACCGTCGACATACAACGATTGCACTACGCACTGACTTAGGACATCACTCATACAAAAGTGCCCATTGTCCTTTCAAGTTTTTATTTTTTAATATTAAGTAGCTTGAGATAATATGATTACGCGTCGTGTGTTTTTTTTTTTTTTTTTTTTAATAATATTACGCGTGTAAAAGCGTTTCATATTTTTATCTTTTATAACCGACTTTGCGTAAACAAAGACAGGGTTATGTTTTCTTTATAAGAAATTAAAAAGTAAGAATTTATTTATCATACATAGAATAGAAGTTCAAAAGCTTGTTAAAATGAAAGTAATAGGTAGTTTTTTTTGGTGGATCAATGACCGCGCAACCTACAAATGCCAATACACGAAATACGGGCTTCCCCGTATCAACGATCATCCGCGTGAAACTAGTAAAACAGCACATTGCCACAATCACAGTCACAATTTCGAGTTTTTTTTTGTGTGTGAAACCTTAATACTTTTCCTAAAATTAAAGTAGCATAAGTTACTCCTTATAACATCAGCTATCTATCATTATAAGTCCTGTCTAAGTCAGTCCAGCCGTTTCAGAGATTAGGCGGAACAAACAGACATTTCAATTTTATTTATAGCATGTATGTACTGTGTATGTATGTATAAATGAATAATACGTTTTATTTGATCATATTTAAAAACGTGTGTTTTACTAGCAATTAGGATTATATTGTCCAAAAATATAAACTAAGTTTAGATTGTAAATTGCTAAATTAAAAAAAAAACCTTGCCATTTTATTTACGACGCTTACAGCAGTTTACAATAAATTACGGTTCATTTTTATTATTGGAAGGCCCATCTTCAGTATTGGTCGCCTACGAGCTGTCAAGATGATGAATATCAAGCCAATATTCTTTGAAGTTTTCTTTTTATGATTAATAAACTTCAAAAGTGTATTTACCGATTCACAAATATTTTGGGCTGGACAATTTATGGATCGAAAATAAACCAAAAATTTTACAAAACTAATTTGTAGCCCATACGAAGAAATACCATCAAGTTCATCTGGCTATGATTTATTATTCTTATTTATAGGTTGCATAACAATTTTTACGTTGTGTCGGAATATTACACTTAACTACAAAACAACGACGATTAGAATTCAAATCATTGTACAAAACAAAATAATTATTTCAAATGACATATCTTGCAATTCCTCTGTATGTCAAATATAATCAAATATTAGAACATGAAAACAAATAAATTTCAGATCCCATATTATAAATGATGTCAAATAAATAGATACTATTTAATCTAACCTTGAAGACACCTAAATTATAATCGGGCGGGAAAACCGCAGAAGGTAATTTATTCCAGTCCTTAAATATACACGGTATATTAAACGACGAGGCGAAACGCTTAGTCCGGACCGTAGAGGTGTCAACAATGTAAGGGTGGACACTCGCCGTACGTCGGATTGTCTAATGGTAGAAAGATGATGGCGGAACCAAGTCATATAATTCCCGCGCATACTTTTCAATATGCATCCGAAAGTCTTGCTGATCTGCGCTTGTGCTCCAGGCTTTGTAGATAGTCTTATTCAAACCTGGATCAACAAATAAGCCTCTTCGGTGTCAATAATTCTTCAATGGCAATAAACACGGCCGATATAGAAACGGCTAAGAGGGAATTACTTAATACCCATTAAAGTCCGTTTGGATTAAGCTGGAGAACACAAATTATTTTTCACTAGCTTTTGTCCGCAGTTTCGCCCGCATACATAAAATGTAGCCTATGTCACTCAGAAATAAAGCATCTTTCTATCGGAGAAAAAATTTTCGCAATCGGATCAGTACTTTCAGAGATTACCTACCACCTACGGCACCTACAAAAAAAAAAAAAACAAACTAGCTCTTTATAATATTAGTGTAGATTACCAAGCAATTATGACAATTTATAACTTGCTAAGACTTACTTAATTCTTTCCAAGTGTGCCATCAAACTATTTGATAGCCCTTCATAAAAAAGAGCTACCTAAAAACCATCGTAAAATTTCCATGTTTAAACTTGATCCCCTAATGATATCATTTCTTTAATCCCTGAATAGACAATCACTAGACTTTTATTACTGAAGGTTGTTGGGACACGATAAGGTTTAATCTTTTATCTTTACATTTGCATAAGATGCTGGTCAGTAAAAGATAAGTTTAATTTACACAATATTTATAGAGATTTCTGCATATCTGTTGGGGAAATATTACAGTATCTTGGGATAACAAAGATTAGGTGAAGATATATATTGTGTAATATATTGTAAGCAAGGTAGAGATTTTATAGATTTATTGTTACCTAGTTACTAAACTAGTTTTCACGGCCGAAACCGAAACTGTAACTTTTATCATGTGTCATGTTATTGAAGAGGAAAAAATAGTCACTCAGTCAGGCTCCTTTTATTTTTTTTTAAATCATGTATTACTATTTTATACTATCTGACTCGGCAAACGTTGTTCTACCATGTAATTTATCAAAGAAAATAATGAAAGGTGGGGGTAGGAACGTAAAAAATAGTCTATGACTTTTCTTAGACCAGCCAAGTTGCAAACGATAAACGTGAACGCTTAGTAATCTCCAATAGATTTTCATTCAATTTCCAACTTTATACCTAAGGGCATAAAGTTGAAAATCTATTAAAGACTACTGAGCGTTAGCGACCGGAACGAACGAAAACACTATGTAATCTTCAATAGATTTTCAACTTTATATCCAATAGCATAAAGTTGAAAATCTATTAAAGACTACTGAGAGTTTACGTTTATCGTTTGTGACTTGGCTAGGGGGGCAGTAGGTCTAAGAAAAGGAAAGGGGTCTTTATGAAATTTACCCAAAAATGTTTTATAAAGATCGGTCAAGGTGTTTCGGAGGAATTTGATAGCGAACACGGTGCTAACGGTATTTTTATGTATTAGATTAATCATGCAGTCATTATATGTCTAAAAATATTTGAATTACAAAACAAAATTATCTTTTGCCTGATAAATAAAGTGTAACATAACAATATGTCCGATCGCAGCACGACACCCCGAATTCGATCCCGAATTCAGTTTCAGTTACGGGCGTACTTTCGGTTGGATAGCTACCGAAACCTAAACTAAGCTCAACTAAGCTGACCCAGGCTTTTTTTTTTGTCAACACTAAGCCGAAACTGGAACCAAAAGTTCAGTCGAACACTATTTATTGTTGACATGATAAAAAAAACTGGGCAAGTGCGAGTCGGACTCGCGCCATGAGGGTTCCGTACAAAGTTACCCATGTAAATAGTTCAATTCCGGAATGGAGTCTCGGAAGATTTTTCCGAACCGCAAAAAAATCTTGTGACGTAACAACAAGTTTACAGTTTTCAGATTTATTTCTATACTTGTGCTATAAGACCTTGCTTTATGCCAAATTTCAGGATTCTGGGTCAACGGAAAGTACCCTATGAATTTTGATTTCCTCGAGATTGTCGAAATGTACGTTTTTTGCCACATAAACCAAAGTAAGTATCTTCTTTTCTCGTTAACTTACAACTTTGATTTTTTTACAGCTTCAAGAGTCCGCAGACTTGATTATATGGTTTTAATTTCAACTCGATACCTCCACGCGTTCCCGAGATAAAGGGTCTTGACAGACAGACAGACGGACGGACAACAAAGTGCTCCTATAAAGGTTCCGTTTTATTCGTTTTGAGGTACGGAACCCAAAAAAAATATATAAAAAAGTTTTGCTTGCTCATGGCTGTACTTAAAACAATTATATTGATGACTTAAAAAATATAACCTTCTTTCTGCCGTAGTTTTGTTGTTGGTTGAAAGAGGTCAATTGACTAGATTAATGGCCCCGATTGTAATTTCTAGATCTTTAACTGTCGTTACAGATAGAAGCTAGAAAATCTGACACCAGACTTGCCAAGGGATACTGTGTTATTCAGTCAAGTGGTTGTGGAGGTCAGATAGGGAATGGCTCAATGTAAAATAGTGGTCCACAGGTGCATTCGGTTAGACTGGAAACGACTCTAACATAGGGGGTTACCATGACATTCAAAGATTTCTTCATTCTTATTTTAAAGATTGTTTCATTCTTAATTCAGTGTGGGTAAGAGACAGAGCTATACAGGTTGTCTAGCGCCATCTCTTATCCACACTGGAAATAAGAATGAAACAATCTTACTTTAAACGTCATGGTACAGGTCATAGTTGGTAAAAAGCTAGGCAGATTGATTGAATGCCTGTACAAAATTGTACACTGTAACTTCCTCTCTAATGTGATCACCCTCTATCACTCAATGATTTGCTAGAAGAAAACTCAACGCTAAATTAAGCTCGCCTATGCATGAACTCTTTTATCGCTGTATGTTATAACTTGTTCTAGTGTTTAATTAAGAATGAAATAAGAATAAATTTTAAGGAACGTATGGCGCTTCCTGGACACTTCTGGTCTCGATACCTATTTGCTGAACAGCTAAAATTTTTCTGATATTGTACGCCCTTGACTTCTGTCTACACGAGAGATGATTTTCGCAATTACTATATTAATACTATGACCGGAACATTTTATCAATCAATTATACATGCGGCCAATTAATCTGCGATATACATTCATTAATAGCACTTTAGCCCGTCTTTATTATGACAAATCAATGTATTATAATCAAAACGATGATTAATTTTATAATCTGTTTACTGTTCTGTACTGTACCTTGCACCAAAAATATGGAAACACTTTATGGAAAATATTTCTAAGAAATAAACCTGGTTTTGATGTTAATCATTGAATAAACTAAACTGTGGCACCAGCTACACATTAACGCGTTAGATTTTATTGATTAGATTATAATTTCTTAATAAAATATACCTACAATTTAAAGATAAAGGGACTACCTACCTACCTATTCAAGAAATCTGAATAGTAAAGTTGTGTTATCATAAGATAATAAATAATAAAAATATTGTTCCGTGTATCTGCTATCAAATATGATATCATTTCGAAGGAAAGATTGGTTATTTTTATTTTATATAGCGCAATATTTTTCATTTTTTTATTTTACTAATAGGTAGATATCTATTACAATGTTTATAGTTTTGCCAATTAATGATGGAGAGGGAGAGGGATGCCAAAGAAAATATGATGGATTGTGTGAGAAGCAATATGGAAAAAAAGGGAGCTAGTGATAGCGTGACGGGTAACAGGACAGAATGGAAGAAAAAAAAACGTGTTGCACAGACCCCAAATAAAACGGGACAAGGGCAGGAAGATGATGATAGTTTTGCCAATTAATAGGTATATAGTATAGACATACTATAAAATGTCTATTTGCTTGCGCTAAGGAACGACTGAACTATGTGTGTGAATTGTGATATGTGAATCAAAGTTTCATTGATAGGTACGAGTAAACCAATAAAAAATGCGACTTTGTCGTATTTCACGTAAGGGTTCGTAGTATTACATAAAAAATGGAATAAAAAAAAGAACAAAAGACTGTCGAATTATTTTTTATGAAAAATATGTGAAAAATGAAGACGAAAATAAAAGAAAAAAAAAATTTAGGCGGGAACTGCATTAAACCGACGCGCGACGCACACTCACGTGTGCGCCACGCATGATTTGTAAGTAGAGCCGCATCGCGTGGCGTTGCGTGGCGTGGATCTAATGTAGCTCTACAAGTCTAGTTGCCATATAAAATGTATAGAGACCGACGCGCCCAGATCGGCGTACGTGGCACACGTGTGCGCAGTGTAGTTCTACCTTTATTCTTCGGCATGGCCCTATAAAAACCCTTTTCTAAGTGGGCAATCAACAAAAAAATTCGAGGGAGTATCAGACTTTTACTGACTAAAACAGTGTGCCTTCAGTTGCCCTTTATTACGAGGGCTGCAGCAATTCCTTTAAACAATCCGCAGCCTTGGCAGGCTCATAAATACCCTAGAGTTATGGGACATCAAAAGGAACACGTTATATTTAACCTCGTTTTATAGTCTCAAGTTATGTTTTTAAATGGTACGTAATACATAAATCGATTCTAATTTGCATAAACGGTTAAGGCCCTAGCTCCCGAGCAGTGTCATAAAACAGTGATTTTCCGAAGTCTTCTCATCGGTAACGGCTAGGTCAATAGGTTTGAAAGAAATATATATTTATTATAGATTCTTAAATAACATTGACTTTTGCTAAATATTTTTTTTTTAATAACATGATATTTTTTCGCTTGTTTTCCCTATTCCTTTCAAACGGCTTTGATCTTTAGAAATATTTTTACACAAAAAAAAACTGGTTACGTGTTCTTCAGAATGTACATAGCATATGTAAATCAATCAACATTTCGCAAAGAAAATGGTATTAAAGATCAGCGGGGCTCTATGCGGGTGCAGGCGGCAGTACGAGTATGTTAGCATTTAACTCCAGCCAGATGTTCAAGTGACTATACGCCAAACTAATTTCCCGTGAGCACAGGTTGCGGTTGTGTTTTCCACAATCTCATTACTTAGAAAAGATTCACGAGAATAATAATGCTGATAGATCATCCATTTAGTCAGTCATATAAAAAATTCTAAATCTCATTAAATGTTTGATTTAATTTGAATTCGCGCAGAAATAGCATAATTATGTATTTTATTACTTATTATTTTTTCGTTTATTTATCTCAGGACCCTGAGGTCCTGGACCTTTGGAAGGGGTACGAAGGGCCGAAACCAACTCGCAGAGGCCCTTTAGATAATTTTAATGGAACGTGATTTACGTGTATTTTATTATTATTAGAAACTTAATTCTTCATTCTATTTGAAATATCTGTTATTTATCTATTGTGCACACCTACTAGTGTTATCTTTTTTAACCCAAACGTTGACTGGTAGAGAATGCCTTGTTGCATTAAATCCACCTAAGTACTGTACGTGAAGTTTGAATAAATAAATAGTGATCAGTGATCTTCGTCTAAGAAAAGGCTTTCGTCCTACAGTATGGCATATACCTACCGACAGATTTAGTACTGATGATCCTAAACGCAAGCGTGATAGGGGCTGCAAGTTTGTCCGAAAGAGTTACCGTACAACTATAGGAACACAGGTGGGTTTTAAGTCAGTAAAAGTCTGAGATTCCCTTTCACTTCACCCAGAGCGGGAGCAGTCATACGACGCTTTCCCACCTCACAAAAAAAAAGAAAAAAAGAAAGCGTGATGATGAAAAGGGGATAAAGGAACAAGATGATAATAAAGATATAGTACATGTAATTTTTTTATCTAGCCTTTACTGTCCCACTGCTGGGCAAAGGCCTCTCCCAACTCCTTCCAGACTTTCTTCTCCCACGCCGTCTAAAACCAGTCCTCGCGGTACGTGTCCAGCCCCCCTAGCCAAGTTGCAAACGATAAACGTGAACGCTTAGTAATCTCCAATAGATTTTCAACTTTATACCTAAGAGCATAAAGTTGAAAATCTATTAAAGACTACTGAGCGTTAGCGACCGGAACGAACGAAAACACTATGTAATCTTCAATAGATTTTCAACTTTATATTCAATATCATAAAGTTGAAAATCTATTAAAGACTACTGAGAGTTTACGTTTATCGTTTGTGACTTGGCTAGGGGGGCAGATCATACCGCCACCTCTTTCTAGGCCGGTCTCGATGGCGCTTTCCTTCTGCAGGAGCAGTGCGTACTGTGTGGCGATACAGTATAGGTATATAAAGAAAAAACTCACCAGATAGCACAACAGTCACGAACAACACGATAAAGGATCCCGAGAACAGCCCCACTTTAAAAGTGGTCCACGGGCTCTGCTGTTCTCCAAGCGGTGGTACCCTTAGCTTCTTCATAGCCTTCTGTCTGTCACCTCCCTCCAGGTCATTGGTGACTGTAGCCTCTGTATCGCTTATTAGTCTATCTATATCCTTGTTTGTGTAGAAGTGTGATGTTTCTACGTGTTCCGCTCGCCATTGTGCACCGTTGCTTAGGTTTAATAACTGCGGAAGACTGATCATTAGTTGGGTATATGTTTTTGGTAGATTTTAAAAGGAGAATGGGCAGTTTATATTAAGCGGTTAGTGCCCAAACACAAAACTGCGATGCGACGTTGTATCGTTAAAATCTACGAGCTCGTTCGAAGCAACGCAAGAACTTGCGAATTGATTCGCATCGCGCGTTGTATGGTCACCTGAACCGATGTTTTACGAAATCGCATCGCATATTTCTGCGATGCGGCACCGTATCACAGCGCAGTTTTGTGTGGGAGTCGGAATAGTAGCTCCTAGGGCAGCGGGATTGCACGAGAGGGTCACCACGACCCTGGAATGCAAAGAGCAACTGAAGGAACACTGGTGGGTTGTAGTCAGTAAAACTGACACTCCGTTTTGCTCCATCCAGAGTGGGAGGAGGGTTATTTGAAGAATTTACAGACAAAAAAAAATGGGGTAACAGCCGCCTATGGAAATCTGCAATAAGTACCAACTACTACAGGTATCTTGGACTCAAATTTCTATCGCATGAGCCTTCAATTACACACCCTTCATCTAAACAGGAACAGAACTAGGCGATTGAAATACACTGTAAGTACTTATAATGTCTTTTATTTTAAGATGGGAAATTATAATTCCGCTCTACCCAGGGCGGGCTCCTCTCGCTAGTGCGAGAAGGAGTGTCAGACTTTTTCTGAAACCCACATGTGTTCCTTCAGTTGCCCTTTGCGTTCTAGTGCCACAGTGGTTCGTCAATTTTGCAAGTACTTAGTGTCTAGAATGAAGAACTATATTATAACTATAACCCCTAAGTTTGTTTCGGTGTTTCTTCTCAGGGTAGTCAGCTAGGAAATACCGGGCTCATCTAGTCTAAAGTAACGAAAAAAAATTACGTGTAAAAATGTTTTTAAAAAGCAATTTTCAAAATCATCATCATCATCATTTCAGCCGAAAGACGTCCACTGTTGGACATAGGCCTCCCCCAAATGTCGCCATAATGACCGGTCCTGTGCATCTCGCATCCATCGAATTCCCCCGACCCTCAAAAGGTCATCAAAAAAAAAAAATTCAGAATAAACATTAGGTACTATTTATCATTATTGCCAATTTGCGAATTGCTGTTGTCCACTTGTGTATGAAGTTCAGAATGATGACAAAAATAATTTTATACGACCATACTTGTTTGCTCACGTGTTTTCTGAAACCGTTTCAAATCATTAAATTTCATCGAAACCTTCAAACGAATAAAAAGTAAGTTGAAACTTCTTTTTCTCTATAAAACGTGGTACTACCAAGGTCTACGATAAAGCGTG
The DNA here is from genome assembly GCA_905147345.3 of Mythimna impura. Taxonomy (NCBI): domain Eukaryota; kingdom Metazoa; phylum Arthropoda; class Insecta; order Lepidoptera; family Noctuidae; genus Mythimna; species Mythimna impura. Next base: position 20,118,271 of record LR990360.1, on the reverse strand, counting down.
TAATTTTGTTTCACAGCTTAAAATGTTGACCTGGTTAAAGATTATTGGCTCGCCCTATTACATGTGGCTTAAACGTTACTGGTGAAAAGTGACAAAGTACATAAATATATACTTAATGTCTTTATATATGATTCGTATTGTTTGTAATTTTAAAATTGTGCACTGAATCCTACCCTCTATTGTGATCTGTCTCTATCACTCAATGGTTTGCTGAACTGAAAGAAAACTCTACTTTGCGTTACACGAAACTCTGTTATCCACATTTATTGTAACTTTTTATGGTGTACAATAAAGAATTAAGAAAGAACACAATATTAGGTACCGTGTCTTTTCGGTTAATACCTAAAAGCGTGCTACTATGGGATGCAGGCTTCTTCGAAAGAGACACCATGGGCAAGGATGCAATGGGCAACTGAAGAAACACAAGTAAGTTCTAGTCAGTGAATGCCTGATTCTATCTCTCGCTACACCCAGAGTAGGAGAAATTATAGACAGGACTGTTGGTCTAGTGGTTAGTGGTTCTGACTGCTGTGCAGGAGGTCGTGGGTTCGATTCCCACCCAGGACAAATGTTTGTGTGACGAGCACAATCATTTATTCTGAGTCTGAGTGTAATTTATCTATACTATGTATGTTTTTAGAAATATATGTATAAGTATGTTTATCAGTTGTCTAGTACTCATAACACAAGGTCTGCTTAGGTTGGTGTGAGGCTAGACGGCATTGTGTGATAGTTTTGGTATATTATTATTTGTTGATTTCCCACTCTAAAAAAACAGGCTTGATACAATTTTTTTTTTTGTTTGTCACTTTTATTGAATTCTATTTATACAGCGCTATGATTTGCTGCTAACAAAAGTATAATCGCGCTTACCAATAAGTAACGGTGCTTGAGTTGTTGTCGGAAACATCTTAGGGAAAACCACACCATATAAATTGACTAATACAAGCTGTATAGCTGATCAAATTTATTTATGGTGCGCTTTGAGTAAAAATAAAATACAGCTAAAAGTAACGCCGGTTTTCCTCAAAAGGGTAACCTTTTGGGGAAAACCGGCGTTACTTTTAGCTGTATTTTATTTAATAAGAATATAATAATAAGTGTATTTTTTTAATAAGAAGTTCTTCATAAAGTAGTGTGTAAATATCGAAAATATGCAACCTTTCCGTTATTCCCTATATACACCTATAGATAGGCTCCCTACCCCTGACCACTAAAAGGTAAACCAATTTACTATTTATTACCCTCGTAAGTGACTATATAGGCTCAAGTAGGTCATGCTTTAAGGGCCTATTACACTACTCGATATTCAGACAGTCTTAGTCTATGTAGCACACAAGAAAAAGAGCAACTTACGCCAATGTCGTGTAAAGGAATGAAACAGAACGACATAGATAAACATAGACTAAGACTGTCTGAATATCGAGTAGCGTAATAGGCCCTTTAGTATGTTCTGCGGTCAGGTCAATTTGACGTTAAATTCGTGACGTCAGACTTTTACTGACTAAAATCCACCGGTGTTCCTTCAGTTGAGTTGACCTTTGCGTTTTAGGGCCGTGGTAGCCGTTTCGAACAATCACGCAGGTCTAACCACGCGTTAACGACCACTTTATGCTGCTGATATTTTTATGAGTATTTTTTACGTAATTACTGTAGTTTTTGCTATAAACAATCACTGTGGTTCTTATTTCACTACAGGGTCTAAAGTTCGAATCATAAAATAAACGTGCTTATACACTTTATAGTTTAATTTTAATAATGGATAATAATGGGGAAGCCCGTCTAGTAAATAAATGATGCATGCACGACTAGGTTTTTATCTGTCATGTGGAAGATACCACGGGAATATTAAATACTAAAAAAAGCAATTATAAATTGCTGTGTTGATCTAATGATCGCTACCGCAAATGTTGAGTGTGGGATCCCGTATTTGATCAGCGTATAGTGAGACATTTTCAAAGCAACTCGGTATCTGGCTTTTCGTTTTACATTGGTCGAGTTTGGTCGAATTTTACTTTTCGGCCTATCAGGGTGAGCACTATACCAATGATAGTGTTTGAAATTCCTATCCATACCCATATCCAAAGCAGTGGTAGTCTACAACTGCTTAATCATATAGTGAATGCCTCGTAGTGTTAAAGAAAAAAATTTTTACATCAAAACCACACTTATCATAACAAAATGTAAACATTAGGCAGTTAACGGATATCATTTGACCACTGTATATTTAGGATTATCCATTATAAATAGATAAGAAACCATATCAAACCTTACCTTATCGTGTTTTTTCAATATTTTTCTGAAGCCAGTGTAATTTAGATTCTGGTAGTTTTGTAGGAGAATGAGACTGAGATAGAATTCACTAAAGGCTAGTTTTAGATCCTGTACTTTTCGTCGCGGCATCGCCTTCTTGCCATCGCCGCTTCCTTTAGGCTTGATCGTGTCGAAATGTGACTTTAATTCGCTTTGGAGTGTGGCGAATTTACGAGTCGCTTCGGCGAGCTTTTCTGAAATGTTAGAATGAGATGTAGCCTGTGCTTGTTCGCTCTCTTTTTCTCTTAAAAAAAAAACCTTGCGCTTCACTAGGAATTACTCCTGTGTCGTTCACAAACATGTAATAACGCAAATACAAGACACCCAGACCCCGTAAAACTATCTGTAGGCCATACAGATATTTGCTCTGTGCGGGAATCGAACCCGTAATCTGTAGCGCAGCAGCTAATCGTTCAACCACGGCGGTTCAGTCGAAGATTTTCTATCATATGTAATTCCACTATTAGTTACAAGAGATAGACGAAACAGGTACCTATAAATAATATTTATCAAAATTCAAAGCATGACATCTTTAGTTTATATAATGACTTGCATTTTTTTAATCAAACGTGACGCGACATGCAAGATAAACCCACGTGTGTGGATATAGGCTTCCGTAGTTAGGTTAGTGTGGTTCAAATTTAAACCTAAAATATACCTCTTACTATTAAAACCTGCAGTTAACTATGGCTAGTAATTTTTCGGGCTCACTAGCAAGGTATTTCTTAATAGCTACAACCTAGGGGGTCTTTAAGTCAAGTCTGAATAGGTTAATACTAGGCACGCGTGCTTCATCGTTGACCACATCATCGCTTACTATCAGGTGAGATAATGGTCAAATGCGAGCCTATCAATGATATAAGAAAAAAACCGGGCAAGTGCGAGTCGGACTCGTGCACTGAGGGTTCCGTACAAACTTACCTATGCAAATAGTTCAATTCCCAAACTGAGTTACGAAGATTTTTCCCAATCGCATAAAAGTTTTTTTTTGTGACTTAACTACAAATTTACAGTTTTCAGATTTTTTCCTATACTTGTGCTATACGACCTTGCTTCATGCCAAATTTCAGAATTCTAGGTCAACGGGAAGTACCCTTTGAATTTTGATTTCCGTAAGAGTGTCAAAATATACGTTTTTTGCGACATAAACGGCCGTATCTTCTTTTTTTGTTTACTCAGAAGTTTGATTTTTTCACAGCTTTAAGGGACCGCAGACCTGAGTATACGGTTTTAATTTCAACTCGATACCTTCACGCGTTCCCGAGATAAAGTGTCTTGACAGACAGACAGACAGACGGACGGATAACAAAGTGATCCTATAAGGGTTCCGTTTTTTCCTTTTGAGGTACGGAAACCTCATTATTTATTCTTACCTGAATAAAAAGTGTTAATTTTCTTAAGTTCCTGATCACAGTAATGGAAGAATGTTTCATCGAAGTTTGCAAAGTGGCGGGAAAGCACCTCAGGCTCCACATTCTCGGCTGACGGGGCTTCTTCCACTGCTGTGTATAACATAGCTTTCATTTCCTGTTGGCGAAATAGATATTTACTGTATCAGCGTATACCGTAGAATTAAAATATTTAAGACTAGCTTCTACCAAAGACTGGCCTGTTGGTCTAGTGGTTAGTGGCCCTGACTGCTATGCCGGAGGTCGTGGGCTCGATTCCCACTCAGGACAAATGTTTGTGTGATGATCATGATCATTAGTTCTGTGTCTGGGTGTAATTTATCTATAATATGTATGTATTTAGAAATATATAAGTATGTTTATTAGTTGTCTAGTACTCATAACACAAGCTCTGCTTAGCTTAGGACTAGACGCCGTTGTGTGATAGTTGTGGAATAAAAGAAATGCTTTGCATTATAAAACCACCACACCTACCACAGTGTTGTCTTTTTTAACCCAATGGTTGACTGGTAGAGAATGCCTTGTAGCATTAAGTCAGCCTATGTACCACCACTGTACATGAAGTTTAAATAAATAAATAAATAAAAGTCCCCTTCCATCATCGGACCACGAGACGTAAGGTGTTGCGCCACTGCCCCAACCCATAAAAACAAAACGAAACCTATGCATTAAGCATTCACCTAAGGAGTGGAATTCCCTACCGGAGTCTGTGTTCTTCATAGCACCTACGGGTCTGTATGTCAAGAGTGTAGTTACTAGACAATCATGCTCGATTGTCAACCACATCATCGCTTATCATCAGGTGAGATAGTGGTAAGCGCAAGCCTAACAATATAGAAAAACTGGATATGAAGTATTTTATGTCCTAATCTGAGCAATAATCTACTATGGTTCCAAATTTTATTTTAATAACAGAATAAATTTTATTCTACACCAAAATAGTAACATAATGTTACACAAACTTAAATCTGTGGGTACAATTTCGGTCAACCATTGAGGCGTGTTTGATAAACAATAGATAGATAGATAGATATATTCTTTAATGTACACCAAAAATACAAATTTCATTAGGAACTTAAAATTAATAGGGTGTCACAATGGGCGGTCTTATCGCTAAAAGCGATTTTTTACAGACAACCTTTCAATCACAACGACAACCAACCAACAATCATTTGTTTCTAAGGTTTACAGAAAATGTGCCACAAGGATGTAGCCTCCTGGTACTTTTTAGAAAACTAATATGAAAATGACAAAGAAAACTTTCATCAGTTCAAAGTTGAATTTCATCAACATGAATTTATAGAATTTCTTCTTAGAACTCCAGTACAATACATTACATTGTATACCTATCATAAATTTATTTATTTAGCCATTTAATATTCCTGGACAATTCCAATTTTCTTTAATTATTGTTATCATTAATTGTTATCATTAATGACAACAATAAAATAACTGTATTACCTATCATAAATAAATGAATTATTCTCTTAACAAATATTGATTTAAATCATAATGTATATTACTAGCTTACTCAAATACTTGTGCTATGTCAGTATATTTATGTTACAATTATGAGCATAACATGATTTATTATTTAACTTCTTGATTAGCGTAATTAGAGACACAATAGTAAGACAATGGCGCACGAACGCCGGCGTGCGTTCGTGCGGGGATCAACAGCTTACACAGGTATTACAAACTTGAAAAAAAAAACAAAATTACTATCACGAAACTTAAAGGGCACTGGGCAAATTTGTCTGGTAGCATTCTATGTAACAAAAAATATCATATTTATAATTATTATTTTTATTTTAAATTCTGAAGCTAAAGTTAGAAGAAAACAATATTTAGTCAATTACTGTGGCTGTTTAATGATAAGTTAATTGGCTGTTTGCTTTACATTTAAAAATTATTATTCTGTTTTCCCATTATACTTTCTACAAGTCAATCTGCATCTTTTTTAAATGAAAACTTCATGTAACACAAAGGTATAAAGTTGGACTTAACTGTATATTGTATAGTAATTTTCTACCAGTCATCCAAGGGTGGTGGAGACAATATTGTAGGCAAATAAAAAAAAAAAGAAAATGTTATTACAGTATAAAACAGTCTAAAGTAAATACAAAAGAATTTGAAATTCTCTCCAAGTGTTATTAGAAGTTCAAACCATTGTATTTGATTGAAACAAAGCAGTTGTCTAGTTAATATTAGTCAAGGACATAGTTGTATTTATTTTTAAATCTCCCCTTGGCCCTTCTTTATGGTACAGTCAATTAATTCAATTTCTATTTAGTAATAAAATTATTAACTTTACACTGCACTTATATAAGCAATTGGAAAAACAAAAGATCCTAGTGGTCATAATTTATTTATTTATTTATTGTATTAAAACTTATTAGAAACTTTTGATAATAATGTAATTTACAGTTTATGGAACTTATTGAAAAATATACATATAAATAAAAGTGGGTAGATAGAATATAGGCAAAGCGTAAATTATAATGCTCTTATCTACAATTTTATAGAGTGTAATAGTACTTGCCTCATAGTTTATGTATTGTTTACGCCACTCAGGCGTAATATGTGCACTTAAGTGCTCCGCGAACTTCATCTTAGGACCTTACTACACGACTTTGTCGCTACAAAAACTCTTAAACACTAACTATAGTTCACAATATCCAACATAAATTGTTTGCCACGGACACACCGAGTTTACTTTGTGATAACTGGAAATGGTGACCTCATTGCACTGAGTATATATATTTGAGTAAACACTGGAATGATACGGTATTACTTATGAGCAAATTTTTATCTTTTTGTGTTTTAATTTTTCCATAAAAAAACGATGGACCGTTTCTTCGGATCACCTGAATGAATGACACATAGAATGACAAATGACACAAGCACAGCACACACAAGTAGTTTAATAATGATGTGCCTACATTAAATTTTGTGTATGTAGACGATTAACTGATAAACTTTAGTCGATTTAGTCTTGCTTAATTAATAAAATGAACTGGCTTCTGCCATTGTCTCTGTCCGCGTGGGGTTAGTAGACCCCCATTATTAATTATTACAACATCTTCACCCAGATAAAAGTAGACAAACAAGTTTCCTATATGTTATTCCAGGCCAGATATGGTTTACCCATTTATCAAATTTCATCCAAATTCGCTTGAGTGAGGAGTAAAAAACATATACAACACACACACACACACATACAAACTATTGATCTTATAATATTAATGTAATCAACCTATGTGCTATTGTGCCATACAACATGTAACTGAAATAATACATTATACACCCCAATTAGAAAATTAAGTTGCAATTAATTAGACAGAAATTATGCCAAAGTTTAGTAATGAGGTTTTTTTTTTAATTAGTTATTCTCATTGTAGGCGAATAATATGAGGATCGATGCATCACACTAGTACTGCATCAGTATTGGTACAACTATAATATCTTCGCAGTTCGCACGAACGAACCAACATTCTAGTGACGCAATCAAACATTTATTAAAAATAGGTATTTTTTAACCTAACTTCAAGAATTATTATAAAAAAACAAAGTCTATTTTGAAAATAGCCGAAATCAATTCAGTGACCGATTCTGAACATACTACTTTCAGGATGTGCATTTAGTTTGTTATAATATATTGCCTATCTGTAAAGTTACAATATAATCCGTTCAGTAGTTATTCCCTGAAAGAGTGCATTATAAAAAAATACTTTTTTAATGGAATGATTTTATCTTTTTAGCAACTCTATTTATTTTTCACAGTTAGAGATGGGCATATTTTTCTTTTCAAATTGAGTGAAAAATATTTTTGTTTTACAAAAATCTCAAACCTATCAAGCACTAACTCCTCCTATCAAGATCGGAGACTCTACACTTGAAGTTGTGGAGGATAATGTTCACCTGGGAATGATGGTCCGGTTAAGTAGGTCTAACTTCTGATGTACATGGACAGAACTAAAGTCATGGTAAACAGCCATGCTTGTAACACCCACTCCTATCAAGATCGGAGACTCTACACTTAAAGTTGTGGAGGATAATGTTCATCTAGGACTGATGTTCCGGTTAAGTAGGTCTAACTTCGAGAAAGATGTCAAAGGTCGAACTCAACTCGATTGGCCAGCGGCACCGTTCGGAAAGCTACATACTTAGTATTTTCTCGTCCGATATATCACAGTGGCTCAAGATGAAAATCTTAAAACTTTATGACCAGTGCGTATTGCCAGTGATGAGATAATGGCTCTACTACGTGGTCGCTCACAGTAGGCCTTATCAGAAGAATTGAAAGGCAATGGAAAGGGCTATGCTGTGTGGTCGAATCAAGAATGAAGATACCTATTTGCAGTAGTATCTGCCAAAGTCACCGAAATACCTCGAAGAATCACCAAACTTCAGTGGCAATGGGCAGGGCCTATTGCACGCAGAACAGATGGTCAATGGGGCCGAAAGGTTCTGGAGTGGCGACCACGTACTGGAAAACGCAGCTTTGAAAGGACTTCCGCAATGTGGACTGATGACCAGGTGAGAGTAGCGGGAATAGGATAGATGCGACACGCTCAGGACCGGTCATTGTGGAGGCAATTATGGAAGGCCTACAGCTACCCTGTTTAGCAGCTGACGTCTTTTGGTTGAAAAGACGCGCACTGAGCACCTTAGGTTTGGATAGGCAGGATCCACATATCGATGAAAACCTCAGAAAAATCAGCAAATCTCCCTCATTATCGTCTTCATGGACCAGAAACTATCCCAAGAGTTTCCGAAACTTTTTTTTTTTTATGTATATATACTAATTTTTCTGTTAATTTTGCTCCATTGTTGATATTTAAGCAATTACAAGCTTAATAAATCACAATATTGGTTCATTTAGAATACATTTCAGGTACGCACTTAAAAATAAAATTCCCATCTAATTGAAATTTTTCAACCAAAGTGAAATTTTTCTGAAAAATTTCATGGGATTTGCCCTTCTCTATTCACATTATAATATCAATTAGTTTTTATTGTGTAGATGCACTGTGATGTAGTCGATTTGTAAATATTGCCTTACTAATAAAAACGGCACTATTGACAGCTGTTCAATGTCAATGAGAGATTGTCAAGCGACGTAATTTTATTCGTTCAGAAACGGTCAAATCCAGTAGATTAATAAAAACTAAGAATGCCTATAAAAACAAAAATAAAAGAAAAATATACTTTATAAGATTTATTTCTCGGTTTCAATTTCTAATTCACTAGTAGAGTTATCTCTGACTGGGAACAGGGCATGGTTGATGTTCTCTGGAATGACTCGGGCCACTTTTCTGGGTTCCTTCACTAATGTCTTGGGGCATTGCATTTCTGACCAGCTTATAGGCACCATACTGATGCCCTGGGGGGAACCTTCTGCAGTAGCTATCACTACTCCTAGCTCATTCTCCGCTGTTGACAGGTGGTACCAGTGGATTTCTGTCATCGGGAGCTGGTTTTGGTGTTAAGGATAATATTTCATACATGCATCATGCAGTAGAGAGAATAAAATATTAAAATGAAATTTCACAACAAATGCAGGTCGATATAGGTACTTAAATGAAACTGTTAAAAAAATTTACTCTTACCATTTAGGAATAAAATTATTTAGCAGTTTCTCATAAAAAAGGATACAACTCTAGCCAATATCACATCCCCAGGTCTGTAACATTTATATGGGTCCACTCTATCTTTCTCTGTAGCTTTAATGTCTTCTTTCTTCAGAATTCCTCTATAAGGCCTCACTAGAACTGATGAACCCACACACAGTATGACACATTGGACCATTCTTGGGTTCACCACTGTCACTTTTGCTGTCACTATGTCCCCAGTCTTTGGCAGAATACTAGGTGTCCTTGGGCTTTCTACTGATACTATTGTTACCTGAAAATATAAGTTTCTTGTTTATCAAATAATGTGACTTTCATTTTAGCACCGAAATACACATGATTCTTTTAACTTTAGCATGATATGATTTAGTTTCGCAAGTGCAGCAACTTTCCGAAATGTTTAGTAGAAGATTTATTTAGTAATACAAAGTTTTATGTAGCATTGTTTGCCTACCTCATTTTCATCCTGCTCAATTTTTAGTGTACCACACAAAGTGGCATAAATATATCCTCTGAGCTCATACGTCCCGGGTCCGGCGACATTTTCTTTGTTCGATAAACTTAGTCGCATACCAGGGATGCATAATTTTCCCATTTCTTTTAACTTTTCTTTATTCAATGCTGCCATGATGTTTTGTAGGTTATGTTGAAATACAATAGTACTTTCTCAATGTTTACAGTATTAGTGCGAATCTCTTAAAAAGTTTTCTTTTGTGGCGGACACGAATTTCAGCTACATTTACGGAAACTGCTTAATTACGACGAAAATCTGAATTACTACTTTGTTGATAAACAAGTTTTGACGTTTCCATTTTAGCGTAAGTAAATTCACAGACTACCTAAAATCTGTTTTTTAATTAAAGATAATGATTTGACAATTCGAATGTTGCATGTTTTTTCCATTTCATAAATAGTGAGGTACCGCAACCGATATTGAACAAAAAAACCGAAAATATTCGTAAAAATAGTTTCATTTTAAAATGCAACTAATTATGGTAAGTTTTTGTATTTTCTGAAGGTAATTTGAAAGATGCAAATGTCTAACTCATAAAATAAAATATAATTTAAGCCTAAGAATTAACTTCAACTCTTCATTAATGGCATGCCTAAGAATTAAAGACTAGCAAAAGCTGCGTCATTTTATTTTTTCGTCTCGATTTGTTATCACCAAACCCAGACAAAAATATAGAATTACTCAGTGATATTTTTGCTGACATTTTATTACAACTTTAATAATAGGTAATGATAGGACTTCGGTTTGAAAACTAATAATAGTTAAAATTAAACAATCATAAGTCCTCTTTTTGTACTATTTCGCATGGATCTCTTATAAAATTGTAGCGATAAACGAATCAAGTGTCTGTTTCTTGTAATGCAGTCATGTGAATTCACAGCTTGACGACTAATGGGCACGCCATAACCATGATGCGATGACGGTCAGTCCCCTCTTTGAGGAGTGGCTGGAGAGGCGTCACGGTGTCCTCATCTTCCGCATGAACCAAGTCCTCACCGGACATGGTCAGGTTCTAGTACAGGCCAAGGTCCAGAGCGAGGAGGAATGGAAGGGGGTCGCCTCCTTCTGCGAAACAGTAAAGCTAGCGAAGGAGGAGGCTGCACGAGTGAGGGAACGAACATCTTTTCGCTCCAGTCGCCGAGACCCCAATCCCGACTACCACAATGTCAATACCAACGTCGAGCAATGGGTAGCTTGCCGTCCAGCAGTCCGGTAATTGCCGGGACTGAGCCCCATTCGTCGACAGCGCTTAGTGATCCACTCGCTCTTCAAAGAGATGTCAGCAAACCGTAGGAGCTCAGTAGAGCCGATCTGGTTTTAGGCAGTAAAAGTCTGACACGCCCTCCTGCCCCGCCCATACCGGGAGAAGTCATTGGATGAATTCCCATCTTGAAAAAATATTGACGACCAATGATGATAACTTTTTTAATTCTAAAGCATAAACTGAGACTGTCTCGTTCCGCTCTTGTAAACCGGATATAAAATTGTGTTGTGACTGGAGCTCCCTGGTAAAAGAAAGTAGCTAAGAATTCATGATTTTCAACCGGTTTTCAACCGCGCCCGCCACGGTGGAGCTAGTTTATTTCTAAACTCACGAGACCGGAGTTTTGTGTGGTTATACAGCCGTCGCAGTTGGGGTTATCGCTTGAAAACTTGGCAGATGACAATCGCAAGACGGGCGGTTCATTATCAATTGAGCTCCAGACCACCGTGGACATACACCAGAAACGAGCTGTTGCGTTATACTTACTTCACAGAAAAATTAAAAAAAGAAGGCCTATAAAGTTCTGGGTGCATCAATCGATTTTCGGATTTCGCATCGGATTTTTCTACCCCCTGAAGGCCACTACGGGTGTTAACCGACCGCAGAGAGTGCGGGCGCAACCTGCAGAGTCTGCGGGTGACCGTGGCCCACACCATTCTACTAGTTGCCGCCGGTGCAGCGGGGAGCGGGATACATATATCTCTAGCATTCTACAGAAGCTGCGGGCCCGCAACCGCAGCGGATGCGGGTAAAAACGGTTTTGTGAGTTCTCAGTATAAGTAAAAGTCCGAGTGTAAAAAAATATGGTAATATTTTTGAATATTTCTAATTATTTCAATCTTCAATTCCTATTAGACTTTGCTATAAACAAACACTATCGTATTATGGGCCTACTTTCCTTAGAGGTTGTATTATTAAAAGAACCGGTATAAAAAAATCGAATTTGGAGACATCACTTGTATCAAAAAGCAGGCAACATATTTCTGGAGTTTGACATTTGGACTTGTCAAATCATTATCTGGGACATTGAGATATAATACCTATGGAGACGGCATATTCTACTATAGAAAGAATAGTTATACAAATGTCTATAAAATCGACACACATATGTTAAAAACAGTGTTGTCTCTTTTTAATAAAGCTGTAGCTGCATAAGAAAAGAAAGACAAGTACAGTTTGTCAAGTGCTTATTTTGTCAACACTTTCATGTGACGTCATAAGCTTTTCTATGCGTGACCGATTCCTCCATGTTTTGCGCCGAGTTTTGTGGTACATCAACTGTCAAACAGTTGCGCGGCGGAGATTTTTTGTTGTTTTATTGAAAAATACGGCTAAAAACTAGGTATTGTGGTGCACTGGACTTTGCTATAAACAATTAATCATGCCTTCGTGTTGCATAAAACAGTGTGGTGCAAGGAAAAAGAAAAATCAGCCTGAATTGACCATTCACAGGTTAGTAACAAGTTTTCATTGCTTTTTTACGAATTTTGTTTATTGTTTTGTTACGAGATGATCTTTGGAAAGGTCACTGAGACCTGTGTCAGTTTTGTATAGCTTTTAGCGTTGTTATTTTCTTTATTTCATTGTATTGTTTACATACCTAATGAACTTAGTGATGCACGCATACAATCAGCGATGTCGAAGTATCGATAATATCTAATGTAATTATTGTGTAAAATATTACAATGGTTTTTTGTTCGACAGATTCCCGGTAAATGAAATTTTGAAGAAAAAGTAGCTATCTGTTATTGGCATTGAAAATATTAACCCCCGACATAAAATGTGGTATGTCTGCTCAATGCACTTCGACGAATCATGCTTTAATTGTTGTTAAAGTTTCTAAAATGTTCTTTTTATGCATAAATATAAAAAAATGTTCTTTTAACGTGAAAGGTCTTTTATTTCAATCAGTCCCTTACAGAAACTATATGTAACGAAATTCAATTTTAACCTAATTCAAAAAAGAAGGTTATATTAGCAAAAATGTTTTTTTAATTGAAAGATACTCCCGAATTGGTCCCATAGAAATATTGTTATGATCTGATGATGAACTTCGAAGATATGGAACGGAACTCCTCATAAAATCATAGCAAAACTGTCGTAACAAGTAAAATTGCTTTGTTTATGCATGTAGTTGATGAACTGACTAAAGGAAGATGGTGAGGGGGTAATTTTAACTGATCTGATGATGAAGCCGGAAGGTAAGCACCGGAACTCTGTAATAAATTAATGTATCCTAGCCGTGGGCTTATTGGAATTGACATAATATGTACCTACATAGCATGACAGTTCCAATAAGCCATTATAAAATGATTATATTCTATATAAAAGATGTTGATTTAGTTTGTGGTAATACATAGTTGGAAAGCCCTATGTCTAGCGGTAGAAATATTATGTCAATCTGAAGCAGAGTTAATAAAAATAACAGAAAATAGTTTTTTTACTAAGCTTAGTAAGTACACAAGTATGTTCATTTAGATTAACGGTTGTATTGCAACCGTCAAATATTATAAACGAAGAATTAATACGGTGGGCTGACTTAATTTCTATCTATATAGAAGCCATAAAGCTGTCAGTCATATTTATTCCTCAGAAAAGTTAACTGACGATTGAAAAATCAGCCATGTACCTTTAAAAATACCTACCTAAATAAAACACTTTCGAATAATTGAAATAAGAAATTGATATTGGCTCAAAATATCGATATCAACTGCGCATGTTGCACTAAATTACAACCCTATAAAAAAGGCAGCCATATTGTGCGCCAGATTTTTGTAGGTATCCACGCTAATTCTGTAGGTATGCCCAGTCCATAGGTTTCTAAGTCAATGATCTGGGATTAAAAAACGCACTTTACGTAAATTTAACCGGAGCAAAAACAAGTTTTTTTTTCATTAAACGTATTGAGCATAGAGTGTTCGAATGCTATCTTGCCTTGTTGGACTAGAGGTGGGATGAAAAATGCTCTTAATTAAAGCTCAAACTGAAGTATCACTCTGAGCCTTTAGGCGTTAAATCGACCGTTATGTTAGCAGTTTTTGGATGAGTATTTTGAGATTAGTATGAATGAGCTGATCGAACGATTCATACTCATAAAAAAGAACTTTGAATTTGATTCTGAAAGCACAAAACTTGAATTAATTCGAATTCAGCCAAGCTTTTAATTACCTACCTGCAGTCAAATATGTGTCTAGTAGCGTCGCGCGTCGATTCAAGATTATTTTTAAATGTTTCTGCTTATTTTTTATTTTTTTTTAAATTCTTTTAATTTTAAAAATCTATAATAAATATAATAATAACCCCATCGCCGTATCTCTACGTTGACGTCGTGGTGGGGCTTGCGTGCTCCAATATACCCCAGGTCTGTATCGGTAAAGTTTGCTTTGCCGTAATATGCCTAGGGTGAGGGGCCAGACTAAGAGAGATACAATCCGCAGTGCAGTTTTGTGGCGAACTGTTGGGCATTAGCGACCCCACGGACCCGATCTCCCGGGAAAATTCTTGTTCTTCATCTCCGGCTTGCCTTTATTGGCCGGCCGTAGTGAACACTGACGAGGAACAGAGCTCCCACCTCTCTCTTGCCTTTATTGGCTGGCTTGAGTGGAGATTCGCAAGAGCAAACGTGCTCGGGAGAAGGATGTATAATCCAGTAAGGTGCTGGTAGGGATCTTGACCGTACTTCCGGGATTGTCCTGATAGCCGTGGTATACCTCTCCACTCCTTAAGCACCTCAGGATATGTTGCCCTCTTGTTGCTACGTCACTTCGTGCTAGCGACCGTTTATGGGGGCCCATTTATTGAGTGTGCAAGTCACCCCCTGCCTTTTGTCGATGGATATTAATAACATTGTTTAAGCAGGGGCCATAGTCTTAACATAGTTCCTGGTAAACAGTCCACTTAAGACTCCATAAACCATAGCCTTATATCTTAGTTTTCCAAATGTCGCAATAGTTTCCCACCAACCGGGGGTTGTCCTTGGATGCAACTAGCATAGTACGTACAGGGATAATCACCGGTTTGTACCACTTTCCATTAAAGCGTCTAAAAGGGCCTCTGCGAGTTGGTTTCGGCTCCTCGTACGCCTTCCAAAGGTCCAGGACCTCAGGGTCCTGAGATAAATGAATATAGAAATAATAATAATATAAGTTACTTTTGATGGCAGTTTTTGGCAGAATTTTTTCGAGTGAAGTTTAGTGGCTGTTTCATTATTAAAATATTTATTTTTATTTGCTCAAATTGATTCCAACTTTTCTCTGAGTACAATATGTTGAATCGTTATACGATCTCGGTAAAATGAAACTGAGAATTTTGTTGGTGGTGTTGACTACCTCAGTGAAGTTTGCCAAAAAGGCAGGTTCGATACAATTTCTGTCAAATGCTACAAAAACATTAAAATGTGTTTAATACGTATTCCAATGGAAACAAAGTAGAAAACTTCTATCATTTGAAGAAATGGCTTAAATGACAGTAATCCAAGCCAAATACAATACAAAAATAAAAATCTATGCTAAGTTTTGTTGGTCGTTGACGTGTCACGTCAGCCGGTTGGAGTGACATCTGAATATCTGATTGTGTGGAAGTGATTCTGTTTTATGGGATTTTGCGTGAATATCTCTAAAATATACTAGAGATATGCTTACAAAGTTTGAAACTAAATCAGCGCGGGTGAAAGGTATATCCTTTCATGCGAAGCGGCCATGGGTTTTGGCTAGTTTACACAATGGTGTGATACAGCTATGGGATTATCGTATGTGTACATTGTTGGAGAAATTCGATGAACATGACGGTCCTGTGCGTGGCATTTGCTTCCACATCCAACAGCCTCTCTTTGTTTCCGGTGGCGATGATTATAAGATCAAGGTTTGTGCTCAGGATGTTTATTTGCGATATAACTTTAACATGCATGTTTCATCATGTTTATGACACGTATATCGTATGATCTGGCGTATCAATTATAATTTCCTCCCGTAATTACACCATGTATAAGTATGTATATGCCTATGCATGAACTTAAGAAGGTTGTTCTAAGTTTCATGCAATTTTGGCTCAGTTCAGAAATCAGCTATAAGTTAAATACAATATACAGAAATGCTGGACAAGTCTAAGTCACAAAGTTATACAGATTAACTGGTTGGATGCCAGGAAGCAGATTAATGCGAGACACAATGGCTTTATTAGACGGGCATGCTAAAGGTCTAATTCAAGCAGTTTTTTCAATGACTAGCTTCTGCCACTGGCTTTGCTTGCGTGAACTAGATTTGCCCATACAAACTTTAGAAGCAATATGAATGTGCTTCTAAAGTTTGTATGGACAGACCCTTAGAGGCTGAATTAAAAAAAAAACATTTCTTAGTGCCTTGTGCAAAATTTGACATTCCTAGTCCCACTAATTTCAGCTGTGCGTAGATATGTCAGGCAGTCAGTCTCCTTTTATAAATCAATTATCTATATATATAAAAGGAGAAACTGACTGACTGACATATCAACGCACAGCCAAAACTACTGGGCCTAGGAACGTGAAATTTGGCACAAGGCTTCCTTTTATGATGTAAGCGAGCACTAAGAGAGGATTTTCCAAAATTCGCCGCCTAAAAGAATGAAACGGGGGTCCAAGGTTTGTATGGAGAAACCTACTTTCACGCGGGCGAAGCCGCTGGCAGAAGCTAGTATATTATATTTTTAATAATTGCAATTACCTACTATCTTAATTTAAAATTTGGTTTAGTACTACCTCCACATACTTTTGGTTTTGTCATTGACTCTATAAAAAAAAGCTTTCAAAATTTGTCTCTGATGGATAGTGTATTTATTTAATTTCTTAACTTCCTGGGATGGGTTTAAATAATATGTAAATGCCAAGTACTCTTTGGATTAAAGAGTTTTAATAGCTTGTTTATGGTTGCAGGTATGGAATTATAAGCAGAGGCGGTGCCTGTTCACTCTTCTGGGCCACTTGGACTACATCCGTACAACATTCTTCCACCATGAGTATCCTTGGATTTTGAGTGCTTCTGATGACCAGGTTTGTACTTCTTATATGTATATTTATGCTCTTAAGCCCCACTAACTTCTAAAGACATCCTAAAGCATTAGCTGTAAGGCTGACAACTCGAAGCTACAAAAAAAGGTTACAAGAGGAAGATTATTTTGACCACAGAACAAAAAATACATAGAAGTGCCCTTAAACTGGCTAAGCACGGGAACCAGTGTCGTCAAACTCACACATTTGCATATCAAATTATCTATAACACACATAAAAAACAGTGATTTGATTGGCTACAAATTACAAACGCAACTTTTACAAATCATCTTCTTATTGCTTTCAAAAATTAAGTCTTATTACAACGAGTGAAAGTTGTTATTATTTGATATGACACAAACAATAATGACGTTTTTCGTCTAACAACTTTAAATAGTCAAATTTACAACAAGTTCAGCTACTCAACGCTAGATGGCGCCGTAACCAATTCATGCTATTCAGAACGCTAGGCTGTTTGAAATAGATGTCATATTCCCATGCACATGTAATCTCATTTGCTACTCAATTAGAGATGTAGATATATATCGATATTTTAATATTGATGTTACGTAATTTATTCGGGAGAGCAATGTAAAAATTTGTTAACATCATACAAATTAATAATGGAAAAGGTTGATTATCTTTAAAATATCAATGTTAAAGAGGTATTTGTATGTTTATATGGAGGGCTAGGGGGTAATCTTAATTTCATATAATCAAGTACAATGCGTTCCAAATAAGAATAGGATCGATTGCCATTTTGTGACGTCACGTCATACTGTCAAATCGAAGAAATTGGGTATGGTGAGCAAAACAAGAATTATTTAAAATTTAATTTATTTACGAATTGTGAACGAAAAAAGTTTAATCAGAATCCAGTCCTTCAATTTTGCTCATCTCTGCGTCCCTGTGTGAAGTGTCTAGCATAATCAGCCTTTTTAATGTTCCCATTGTTGGGACTCAGGCCTCCTCTCTCTAGCAGAGGGAATGGGCCGTAATCCACCACGCGGGCCTAGTGCGGATTGGTGAATGTCACATGTCTTCGAATTTTTGGTTCTAGGACATGCCGGTTTCCTCACGATGTTTTCCTTTACCGTTTTGAGAGCAGTGATGATGAAATAAATTACACAAAGTAATGCGCCTGGCTGGGTTTGAACCCGCGACCTACAACTCGTAAGTCGGGGCCGTTACCACTCGGCCACCACTGCTCCCAAGAGTGTGAAGTGTCTGAGTAGTGGAAAATGGAAGAAGGCGAATTATTCCTAACAATGAAAATAAGAAAGAAAACAGTTTTTTTTAACTAATGTTGACTTAAAACAATAGGCTAAACTGTACTATACCGGACAACGAGTTTTACGCTCATAATTTTTTATTGGAAAGGTTTATGTCTAAAAACTAATTATGCAAAGTCTCAATGTTAGGAAACATATAATTTTGAGAAAAAAAATAATGAAAATCGATAATTTTTCGTAATATTTGACGCCATTTTGACAGATTTCAAACTTTGAAAATTTGAATCTTGAATATCTCCAAAAGTATGTGTTTCCTAGATTCGGGAGGGGGTTCGGGGGGGAGGGGACACCCCCCTCTCCCCCCACCCCAAAAACTCATTATTTTGTTGTCCGGTATAGTACAGTTTTACCTATTATGTAATATTATCTTCATTAACTATTAACTGCTGCCAGCGACTTCACCCGCCTGAAAGTAGAAAGTTATCCCGAGGGATCATACTTTTGTGACGTGGTCTATCCATGTACCAAGTTTTATTGAAATCCGTTCAGCCTTTCGAACGTGAAGAAGTAAAAGAAAGTGATTAGCAACCCGCACCTACTTCGGACGGATGCAGGTTACGTGTTGTTAAAACCTCGAGATTTCTGTGCAATCTTAGTTAAATATTTATAAATTATACACATGAACCGTCCGACACAAATTTTGGATGATGGTGCCAGCCATGAAATGAAGAGTTAGAAATAAATAAAAATTATCGATACCGATCTACTTTACGGATGTGTCCCATCCCTAATTGAGTAGCGTCGAAGTTACTAGAATTTATGTTATGATTTTCCAGATGACGACCAAGTGCATTTAGACTTTGTGACAATGAATATAAGGTTGTTTATAGTTTGCATTGAAGTCATAAAATGTGGTATTGTCATTAAAATCAACTATATTAAAAATTAACAAAGTTTAGTATTTACCGACGATACGATACACCTCCACATTATACATTTTTTTTCTGCTTTCGTTTTTGCAGGTCAAATCCGCACAATAAGGCATAATTTGTAATTTTTCGGGTATTTCTGAGACAACCAATCGCGACAAGTATCTGACGGCGAATAAGCTAATTCTTGCACAGCTGTGCTTAATGTTGACACGCGTGCGATATCTGAGGGGCACTTCCCCTACTTTTCTTTATTCCGTGATTTTGACCATATAAATTAATATGGTCCACTGAAGAGGACTTGCCTTTACTTAAAGACACAATAGAACTGACACTATCTTACAATACATCTGAATTATATAGCAAAAGCTGATAGCAAATAAAATAATAATAATAAAATAAAACCTAAAAAGACCCACAATCAGTGGGGTGGAAAAAAGTACCTAAATATTTTTCACACATGATACTTTAGTAAGCATTATGCCTGTCTGTGGTACAACATTGTCAAACTCTGAGCCTGCATGGATAGAGATGGAAACAGTTAAGTCTAACAATGTTTGTCACCATGTTGGACAGTGGTGATTGGTAGTAAATGTTCCATTCAGGTGGCAAAATGGACCCGAAAATATTTTTGTTGGATGCTAGCTATGACTGGTAGAGAATGCCCAAGGCATTAAATCTATGTTTTATTCCAGACAATCAGAATATGGAACTGGCAATCCAGACAATGCATCAGCGTGCTAACCGGTCACAACCATTACGTGATGTGTGCACAATTCCACCCAACAGAGGATCTCCTTGTCTCCGCATCCTTAGACCAGTCTGTACGTGTATGGGACTTCTCTGGGCTAAGGAAGAAGAGTGTTGCGCCTGGACCTACAGGCCTGGCTGAGCATTTGAGAAACCCACAGGCTACAGACCTATTTGGACAGGTATTATAAACAGTTTTTTGGTGTTGTGTGTGTTTTTATATGTTAAAGGCTATGCAGCTTGTTAATTTGAAATTGATTATGAAATAGAATCCAATGTCAGTTTAATTTGATTAGAAATTATTCTTTGATTTTATCACAAATCTACAGTATGCATGATTAAAGACTGCTTTCCAGCAAAATAGTTTTTTTTTGTTTTACTTTGATGTTTTTATTGTCATTCAGCGCCCACTGGTGCTTTACACAGTGATATATAGAATATGTTGAGTAATACTTCGATGACCAGCCAAAGTCAAGTCAAAGATATACCTATTATTAAAATTATTTATTTATTAGCTACTTTGCTTGTTTTGATTTTGTTAACTGTATTTTATTTAAACATTCTATTTTATGTTTTTAGTTAAAAAAGTTTAAAAAGGTACTTTTTAAGAGATTTTAAATGTAGATTTGTGTAGCTGTAGACTTCTACTTGGTTTGTTTGTCTGTTCTTGTGCAGTAGCCAAAATGTGGCTGTGTTCTGAAGTGTTACAACCAGATTTGTTCTGTTTCTTATTAGAGATGGCACAATTGGGTACTTGTTGAAATTTTTTCTATTATTTGTATCAAAAAGTAACTTTATCCAAAGTAGTAATTAGAAAAAAAAATCAAATCTATTCAAAATTATTTAAGTTAGATCCCTTTCAAATTTGGTGGAAGGAGAAACTGTCAAGTGACAGAAAAAGGATGCACAAGCTGCAATGTTACGTTTTCGCCGTTTCGTTACGTACGCGCATAGAAATGAGATAAGTGGTAAGATGTTCCCACCAAGTGCTTACTCTTCCACATAAAAATATTCGAAATGAAAATTGCTGCTTCATTTTATAATCAATTGATCCGTTTTTCGAAAAAATAATTATATTTAGTATGATTTGTGCAGAAAAATAAAAGGAATTATTTGTGGTTCAGTACAAAATATTGTACAAAAATTTAACAAAGCCAAGTACCCAATTCTTCCTAAGATTTTCTCTCCCTAACATTAATATTATAATAGTATCTATATAGTAGTTGCTTCATAGCACAGCCTTTGGTCATAGTTAGTTTTATTCAATGCTTTTATAACTTCCTTGATCCTTCCTTTGTTTTCATGACTTTAATATGAAATTATATCGAATATAAATGAGTAACATGCTGCAATATCTTAAGTATCATATCGAGGTTTATCAAGAAGAACATTGTAACCGACATTTAGCGCTTTTCGCAGGAATTAGTATTTTCCTTCTTTTAATGTATTTATGATAATATTTGAACGATATATACTATGTTAAGACATTCATAAAATTACTGATATATTAGAATAGGCACTATTGACATAATTTTCATAAATACGTCCAGTGCCTGGGGCGTTAAAATCATAGGATTTTTTTTTACTGTAGATGAAATTAAAAAAGGAAATATGATGTGCTAATAATAATTATGAAAAGTTTACCAATTAAAAATTGTGTGCACTTTTTTTATTGATAAACTCCTTTGACCACTATCTCACCTGATGATAAGCGGTGATGTGGTCGACGATGGTGCACGCTTGCCTAGAAGTGATCTATTCACTCTTGACTTAAAGACCCCTAGGTTGTAGCTATCAGGAAACACACTATTGTTCAACTAATATCTCAGGAACTACTAGTTTGAATTGTTTTTGTGTTAGACATCCCATACACAGGCACTTGACTATTTTTAATTTAGAAAGAAAGAACTCTTTCCTGCAAAAAACTGTTAAATAACAATTACGGTGTTCTTATTGAAAATACTTGATACAAGTTTATTTAAAAATCAAACAAAAACATATTCAACACACACAAACACACATAAAGAAAAAAAAAACAAGCTATAATATATGTATGTATAATATTGATGTTATAACACATCACCAATGTTGCTGAAAGCAACTGATTTTACAGGCTGATGCTGTTGTCAAGCATGTCTTGGAAGGCCACGACCGCGGAGTCAACTGGGCAGCTTTCCATCCCAGCCTGCCACTGATTGTGTCAGCGGCTGATGACAGACAAGTCAAACTTTGGAGGATGAACGATGCTAAGGTACCTGGAAGCTGCTACTATGGGATGATGGATCATACATTTGTTTCAGGGTTTTCTGGTCTATCTTTGGTCATAACAGTAACTTTTTCTGATCTGCGGGTTTAGAACAAATATAAAATGTATGATATTACCTGCAGAGAAGTCACATGACAAGGGGCGTGAGAGTTTTTGGCGTTTTAATTATTCGTAAATTGATTCCTAGTGGATATTGTGATGTAAAATTGGTGTAGTTTTGTATTTCAAATATTTCCGCAACTGGACAATATGTGGAATCAATGAAACAGGCGCGATCTCGGTAAAATGCAGCTGACAATTATTTTGTAGTTTTGGTTACCTCAGCGAAGTTTGCCGAGAAGATTGACTTGATACATTTGCTGCCAAATACTACAAAAACATTACAATATGGATGTACATATTCTAATGTTTAAAACAAATGAACTATTCACACGAAGACACGGCTTAAAAAGGACTTAGTATCCAAAAAAATTAACAAAAAAACAAGTGATGTGACAGGTAATATCATTGCCATACATTTTGTACTTAGCGTTTGGCGGGAACGCGAATAGAAAAGTCGTTTGTTTTAACCCTGCAGCTTCTTTTCAACATCATCAAAATTTGGTCTTTGGTCATCAACTTTTGACGTATTTTAAGTACAGTTAAGTTTGTTTAGTAAATTCACTAGCAACTTGAATTTATTATTCGAAATAATATGAATCCATAACTAAGTATTGACTTTAGTGTTGTGTATTTAAAATTGATTTTTGTAAAGAAAATACCCTACAAAAGTAGGGGTTAAAATTTGTGGAATTTGAACTTTGTTTTGTATGACATAGAGTTTTTGTTTCAAAATTTTATAATTTTATTGTATTCTTAATTCAAATATAGGAAGACAGTCTTAACGGCTGACGTCATTAATTTTCAATCGTATCAAATGCCTATATAGAGTCTTTATACCCATTTTTTACGATTGATAGACAGGTTCGAAGCGTCAATGTAAGAACGATATATCAACGCGTTTGATAATATACTAGAGTACCTAGTGCGACTTTGTTTTACGTCAGTTAACGTGATCGACACGTTTTTGACTTTCGGCGCTCCCATTGGCCCACTTCAAGCTCTAAACCAATCAGAGAGCGGCAATATTTTCGATCGCGTTAATGTAAAAAAATAACTCGCACTCAGCGCACAGTAGAAAAAAATCACAATCGTTAAACTGGAATTACGTAGCGTGTCAATTTGCTAAACAATACGATTCTATGACTGTACATATTCGCGGTTCAGCATTCTTCAACTCAATGCTTGGTGTTTGTGTCAGGCAGTTTTTAACCTTTTGGAGTAAGACTTAAGACTGATTTTTCTCTTTCTTGTCTAACCTGCTCATCCAATCCTGTAGAAATTCGACAGAAATGATGGCTTTCAATTTCAAAATGTTTAATTTCAAGAACAGCTGACTACGAGGTTAACAGGCGATATCGTCGTTACGTAAAACTAAAGTTTTTTTTTTTGTCATATTTAT
Source organism: Mythimna impura (assembly GCA_905147345.3). Classification (NCBI taxonomy): domain Eukaryota; kingdom Metazoa; phylum Arthropoda; class Insecta; order Lepidoptera; family Noctuidae; genus Mythimna; species Mythimna impura. Next base: position 20,094,441 of record LR990360.1, on the reverse strand, counting down.
ATCGATGGAGCAGGAACTGGGTTTAAACTCAGGCACACGCTTTACTTTGAGTATTAATTTATTTCATCACCACTCCTCTCATAGATGAAGAAAAATATCGTGAGGGACCCAGCATGTCCTAGAACAAGTTCGAAGACATGTGACATCCATCAAAACGCACTTGGCTTGCGTGGTGGATTACGGCTCTTTCCCTCTACTAGAGAGAAGGCCTGAGTCCCAGCAGTGGGTACATTCATGCTATTATTATATGTATACCTATATTGTATGGTTCTTTCCTCAAAAGACCATCTCAGACACTAATCTGCATGGTTCTCATATGATTTGACCATTACATGTTTATTGTATGTACTTTAAAAGAGACTTTGACCCCTTGAGTTTTGTTTCGGTGTTTCTTCTCAGGGTAGTCAGTTAGGAAACACCGGCCTCATCTAGTTTACAACTGACGAAAAAATATGACGTCTAAAAATGTGTTTTTATTACCTATTTGTAAAATAAACATCATCTATCATTTATTGATACCCATCGTGTCTGCGAGTTTCGCTTGTTAATTTCTTTTGGTTCTGTATGTCTAACATTACTTGATATATAGCTTTTAGCATTACTCAATATGAATAGGGTATTTTATTCTGTATGAGAAAAATCTAAAAATATGTTATTAAGATAGCTTAGGTAAAATGCAGTCGGTAAGTGTTGGTTCATAAAATAATAAAATAAATTTTAAAGTTCAATTCACAGTTTTCTGTTTTTATTATCTGTTCTTTATCGCCTTGAAAAAGTAGCCACCATGTTATTACGCCATTCGGCTGTGTAAACTAAAGTGACAACTGTCAACTGATCGGCCATACTGAGCGCATTTGTTTACACAGCCAACTGACGTCACGACCAGAGTAAATATGGCGTCCACTGCTCTCTACATTTTCGTCAAATACGCGCGAAATTTTGAAAATGTAATTTTTAAATGCATTTTTAGGGTACTTAGCGACTGAATAATTTTTTTGTTGTATTTTTTTGTGTTTTATTAGCACTATAGAATCTAATTGAGACACTTTTCAAAAATGAGTGTAAATACCCTATTACCATTTTCAGTAAGTGGTGCTTAGGTTTCAAGGTTTCTAATTAAGCTTCTATGCTTTTAATTTAAGAGGTGGTTTTTCAAGTCTCTATTTTAGGACATTAATTTATTTGACTAATTTTTAAATAAATATTACTTATTTTATTAATTAGGTGGCACAAAATGAGGTAAGCAAAATTTTTGTAATGTTGATTTATATTATATGAAAATACCTTATGGTCTGTAATAATGAATTTTATTGTAAATTCAGTCATCAATTGATAGGGAAACCATTGGTGACATATTAAAAAAAAGGGATACAAAGTTCCTTTAAATATCCGGAACAAGTTAACAATCCTAGAAGGCGGACTGACGACCTGGTGAAGGTCACCGGCATCCGATGGTTGCGAGACGCCTTGTGGCGACGCTTGGTCGGCTTACGTCTAGCAGTGGATGTCTTTCGACTGAAATGATTATGATGGATCGCCATAAGAAAACTTACATAATTTCTAACCATTTGTATTGCCAATATGACAGGAGTGCTTAGGTTCTCCTGTCATAAGGTCTGGTACCTGTCATAATAGGTGGTGTATGCCTGGTGTAATTCTCTAGAGAAAATGATATTCTGCTAGTAATGTAATGTCGATTACCAAAAACTACAGAATGTATAGGGTTGACATGCGCACCAGTAGTGACAGGTGGTCAATCCCAAATACTTTGGACCTATGAACAATCATTATTGCCGATGGCATATTATTTTGTTTAGATCCCATGGTTCGAAGTACTTATAGTTAAGGGGTGACACTTTGCTAGTTTCAATCCGTGTAGACAGCAGTTGTAATCCATGACCTTCAACGCCCGAACCGCCACCGAACGTGTTGGTGCGTGGTTTACATCCATGTAGCCGCAACACAAACCAAACACATAAACCAAGGTCACCTTGGTTGGAACGCTAGTTTGCAACCGTCTGGTCACCCCTTTAAGGTCATCCGTTAATCACTTGATTTATTTAGCGAATTTTTAACCCCTTCTCTTCCCCTTCACTTCCTCCCTATGTAAGTACGTGGTGAGGTTTCCGGCCTACCTAAAATCACGTGTATTTCTTGGTACAAAAAATATCTTTAGCGGGGAAATCGCTCAACAAAAAAAGACATTCACGAAATATCACTACATCCAGGGGAAAGGGATTAACTTGTGATATTTCGTGATTTTTTCCTAATACTCATCCCCCTTTTCGAGCCTCACGTGACTTATGGACGATCCCTAAAGTGTTTGTAGGTTTACCATATAAATAACCATCAGCAAATCTCTAAGAGTTCACTTCTTCAGGCTTGGGAGGTGGACACGTGCCGAGGCCACTACAACAACGTATCCTGCGTTTTGTTCCACGCGAGACACGAATTGATCCTGTCTAATAGTGAGGACAAGTTCATCCGAGTTTGGGACATGACTAAGAGGACCTGCTTGCACTCCTTCCGGAGAGAACATGAGAGGTAAGGTGAAAATAGAATTAATATTCTTTGATCGAAACGAGGGTTCTTGTGGATTCGATTCGGACGTTTGACAACGGTGATTTTTTCATTAGAAATTTAGTATCAGGCCCAGGATTGGAAAGAGTCGGCGCGGCCTTGGAACGTAAAGGGCAACTGAAGGAACACGGGTGAGTTTTAGTCAGTAAAAGTAAGTAAGTAATAATTTATTGCGCAATAAAATTATAAGCCTAAAAATAACATCAGTAATGAAACACTAATAATGAGAGTAGCTATTTCACATAAATAAGATCACTGTCCTTCAAACTAGGAAATAATCCTGTATCTTGAAGAACAGTAGGTACATTTTAACATGCATTGATACAGTTTCATAGATTATATATGTGAACGCAGACAAGTATTCATGTCATCCCATACAACTGCGATTTTAGAAAGACGCGTTTCAGATTATTCAATGTCATGGTTTATAGAAAATTGACGGCAAAAGAATAAAAAAAAAAAAAAAAAAAAAAAAAATCTGGCGGGATGACATGTCACCCATCAGCGTCCCAGTATGAACAGTTGTGCAATCAGTCTGATGTTAACAATACAAAATATTAGGTAAACACAATTTTAGGTAGTGGTTAATTATGAGAAGTGTTTTTGTAAGTGTATTGGTTTGATTATATTATAAAAGGAAATGCATACCTATACTGAAAAAAATCAGAATAATTCATAGAAAAGTAAAAGAAAAAAATGTTATTTGAAAAATCAAATGTAACAATATTACTTTAATTTGATCTAATCAACAATAAATGAATTCAATACAAAAATTGCAGTAATTGTATTTAATAATAATTGCATTTGATAATTTAATTTAATAATAATTGTATTTGATAATTTAATAATAATTGCATTACACCATTAATTTAATATTTATAGTACTTTGCATTAAAAAAAAGTCTGGCATTCTCTCTCGCTCCACTAGATTGAGGCTCAAAAAAGGCTTGGGAGTCTGGCCTAGAGCACGGTTGTAAAACTGAAAATTCGAAGACATATTGTGACGTCCACCAATCTGCACTGGGCCCGTGTGGTGCATTACGGTCGAGTCCCTCTCCCAGAGAGGACTACTGTCCCTCAGCAATTGAAACCGCTGATTATTTCATGATTTTCTATTCCCAGATACTGGGTTCTAGCCGCCCACCCGACTCTGAACCTATTCGCCGCCGGCCACGATGCTGGCATGATCCTGTTCAAGCTGCAGCGCGAGAGGCCCGCCTACGCCGTGCACAATAACATGCTCTTCTATATTAAGGATAGGTGAGTTTTTATATTAATTAAAGTAAAAATAATCTGTACCTATGGTGATTTCCGTACAGGACAATTCATTTAGATCTATACTTGTATATATTATAATTTTAAAGTAGATGGACCAAAGTGACAGCTAAAACAATGGTTTACTGACAGCCACCGTTTTTTTCTACTGACTCTTTCTTTTCGGGCGAGTTTCTGAATTGAGTATTTTGAGTTAAGCATGTCTCAAACTCTACTTTAGTGCTAAATTTTGACAGATTTTCAGGCTAAAGTAGAGCTTGAGAAATACTCAACTTCAAATGCTTAAATCAGAAATTGGGGGTAAGTTTGGCTCATACTAAAAATTTCTCATAATAATGGGTATAAAAGAAGAAAAATAAAAACACAACTATTTAAAACTATTTAATTATACTATACCTACTCAAGGCAATAACTCCTAACTAAAATATAGCATCAAAAAATTCCTCCGCATCGCTGTCGACTGGAAGTATGTCTAAAAGGCTGGCGGCATTGCCACGTTGTATGGCAATGTGTAATCTCTGACCGAGGTAAAAGCCAGCCTTTGGGTCAAGCCAAGTGTTAACCGAGCAGTGGTGGCCGAGTGGTAACGGCCCCGACTTACGAATTGTTGGTCGCGGGTTCGAACCCAGCCAGGCGCATTACTTTGTGTAATTTATTTCATCACCACTGCTCTCAAAACGGTGAAGGAAAACATCGTGAGGAAACCGGCAATGTCCTAGAACCAAAAATTCGAAGACATGTGACATTCACCAACCCGCACTGGGCCCGCGTGGTGGATTACAGCCCATTCCCTCTCCTGGAGAGAGGAGGCCTGAGTCCCAGCAGTGGGAACATTAAAAGGCTGATTATGCTATGCTATGCTTATGCTAAGTGTTAACTAGGTTATTAGTTCATTATGGTTAAATTATATTATTATTTCCTTTTACAGACAACTGCGTAAGTTGGATATGGCAACTAATCGTGATGCACCTGTCATGCAGATCAAGGGCGGTGGCAGAAACCAACCGTACAGGTAATATATATCGTTTCACGGAAATCTGGACGTAGGCTGTTTCAAATCACACCTATTATTGTAAAGGTGAAAGTTATTGTGTATGTTTATATTTGTTCTCTTCACGCTCGAACGGCTGAACGGATTTAGATGAAACTCGGCACACGGGTGGACCATATCCTTGGGCATAGGGTACTTTTTATTCTGGAAGTATATTACATTGGGATAACTGTTACGCGGGCGAAGCCACTGCAGAAGCAAGTTTAAAATAAAAACGTGATGAAAGCTATGGAGTTGTTAGTAGGTTCGATTGCAATAAATTTTAATTGGAACTTATATCGGAGGTACAAATAAGTATGTACTTGTCGCGCGTGGAACCTTCCTCTCCCCGCGCCTTCTGTTGATTATTCTTTCACATGTTTATTTTTGTAAGTTTGCGCTTCATTTTATATATTTTCTTATTAGTTTTAATATTGTTACATTTGACGTTTCTGCCTCCGGTTTCGATTCCAACAAACCTAAATTAAAAACTCCGTTTCCCAATTCGGTTCTGATATAACCACTTCCGTTACCTCCCTAATATAGACTTCTGGGTGGTCTAAAGCTTACTGATTTTTGGTAGTGGGTATTAAACCTTATATTTCACAGAATAATTTACGTGTATTAAAAAAAAAAAAACGGCAACGGTGCCCATAGATGATATAACCCAATGGCACAGTTTATTGGCTCTTTTTCGATTTTTGTTTGACAGATGTCAACCAACCGTCAACCTTAGGTTGGCCCTAGGTTGATTGGTAGACAATGCCCAAGGCATTAAGTTTGCCTTTGTACTTTGTGTAGCATGAAGATTTAATATATAAAACCCTGAAGTTTATTCTTTTGTATATGGATTCTGTTATATATAGGGTGACTGGCAATTAGTGTACGATACTTAAACACGTGATTGTGCTCATGATAACAAACAATTTTTATTATGGGAGCAAAGTCGAAATCGCGAAAAAAATGTCAGCTGTTCAGTACATTAGGCAAACATAAATGTACTGAACAGCAGATTTTTTTTCGCGATTTCAGGTTTGTTCCCATAGTAAAAGTTGTTGGTTATCATGAGCACAATCATGTGTTTAAGTATCGTACACTAATTACCAGTCACCCTATATAGTTTCATCACTTATTTATTTGCCAACTATCTGCCCCTTTTCCAGCATGTCCCTAAACCACGCGGAATGGTGCGTCCTCGTCAACTGGCGGGTGGGAGACAACAGTTCGTACGAGCTGTACGCAGCCCCTCGCGACGGTGGCGAAGCGCCCAGTGCGGAGCCCGCTCGCGGTCAGGCCACTACCGCCGTGTGGGTCGCTAGGAACAGGTTCGCGGCGCTGGAGAAGAATAATCAGGTCGGTTACAGACAATAGAATATACTAGCGTACAGGGGCCCAAGTCTGCTATTTTTATAAATTCGTCATTCCAACACGATTCCATTGTCATTTTGCTAAAAGTTCGTAATCTGTTAATCCATAATGGCCGATCATTGATCGATCAGTGGTCTCGTAATAGAATTGTGGTACGAGCTGTCTTGTAACGAATTAAAATGACTGCACAGTGACGTTCTAATGGGAGGTCACTGATCAAAGGAACTGTCAAAATTTTAGCAGATTACCGCTTATGCAATGATAGACCATTCCGAGACTATTGTAATAGCAGACTTGAGGCCCAGATGCCTCATTGTATACAAGGAAAGTGACATATTGAGGGTTTTTCATCAGATACGTCTAGCAGTTGTTTGTGCCCGCATTCGGGCCCGTTAACTTACACTCCCGCCGATGGATGGCGGTAAAAGAGTACTGGACTTTTGTATTAAATGTCTAAAGGAGGCCTTCAAGTCTCCGTCATTATCATAAAGACGCGTTTATATAGGATGTAAAGGTGTAATCATATTTTAAAAACTGCTACTGCCTGTGGAAATTCGACTTCTTTCTTTTTCCTCTCGAGCGCCATATACCAAACTAAGAAAAAGACAAGGTATGTTGAACCTACTGCATATGAATCTACGGTGTTTTCGGCTGACATTTCGAGCTCTGTTTCTTATGAACCTATTTTTGAGCTATAAGATCACCGCATGGTGCATTAGGTGGTCACTTACATTGTAGCAATTCTTCAGTAAACGTATCCTAATTATAAAATATTTTTTTTGTTAACAGTTGGTCATAAAAAATCTCAAAAACGAAGTGTCAAAGAAGATATCCACCCCGTCTTGTGAGGAGATTATGTACGCGGGCACCGGCATGCTGTTACTAAGAGATCCTGACTCCGTACAGCTATTGGACGTCCAGCAGAAGAGGACCATTGCTTCTGTGAGTGTTTTGAACAAAATACGCATTCGTCATTGCACCAATAGAAGTCCTTTGCGGAATATAGGCGGAGTTTAGGACCCATAGTGTGATGGCTCTGTGGTGATACTTGGGGGACCGAACGACCGGAGAGAGAGTTCTTTATCAAGTCGCTGATCGCTTTAATAGGAATAACATTACACCGCAATTATTTTACCGCATTATACTTTCAAACATAGTTGTTGTATGTTTATGTGTGTATGTATATTTTCATTCCGTCCAAACGTCAGATTCCCTGAATGAATTATGAGACATATTATTAAGATACCTATTTTTTATTATACTTGTCGGTGAAGTCTAATAGTACGGAAGCTTGAGAACGAGTGAACGAGTCGAAGCGATGTTTTCGTCACATCACTTTGACAGAATCTGGGCTGGCGTTCGCATGAGCCGAACTGATATAAGTTCCGACCGCAGGGTCGTGGTCCTCTTTTCTTAAATACAATATATAGTCTAGGGACTGCTTCCCGGCTCGTTGTGAAGTGAATACCTAAAGATTACATCATAATAAATCAGTTGCGTGGTCTCGAATAGTTCGTTTAGTGCTCGTTACCCACACAACGCTTACAAAATAGGTTTCTGGAAAAGATATCCACTCTGATAGGCATCTTGAGCCGACATACTTATTTTAACCAAACAATCTTCCCTCCAGGTAAAAATCGCAAAATGCCGCTACGCTATCTGGAACTCAGACATGTCTCTAGTCGCTCTACTAGGCAAGCACAGCGTGACTCTATGCAGCAAGAAGCTAGAACAGCTGTGCACCGTGACTGAGGGCGCTAGAGTCAAGTCCGGTGCCTTCGACGACTCCACGCCGCAGCCGGTGTTCATTTATACCACAGCGAACCATATCAAATACTGCTGTAAAGATGGGTGAGTCTACTAGTCTTATTATCACACTAATATTAGGTGTAAATTTGTTATTCGTTCACGTTCAAACAGTTACGCGGCGTCCTACGTGGTACCATTTATAAATGTAGGTGAAGTCAATAGTACAGAAGTTTCGGCGAAGTCAATAATATCGAAGCCAGCTTGACGAAGGGACGTCAGCGGATATGTCACGCCACTTGACTAGAGTCTGGGCTGAGTTCGCGCGATCCGAGTGGCTAAAAGTGCCAACTGCACAGACGCGGTCCCCTTTTCTCTGTCGGCGGCAGCAGCAGCTCTAGAAACTGTCTCACTGCTCGTTGTGAAGTGAATATTAAGTATTCTTTAGCCTACATCATAACAAAATCACTTAAAAAAAAAAAATATTGTCTCATTAAATTTTACAAATTTAGATGAAGCCCTGAACCCCACACTAGGATTCCCTGTGTTGTGGGGTCCAGTCTCTTTTAATCCGTATTCGAAAGGTTACAATAACAAAGACAATAGTTAACTAATCTATAAGATAATATAAAACTTGCGTAGTCTGTAATAGTTTCTATTGTTCTTTACCCACTCATCGCCCAAAATATAGGGTTTCTGGAAAGGATTTCCACTGTGATCGGCCTCCTGAGCCGACGTAAAACAAGTTACTGCACTGCAAGAGTTCGTGCGAAAATATCAAACTAACTTTACGCGATCGCTTCGCTTCGCTCAACACCGCACCGCACCCGCGTGCAATAGAGTATTGATGGTTTGTTCGATTCGTGCCGCGCTTACGTTGTAAGATTTGATTTGATTTGGATAAGATTTGACACACGGGTAGATCATGTCCTGGAATAGCACATTTTTATGCAGGGTATGTAGTATGTTCCCTTAGGATAATTTTTCACATTCACGCGGGCGAAGCCGCTGGCAGAAGTAGTCTTGTATATTTATGAGTCTATACTCCATTCATAATAAGATTAGACATTTAAACAAACCTTTTTCACTGTCCGTTAAATCGATTTTGATCTTTATTCCGTAGGTATTCGAAGCAAAAAAAGTTTGTATTGTAACCGTTTTTTTGCTTTGAATGCCTTCCTTGTTTCATGTTTAAATGTCTAATTTTATTGCGAATGGAGTATAGGTAAGTAATGTGACATAGAAGCTGGAGCAACTGTGCACCGTTACTGAGCCTTAATAGCCTAATAATTATTAATACGGCGAACTAAATAGTCAATTTGCTCTCAAAACGTTAAAGGAAATTTCTTGAAGAAATGGGTATGTCCCATTGGACATATCCTAAAAACTTTTTTTTAGGTGGGAAATTATCCAACGACTTCTCTCGCCCTACGGTGGAGCGCGAGGGTGAGTCAGACTTTTACTGACTAAAACTCCCTCCTATGTTCCTTCTTTGCCTTGCGTTCCAGGACCCCGGGTTTCCCTTTCGGTAGCGAATCTATGGCCCCAGTAGGCTTCGACCCCACCGTAGGGGCCAACCCTACGGTTTTGCTGACGTCTCATTAAGGCCCTGCGTGTAGGATTACGACCTACCTTACCTTTTCCTAGAGAGGAGGTCTGAGTCCCAGCAGTGGGAACATTATAAGGCTGCTCATGTTTATATGCGTATCAATTGAGTGTTTTTCTTTTCCCCCCACAGTGATTACGGCATAATCCGCACACTGGACGTGCCGGTGTACTGCGTGAAGGTGCTGGCGAGCGAGGCGGGCGCGCGCGTGGTGTGCCTCGACCGCGAGTGCCGCCCCAAGGTGCTCAACATTGACCCCACGGAGTACAGGTGGGCTTAACGTACTTTTCTTTAGTCTATTTCCAGTTTATTCATCCTCTACCCTCATAGTGCATGGAGACGTCACGAATGCAGCTGTGGTCAATTGGGTACTGTCCTGTGTTAATACTAAAAATATATATATTTTAAAACAATATCAAAATAGGTTATTAAATGAAGCAACAAGTAGTATTTCAAATGTCGGTATGAGGAAGAGTGGAGGAATGTTTTTTTTATTGTTATAAACTAGTGCTTGACTGCAATGCCACTTAAAACTAAACAGTGATACAAACATTGATGGTAAGGCGCACCAAAAATGAGCTATCTCGAAAAAAAAACTCGCTATCTATTTTGTACACCTGTAACCATGGCAGTGACGTCATATTTCAGTGTGTGCATCCTTATTTTGTTACTTGGACGGTTTCATCTTCCACCAGGTTTTCTAACTTAGATTTTCTAACTTAATTTTAAACGTGTTTGAAAATGTCTTTTTATATGCAATTATAGATTTAAAAACACTTGAGTGAACCAGCCAATGGTCAACACTTGTTATATGAACTAAGGGCGGAATTCACCAATAAAGCTAATCGCGTTTTAACGTTTGGCTCGCATAATCGCGTTTAGCCGCTGTCACTAGTGTCACTTGTCTGTATTAACGCGATTATGCGAGCCAAACGTTAAAACGCGATTAGTTTTATTGGTGAATTCCGCCCTAATTATGAGAAATTGATGGCTTTAAAATCAGTCAGAAATAGTAGTAGTAGTAGTCGTAGTCAGTTACATAAGTAAGTTACACACTTCTTGTGCTTTGTGCCTCTAGCGCTGCCGGTCTGCCTGCGATTCGCTCATCTGTACTCACCCCTTTCACAACTGCAAAAGACTGATTGGAGTATAGATTTCAGCGATTTTACACAATTAACATCATATACTGACAAGTTACAACAATCATAATACAAACTGAGAACACCATTATAAACAACTTTAACCTTTAGATTGGTCTGACTAGTGTTTTCGTGTCCTATTTGCCAGGGTCGTGTGTTTGCGACTGGGTACCATCTCGTTTAGCTCTTCAATCCCCATAGGTGACAGAAGAGTTACGTTTTGTGTGTGCAGTAATATCAAAATAAATGCATGAAACAGAAGCTGGGAGAGGCAGGCGCATAGTTTTAAAAAGTTTCAAAAATACATTTATAATAAACTGTATAAACATATGCTCGGAGTTTCCTTGCGTGATCGAATCAGAAATCAAGATATCCGCAGGAGAACCAAGGTTGCCGACGTAGCACGAAGAATCGCCAAACCAAAGTGGCAATGGGCAGGGCACATTGCTCGCAGAACGGATGGCCGTTGGGGCCGAAAAGTTCTGGAGTGGCGACCGCGTACCGGAAGACGCAGTGTTGGAAGGCCCCTTACAAGGTGGACCGATGACCTGGTGAAGGTTGCGGGAATCCGATGGATGCGAGTCGCACAAGATCGTTCGTTGTGGCGACATTTGGGGGAGGCCTATGTCCAGCAGTGGACGACTATCGGCTGAAATGATGGTGTATAAACATAGCATAATGTAATAAAACTTAATTTTCCTACAGATTCAAGTTGGCGCTAGTGACCCGTCAGTACGACCAGGTGCTACACATGGTCCGCACCGCTAAGCTAGTGGGACAGAGCATCATCGCTTACTTACAAGACAAAGGTAAGCTTACAACTGACTTACGCGTACGACCACAATATATACTACACTCGTAGCTTGTTGGTTTTTTTGGCGGAATTTTTTCGAGTGATATTCAGTGTTTTAGTTATTCGCAAACTGTTCCCTATTGGATATTGTGATATAAAAGGGGAATTAAACTTTTCCCATACATTGCTGGCATGCAATTTTTTTCTTTTCGCCAATAGTGAAACCTAGGCCATATCTTAAAGGAATGTATGATAAATCAATAGCAAAAAGAATTATGTCTACCAATCGTAACCAAACAAAGTAAGAGACAATTTAGTATATTGCTATAGTTTGTTATCAGGCATAACAAAAATACTGTATGTCTGATATTTTAAGTTTCCCATTGTTAAATATATTTTAAGTTTCGGTTTTTTATGGTGAGTACGCATTAAATAGTGTCAATCACTATCACAACACTAACGCGTATACTTTCGATTCTTTTATCACTTATTTTTTTTACTAGTTTTAGTGTGAAAAAAATATAACAGTAATAACCAATTTAATCTATTTTATCAATGGAAACCTCAAAATATTACGTATTATATTTCCATTTCATTATAATATAACGAAAATAGGTAACGCCTGACAAAAATACACTAGCAATGCTTCTATACGTATCTTTGTTAGGTTACGGTTTAAAGACCTGGTTCTTTTTGCTATTGATTCCTCGTATTGGCCTCTAACATTTAACCCAGGTTTCATTTCTGGCGAAAAGAAAAAAGTAAATCATGCCAATAGTTTGCATTGGCGTTTGTGTAGTTTTGTATCTTAAGTGTCTCGCTTGCTCGGTAACTGGACAACATGTGGAATCCATATTGTAATGGTTAACAAATTAACTATTTATTCGAAGTCATGGCTTAAAGGACTTAGTATCCAAGCTAAAAACATGACACACAAAATGTACGGACGAATAATTCCATATGATTTAACAGCAGATTAACTTTCTTGTGCTAGCTTCTCACATTTTATAAGTGCTCATGTAGGCCTATGTGAAATAAATAATTTTGAGCTTGAGTTTTCGGACACTGATCTAGAGCATTTACTGTGCTTATTCATTATTTAGCGTTTTTATTATCCAGCATTATTTGAATAGAGATCATTTTCGTGTAACAGGTTACCCAGAAGTAGCCCTACACTTCGTGAAGGACGCTCGCACGCGCCTGTCCCTAGCTCTGCAGTGCGGCAACATCGACGTGGCGCTGGAAGCCGCCAAGAGTCTGGACGAGCCGGCCGCCTGGGACAAGCTGGCTAATGCGGCCCTGGCCACTGGCAACCATCAGGTACATTTATTTATTTATTTTATCACAGGTACTCTCTGCACTTACAGTCGAAACCAACACGTGCGGAGAGACATTATTATATTACAATATAATATTTAGAAAAAAAAAATAACACAATTAATACAAATCATTATCATTATCGGTACAAATCCAAAAAAAAAACAAAAGAAAAAAAATAGTAATTAATTTGCAATATAATACAGATAAAAATCGAATCAACCGCCAAAACATTATCTGCACCTTTCCAAAAACAATCGCACACTAGAGACTAGAGTGGAACAAGTTTACATCGGGATGCTGAGCAGTCAGTGTGTTGAGCAATGACACTGCCTAACTTGTTGCCGCATACTGTGCGGTACGAGTCCGAACCCTGGGAGTCGCTAGCAGAGGGCGCGAGCGCAGTCGAGTGTATTCACATACGTATTCATATTGACATATGGGTCATTACCAGAGATGTTGCCGCATACTGTGCGGTACGAGTCCGAACCCTGGGAGTCGCTAGCAGAGGGCGCGAGCGCAGTCGAGTGTATTCACATACGTATTGACATATGGGTCATTACCAGAGATGTTGCCGCATACTGTGCGGTACGAGTCCGAACCCTGGGAGTCGCTAGCAGAGGGCGCGAGCGCAGTCGCGTGTATTCACATACGTATTCATATTGACATATGGGTCATTACCAGAGATGTTGCCGCATACTGTGCGGTACGAGTCCGAACCCTGGGAGTCGCTAGCAGAGGGCGCGAGCGCAGTCGCGTGTATTCACATACGTATTCATATTGACATATGGGTCATTACCAGAGATGTTGCCGCATACTGTGCGGTACGAGTCCGAACCCTGGGAGTCGCTAGCAGAGGGCGCGAGCGCAGTCGCGTGTATTCACATACGTATTCATATTGACATATGGGTCATTACCAGAGATGTTGCCGCATACTGTGCGGTACGAGTCCGAACCCTGGGAGTCGCTAGCAGAGGGCGCGAGCGCAGTCGAGTGTATTCACATACGTATTCATATTGACATATGGGTCATTACCAGAGATGTTGCCGCATACTGTGCGGTACGAGTCCGAACCCTGGGAGTCGCTAGCAGAGGGCGCGAGCGCAGTCGAGTGTATTCACATACGTATTCATATTGACATATGGGTCATTACCAGAGATGTTGCCGCATACTGTGCGGTACGAGTCCGAACCCTGGGAGTCGCTAGTAGAGGGCGCGAGCGCAGTCGAGTGTATTCACATACGTATTCATATTGACATATGGGTCATTACCAGAGATGTTGCCGCATACTGTGCGGTACGAGTCCGAACCCTGGGAGTCGCTAGCAGAGGGCGCGAGCGCAGTCGAGTGTATTCACATACGTATTCATATTGACATATGGGTCATTACCAGAGATGTTGCCGCATACTGTGCGGTACGAGTCCGAACCCTGGGAGTCGCTAGAAGAGGGCGCGAGCGCAGTCGCGTGTATTCACATACGTATTGACATATGGGTCATTACCAGAGATGTTGCCGCATACTGTGCGGTACGAGTCCGAACCCTGGGAGTCGCTAGCAGAGGGCGCGAGCGCAGTCGCGTGTATTCACATACGTATTCATATTGACATATGGGTCATTACCAGAGATGTTGCCGCATACTGTGCGGTACGAGTCCGAACCCTGGGAGTCGCTAGCAGAGGGCGCGAGCGCAGTCGCGTGTATTCACATACGTATTCATATTGACATATGGGTCATTACCAGAGATGTTGCCGCATACTGTGCGGTACGAGTCCGAACCCTGGGAGTCGCTAGCAGAGGGCGCGAGCGCAGTCGAGTGTATTCACATACGTATTCATATTGACATATGGGTCATTACCAGAGATGTTGCCGCATACTGTGCGGTACGAGTCCGAACCCTGGGAGTCGCTAGCAGAGGGCGCGAGCGCAGTCGCGTGTATTCACATACGTATTGACATATGGGTCATTACCAGAGATGTTGCCGCATACTGTGCGGTACGAGTCCGAACCCTGGGAGTCGCTAGCAGAGGGCGCGAGCGCAGTCGAGTGTATTCACATACGTATTCATATTGACATATGGGTCATTACCAGAGATGTTGCCGCATACTGTGCGGTACGAGTCCGAACCCTGGGAGTCGCTAGCAGAGGGCGCGAGCGCAGTCGCGTGTATTCACATACGTATTGACATATGGGTCATTACCAGAGATGTTGCCGCATACTGTGCGGTACGAGTCCGAACCCTGGGAGTCGCTAGCAGAGGGCGCGAGCGCAGTCGCGTGTATTCACATACGTATTCATATTGACATATGGTTCATTACCAGAGATGTTGCCGCATACTGTGCGGTACGAGTCCGAACCCTGGGAGTCGCTAGCAGAGGGCGCGAGCGCAGTCGCGTGTATTCACATACGTATTGACATATGGGTCATTACCAGAGATGTTGCCGCATACTGTGCGGTACGAGTCCGAACCCTGGGAGTCGCTAGCAGAGGGCGCGAGCGCAGTCGCGTGTATTCACATACGTATTCATATTGACATATGGGTCATTACCAGAGATGTTGCCGCATACTGTGCGGTACGAGTCCGAACCCTGGGAGTCGCTAGCAGAGGGCGCGAGCGCAGTCGCGTGTATTCACATACGTATTCATATTGACATATGGGTCATTACCAGAGATGTTGCCGCATACTGTGCGGTACGAGTCCGAACCCTGGGAGTCGCTAGCAGAGGGCGCAAGCGCAGTCGCGTGTATTCACATACGTATTCATATTGACATATGGGTCATTACCAGAGATGTTGCCGCATACTGTGCGGTACGAGTCCGAACCCTGGGAGTCGCTAGCAGAGGGCGCGAGCGCAGTCGCGTGTATTCACATACGTATTCATATTGACATATGGGTCATTACCAGAGATGTTGCCGCATACTGTGCGGTACGAGTCCGAACCCTGGGAGTCGCTAGCAGAGGGCGCGAGCGCAGTCGCGTGTATTCACATACGTATTCATATTGACATATGGGTCATTACCAGAGATGTTGCCGCATACTGTGCGGTACGAGTCCGAACCCTGGGAGTCGCTAGCAGAGGGCGCGAGCGCAGTCGCGTGTATTCACATACGTATTCATATTGACATATGGGTCATTACCAGAGATGTTGCCGCATACTGTGCGGTACGAGTCCGAACCCTGGGAGTCGCTAACAGAGGACGCGAGCGCAGTCGCGTGTATTCACATACGTATTCATATTTACTTGGGGTCATTACCAGAGATGTTGCCGCATACTGTGCGGTACGAGTCCGAACCCTGGGAGTCGCTAGCAGAGGGCGCGACTACGACTTAGGGGTCATTACCAGAGATCGGAATAGAGTATATTTACCTAAAGTTTGTGGAAGTAACTAACTCTATGTTACTCCGACACATACATTACACGACGATTAAATCCGGGGATTTAAGAAATTTCAAATTACTTTTATTATTATTTATTACTACGTTTAATTTGAATTAAATTAATGTATTGAAGAATCTTATTACGTTTTCAAGTCCCATACTACAACTTAAATTAAAGAGCACCTGCGGATTTTTATATAAAAGAGATAATAACCAGCAGGTGATCTAAATAAAAAAAAAAAATAATAGGTCAGAAGACGAGGCAGGTAGTTTTAGCAAATTTATACTGTTGTGGGGATTTTTTTATAATATGTAAACTAGTGCAATCCCACATGATGATAGCAGTGATGCGATGGTTGCAATAGGGTATTTTACTCTATATGAGAAAAAAAACTAAAAATATTATTAAGATAGCTTAGGCAAAAAGCAGTCATTTGTGTTAGTTTTAGTTCATAAAATAACAAAAAATAAAATAAAATTCAATTCAAACTTTTCAGTCTTTTTTATCTGTTCTTTATCACCATGAAGTAGTAGCCACCATTTTATTACGTCATTCGACTGTGTAAACTAAAGTGACAGTTGTCAACTGTCAACTGATTGACCACACTAAGTGAATATCAGAGCATTTGTTTACACAGCCGACTGACGTCACGACCACAGAGTAAATATGGCGTCCACTGCGTTCAGCATTTTCGACAAATTACGCGCGAATTTTGAAATGTAAATTTTAAATGCATTTTTAGGGTACTTAGCTCTTAATTCTTTCTCAGATCGTAGAGATGTGCTACCAACGCACAAAGAACTTTGACAAGCTGTCGTTCCTGTACCTCATCACCGGCAACCTGGACAAACTGCGCAAGATGATGAAGATTGCGGAGATCCGCAAGGACGTGTCCGCGCAGTTCCAGGGTGCTCTTTTGTTAGGAGATACCCGGGAGTCCATACGGCTGCTGAAGAATGCTGGGCAGGTGAGTGGAAAAATAACCGTAAGGGCCGATTAACACCGGAGTGGTAACGATGCTAAGAGACGTTGGCAGCTGCGCACGGGCACGGGCAGCCGCTGGCAGGGACGCTGACTAGACGCGCGTAGCCGCTTGACTGGACAGTTGCCCTTTTTGAACCTTTCAAGCGATACTAGTTTTTTAAGAATGTAGATAAAGTTTAAAATTATTTGATTTTAAAAGTACTTATCGCGTCGCTGCATGCCGTTGCCATTTTGGCATGAATCGGCTCTAATTCCTCAGGTTTAGTTAAGGCGCATTGACACAGAATCATAGCGAAAATTAAAAAAAAAATACTTAGCATATTTACCCTTACTTACAAATGTCCAGTTTTATCTAATTATCAAATAAGTTTTCAATGAAAAATTTTTTTTTATTACAAGCTTTTATTTCGTGTTATATTACTGCGATATATTCTGATCAAAGCCATTACAAAGAAATCAAACACGATGGGGTTATCTTGTTACCCTTAGTAATTCCTATTAGTGATGTAAAAATCCTCTGTTTCTGCTTCCGCAACTGCAGAAGTTCTGCGTGCTTTTTCACGTCCGTTTCGGCTTCTCAAAGTTTTATAAAGAAAATATAATCGAATAGTAAACACACTATGTACTCTTACCGCAATTATCGATACTTAATTTTCAATATAATTTTATTGTATGACTTACGGAATGAGGTCATAAATGTATATCGGGCCGTTGATCACGTCCAAAGCGCTTATTAAGCGTACGTGACTTGTATGTCAATTGATCCCCCCACCTCAGCTCTTCAAGGAAGGCCAGCAGTGCCGTGGTGTTACTAACCTAGCCATTTCGCTTTCAAAAAATCATTCAATTATCCCCATGTTTTATTATTATTTTTTATTATTGATAGGCTCGCGTTTGACCACTATCTCACCTGATGGTAAGCGATGATGTGTCCGACGATGGAGCACGCTTGCCTAGAAGTAACCTATTCACTCTTGACTTAAAGACCCCTAGGTTGATACTACGAAGAAAAAAATATTTTTTCTAAGACTTTTATTTATTTTCTTCCTTTAGATATCCCTGGCCTACCTAACAGCAATAAACCACAAACAATACGAGGAGGCTGAACAACTGAAGGCCATGCTCGAAGCAGCCAACCTGCCCATCCCGGAGCCCAACCCCGAGGCACAGTTACTGAGGCCGCCGCTACCGGTGCACAACCAGCAGCCCAACTGGCCACTCCTAGCTGTTTCTAAGTAAGTTGCAGTACCTTATACATATGTACTAGTTGACCTGGCTAACGTTGTTCTGGCAAATAAATTATTATCTAAGAAAAGAGGGGTGAGTTTTTATGTGCATTTAGTAGGTCTGGGGCTAGCCCAGACCTAAAAAATATACATTAAAAAAACTTACCTATGAAAACAGTTCCACAATTCAGTTAGGTTCAGTTGAATTGGGTAACGAAGATTTTTCCGAATCGCAAAAAAAGTTTTTTTTCGTGATGTAACCACAAATTTAGTTTTTAGATATTTTCCTATACCTACTTGTGCTATGAGATAGAAGCTTCATGCCAAAGACCAATGCAAAGTATTGGCATGATATTTTACTTTTTTCTTTTCGCCAGAAATGAGATGAACAAGAACCTATGAATGCCTAAGGCATTAAGTCCGCCTTTGTACTTTTGTGTTGCATGAAGTTTTAATAAATAAATAAATAAATAAATAAACCTAACTCTACATATAATGTTAGAGGCCAATACAAGAAATCAATAGCAAATAGAACCAGTTCTTTAAATCGTAACCGAACGAAGATACGTATAGAAGCATTGCTAGTATGTTTTTGTCAGGCGCTACCTATTTTCATTATATTATAATGAAATGGTAATATAATACGTACTATTTTAAGGTTTTCACTTTCAATTGATAAAATAGATTAAATTGGTTATTATTGTTATATTTTTTTCACACTTGCAGTTTTTCATCACTAAACCTAGTAAAAAAAAAAGTGATAAACGAATCGATAAGATACGCGTAAGGGTTGTGATAGTGATTGACACTATGTAATGCGTACCCACCATAAAAACCGAAACTAAAACTATATTTAACAATGGGAAACTTAAAATAACAGACATACAGTATTTTTATTTAAGAAAAATAACGCCTGATAACAAACTATAGCAATATATTAAATAGTCTCTAACTTCGTTTGGTTACGGTTGGTAGACATAATTCTTTTTGCTATTGATTTATCATGCAGTCCTTTAAGATATGGCCTAAGTATGCAGACGACAGCACTGTTGCTGAGAGTTACATATCCAGCGCGCAGTCTAGTGGGTCACAGATCCAGTCTTTCCGAGAGGCTATGGTCGAGCGCTTGAACTTGTCCTTGGAGGCAGTCTCAGAATGGGGCGATGCCAATTTGGTCAAGTTCAATGCTGCTAAAACCCAGGCGTGTCTATTTTCCGCTAAAAGGAGCCAATTCAGCCCTGCTCCAACTTTCCGGGGCGTAACCGTGCCAATAACCGACCATCTTGATCTCCTTGGTGTTACGCTGACGTCAACACTCAACTTTGGGCCATACATCGAAGCAAAGGCTCAAGCTGGGAATCCTCGCGAAGGTCAGACAGTACTTCACGCCGGAACAGCTGCTCAAACTTTATCAAGCGCAAGTTCGATCGTGTATGGAGTACTGCTCTCATCTTTGGGACGGATCTGCCCGATACCAGCTTGATGCACTTGAGGCAATTGAGAGGCGTGCCAAGAGGATCATTGGCAATGATGCACTCGTTGAGTCGAGGCTTCAAAGTCTTGAGCATCGACGCAGAGTTGCTAGCCTGTCGGTTTTCTACCGGTTGCATTTCGGGGAGTGTGCGTCGGAATTGCATAACCTAATTCCGCCTAGCCCGTTCCATCATCGGACCACCAGGCGTACGGCAATGCGCCACCGGTACATGGTGGACATCCCACCTATACGCACAAAACGTTTTGGGAACACATTCATAGTGCGTACAGCTAAAGAGTGGAATTCCTTGCCGGAATCTGTTTTTCCTGATGGCTACAACCCGGGAATCTTTAAGTCAAGAGTGAATAGGTTACTTCTAGGTAAGCGCGCTCCATCGTCGACCGCATCGTCGCTTTCAATCAGGTGAGTTAGCGGTCAAGCGCGAATCTATCAAGAATAAAAAAAAAAAAGTTCCACTTTTGGCGAAAAGAAAAATATTACATGCCAGCAATGTATAGGAAAAGTTCCATTCTCCTTTCAGGATTCTAGGTCAACGGGAAGTACCCTATGAATTTTGATTCCCTTGAGAGTGTCGAAATATACTTTTTTTGCGATATAAACTGCCGTATCTTTTTTTTTCGTTAGTTCAGAAGTTTGATTTTTTTACGGCTTTAAGGGACCGCAGCCCTGAATTGTTTGATTTTAATTTTAACGCGTGGAGGGCGTTCCCGAGAAAAAGGGTCTTGACAGACAGACAGACAGACGGACAACAAAGTGATCCTATAAGGGTTCCGTTTTTCCATTTGAAGTACGAAATCCTAATTATATAAAAATTGGTCAAAGCCTTTCAAAGGAGTTCGATAGCAAATATTGTGATACGAACTTTTTATATGAACATGCACAAAATTCTACTAGATATTTTAGCTGCGTTAAAGTAAAAGCTACGGGTCCAAGCGTAGGTAATCTCTTTACCCGTAGTGCTTAAGTATAGCGCCTTATAATAGCACTTTTGTTATTTATTTATTTATAAGCACGAACAGTCAGAATTACGTGGATTTTGAGGCATTAATTTGACTACGTTCAATAAATGGAATGTCTGATTTTCGTAAATACCATTCCCTTGACTTAATACTGCTCCCATACACTGAAAACAAAATAAACTAAAAATGTTGAATTCAGCGCCATCTAGCGAGAACATTGCACACGGAATAAAGCTACGGAACTTTCAGTTTAAGGTCGGAAATTATCCCAAGAGATACTCTGGAGTTTAAAACATCTTATGTAAATTCCTATTCAAGACATGGTCTACCCATGTACCAAGTTTCATTGAAATCCGGTCAGTTGTTAAGGCATGACTAATTATTATAACACAAATAAACAATCATAATATTTTCTAATAACTAATCAAGTTTATTGACCTGCGTTCCGAAATTCATCATTTATATCAATAACACTCCTTTTTTGGGGCAGTCGTGTAAAAACTAACTTTATCTAACATTTTATTATATTTATGGGGATAAAGTAGCGTTTTAAAGTCGTGGGTGGCATGTTGAATTCCGAACGAAACAAAGGTTGCTAAGTTTTAACCCCGAATGCAGTGAGGGATCTATATAATTAACTCCCGAGCACTGCGATGGAGTTATTATAGAAACCTGAGTGAAGTGAAGACAATTTATTCCCAGCACACCCTCACTCTACCTCATAATAATATTTGAAATGGTAATTGCTGTTTCATATAATTACCAATTTTGATGCTATTTTGTTTCTTTTTAGTGTTATTTGTTTTTTAAATAAACGGCAAAGAAGCAAAATAGGATATTATAGTGCCAATTATACGATAAAGAAGACGAAGCCCAGTATTATAAATCTGTGCCATTTGACAGGAGTTTCTTCGAGGTAGCGGGAGGAGCGCGCGCGGGCGGCGACGTAACCGGCGTAACGGCCGCCGCGCCCATCGACGAGCCGCTCGAGGCCGCCGGCGCCTGGGGAGACGACGACGACGTGCTCAACGACAAGCAGGTCAGTATATGTAGCGGCCGCCGCGCCCATCGACGAGCCGCTCGAGGCCGCCGGCGCCTGGGGAGACGACGACGACGTGCTCAACGACAAGCAGGTCAGTATATGTAGCGGCCGCCGCGCCCATCGACGAGCCGCTCGAGGCCGCCGGCGCCTGGGGAGACGACGACGACGTGCTCAACGACAAGCAGGTCAGTATATGTAGCGGCCGCCGCGCCCATCGACGAGCCGCTCGAGGCCGCCGGCGCCTGGGGAGACGACGACGACGTGCTCAACGACAAGCAGGTCAGTATATGTAGCGGCCGCCGCGCCCATCGACGAGCCGCTCGAGGCCGCCGGCGCCTGGGGAGACGACGACGACGTGCTCAACGACAAGCAGGTCAGTATATGTAGCGGCCGCCGCGCCCATCGACGAGCCGCTCGAGGCCGCCGGCGCCTGGGGAGACGACGACGACGTGCTCAACGACAAGCAGGTCAGTATATGTAGCGGCCGCCGCGCCCATCGACGAGCCGCTCGAGGCCGCCGGCGCCTGGGGAGACGACGACGACGTGCTCAACGACAAGCAGGTCAGTATATGTAGCGGCCGCCGCGCCCATCGACGAGCCGCTCGAGGCCGCCGGCGCCTGGGGAGACGACGACGACGTGCTCAACGACAAGCAGGTCAGTATATGTAGCGGCCGCCGCGCCCATCGACGAGCCGCTCGAGGCCGCCGGCGCCTGGGGAGACGACGACGACGTGCTCAACGACAAGCAGGTCAGTATATGTAGCGGCCGCCGCGCCCATCGACGAGCCGCTCGAGGCCGCCGGCGCCTGGGGAGACGACGACGACGTGCTCAACGACAAGCAGGTCAGTATATGTAGCGGCCGCCGCGCCCATCGACGAGCCGCTCGAGGCCGCCGGCGCCTGGGGAGACGACGACGACGTGCTCAACGACAAGCAGGTCAGTATATGTAGCGGCCGCCGCGCCCATCGACGAGCCGCTCGAGGCCGCCGGCGCCTGGGGAGACGACGACGACGTGCTCAACGACAAGCAGGTCAGTATATGCCAACGGCGACGCGTTCGGCGTGGCCGATTGCTCGCTGAACAGATTTTCGTTTGGTCTGAAAGGTTGTGCAGTGGCGACCGCGTACCTAAAGACGCAGCGTTGGAAGGCCTCCCACAAAGTTGACCGACGAGCTGGTGAGGGTGGCGGGATTCCGATATATGCGAGACGTTGTGGCGAAACTTGGGAGGAGGCCTATATCCAACAGTAGACGTCTTTCTGACTGAAGTTATGATGATGACCTTTGAGCATCCCCATTAAGTAGATGTTTTAGATGTAAATATGCAGGCAGAAGTTCACTTTTCAACCTTATAATCCGGTTCATAGAAGCACTGATCGACCTCCCAACTTCTGCCTTTAAAGTTCAAAGACAGGTTTATAATAAAAACGTTTGTGTGCAGGATAATGGCGAGGAGGGCGCCGAAGTGATGGAGGACGCTTGTGACGACGGCGGCTGGGACGTAGGAGACGAAGACTTGGAACTACCCGAGGAACTAGCGCCTGTCTCTGGTGAGAACTGGTTTATCTTTCAGCATCTGTCTTCCTTGAGATATAGATAATAGATAATAGTAATACTAAGCTAAAAAACGGTGGAAATTCAATCAAAGAAGTTTCGAGAGAAAAGGATTTTGTATAGAATGATTGCGGTCATCTTTGTGACGTAATACTAAATAAAAGCAACTCCGCGCGGCTTGGTATGCTGTTTGTCAAGCCCTAGACTTAGTGAGAATAAATGGGACTTTTTATGAAGATAAAAGTGACTTTATTTTGACACACAGTTGACTTGAGAGGAGTACTTGTGCATTCAAAATATAACTAAGTTAAAGATTTAGAAGTATAGATGTATCTTCTGTTGACTGTACACCAACCTATACCCAAGTCTTAGGAAGTTGAAGACAGACGTGATGTGATGTTATGTAAATAAATGTGATTGAAATTGCAGCGGACATCGACGGCGGCGACGAGAGCACTCCGTACTTCGTGGCGCCCACGCGCGGCGCCAGCGTGGCGCACTCGGGCAAGCTCAAGACGGCGCACGATCATGTCGCTACCGGCCAGTTCGAGATAGCGCTCCGGTTATTATTGTTTATATTTTAAACTATTTCCAAATACAAATAGTCTACCCTTTTCCCAACTGTACTGGAGTGGCTTCCAGTCTGAATATCATAACTCAGTAACCGAGTAATTTGACAAGGCTGGTGTAAGATTTTCTGACTGGCTTATCCGTAACCACGGTTACGGATGGCTTAGCATGCTTTTGGAGAAACAAAGGAATCTCGGTATATAATGGATGGTCACCCATCCACGAACCGACCTCGATATGAGTTACTTTACCTTGCTGATCGGATCTTGTGACTAAACAACAAACAACACTAAAAATAAATATTTCTGTGAAAACTGTCTCAAAGGAGACTTCAATAAATGTATGAAGCTTGGGCCTAAAATATTTAAAAATTGAACAGCAATCAGACTTATATGGATTGAAAGAAAGTATTTATTTTGATTTTTTTGAGCATTAAATAATATTTTACAGGCCCTCGTTTTTTTTTTTAATTGAATTAGAAAAAATATAAGCTTGTATCATTACAAACATTATTTTAAAGGGTTGGCAACCTTGTGCCAATTGACGTGACAGTATAATTGTTTATTTGTGTATTCTATGCCTTGCGTTCCCAGTTACCTTAACATCGATGTTAGTGCGCCAACAGGCGTTCTTTCCGAGTGACTGATTTGTTAACACGCTAACAGCCATGTTACTGTTACTCGGAATGCGGGGATGGTTTATTTCATAAAGTTAACATATCGTCAGTTTGACATTTACGGATTTCGGACCTTTTTCGACATGTCATGATGTTTTGCTTTACTTGTATAAAGCTGCAGCTAAAATTATAATAGAAACGTACGATACAGCATTTTTAGCTACATTTTAAACAAGTTCATTGCATACAAACAAATAAAAACATGTGCGTTTTGTTTTTACTGAAACATTTTTCATCTTTTTAAAAAAACAGGGTCCTGAAAAATTCATATTTAATTATGATCGAAGAGCGTAATAAATAAGCTTACATGTAAGGTCTATCACATTGATGTTCAAATTTCTTCGGTATAATATGCCTAGGCCTATTTTTGACCTCTCCTTTTATGATAAATCATTTGAAAAAACTCAAGACTCAAGTACCCAATTTAGCCATGAGCACCCCTTTCAATAATAATTAGAAATAACCTTTGTATTTCTCTCCCCAGATTGCTAAACGAACAAGTAGGCATCGTGAACTTCGAGCCATACCTGGAGTCGTTCCTGAGCATGTTCGGGCGCGCTCGGCTCACGTTCGGCGCGCTGTCGGCGCTGCCGCCGCTCAACGCGCACCTGCACCGCAACTGGAAGGAGGCCAGCGGCGCCGACCTGCTGCCCGTCGTCAGTGAGTAGCGTCATACTCATACTGGAGTCGTTCCTGAGCATGTTCGGGCGCGCTCGGCTCACGTTCGGCGCGCTGTCGGCGCTGCCGCCGCTCAACGCGCACCTGCACCGCAACTGGAAGGAGGCCAGCGGCGCCGACCTGCTGCCCGTCGTCAGTGAGTAGCGTCATACTCATACTGGAGTCGTTCCTGAGCATGTTCGGGCGCGCTCGGCTCACGTTCGGCGCGCTGTCGGCGCTGCCGCCGCTCAACGCGCACCTGCACCGCAACTGGAAGGAGGCCAGCGGCGCCGACCTGCTGCCCGTCGTCAGTGAGTAGCGTCATACTCATACTGGAGTCGTTCCTGAGCATGTTCGGACGCGCTCGGCTCACGTTCGGCGCGCTGTCGGCGCTGCCGCCGCTCAACGCGCACCTGCACCGCAACTGGAAGGAGGCCAGCGGCGCCGACCTGCTGCCCGTCGTCAGTGAGTAGCGTCATACTCATACTGGAGTCGTTCCTGAGCATGTTCGGACGCGCTCGGCTCACGTTCGGCGCGCTGTCGGCGCTGCCGCCGCTCAACGCGCACCTGCACCGCAACTGGAAGGAGGCCAGCGGCGCCGACCTGCTGCCCGTCGTCAGTGAGTAGCGTCATACTCATACTGGAGTCGTTCCTGAGCATGTTCGGACGCGCTCGGCTCACGTTCGGCGCGCTGTCGGCGCTGCCGCCGCTCAACGCGCACCTGCACCGCAACTGGAAGGAGGCCAGCGGCGCCGACCTGCTGCCCGTCGTCAGTGAGTAGCGTCACACTAGCCCAGACTTGTCCACTGCTGGCTATAGGCCCTCCGCGAGCATCACCACATCGCACGGATCCCCGGGGCCCTTACCAGATCATCGGCTCAAAACTGCGTCTTCGAACCCACCAACTTTCTTCATCAAGGCAGAACACAATACTGCAACTGTACCTACTATCCCCTGTCCCTGTTTTGAGGGACAGGGTGCCTGAACCTCATCTTATTTTGGATGTTTGTTTTTGTGGTTAGAAACCCCTCTTTGCGGACTTAAACGGAACCTTTATTAATGCTGATCCCCTGGTAGGATATTTACTTTGTGTATCAGAATATAATCATTGATATTTTGCTCCACTAGGAATGACTTAGGAACAATAAAGAATGAACCACGTTTTATGCTCGATCTAAACTTTGCGTATATGTGCAAATATTCGTTCTTTATCAAAAAAAAAAAATTACTTAGGCCTATATTAGATTTTGTTTAGCCCATGTTGCGCACTTACTATTTTCGTCAAATATTGCTACATTTCTTCTACATTCGTTACGAAAATTATATTGTTTTCTCCATTTTCCAGCAACAAAATTGAACGACTTAGTAACTCAACTACAACAATGCTACCAGCTGACCACCGCCGGAAAGTTCACTGAAGCCGTCGAACGTCTACAACGCATTGTACAGTCCGTGCCGTTACTTCATGTAGATACCAAGCCAGAGCTCACGGAAGCTCAACAGTTGCTCAACATCGCCAGGGAGTATCTGCTGGGGCTACAGATGGAGACCGCTAGGAAAGGTGAGTCAATTATGCATATATATTAACTTTTATCCTCCTTTAGAAAAGGTGCCCCTTTTTCTCTGGTTTTACGACAACTTTTAATCTGGTTTTGGGCAACTTCACATTCACCTTTAGGGCAACTTTTATTCTTTTTAGAGCAAGACTACTTTTATTCTTGTTTAGGGCAACTTTTATTATCCCTTAGAGAGGGCTCCTTTTATCCTGCTTTAGGGATTGAAGGTTTTAGGGCTTAAGGATTTTTTTAATCCCGTTAGGGAATTTTTTATCCTTTTTTGGGCCAGTGCCATCTTTTTAGCATCTTTGTTCTGTCAGGATTTCAAAAACAACGCACAACATTAACTCTTATTTATTATCTCCACAGCCATGCCGAAAAACACGTTAGAAGAGCAGAAACGTACGTGCGAGATGGCGGCGTACTTCACTCACTGCAAGCTTCAGCCCGTCCACCAGATCCTGACCCTCAGAACAGCTCTCAACATGTTCTTCAAGCTGAAGAACTACCGAACAGCTGCCTCCTTCGCCAGACGACTCCTAGAGTTAGGCCCGAGACCAGAAGTCGCTCAACAAGCGAGAAAGATCTTACAAGCTTGTGAAAAATCTCTCACAGATGAACATCAGCTCCTTTACGACGAACATAATCCTTTCAATATCTGTGGTATAAGTTACAAACCTATATACAGAGGAAAACCCGAAGAAAAATGTGCCCTATGCGCTGCTAGCTTCCTACCCGAACACAAAGGCAAACTTTGCCCAGTCTGTGGGGTCGCAGAAATTGGTAAAGATGTTATTGGACTAAAAATCTGCCCCCTACAGTTCCAGAGATAAACTTTGCCCCTGACATATAATTTAATTAATAATAATGAAATTATTGTGTAAGATTATAGAATAAAGTATTGTATCACGTTTCTTTTTGTAATAATTTATTTCGAATAACAGAAAAGAATACTTAAAATCTATTTACAAATTAAATTTATTTCTAAATCTTCTTGAGATTCTTCTATACGTCTACCGGCTTGTCTTCTTTAGTTCTGAAAATGAAGAAAGCTTATCTAACTATTAAAAGTAAACATGTACATATTATATATTCTGTTACACAAACAAATGGAACAATCAATTCTTACTAAGCTTTAGATTTTCTTTCGCATTTCCCGTGTACCACATGGTGCGCCATTATGGTGAGACTATTACCCCTATACTCCATTCGCGTTAAGATTAGACAGAGCTGAAACTGCGTAAAGCGGACGCCCGCGACGCACAGGTCGCGTGACGTCACGTGTGTTTTCACACGGACGGTCCCCGTCGCGGAAACCGGATTATTACCTACGCAGAGTCGCTAGATCAACTTTAACAGTGTGCTGTTGGTCGATAGAGAATTATTAACTACATTAAAGGCAACAACAAAAAATATGTCACCGCAAATGTCGCTTATCTGCATCTCCAAGATAGCTCGCGGAATTTGCTGAGCTAGCATTGGGTAATATTATATTAGACAGGCTAGCTCAGCAAGTAAAAATAAATATATTTATAACATACATACATGTAATCACTAAATTCATCAGTATCATCAATATAACCCTCTCAGTTCATCTAAACCCTTTATTTATTTACAAGCACTTGTACAACGTTAAGGAGGATGTCCAAGGCGTTGTACAGTAGAAACTTACAAACTAAAAAATACATTTAATAAAACAATAATAACCTAATAACAAATCCATACAAATTGAACAAAAAAAAAATCTATCATATCATTTAGAAATAAAAAGAAAATACATATAAATTAACACTAAAATAATCCCACAAACAAATGAAACAATGTTTATTTATTTTTCATCCATATTCTTACAAAACCTAATGCCCCATTTACACGTGGGAGGCAGCCCGGTCAATCGCCATCTCTAGCCATTGTGTTAACGGGAAAACCCCGTTTAAACAATGGCGATTGGCCGAGGCTGGGTCCACGTGTAAAGGCACCAAATAGACATTCACGACACACATCACCCACCTCCCAGCAAACAAGTCACACTCCGGAACTCTCACTTTGAATGACTATTTCATGAAAACGTCATTCAATAGGGTTAGCTGAACTGAGAAGATTGTATTGATGATTTTAATGATTATAACTCAGTAAAGCCATATTTTTTACGGTCACAAACCATATTATATCATTATAGTACCTGACAGTGATCAGCAAAAAACTTAAAAAAATAATTAATTTCGCACTACCCTTGCGCTTTCATAGCGTAGCATATTCAGCCTTACAATGTTCCCACTGCTGGGACTAGTCTCCTCTGTAGGAAAATGATTGAGCCGTAATCCACCACGAGGGCCCAGTGCGGGTTGGTGGATGTCACATGTCTTTGAATTTTTGGTTCAAGGACATGCCAGTTGCTTCACGATGTTTTCCTTCACCGTTCTGAAAGCAGCTGGGTTTGAACCCACGACCTACAACTCGGAAGTCGGTACCGTTACTACTGGACCACCACTACTCTTGCACTTTCACTTTGAATTGGAGATGGCGCCACATGTATGTTAAATAATCTCAAGGGTGTGTAAGTCCACCAACCCGGCGTCCAAGCCAAGCGTGCTTGACTATGGCTTGTGCCTCCTCTAGTTAGGAGAGATCCGTGCCCAACAGTGGGACGTATATGGGTTGATTTAGACACGGTGTCTGACATCGACGCACAAACGGATACCACGGATCCAGTACATGATTCTGGACCCAGTGGTGGAATTATTCGTCGGCTTTTTCCTAATAAAAAAAAATATATATACATATACTTATTACTAAAAATATCATCCGGGTTGGTTAGAATAACGTTTTTATACAGTTTAAATTAAAAAACGTAAAAATAAAAAAAATAAAAAGCCGACGAAAAATTCCACGAATCATGTACCTACTGGATCCAAGGTATTCGTTCGTGCGTGGATTTCAAAGACACCCTGTATAGACAAACACCATGTTACCCATCTCTCACCCACCTATTGTTAAGCATATCTTGTATCTCATCGAAGGTCTTGCCCTTGGTCTCGGGCAGCAGCGTGGCAGAGAAGATGAAGCCGATGCCGCAGCAGACCGCGAGGATCCAGAACGCAGTGTAGATGCCGTATGAGGCAGCCACGTCGCGGAAGAACCTGGTAGCAAAGAAAACAGTTCTATAAAACATACTTCATTCGCTATAATATTAGACATTTCTAATTAACAAACCTTTTTCACTACCCGTTCAACCGATTTTGAGTTTTATTCCGTAGGCATAAGGGTGGCATTCAAAGCAAATAAGTTGTTACAATACCAAGTAGAACATACCTAGTCCACACGAATCCCGCGAGCCAGCACATGAAGGAACAGATTCCGCCCGCGAGACACTTAGTCTTCACTGGGAACATCTCTGCCACCAGGATCCATGGCACTGGACCCACCCCTTTAATGATAAGAAAGAAAGAAAGACAATAAATTTTCCGTGCGGTCTTGAAACGCAAAGAATAACTGTAGGTACACAAGTGGATTTTACTCAGTAAATGTCTGGAAGTCCCTCGCGCTCCACACAGCGGGAGAAGTTACTTGATGATTTTCCACCCCAAAAAAAAAGAAATACCGTGTCCATGAAATAATAAAATATCTATATTATTCCACTAGGTTTTGCCCGCGACTTCGCTATAGGCTTATGTCACTCAGAATAAAGCAGCTTTCTATCGGTGAAAAAATTTAAGCAATCGGACCAGTACTTTCAGAGATTACCTCCTACAAACAAAAAAACAAATTTTACTTCTTTATAATATTAGTGTAGATTAATAAACTTACCCAGAGTGAAGAGTATCATGTAGACGATGAGACAGAGCAGCGGCAGGAAGGCGACCGACGTGACGTCATACTTGTAGTACGAGTCCATCAGGGCGTACACGCCTATCAGAGTCTGACAACAAATATTCAAAGATTTCATTATATTTCAAACTCAAAAACTCAAACCATTTATTCTCACCCACGCCCAGCTCAAATCCTTGGACCTAGAACGCTGCGGGTCCAAAGTTTGCATAGAGAAACTTACTTTCACTGGTTCAGCTAGTTTCAAAAAAACATTTACAGGCACTTTTGAATTGTCAAGAAGTCAGTCAGTCGGAAAAATGAATCTAATTGCACATTCCAAAGTGTAGATCATCTGTATGGAGAAGAACTTGCAAGAAACTGCATAGATTTATTTTGTAAATGGTTAGTGGTCCTTCGAGCCGGATCGTTGAATGAGCTCAATCGGGAAATTATCATAACTATCATAAGTATAAGCATAATCTGTCTTTTAATGTTTCCACTAAGTAGGACTCCTCAGGTCTTCTCTCTATACGAGGGAATGAGTTCTACTGCACCACGCGAGCCCAGTGCGGATTGGTGGATATCACATGTCTTCGATTTTTTGGTTCTAGGACATGCTGGTTTCCTCACGATGTTTTCCTTCACCGTTTTGAGAGCAGTGGTGATGAAATAAATTACACAAAGTAATGCACCTGGCTGGGTTTGAACCCGCGAACTACAACTCGTAAATCGGGGCCGTTACTACTCGGACACCACTGCTCTTTACTGTTTCTAAAATCCACTTACCAAAAATATAGTAAGTCCTAGTGACGTGGTCCACATGAGCAGCTTCCTCCCCAGTCGGTCTACCACCAGCGGAGTGATGCAGCTGGTCACCACCTGAATATAAGGACTCCTTTAACATTCCTAGTTATCTAGTGTTGGAAGGTTTTTGGCGGGAATTTTTCGAGGGCAGTTCAGTGGCTGTTTTAATTATTCGCAAATTGATTCGTAGTCGATATTGTGATGTAAAATTGGTGTAGTTTTGTATCTCAAGTGTCTGCACAACTAGACAATATATGTTGAAATCCATAAAACAGGCGTGATGTCGGTAAAATGGAGTTGAAAGTTTTAGTGCAGTATTGATCAGGGGCGCCGGCTTTTAGAAAACCTCATGGGTGCTCATGCTCATTTGATGGACTCGAAAAAGTGGCGAAGTGTGAGAAGAGAAATGCACACTGATCGACCGACGAATAAATAAATGACCTACTTAATACTGCGTACTTAATTACAAACGTTTGATAAAAATATAAAATGAAACCATTATATAAAAAAGAAACTAGTTATAAGTATCAAGAAATATTATAATTTATATGTAACCTAAAAGACGATTACTGATTTGTTTCTCGATGTCTATTCTCAGGGGTGCTCCGCACCCACTGTTTATTTCTCATAGGTGCTCGAGCCCCCGAGCACCCACGGAGTCGGCGCCCCTGGTATTGATTATACCTCAGTGAAGGTTGCCGAGAAGGCTGACTCAATACATTTCCAGTCAAATACTGAAAAAACATTATCTTCTGTTACACCCGCATTCTAATGGGAAACAAAATGACTGTATTCTGAATCAAAAAACTAAATACTTTCTAAACCTGACACTGGCTAAATGCACTAACCGTGCGAGGTCAAAGAAAAAAAAAACTGGGCAAGTGCGAGTCGGACTCGCGCACTGAGGGTTCCGTACAAACTTTCCTATGTAAATGGTTCAATTCCCCAATGAAGTCTCGAAGATTTATCCGAATATTGTTTTTTGTGAGGTAACAACAAATTTACTATTTTCAGATTCATTCCTATATCTGTGCCATAAGACCTTACTTTATGCCAAATTTCAGGATTCTAGGTCAACGGGAAGTATCCTATAAATTTTGATTCCCTTGAGAGTATCGAAATATACGTTTTTTGCTACACAAACTGCCGTATTTTTTTTTCGTTAAATTATAAGTTTGATTTTTTCACAGCTTCAAGGGACCGCAGATCTGAGTATAATGGTTTTAATTTCAACTTGATACCTCCACGACAGACAGACGGACAACAAAGTTAGAGTCATGTGGGTCAAGTGTGCGCAGCGTCTAAGTGTGCGCATTCTAAATATCTCGAATATTAAATAGCGGCCAGGAGCAGCAACCCCTCTCTTCAGTACCCCGCGGGACGTCCTGCGAAGCGCTCGTATCACAGCGGCTTCTCGCGCGCCATTTTGGATTGACAGGTGAATGAAGATTTTTGCTAGAATATTTACGATATTTTGTCACATTTGACGCGTAATCTTTTGTAGTCATGTATTTTTTTTGAAAATATGCTTTTTGCTATCGAGTGCAACATAATATCAAGTTTGTTATTTGCCAGTGTTTAAGTTGTTATGATGACGCAATAATCAACGATATTCATATAATCCTGTTTCGATGGTTTCGGTTAAGTGTGCGCAGAAGCCTATCGTGTAAGTGTGCGCATGCGCACACTTACCCCGCTTGCATTTCTTTGTACATGTGTTGCTATGTTTTGTTTCAGCCTACAAATATAAATCAAAATGCCTCGAGATTACCTGAGGAAAGCTCCGGATAGATGCATCGTCACAGATGAACAGCTGGAAGCCGCCAAATTATTAATTTCAAAGGGTATCAGTAAAAGAAAAGCTGCATCTCAGGTCGGACTTAAAGAAAGTACTCTGCGAAAACGTTTAAAGGCTGGGAAGACTGCAACTAGCATGGGAAGATTTTCTTTGACTTTCACCCAGGAGCAAGAGACTGATATATATAATTATATTAAACAAAGTGATGATATTTATTATGGTCTCACTATGCAGAACCTCCAGAAGTTGGTTTATGAGTATGCTGAAGTAAATAAAATTACTCATAGATTCAACACATCCTCAAAATTAGCTGGCCGAGACTGGGTATATGGATTTCTCAAAAGGTTCCCTGTATTGAAATTGCGACAGCCAGTCCCAACTAGTATTGCCAGAGCCATGGGGTTCAATAAAATTCAAGTTACAAGATTTTATGATAACTTGCAGAGTCTCTACAACAAATACAAATTTGTACCCAGCCGAATATATAATATGGATGAAAGTGGAGTAAATACTGTTCCTAAAAAAATTCCAAAAGTAATATCTGTAAAGGGAAAAAAGTTGGTGGGAAAAATCGTTTCGGCTGAACGAGGCCAAACGATAACAATAGTTTGCGCTATGAGTGCAACAGGAAACTATGTTCCTCCAGCATTTATTTTTCCTCGGAAGAGAATGAAAGGTTATTTGCTTAATAATGCACCTGAAGGTAGTATTGGAATGGTTTCTGATTCAGGGTTCATAAATACGGCCCTGTTTCTAGAATACCTACACCATTTCAAAGACAATGTTCAGCCAACTAAAGATAATCCCGTCTTGTTAATTTTGGACAACCATAACAGCCACATCTCTCTAAATGCCATACTGTTTTGTCGTGATAATGGTATTCATATGCTTACTCTCCCACCTCACAGTAGCCACAAGATGCAGCCCTTAGATCGTGGGTTTTTTGGGCCTCTGAAAACAAAATTCGCTTACGCATGTGATAAATGGCTAAGCCACCATCCAGGCCGCGTGATTGGACAAACAGAAATAGCTCAATTGGTGAATGAAGCCTTCCAAAAAGCAGCTTCGCTTAGCAACGCGGTTTCAGGTTTCAAAGTTTCTGGAATCTGGCCAATAGACAGAGACATTTTTTCGGAGGAAGATTTCGCGGCAGCGTCTGTAACTGACATGATTCCTGCACAAAGTTTAGAAGAGGTGTTGCCAACTACAGCAGCACAGGAACCTTTTCAAGAAAATTCGATTCCATCACACGATGAGTATTTGACAAACTTAGTAGCGTCCATCTCTTCTACACAGCCAACACAAGAAGTTATGGAAACTGCAGGAACGACTTCACCTTCGATATTACATAATCTTTCTATATCAGAGCAAGACTCTTCTTTGCAAAACTTTACAGTTACCACATCATTCAGTCAACCAGCACAAGATCTGCTGGTGACTACTGAGCCATACACATTGACATCATCGAACGCTGACGAGCAAAACTTCTTAGAGATCGCTCAATCATGTCCAGTGACAAACACCAGTTTAGCCACCACTGCATCTTCACCAACACCTGTACCTTCAACCAGCAAAGAATTTATACCATTGTCGTCTATACAAGCTTTACCGAAAGCAACGTCACAAAATCGACGACGAAAAGGTAAAATGTCAATAATTGCTACTGATAGTCCCTATAAATCTGAGTTAGAAGCTAAGAAAGAAGAGCAAGAAGAGAAATTAGCCAAAAAGAAAGTACGACTAGATTTGAAAGAAAGACTTAAAACTAAGAAAACTAGTACAAAATCATGCGAGACTGCCAAAAAAAATAATGTTAAAAATAAGACTCATAAGAAACCAAAGAATGATGAAAATGAGTATTACTGCCCCTTATGTGGCGAAAAGTATTCTGAGCCACCGACTGAAGACTGGATCAAATGTAGCCTTTGTGAAGCCTGGTGGCACGAAGAGTGCACCAGCTCCGAACACGGCACTTTTATTTGTGACACATGTAATGACAAAGTACCTAACTAAAGATTGCAAGTTGATCTCATATTTTGATTTAAGATGATTATTATGTTGATTACTTTAAGTACCTATGATGAAAAATTGTATAATTATAATATAATGTTGTTTATCTTCTAAAATATATATTTTTTGTTGTTGCGTACACTTACCCACAGTGCTGCGTACACATACCCCGATACTGGGGTAAAAGTGCGCATATGAAAGGGTATTTGTTTTCTATAGTTTCTTAAAATATAAGCTACTGATAATACTTTTGTTGTATCTAAGGTGATTACAAATAAACAGTCTTTCTAATTAATACAGTTTTATTTCATTCTACTAATAATATTCGAGTTTTTGAAGCATCAAAGTTTAAATGCGCACACTTGACCCACATGACTCTATCCTATAAGGGTTCCGTTTTTACCTTTTGAGGTACGGAATTCTAAAAAAAGTGTTGGAAAAATATAGGTAGGTACTCTTCGTCACTGGTTACTACTGATTAGTACCTATAGTACCGTAGCAGTGGTGACATCACCAGTGGCGTAATTACCGAAGGGCTAGGTGGGGCAGTGTCCCGGTGCCCCAAGCTCTGGGGGCTCCAAATCTGATTAACAAACCTCGTATTAAACTAGGAAAAAATTCTCCTACCTTTGAAATCTAAATAAAATAGGTTGCAACACTAATTATGGCAACCCGTGTTAGTCAGTAAAAGTCTGACATTCCCTCCCTCTCCACCCACAGCAAAAGAAGATATTTAATGATTTGCCACGTAAAAAAGGGGCCCTAGTTTTTTAATGCCCCAGGGTCGTTGGTCATCTAGCTATGCCACTTGAGATCGCCCGCTTTTTCTACTATAACTTTTTTCTCGTGTATCTTACCTGCACGACTCCCATGATGATGGTGCCGTCCGAGGGTGACAGGTTGGTGCCCACCTTCGCCAGCAGCTCCTCCATGTAGAACAGGAGTACGTCTATACCAGACAGCTGCAGTAACATCGCCAGGAACACGCAGATACCTGGCGTTTTTAGCAAAACATATCGAGAGATTAGCGTCTTTTTTATTTGTTGCTAGCGACACGTCCCATCTTCGCATGGGTCTTACAATCTTAAAATTTCTACGTTTTTCTCTACTATAATATGCATGTATTATACACCCAAGTCTTCCTCATAAATCATCCTGTCTACTGGTGAAAACCGCATGAACATCCGATCGATCGATCGATTCGGTTTCTGAATTTATCGTGTTCATACAGGCAGACAGCTGCGGTGTTTTTATAATATGTAAGGATTATGATAACAGAGACTGAGAACCATGCAGATTAGCGATTCAGAGAAACTGGGTTACCATGACGTTTAAAGTAAGATTGTTTTATTCTTATTCCATTGTGGGTTAGAGATGGCGCTAGACAACCTGTATAGCTCTGTCTCTTACCCACACTGAAATAAGAATGAAACAATCTTACTTTGAACGTCATGGTAACCCGCCAGGGCCCTAGTCTGCTATTTTTATAAATTCGTTATTCCAACACGATCCCATTGTCATTTTGCTAAAAGTTCGTAATCTGTTAATTCATAATGATCGATCATTGATCGATCAGTGGTCTCGTAATAGAATTGTGGTACGAGCTGTCTTGTAACGAATTAAAAGCAATGACTGCATAGTGACGTTCTAATAGCAGGTCACTGATCAAAGGAATTGTCAAAATTTTAACAGATTACCGCATAAGTCAGACATTCATTTGTCATTATATACGGGATTACCATTCTGTGCCATTTCTTTCAATGAAGTGTCAGTGGTTGATCTTTGTAAAGTCATAATGACGCCATTATATTAGTAGATTACCAAACCAGGTCTTTAAGAAAAGAGCCATAGATATGAGTGGACCAGAGAAGATTTGATTGACCCTGTGGAAAGATGCTCACTGGATTGCAAGGGGTCTCGGCCGGAATGTAGATAGGGTGTCTGTCGATTTTAGAAAACTATGCCTTAATCGGTGCGTTGGTTAGTGTAAGTGGATACAACTTTCAATATACTTTAAGAATATTTCGTTTAAGACCACCAGACCGGCGCTAATTGCCAGCTTCTTACGTGCTTCCGTTTTTAACACTAGAAGCGCGGACTACCAATGTCAATTTTAGCCATTTTATTTGTGCTACAGTAATATAATAATAATAATATATTCCACAATAATAATATTCCACAACTATCACACAACGCCGTCTAGTCCCAAGCTAAGCAGAGCTTGTGTTATGGGTACTAGATAACTGATAAACATACTTATAATATTTCTAAATACATACATGTTATAGATAAATTACACCCAGACACAGAACAAATGATCGTGCTCATCACACAAACATTTGTCCTGGGTGGGAATCGAACCCACGACCTCCGGCATAGCAGTCAGGGCCACTAACCGCTAGACCAACAGGTCAGTCTGCAGTCCAATATGGAGAGATGGCATAGAAATGTAACTGGTAACTGATAATTGAATATTTTTATTATGTAAGTACTAGCTTTTGCCCGCGGCTTTGCCCGCGTAGATAATACATATATGTCTATGTCACTCAGGAACAAAGCAGCTTTCTATCGGTAAAAATAATTTAGCAATCGGACCAGTACTTTCAGAGATTACCTCCTACAGACAAAAAAAAAAACAGAAAACAAACTTTACTTCTTTAGAATATTAGTTTAGATAATACATATTTTGGAGTACTTTTTACTGGAGTATTTTGCAGTTCTACACATAATACAACTAGAACACGAAGAACATAGGAATGGGTCGCCGGCGCTTCTAGTGTCAAGTTTATGTTGTTCCTTACCCAAAGCCTTGACGTTTCCCCTGGTCGCCCAGAGGTCCTGTATCCTCGGCGGTTCCTTGTACTCTCGCGCCACGACCGCCTGTAAGGCTTCCAACTCACTCTGAACAGCTTCCTTAGTAGTGCCGCGGAGGGATTGGAGGATCTTTGACGCTTCTTCTATTTTTCCTGAGTAAATGAGAAAATTTTACAAAGGGAATAGGCGTTGTAAGAATCTTGAATAATAGAAACTCTATATTTAGATAGAAAGATAATAAATAGATATAAAACATTTATTTGTTGCAACACAGAACAAATTATAAAGAAAAGAACAATTAAATTAAAAAACATAAAAAAATATAGCTTTATTGCATATCATTTTGGCTTAAATTGCATGTCGAGGTGAGGAGAGGTCTCCATTTAGGCATAGAAATGCCTGTAGTTGAAGGCTCCGCTGTTCCCTTACATTATAAATATTCAACTAGGCAGATGACAAAAAGAAAATAAAATAAAATAAATAGAATAAAAAGTAACAAGGAAAAAAATTATAAATAATAATAACAAAAAATAAATAAAAAACTATTAATTGTATATGTGCGCGAGAAGAGAGAACTAAGCACATAAACAAAAAAAAATGGAAACAATCACAAACCAAGCGACGATTCCAATAAAATCCTGAAAACAAGTGCCAGCGTTGCTTATTTGGTATAATTTACAAGTTGGGCACCATTAAAATATATAATTCGTAGAATTTTCTATAGTGCGCAGTTTTGAAATATCATCAAGCTAGAACGAGACTTTCGACCCCAGATTTCTGATTTATTAAGCATTTGAAGTTGAGTACTTAAACTCTACTTTAACTTGAAAACCTATCAAAATTTGACATTAAAGTTTGAGACGTTGTTAACTCAAAATACTCAATTCAGAAACCCACTCAATAAATCGGTGGAGACGATGCATGCTTAAGCTGTTGATCCCCGCACGAACGCCGGCGGTCGTGCGCTATTGTCTTACTATTGTGTCTCTAATTACGCTACTCAAGAAGTTAAGGTACAAAATTTTCTCTAAAACTCAATCCCATATTTTACAGCCCAATACTTTACGTGTTTACTTCTTGTACCATAAAATCAGTCTTACCTTTATAAACCAAGTAGAAAGGGGTCTCCGGTATGAACCAGGTACAGGGCACGTACAACAGTGACAGGATACCCCCAGTGGCTGTCAGGCCCCAGTAGGTGGTGAAGGGACCGATGGCATAGGCCAGCAGAAAGCCGATGTTGATGAACAGAAGGAAGAATGCGCTTAGAGCGCCTCGGATTTTGTCCTGGGGAAGATGGGTTAGACTTTTTGGAAGATGTACGTAGGTACTAAGGTACATCTAAAAAAATTGCAATCAAACAAAAGAATGTTGGAAAGCGTTCGTAGCGTATATGAATATTTGAGGTAAATACAAGTTTCTTTTTAGATATCTCTCTGTAATTAGGCAGGTTCGTTTCAAAAATTAACTTTATAAAGAATTTTTAAAATCGGTTCAATCACAAGTTAAAAAAAGAAACCTTTCAAATCTGGTGGAAGAGTGACCCTTTTTCTAATGCACTGACAAAATAATTGTTGTTATTTGATCGAGATCAAAAAAGAGACAATTATTCATCGTTTCTTACCTCAGCAATCTCCCCAATATAAATCGGCACGGTGGCAAACATCATGCCTGTGGCGCATCCCCACATAATTCTGGCCACGTACAACGTGGTCAGGTTAGCGGTAACGCCAGCCAATAACCATCCCAGGAGGAGTGGGATGTTGGACCCCATGACTATCCACCGGCGCCCCACGTGGCGGGACAGGGGCACGGTTATTAGAGGACCTGCAAGTTCACAAACGAATAAGGAGTGATTTTTTTCTGTTCTTAATATTCAAGATGTGTTGATTCTCAACTTCAACCAGATATGATTTTTTATTTGATTTTGATGTTTGGTCAAATCCTAAAGTGTAAGTCGTGGTAGTTTCCCATGGAACATAGGGAGACCAAGGTTAGTCGTGAAGCAGGCCAGCGGCCATTTTTTCAGAAGTGGGATGATTTTAAAGGGCCGGTGTGTGAATGAGGGATGAACTAGATAATAAGCTTGAAATGAAAAGAATGAATAGCTGATGATATTTACTCGTACAAATTCCTGCATCGTACAGGTCGTTCTTATAAATTTGCTGTATAGCCCTTTAGCAAGGTTACATTTGTCATTATTTTACGCCGTGGGTCTGGGGGACTTTCCGATAGTGGGTCTATCTATAAGGAAGTTTCAATGTCGTAGCCTAAGATAAACAAACAGCAGTAAACAAATGGAATGATGGAAAGGTGGCTTTTACTCTGATGTCAATGATATCAACATCACATTATCATAAATTCTACTGAAAGACGACATGAATCTTCCCCAATTGTGTCCGTGGCATCACCAGGCCCTATCAGAATACCAGCGCTGCGTTATTTTACTTTTTGTTAAATATCGCAGCATATGCTGAGATAGGAGCCTTTTTGGCCTCGTACAGGTCTTTTATTTTTATCTTTGTTTGTTCTGTGCAAGTCTCAAATAAATGTTTTCTTTCTTTCTTTCTTAATTGCTTGTTTCGCTGTGGATTAGGTGTGGTGGTGTGCCTTTTAGTGAATCCTACTAATATTATAAACACGAAAGTTTGCATATATGGATAAATGGATGTATGTATGTTTGTAACACTCACGTAAAAACTAATGAATGAATTTCGATGAAACTTGGCACACGAGCAGATAATTTCCTGGAAATGCACATAGCATACTTTTTAATCCAGGAGTATGTTCCCTGGGGATCATTTTCTACAATCACGT
This sequence comes from Mythimna impura, assembly GCA_905147345.3. Lineage (NCBI taxonomy): Eukaryota > Metazoa > Arthropoda > Insecta > Lepidoptera > Noctuidae > Mythimna > Mythimna impura. The sequence goes on along the minus strand of LR990360.1, from coordinate 20,053,438 downwards.
GAACGACACCGCTAACAGCAGTTAGTACTAAATAAATGTAGGATGATTTTTTTTCTCCTTTTTATCACTCCTTACCCAAGAGTCCTCCGAGCACTAGAAGCGAGGCTACCCAGGACTCCTGCTGCAGTGTCGGCACTTGGGGAAGCGGCGAACTTTCGAGCCGCTGCAGCTGTGGAAGTACGGGGGACGTCCATCCCATTGACATTCCCGTACACAGACTCCCGTAGCTTGCTGGGGGAGGAAAGTGAAACAGAATTAATTGTTTAGCAGTGTTTGCTCTTGGGGCAGAGGTGGAATTTTATATAATATTTTTTTAAAAAAAACGTTAACCCCCCACTAGAAATTACTTCTGTATTGTGGGTGGTTTCACAAACATGTAAATCCTCATATACGAGACATCCAGACTAGAAACAACGGATTAGGCGCACAATGCCACATTCGCAAAATGTCATATTCTCAAAATGTCACATTCTCAAAACGCCATATCGCAAATCGTCACATTAGCAAAATGCCATATTCGCAAAATGACTTTTCGCAAAATGCCACTTTCGCACAATGCCAAAATGTCACTTCGAACTCGGTATTTTTTAAAATATGGACGTTAGTATGTTTTTGTCCAAGGGGATGGTGAGGTAGACCAGGACGTAACACATTGGATCAACACAGGATGGATGAAATGGCGAAAGGTCACGGGAACAACTTGTGACCCACGGATGCCCCTCAAGTTGAAGGGTAAAATCTACAAGTCCGTGATAAGGCCTGTATGGATCAGAATGTTGGGCTGCGAAAAAGAAGGATGAAAAAAGATTGCACGTAGTGGGAGATGAGAATGTTAAGATGGATGTGTGGTGTGACGAGAATCGATAAAGTGAGAGTGAGTGAGTGAGTGTGTGTGTGAGTATACAATCCTATCCAATCCAATCCAATCCAATCCATCCACCAATCAATCAATCAATCAATCAACCAATCAATCAACCAATCAATCAACCAATCAATCAATCAATCTATCAGTCAATCAATCAATCAATCTATCAGTTAATCTATCAGTCAATCTATCAATTAATCCATCAATCTATCAATCTATCAATCTATCAATCTATCAATCTATCAATCTATCAATCTATCAATCTATCAATCTATCAATCTATCAATCTATCAATCTATCAATCTATCAATCTATCAATCTATCAATCTATCAATCTATCAATCTATCAATCTATCAATCTATCAATCTATCAATCTATCAATCTATCAATCTATCAATCTATCAATCTATCAATCTATCAATCTATCAATCTATCAATTAATCCATCAATCTATCAATCTATCAATCTATCAATCTATCAATCTATCAATCTATCAATCTATCAATCTATCAATCTATCAATCTATCAATCTATCAATCTATCAATCTATCAATCTATCAATCTATCAATCTATCAATCTATCAATCTATCAATCTATCAATCTATCAATCAATCAATCTATCAATTAATCAATCAATCAATCTATCTATCAATCTATCAGTTAATCTATCAGTCAATCTATCCGAGTCCGAACAATTCCCAACCCTCTTCAGGAGGGATGAAACGCATGTTAAAAAAAAAACAAGAAAAGAGTTATGATGGATGGAGAGAGAGACCAAAGAAAAGATGGATGGATTGTGTGAAGAATGATATGAAAGAAAAAGAAGTTAGTGATAGCATGACGAGTGACAGGGCAGAATGGAAGAAAAAAACGTGTTGCGCCGACCCCAAATAACACGGGACAAGGGCAGAAAGATGATGGACGTTAGTATGTTTTTATGGAAAGCCATCTTGCTAAAACTTAATAACTGCTAGATTACAAGTACAGCATTTTTATTTTATGTTAAAATAAATGAAAATGTGTAAATGTGATTAAATACTGGAAAGATTAAATTGGTATTATTTTTTATTCATAATTTTAATAAAAAAACCCACTGCAAGAAGTAAATAAGTCATTTTAACAATTTTTATTGTGATTTACGTAAATCGTACATTATGTGATAATTATGATTTTTTTAGAATGTGTCATTTTGAGAATTTGTCATTTTGAGAATGTGTCATTTTGATAATGTGGCATTTTGCTAATGTGGTATTTTGAGAAAAGACATTTTGCGAATGAGTCATTTTGCTAATGTGGCATTTTGCTAGTGTGGCATTTTGCGAAATGTCATTTTGCGAATGTGGCATTTTGCGTCAATATGTCATTTTGCGAATGTGGCATTGTGCGCCAAGCTCTCCTCTGTAAGTCATAAAAATATTTGTTACGCGCGGGAAACGACCCCGCGACTCGTAGCGTAGCAGCCAATGACTGTGCCAGCCGAGACTGTCAAGACGTTGCAGTTTTAGGCATACGGGAGACGTCCAATCTATTGCCATTCTTGTACACAGACTACCTGAGGTTGCTGGGTTGGAAAAGAAAGGGTAAAGGCTTTAGGGAAGCTTGTTCCGCTACTTTTTACCAGCGAAAATATTAGGAGAGGCGCCTTTTGAGACTGTTTTATGTAATTACTAGCAACTCAAGCAAGTCAACTGACTACTATATTCTACTCTACCCAACTCTACCCTACACTACCTCACTCTACCCACTCCACCCTACTCTACCTTACTCGATAAAAACCCTATGTCCGTCTCCTGGTTCTAAGCTACCTCCCCACCAATTTTCAGCCAAATCAGTTCAGCCGTTCTTGAGTTTTATTTATTTATTTATTTAGTACAGCAAAAAAGCCATTAATACTAATTTAATCCTTTCACTCTGTCTTCTCACAGAATCGCAAACTTTCTAATAATATTGTCTTCCATTCATCAGCAAACAAATCCAATCCAGGGTTGGTCTCCACGAGCGCGTTGAGCATCGTTAGCATACGCGGTATAGGGGAGGTGGATCGAGCTACAGTGCGACAAAATGGGACATTAAATAATTTATGCTTTCTAGAGCGATTGTTTATATAGCGTAACTAACACGACTTTGTATATAGATAAATATATAGCCTTGTACGGACTAAGCGAACCTATGTACGCGTAATCTAGGTATGTTGAATAAGCGTAATAGTAGATTATGTGACTAGGGGATAAAGCAGTGTCTTTAAGTCGCGGGCGGCATGTTGAATTCCGAACGAAACGAAGGTTGCTAATTTTAATCCCGAACGCCAGTGAGGGATTTATATAATTAACTCCCGAGCAATGCGAGGGAGTTAATAAAGAAACCTGAGTGAAGTGAGGAATTTAAACCGCCCAAGACAAAGACAGCTTTATCCCCGTGTTGGATACTCTACTTTTTACACCATATGTGAGATAATTAAAAGACAATTTAGTAAAACAAATCATATTTAGAGAAATATAAGTATTATTTACAAGATAATCTTACTATTACTCAACATGTTTGGAGATTTGAAACAAATAAAATTCACTATTAGATTCTGTCGGCGACGAGGGTCCCATGCAGGCACCAGGGCGCAAGTAGTGGTCGAGACCACCTAACACGCAAGTAGTTTTTTGTCATGTTTTATATGTTTAGGATAGGATGTTTTCACTTATTAAATGTTTATTTGGATTAATTAGTTAGTAACTCATTAGGTTTAATTGATAAAGACTGAGTTTTGCTAATTTAAGTGTATAAATAAGTAGCATCTAACGTGTTTCTAAAGATTTTTATGTTTTGTTGTGGATGGCAGAATACAATTTAAGTTATTGTCTCTATTCTGTCTGTAATTAGCACCTTCATTAATTAGTGAGGTCGGGAATAACAATGTATATAAGATTCTAATAAGATCTTGTAAGAAAATTCGATCTTGATGAAGAAATCGTTGAATTTATATGTTGTTGTAATGATAAGGATTTAACTTGCGTTATTACTTGTTGATAATATTCTATTACTGTTAATTAGTGTTTTTTAGCCTAATAGAAGCTATTAGTAACAATAGATCTCAATTTGCAAGGATTTAGATAAAGTTGAAATTCTAAAATGTTCGCGATCTTTTACGTAATTAGAATTTGAAAATGAGACTTTTTATTTGATGACTAATTAGCAAGAACATTATGTAATTAGTTAGGATCTGTCTAGAAAATGATGTTATAACAAATAGAATCCTAATTAGAATCTTATTGGAAAAGATATAAGAAGTTTTGTGTACATGAATGTGGTCGAACTAGAATATTTTACAGTTTTTGTTCTAGAAACTTTTTTATGTGCAAATGTATGTGAAATATTATTGTTTTATGTGAAAGTAGAGATTATAACCGACATTTTGATGTATATATTGTCATGGTTTTGTAAAACAATAAATAAATACGGCGTCAGAAAGGGCTCGGCTGAAGTGAAATTGAAGCGAAATTGAAAGTAAATTTAGAGCAAAATACGCGATCCCCGTTAACAGAACTTAGCGGGGTATATAAGACGGGTTGTTTTTTGGTCCGATGTCAGTCGAAAACGTGCCACCGAAGAGGCAAGAACACTTAGGGAAAAGCTTCAAGCCGAACCCCGAAGAACCTTTTCAAGTCGAAAACGTGTTTTATTTCTCTTCGGTATCCGCTCTGAGGTCCTCCTACGTGCTCCGTCGTCGTCGAAGATACGCATTCAGGGGTGCGTGGTGGCGTACGTGACCAGCGAACCAGTAAGGCAGCGTACGTCAAAAATCGGGTTGAACTGTCCCGAGGGCTCGGTAGCTGCAGGGTACGACCCGCTACCGTCAACACCTCCTAACAGGGGTTAGTCCGCCACAGTTTATGGTCCTTCGAGCCGGATCCCTGTAAGAAGACAGAAGAAGAAGAAGCCAGAAGATTCAAGAAGATGGGCCCCGTAACGAGATCGCAGAAGGATGCCCCCTCACACCCCACGTCTCGCCCCTCCGAGAGGGACCAGACAGAGGAAGCTTCCGGGTCAGAAGGAGTCACGTCTGCGTCATCAGGGACAACGGGAACGGGTTCAACAGGAACCACTGGTACAACTTCTTCAGGGACGACGGGAACGGAAGATACCTCAGCGACGGAGGCTACTGTCACGACTGCGACCACAGCGGCGACCGGTGCTACCGGTCAGAAGAAAGAAGATACCGCACCGAAAGGGACGACAAAGAAGACTCCAGAAGATGGTCTGGCAAAGGGTGTGGCCAGGTCTGCTGCCACCTTGAAGCCGATGGGAGTCAGTCGTCGAGCCAGGTCCACGAAGACCACGAGTTCATCAGCCAGAAGACGCGAGCTGGAAGCCAGGGAAGAGCTGGCACGCCTGGAACTGGAGCAAGCACAAGCAGCAGCGAAGCTGGCACGCGTCAGGTTGGAGATGGCGCAATGCGAAGATGATGACTCCGTGGATGAAGACCTGGAAGAACGAACAGCACAGGTGCAGAACTGGATCCAGTCTTCAGTACTTGAAGAATGCAACGACAAACAACCCGAGCTACGAGGTCAGCGTCCATCAGAAGAGCTGCAAGTGAAGCCTGAAGAGAACTCCTCAACGAAAGGTGCTACGATCGAGCTACAAACGCTGACAAGTGCGTTGAAGGAAGCCTTTGCCACACGAGGAGGATCAGCCGAGCAGCCGAAGTACATCCACGAGTTACCCTACTTCGACGGCAACAGCAGCGAGTGGACAGCTTTCAAGGTTGTTTATGAAGACACGGCACCAATGTTCAACGAAGTACAAAATATGGCTCGACTAAGAAGAGCACTGAAGGGCAATGCAAGAGAAGCCATCAAGAGTTTGCTGTTTTCAGAAGCTTCTCCATTGGAAGTGATGCAGGCCCTGAAAAGAAGATACGGAAGACCTGATGCGCTGGTGCTGGCTGAGTTGGACAAGATCAAGACGCTGCCAAGGATATCAGAAAACCCAAGGGATATCTGCGTCTTCGCGAGCCAGATTAACAACAGCGTAGCAGCCATCAAAGGATTGAAGAAGTCGCAGTACCTGCATTCACCAGAGATAGTGAAGCAAATAGTTGAGAAGATGCCTACGATCCTCAAGTTTAGGTGGTACGACTTCACTGCAGCAACGGAAGAAGGCGAGTTCTCGGATCTGACGCTGGTGTCCAGATATTTGAATATTGAAGCGGACAAATGTGGAGCCTTCGCGACTTCTGAAGAGAAGACATGGACCAAGAGGACTCATCGACAAGCGACGCACTCAACGAAAGAAAAGAAAGGGAACTTCAGGGAAAAGGAATCAAGAATCAGCGAGAAGACTTGCCCCTTGTGTCAGGGCGAACACCTCCTCCTGGATTGCCAGAAGTTCCTGAAGGCGTCGGTGCAAGATCGGTGGGCATTGGTCAAGAAGAGTCGCGTCTGCTTCAAGTGTCTCCAAGGGAAGCATCGCAAAGAGAACTGCAAGAAGCCGCCGTGTAAAGAATGCAAGAGGTGGCACCATTATCTGCTGCATGTGAACATGGAAGAGAGGACCTCAGAGGGGAACAATGAGACACAGCAAGAAGTAGCAAGTGTCATGGCATCAGTGAATGCGGCCAACAATGCAAGGGCGTACCTGAAGATAGTACCAGTTGAAGTCTTCGGGTCGCATGGATCCAAAAGGATATTGGCTCTAATGGATGAAGGGTCAACGGTGTCACTGCTAGATGAGAAGGTGGCACAGGAGATCGGCGCTCAAGGAAAGAATGAAGAACTGATCATCGAAACAGTGGGAGGTCAGCTTATCAGGAAGAAGGACTCGCAGACATTGGACCTGATGGTGAAGGGGATTCGCCAAGGAAGAAGGAAGACCCTTAAGAGAGTGCGGACAGTCGATAACCTTAAGCTGACACCTCAGTTCTTGGACAAGAAGAGAATAGAAGATTGTTCACACTTGAAGAAGATCGCCGACTCTTTGCATTATGAAGGAGAGTCACCACAGTTGCTCATCGGTCAAGACAACTGGGAGCTCATCGTGACTCAAAAAATAAGAAGAGGAAGACCAGGTCAACCAGTTGCCTCAAGAACGGGACTTGGTTGGGTGCTACATGGGGTCGACACGGGAGGAATACGACCAGTGCACTTTGCCAACAGGTGTCTTCATGCCATCACAACAGAGAAGATGAAGCTGCTCGAAGACCTTCAGATACCGAGGTGTCTAGCACCACATCGCACCGAGGGGGAGCTGCACACGTTCACAGATGCAAGCGAGACAGCGTATGCAGCCACCGTGTATTGGAGAACAGAGAAACAAGATGGGACATACCACGTAAGCTTGGTGGCGGCGAAAGTACGAGTGACGCCATTGAAGCCGGTATCAATACCCAGACTTGAGCTGCAGGCGGCCCTCCTAGGAAGCAGACTAGCACACTCAGTGGAAGAGGAAATGGATCTGAAGGTGCAGAAGAAGACCTTTTGGACAGACTCCAGCATAGTGCTTTCATGGATCAAGACGGACCCAAGAACGTTCAAGACCTTCGTAGCTCATCGTTTGGCAGAGATAGAAGATCTAACAAAACCACAGGAATGGAGATGGGTACCTACGGCTCAGAATCCAGCAGATGATGCGACGCGCGACGTGCCGGAAGACTTCGACTGCGATCACCGTTGGTTCACTGGTCCTGACTTCTTGAAGAAAGAAGAAGCGCACTGGCCTGCACCAAGAACCTTCAAGAAGGAGACCACCGGTGAAGAGAAGACCACAGACGTCGCGGCAGCAGCGAGCATCAGCCACCCATCACCTGACCCAGAGAGGTTTTCGTCCTGGAAGAGACTCTGGCGAGCTACAGCGAGAGTACTGCAGTTCATACAACGCTGCAGAAGGAAGGAACAGGTTCACGTCAGCCAAGAAGATCCAACCTGGAAGATGACGCAAGGCAAGAAGGCGAAGAAAATTGAGAAGAATATTCGACCTTCGAAGAAACCGGAAGAATGCTACGCTCCATTAGACGCAGACCTACTAGAGCAAGCTGAAACTCTCCTGTTGAAGGGAAGCCAAGAAAGGAGCTTCAAAGAAGATATCAAGTGTCTTCAGCAAGGGAAACAACTCGAGGGCAGCAGTAAATTGAAAAGGCTCGACGTAGTGTTAGAAGATGGACTCCTGCGCCTAAAAGGAAGAATCGACGCGATACAGGGTGTGTCAAGAGAATATAAGCGACCCATCGTGCTCGACAGCAAGGACCAGACAACGCGACTCATCATCGAACATTTCCACTGTCGCTTCAATCATGGGAATCATGCGACAGTAATGAACGAGATAAGGCAACGCTTCTGGGTATTAGGATTGAGGTCAGCAATCAAGGCGGTTCAGCACCAGTGCCAGTGGTGCAAAACGAAGAAGGCGAAACCGCAAGAACTACCGACGGGCAACTTACCTGCTGAGAGGCTGATGCACGGAACATCTCCTTTTACGTGCACCGGCATTGATTACTTCGGCCCAATGACGATCACCGTGGGAAGAAGACGCGAGAAGAGATGGGGAGCGCTTTTCACTTGCCTAACTACCAGGGCAGTGCACATCGAGCTTGCTCCTTCGCTCTCCACCGACTCCATGATCATGGCTCTACGACGGTTCGCTGCAAGAAGAGGAATGCCGAAGATAATCTACTCAGACAACGGGACCAACTTTGTCGGCGCCAACAAAGAATTGAAAGAAGCGCTCGACACGTTGAAAAATGAAGACCTCGTCTCAGAAGCAGAGAAGATCGGCGTGCAATGGAAGTTCATCCCGCCTGGTGCACCCAACATGGGCGGTGCATGGGAGCGTCTGGTGCGATCCATTAAAACCGCACTGGACGCCACACTCAAAGAACGACATCCTCGAGAGGAGGTACTTCACACTCTCCTCCTAGAGGCCGAGCACACAGTCAACTCTCGGCCTCTCACCCACATCTCCGAGAACCCTGAAGAAGAAGCGCTCACACCAAACCACTTCCTCATCGGGCGATCATGCGGCGCTACGAGAATCGGCAGCTTCGAAGTTCACGTGCTCGTGGGCAGGGACACCTGGAAGGCTACGCAGCGACTTGCCGACCACTTCTGGCAACGTTGGCTGCGTGAATACCTGCCCACTCTGCTGCCGAGGAAGACTACGGGCAGAACCAGCTCCACGGACCTGCGAGTTGGCGACATCGTGCTCATCGTCGACCACAGCCTGCCGAGATGCACCTGGCCACGCGGCAGAATCCTGCGGGTGTATCCTGGACCAGACGGGCGCATCAGGATCGTCGACGTCGAGACAAGAGGCGGTGTGCTGCGACGGCCGAGCTCGCGGGTGGTGTTGTTGGTGCCGGGAGTATCGCCGAGGCTGGAGGATGGTGCGACGCACGAGGGGGAGACTGTCGGCGACGAGGGTCCCATGCAGGCACCAGGGCGCAAGTAGTGGTCGAGACCACCTAACACGCAAGTAGTTTTTTGTCATGTTTTATATGTTTAGGATAGGATGTTTTCACTTATTAAATGTTTATTTGGATTAATTAGTTAGTAACTCATTAGGTTTAATTGATAAAGACTGAGTTTTGCTAATTTAAGTGTATAAATAAGTAGCATCTAACGTGTTTCTAAAGATTTTTATGTTTTGTTGTGGATGGCAGAATACAATTTAAGTTATTGTCTCTATTCTGTCTGTAATTAGCACCTTCATTAATTAGTGAGGTCGGGAATAACAATGTATATAAGATTCTAATAAGATCTTGTAAGAAAATTCGATCTTGATGAAGAAATCGTTGAATTTATATGTTGTTGTAATGATAAGGATTTAACTTGCGTTATTACTTGTTGATAATATTCTATTACTGTTAATTAGTGTTTTTTAGCCTAATAGAAGCTATTAGTAACAATAGATCTCAATTTGCAAGGATTTAGATAAAGTTGAAATTCTAAAATGTTCGCGATCTTTTACGTAATTAGAATTTGAAAATGAGACTTTTTATTTGATGACTAATTAGCAAGAACATTATGTAATTAGTTAGGATCTGTCTAGAAAATGATGTTATAACAAATAGAATCCTAATTAGAATCTTATTGGAAAAGATATAAGAAGTTTTGTGTACATGAATGTGGTCGAACTAGAATATTTTACAGTTTTTGTTCTAGAAACTTTTTTATGTGCAAATGTATGTGAAATATTATTGTTTTATGTGAAAGTAGAGATTATAACCGACATTTTGATGTATATATTGTCATGGTTTTGTAAAACAATAAATAAATACGGCGTCAGAAAGGGCTCGGCTGAAGTGAAATTGAAGCGAAATTGAAAGTAAATTTAGAGCAAAATACGCGGTCCCCGTTAACAGAACTTAGCGGGGTATATAAGACGGGTTGTTTTTTGGTCCGATGTCAGTCGAAAACGTGCCACCGAAGAGGCAAGAACACTTAGGGAAAAGCTTTAAGCCGAACCCCGAAGAACCTTTTCAAGTCGAAAACGTGTTTTATTTCTCTTCGGTATCCGCTCTGAGGTCCTCCTACGTGCTCCGTCGTCGTCGAAGATACGCATTCAGGGGTGCGTGGTGGCGTACGTGACCAGCGAACCAGTAAGGCAGCGTACGTCAAAAATCGGGTTGAACTGTCCCGAGGGCTCGGTAGCTGCAGGGTACGACCCGCTACCGTCAACACCTCCTAACAGGGGTTAGTCCGCCACAGATTCTATAGTTTTAATTATCTATAAAGCTGGGAACTCTTTCATTACTTTTTTTTGTTAGTGGCCAGTTTGAATTTTGAATAAACTTGTTTGATGCACGTACATTTTAATTCACTTAATGTTGACGGTTTTTGACGTTCCAAATTCAAATCTCATTATTCCCTAAGGATCGCCCATACTGCATTATCTCCCTAGTCCCCTATATATTTACTATACTCTTTGTTCCCTAGGGACAGAATGACTTGCTTTAAGTGATGGTTGTATGACATATAAAGAGGCATTATACGGACTAGCGATCCTGGGTACGCGTACATTAGAATTTAGAACGCTTAGTCCGTACAAGGCTTTAGAAATTGCTGATCCTCAGCCTGTTTTTATTTAAATAATATTTTGTTTTAGGTTTTCTTTTTCAAATAGGTGAAATATATAATTGTTCTATGGTATTAATACACCTAAATTGTAACAACTCTTAACGTTATTCTTAACTTTTGCCGGAGGCTTCCCTCGAGTGAAATTGGAAAATTATCACAAGAGAACATATTCGGGAACGACATGAAAACAAAACTGTCAATTAAAAAAAATATATAACTAAATCTGCTGTTCTAAAGAATAACATAATCAAATTAATAAATGACAAATAATAAACAAGTTTCTAATCTAAAGCTAAGATCGTAGTGCAGTTAGCAGCTAAAGTTATACCTACGCACCTATTTCCTTACTGGCATTGTCACGAGTGCAGGAATTGCCAACCTTTGTTATGCGACTCATATTTTATTACAATACAGGTTTAAATTTCTTTTTGCCATTTAAATATTTTATTATAATTCAATAAAAACACTTAACTAATTAAAACTATATATACACTAAAGGCAAAAACTACTAGCTAAAATATGACGTCATAAAACTCCTCCGCATCGCTGTCGACTGGAAGGGCAAAAGGCTGGCGGCATTGTCACGTTGTATGGCAATGCTCAATCTCTGATCGAGGTAAAAGCCAGCCCTGGGGTCACGCGAAGTGTCTACTAAGCGTTTGGATAATTCATTGAAAGCGTATGAGCACTAAGACCCCACGGCCTAAGAGTTTCAACCCCAAACGGCTCAAAAATATAACTGCCGACGAGGTTGTTATATTTATTTGTTGTTTGTTGTTACAATACTGAATGGTGCTCTTCAAAATAAATGTAGTTCTCGTACTAACACAGGCGTTAAACACATTAATATAGGCTTGGTTTGTCACCAGCAACTAGGGTCAACAAGTGCGCTTCCGTAAAAGGGTAAAAGCAACTGTTAATTTAGCATAACCTAACCAAGGAATTTTTTGGGGACAATCTTAGATAACTTAATTAGTTTAAATTTAAGATAACGCTATGTAGTCTTTTTCTTCATCTTTGATATCACTTGATTCGATTCTTAAAAATTCTCAATTCTTATTATACCTACTTAAATTAATTTTTAACTTTATCTTAAACCTAAAAGATGTCAATGCAATCTGTAGCTAGATATATATATGTGGAAGCTTGTTATTAGCAATTTACATGACCTATGTAAAAAATTATAATTGTTATTAGCCTGTAAGCTTTCTTTAAAAATAAATAAATAAATAAATAAATAAATAAATAAATAACTATATCGAAATATAGTTAAGAATAACTATATAAATACGAGTATTACCTATTTTTTATCTGTTTTTCTGATATCGCGCCAGTTTCGCTTTCGGTTACGGCCGACACTCGAAGGAGCCGAACATTCGGTTCAAATTGCGAATTACAAATTGTTTTTGGTCGGTCACAAGTATTTTTACATTATAATATAACACTATTTTTTTTTACCTACAGACTGCAATGATATTTTTTTAAGGTGGGAAATCATATAATGACATCTCCCACTCAAGGGCGGACCTGGTCTGACACGCCCTGTGTCAAATCCATTGCCGTGTCAGACTTTTACTGGCTAAAACCCTACACTTATGATCCTTTGTTTGCCCTACGGTTTTGATGACATTCTATGAGGCGCGAGTGGAACACTACGCACCGTCGCGTCGAGAACTTGGGCTCGGCCCGGACGATTACCGGTCGGCCGGACGGCGAGCTACCCATTGCTCGTCAGAGGTACAAGGGAACAGTAAGATTTTCTTCCGTATACCGTTCATGGTTTATATTACGTGATCAGCTTTTCAAGCTTGTCCAAGTCTTGAGCTGCAACGCTAAGGTTGAGAACCTACGTTTAATTCTAATGCAGGTAGTTATTAACTTCACAGTCATTATGTACAAGGTCGCAGTGTGCGTTTACCTACTAATTTATATTGTAACTAGCTGTCCTGAGACTGCCTGTCATTCTTTCTCGCTCTGGACCATGGACCATGGCGCCGGGCCCTGGCCCGGCGCGCGAGGTCGTTGCCGCCGATCGCACCCACGAGGACTTGGCTGTGCTATGTCCTATGCGGGGCACACCTCTACCGTATGCTTCGCCGTGTCCTCTGGGCGATCCATACAATGGTGACACCCAGGCGTTTCTTCCGCACGAATCCGGTGCAGGAACCTCCCGAACCTACCATGTCTGGTGAGGACCTGCGTCATGCGGAAGGTGAGGACGGCGTGACGTCTTTATCGCCATAATTATGGCATGCCCAGCACTGGATTGCTACAGTCGCTGTCGCCTTTCCACCATGAGATCCCGCCGGAACCACTTGCCATGCCGCGACTTTTGTCGCGGCAGTGGAATTTCGCCCCGGCGTTGCTTCTCCACGCGCAAATCGCGCATGCGTGCAAGGACTGTTGCCTCCAGATCCCAAGGTGGCAGGCCAGCAAGAAGAAGTATCCCCGCACCATCCGGATAGCCATAACCTTCTGGCAAGCGTTCAGCTTAGCCGCGGTTGCTTTCGCAGCGACGGCGCCCATACCGGCGCGGCGGCGCCCTGTAAAGGGCCATGGACCGAACGATATCCGCTTAGAGCCTCTGGTAGGAGGCGTCTGGACCACCTAGTTTGGGCAGGAGCCGCTCGAGGGCAGCCCCAGTCCGATCCAGTTTGGGAGCCAGACGTCAGAAGTGTTCCTTGAAATTCCATCGGCTGTCGAGAGGACGAGACGAGACGATACGACGTACCCAGGTACTTCATCGTCGACTCGGGGTTTCAGAAGTACTTTTCTCTGTATCCAGCGACCACTGGGCAGCTTAGGAGCAGATGAGCTGCTGTCTGTTTATTAATAATGATGTGTGGCATTTGGTTTTATAGCTAGTGTTGTTCATGCCAACATTATGGATACGGTGTGTTTTTTTTTTAATCTTTGCCCCGCACTAGGAATGACTCCTGTATCGTGGGTGCGTTCATAAATATAATAATAAGCATAATCAGCCTTTTAATGTTCCCACTGCTGGGACTCGGGCCTTCTCTCTAGGAGAGGGAATGGGCCGTAATCCACCACGCGGGCCCAGTGCGGGTTGGTGGATGTCACATGTCTTCGAATTTTTGGTTTTAAGACTTGCCGGTTCCTCACGATGTTTTCCTTCACCGTTTTGAGAGCAGCGGTGATGAAATAAATTACACAAAGTAATGCGCCTGGCTGGGTTTTGAACCCGCGACCTACAACTCGTAAGTCGGGGCCGTTACCACTCGGCCACCACTGCTCTCACACGGCCTGACTGCGTTCACAATCATGTAAACATACGCAACACACCCAGACCCGGAACACCTATTTATAAAATGAGTTGAGATAGAATCTTATGTGTGTAGCTATGTGTGAAAGAGCAAGTACGTATGCATGTTGGTCGCCCTAATATCAATAGGAAACTAATTGAAAATTAGTCGCAAATAAAGCAGCAAAGAAACCACGTATTTCTATTACCCAGAGTTTCCACAAGCCAAGAACCTAAAAGTTAGAACAGAATTAATAATCCATTAAAATTACGATAGTATGGAACCCTAATCCAACTCGAATGTCCGACTCGCACTTGGCCGGCCTTTTTTATTCTGCTAAGACGTAGAATGATTTTGATTAAATAGTACTTTGTAGATAGCTACCTACTCCTTAGGGCCTGTGCACACCACGTTTTTTAAACGCGCCGTTGACGCGCCTTTTAGAAACGTGCGTCGACGACGCGCTTTTATCCTATTAAAGATCTACAGGCTGCGTCTGACTCGCGTGCATATCGCGTCTGTATCGCTACAAACACGCGTCAACGGCTCGGTTAAAAAACGTGGTGTGCACAGGCTCTTAGATGCATAGGTAACAACTTTAATTCGGAACCCGGAATACATAATACCTAATAAAGCACAAACAGTTTGACACACTTTTTTCTTATTTACACACAGAGAAATAGTAGGTATTAGATAACAATACATCAGATATAAATAGATTTTAATAAAAAATGAACCGCTTATTCTCGCTTGCTTTTCATATAAATAGGTACTAGGTATTGTTCTTTTTAGGGTTCCGTACCCAAAAAAACGGGACCCTATTACGGCTATTACTAAGACTCCACTGTAAATCTGTCTGTCAGCAGGCTGTATCTCATGAACCGTGATAGCTAGACAGTTGAAATTTTCACAGGTGATGTATTTCTGTTGCCGCTATAACAACAAATACTAAAAACTAAAAAAAGGTTATTATTATAGTGTCTAATGTTATATAGATTATGATACTGAACGCTTCGTGTGCGAGTCCGACTTGCAATTGGACGGTTTTTTAAATTATTTTAATTTTATTGAAATTGTCCAGTAATTCGAAAAAGACGATTTAACTTTTTAATTTCCAATATTTTCCGAGTTTGTTGTGTAGGGATGTGTAGGTGTAATGAATAATCATTGTCAAATGGAAGATGAAAGTGTAATGAAATATAATTACGACGCAAAGCTGCGTTACTTGATACCCAGTTTGAATTCAACTACGTGCGTTTTGCCAACGACATTGTGTATGATTTTAATTGGGGTAGTACAAAATATACCTTTGTTTCACCAAAGATATTATTTGTGCTCTAAAATATGTTCAACTGGGTGGTTTAAAACAATAACCGCGAAGAGGATGACGGGGCCTGCCCCCCTAGCCAAGTCACAAACGATAAACGTAAACTCTTAGTAGTCTTTAATAGATTTTCAACTTTATGTTATTGAATATAAAGTTGAAAATCTATTGAAGATTACATAGTGTTTTCGTTCGTTCCGGTCGCTAACGCTCAGTAGTCTTTAATAGATTTTCAACTTTATGCTCTTAGGTATAAAGTTGAAAATCTATTGGAGATTACTAAGCGTTCACGTTTATCGTTTGCAACTTGGCTAGGGGGGCTGGTTTCATTCGCTTCGCTTGATCGCTAGACCCCTAACCTAACCTAACCTGTCCGAGTCAGGGTGCCTCAAGACCCAAAGTGTATTAAAATTTGGTTTACAATTAGTATTTTTAGTGAAAAAATAATAGATTAATTAAGATTTTTGATGCACAGTTAAAATATCCCTTTTAATTGCAATTGGCGTTTTTTTTAATTTAATGCAGATTTTTATTATTTTTATTATTTTTATTATTTAAACTTAATCTTACAAGAGCAATACTTACATTTTCTACTTTATTTAGATCTTTTTTTTACCCGACTGCAAGAAGGGTTATGTTTTTATCATAGAAATCCTACACTAATGATAATAATTATGGCCAAACGTAGATTGACATATCATCAAACATTAACGTTAAAACAATGTCTGGTTTATTTAGCCACATCGTGAAATGTAATCATTTCATGAAATGGCCGGTTACATCATGAAGTGATAAATTCTAGGATTATTTGGTACGTAAAATACCCGCTTTGGACGTGGACTTGCGGACAGCATACATTCATCCCTATTATTAGTTATCACATTATCGTACTAATTTTATAAAGGCGAAAGTTTGTGTAAGTGTATGTTTGTTACTTCTTTACACTCGAACGGCTGAACGGATTTCGATGAAACTTGGTAAACGGGTAGACCATGTCCTGGAATAGTACATAGGATACTTTTTATCCCGGGAGTATGTTTCCTTGGGACAATTTTCTAGTATCACGCGGGCGACGCCGCCGGCCGTAGCTAGGGCTATAAAGGGTTCGAATCTTAGAATCTCTGATCCGCATTCCGTAGCCGGCCTTGCAGACTTTGTAATTGGTTCTAAACGGAATAAATTGTTAGCTCAGGTATTTAACAATTTGATTAAATACCTACAACTTACTAAGCTAACAGTATAATTATTATATATATAGGGTGACTGGTAATTAGTGTACGATACTTAAACACGTGATTGTGCTCATGATAACCAACAACTTTTACTATGGGAACAAACCTGAAATCGAGAAAAAAAAAAACAGCTGTTCAGTACATTTATGTTTGCCTAATGTATTGAACAGCTGATATTTTTTTCGCGATTTCGGCTTTGCTCCCATTATAAAAATTGTTTGTTATCATGAGCACAATCACGTGTTTAAGTATCGTACACTAATTGCCAGTCACCCTATATACTCCATAGCCGATTTTGGCTACGGTGGCTGGTTTCTGATTTAGTGCAACTACGGGTTGCGATCATGTGCTCTGACGATAAAGCCTATCTTTGCTGTAAACGTGCGTGCACAGTGTGGGCACGTTAAAACACCATAGTTGTATTTTTTTTTTGTAGGTTGGGAAATCATCCAATGACATCCCCCACTCTTGGGCGGGATATGGTCAGACTTTTCCTGACTAAAAACCCACTCCTGTTCCTTCGTTGCCTTTCGTACCAGGGCCGAGTCTTCGTTTCAGAATCAGACCCTTGGCCCCAGTAGGCTTCGACCCTGCTGGGCCCCTACGGTTTGCTGACATCTCCTTGAGGCGCGTGTGAAACAGTATGCACCGTCGACGCTCTTTGGGCTCGGTCCGGACGGTTACCGGACGGTCGGACGGCGAGCTACCCATTACCTCTCTGATGTGAAATCTAATAAAGCCTATCTTTGATGTAAACGTGCGTGCATGGTGGGGGCACGTTAAAACACCATTGTTGTATAGGTTTTGGATGTCCAACATCCAAAACCTATGGGAGGCTGATTTTTGATGGTATCTCGCCTGACGTCGAGATCTCTCTTACGTTGGTCTTCAAAGGTATAGATGTTTATGTCACCAACCAAGTCTATCTTTTGCCGCCTCCTCCCAGCGAGAGGGGTCTATATTGCATTATAAAACAGTATATTATTATCATCAGAAATGTCTGAAATACATTTTTAGGGTTCCGTAGCCAAATGGCAAAAAACGGAACCCTTATGGATTCGTCATGTCTGTCTGTCCGTCCGTATGTCACAGCCACTTTTTTCCGAAATTATAAGAACTATACTGTTGAAACTTGGTAAGTAAGATGTATTTTGTGAACCGCATTAAGATTTTCACACAAAAGTAGAAAAAAAAAATTTGGGAGTTCCCCATACTTAGAACTGAAACTCAAAACATTTTTTCTCATCAAATCCACGTGTGGAGTATCTATAGGTCTTCAAAAATGATATTGAGGTTTCTAATATCATTTTTTTCTAAACTGAATAGTTTGCGCGAGAGACACTTCTAAAGTGGTAAAATGTGTGTCCCTCACCCTGTAACTTCTAAAATAAGAGAATGATAAAATTAAAAAAAATATATGATGTACATTACCATGCAAACTTCCACCGAAAATTGGTTTGAAAGAGATTTAGTAAGTAGTTTTTTTTTAATACGTCATAAATCGTAAATCGCAATTTACCTTTCAAGTTTGTACGGAACCCTCAGTGCGCGAGTCCGACTCGCACTTGCCCAGTTTTTTTATTACTTGCTCGGGTGATAAAATTCTAATTCTTTTTCTAACTTCAGCTATCTGCCAGTGAATTTGAGGCCAAAATCAGTCTAGACATTTCAGTGATTAGCCGGAATAGATAGACAGACATGTGATACCTAAGTAAGTATATTTGTACCTATGTATTTCTAAACATTAATATGCATTTAGTAAAAAGCTGTATTTCGAAATTACAAACAGACACTTCAATTATATCACACTTTTTTTTGTGTTTTTTTTCGGTGGGAAAAACATCTTATGACATCCCCCGCTCTTGGGCTGAGCGTGAGATAGTGTCAGACTTTTACTGACTAAAAACCCACTCCTGTTCCTTCGTTACCTTTCGTACCAGAGTCGAGTCTTCCTTTCAGAATCAGACCCTTTGCCCCAGTAGGCTTCGACACTGCTGGGCCCCTACAGTTGCTAACATCTCCTCGACGACTTGGGCTCGGTCCGGACGGTTACCGGACGGTCGCCCGGCGAACTACCCATTGCTCGCCGTCCGCAAGCCCGCGAATTTTATCACACTAATACTACAAAGGCGAAAGTTAGCGAGTGTGTTTGTTTGTAACTTCTTCCCGCTCGAATGGCTGAACGGATTTCGATGAAACTTGGTACACGGGTATACTTTACCCTAGAATAGTAGAATAAGATAAACATACATTTTATCCCGGGACTCGGGAGTATATATATTCTCTTGGGATAAATTAGGCACATTATGCACTAGGCAGTCACCGCAGGGCAATGGATAGGGTTATGCTCGGAGTTTCCTTGCGTTATCGCATCAGGAATGAAGATATCCGCAGGAGAACCAAGGTTGCCGACATAGACCAAAGAATCGCCAAACTTAAGTGGCAGTGGGCAGGGCACATTACTCGTAGAACGGATGGTCGATGGGGCCGAAAGGTTCTAGAGTGGCGACCGCGCACCGGAAAACTCAGCGTTGGAAGGCCTCCCACAAGGTGGACCGATGACCTGGTGAGAGTCTCGGGAATGCGGTGAATACGAGACGCACAGGACCGTTCATTGTGGCGACACTTGGGGGATGCCTATGTCCAACAGTGGACGACCTTCGGCTGAAATGATGATGATGATGCACTAGGCACTGTATTTTCGCTGTTTATATTTTCATCTGTTGCACAATAAGTTAATATTAAATTACAAATATAAAATAAAATAATAAATATACTCACCTAACGATGCCGCTAAGTATTGGCGCCATTTTATTTTTAAATGGTCTTTCAAAGTATCAAACATACTACACCACAATTTTCAAATAAAGAACAACCTCCACACTATCCCTCTCCGGGATAGTAAAGACAATATCACTTTTTAAATCACGACCAGAAACAATTTTATTTATTTAATAGAATTAAATGGGCAAAGGCGTCTTAACAGCCAGCCATATCGATTAATTGTGATATACCGATAATTGTACGCGCGAATTCCCTTCACATTTTTTCTAAGTTAAAAAAGAGTATCGAAGTTAATTGTCTTTTAATCCAGTGATAGTGAGATTGTGATTGTTTCTATAAGGTCAAGATGAAGGCCGGTCCTCATGAAAGAGTAGACACTGCTTTAGAAAGTGTTTTAACCTTTATTACGGTTTAGGAATGACGTTAGGTACATGAAAAACATTTTTTGTGTAGTTTTCGCTTCAGCTAATGTATTAAAAATGTAATGTATAAAAATGTTGTGTCATAGTGTTTGTTGTCAAACTCCTCTGAAATGGCTTTTGACCTATTGTTATGAAATTTTTGTGTATATTTGGTAGTTCTGAAAGAAAGTTTTTTAGACTTTTACCTCCAACCCCCATCCTTTTTTTTCTCTCCCAAGTCGTCGACGGCGCGTAGTGTTCCACGCGTGCCTCAAGGAGATGTCAGCAACCGTAGGGGCCCAGCAGGGTCGCAGCCTACTGGGGCCATGGGTGATGCGAAAGAGATCCCCGAGGCCCTGGAAAAATGGCAAAGAAGCAAAAGGAGTGGGTTTTTAGTCAGTAAAAGTCTGACACTATCTCGCGCTCCGCCCAGGAGCGAGGGATGTCATTAGATAAATTTCCCACCCGAAAAAAAAAATCCTTTTTTCTTTAAAATCTATATCGCAGAACCACGTTTGCCGGGTCAGCTAGTGTAACTATTTTGTAACTGGAATAATGCACACTCAATTAGGAAAATGAGGTTACAATCATAATTTAATCAGTGAAATTTTACTTAATTGCAAATTATGGAAGTTGTATGTAGGTATATAATATGTTGTTGTAAATGCATTAGTATATATTTTTTAATTAGTTATTCTAATTATAGGCAAATAATATGGGAATTGACGCACAGAGTTGATGACTATTCGGACAAAATATATTCGGATACAGTGTCCGAATTGACACATTTTTATTTCAATATTTTTTTCATTGACGGTTCGGACACAAACTGTTTAGTAGATACAGTCATATAAAAAGTTTTAAAATATAATATATGGGGAAAAAGCATTACCAAAACTATTTTAGGCTGGATTTAAGACGGTAACTTCGGGTAATAAATTTCTTTATATTACATTTTAAGACTTTTTTTTATCTGACTGTACTAAACAGCTTCAGCTTTGTACAGTCTTCAGCTAACAGCTCAAATTTGGTGGTGTCCGAATCGACAATGAAAAAATATTGATAATGTGTAAATTCGGACAATGTATCCGAATATATTGTGTCCGATATATTGTGTCTGAGGTCCGAATCGTCAGTAACTCGGCGCACTATATTGATAGCGCAATGGTATCTTCGCAAGCATACACAATTACACTGTGATGCAACCAAAATTTATCAAGAATTTATCAAAATACGTAATTTTTTATCCTAAAATTATTCTAGATTATTTTAGGATAAAACATGCGTATTTTATTTTCAGTAGCCGATGCTAAACATCACGGATATCTATGCTAAACATACTACTTTCAGAATATATTTTTTTTCGGTGGGAAAATCATACAATATTATCCCACGCTCTTGGGAAGAGCGGGAGATAGTGTCAGACTTTTACTGACTAAAACCAACTCCTGTTCCTTCGCTGCCTTTCGTACCAGGGCTGAGTCTTTCTTTCAGAAGCAGACCCTTGGCCCCAGTAGGCTTCGACCATGCTGGGCCCCTACGGTTTGCTGACATTTCCTTGAATTTTCAGGATGTGCGTTTATTATGTAACGTTATTTTAAATGTCGTACCTCTATGAACCAAACACTTTTAATTTAAAGTTGTATAAAAAAGTTTATCAAGATCAAGAGAAGCTTTCACATCCTCTGTTTCAGTAGTTGTGGAAATATTTGCTCTCTTCAAGGCTAGAATGAATAGGCTCTTAATATACTAGCGCGATTCACCATCCACGATTGCATCACTGCTTACCATCAGATGGGATCGCAGTCAAGCACTAGTTTATATCATTAAAAAAAAATACATACTCATCACACTTTGTAAATAACTTTCTACTTCTACCTTAAATAGGTTTACGTAAGCATAAATATTATAACATAAGTATAATCAGCCTTTTAATCTCACTGTTGGGACGTGGGGAGGGGAAGGGGAGTAATACTTGTCTCTAACCAAAATTAGTAGTTGCTTTAAATTTGCTATATGGAGACAGCGACTGTCAGTTTAGCGCTGGGCACGCCACAATCACAGCGGTAAGTCCCCTCTTTGAGAAGTAGCTAGAGAAACGCCACGGCGTCCTCACTTTCCGCCTGATGTTTCCCTTTCCTTACCGGAAATATTTCGTTTCGGATTTAGGTAGAAGAAACACCTCGGTGTCACCATTATGCGAATCGCCTGGAGGATACGATGGAAGTTTACCCCGCTAGGGCGGAGCACCGCCGTGCCCTTGTAAAGTCGATGGCCGCAACCGTGTGGAAACCTCAGCCGCCTCGGTAGGAAACGCCCCGGGCGTCGGGAGTCGCAGGGCGATTTCTGGCCACCGTAAGTGCGGGCTTTCGGACGGTGAGGAATGCATAGCACGCCGTCTGGCCGTCCGGTAAAGATCAAGTTGATGGCGTGTAAAAAAACAATGATATTCCTACTGAATTAGCGGTGTAGATAAGTAGCTGTAACAGAAATAACTTGAAATTTAGCTAAGTACCTAATCTAAAGATTGCCTATTGTAAATCGTCTCAATTCTCTAATACGCATAACAACAGGAAACTTAATCAACTCGAACAAAAAACAAACAAAACAATTATAGAAATCAGCAGACCTTATCTATTTGATCATTACTATTATGAAGCAATGCCGTGGTAAATTCAACTTAAACTCCAAATTAATAAAATGAAATTTAGATCGAGTCGATTTTAAGGGATTTGAGTAGCGAAATATTCAAGATCAAGGATTTTGATGTTGTTATTAGGTAAGTAATTGGTGAATGAGAATCTACTTTTAGAATGGAAAGATTTATTAGTAAACAATAGTCACAATTGTGGCGATAAGTGCCTTCTTGAGGAGTGGTTAGAGAGCCAAGATTTATGTAACTCTTATTATGATTTAAAAGAGTGTCCTTGGAGTTTCTTGCACGTTCTTGTCCATAGAGATCTACGCTTTGGAACGTGCAATTTAGCTTCACTTTTTTTTATTGACTGTCTGACATCTTAACAATTCAAAAGTGCCTGTAATTGGTCTATTTGAAATAAACGTTTCTGATTTCACCACGGCCCCCTAACTTTGTGCCTGACGCAGGTCCTCACCTGATGCCCTACCACGATGTCTTAACACGATCCATTTGAAGAACTAAACTGAACTGTTAAAGGGATGGAGCTAAATAGGGTCTATAACTCCATCCCTCTTTCTCGCGAGGAGGAACAATATTTTTTTCTCGATAATAAGGATAGGTTTACCAATATCTCGCGGTGAAATTTTTGGCATTTCTATTTAGGTTCTTCATTATTATTTTTTTTGTGTAATACAGTGCGGTGTATTGGTAGAAATTTTGAAAACTGTAAGTGCCTTTTTAGGTGTTTCTTAAGGACTCTCCTCTTAACACGTAATTTTAAGGCTTCTGATACGGTTGTTTCGAAGAAACGCAAAGGGAGCCCCCCTTTGCGTTTCTTTTTTGTTTAACTTTTTAACTAACAATTGGCTAACTTTTTCAATAACAGTTGACAACTGGCATTCGTTGCACACTGAATTTAGTTGTCAACTGACAATTTCATAAAATTGGTATTACGTATCACACAAGTGACTAACAAACTGCGGTGAAAATATGGTGAATTATAAAAATTTACGGTGCCTATTGTGACCACTCTAAAATTTTATCGACTATTATACAGCTTCAAAAGCTTACACAATCGCAATTTTAAAGTTATCGATACAATAACATCTGTCAAAACGTGTTACGGTGGCTATCAAAGGCACCAGTGGCTAATGACGTCACTGCAGTTGGACACTGAAGATAGGCAATACGAAACTAGCTGTTTGACAGTTCAATGATGCACATTATTAACAAGTGATCATCACTTGAACTGTCAACAGAGTTACGCAATAGCCCCGCAGGTTTCAACATTGTGTGGATCGCTCGGAGGACATGGTGGACCAAATGATGGAGGGCTGCCCCACCCTCGCCTGTTTCAAGCCGTGTTATTGTGCAATCGGCGGCGGCGACAGGCCCAGGTGGTGGAAAAAAATGCCTGCAAGTCAAGGCTAGATAGACAAACGGAGCTAAAACTCAGATTACCTATACTCACTGATTTTTGTATTGGGATTAACAGCTTGGCCTTTTGAAAAAGTGCCATTCAATTTAGCGATTACTATTGTCCAATTTTTTAGGATTAATTACATAACATTTTGGTACGTAATGCTTGTCAAATGTTTCAGGCGTCTGAATACATTGCGGAAGTTATAACTTAGTAACTTAGTACCTGAGCTCCTTTCATCGTTTCAGCCGAAAGACGTCTACTGTTGGACATAGGCCTCATCGAAGTGTCGCCACAACTAGTGGTCCTGTGCGTCTCGCATCCATCGGATTCCCACGACCATCACCAGGTCATCGGACCTCCTTGTGGATGGCCGTCCGACGTTGTGTCTTCCGGTGAGTGGTTGCCACTTTAGAACCTTTCGGCCACTTTGACTGAAAGGTTCACTTTGTTCTGCGAGCAATTTACCCTGCCCACTACCTACCACTTAAGTTTCGCGATTCTTCGGGCTATGTCGGCAACCTTGGTTCTCCTGCGAATGTCTTCAGTCACGAGATCAAACTCAGCCAAGCGCATTACTTTATGTAATTTATTTCATAATCACTGCTCTCAAAATGGTGTCGTAGACAGACATAAATATAAACTGGGTGCTGCGGTCTTCCCGTCTGATTATTTAGGTGTCTTCAAGGCTAGAGTGGATAGGCTCAGTGCGATTCACCATCAACGATTGCATCACTGCTTACCATCAGGTGAGATCGCAGTCAAGCACTAGTTTATATCATTAAAGAAGAAAACATAGGTCTGTATGAATATATATATATTTGTATCCGGATGAGAAGCAAGAGAACGGTAAAACCTTGGTATAACCGGAAGTCAAATCAAACGTTTACTCATAATTTTAGAATGTTTTGATTGATTTTGTTTTATTAAAATCAATAGCTCTTTATTTAATCAAATGGTTATTACATATTAAAAAAAAAACCACTTAACTATCATTATAAATATGTAGGTAAGTATATATGTTACCGTTAGAATGCGGAATACGTTAATATGCGCATTAGGTAATCTGCAAATTATCGGTTAGGTGTGAAATTTGACTTAAAGTAGCTAATATCTCCATTTTACCTAGTTAATCTGCAGCTTAACGGATACTACATCGTTAAATCGCGGAAAACAGTGAGCGAAACACTTCTGTCTCGTTTGACACTACCCTAAGGTGGGAGCTCCGCTCCGCTTTGCTCCCGCCTTAGCCTTCTAACCTCACCTGTCCATGTCGGGGTACCCCAAAATATTTATTATTTATTTATTAATTCTTTATGCACACAAAAGTACAGAGGCGGACTTAATGCCTTAAGGCATTTTCTATCAGTCAACCTTTTAGTGATGCAGAGACTAATTGTGGTAGGTGCAATATTAAGCATTACATTTAAAAAAAAGTTAATTCTTCATGCGTAATATGTCATCTAACTTTAGAATATTATTAGAAATTAAATAATTACAATGAATTCGAATGTTTTATTCAAGCTAAGAACCTGTTTTATGACTTAACCGAATACCTGGCCGTTAGTCTGCAGATTACCTAGGAAGTCTGCAGATTATCTAGTTAATACGACGAACACGACCAATCGATACGATTGTCTAGTTTTTGTTACGAAATTAAATGACTTATGACTTAATAATATAATAATATTTAATAACATTTTTATAATAATAATAATTTAGAATTTTCATCATCATCATCTTGTAAATTGTTTTAAAAACCAATATTGTGATCTAACTCGCTTCATCTATTACTGTTAATGCAATTAAGGCAAGAAACCCGTTTTATGAATAATGTTTATTAAATCTGAATAATTGAGTCACGATAATGACTACCTTAGCAGTGGGTACAGTCTAGTGCTGTTGATTTACAGCTCGGAAATAAAATCTAGACTGGAACTGAAGCCTTACCACAAGCTCTTAGCAACTGTAGGGGCCTAGCAGGGTTGAAGCCTACTGGGGCCAAGGGTCTGATTCTGAAAGGAAGACTCGGCCCTGGTACGAAAGGCAACGAAGGAACAGGAGTGGGTTTTTAGTCAGGAAAAGTCTGACACTATCTCCCGCCCCGCCCAAGGGCGGGGGATGTCATAAGATGATTTTACCACCGCAAAAAAAAAACACAAGCTCTTAACGCGATCCATTTTACGACCTAAACTGACCTGTTCAAGGTATAGAGCTAGGGAATATACTCTTATATAGGGAATATACTCGAGTTGCTAGCCTGTCGGTTTTCTATCGATTACACTTCGGGGAGTGTGCGCTGGAATTGCACAATTTAATTCCACCAAGTCCGTTCCATCATCGGACCACTAGACGTACGGCGTTGCGCCATCGGTAGGTACATGGTGGACATCCCACCCATACGTACAAAGCATTTTGGGAACACATTCATAATGCGTATAGCTAAGGAGTGGAATTCCCTGCCGGAGTCTGTGTTTCCTGATAGCTACAACCTAGGGGTCTTTATGTCAAGAGTTAGAGGTTACTTCTAGGCAAGCGTGCTCCATCGTCGGCCACATCATCGCTTACCATCAGGTGAGATAGTGGTCAAACGCGAGCCTATCAATAATAATAAAATAAATAACCCCATCGCCATATCTCTACGTTGACGTCGTGGTGGGGCTTGCGTGCTTCAATATACCCTAGGTCTGTATCGGTGAAGTTTGCTTTGCCGTAATATGCCTAGGGTGAGGGGCCAGACTAAGAGAGATACAATCCGCAGTGCAGTTTTGTGGCGAACTGTTGGGCATTAGCGACCCCACGGACCCGACCTCCCGGGAGAATTATTGTTCTTCATCTCCGGCTTGCCTTTATTGGCCGGCCGTAGTGAACACTGACGAGGAACTGAGCTCCCACCTCTCTCTTGCCTTTATTGGCTGGCTTGAGTGGAGATTCGCAAGAGCAAACGTGCTCGGGAGAAGGATGTATAATCCAGTAAGGTGCTGGTAGGGATCTTGACCGTACTTCCGGGATTGTCCTGATAGCCGTGGTATACCTCTCCACTCCTCAAGCACCTCAGAATATGTTGCCCTCTTGTTGCTACGTCACTTCGTGCTAGCGGCCGTTTTTTGGGGGCCCATTTATTGAGTGTGCAAGTCACCCCCTGCCTTTTTTCGATGGTTATTAATAACGTTGTTCAGGCAGGGGCCATAGTCTTAATATAGTTCCATGTTACCAGTCCACTTAAGACTCCAAAAACCATAGCCCTATTATCTTTGTTCTCCATATGTCGCAATAGTTTTTCAACAACCGGGGGTTGTCCTTGGGTGCACTAGCATAGCGCGTACAGGGATAATCGTCGGTTGGTATCATGTTCCATTATAATTGTCTAAAGGGCCTCTGCGAGTTAGCTTCGGCTCCTCGTACGCCTCCCAAAGGTCCACCTCTCACCCTGACCTCAGGGTCCTGAGATAAATAAAATATATAAAAATAAATAAGCTATAAAGGGTGTATATCTCCGTTATTCGTTCTCGCTGTCACGCCTGACATTCTATCACGTCCTGAAATGTGTTAGTCAATCCATTCTGTTTTTTTCTGGTTGGGTAATCATAAAATAACTTCTGCCGCTCTAGATCTTTTTTTTTAACGGTTCATTCAAGAAAATTTACATAAATATTTTCATATATCTTCTGCCAAACTGCAGTACAGTTTGTCGGCAGTGTTCTCGTGGATAGTCTTCTTGATTAACTAATTGACAATGACAAAGACAGTAAAAACATTATATTAGACGTGTAGTGAGAAGTAAAATTCTACCTAATTGAATAGCATTTCGCATTTAAGGTGGTATGGGTACCCTCCTGCCAGGGCTGCGGTATTGTTCGATAGAATTATCGTAACTCTGGCACGTAACGGATAACTAAAGGAACATATTATAAATGGGTTTTAGTCAGTAAAAGTCTAAACACCCTCTCGCTCCACCCAGAGTTGGAGAAGTAATTTTATGGTTTACCATCTCAAAAAGAAAAAAAAAATGGGTGGTAGACCATGTTTTGAATTGGACATTGAATTTGGAGTTTTATCCAAGAGGTATATTCCCTTGGAGTAATTTCCGACGTTCACGATATTTGTCCACGTCCACGGCCTCTAGCAGAAGTTACCTATAACAATTCATCATTATAATCATTTCAGGTGAAAGACGTCCTCTGTTAGACATATGCCTCCCCAAGTGTCGCCACATGTCCTGCGGTCTTGTGCGTCTCGCATCCATCGGAGTCCTGTGCGACCCTCACTAGGTCGTCGGTCTACCTTGTAGCAGCGCTTCCAACGCTGCGTCTTCCGGTACGTCAGTCATCCAAAGGCAATGGAGCAGGCTAACATTAATTAAAGAATAAAAAACAGATACTTAAGTGTCACTGTGTCCCATCACTAAACGCAATTCACACGTAATCGAGAATACCGAGATCAAGTATAATTTGCACCTGGACATGATTTATGCAAATTAAACAGCATTGTTATCGTCTATTTAAATACAGCCTTTAAGAACAGCGTTAATAATCCCGAACAAATTTATTGTTAGAGGATCTGCTGCGAGGTTCAAACCATGACCTAAGTATACATATAAGGAAGACGTCTATTCATATCTATGATTGATATAGATTATCTATTATTTTATTTTTTACTAACTGACTCCGGAAACGCTGTTCTGTCATATAAGTTGTCAAAGAATAAAATGGGGGTTGGGGGAGGATGAGCATTATCAGACCTACCAAATATACACAATACTTTTTTCCGTTTCGGAGGATTTCGATAACCAACACCGATTTTTATATATTTTTACATTTTCTTTAATTCTCGATAATAATGAAAAAGACTAATGAAAAAAGTTTGCATGTTGCAGAGATGAGAATGTTGAGAATGATGTGTGGTGTGACGAGAATGGATAAAGTGAGAAATGAGTATATTAAAGGAAGTTTCAAAGTGGCGCCAGTGACTGAAAAGTTGAAAGGGAATCGTTTGTCTTGGTATGGCCATGTGAAGAGGAGGGATGAAACGCATGTTACTAAAAGAGTTATGACTTATAAGTATACATGTGGATGTTTGGAGAGGGAGAGGGAGGCCAAAGAAAAGATGGATGGATTGTGTGAAGAGTGAAATAAAAGAAAAGGAAATTAATGATAGCATGACGAGTGACCCCAAATAACACAAGGGCTCTTTTGGGTTACGGATAATTTCTACACAGTTTATTTGTTCTAGATTCAATTAAGTTTAGTTGACAACAGTTCTAACTAATACTTTGAATTTAAAACGAAACACAGTGCTGTTCCCACCAAGTTAGTCAGTACTACGTTTCCTCTCGCTCAACCCAGAGCGGACTAAGTAACTGCTTAATTGATTTTCCGCCTTAAAAAAGCTAGTCGTCACGTACTGTTTAGCGAGTGATTTGCAGTTTCTTAATTCAAATTTTCGAATATTTGTATTTAGATTTCTGCTAATCAGTTGTTAAATCTTAACGCTACTCTATGGTTCTCATTTTAAGCGTATTCCATTTATGAAACATTAGTTATATTTTTGTGTATGATTCAGACATATTCTCATGAATCAGTTTTGGTAATTAAAGCTATCATGAGTCGGTTTTGATAATTCAAGCGGTCAGATAAAGGGCGAACTGCCTAGCTACAAGTAGAATTTTGAGCTGAATGATGATAAAATCCAGACCGTTTAGCTTGTCTATTGTAGTGTATTTTCTTAATAAATGTTTGTCAAAAATTAACAAATCCATTCTTAGAACTTGATCAGCGGCTCCGATATTCTACGACAAAGCCGGGTGCTGTTGTAAGCTGAGCCCAATTAGCCGCTGTCGTTTGTTGAGCCTGCAGCGCGTGAAATTCTGGGGAAAGTCGCCATTTTTAAAAGACTTGAAAATGGAGGAGGTTCCCCGATTACTCGTACATGCCTGGATCGATTTGGAAAATTCTTTTTTGTTTAAAAGGGTACACTTCCCAAGTGGTCCCATAGTCCCAAAGTCAGGATCTGATGATGGGTGATTTTCAAAATTTTTGTACATTTTGGGACGTGAAAACGTCCCCCGGAATATTGTCCAGACATAACATATTAAACGATCAAATTATTGTTATTATCATTGAATAAAAGTTTATTGAGAAGGAATTCAACATTTCAGTTAAAAAAAAAATAAGTAGTCTGAAATATAGGACATTCATGCTCTTAGTGTCATAATATTTCCATACATCTACTACGTGTCTCTAAGCGAAAGCGCGTTACAAAAACCATCATAAAGATTAACCTACTCATTTTAATATAAGTTCTGTTTGCGGAATATCATATTGGGTAATTATTATGTAAATTATACAAAATTGAAATAAAAATCTTTATGTAATAATTATAATATTAGCCTTTCAAAATGTGTCTTCTATTTCATTCAATTTTGTTGATCATTATTGTAACACAAATATTAGTAGATATTTGAGATTCTTTATTAGCAACACATTCTTGTCAAAGACATCCAATCAGATGGCAACAAAATATTATTCCGCCATTTTGTCTGCAGGTGTCATTGTTGTGAAAAGTGTATTTCTTGCGGTGTAGTGTTTTTTCCACAATAAAGTTTTCATTTTAGTTGATCAGCTATAAAAACAACGGTAAGTCTCTTTTTTACTATTTTTGCGTAAATTCAAAGAATGATATTGATTCAATTTGATTAAGGTGATAGACAAGTCCAACAACATTACTTTTAACCTTCAAATGTCGAAGGTCGTTATTCAACAAACCGTTGATTTTCATTTTCGTAACGATTTGTTACATATTTTGATTGCGTACCAAAAAGGATGTAACAAATATGAACAAAGCCGATTTCATAATGGAATTATTTTTTTAATTATGCTTACCTACATACAGGGTAATGTATTAACTAGAGCACAATTTTTTTACTTACAGATCATTGGACTCGATCAGCTGACGTACAAATCAATAGGGTTTCATGTACCGGATCGACCCTCCACGGGATTAAAACGATCAAAATTTCGCGGTGTAGATATAACAGTTTCCTTATTAATTATATATAAGCGACGTATAGATACTACTCGTAGTAGCTATACGGCACTTATGAGTATTTTTTATTTGGTTTATTACTAGTTCTTTCTTAATAAAAAATGCTAACTAATACTAACTTTACTATTATTTTTGTAATAACGTATTAAAAGTAATTAATAATTTTTAACCGTAAGTTCCATCACCAATGGTTTGTTTTCTGTAGGCTAACATTTTAATAAACACTTAATGACCAAACGGAATGCACAATTTGTTCTGAGACTGTATTTTGTAATTAAAGAGACTGTTTATGTTATCAATAAATGATTAAGCTCTAATTTCATTATTTTAATAGTGTTGTGAAATAGCCCTAATATTTCCTTTTTGTTATTTTTTTGTAACGTTGGTCACTTTTGTAACGATATTCATTTTTGTTTCATTTTTGTAATTGTACAAAAAATTTGAAAATCACCCTGATAGGATCCTGGAGAAATAGCGAGGCTTTATAAATTATGTAGGCTTACTTATTATGGTTGTTTTCTATAGGTACCTTACCTACTTGCATACTATATTTAGGTTTAGCTCAGGGGTACAATAAAATAATGAGAACAGTAAAATATATAAAAAAATTGCTTTTTGTGTTTTTTTTTTGTATTAAAGTAGTTTGTATTTCTTAGTAAAAAGTTTTTTTAATGGGCTTTTCCGCTTTCAGGAGGTAAGTAGCAATATATAAATAAATAATATTACAAAATCGAATTTAGTAACATTAACATTAGGTATCTACATAGACGTGGGGCATACAGAAAGTCCCTGGATCTGGCCACTTACAATAAAAGAATGAAAAAACAATTATGGGATTCGAAAACGGAACTCTTTGCGAGCATGTTACCTTTTAATTGGCGAGACTGTCATTTGTTTTTTTCATCGTGGCGTCCTTTCGAAGATTGTGTGTCGTTATCAAAATGAATTTAACTCGTGAACATTTTCGTTCAAAGATTTTTTATGATTTTCGCTGTGGCGAGAGTTGCGGACGGAGGACCAGAAACGACTGCGTGTCCAGTGGTGCCGTAAAATGATAAAAAAAGTTTAATGGAGGACAGTCATTGGCTGTCTATAATCGTGACAGGTGACGAAACCTGGGTGTACTGCTTTGAACCCGAAAGAAAAAGCTAGTCGGCAGAGTGGATTTCCTTTTGAAGATTTGCCGACGAAAGAGAAAAGTCGAAGTGTTGGTAAAAAAAATGGTTGCTTCTTATTTCGGCAAATCTGGAAATGACACTACAGTATCGCTTGAAGATCAAAAGGACAGTGAATGCAGACTGGTATGTCAACACTTGCTTGCCTAGAGTTTTAGAAAAAGTTTGCGAAAAGCTTCCTCGAAGCAATGTACTCCTCCACCACGATAACGCATCCTCACATTCCGCTAAGGTAACAGAAGCCTATTTGAAGGCTTCAAATGTGGAACTGATGACGCATCAGCCTTACAGCCCGGACCTCGTACCCTGCGACGTCTATTTGTTTCCAAAAATTAAAGACCAACTTAGAGGCACACGATTTACTAGCCCTGAATCGGTGGTGAATGCGTTCCATAAAGCCATTGAAGAGGTCCCTAAAGAAGATTGGTCCAACTCATTTGTCAGTGGTTTCAGCGAATGCAAAATTGCATTAATTGCGAGGGAATATACTTTGGAAGAGCAGTGGCGGCCGAGTGGTAACGGCCCCGACTTACGAGTTGTAGGTCGCGGGTTCAAACCTAGCCAGGCGCATTACTTTGTGTAATTTATTTCATCACCACTGCTCTCAAAACGGTGAAGGAAAACATCGTGAGGAAACCGGCATGTTCTAGAACCAAAAATTCGAAGACATGTGACATTCACCAACCCGCACTGGGCCCGCGTGGTGGATTACAGCCCATTCCCTCTCCTAGAGAGAGGAGGCCTGAGTCCCAGCAGTGGGAACATTAAAAGGCTGATTATGCTATACGCTTATTATACTTTGGAAAACAATAAATGTGTCTCTTATTTATCAGAATCCAGAAACTTTCAGTATGCCCTAAGTAATAATAAAATACATAGTGGAAATATTTATGTAAGGTTACGGTAAACTAATAAATTCTAAGATATCATTACGATTTAAAAGAACTCAAAATATAACAACTAAGACGAAGACTGAACTAAGTTTGAGAGAACTTTTAAGTATCTACTTATTAGTTTGAAATTTTAGGCATGAAGGAAAAGCTTTCAAAATGTATGATGTATTGTAGAGTGAGTGAAGTTTTTATTTATGGGAAATAGTTACACAGTATATTTATTACACAATAGTGCCATCTACTCACTAGTAATTGAACGAATACCTTCGCAAATATTTGAAGGCTCGCGTGTGACGCCAGTCTCGGCAGTTCTAAACACCATTGATCGCTTGTTATGTCATGTTTGCTACAAATCGTTCGCAGATGTCGCTAGGAACGCACCGTTCGCTGCCGTTTAGTTATTAATAATACGTTTTCAGCAATTGTGCAAAATAATACATATACCTATGTATTTGACTTTCTACTTTTTTCAGGTAAAATAAGGTTGTCTGGTTCGCTGTCAGTGATAAGAGTAAGACGCCATTGTACCCATAGATTTAAGTTTCTGTAAAATTATTACTATTTTTGTGTTAGTAATGAAGTTTATTCTGTTCCATGGAGAAGTTATATTGTGTCTGACTTTTACTGACTAAAACCCACCTGAGCTATGTTTCTTTAGTTACCCTTTGGATTCCAGGGTCGAGGTAACTCTTTCGAATAAGGCCGCGTTCACACTTTATCGTGACAACAGATAATCGTGTAGATTTAAGTGTTGTGGCTTATATATTTAAGTGGAGGTGTTCACTATAACGTAGTGATTATATACTCTCTGGTGTTCACATATAGGACGACACGATTAACTGTCATCTATCACATTTATTGCAGTGACAACAGATTGTCATGACAGTGGGATTGGCTAGCACGACGGTCGTAAAACGACAATTGGTCACAACTAGTGTTGCAACAGAACTCGGCTTTCGCTTCTGCAAAAGTTCCGCAAGCTTTTTCACTTCCGTTTCCGTTTCTGGTTCCGCAAACTTTAGACACCCAGCGTTTCTTTTTTTTGTTGGAAATCATCAAATGACTTCTTCCGCTCTATCTGGTGCGGGAGGAAGTGTCAGACTATTACTGATTAAAACCAACCGTATTCCTTCAGTTGCCATTATGGGGTGATTTTTAATATATTTGATCAGTACGTTTAGTTGGGCAAATTAGTTGGCGCAGTTTGACGAAACAATAGATGATGACGTTAATACGATTGTCTGCATCAATGACGGCAGGAATTAGCTAAGAATTTAATAGTGCTACAACTAAAATAGTTTATTAGAAAAAATAAAATTGTATTTTTTCTTCATAGTATTAACACTTTCTCTTTCGCTTCTGGTTCCGCTTCTGGTTCCGCTAAGATTTACTTTGACATCTGTTTCCGTTTCTGCTTCCGTTACGACACTTCCGTTGCATCACTAGTAACAACTAAACCGTGACGTTAAAACGTGTCGTTGTTGCGACTATCTGTTGTGGCCACGACAAACATTTGTTATAATGGGAACAGCTAGAGACGATAGTCGTCTGACGATAAATTAACCGTTACGACGTAGTGGGAACGCGGTCTTATCCCGCAACGCAACCCTGACTTTCTTGAAGATAGACTGTTCACATTCACCGTTACACAATAGTCAGTGAAATTAAGTAACCAGAATGTAATAAATATCCTGAATTCCTGATACACAGCAACAGATTCAGTCAGTAATGTCATGCCAAATAGGATTCTAGGTCAACGGGAAGTACCCTATAGGCTACGAGTGTCAAATTATGCTCTTAAACGGAACATAAGCGAATTTATCTTTAGATTACGTTTACTTAGAAGTTTGATTTTTTCACGCTATTTGATAATAATTTCAGCTTCATTTCTCCACACGTTCCTGAGAAAAGGACCTTGACAGACGGATAGACGAACAATCACGACGAATGTGATCCTATATAGTTTCCATTTTTGCCGACTTCAGTACTGAACCATAAAAATTATAACCAATCACGCATTCATAAAATTAGTCAACATAATTGCTCTATTATTGCGGAGCTCCCGGAAGGATGTTGAACCATTACATTTTACCAATATCAGATAAAAGAAAGCTCACGTAAATTAAAAGCATAAAAGATTAATCAACACCCTATTATTAAAAGCATAGACAAATCGGATATCTTTTCAATCAAATCAAACGGATCACAAACGTTCGCAATCAAAACGTTGCTATAACGATTTCCGGAGTGTCTATGGTAAGCTATTTTTTTTTGCCACCTCCAGCAAGCGAGATCGCTTCTTCCTAGTTTTGTTTTGTATCGGTAGCAAAGCCGTATGTTTTCGAAAAAAAACTGAACGCGATGTTGTGAGAGCATTCACTAATTGATGGCCCGGAGTTCGGATTCGTTGCGGTGTGTTCGTGTAAAGGCAGCGGATTAAAAAACACGGGCTAGGGGTGCGCCGAATGCAATTTGTGCGATGGTGAAATATTTTTGGTTCTTGTG
Source organism: Mythimna impura (assembly GCA_905147345.3). Lineage (NCBI taxonomy): Eukaryota > Metazoa > Arthropoda > Insecta > Lepidoptera > Noctuidae > Mythimna > Mythimna impura. The sequence goes on along the minus strand of LR990360.1, from coordinate 20,017,831 downwards.
GTTGTTTTTTGGATTGATATGACTAATCCTAATGGTGGAGGTTCGAATGTTTACATTGAATTGAATTTTAATTTCACAGATTTTTCAACAGCCCGGTGATACAATCATTATTCTTCGACAAGTTTTTACTTTCCAAGACTTTTGTGGGTATACGAGTACTTACTGCTAGCCAGTTCAAACTGTTGGAGGACGCGGATAAGAGGAGGGAGGACCAGGCCAAGGAACCCCCAGTGACCTCGGCAGAACCGGACGCCCCCAGTGGGGAGATGAAGGAAGACTGCACCGAGGGAGGGGTCCTGAGCTCGGAGGAGGAGGCCTACCTCGCTGAAGAGCGGACCAGCGACGGTACAGACCGTTACGGGGACTACCATCCAGCGATGGAACTGGACCGCGCGTCGTCACCATCGACGTGCGCGGGGGACCTAGCGGGACTGGCAGTCCTCAAACTGGATCCCAACTGCCTGGACTCAGACGAGGACGGGGAGGCGGGGCCGAATAGGCAGTGAAGACTACAAAAAAATAAAATAAAAAAAAAATGGCTGCAATAAGGTTTGTACAGATTAATCTGCAACATAACAAGGCCGCGACTGCCCTTCTGGCGCGCGAGCTAAACATGTTAAAATATGATATAGCTCTAATACAAGAACCTTATACATACAAGGGGGAGATTAGAGGCCTGGGCAGGACTGGGGGTATTGTATACTACCAACGTCATGACCTAAACGCAAGGGCGTGCATCTATGTCAGAAATGGCCTAGACGCGATTCCCCTGCACAATTTCTGTTACAGGGACCTGACAACCATCAAGGTCCCTCTAAGAGAGGAGGAGGGAGGCGGGGTGCTGATACTAGCCTCCGCATACATGCCTTATGAAGCCGAGGACCCCATCTCAACGAACCTGAGGGAACTCGTGGATCACTGCAGCCGGGAGGGCCTAGACCTGATCATAAGCTGCGACGCCAACGCACACCACGTCACTTGGGGGAGCACTGGTAACAACAGGAGAGGTGAAAAACTGCTGGATTTCCTGGTAAGCTCACCTTTACAAATTATAAATAATGGCAACAGGCCCACGTTCGTCACCGCTCACTCTCAGACCACAGGTATATCTGCTTTAAGTACAGTACACGATGGAAAAAGGAACTGGTAGTAAGGAGGAACCCAAGACACACCGATTGGAACTCCTACACGAGAGACTTGAAAGTGGAACTTGGGGACCCCAAAGGGAAGCTGAACTCAGCGATTGACGTAGAGTTTGAGGCGGGGCGAATATCCGAAGCTGTTCTGAGCGCTTGGACAAGTAATTGCCCCGTAAAGGTAGTACAAGCAAGAAAGGAACCTTGGTGGAACTCTGACCTAGCTAGGCTACGGAGGGAAACTAGGGCCGCCTTCAATCGTGCTAAGGCTCTCAAAAATTTTGAGATGTATGCTATAAAGCTGACAGAATTTAATAAGGCTGTACGCAGGGCCAAAAGGCAGGCCTGGAGGGACCATTGCGACAACATTGGCAGCATTCCAGACAGCATGAGACTGTCGAAGGCTATGGCCACTGCAAAGGTAATTTTTTTTTTTTTTTTCCATTTATTAAACAATAACATATAAAAAATTCATGCTAAGTTGCTAACATATTTACATACCAGCACAAACCATCGCGGGTTTAACAGCGGTATGTCAGAAGCGACAAACTCGGCGCCAACATATTTTAAGCGAACAGTAGGTAAACATACATAGTCCTCGTTCAAAAGATACTTTCTAGATCGCATTATAATCTAGAAAGTATCTCTTCAACACTCTTGAGCAGTTTTTTATATTTATTGCCTTACTAATTTCCAGTGGTAAATCGTTCATATAACATGGTAGCATGCATTCCCACGTCCGTGATCCGTAAACATTATTAGATTTAGGTACGATAAATGTGGGTAAGTAAGTTAAACTACGCAGCGACTGGTGCCTCTCGCATTTACGAACATTACTTATCTTAGGATAGTTTTCACATAAGACACGCAAACTCCACAAATCCACTGACATCCATCAAGGATGAGAATGGCAAACCGACAGAGTCTGGAGGTGATACCCTCGAGATAATGTTCAAAACGCACTTTCCCGGCTCATTCGCAGCTAACGACACGGCGGACTCATTAAGCTTAGACGACATTAAGTCAAAAACAACGAAAGCAGACTGGGACGCCGCGAAAAAGGTAGTAGGGCCGAACGGCATAAAGTGGGCCCTGGAGAGCTTCAAGCCATACAAGGCCCCGGGACCAGACGGAGTGTACCCAGCCCTATTACAAAGAGCGGGGAACATACTAGAACCGCATCTTGGTAGACTATATAGAGCATGCATCGCCTTTAGCTACATACCAAAGGCGTGGAGACAGGCGAAGGTAATCTTTCTTCCCAAGCCAGGAAGAGCGGACTACGAGGACGCTAAGTCATACAGACCTATAAGCCTGACATCATTCTTCCTGAAAACTCTGGAAAAGCTTGTAGACAAGCATGTCAGGGAGGGAGCGCTGAAGAAACAACCGCTTCACAGGATGCAAAACGCATACCAGCCTGGTAAGTCGACGGAAACGGCGCTACATCAGGTCGTAAGTCGTGCCGAAAAGGCGCTAGAATGCAAAGAGATATGCCTAGCAGCTTTTCTCGATGTAGAAGGCGCGTTCGATCGCACCACTTTTAGAACGATACGAACAGCTGCAGAGAAACATGGCATAGACCCTACCATTTGTGACTGGATGGACAATATGCTGAAGGGCAGAGTTATAGAATCAACACTGCTAGGTGAGACCAAAAGGGCACATGTCACAAGAGGATGCCCACAGGGAGGCGTACTACACTCTGGTGTTTGGTGATAGACGAGTTGCAAATAGAACTGAACAAAGGACCAGCGTACACGGTTGGATATGCAGATGATCTCGTGATACTTGTAAACGGAAAATTTCCCAACACTGTGTCAGGGATTATGCAGGAGAGATTAAACATGGTTGAAAGATGGTGTAAACTCAACCACCTATCCATCAACCCAAGAAAAACGGTGATCATCCCGTTTACCAGAAGGAGGGACCTAACAGCAATGGGTACCATAAAGCTCTACGACACTGTACTAGAGTTGTCCACAGAAGTAAAGTATCTAGGAGTAATCCTAGACAGCAAACTCACGTGGAAAAGCCATGCCGAAGCGACAGCAAACAAGGCTCTAAGAGTATTTGGCATGTGTCGCTCTGCCTATGGGAAAACATGGGGCCTTAGACCCCAGGTTATCAAATGGATCTACACCATGATGGTGAAACCGCTGATCACATACGGGAGCATCGTATGGTGGACCAGAACCAAGCTGGCAACTTGCAGACAGGCCCTAAGCAAAGTACAGCGGACTGCCTGCATGACCATTACAGGAGCATTTAGGACCACGCCAACTGCGGCGATGGAAACGCTGCTCAATCTCACCCCTTTACACATTGAAGTGGAACTAGAGGCGAGGAGGGCCATTCATAGGCTTAAGAGTATGGGGCACTGGACGAACTCCGGATGTAAAACAAACCATACAAACACAAGACCAAACAGGGAACTTGACTGGATGATGGACATGGGATGTGACAAAATACATACCATTCATAATCTCAAAAAGGAGTTTAAGATCTACATTCCGAGCAGGGAGGAATGGAAAGGTGGGATAAAACCCCACAAAGGGAAAAACCAGGTATGGTACACGGATGGTTCTAAAATGAACACCGGTACAGGAGCGGGGGTACATAGCGACAACTGCAACCTCAGCCTAAGCATGGGCAAACTGGCGACGGTCTTCCAAGCAGAGACCTATGCTATAATCGCATGCGCGCAGGAAATACTAGACAGAGGCACCGAAGGGGACACTGTCTACATTTTAAGCGACAGCCAAGCAACACTCAAAGCACTCACGTCCAATAGAGTGGATTCTGGGCTGGTACTAAACTGTATTAAAATACTAAATCGGATAGGAAGGCGCAACAAGGTCAGATTGATCTGGGTGCCAGGTCATACAGGAGTAGAAGGCAACGAAAGAGCCGACACTCTAGCAAGGAAAGGATCCGAGACACCCCTATACGGACCGGAACCCTTCATAGGACTCTCACCAAGGGTCATCAACCAAGCATTGATAAAGGCTGCGTTGGAAATACACAGCACACACTGGCGCAACACAACAGGCCAGAAGCATGCAAAGCTATTTCTTAATGACATAGATAAGGCCTGGACCAAAAAACTATGGAGGTACAGCAGAACACAGCTCCGAACAATCACAGGAGTCTTCACGGGGCACTATGCCACCAACAAACAGCTCCACAACATGGGACTAGCAAGCGACCCGACTTGCAGGATCTGTAGAGAGGCAGAGGAAAATATGCTACACGTACTGTGCGACTGTGCAGCACTAGGCTCCAAAAGACTAGAGTATCTGGGTCAACCATTTCCAAGACCAGAGGACTACAGGCTCAGCCCCATCAAGGCCATACTGGGACTCATGAAGAAGGTGCACGGAAGGCTGGGGGTTGAGTAGAAGGGAGGGGGATTAGCACAAAAGATCCAGAAGGGTCGAAGTGCTCTGGTTTAAGGCCAGCCCCACTATAAGATAAGATAAGATAAGACTTACTGCTCAACTCGAAATCTGTCACGATATACGAACTATAAGAACTACTAATCTCGGCTTTCAAAATAAAGTAAGTAGATTTCGTAAGTACCTACCTAAAATAAAACTGACTATCAGCATACCGATTTTCAACCAAAAGCAACCTAAACTGAGTTGAAATCGTTACTTAATTTAATCCAAATACGCAGGCATCCAATAAAAAAAGTTACCGAATGAAAAATCGGATACCAACTTCGTTCCATCTCGAACACAAATTAATCGATTCGTTTTCACAACAATCGCGCATCTCTAGAAAAAATCGATGTGTCGGATCGATTTTCACGGCTGTCACCGGTCGATCTCTTGCCTGTCAACAGATGGCACTGCTTGGGAAACCAGAATCGAGTAGAATCGATCAATGACGCTCCCTGATTAGCTGGCTGATGATTTAAACATGTGGGATTGAGTCAATTTAAATGTATTATTGTGTTTTAATTAGATTTGGAGGGCTGTAACATGTGTAAACATGGAGTTATTTGGGAAGGGACGTGATGTAGATGTTGACGGTTTTGTAAAATTGTTTATGGAGCCACAGGACACAGTTTTTGTTAAAGTTATCAGTCGCCAAACTTTTATTGATTTTGAACACCGTATTGTCATTGGTGACGAAAATGTTATCTACAAAGTAGTTCATATAGAATATTTTGGTTGTTGGCTTATGAAAACTTAGTACCTATAGGTACTCGTATATACATATGTCTACCTTTAGTTAGGTTTAGTTGAGTTTTTTTGTGTTTGGGGAACGCACGCATGGTACAAAAGTAAATTGTGTGCGGCAACGCATAAAAACAAAAGTTAAACCTTATTTTCTTGGTCAATCGTTTTATTAATAATATTTTTGGCTTGAATGGTAACTCCTTATCATGACTTCGTATGGATCAACCTTTTTTTATCTTCCTTTAAAATGCTGATGTAACCCATTCTAATGATTTTACAGTATTTATTAGCAAATGTATCGAGTCAGGCTTGTCGGCAAACTTCGCTGAGGGAGTCAATACCTCGTACAATAAAATTCTAGCTCCATTTTATCGAGATCGAGCCTGTTTCAATGATTCCACATATTATCTAGTTGTGCAGATACTTGAGATAAAAAACTACATAAATTTTACATCACCATATCCACTAGGAATCCCACCAGAAACTCGCTAGTCAACTTTTGTGTCTGGCACCCCCGTATGCATGGCACATCTGAATTTCTGTTCAACATTTTTTACATGATATAGTTTTTTTTTTACAGGTAACTTTCTTTGACAGAACATTATCTATTTTAAAATCCAACAATCAATTCCTTAATACAAGTTCCCTTTAATAGATAGCTTTTTGATGTCCGGAAAACGAGAGTGTCGACACGTCGACAGAAGTATTTTTCAATGTCTCGATGAAATACCAAAACAAATCATAGGTTAGTAATCAGTTAACCATGACACCTAATTTGTGTTCAATTTGAAATCTTAATAAGCCGTCAAAGCGCTCCAGAAATAGTTTACTAACTAATTATGTTCCGTTATAAGGGAGGCGGGCGACAATTGACAAATGTGTTTTGTGCGGTGCGATACATACAATTAGTCGAGGAATGTATCTGAACGCATCCGTACTCGATGACAGTTGGCTTACGTCAAGCTTTTTGGCGGGAAAATAAACTTTTTGCACGTACAGTTTAGAGGTTATTTTCCTTTAGTAATTACCTTCAAATTGAGTGTTTGCGTTTCGAGGGGGGCCTATTTGGAGAAGTCTTTGTCTGGTCGGACGACGATAAATCATTTGGGGCCGTGACGCGTCTCGTTGGGTGTATGTGACAAATTACCTTTGCGATCTAGTGGGGAAGTGTGTGATAACTATTTTGGAATAATGTGAATATTTTAATGACATCAATTACCTATTTTAATATTATCGATTCACCCAACTATTTTTTATATTTAAAATAAAATGTAGTCACGAAAAATTTAATAATAGTGAAGAACTTAAAGGTACATTGGTAATACATTTCTAATAATGATGTTTTTTTCCGTATGAATTCAAATTACAAAGGGCCCTGTTGGTTAGACAATTATTTTGCTGAATTTCTCGTGTTATGTTAAAGATCGCTTGGAAGCATTATTTTTATGTATTCCGAGCGTAATAGAACCGAGGGCCCGCTGGATGGATGAGGCGATTAATTGTAATTTCTATCAAAATAGTTGAGGTACGAGTACATTGGATCTTTTCAGTAAATTCGTGAGGTACTTACATTGAACAAACAAAGCAATACCACTAGTTTTTTTGGTATAGCTCGAGTAGAGTCCCCTCTGGATCGAAACACATACATTCACATTTCATGGACCTACAAAAGTAGACTAATAAAACTTTGCGCCGATCCAGAGTCCTTAACCAGAGATTTCATTTAATGTTTGTCCTGTATTTTTTCATGTAGTGTACAATAAAGAATATAATAAACTATAACAGCATCTGCCAGCGGCTTCGCCCGCGTAAAAATAGGTCCCTTCATACAAACTTTGGACCCTGTTCCATCCCTTTAGGGCGGTGAATTTTGGAAAATGCTCTCGCATACGTCATAAAAGAGCATAAAAGGAAACCTTGTGCAAAATTTCTCACACCTACTCCCATTAGTTTCGGCTGTGCGTTGATATGTCAGTCATTTTCTCCTTATATGTATATATAGATAAATAAATAATAAATACTTACAGAAAGAATAGAGAACAAGAGGCAATTATCAACCTGAAATTAGGTAGGTACCTATTAGACCTACTGATCTGATTAATTATTCAGTTCCCGGTGGATAAAACCTTAGGTACCCAAACATTTAACCTGAATCAGTGTCAAAGGGAAATTGATAGGTAAAACGGTTTTTATTGATCACATTTTTGTACCATAATACGTAGATAGAAATGTTACCCCTTTTCGTCGTAATCAGACATTTTGTGTATTTATTATGTGTTTAATAAATAAGTTCTCGTGTAATTTGTGTACATCATTTTTATTACAGTAAGTGACATGAAATTTGAATTATAATGAAATGAATGAGAAAGGAGGTTGTATAGGTTCGTATATTCAACAAGGTACAAAAGAAGACTCGCGTCAATCCAATAACATTTCGTAACTATTTGATTTTATTTAATGACTAGTCTAAACAAATAAAATTACAAACTGAATACTACAGCTATACAAATTCAAACGCCATCCCAATAATTTAGCAAACGGTAGCTAAATACAATCTACCTGGTATTTTTATCTGTGCTCTCAAAAAAAAAAGAAAAGCGCGGCAATCGCTATGGTCGCACAACATACGAGCGCGCGTGCGTTCCATTACTCAAACGCATCAAAGCCGAGCTAACAGAGCTATAACAATCCAATCCGGTTTCGGAACGCGCATATTAATTCTAATTTATCCAAGGAACATTCAATTAGCTGAGGAAGACGCCGTTTGTAATTTAGTCCCCGGCTCTTGAAGAAAAGTTCGACGATGATAAAATTATTTGCTTGTTTGGTTCCGTAGGAGTCTTATTTTCATGGTTTAACTAAGTATGCGTAAATAAGTAGCTTTCTTTGTATGAAAAGCACTATACAACGTTATGCATTATTTGAGACAGAGTTAACGTCTGTGTCTGTGCTATTATAAACTATGTTACAAACACAGGCGCCTTCCCCTTACAGTTCATTCACAAAGCTGCATTTTGTAGAAGTTTTTATAGGCTTACAGCTAGAACTACACTGCGCACACGTGTGCCACACACGCCGATCTGGGCGCGTCGGTCTTCGTACATTTTATATGGAAACTAGACTTGTAGAGCTACACTTGATCCACGCCACGCGACGTTGTTCTACGTACAAATCAGGCGTGTTACACGCGTCGGTCTAATGTAGTTCTGGCTTTAAACTTAGTTTAATATACTCACTTATTAAAAACGTATGTAAGTTACACTAATATTATATAGAGGTAGTGCTTGTTTTTTTGTTTATAGGAGATAATCTTTGAAAGTACTGGTCCGATTGCTAAATTTTTTTCACCGATCGCTTCCTGAAGAATGAAGCAGCTTTCTATCGGTGATATTTTTCTATAGGCAATATTTTATGTATGCGGGCGAAGCTGCGGGCAAAAGCTAGTAATATATAAACTAAACAATTTAGAACGGAACTCCAAAAACACAGCGTTGTCTTGAAACAGATTTGTTAAATACAAATTGGTTATTAAAATTCTTGGCGCACGTTACGCGTGACATGACGATCACTGCCAGTATGGGATGCTGCACCTCATTTACTTATATTTATTACTTTTTATTTCGCTACATTTATACTGTCATATTTCCGCGGCAGTTATTACTGCTATTAGGTTGCCATATTGTTTTTTGATGATGGCCTTATTAAATTGAGATATTTTTAGTTTTGTTGTGGAAGATTTTTGTTAGTACAGCAGGAGAGAAGGAATTTTCACGATGCAAATCGTAGCATTATTTATTTAAATTTCATGTATAGTAATGATACATAGGTGGCCTTAATGCAACAACGCATTCTCTATTAGTCAACCTTTGGGTTAAATAAAAAACTTTTTACAAAAAAAAAAAAATACAACCGACTTCAATGTAAAAAAAAACACTGAAAAGTGCAAAATAACTTTAATTTCGGAAGTCACTGTTTCTATAATAGTTTTGTCTCTTCGTTATTTAACACCGACTTCCGAAATTAAAGTTATTTGGCACTTTTCAGTGTTATTTTAGTTATGGTACCACCACTAAAAAGTACCCCTCAGCCAAACTTAAATACCTTATAGCCAGAGTGCATCTCATGACAATTCTAATAATCCCAAACACGGTTAGATTACATTAATTTATTACAGAGTTCAGGTGCCTAACTTCAGGCTTCATCATCAGATCAGTTCGATATATTCCCCCTCTACTTTCAGTCAGTCATCGACTACACGTATAAACAAAGCAATTTTACTGGTTACGACGGTTCTGCTGTGATCCTATGAGGAGCATATTTTCGAAGTTCATGATCAGATCATAACAATATTTCTATGGAACCAACTCGGAAGCATAACATTTCAATAAAAAAAAAATATTTAAAATATCGGTCCACAATTGACCGAGTAATCGGTGAACATACATAAAAAAAAAAAAATACATTCAGCCGAGCATAGAACCTCCTCCTTTTTGAAGTCGGTTAAAAAGACAACACTCTGGTAGGTGTGCACATTAAATAAATAACAGATATTTCAAATAGAATGTAGCATCATGATTATCAAAACTGGTATCGCCTTAGTTTGAAGAAGAAGGAAAACTAATATCCATGACGTGTGGGGCAATTCTACAAAAATAATTACGCAAAGACAATGGCAGAAGGCTAGTGCTAAAATAAATGTATGATTTTCTACATTACGTATGGCATTACGTAAGGCTAGTGCTAAAATAAACGTATGATTTTCGACAAGTGTATGATTTTCTCTTCCAAAATCTGCAAAAAAGTGGGAAATCTCTTTCAATAATAACATTTCAGGCTTAAATAAAAATTGTTCAGTCGGGTCGTTTCAGTGCTTTAGAAAAAAAAAAATACAAAAGTTTCTCTCAAAATTTTCAAAGTCGATCATGTAGATTCACATAATTTACATCAAAAAATGCTGTCGTCACGTATATCTTGTTAGATCATTCAGTTGAATCTAGTCGGATTGATATATCGTTGAAACGCTTTGAACACAAACAGAGGGATCAAAGCGTCAAAATAGAATGTAATCTACGACAAAATTATTGAGATTTAAAAGTTCTGTTCAACATCCCACACTTTGAAACTCGCATTTTTCTATTTCTACTATTATCTAGTGTAGATAAACAAAAAAAAAGGTAGCGGAATTCAAAACAACTGTGTATAATGTGGTTACGATGCCATTAAAACAAATAAAAAACATCTCTTCGGTAATTAAATTATAATATCTACTAAATATTCAGCTGTTTAATTAATTTGCAATTTTACTACTCCATTTACGTTAGGTATTTCTTGGCAAGATAAAAGTGGCTTGTTTAGATTTTTTGCGAAATATTCATGAGCATTGCGATGTCATTATAATACCAACACAATAAAACTAACAGATAATACGTTTGCTTTTCACATTCTTTTCTAAAATACATGACATCAAAGATATTCAGATAAAATATACAAATTAATTCTCGTTTGTTTTGACAGAATTCGTTAACGAACACTTAAAAAATAAAGTATCGTAATGAATCCGGCTAGTATTTTAATTGGAGCAGAGGCGGGACTCGGCGTCCATTTTTTTTTTCGCTTAAAAAACTTTTTAATTAATATCTCCAGTGAAACGGACAGCTGTTTTACGGCGTCACTTGTTTATGGTACTAATGACGAATATTTTTAAATTCAGAATTTTCGCCTTCACTGAAAATTGAAGATGGTAGACTATGGTATACATACTGATTGATACTTAGGTAGGTATCAATCAGTATGTATACCATAGTCTATAATTTTATTTTTTTGGCTCGGTACAGTATTGTGGTAAATTAATTTCGCAATATTTTTGACTAATATAACTGTGTTTAATGATACAAATTGGGTAATGGGACTATCCCCATACGACTATAGAACGCCGCAAACTTTAGACGCAAACTTTAGAACTCGGCGAGGAACTAATGCGTGAAGTAAGTGATAGCCGCAGAAAAAAATGGATGACACTTGTTACAGATATTGACATGACACACAACAGCAAAAAGGCCTGGAACACTATCTACAAGCTCACTGACAACCCGCCTCAATCCCTGAACCCGGGCCAGGTGACTGCCAATCAAGTTGCACACCAGCTTCTCCTTAATGGTAAACCACAGCGTCGCTTATCCAGAACCAAAAAGTTGTCTAAAATTGCAATTAATCATACAACCGATATAAGCAAGCCTTTTACATTGTCAGACGTGATTTATGGGATAAAAAACTTAAAAAATGGCAAAGCTGCTGGCTTCGACGACATTACTGTCGACCAGTTAAAACATCTCGGACCAGTAGCTGTATCCTGGATACTTTCCTTCTTCAACGCATGCCTCAAAGCATATAAGATCCCTCAACTTTGGAGGCGTCCTAAAGTAATTACTCTACTTAAACCGGGAAAATGCCCAAAAGATCCTAAAAGCTACCGACCTATATCCCTCTTATGCCACACATTGAAACTATTTGAAAGAATCTTACTAAACCGTCTTACGTCCACAATCGAACCAAATCTTATCCCTGAGCAAGCTGGCTTTAGGCCAGGAAAGTCGTGTACCAATCAGACCCTCAAACTGACGCAATTTATCGAAGATGGTTTCGAGGCGAACAATGTCACAGGTGTTGTATTCGTTGACCTTTCAGCAGCCTATGATACAGTCAACATCAAAAGTCTCCTACTGAAGGTCGGTGAGCTGACAAGGGATACTGGTTTTGTACATATTCTTAGCTCTATTTTAAATAACCGTCGCTTTCAAGTCTATCTTGGCCACACCAAAAGCAGGTGGCGCAATCTGAAAAACGGCCTCCCTCAAGGTGGTGTGTCAGCTCCGGCGCTCTTTAATATTTACACAAACGATCAGCCTAGCTCACCTCAAACGCAACGATTTTTATACGCAGACGATCTTGCTTTAGCTGCTCAGACACCTACTTTCGAAGAAGCCGAAGATAAACTGACGGAAGCTCTGGAAGCACTTGGCAAATTCTATGATGAAAATGCACTACGACCTAACCCCTCCAAGACCCAGTCCTGTGTTTTTCACCTTCGCAACCGTCAGTCAAACAGGGTTTCAAGTATAAGGTGGCAAGGAATTGATATAGAGCACTGCTCTCAACCTCGATATTTGGGCATTACTTTGGATAGGTCCCTGACATTTAAGTCTCACTGCCTAAAAACAAAACAAAAAGTTGGGACTAGAAACAATATCCTTCGCCGCCTTATATCCAGCACCTGGGGAGCATCACCACAAGTTCTTCGCACTTCAGGCCTATGCCTTTCTTTTTCGGCAGGAGAGTTTGCATGCCCAGTGTGGCATCGTTCCGCTCACGCTAGAGAAGTGGAGATAGCGTTGAACGATACCTGCCGCATCGTAACGGGATGCTTAAAACCTACCCCTCTTGCAATGTTGTACCCTCTAGCAGGTATAGCAGAAGTTCGCCGCGAGATAGCCAGCCGCATCGAGAAGAGTAAACAGGAACGGGACGGCCGTCACCCCCTGCATAAACATCAACTTATACCTGCACGTCTAAAGAGTCGTAAAAGCTTTATGCGATTTACGACCTCTTCAAAAGACAGTGCAGAGGACGAGAGATGCGCGCTGTGGAAGCAGAAGCACCCGACTCCTACACATTTTATCACCCTGTCAGAGCATCTCCCCCCTGGACGCGAATTGCAGTGGCCAATCTGGAAATCTCATAATCGACTGCGGACTCAGGTTGGTCGCTGTAAAAATAATTTGGCCAAATGGGGCTTCCTCGACCCATCTCTAACACAGTGCCAGTGTGGAGCCGCTGTACAGGACATGCGTCATTTGCTATGCTGTCCATCCTGCACAACCAACTGCAGTTTTCAGGATCTATACGAGGCCAACAACAGAGCCGTAGAGGTTGCCAAATACTGGTCAGATAAAGTTTAGTTGGAGTACATCGACACGTAAAGAAGAAGAATTAAGAACGCCCAACCCGAGCTACTTCCATACAAATCCGCTCCTAAATTTTACTGATTATGATATTATTACATATCCTTTTCTAGATATTTTTGAAACACAGATATCTTGTGGATATTGCTTGTCTTGGTTTCTATAGTCAAAGCATTTTGTGTAAAATTAATCCAGTAAAGAGAGGTCTTTACTGGATTAATTTTACACAAAAAACAGGTTTTCAGAGGTGAAAACCTGTTTTTTTTACTCTTCATAATAATATAGTCATAAATTAAAAAAGTAAAGAAAATATATTTAGAAACCTTGCACACTTAATCGAGATTTTGAATGACGAAAACTTTTTCAAAAACTTTTAAGATTAAAAAAAAACACGTATTTCCTGGAACAAGTTTTGTGACATATTCGAGTTAGTGACGGAATTACCGAATGCCAACTGAGCACTCAGGCGTTAGAAATCTCTCTTATTTCGCGTTGCCTCTTTATGGCTCAGGCTACAGTAGACCGCGATGCGACCGGCGATACAAAAGCGATTACATAGATATTACATATAGATTAAATACATGCAATACTTAAAAACAATAATTAACAGCAAAGTTCTGAACTATTTAATGTCAAAAATTATTTGTTCCATACATAATCATAGTCAATAATTCAATTTTTTTTTATACAAATCAAGGTTTACATAAGTCAATAAATAATAATTACATTAAAAATAGTTTAATCATGTCGAAAAGTCAGAGTTATATTAGTTTATCAGTCAAAAACTCATTAGTGCTATAATAAGTATATTTAATAATAATAAAAAAGTTTTTTCTATTATAACCTTTTTTAACCTACTTAGTTCTTAATTTTGCGGTTTATCTTCCCTTCAATATTTTGGTAATGTATTATAAAGAATTGGTGCCATACAGAATACACTCTTACGTAGTAATGCAGTTCGAGAACTTGCGATGCAAAGTTTGCTGTTGTCGCGTCTATTTCGGATTATACTTTTAAAGATAATTGTTATTGTCATTGTTATTGAGAGTTTTAAAGGACACAACTTTCTCTCAATAAAATTACAAACACAATCCTATTGTGCAAATATAGCAAAATACTTGCCTTAGTGAGCCTATTTTCTTTAATATGGTTAAAGAGCTTTTCTGGAAATCTAAAATAAATAAAAAAAACTAATTTTTGAAAATTCAAAACGATATCTTCTGTTAAGTGTTGCGTTGTATCTGGTTCAGTAGATTTTTTTAAATCTACGCAAGTCTCATAAGTCTCGATATTCCCGAGATTGGAATATAAGTCTCGAGTCTCGAAAATGCGAAAAAATCATCGAGATATATTTTCGAAAGCGAGAGTCCCGGGATGAAAGGGGCTACTGTACCGCTTTTATGTAGCCGCCTTGTCACCGAGTCGGGGTGAATTTATAGCGATTAGTAATAATGCGAATTCGCAGCGGAATCGCCGTCTTTCTCCTTTTACAGTATAGCCGCATGAATTACTCATCTAATTCGTTGTAAAGTATATGTGTAATGTAGCCACATCATCGCCAGATTTTCGCTTATAATGTAGCCATACCATACCTACTTAACTCGTTTCACTCTTCCAGTCGCATAGCAAATCGCTGCCCACTGTAGCCTCAGCCTATCAAACACTGCGTTGGATTGCGTTGGATACGATAGACGAGTGGGGAAGGTTTGATTGTAAAAAATCGCTTTTAGCGATAAGACCGCCGATTGTGACACGCCCAATTAATTTTAAGCTCTTACTGTAATTTTATTTTTATTTTAAAAATTATGGATACCTGCATATTGCCAACATTTGCCAACATTAACATACGCTAGCCAAACTTGGAAGTTCACACATCAAGCACAAGCAAAAATCAGGACGTGTCAAAGAGGAATGGAGAGGAGTATGTTGAAAATTAAAAGAATTCAAAAAATACCCCATAATTTAACCCGAAAGAAGACAAAAGTTACAGACGCTCTGATTCAGTGCAAAAAGCTTAAGTGGCGTTGGGCTGGACACATAGCCAGACTAACAGATAACAGATGGACAGCCAGGATAACATCCTGGAAGGGCCCATCAGGCACCAGAAAGAGAAGTAGATCAGCTGCCCGGTGGACTAACGATATCATACAAGCGGCTGGCAAACAGTGGATGGAGACAGCAAAGAACAGGGATACATGAAAATCTCTAGAAGAGGCCTTCACCTTCGAGAACGAGGGGTGCTTACAATCATAGTAAAATTTTAATATATATAATTACTAGCTTTTGCCCGCGGCTTCGCTCCCGTCAACTGACTACTATATCCTACTCTACCCAACTCTACCTTACTCTACCCTACTCTACCCTACTCTACCCTACTCTACCCTACTCTACCCTACTCTACTCTACCCTACTCTACCCTACTCTAACCTACTCAAAAAAAAAAAATCCGTCCGTCTCCTGGTTCTAAGCTACCTCCCCACTAACTTTCAGCCAAATCGGTTTAGCCGTTCTTGAGTTATAAATAGTGTAACTAACACGACTTTCTTTTTTATATATAGATAAGAAATAGATTTAAATATTGCGGATAAAATTAGAAATAAGTTTATTTTTGTAATCTTTTGTAAGAAATATAAGCCTTTATTATTTATTTATTACTGTAATTTTATTTATGGTGATCTATCTATCCCTCTCCTAGAGAAGAGGCCTTAGTCGCAGCAGTGGGAACGTTATAAGGGTGATTATGATTATTGTTTTTTATAACCACCCAGAAAGTGGCTTACATAGAAGATAACTAATGGCTAAGATAGTATCATTCAGACACTAGTTAATTGTTTATTTATTTATTTATTAAAGCTTGGAGGACAGCTAAAGCAAACTAAAAATAAAAACAAACATAGACGACAGCAAGCCAATTACAAGTCCTCACGTATAGTGTCAGACTTAAAATTGAGAAGTGAGCATAACACCCTTTACAGAATGATTTGAGCTTATTAAAATGTTACTGTTACATAAATAAAGTCAATTGCAAGGGTTAAACGAGTAGTAACTACAAACGTTTAGTTAACAGAAAAAATGAGTAATAATAAAAACATTACAGAAATTTAGGGAAACATTTAAAAGGCTACTTTAAAAAAAACCTGAGGCTTATGCGTCTTCTGGCTGACGCCACACTAATTGTAGGTAAAGGGAGCCAAGTCAAGCTGCTTGCATATATTATTCAACTGTCTACTCGCACGTATAATAAAACTATTCTGCCTATAATTGGTTAAAGCTAAAGGTACACATAAGGGTGGATTATGGCGGAAAAAATTGTTGTGACTGACTTAGTCATTTGGAAGGCAATGTAGATTTTTAAAGGCGTCTAATGCTGTTAAAAAGAAGTCTTCTTAATTAGCACCCATTAATAATTATTAGACAAAACTAAACAAAAAAAGGTTTACTTAGGAACATTCCGTACCGTTTATCCACCTCAAAGACCAATCCATTTTTTTTCCTCAGATAACCGGACTTCATTACGATTTTATCCATTCGATAACAAGATTACAATCACACAACACTTTTTCATCAACAAATGAATACAATTAGTGATTTTAACCTCCATTAGTGGGACAGAATGCTCCTGCGGCGCAATAAACTGTTCGCAGCATGATCTGGCACAGTGTCTCGACACAATGCTCTCCTGCTGCGCGTAAATCAAATAGTTACAAGTGTTGTTTGTTGGCGCTGTCGAGTGTTTGATCGTTTTCCAACTGCTGACACCGTGTTTTATTAGGTGGGTGATTGGGAATGTTTTGGAAGTGCGAAGTAGACATTGATAACGGACTCTTATCTATGTTGTTCTGTGGTATTTTGTGTTGCACTAGTGCATAGATTTAGGGCCTTTGATTTGAACCAAGGTTGAAAGTGAAGCTATTAAGCTGCCAGATTGTTTGAGGAATACAAGGATAGCAATGAAACTACTACTTAACTGAAGGTATATTCGCAGATTAATCTGATTTCTCACAATTTACAAATATCACAGTTAAGAGGAATTGAAGGAACAAGGGTGGGCTTGTCAGTAAAAGCTTGACACTCCTTCTCCACTCAAGGTGGAAGATGGTTATTGGAGAATTCCCGCCTTCAAAAAAAAAACCTATGTCGTAATTGATCGCGTGAAGATAGAAAATTATCCCAAGGGAACATACTCCATGGATGAAAGTGTGTAGGTATCCCGAGACATTAATAATATGCAGTGGCGTAACTATAGGGTGGCAAGGCTGGCAAAATGCCATGGGCCCCTGGTCCGGTGGGGACCCCCAGTCCGAGAGGCCTTGAGTTCAGAAGAAAATATTATACAAATTCAAGTAAATTATTAAGATTTATTTAACGCATTCATAAAAAAAGAATCAATTTCCCGTTGTATCTTGCCTGCTTTACCACCTTATGCATACGCCACTGGGAAGCCCACCTTCACATACGAAATATAAAAATCCTTGTGTATTAGAGACCTTCCGATTTATTAATAATAAAGAATATTTTACGACTGTACTTCAGTGATTTATTCAAATTAA